>OZ030006.1:82582381-83953006 GCA_964023405.1 Apodemus agrarius | reverse complement strand
TCAACTTAATCTCATATGTACCAGTAGTTCATTAATTATTGTAGGAAATTATGTATAAAATGTTATTATTGATTCATTGGAACCTGGATTGTTCTGGTTATTCCTTCATGGAGGGCTGGCTCATAGGACTAAATTATTATTTTTTTTATTTTTTATTTTCTATTTTCTTTGTTTACATTCCAAAGGCTTTCCCCTTTCCCAGTTCCCCCTCACCATATGTCCCATAAGTCCTCTTCCCCCAACCCATTCCAAAATCACCCCCCACCATTTCTCTGTTCTGGCACTCTCCTTCAAAACTGGATCCAGTATTTTCAGGACCAAGGTCCTCTCCTTCCTTCCTCTTGGGAATCTTTTGATTTGCTAATTGTGCCTTGAGTATTCAGAGCTTCTGGGCTCATTAATATCCACTGATCAGTGATTGCATTTCATGTGTATTCTTTTGTGATTGGGTTAACTCACTTAGGATGATATTTTCCAGATCCAACCATTTGCCTACAAATTGCATGAATTCATTATTTTTAATTGCTGAGTAGTATTCCATTGTATAAATATACCACATTTTCTGTATCCACTCCTCCTTTGAGGGACATCTGGGCTCCTTCCAGCTTCTGGCTATTATAAATAAGGCTGCTATGAACATAGTGGAGCATGTGTCTTTATTGCATGCAGGGGAATCCTCTGGGTATGTGCCCAGGAGTGGTATGACAGGGTCCTCTGGAAGTGTCATGCCCAATTTTCTGAAGAACCGCCAGACTAATTTACAGAGCAATTGTACCATCTTACAATCCCACCAACAGTGGAGGAGTGTTCCTCTTTCTCCACATGCTTGACATCACCTGTTGTCTTTTGAGTTTTTAATCTTAGCCATTCTGACTGGTGTGAGGTGGAATCTCAGGGTTGTTTTGATTTGCATTTCCCTGATGACTAGAGATGTTGAACATCTCTTAAGATGCTTCTCAGCCATCCAAATTTCTTCTGGTGAAAATTCTTTGTTTAGCTCTGTACCCCATTTTTAATAGGGTTATTTGGTTCTTTGGGATCTACCTTCTTGAGTTCTTTGTATATATTGGATATTAGCCCTCTGTCGGATGTGGGGTTGGTGAAGATCTTTTCCCAATTTGTTGGTTGCCTTTTTGTCTTTCTGTCAGTGTCCTTTGCCTTACAGAAACTTTGTAATTTTATGAGGTCCCATTTGCCAATTCTTGATCTTAGAGCATAAGCTATTGGTGTTCTGTTCAGGAACTTTCCCCCTGTGCCCATGTCCTCCAGGGTCTTCTCCAGTTTCTTTTCTGTTAGTTTCAGTGTGTCTGGTTTTATGTGGAGGTCCTTGATCCACTTGGAGTTGATCTTGGTGATTTCTTGGGCTGATTATAGATTACACATTATCTTCTGATACCTGTAAATAGACCATGACCTCACAAATGCTTTTTATAAATACATGCTCATAAAGCTCACTAAAGTCAATTTGTTTTTATTTGGCAATGCAAGGAGTAAATCCTTGTATTTCTACCTCAAACTATATTAATTGTCCAGCACTATTTCATAAATTAGTTCAAAATGATCTTAATCCCCTGCTTCTTCCTCAAGAAATCATGCTTGTCCACTATCCTGATGACAGTATATTCTTGGACCATGTAAGCAGAAAGTAGAATGTTTGGGAGACTTGTAAATACAAGCCTGAACATTAGAAGATGGGAAAATAATTTCAGCCAAAATTCAAGAAGTTTCTTACTTAGTAAAATTACTAGGAGTCCAGTGATTTGGGGCATGCTAAGTAAATAAAAAAAGAAAGCTGGTATAATAGTGGCACAAAGCTTGTCAAAGTAACCAAACAAAATATTATTTGAGTTAAAGCATAGAATCCATATTGAACTCATACCCATCACTGCTTGAGTTGTCAAGTGCATGAGACTATTATATAGGCCTGGGACAAAGGAGAAAACCAAATACTAGTGTTCTAGTAAAAGAATATAGCAATAAAATGACTCCTAATGATATATTCACAGATCTGAGTCTCAGCCACCACCAGAGCTCCCTCCAGCAGAAGACTTGAATACAGAGATCTGTAGCTAGAAAATATGAAGAGAGTGAGGAATATTAAAAAAGTCAGCCCTACATGGGAAGTCTCCATCAAATTGTTTCTCTCAGTGCACAGGGAACTTTGTGGAAGATGTGATAGAAAGACTAGAGGAACCAGAATTGATGGAGGACACCATGGCAAAAAGCCTTCTAAACATATCACAATGACTCACATATAATCTCAGAGTCAGTAATAGCATGTACAGTGACTGCAGTTATATGTAACAAATGTGGTCCTAGAGCAGAAGTAGTGGATATACATCCCCTCCATAACTAAGAAGCTATCTCCCTTTGATAGCCACTTGCAAATAAAAATTTAGTTTTCTTGAAGGGAGCTTTTCTGGAGAAACTATCCACTTTTAAGCATAGGCTCATGTTGGAGAGGATGTGGAGAAAGAAGAACAGTCCTCCATTGCTGGTGGGATAGCAAATTGGTACACCACTCTGAAAATCAATCTGGAGGTTCCTCAGCAGATCAGAAATAGATCTACCTGAAGACCCTTCTATACCACTCTTAGGAATATATCCAAAAGATTCCCCACCATGCCACAGGGGCTTGTGTTCCACTATGTTCATAATGGTCTTATTTGTGATAGCCAGAAGCTGGAATCAACCTAAATGTCCCACAACAGAAGAATGGATACAGAAAATGTGATTCACTTACACAATGGAATGCTACTTAGCTATTAAGAATGAGTATATCCTGAGTTTTGCAGGCAAATGAATGGAACTAGAAAATACCATCCTGAATGAGGTAACTCAGACCCAAAAGGACATGCATGGTATACACTCACTAATAAGTGTATATTAGACAAAAAAGTAAAGAATACCCAAGATATAGTGCACAGAACTCAAAAAAGTTAACAAGCTGAATTGCCAAAGTGAGGACGCCCCATTCCCACTTGGGAAGCAATCACAGGTGGAGAAAGAGGGAGGTACCTGGGAGGGAAAGTGGACAGGGGGTGCGTGGAATGGAGAGGGAAATCTGATCTGGTGTTGGGTAAGGGAAAAGGACTGGAGCCCTGATGACCAGCAGAAAAAAAAATGGAAACAGGCAACCTCGGGGGATAGGAGGTTGGGGGGACCCTCCAGAATGCACCAGAGACCTGGGAGGTGAGAGACTCTCAGGACTCAAAGTGAGGCACATTAGATGAAATGCCCTACAGTATGGAGAGGGAAGCTGAGAAAAAGAAGGTCGAGAGAAAGGTTCAAAGTGGGATCTAGATCAAGGGGAGGTCTCAATGCCTGACACTATTACTGAGGCTATGGAGAGCTCACAGAAAGGGACCTAGCATGACTGCACACCAGAAGACCCAACAAGCAGCTGAAAGAGTCAGATGCAGGTATTTGCACCCAAGCATTGTACAGAAGCAGCTTATGCCTGTGGTTGAATTACAGAAAGGCTGAAAGAAGCTGAGGAGAAGGGTGACCCTGTAGAAGAACCAGAAGTCTCAATTAATCTGAACCCCTGAGATCTCTCAAACACTGGATCATCAAACAGGCAGCATACATCAGTTGATATGAGGCCCCCAACACACATACAGTAGAGGACTACTAGGTCTGTGTGCACTAAGAGATGATGCACTTAACCCTCAAGAAGAGACTGGAGGCTCCAGGAAATTTAGAGGTCAGGTAGGGTGGGGGTGGGGACAACCATGTGGAGACGAGTCAGTGGGGAGGAGGTATGAATTGTGGAACAGTCAGAGGGTGGACATGGGGGGAAGTGGAAGAGTAGGCACCATGCCATGCAACCATGCCCAACACAAAACAACCTTATTGGCATCTTACTGGTCCTTTACATATTTATTAGGACTTCTGCTTTTGTATTTTATGAAATCCCTGTGTGAACACTTGTATATTTTTCTGTTTATTGTGCTTTTGCCTTGGTACTTTTCCTTCTGTGTTTTTGTCTTATTGTCATTCATTTTTTTCATATATCTTGTTTATTTTATTGTTATTATTTAGAGGCCTGCATCTTTTCTAAAGAGTGAAAGAAATGGTGTAGGAAGTCAGGAGGGGACTTCTGTTTTCTCTCTCCAGCTTGGAAACATCCTCTGCCACAGAGCACCATACACAAGTGGTGCAGGGAGGTAGCTAAAATACCCAGGAGTGCAGAGAGGTGTGACAGCACAGGTAGAACACACCCACTACTCAAAGGTTCACATCCGGAACCCTTTGGCAGAAGCCTTTTGTTTTCTGTCTCCAACTTGGGACCACCCTCTGTCACAGTGCACCATATCCAGGTGGTGCAGGGAGATAGCTGACCACCCAGGAGTGGAAAGGACAGTCAGCACAGGTAAGTCCTCCCAAGTTGCACAGAGGATTACATCAAGAAACCTCAAGCAGGAGCCTTCTAGTTTCTGTCTCTGGCTCAGGACCATCATTTGCCAAAGAGTACCATATCTAAGTGGTGCAGGGAGGTGGCTACCCACCTAGGAGTTCAGAGAGGCCAGACAGCACAGGTAGGACCACCCCTGCTGCTCAGAGGAAACAGCCAGAAACCCTAAGGTCACAAGAGCTGCAGAGTAACCTGGAACTGGTATCTTCTGATTTCCACCCATACCCAGAGCTGATTGGGGCCACAGAGTTACATACCTAAATACAACCACAAGTGAGCAGGTCTCGAAGGAGTACCTACAGACCAGTGTACACAGGGAAAACAGGTCTCCCAGGAGCACAGATACAGAGGCTTGCAGGACAGATAAACCACAGTCAGAGACAGCAACATCAGCTAGCATCAGAGATAACCAGATGGCAAAAGTTAAATGCAAGAACATTACCAACAGAAACCAAGGCAATGTGGCACCATCTAAGACAAGTTCTCCCACAACAGCAAGTCCTGGATACCCCATCACACATGAAAAACAAGATCTGTATTTAAAATCACATCTTATGATGCTGATAGAGGATTTCAAGAAGGATATAAATAACTCCCTTGAAGAAATACAGGAGAACATGAGTCAATAGGTAGAAGCCCTTAAAAAGGAACCACAAAAATCCCTTAAAGAAATACAGGAGAACATGGGTCAACAGGTAGAAGCCCTTGAAGAGGAAACAGAAAAATCCCTTAAAGAATTACAGGAAAAGACAAACAAGCAAGTGAAAGAACTGAACAAAGCTATCCAGGATTGAGAAACAGAAGTAGAAACAAAAGAGAGATCACAATGGGGGCAACTGTGGTGTTAGAAAACCTTGGAAAGAAATTAGGAGTCATAGATGGAAACATCAACAACAGAATACAAGAGATAGAAGAAAGAATCTCAGGTGCTGAAGATACCATAAAATTTACTGACAAAACAGTCAAAGAAAATTCAAAATGCAAAAAGCTTATAACCCAAAACATCAAGGAAATCTAGGACACAAAGAGAAGACCAAAGCTACTGATTGTAGCTATAGAAGACAGTGAAGATTTACAACTTAAAGGGCCAGTAAATATCTTCCACAAAATTATAGAAGAAAGTAATTAGGGAAAAGAAACCATTCACAATAGTCACACACAATATAAAGTATCTTGGTATGACTCTAACCAAACAATTAAAAGATGTGTAATACGAGAACTTCAAGTCTTTGAAGAATCAAAGAAGATCACAGAAGATGGGAAGATCTCCCATGCTCTTGGATTGACAGGATTAATATAGTAAAAATGGCTATCTTTCCAAAACCAATCAACAGATTCAATGTTATCACCACCAAAATCCTAAGTCAATTCTTCAGAGTTAGAAAGAGCAATTCTCAAATTCATCTGGAATAACAAAATCCCAGGATAACTAAAACTGTTCTCAACAGAAAAAGAATTTCTGGAGGAATCAGTAGCATGGACTTCAAGTAGTACTACAGAGCAATAATGTTAAAAGCTGCATGGTACTGGTACAGTGACAGGCAGTTAGATCAATGGAATAGAATTAAAGACCCAGAAAGGAACCCACATACTTATGGTCACTTGATTTTTGACAACAGAGCAAAAACCATCCAGTGGAAAACAGATAGCCTTTTCAACAAATGGTGCTGGTTCATGTGGAGGTCAGCATGCAGAAGAATGCAAATTGATCTATTCTTATCTCCTTGTACAAAGCTTAAGTCTAAGTGGATCAAGGACCTCCACATAAAACCAGACACACTGAAACTAATAGAAAAGAAACTGGAGAAAAGCCTCGAGCACATGGGTGCAGGGAAAATTTCCTGAGTAGAACACCAATAGCTTATGCTCTAAGATCAAGAATCCACAAATGGGACCTCATAAAATTACAATGATTCTCTGTAAGGAACTGTCAAAAGGACAGAATGTCATCTAACAAATTGGGAAAAGATCTTTACCAACCCTACATTCAACAGAGGTCTAATATCCAATGTAACAAAGAACTTAAGGAGATATACTCCAGAGAACCAAATAACACTATTAAAAATGGGGTGGAGTGCTAAACAAAGAATTTTCAACTGAAGAATATCAAATGGCTGAGAAGCACCTAAAGAAATGTTCTACATCCTTAGTCATCAGGAAAATGCAAATCAAAATATCCCTGAGATTTTACCTCACAGCAGTCAGAAGGGCTAAGATCAAAAACTCAGGAGACTACAGGTGCTGGCAAAGATATGGAGAAAGAGGAACACTCCTCCACTGATGGTAGGATTGTAAGCTGGTACAACCACTCTGGAAATCAGTTTCACAGTTCCTCAGAAAATTGGGCATAATACTACCAGAGGATTGTGCTACAAAACTACTGGGCATATACCCAAAGGATTCTCCAGCATGTAATAAGGACATATGTGCTACTATGTTCATAGCAGTCTTATTTATAAAAGCCAGAAGCTGGAAAGAACCCAGATGTCCCTCAACAGAGGAATGGATACAGAAAATGTGGTATAGTTACACAATGGAATGCTATAAAGCTATTAAAAACAATGAATTTATGAAGTTCTTAGGCAAATGGGTGGAACTGGCAAATATTATCCTGAGTGAGGTAACCCAATCACAAAAGAACATACATGGAATGCACTCTCTGATGAGTGGATATTAGCCCAGAAGCTTAGAGTACCCAAGACAGAATTCACAGATCAAATGAAGCTCAAGAAGAAGGAAGAACAAAGTGTGAATACTCTGGTCCTTCTTAGAAGGGGAAACAAAATACCAACAGATGGAGATACAGAGACAAAGTGTGGAGCAGAGTCTGAGGGAAAGACCATCCAGAGACTGCCCTACCTAGTGATCCATCCCATATACAGCTACAAAACCGAGAAACTATTATTGATGCCCACAAGTCCTTGCTGACTGGAGCTGGATATATCTGTCAACTGGAAGGCTCTGCTAGTGCATGACAAATTCAGAGGGGGACACTCTCAGCCAGCCATTGAACTGAGCACAGGGTCCCCAATGGGAGAGCTAGAGAAAGGACCCAAGGAGCTGAAGGGTTTTGCAGCAGTATAGGAGGAACAATGGATATGAGCCATCCAGTACTCCCAGAGCTCCCAGGGTCAAAATTATCAGCAAGATAGTACACATGGCTCCTTATGCATTGGTGGCAGAGGATTGCCTTGTTGGACATCAAAGGGAGGAGAGGTCTTGGTCCTGGAAATGCTCTATGCAAGCAGTTTTGGGGACTACCAGGACATGGAAGCAGGAGGGGGTTAAATGTAGAACGACGGAAGGGAGCTGGGTTTTCAGGTGGTGGTAGGGGGGTGGAAACCAGGAAAGGGGACAATTGAAATGTAAATAAAGAATATATCTTTTTTTTTTTAAAAAAAGGAGATGAGGGGGAACAGGAAGGAATAGGGGAAGGAGAAACCTAGTCAGACTATGTTTGGTGAAAAATTTCTCAATAAAAAATATATTTAATATATTTAATATTTAAATGGGGAGTATGGTGGTGAACACTTCTAATCCCAGAGCTGGAGAGTCAGAGTCACTAGAGAATCCCTTGAACTACCCTCTTGAAACAGGTCACAGAGAGTTGCTCTATCAAGTCAGCAGATGAATGGCAACAGGGCAACAAACAGAAACAGCAAGTGACAGCCAACATTGTCTCCTGTCCTCCATGTGCACATATACATACATATTTCAACTTTTTACACACATACATACATGCATACAGATACACAATGAACACAGTTAAAACATGTATGTGTATTAAACAATTTTTATTTACCAACAATAATTTAATACGTGAAAATGAAATGAAGTACAAATAAGCAAGCACATGGTATTTTTATTGAAGTGTCAATAAGTAACTGTAGCAAAAGAAATTGGAACCTTAAATTCATAGTATTTTTATGGATCCAGAGAAGTTATAATTAGGGAATAGAATTAAAACTACAGTAAAATATTTCAAGCATTTTTGATGAGAGAGAGTAGATTTAAATCTTTTTCGAGAAAGCTTAAAAAGTCACTATCAGCAAGGAGCTTCTTTGGAGTACACTCAGCAGCAAGGGAATATTCATTTTACAAAATAAAAAGGGGAAAGAGAATTCATGTAGAAATATCAACTTATTGTATGCAATTAACTTAAAAACTCTATAGTACTTAGCAACAGAAATGTCAAAAGGATGTATATGTGTAACACAACAAATTTTATTTAGATCATATGAAAAATCCTGCTTTGCTACCTAAAATAGTAATTGCTAATTGTTTAAGGAAATGTATGCATGTATGTAAGTATGTATGTATGTTTATATGTATGTATGTATGTATGTATGTATGCATTTATTAATTCAATTATTTATTCATTTAAATCTCAACCAAAGTTCCACTCACAGGGTTCCACCACCCCCATCCCTCTTGGATTTTTCATCTGAGAATGTGCCCTACCCCATTATATTAACCCACCCGGGCACATAAAGTCTCTGCAGGGTTAGGTGCATCCTCTCCAGCTGAGGCTAGACAAGGCAGCTCTGTTGGGGAATGGATTCCATTATAGGCAGCAGCTTTAGAAACAGGCACCACTTGTTGGGGGAATTCACATGGTGACTGAGCTGTACATCTGCTACATATGTTGCTAGGGCCATCAAATTTTAAAAGAAACTATTTTAGAAAAAAAATATTTGGTGCTGTACAAAATGATTACTTAGAGCCACCTAAACTCCAATTTCAGGAGATGCCATAACAGCTTCTCACCTCTGTGGGTATCAGGAATGTACAAATACATACATGCTGACACAACACTCACAGATATAAATAAATAATAAATAATAAATTCATAGGCTTTTAAAGAAATGAAAACGTCTTTTTAAAAAAAGTTCTGGTGGTGCTTTGAGTGCACGTTTTTCAGCATAATTATTATTCTGCTATCAGAACTGATTTGTACCAAAGGAGTAATTGTGGGATAGGCATACATCACAAACTTCTGAACCCTCAGGATGACTGGGTCGTACCTCCACAACAGGACTGAAGTGGATGAGATGATGAAGTCCACCCAGTAAATGACCACAAAGAAAATCACCAGCAGCAAGATGGTCTGGGTGGCCTTCCTCTCAGGGGAGGCTCTCAGGTGCCTGATGCTATGAAGATGCTTGCACTGCCTCTGATGTCTGAACAAGATAATCACCATGTATGTGCTTGTGGTCAGCATTATTCCTACAAGAAATACATCTCTAGAGGTTGTCACTGTAAAAATCAATACCTTGATGATGTAGTTCATGCTGATGAGTGAGCAGTATTCAGTGACCTGCATCTGGTTAGTCTCACTCCCATTAGTATAACCACGAACATAGTAGATCTGGTTACCGCTGTAGGAAAAATTTAAAGACCAAATACCCAAGAAAACATAGATCATGCATTTTTTAAATTTTTGTTTAAAATTCACCAACAGTGATGCATTGGGACTGACAGTGACAGCCTGGACCACACTCAGGAGGCAAGTCATACAAATAGAAAGGCCTCTCATCACTCTACTTAAATAAAAACTTGCCTTACATTTGAAGTCATTATCAATGTTCACTGACTCAAAAATGTCTGTTATCAATAGGTCCCCTCCAGTGAGGAATATCATTATGTGAATGAAGGTTAGTTGACAGGAGATCAAGTCCGTGGGCTTAGGTCTGTGACCTAGGATTATGAAAATATAGAAACAAAGAAGAAACATATTGGCTAAGACTCCAAGTCCAGCTTGGAAATAAAGGACATTCTTGAATAAGGACATAAGTGAATATTGTGTTCATCTTAAGAGCATAGTGGAAGTTAATTTCACATATCTGAAAAAAAGAGTATACATCAAGCTTGTGATACACTGGATAATAATACTATATCCTCATTTTATTTTCCTTACTAGTTGAAGATTGGCTTGTCTCTTTACCTTTTTATGTTCTAGATGTTACATTATAGCCTGCATTTTTATATGCCTTCTGTGTATCTCCTGTATACTGCAATATTATAGACAATAAATATATTCACACATATTTATACAGAATTCATAATTTGTGAATTTTTATTAACCTTGAGCCTCACAGCTTAGAAATCCAATCCTGTTGATTTGTATTGCCCCATTTCCTACTTAACCTCCAAAACAGTCATGATGAGCACAGAACATTAATCACTTTTGTGTACCTGAATAAATCATGTTGATTTAGAAAATGGTTAACAAAAGATCTCAAAAATATTGAGGTGAGTTCATAATTTTACTGATCTCTCTTTTACAATCATCTATGTTATGATTTATAATTCTAATGAAAACACAGTGCTAATTCATGATAATCCCACTATTTTAACTAGCAAATGTCTTCCTCTATAAATCTATTTTAAGTTTCTTTTTCAAAGAAATCCACAATCATGTGCTTTTCAGACTAGATACAATTGAAGGCCACTAGTGTACTTTCCACAAACTATACCCATTAATCATCATTATAAATATTCATAGACAGCACCCAATTTAATTCCCATTCCATCACCTTTTATGACACCGAACTTCAGGTTTAAAAAACTAACTCACAGCTTCCATGGGAAATACTGTTTTTATTTTCCTTTTGAAGAGAACTTTAAACTGTTAATAGAATGAGAAATTATGACTTTTCAGCCATTCATGTTGATATTTACCTAACTACCTCTTTCTTCTGTATTTATCTCCCTCCACTCTCTAAGAAGCCCCCAAAATTCCTATTTTCCTGTTAAGATACTTGTACCCTGCAATTCTGCTTTCGATTGCTCCCACCCCCAACCCTGTCCTGGCAATGGTTTCATTTTCCTTTTCTGGTTTCTGTAGTTACTACATAATCACACCTGAACATGTAGCATTTGGAGCCTCCAACAAGAGGCAACATGTGACATTAAGAGAATCACTATTTACCAAACATTATGACAAACGTGATCTTGCTGAAGATGACCAGATTGTGATGTGTTTGGGAATTTATAGTTTAAAACAGATTCCTTTCCATGCAATGGAAAACAAAGTCCCCAGTATTATCATTTGTCATCAATGTCCACACATGTTTAATAGTTTTACTCAACAGTCTTACATTTAGTGCCCATGTTTTTTATTTGGCATGATTACCAGGATCAATTTATTATGGAACTAATTTAATTTAGTACTTTAAAGTCAGCTTGTGATAGAGAAATAGAAAACAAATACACTGGCCCAGATTCTTGTGAGGAAAGGTGTGCCTAATTATCTTTTCAACTTCAGTCGTATAGTCCATATATATAAATGAATGCATGCATAGATGTATAGAAAAATGCAGAAGATAGTGCCTGAGACCATTCCTAAGTATACTTAAACTTACCAGACTAGAAAAATACTGATAAACACTAAATTAGTTAACATTTGGTTTATACTTCTAACTTAAATTTCATATAAATGAATGCATAGTTAGTTACCTTAAGAAAAGTAGTAAAATGAGAAAATACAGACTGCAATTTAAATGTACCTTTATATATACACTCCTGTGCACCAATAAATGTCTATGTTTTGTTTTTTACCCTCTAAGATACCCCAGGTTTTTTGATACAGAAATTTGGAAACTAACACACTTGGACATACCTAGGTCTAACCATGATCTTAGAATCATCAGAGCACATGCTCAAGAGAATCCTCTGTCAGATATGCTTGTTAAAATGTTGAGACTGCAGCTATATTTTAAATATATATCAGTGTATAGTCTTTGCAAAAGTGATGGGCTTGATGATATTTTCAATTAATATATAATACCCATTGATCATCTTCATCCTATGTGTCTTTCCTGTCTCTATTCACCCTTCTGTTGGTTCCTGTCCTCTGCCCAATACTCAGTTCTACTCTCACACATATAATAAGAAATTAAATTAAGTTAAATCCATTATGTTATTAACCATTACACTGATATTTTTATGTCTGAAAGCATCTCTTTTATTTGCTTATGGTATAATATAACTCAAATTCAAATTCTAAACAAAGACTTCTCTAATCATTTATTGCCAAATCATTCTAACACTTACTTACAACTCTCACTATAATAAAGAGAAAAAGAAACATTCACCCACCTGGGCCTTTGAAAGACGCCTATGTAGAATGAGACCCGAAGACATAGTTATATGGAAGAAATGACATTATCTCATCTCCCTCTACACCCATACTTATCATGTCATCTGGAGGAGGCAGTTTTGACTTTCAGGTCATTAGAAAATGGCACCATCAAGTAGAAAAGTGAACTTCCTTAATTCCAGGAGAACAGTGGAGCAGAAACAGCTGAGCTCTGGGTTTCCCAAGTGTGAGCTATACTCTCCAGTCATTAACTGTGTGTGTGTGAGTGTGTGTGTAATAATTGATACAAGTCCTTGTGAACAACAAAACTAACAATATTATCCCATCTAAAAGAATTAGAAAAATATTTCACATTCCCCAATATATCAATCCTGCTTCCAAAACATGTATGGTGTCCTCCATACATGTTTGACAGTGGCTTCATGGACTCACCTAAAATTTAACATCTCTTTTGCTAAAATAATTAAAATGCTACCTACACCAAACATATTTGGGGAAAGCAATTTTTCTTAAAAAGCAAACAGAGAGGAAGTAATACAATTCTATTACCAGCAGAAATTAGGCTGTTGGGCTAGAAATGTGGTTCACTTCATTTAGTGCATAGAAATATTATGTATGTAGAACACCATTAAATAAATTTAATCTTGAAATTATAGGCACAGGTCAGAGAGAAGAATCCCAAGCCAATGGCAAAGAGAAAGCTTTCAAGAAAATCATAGATGAAAACTGCCATACCACAAAACCACACCCATAGTAATAAAAGAAGCACACAGAACAGAAAAATGACAAGAGAAAAAACAAAAGTTTTTAGGCATCTTAAAATTAAAAACTAAGAATACAGAACAAAAACTATTGAAAGCTCTAAGAAAAAAATGGAAGTGACAAAGAAAACCCATAAAATGGAAAAATCAAGTTTCCCAATTACATGTCAATAGGAAAGGAACAGGTGATTTCTCAAGGTAAAATTTCAATGTCAGAAGAGTCTAGAGAACTTTATCGCAAGTCATAAATGACAGTCAATATAAAATATTATACCAGAAAACTACTGCTGTGATTGAAGTAATAAGAACAAGTATACACAACATAGAGGGATAGCTAGGCTGTGTGTGTGTGTGTGTGTGTGTGTGTGTGTGTGTGTAGTCAACCAAGCATAAGGTAGTATGGGAGGGATTATTTGGGGTTGTAGGTAGAAATTAGAATAGCAGAGAGACTGGAAAAATGTAAATTTATAAGTATGAAAACACAAAGTACCACTGAGAACACAACACCAAAAATCAACAGTAGAAAGGCCAGAACTCAAACACACATTTCAATAATTATTCAAACAGAAGAATTATTCACTGAATGGCTTTAATCTTGTATTCAAAATTACCAACTAACTGGGTAAATCAAGAAATAATTTTATCTCTCTCCTCTAAAAAACAAATCTTAGTTTAAAAATAGCTACTATCTTAGAGTAAAAGGATAGAAAAATTATTCCAATGGAACCAGGAAGACAGTAGGTGTCACTAATCTAGCATTTCCCATAAGAGACTTTGAACTAAAACTAATCAGAAGAGGGATCTTTATTTCTAAACAAGGGAACACTTGACTAAGAAGTCATTAGCATCCTAAAAAAATATCAAACTCAAGGACACACAATTCCATATAAAAGAAAATGTACAACTGAATTAAAAGACACAGATTAATATCAACCCATCAATAGTAGGTGATTTCAATACTTAAGAGGAGGTGTGACCTAGGTTTGTAATCTTTTTGATGTGAGAATTAGGATACTTGCCTTCTTTCAGGAACTTAAACACTTGGAAAAGTCTTTGAGAATTTCTCTCTCTCTCTCTCTCTCTCTCTCTCTCACACACACACACACACACACTCACACACATACACACACACCACTACTTCTTTCACTTTTTGTCTTTCTTTTTCTATCTCTTAATTTGCAGCAGAGACAACATGTTTAACTGAAAGAATGGAAATAGAGAAGGCTGAAGATGAGTGTGAAATGAACATCATCTGATCCTGGCTCTGACATTTACTTTCTGGAGTTTGGATAACTGAATATCATGTTAGAGAGTTACAGAGACACAGAGTAACTCTCAGTAAGAGCCTTGTCATTTTCCTATACAGTAACCATGAAAAAGAGTAATCTAGAGGTAGGCATATTGTAATTAGCTCCTATCTTAAAACCTGCGTGGAATTACTTGATATCTACTCAAAGAATAAAAGAAGATTGATGTTCTGGCAAGTTTTATGTCAACTAGACAAAACTAATGTCATCTGACAGGAGGATACCTCAATTTTAAAAAATGTCTCCAAGAGAGGGAAGCTGTGATTAGGATGTTAAGTGGATAAAATAAATCAATGAAAAAAAAACATAAGAGAGAGAAACTAAAACTGTCTCCAAAAGATCAAGCTGTAATCAAGTCTGCAGGGTACTATGAGTGATTGATGGGGGAATCACATGGTGTCATCCCTGGCCTTCTGCTCCTGGGTTCTTAACAAGAGCAGGATGAGCAAGCCACATCTAGCAAACCAGTAAGCAGCACCCTTCCATGGCTTCTATATTAGCTCCTGCCTCCAGGATCCTGACCTCTTTGAATTTCTGACCTGACATGTGCCAATGAAAGACTACCATATGGAAGTATAGGCCAAATAAATCCTTTCTTCCTCAACTCTCTTTTGATTATGATCCTTGTCACGTCAATAGTGAGTCCAAATCATGTTTGTATTGGTATATTCCCTTGAGAGACCTGACCATTTGATTTGGGAAGGATTGTGGAAGTATACTGGACCTTTGGATTAGCAAGCCCACTGTATGTTGAGATCTTGGTGGACTGTTCTCTAGGAGCTTGGAACCTAAGAAAACTGTGTGGATGATGGAGGACTGCCTTTTGTAGTTTCAGAAGAAATATTAAAGACTCTATTAGGGCCATTTATTATTGAATGAAGATTCTGTGATTCTGGTTAGCTGGGGCTGATGCATCAGCTATTATTAACAAGAAACCAGAACTATGAAAGTGAAAACTTTTCCTTGCTGGAATACTCTATTCTTATCCACAGGAACTGAGAAATAAATGATGATTGGAAAGACACCAGCATCATTGAGCTAAAAATCTTAAAAGTGTTCTTGAGAGTCACCACACAGAATCTGTGTTCCGGAAACAGGTAATAAATTCAGTAGTGTATGAGTCACCAAGATGGTGCAGATTTTGATGGTATGAAGAGGTCATGAAAAGCAGCTCCATTCCTGGCACTACTAATTTTTTTTTTAATTTTCTATATTCTTTGTTTACATTCCAAAGGCTTTCCCCTTTCCCAGTTACCCCCCACCATATGTCCCATAATTCCTCTCCCCCCATGCTATTCCCCACTCTTCCCACCCCCCACGATTTCTCTGTTCTGGGTCTACAATACTGGATCCAATCTTTACAGGCCCAGGGTCCTCTCCTTTTTTTCTTCTTGAGAGTCATTTGACTTGCTAATTGTGCCTTGAGTATTTAGGGCTTCTGGGCTCATTAATATCCACTTATCAGTGATTGCATTTCGTGTGTATTCTTTTGTGATTGGGTTAGCTCACTTAGGATGATAGTTTCCAGATCTAACCATTTACCTACAAATTGCATGAATTCATTATTTTTAATTGCTGAGTAGTACTCCATTGTATAAATATACCACATTTTCTGTATCCATTCCTCTTTTGAGGGATATCTGGGCTCCTTCCAATTTCTGGCTATTATAAACAAGGCTGCTATAAACATAGTGGAGCATGTGTCTTTGTTGTATGCAGAGGAATCCTCTGGGTATATGCCCAGGAGTGGTATGCCAGGGTCCTCTGGGAGTGGCATGCCCAATTTTCTGAGGAACCGCCACATTGATTTCCAGAGTGGTTTTACCATTTTGCAATCCCACCAACAGTGGAGGAGTGTTCCTCTTTCTCCACATCCTCGCCAGCACTTGTTGTCTCTCGAGTTTTTAATCTTAGCCATTCTGACTGGAGTGAGGTGGAATCTCAGGGTTGTTTTGATTTGCATTTCCCTGATGACTAATGATGTTGAACATCTCTTAAGGTGTTTCTCGGCCATCCAAATTTCTTCTGGTGAAAATTCTTTGTTTAGCTCTGTACCCCATTTTTGATAGGGTTATTTGGTTCTTTGGGGTCCAACTTCTTGAGTTCTTTGTATATATTGGATATTAGCCCTCTGTCGGATGTGGGGTTGGTGAAGATCATTTCCCACGTTGTTGGTTGCCGTTTTGTCCTTCTGACAGTGTCCTTTGCCTTACAGAAACTTTGTAATTTTATGAGGTCACATTTGTCAATTCTTGACCTTAGAGCATAACCTATTGGTGTTCTGTTCAGGAACTTTACCCCTGTGCCCATGTCCTCCAGGGTCTTCCCAAGTTTCTTTTCTAATAGTTTCAGTGTGTCTGGTTTTATGTGGAGGTCCTTGATCCACTTGGAGTTGATCTTAGTGCAAGGAGATAAGAGTGGGTCAATTCGCATTCTTCTGCATGTTGACCTCCAGTTGAACCAGCACCATTTGTTGAAAAGGCTATCTTTTTTCCACCGGATGTTTGTGGCTCCTTTATCAAAGATCAAGTGACCATAAGTCTGTGGGTTCATTTCTGGGTCTTCAATCCTATTCCATTGATCTACCTGCCTGTTGCTGTACCAATACCATGCAGTTTTTAACACTATTGCTCTGTAGTACTGCTTGAGGTCAGGGATATTGATTCCCCCAGAAGTCCTTTTATTGTTGAGAATAGTTTTAGCTATCCTGGGTTTTTTGTTGCTCCAGATGAATTTGAGAATTGCTCTTTCTAGATCTATGAAGAATTGAGTTGGGATTTTGATGGGGATTGCATTGAATCTGTAGATTGCTTTTGGCAAGATGGCCATTTTTACTATATTGATCCTGCCAATCCAGGAGCAAGAAATATTTTTCCATCTTCTGAGGTCTTCTTCGATTTCTTTCTTCAGGGACTTGAAGTTCCTGTTATACAGATCTTTCACTTGTTTGGTTAGAGTTACGCCAAGGTACTTTATGTTGTTTGTGGCTATTGTGAAGCGTGTTATTTCCCTAACTTCTTTCTCAGCCTGCTTGTCCTTTGAGTACAAGAAGGCTACTGATTTGCTTGAGTTAATTTTATAACCAGCCACTTTGCTGAAGTCGTTTATCAGCTGTAGAAGTTCTCTGGTGGAGTTTTTTGGATCGCTTAAGTAGACTATCATATCATCTGCAAATAATGATACTTTGACTTCTTCCTTTCCAATTTGTATCCCTTTGACTTTCTTATGTTGTCTAATTGCTCTCGCTAGAACTTCAAGTACTATATTGAAAAGATATGGAGAGAGAGGGCAGCCTTGTCTAGTCCCTGATTTTAGTGGGATTGCTTCAAGTTTCTCTCCATTTATTTTGATGTTGGCTACTGGTTTGCTGTAGATTGCTTTTACTATGTTTAGGTATGGGCCTTGAATTCCTGCTCTTTCCAAGACTTTTAGCATGAAAGGATGCTGAATTTTGTCAAATGCTTTTTCAGCATCTAATGAGATGACCATGTGGTTTTTTTCTTTTAGTTTGTTTATGTAGTGGATTACATTGATGGATTTCCATATATTGAACCATCCCTGCATTCCTGGAATGAAGCCTACTTGATCATGGTGAATGATCGTTTTGATATGCTCTTGGATTCGGTTGGCAAGAATTTTATTTAGTATTTTTGCATCAATATTCATAAGAGAAATTGGCGTGTAGTTCTCTTTCTTTGTTGGATCTTTTTGTGGTTTAGGTATCAGCATAATTGTGGTTTCGAAGAACGAATTGGGCAGTGTCCCTTCTGTCTCTATTTTGTGGAATAGTTTGAAGAGTATTGGTGTTAAGTCTTCTTTCAAGGTCTGGTAGAATTCTGCACTAAAACCATCTGGTCCCGTACTTTTTTTGGTTGGGAGGCTTTCTATAACCCCTTCTATTTCTTTAAGGGTTATGGGACTGTTTAGCTGGTCTACTTGATGCTGATTTAATTTTGGTATTTGGTATCTGTCTAGGAAATTGTCCATTTCCTCCAGATTCTTTAGTTGTTTTGAGTATAGGCCTTTGTAGTAGGATCTGATGATCTTTTGAATTTCCTCTGTTTCTGTTGTTATATCCTCCTTTTCATTTTTAATTTTGTTAATTTGGATACTATCTCTGTGCCCTTTGGTTAGTCTAGCTAAGGGTTTATCTATCTTGTTGATTTTCTCGAACAACCAGCTCTTGGTTTTGTTGATTCTTTGTATGGTTCTCTTTGTTTCTGCTTGATTGATTTCAGCCCTTAGTTTGATGATTTCCTCTCTTCTATTCCTCCTGGATGAGTTAGCTTCTTTTTGTTCCAGGGCCTTCAGGTGTGCTGTTAAGTTGCTAGTGTATGCTCTCTCCAGTTTCTTTTTGGAGGCACTCAGGGCTATGAGTTTTCCTCTTAGCACTGCTTTCATTGTATCCCAGAGATTTGGGTAGGTCGTACCTTCATTTTCATTGAAGTCTAAAAAGTCTTTGATTTCTTTCTTTATTTCTTCCTTGACCAGGGTGTCATTGAGTAGAGTATTGTTCAGGTTCCATGTGTATGTGGAATTTCTGTTGTTCTTCTTGCTATTGAAGACCACTTTTACTCCATAGTGATCCGATAGGAGACATGGGATTAGTTCGGTCTTCTTGTATTTGTGGAGGTCTGTCTTGTGACCAATTATATGATCAATTTTTGAGAAGGTACCGTGCGGTGCTGAGAAAAAGGTATACTCTTTTGTTTTAGGATGGAATGTTCTATATATATCTGTTAAATCCAATTGGTCCAAAGCATCAATTAGTTTCACTGTGTCCCTGTTTAGTTTCTGCTTTCCTGATCGGTCCATTGACTAGAGTGGAGTGTTGAAGTCACCTACAATCATTGTGTTAGGTGCGATGTGTGCTTTAAGCTTTAGTAAAGTTTCTTTTACGAATGAGGGTGCCCTTACATTTGGCTCATAGATGTTCAGTATTGAGAATTCTTCTTGGTGGATTTTCCCTTTGACAAGCAGGAAGTGACCTTCTGTGTCTCTTTTGATGACTTTAGGTTGAAAGTCAATTTTATCTGATATTAGAATAACTACTCCAGCTTGTTTCCTGGGACCATTTGCTTGTAAAACTGTCTTCCAGCCTTTTACTCTAAGGTGGTGTTTGTCTTTGACACTGAGATGTGTTTCCTGTATGCAGCAAAATGTAGGGTCCTGTTTCCGTATCCAGTCTGTTAGTCTGTGTCTTTTGATTGGGGAATTGAGTCCATTGATATTAAGAGATATTAAGGAATAGTAATTATTACTTCCTGACATTTTGGGCATTATTATTATTATTTGTATTTGAGTGGTTCTCTTCTTTTGGGTTGGATGAGATGGGGTTTCTATCTTGTTTCTTCTGGGGTGTTGTTTCCCCCCTTGTGTTGCTATTTTTCCCCTATTATCCTTTGTAGGGCTGTGTTTGTAGATAAGTATCTTGCAAATTTGGTTTTGTTTTGGAATATCTTGGTTTCCCCATCTATGGCAATTGAGAGTTTTGCTGGGTATAGTAGTCTTGGCTGAAGTTTGTGTTCTCTTAGGGTCTGCATGAGGTCTGCCCAGGATCTTCTAGCTTTCATGGTCTCAGGTGAGAAGTCTGGGGTAATTCTGATAGGTCTTCCTCTATATGTTACTTGTCCTTTTTCTCTTACTGCCTTTAATATTCTTTCTTTGTTTAGTACATTTGGGGTTTTGATTATTATGTGACGTGAAGTATTTCTGTTCTGGTCCAGTCTATTTGGGGTTCTATAGGCTTCTTGTATATTCTCTCTTTAGGTTGGGGAAGTTTTCTTCCATAATTTTGTAGAAGATATTTGCTGGCCCTTTAAGTTGTAGATCTTCATTCTCATCTATCCCTATAATCCTTAGGTTTGGTCTTCTCATTGTGTCCTGGATTTCCTGAATGTTTTGGGTTACCAGCTTTTTGCATTTTGCATTTTCTTTAATTGTTGAATCCATGTTTCCTATGGTATCTTCAGCATCTGAGATTCTGTCTTCTATCTCTTGTATTCTATTGTTGATATTTCCATCTATGACTCGATTTCTTCCCAAGGTTTTCTATCTCCAACATTGTCTCCCTTTGCGATTGCTTAGTTGTTTCTACTTCTGTTTTTAGATTTTGTATGGTTTTGCTCAGATCTTTCAGTTGCTTGTTTGTGTTTTCCTGTAATTCTTTAAGGGATTTTTGTGTTTCCTCTTTTATGACTTCTACTCGTTGACCCATGTTCTCTTGTATTTCTTTAGGTGATTTTTGTTTCTCCCCCTTATTGGGATTCATTTTTTGCTCTATATTCTCCTGGATTTCTTTAAGTGATTTTTGTGTCTGCCTTGTATGGGCTTCTAGTTTTTGATCTATTTTCTCCTCTATTGCTTTAAGAAATTTATCTAAGTGATCCTCAATCTGCATCTTTACCAGTGATTTTAGATCTGAGTCTTGTTTTCCTGGTGCGTTGAGATATCTGGGATTTAATTGTGTTTGCCTTGCAATGGCTTCTAGCTTTTGATCTATTTTCTCATGTATTACTTTAAGAGATTTATCCAAGTGTTCCGCTATCAGCATCCTGACCAGTGATTTTAGATCTGAGTCTTGTTTTTCTGGTGTTTCGGGGTATCCAATATTTATTGCTGTTGGGGAACTGGGTTCAGATGCTGCCATACTGCCTTGATTTTTGTTAGTAGCGATCTTACGTTTGCCTTTTGCCATCAGGTTAACTCTGGTGTTAGTTGGTCCTGTAGATACTAGCTGGCGCTTGACCCTCCTGTGGGGTTGTAAGGCTATTTCCCAGCGACTGGGATACCTGAATCACTGTCCTGCGGGGCTCTTGCTCACAGATTGCTGACAGGTGGCCTGAATCCCCCGAGGTCTTAAACTCAGGATATCCCAGGTACTTGGTTCCGCCTGTTGGGCGGCTGCTCTGCACTGCTCCTGCTCAGGGTTTGCTGTCTGATATCCTGTTTCCCCAGGGGTCTTAAAGTTGGGATATCTCAGTTATCTGGTTCCGCCTGCTGGTCCCAAGCTGCTGGGAAGCTGGCTGGGTCCGGTTTCCAGCTTCCCTGCCACTGGCTGGATGGGAGGCTGGTTCCGCCTCCGGCTGGGTCTGGGCACCTGGCAAGCTGGCTGACTCTGGCTTCCCCACCACCAGCTGGACGGGAAGCTGCAGGCAATATGGCAGCTGCCTGCAGGGAGCTCGGGGTCCGCCCCGCGAGTGCAGAGTGCACCCGCTACTCTGTGCCCAACTCCCACTCCAGGCCTGAGTCCCCGAAGGTCTTAAGCTCGGGCTGTCTCGGGTACCTGGTTCCACTGCCGGCTGGGTCTGAGCACCTGGCACGCTGGCTGACACTCCGGCTTCCCCACCACCAGCTGGACGGGAAGCTGCAGGCAATATCCCGGCACTACTCTTTTGAAGATCAGATGGATACTATGATATCTGTGGACAAGTTGTACCCTCAGGCTTTGAGGGAGAGGACTGCAGATGAACAGGTATATGACTGGGTGTATAAGCCAAAGGTATTCCTGGGTGAGTAGGGTTAGCTGCAATATTTATATACTCAAAGTGGCATATAATGTAAGTGTGTGGTACCAAGAGTTTGCTGAAGTATTTCTCAAAAGATGGTTGTCTGTAAAGGATAAGGATGTGTGTGATATCCCTTTATTTAATGGTGATAATAAGTTTTGGTTTTTTTTTTTACTCTCAGGGCATTTGTTTTATTTAAGTAGATTCACCATTTAAGTCTAGAAGAAGAGAAATGGCTCACTTGTAAAGAGTCCTTGCAATCTTTCAGAGAACCCAATTTCAGTTCTTAACACACACATGTTGAAGCTTGAATCAAGAGTTTTGTTGATAAACTTTTCACCACTACTCTGAAGAAGAACATCCAGGGTTTTACTCGGGTATCTATACATTGAGTAAAAATAAATTATCAGACATTCCAGGCCCAGTGGATATTGTTTTCAATTGACAATGATTCTGGGAGACATCAAATGTATTGTGAGTTTCCACATGAAGTATTTTCTGATGGTTGTCTGGTGACTGATAGAATTTTGGCTGACATCTGATTTGCAGTGGGGCTCCAACCTCAAGCTCTTCTTATTTCCACCATCCTAGGATATGACATTAAGACATTTCTTAAAAGATGGAAGAATCTACAAAAGAAACAACACTCATCTCACAAGTGAGTATGACTGGGCAACAGATATTACCCTACAATTCTGAGTTCTAATGTTAATATAGTTATTTTGTAGGGTTATAGAACAAAGAAAAATATAAGGCAAGGCCAATTTAAAATGCATTAGTAGGCATATGAGAGAGATGTGTACACTGACACAGGAGAAGCTTGTTTATAATCACAAGGCATTATTTGATGACATTCTTACCTGTTTGATTGGTGGGATCTAGTACCCTGCCAAATTAATAGTGTCATAGGAATTAATTATTATCATGAGATGTTAATTTCTACTAATAGCTTCAAAATACTTTTCTCTGTCTAGTATCATAAGGTGGTAGTTCAGATATAGAGTAGGACACAGAATGGATGCTCCAGATGCTAAAAGAATGTCATGAGCCTCTGATGCTAGAAAAGTCCAGTCTCTCCACAGTACTGAAATTCCAATCTGTCCACAAGTGTCTGCAAACACACTCTTTCCAGTAGCTATTTTTAATAGCTATACACAGCCTGTTTAGGAATTCTAATTAACAGCAGAATTACCCCAATTTTTCCCTCACTTGCTGTCTGAGATCTATTATGGCTAGAAAAAAACAAATGGAGACCGTTGGAGTTGCTTTTACCAGGGAAAATACTGATCGAAAAACAATTTCACATTCCCTAAGGGATAATAGAAATCAATGCCACCATCAAGGATGAAAAAGTTGTAGAGGTTAATGGTTACTCCCACATCACAGTATATATTACTTGTCCTGTGAAGTGGGTTGTCCTGATGCTGCTTATATGCTAATACTAATTTTCATCCTCCAAAACAAATACAGAGGGGGCCACTCTCAGCCAGCCATTGAACTGAGCACAGGGTCCCCAATGGGGGAGCTAGACAAAGGACCCAAAGAGCTGAAGGGGTTTGCAGCACCATAGGCGGAACAATGGATATGAACCACCCAGTACTCCCAGAACTCCCAGGGACAAGACACCAAACACATACAACACAAGGA
The DNA here is from genome assembly GCA_964023405.1 of Apodemus agrarius. Lineage (NCBI taxonomy): Eukaryota > Metazoa > Chordata > Mammalia > Rodentia > Muridae > Apodemus > Apodemus agrarius. The sequence goes on along the minus strand of OZ030006.1, from coordinate 83,929,265 downwards.
TTTACCCATGGCTCCAGATGCATAGGCAGCAGACAATGGCCTTGTTGGACATAAAAGAGAGGAGAGGCTGCTGTTCCTGGAAAGGCTTAATGCAGAAGTGTAGGGGAATACCAGGATAGGGAAGTAGGAGAGCGTTGATTGGGGAACGAGAGAGGGGAGCTGGCTTATGGGATTTGGGGGGGGCAGGAAAGGGAAAATGATTTGAAATGTAAATAAAAATATATCTAAAAAAAGGCGGGCAGTGGTGACACATGCCTTTAATCCCAGCACTTTGGAGGCAGAGGCAGGCAGATCTCTGAGTTCAAGGCCAGACTGATCTACAGAGTGAGTTCCAGGACAGCCAGGGCTGAAGAGAAAGACCCTGTCTCATAAAACCAAAAAAAAGGCATATTAAAAATTAAAGACTGTGGTGTGTGTGTGTGTGTGTGTGTGTGTGTGTGTGTGTATGTGTGTGTGTGTGCGCACGCGTGTTTGTCTTTCATCTGGGAACAAAATGGTTTATAGTGGGAATAAAAAACCTGTGCCAGGAAAATGTTTTTTGTTTTTGTTTTAGGTTTTGGTTTTTTTTTTCTACAGCCCATTATAGAAAATGGATAGAGAAGTCCATGACAGAACATTCATTTATGGAGAATTATGGTTGACTATGTGAGGATTGCCTTGATAAACCAGATGTGATTTCTTTTCTTGAGCAGATTTCTATATCCCCTCATACATGTAATCTGATAGTGTCCTCAGATTATTTGTTCTAAAAGTATTTGTTCATAAAGCCTACCAAAACCAATTTTGTTTTTATTTGGCAATTCCAGGAGTAGATTATTACATACCTATCTCAAGTCTCATTAATTCTCCAGCCCTACATTATAAATTAGTTCAAATGGATCTTGATCCTCTTCCTCATCCTGAAGATATCGTGCTAATCCACTATATTGATGAATGTATGATGTTTCAAAAGTAGAAAATAGCAGTTTTGGAGGACTTGTTGATAAAACATATGCACATTAGAAGATGGGGAAATAATTCCAATCAAAATTGAAGGACTTTCTTTTTTTATTTTTTCCACTGGTTATTACATTTATTTACATTTCAAATGTTATCCACCTTCCTGTTTCCCCTCCACAGCTCCTCTATCACATCCTCCCTATCCCCAGCTTCTATGAGAGTGCTCTCCAACCCACCCACCCATTCCCATCTCACTGCCCTAGCATTCCCCTACTATGGAGCATCAAGTCTTCACAGAGCCAAGGGTCTTCCCTCCCATTCATGCCAGATAAGGAAATCCTCTGCTACATATAAAGCTGGAGCCATAGGTCCCTCCATGTGTACTCTTTGGTTGGTGGTTTAAACCTTGGGAGCTCTATAGGATCTGGTTGTTTGATATTGCTTTTCTTTTTATGGGGTCGCAAAATCCTTTAATTCCTTCAGCACTTTTCTAACTCCTCCATTGAGGTTCTCATGCTCAGTCTAGTGCTTGGCTGAAAGCATCCACATCTGTATTTGTAAAGTTCTGGCAGAGCCTCTCAGGAGACAGCTATATCAGGCTCCTGTCAGCAAGCACATCTTGGCATCAGAAATTGGGTCTGGGTTTTGGTGTCTGCATATGGGATGAACCCACAGGTGGAGCAGTCTCTCGGTGGCCTTTTCTTCAGTCTCTATTCTTTGTCACTGTACTTCTTTTAGTCAGGAGCAATTCTGGGTTACTATTTTTTAGATGGGTATGTGGCACCATTCCTCAACCAGTGGCCTTGTCTAACCTTTGGATATGTTCTCTTCAGGTTCTCTCTCCCCTTTGTAGGGTATTTCAGTTAATGCAACCCACATTGTATTCTGGGAGTCTCTTAATTTTCTGGCATCTTTTGTGGCTACACCCAGTTTCCCATCCCACCCTGCCATACATCCCCATTCAATTTCCTGACACTCAGTACTTCTCCCCTATCTCGTCCCATACCTGTTTCTTCCCCCCTTTAACCCTCATTCTCCTTCTCCCTCTCAGATGCCTCCCACTGTCACCCCTGTGAATTTTACCTTTTTCTAAGCAGTTCTGAAACACCCACACATTGGTCTTCCTTCTTCTTGAGGTTCATATGGTCTGTGAGCTGTATCATGGCTATTCCAGGCATTTTGCCTAGTAACCACTCGTTGGTGAGTACATACTATATGTGTTCTTTTGTGTCTGGGTTACCTTACTCAGGATAATATTTTCTAGTTCCATCCTTTTGTCTGAGAATTTCATGAAGTTATTGTTTCTAATAGCTGAGCAGTACTCCATTGTGTGTAAATGTACCATATTTTCTGTATCCATTCCTCTGTTGAAGGACATTTGGGTTCTTTCTAGCTTCAGAAGTTTTTTGAGGGTACAGCAGGAATTGAACTCTGTCTAGTATTCTACTTCTTTAAATTATCTTCTGGTGTCAAGCATCCAATCCAATAGCATTATGGAATATGAATTATATCAGATGATTGAAGAAAATAAGATTAGGGCCTATATTACTTAGGGTTCTGGTACTATGCAGATATCACCCCAAAGTGGAGAGCTATAGCATTATAGTCTCTTTTTGGGACAATCATGGAAGAGGTATGTGAAAGAACTTACATTTAACTTCAAGAACTACATGTGGTTGCACTATTGACCTGGAAGAAGAAATGATCAGATGTAAAGTTGTTTACTCATTCATGGCTATAGCCAGTAGATTGAGTGAAAACTAAGCTCATAATATGCTGAAAATTTCATACTTGTGGATTTTTTTCAGCTGCCCAGCCTTCTTTTGGCACAGGTCAAATATTGATGGTGGTTATATTTGGAATGAGTTTCAGTCCATTCTTCAGTGCATAGCATATAGATAATTGAAAATGATTAGAAAAGATCCTTTTGAATCTGTAGATTGCTTTTTGAAAGATGGCCATTTTTACAATATTAATCCTGCCAATCCAAGAGATTGAAATATTTTTTGATCTTCTGAGGTCTTCTTTGATTTCTTTCTTCAAGGACTTGAAATTCCTGTCATACAGATCTTTCACTTGTTTGGTTAGAGTCACGCCAAGATACTTTATATTGTTTGTGGCTATTGTGAAGGGTGTTATTTCCCTAACTTCTTTCTCAGCATCCTTATCCTTTGAATATAGGAAGGCTTCTGATTTGCTTGAGTTTATTTTATAACCAACCACTTTGCTGAAGTTGTTTATCAGCTGTAGGAGTTCTCTAGTGGAGTTTTTTGGGTCACTTAAGTATACTATCATAACATCTGCAAATAGTGATAGTTTGACTTCTTCTTTTCCAATTTGTATCCCTTGGACTTACTTATGTTCTTTAATTGCTCTCGCTAGAACTTCAAGTACTATAATGAAAAGATATGGAGAGAGAGGGCAGCCTTGTCTACTCCCTAATTTTAGTGGGATTGCTTCAGGTTTCTCTCCCTTTATTTTGATGTTGCCTACTGGTTTGCTGTATATTGCTGTTACTATGTTTAGGTATGGGCCTTGAATTCCTGTTCTTCCCAGGAAGTTTAGCATGAAAGGATGCTGAATTTTGTCAAATACTTTTTCAGCATCTAATGAAATGATCATGTGATTTTTTTTCTTTGAGTTTGTTTATGTAGTGGATTGCATTGATGGATTTTCATATATTGAACCATCCCTGCATCCCTGGGATGAAGCCTACTTGGTCATGGTGAATGATCATTTTGATGTGTTTTTGGAGTCAGTTGGCAAGAATTTTTTTTAGTTGTCAAGAATTTTATTGAGTATTTTTGCATTGATATTCATAAGGTAAATTGGCCTGAAGTTCTCTTTCTTTGTTGGATCTTTGTGTGGTTTTGTTATCAGCGTAATTGTGGCTTCATAGAATGAGTTGGGTACTGTTCCTTCTGTTTCTATTTTGTAGAATAGCTTAAAGAGTATTGGTGTTAAGTCTTCTTTGAAGGTCTGATAGAATTCTGCACTAAAACCATCTGGTCCCGTACTTTTGCTGGTTGGAAGACTTTCTATGACACCTTCTATTTCTTTAGGGGTTATGGGACTGTTTAGCTGATCTACTTGATCCTGATTTAATATTGGTATTTGGTATCTGTCTAGGAAAGTGTCCATATCCTCCAAATTCTCCAGTTGTGTTGAATATAGGCTTTTGTAGTAAGATCTGATGATTTTTTGAATTTCCTCAGTTTTTGTTGCTATATCTCCCTTCTCATTTCTAATTTTGTTAATTTGGATACTGTCTCTGTGCCCTTGGTTAGTCTGGCTAAGGGTTTATCTATCTTGTTGATTTTCTCAAAGAACCAGCTCCTGGTTTTGTTGATTCTTTATATGGTTCTCTTTGTTTCTACTTGATTGATTTCAGCCCTTAGTCTGATGATTTCCTGTCTTCTACTCCTCCTGGGTGAATTAGCTTCTTTTTGTTCCAGGGCTTTCAGGTGTGCCATTAATCTGCCAGTGTAAGCTCAATTCAGTTTCTTTTTGGAGGCACTCAAGGCTATGAGTTTTTCTCTGAGCACTGCTTTCATTGTGTCCCATAGATTTGGATATGTTGTACTGTCATTTTCATTAAATTCTAAAAAGTCTTTGATTTCTTCCCTTGTTTCTTCCTTAACCACGGTATCATTGAGTAGAGTATTGTTCAGTTTCCATTTATATGTGGGCTTTCTGTTGTTTTTGTTGCTATTGAAGACCACTTTTACTCCATAGTGATCTGAGAGGATGCTTGGGATTAGTTTGATCTTCTTATATTTGTTGAGGTATGTCTTGTGACCAATTCTATGGTCGATTTTGGAGAAGGTACCATGAGGTGCTGAGTTTGGCCTTAGAATGAAATGTTATATATATATATATCTGTTAAATCCAATTGGTCTAAAGCTTCAATTAGTTTCATTGTGTCCCTGTTTAGTTTCTGGTTTCCTAATCAATCTATTGAGGATAATGGAGTGTGGAAGTCACCCACAATTATTGTGCTAGGTGCAATGTGTGCTTTGAGCTTTAGTAAAGTTTCTTTTACAAATGAGGGTGCCCTTGTGTTTGGAGCATAGATGTTCAGAATTGAGAGTTCTTCTTGGTGGATTTTTCCTTTGACCAGCAAGAAGTGTCCTTCCGTGTCTCTTTTGATGACTCTAGGTTGAAAGTCAATTTTATATGATATTAGAGTGGCTACTCTGGCTAGTTTGCTGTGAACATTTTCTTGTAAAATTGTCTTCCAGCCTTTTACTCTAAAGTAGTGATTGTCTTTGACACTGAGGTGTGTTTCCTGTATGCATCAAAATGTAGGGTTCGGTTTACATATCCAGTCTGTTAGTCTATGTCTTTTTATTGGGGAATTGGGTCCATTGATGTTAAGATATATTAAGGAATAGTGATTATTGCTACCTGTCAATTTTGATGTTATCTTTTATATGTGATAGGTTTTCTTCTTTTGGGTTTGATGAAAGTAGATTACTATCTTGCTTTTTCCAGCAAGAAAAAGTTTCCCTCCTTGTGTTGGTGTTTCCCCCCTATTATCCTTTGTAGGGCTGGGTTTGTGGAAAGATATTGTGTAAATTTGGTTTTGTCTTGGAATATCTTAGTTTCTCCCTCTGTGGTGATTGAGAGGTTTGCTGGGTATAGTAGTTTAGGCTGTCATTTGTTTTCTCTTAGACTCTTCATGAGGTCTGCACAGGATCTTCCAGCTTTCATCTTTTTGGGTCAGAAATCTGGGGTAATTCTTAGAGGTCTTCCTTTATATGTTACTTGGCATTTTTCTCTGACTGCCTTTAATATTCTTTCTTTGTTTAGTACATTTGGGGTTTTGATTATTATGAGAAGGGAGGTATTTCTGTTCTGGTCCAGTCTGTTTGGAGTTCTGTAGGCTTCTTGTATATTCATGGGCATTTCTTTCTTTAGGTTAGGGAAGTTTTCTTCCATAATTTTGTTGAAGATGTTTGCTCGCCCTTTATGTTGTAAATCTTCACTCTCATCTATACCTATAATCCTTAGGTTTGGTCTTCCTTTTGTGTCCTGGATTTCCTGGATGTTGGGTTACAATTTTTTTGCATTTTGCATTTTCTTTGACTGCTGAGTCCATGGTTCCTATGGTATCTTCAGCATCTGAGATTCTTTCTTCTATCTCTGTATTCTGCTGTTGATATTTGCATCTATGGCCCCTGATTTCTTCCCAAGGTTTTCTATCTCCAAAGTTGTCTCCCTTTGTGATTTCTTAGTTGTTTCTACTTCTGTTTTTAGATCCTGTATGATTTTGCTCAGTTCCTTCACTTGCTTGTTTGTGTTTTCATGTAACTCTTTAAGAGATTCTTGTGTTTCCTCTTTCATGACTTCTGCCTGTTGACCCAAGTTCTACTATATTTTTTAAGTAATTTTTGTATTTCCTCCCTATTAGCTTCTATCTTTTGAGCCATATTCTCCTGAATTTCTTTAAATGATTTTTGTGTTTCCCTTGTAAGGGCTTCTACCTTTTGATCCATTTTCTCCTGTATTTCTTTAAGAGATTTATTTATATCCTTCTTGTGTTCCTCTAACAGCATCATGACCAGTGATTTTATTCTTTTTTCAGGAAGTATAATTTTTTATTTAGAATTGACCACAAATAGACATACATACGGCAAAGCTAACAACATTCTTTAGATATCTTACTTAGTCCTTTACTTCTCTGTTTGGATATTTTCTATGTAATTTAAACAGATGATTTCTTATCTCCATCTGTAATTCTTACTCTTTAGATGCTTGTACATTTACAAACAAATAAGTAGGCTGTCATTATGTTCTGGTATTTTAAAGGTAACATTTTCTGAATAGTTCTATCTTTTTATCTATCATTTAGTTCTTTCTTTTTATCTATCATTTAGTGTAAGAAGTGAATATTCATTGTATAGAGTGTTCCTGATGAATATAGGATAATTTTAAGAATAAATAGGCTTTTTGATTATTACATTAATAGTATAGTCTCTTTTTTCATTTTTTATTCTATATTCTTTGTTTACATTCCAAAGGCTTTCCCCTTTCCCAGTTCCCCCTCACCATATGTCCCATAAGTCCTCTCTCCCCCCCAACTATTCCCCAATCACCCCTCCCCACCATTTCTCTGTTCTGGTACTCTCCTACAAAACTGGATCCAATCTTTTCAGGCCCAGAGATCTGAAAGTGGTCAGCAAAATGAACCTAGAGCAAAACACAATTGGAAATGACTTTTTTGTTGTTCTTGTTTGTTGTTGTGCATCAATGATACTTATCATTGTCTCAGTCTAAGCTGAAAGAACAAGATCATGTTCATTGCCATATCATACTTTTGTGAGTGTGATACCTCAGGCTAGAGCTCAGTGTACCCTTGGTATTATATTTTACTATATTTTCCTTTTGCTTGGGAAAGTAAAATATTTCTTACCCTAGAATAACATAAGAACCCACTGGTCTTTACCATTCTTCACAGGCCTTCAGTATCAGGGCTTATTCTTATTTTTGTTTTACTACAGTTTTTTTTTCATGCCTTTAATTCTAGTGACTTCGAGTTAATCTCATATGCATGAGCAGTTCATTAATTAATGTAGGAAATTATGTATAAAATGTTATTATTGATTCATTGGAACCTGTATTGGTCTGGTTATTCCTTCATGAAGGGCTGGCTCATAGGACTAATTTTTTTTATTTTTTTATTTTCTATATTCTTTGTTAACATTCCAAAGGCTTTCACCTTTCCCAGTTCCCCTCACCATATGTCCCATAAGTCCTCATCCCCCAGCCCATTCCCCAATTACCCCCCACCATTTGTCTGTTCTGGTACTCTCCTACAAAACTGGATCCAGACTTTTCAGGACCAGGGTCCTCTCCTTCCTTCTTCTTGGGAATCTTTTGACTTGCTAATTGTGCCTTGAGTATTCAGAGCTTCTGGGATCATTAATATCCACTGATCAGTGATTGCATTTCATGTGTATTCTTTTGTGATTGGGTTAACTCACTTAGGATGATATTTTCCAGATCCAACCATTTGCCTACAGATTGCATGAATTCATTATTTTTAATTGCTGAGTGGTATTCCATTGTATAAATATACCACATTCTCTGTATTCAATCCTCCTTTCAGGGACATCTGGGCTCCTTCCAGCTTCTGACTATTATAAATAAGGCTGCTATGAACATAGTGGAGCATGTATCTTTATTGCAAGCAGCAGAATCCTCTGGGTATATGCCCAGGAGTAGTATGACAGGGTCCTCTGGAAGTGTCATGCCCAATTTAGTGAGGAACCGCCAGACTGATATCCAGAGCAGTTGTACCATCTTGCAATTCCAACAACACTGGAGGAGTGTTCTTCTTTCTCCACATGCTCACCAGCACCTGTTGACTTTTGAGGTTTTTTTTTATTTAATTTTTATTTTCTATATTCTATGTTTACATTCCAAGGCTTTCCCCTTTCCCAGTTCCCCCCCACCATATGTCCCATAATTCCTCTCCCCCCAGCTATTCCCCAATCATTCCCCCACCCCACGATTTCTCTGTTCTGGGTCTACAATACTAGATCCAATCTTTACAGGCCCAAGGTCCTCTCCTTTCTTCTTCTTGGGAGTCATTTGACTTGCTAATTGTGCCTTGAGTATTTAGGAATTCTGGGCTCATTAATATCCACTTATCAGTGATTGCATTTCATGTGTATTCTTTTGTGATTGGGTTAGCTCACTTAGGATGATAATTTCCAGATCTAACCATTTACCTACAAATTGCATGAGTTCATTATTTTTAATTGCTGAGTAGTATTCCATTGTATAAATATACCACATTTTCTGTATCCATTCCTCTTTTGAGGGATATCTGGGCTCCTTCCAATTTCTGGCTACTATAAACAAGGCTGCTATAAACATAGTGGAGCATGTGTATTTATTGTATGCAGCAGAATCCTCTGGGTATATGCCCAGGAGTGTTATGCCAGGGTCCTCTGGAAGTGACATACCCAATTTTCTGAGGAACTGCCAGACTGATTTTCAGAGCAGTTTTACCATTTTGCAATCCCACCAACAGTGGAGGAGTGTTCTTCTTTCTCCACATCCTCGCCAGCACTTGTTGTCTCTTTTTTTTTTTTAGTTATTTTTATTTTCTATATTCTATGTTTACATTTCAAAGGCTTTCCCCTTTCCCAGTTCCCACCCACCATAGTTCCCATAGTTCTTCTCCCCCCCAACTATTCCCCAATCATTCCCCCTCCCCCCTCGGTTTCTTTACTAAACTGGATGCAATCTTTACAGGCCAAGGGTCCTCTCCTTTCTTCTTCTTGGGAATCATTTGACTTGCTATTTGTGTCTTGAGTATTTAGTGCTTCTGGGCTCATTAATATCCACTTATCAGTGATTGCATTTCATGTGCATTTTTTGTGATTGGGTTAGCTCACTCAGGATGATATTTTCCAGGTCTAACCATTTACCTACAAATTGCATGAATTCATTATTTTTAATTGCTGAGTAGTATTCCATTGTATAAATATACCACATTTTCTGTATCCATTCCTCTTTTGAGGGATATCTGGGCTCCTTCCAATTTCTGGCTACTATAAACAAGGCTGCTATAAACATAGTGGAGCATGTGTATTTATTGTATGCAGCAGAATCCTCTGGGTATATGCCCAGGAGTGTTATGCCAGGGTCCTCTGGAAGTGACATACCCAATTTTCTGAGGAACTGCCAGACTGATTTTCAGAGCAGTTTTACCATTTTGCAATCCCACCAACAGTGGAGGAGTGTTCTTCTTTCTCCACATCCTCGCCAGCACTTGTTGTCTCTTGAGTTTTTAATCTTAGCCATTCTGACTGGTGTGAGGTGGAATCTCAGGGTTGTTTTGATTTGCATTTCCCTGATGACTAATGATGTTGAACATCTCTTAAGGTGCTTCTCGGCCATCTGAATTTCTTCAGGGGAAAATTCTTTGTTTAGTCTGTACCCCATTTTTAATAAGGTTACTTGGTTCTGTGGAGTCTAACTTCTTGAGTTCTTTGTATATATTGGATATTAGCCCTCTGTCAGATGTGAGGTTGGTGAAGATCTTTTCCCAATTTTGGTTGCCGTTTTGTCCTTCTGACAGTGTCCTCTGCCTTACAGAAACTTTGTAATTTTATGAGGTCCTATTTGTCAATTCTTAATCTTATAGCATAAGCTATTGGTGTCCTGTTCAGGAACTTTCCCCCTATGCCCATGTCCTCCAGGGTCTTCCCCAGTTTCTTTTCTATTAGTTTCAGTGTGTCTAGCTTTATGTGGAGGTCCTTGATTCACTTGGAGTTGATCTTAGTACAAGGTGATAAGAGTGGGTCAATTCTCATTCTTATGCATGTTGACCTCCAGTCGAACTAGCCCCATTTGTTGAAAAGGCTATGTTTTTCCACTGGATGTTTCTAGCTCCTTTATCAAAGATCAAGTGACCATAACTCTGTGGGCTCATTTCTGGGTATTCAATTCTATTCCATTGATCTGCTTGCCAGTTGCTATACCAGTACCATGCAGTTTTTAACTCAATTGCTCTGAAGTACTGTTTGAGGTCAGAGATATTGATCTACATGCCTGTCACTGTACCAATACCATGCAGTTTTTAACACAATTGCTCTGTAGTACTGCTTGAGGTCAAGGATATTGATACCCGCAGAAGTCCTTTTATTATTGAGAATAGTTTTAGCTATCCTAGGTTTTTTGTTACTCCAGATGAAATTGAAAATTGCTCTTTCTAGATCTATGAAGATTTGATTTGGGATTTTGATGGGGATTGCATTGAATCTGTAGATTGCTTTTGGCAAGATGGCCATTTTTACTATATTGATCCTGCCAATCCAAGAGCAAGAAATATTTTTCCATCATCTGAGGTCTTCTTCGATTTCTTTCTTCAAAGACTTGAAGTTCCTGTCATACAGATCTTTCACTTGTTTGTTTAGAGTCACGCCAAGATACTTTATATTGTTTGTGGCTATTGTGAAGGGTGTTATTTCCCTAACTTCTTTCTCAGACTGCTTGTCTTTTGAGTACAGGAAGGCTACTGGTTTGCTTGAATTGATTTTATAACCATCCTTTTTTATCCACTCTAGGAGTTCTCTGGTGGAGTTTTTTGTGTCGCTTAAGGATACTATCAAATCATCTGCAAATAAGGATAGTTGGACACCCTCCTTTCCAATTTGTATCCCTTTGACTTCCTTATGTTGTCTAATTGCTCTCGCTAGAACTTCAAGTACTATATTGAAAAGATATGGAGAGAGAGGGCAGCCTTGTCTAGTCCCTGATTTTAGTGGGATTGCTTCAAGTTTCTCTCCATTTATTTTGATGTTGGCTACTGGTTTGCTGTATATTGCTTTTACTATGTTTAGGTATGGGTCTCGAATTCCTGTTCTTTCCAGGACTTTTAACATGAAAGGATGCCAAGATACTTTAACTAAACAAGTGAAAGACCTATATTGCTCTAGAAAGAGCAATTCTTAAATTCATCTGGAGTAAGAAAAAACCCAGGATAGCTAAAACTATTCTCAATAATAAAAGGACTTCTGCAGGAATCAATATCCCTGACCTCAAGCAGTACTACAGAGCAATTTGTTAAAAACTGCATGGTATTGGTACAGTGACAGGCATGTAGATCAATGAATAGAATTGAAGACCCAGAAATGAACCCACAGAGATATGGTTACTTGATCTTTGATAAAGGAGCTTCATCCATCCAGTGGAAAAAAGTCTTTTCAATCCCAGAGGATTCCCCTGCATACAATAAAGGCACATGCTACACTATGCTCATAGCAGCCTTATTTTTAATAGCCAGAAGCTGGAAGGAGCCCAGATGTCCCTCAAAGGAGGAATGGATACAGAAAATGTGGTATATTTATACAATGGAATACTACTCAAAAATTAAAAATAATGTATTCATGAAATTTGTAGGCAAATGGTTGGATCTGGAAAATATCATCCTAAGTGAATTAACCCAATCACAAAAGAATACACATGAAATGCAATCACTGATAAGTGGATATTATTGAGCCCAGAAGCTCTGAAATCTCAAGGCAAATTAAGCAAATCAAAAGTTTCCCAAAAAGAATGGGGAAACTGGGAAAGGGGAAAGCCTTTGGAATGTAAATAAAGAATATAGAAAATAATAAAAAAAGAAAAGGGGATTGGTAAAGGACAACTTCTACTGCCCTGGATATTCAACCTGCTACAAAAAAAAAGTAAGAAAGAAAGAAAGAAAGAAAGAAAGAAAGAAAGAAAGAAGGAAAGAAAGAAAAAAAAAGAAAAAATCAATCAATCAATACAATTAATAATTGGGCTAATGAAATACACAAAGACTTCATATAAATACATAAATATATAAATTTTTAAATAGAATCTGAATAAGATTTTTCTCTAGTATTACAAATTGCCAACAAAAGTATAAAAATATGCACAGTATTACTATTATCATTAAGGCAGGAGAGACAAAAGGAAGAAAAAATATTAATAAGTGTTTAAACTGTTCCCTATAATGTAATTAATTATGGGAGAACTAAATGAGGGAGAAGGGAAGGATATGATCAGTATACATCATTTCATATACAAAGTATACCAAACAAAGCATAAATGCTGGAGTTAACTGGTATCATGAACCAAATGGAAAATAACAGATATTTTCACACAATTTTATCCAACTATCAAATAATATATCTTCTCAGTCATGGATACACCTCTCTTGAAATTTCACTGCATGTGTATATAAGTTTCAATAGAAATATGAAAAATGAAATAATAATCTGAATCCTATCTGAATACTACAGGCTAAAGTTACACATCAACATCAGAAAGTGTTCCTACTCATTGAAATTGAGCACCTCATTACAGAATGAAAAATGGATAAGACAGAAATTATTACAGCAATTAAAGACATTCTACAATTGAATGATAATAAAAACACAATATACCTAAATCAAGGAGACACAATCTAAAGGGTTCATAGCAGCTTTATTCATAATAATTAAAGACTGGAAACAATACAGATGTCCCTCAACTGAGGAACAGATATAGAAAATATTGGACATCTAAACAATGGAATACCATTCAGCTATTAAAAACAAAGACATCATAAAATTTGCAGGCAAATGGATGGCACTCAAGAATATCATCCTTAGGGAGATAACCCAGACTCAAATGGACATGTGTGATATGTATTTATTTATAAGTGAATATCCATAAAATACAGGATACCCACACTCCATTCCACAGACCCAAAGAAGCTAAACAAGAAGAAATGCCCAAGCAAGGATGTTTGACTAACACTCAGGAAAGGTAATAAAATAGTCACAGGAGACAGATGAAGGGAGGGAACTGTGAAGAGTTAGTAAAATGGAGGTGGGGTTGAAGATCAAGTGTGAGGAGAGACAGAAAAGGGGACCAGATGGCCTTAAGAATGAATGAAATCTGCATCTGGCAGGGGTGTGTGGGTTTAGGGGTTATCTCTAGGATGGACCAGAGATGTGGGATAGGTGAGACTTCTAAAACCACTGGGGAAGACCTGCAATAAGATTCACAGCAGTAAAGCCGGGTGTGGTGGCACATGCCTATAATCCCAGTACTTGGGCGGTATAGGAAGGTGGATTTCTGAGTTCGAGGCCAGCCTGGTCTACAGAGTGAGTTCTAGGACAGCCAGGACTACACAGAGAAATCCTGTTTCGGGAAAAAAAAAAGATTCACAGCAGTGGGAATATAAAACCTGAAGGTGTCACTACCTGTAGCCCGTCAGGAACCCCAGAAGACTGATAGGGCCACCAACCCATCCATAAAACTTTTGACTGAACAATTACCCTTTATACAAGAAATGCAAGGATTGATCAGAGACTAAGGGAATTGCAAAGAACCAACCAGCCTATCCAGAGACCCACGCCATGGGCAAGCATCAATCCCTGGCATTGTTAATCATAATTTGTTATGTTCAAAGATAGGAGACTGTTGTCCTCTGACAGACCCAATCAAGCAGCTGACTCAGACAGATATAGACACCCACAGCCAAACATCAGATAGAGATTGAGGACTCATAGAATAGTTTGGGGTAGCTTTGTGGCCCTTAGAGGGGATAAGAGCTCCACAAGAAGATAAACAAAGGCAAGGAACCTGGACTCTTGGGGACTCTCAGAAACTGAACCACCAACCAAAGAACATACTGGACTTAGACTTCCTGCACCTATGTAGTAGATGTGCAGATTGGTCTTCGTGTGGGTTCCAAACAACTGGAGTCGGGGCTAATCCTAAAGTTGTTGTCTCTCTGTGGAATACATTCTTCTAGCTGTGCTGCCTTGTTTGGCCTCAGTGAGACAGGATGTTCCTAGCATGCAAAGACTCAGTGTTCCAGGGTGGGGGAATATCCAAGAGGGGGCATCTACCCTCCCAGAGGAAAAATAAAGGGTAGATGGGGAGAATGACTACCATAGAGAAGATTGGGAGGGGGCAGTGATTAGGATGTAAAGTGGATAAAACAAAAGAAACAAAATTAAAATGAACAATAACCAAAGAAAAATTTAAAAAATGAAGTTAAATATCCACAGTGGAAAGCATTCAAACTCATGGAATCTAAACAACTCCTTACAGAATGAAAAAAAAAAGGGTTAATAGAGAAATTATTACAGAGATTAAAGACTTTCTAGGATTGAATGAAAATAATTACAATAAAACATACCCAGTCCTAGGAGACACAATGAAAAGGGTTCTAAAAGTCAAGTACACAGCACCAAGTACCTACATCCGATATTGAAGAGATTTCACTCTAGTTACATAGCAACATTTCTGGAAACTCTAACATAAAACAGTGAAATCACACCTAAAAGGAGTAGATGGGTAATAAATCATCAAGCTCTATTTAAAATTAATTAGATTGGAAAAAAACTACAAAAAGTCAATGAAACAAAGAGTTGGTTCCTTGTGAAAATCAGTAATATTGATAAATACTTAGCCAGAGATAGAGGAGCTGTATAGTGTGTGGGCAGTAGAAGTGGACACTTGACAACTGTGTTAGGTGTGAGAGAAGGTTGCCATAGATGGAGGAACACGTTGTTACTCAATACAATTGGAAGTATGCTGTGCAGCAGCCTAGAACTTGAGTGGACTCAACCAAGAACAAGCTGCCCAGCCACACAGTCTCCCTGGGTCTGAACATCAATAGGGTTTCTGAGCTCAAGAATGGTCCATTTATTGGACTGAACCTCAACAGAAGATCTCTATGGTCCATACTTTTCCCAGAGGTCATGATGGTGTCTAACTTAGATTTCAGCAGACAGCAGTACTAATCCCTACTGGTCATTCTACCACCAGAGACCAAGCAGAGGTCCTTAGCTCTTACTGACGCTGGAAACTATGTGGATGTTCATGTACTTTCTGTCAACAGAAAATTTGTAGAAGTCCAGGACACATGGTCCTGCTGACTGTAAAGGAGAAGGAAACTAGACTTGCACAGGTATTGAGACTGCTGATGTAGAGAAGTAGGAACATACTATGATTTTGCAACACCTATGTCCATTAAAACCCTTCCAAAATTAACAGCCTAAAAAAGATGCCATCAAAGAGACTTCTTAATTTTTTCTATAATAACACTGAAATACAGGTCTACAAATTTTATGGTGTCTAGCAGGGATGCAGGTGGAGAAGAACCCAGTTCTCCTTGGTTGGCTGTCCAATAGTAGTTTGACCATGCTCCAGTGATTATATGGACAATATGAACTTGGGCATTTTTTTCCTATTTTATTCTTTTCATCTTTCTGAGAGAACAGGGGAAGCTACGACCATGGGGAAGTAGACATGAGAGGACTGGGAAGTAAGTGTGTTCAGGGTGTATAATGTAAAATTCCTAAAAACAAAAATATAAATAAAAGTAGTATGTTGGAAAAGTTTTGAAAAGAAAGAGTACAGATCAGTTTCATCAAGAAATAGATGCAAAAATTCTCAATAAAATATATGCAAACTTATAAGATCCAAGAACACATTAAAAATATCATGTATCATGAATAAGTAGACTTCATTCCAGAGGTGCAGGGGAGTTCAACATAAATAAACTGATAATATAATACATCATTCAAACAGACTGAAAGACAAAAACCAAATGATCACCTCATCAGGTGCAGAAAAGACCTTTGTCAAAATACAAACCTTCTGTATAAAAAAAGTTCTGAAAAGAATAGGGATACATGGAAAATACCTAAACACAATATAGGCAACTTATGGCAAGCCCATTTCCAACCTCAAGTTAAATAAAGAGAAAGTTACAGCAAGTCAATTAACATCAAAAAGAACACAGGGATGCCCATTCTTGTTATACATATTCAATATAGCACTTTTTAAGTCTTAATGGAACAATAAGACAACTGAAGGAGATCAATGATGTAACAGATAAGGAAGGAGTGCTACTATATTTTCAGGTGAATGGATATTCCTGATTTTCACCTTGACTACATCTGCTACTAAAGTAAAACTCAAATAACAGGACATACCTGTGCATGAAATTTCCTCAATTAAATCATGTGAAAAAGGAAGACCCACTTCTAATCTGGGTCTTTAAAGTAGGAATATCCACCTTTATTCTGAACCACACCTTCTACTGGTAGCTTCTTTAAAGAATATGGAGAGAAGGGGACAGCTTGCCTTCTCTTACTTGATTGATCCTATTCTTGCTAGCAAGTACATTACTTCACTCGTATTAAAGTCTACTTCTTCAGGAACCTGGCATATACTGAGGACCATATATAGCATACAGTCTCATGAGCTGAATAATTACTGGATTCTTGGACTTTCAGTTGGCACACAACCATTGTTGACTTAGCAGGACTGCAGCCTGTAAGTCATTCTAATTACTCTCCTTTTTACATACATAGATATAGATTCATTCTATAAATTTTGGTACTCTAGAGAACCCAAATTAATACAGGTTGTATACTATGTGACTCTAATACAGCAGTGCTTCTCTTCATTCCTACTGATATGACCCTTTAACATAACTCTTCATGTTGTCCTGGTCTCCAACTGTTAACTTATTTTTGTTGCTTCTATATAACTGAAATTTTGCTAATGTTATGAATGATGACAATGTGAATATATGATGTTTCTAATAGTCTTAGGTGACCCCTGATGAAAGCTCAGTCAACCATCAAAGGGTTGGGGACCCATAGGGTGAATACCACTGTTCTAACACCACCACCAGGAAACTCCTAAAGCAGATTAATACTTTCAGAAAAATACCTGGACAAAAATTAACTCACAAAAAGTAGTCTTCCTATATAATACAAATGAACTAAGAATAACTCACGAAAACCCTTTTAACAATAGTCTTCAAAATATAAAATATCTTGGGAAAACTGTAACACAGCAAGTGAAAGTGTGCTAAAGTGCATTGAAAAACTATAAGCTATTGCAGAAAGAAACTGAAGAAGATATGAGAGGATGGGAAGATATTCCATGTTCATGGATCAGGAGGAGTAACATAGTAAAAGAAAGTCAGTTTCTCAAAATAATCTACAGATTCAATGCCATCCGCATCACACCTTCAACACAATCTTCACAGAATTTGAAAGGATAATTTTGAACTTCACAGAAAATTCAAAAAACAAAAAACAAACAGAAAAACAAAAATAAAAAACTATAATAGTTAAAACACTCCTAAGAACTGTAGAAGGTGTTATTAATCCCAAAGTTGGGAGGAGAAAGACTATGGACCCAAAAGATCATGGCCTTATTAAATAAAGCAAGCATTTGTATTCATGCACATGGGCAACCTCCCCCAAAACTGGGTTTTAAGAGGTCAGCATAGATGTGATAAAGACAAGGCTTTCCTAGCTCAGGGGTGTGGGGCTTCCATGTGTGGGATTTGATGGGCAAAATAGGGAGAATTACAAGAGCAGACCTTAAACTTGACAGGTGAGGTACACCTTGAACAAAGGCATGGTTGCAAGGAGAGTATCACAAGGTAGTCATTGGTGGTCATATAATCATTTGAATCAAAGACTTGTTGCATGGTGGTTATAAACAACTTTTGAAACAAAGACATGATTGCTATTCCTGGATCAGATAGTACACAAAGGTTTATAGTTAGGTTTACACATGGGCATAGCCCATTCCTTGAGAAACTGATTCTTAATCATAAACAGAAATGAATATAGTTTGTCTTTATAATAAGATGGCTTTGAGCATAAAATGGAAGCAGACTGGTTCTTCTATATCATGATTCTGGATCTTAACTTGTACTCTAGAGCTATACTAATAAAAAGAACTTAGCATTGAAATACATAGAAGATAAAAGACAGATCTTCAACAAATAGTAACAATCAAATATAACGTCTGCATGTGGAAGAATGAGAATAGATCTAAACTATTCACACTACAGAAAACTCAAATCCAAATTGAATAAAGCACTCAACATAAGGCTGTACACACTGGAAGAAAAAAGTTGCAAGAAAAGGTGTACGAGAAAGAAGGTGGAAACTTTCAAATTCATTCTTATAGAAAAAAACTGTTTAGAGATCAGTGTTTACATGGACATTAAGAAAAACAATTAATAAATGGGACATCATCAACTAAAAATTTTTGATACTGAGAAAGAGCCTATCATACAGACAAATTAGACAGCTTCAGAATAGGAAGAGATTTTTTTTATCAGCTACACATCTGGTAGAGGGTTTGTCTCATGGTTTCTATAACAATAACAAAATACCATGAACAAAAATCAAGTTGGGTAGGAAAGAATTTACTCAGCTCACACTAACACATAGTTGTTCATCAAAGAAATCCAGACAGGAATTCAAATGACTCAGGATCCTGGAGGTGAGAGCTGATACAGAAGCCAGGGAGTGGTTCTCAATCTCTCTCTCTCTCTCTCTCTCTCTCTCTCTCTCTCTCTCTCTCTCTCCATTTCAAATGTTATCCCCTTTTCTGATTTCCACTCCACAACTTCCTATCCCCTTCCCCTCCCCTCCCCCTTCTTCCTTGAGGGTGTTCTTCCACTCACAAACTCCCACTTTCTGTCCTGGCATTTCCCTATACTGGGACATCAAGTCTTCACAGGACCAAGGACCTCTCCTCCCATTGATGTCAGACAATGTCTTCCTCTGCTACATATTCAGCTGGAGCCATGGGTGCCTCCATGTGTACTCTTTAGTTGTTGGTTTAATCCCTGGAATCTCTGGGAGGTCTGGTTGGTTGTTATTGTTGTCCTTGCTATGGAGTTGCAAACCCCTTCTGCTCCTTCAGTCCTTTTTCTAACTCCTCCATTGGGTATCCCATGCTCAGTTTAACAGTTAGGAGCAAGCATATGCCACTGCATTTGTCAGGCTCTGGCAGAGACTCTCAGGAGACAGCTATATCAGGCTCCTGTCAGCAAGCACTTGTTGGCATCCACGATAGTGTCTGGGCTTGGTGTCTGTATATGGGTTGAATTTCCAGGTGGGGCAGTCTCTGGATAGACTTTCCTTCAATATCTGCTATACATTTTGTCTCTGTATTTCCTCCTGTGAGTAATTTTTCCCCTTTCTAAGAAGGACTGAAACATCCACACTTTGGTCTTCCTTCTTCTTGGGATTCCTATGGTATGTGTATTGAATCTTGGGTATTCTGAACTTTTCGGGAAATATCTACTTATCAGTGAGTGTATACCATGTGTGTTCTTTTGTGACTATGTTACCTCACTCAGGATATTTTCTAGTTCTATCCATTTGCCTATGAATTTCATGAAGTCACTGCTTTTAATAGCTGAGTAGTACTCCCTTGTATAAATGTACCACATTTTCTGTATCCATTCCTCTGTTGGAAGACATCTGGGTTCTTTCCAGCTTTTGGATATTATCAATAAGGCTGCTATTAACATAGGGTAATATGTGACCTTGATATATATTGGGCATATTTTTGGGGTATATGCCCAGGAGTGGTATAACTGGGTCCTCACATAGTACTATGTCCAATTTTCTGAGGAGCTGCCAAACTGATTTCCAGAGTGGTTGAACCAGCTTGTAATTCCAACAGCTATGGAGGAGTGTTTCTCTTTCTCCACATCCTGGCCATCATCTGCTGTCACCTGATTTTTTTATCTTTATTTTTTAAAATTTTTTATTAATTATTTTTATACACTCCACATTTTAGTCCCCACCCTGCCAACACCTGTCTATCCTCCAAATGTTCCATATCCCATACCTCCTCCCGTCCTTCCCCTCTCCCAGCCCACCTGATCTCTAAGCTCCTTGGGGCCTCCAGACTCTTGAGGATTCAGCGTGTCATTTCTGGATGAACAGAGACCCAGCAGTCCTCTATATTTATGTGTGCTAGGGGCCTCATATCATTTGGTGTTTGTTGCCTGCTTGGTGGTCCAGTGTTTGAGGGATCAAGAGGGTCCAGATTAATTGAAACTGCTGGTCCTCCCACAGGGTTGCCCTCAGCTTCATTCAGCCTTCACTTTTTGATCTTAGCCATTCTGAATTGTGTGAAATAGAATTTCAGATTTGTTTTGATTTGCATTTCCCTGATGACTAAAGATATTGAACATTTCTTTAGGTGCTTCTTGGCCATTTGCATTTCCTTAGTTGAGAATTCTTTGTGAAAATCTGTTCCCCATTTTTAATAAGGCTATTTGGTTCTCTGGTGTTTAACTTCTTGAGTTCTTTATATATAATGGATATTAACCCTCTATGGGAAGTAGGATTGGCAAATGTCTTTTCTCAATCTGTTGTTTGTCCTATTGAAAGTGTCTTTTGCTTTACAGAAGCTTTGCAATTTTATAAGGTTCCATGTGTCTACTATTGATCTTGGATCATAAGCCGTTGGTGTTCTCTTAAGGAAGTTTTCCCCTGTCCTCAAGTATTCGAGGCTCTCCCTCACTTTCTCTTCTATTTGATCCAGCGTATCTGGTTTTATGTGGAGGCCCTTGATCTACTTGGACTTGAGCTTTATACAAGGAGATAAAAATGGATGTATTTGCATTCTTCTACATGCTGACTGCCAGTTAAACTAAAATCATTAGTCTCTTTCTAATAAAAATCAGGACAAGCAGCCAAGGAATGGCACCACCCACCTTATGTTGGGCCCTACCCAACTGATAGGTAATTGAGAAAATGCTTGACTCACTAGTATGGATCTCATAGAAGCAATTTTTCAATTGAGGATCTTTCTCTTTGATGGACTAGTATCTATAAAGTTGTCAGAAGATCAGACAGTACCGGGCTAATATCTAAAATATATAAAGAACTCCAAAACATTGACATTAAAAACTAACCCAATTTAAAAGTGAAATAAATACCAAAACAAAATTTTTCAAAAGAGAACATTCAAAGAACTATTAAACATTCCTATCCATCAGTGTAATGCAAATTAAAGCTACTTTGAGATGTAACCTTCTACCAGACAGAATGGCCTAGATGAATAACACACATGATACTTCATGCTGCTAAGGATGTGGAGTAAGGAAAACACTTATGCATTGCTGTTGGGAGCACATATTTCTACATGCACTATGGAAATCAGTGTTGTGGTTCCTGAGGAAGTTGGGACAGAGCTATTTCAAGCACAGTTATCCCACTTTTAGACATATACTGTACACATCATATTACAGAGTCCTAAGTAGTGTCCTACTAGAGAGACACCGTTTATTCATAATATACTAAATTTGGAAACATTCTAAAATCCATCAATAACTGAGTGAGTACTGGAAGTGTGGTTCATTTACACAATAAGAGAATAATCAGCTATTAAAATTGATGGAATTTACAGATGAAGGGGTAAACCTAGAAAAAGTAATTCTGAGTGACATAAAATAGCCAAGATAGAGTGATTGTTTACATGTGCATATTAGTTATTAAGTCACCCATAAGCAAGCTATAATCCACATAATCACAGAGCTTAGTCACAGAGTAAGAATATACAGGGAAGGTTGGTTCTCCCTAAGAAAGGAAAATACACTAGAGATCTAGGGATGAATGAGGGGAACTGAAATGAAAGTGTCAACTAGGAACAGGGAAGGTGGTCCAGAAAATGAAAGTGAGAAGGGACAGCTAATAATAATTAACATTCTGATTGGTGTGAGGTGAGCTACAAAGTATATATGAACATATCAGTGCACATACATATAAGCATACACATATTCACAAAAAACCACAATCTGCATATATATCTGGATATAAATAATTTTTATTTGCCAATATTATTTCCATAAATGTGGATGAAATGAAGTGCAAATAAACTGACAGAAGAAAGTTTCATAAGGAGCCTGCCATCTTTGCTCCTTTGACTGAGCAGACAGATGCAGCTAGGAATGCAGAGAATACCTGAGGGTAACATCACTTGGGACATAATCTGCCAGGGCCCCACCTGCACCAGGGAGCTGGGCAGTGCCACAGCCTTCTGTGCACCTATCCTGCCAGGGGACATCTGCTCAGCAGGGAGTCCCATGGTTAGAGGTGAGGCCTCCATCTTTGCTCCTGCAACTAAGCTGACTTTTACAACCAGGAATGCAGGGAACATACTAATGTCAGATCAGTTGGGACTTGGTCAACCAGGATCCCACTTGCACCCAGGAGCTGGGCAGTGCCACAGCTCTCTGTGCCAGGGGAGAGCCAGTCACCCAGGGGTGATAAGACAGGCTTGCAGGCCTACAGTAGGGACAAGCACCAGTCAGAGACAGCAGGACCAACTAACACCAGAGATAACCAGATGGCAAAAGGCAAAAGTAGGAACTTTACTAACAGAAATCAAGGAAACGTGACACCATCTGAACCCAATTCTCCCACAACAGAAAGTCCTGGATATCCCAACACACCTGAAAAGCAAGATTTGGATTTAAAATCACAGAACATGATGCTGACAGAGCACTTCAAGAATGACATAAATATCTCCTTAAATAAATACAGAAGAACACAGGTAAGCAGGTAGAAACCCTTAAAGAATTACAGGAAAGCACAACCAAACAGATGAAGGAATTGAACAAAACCAACCAGCATCTAAAAACAGAGGTAGAAATGATAAAAAAAAATTGCAAAGGAAAAAACTCTAGACATAGAAAACCTAGGAAAGGAGTCAGGAGGCATGGATGCAAGAATCAACAACAGAAACAAGATATAGAAGATAGAGTCTCAGATGCAGAAGGTACCATAGAAAGCATTGACATAGCAGTCAAAGAAAATGCAAAAAACTCCTGACCCAAAACAACAGAAAAAAAACAGGACAAAATGACAAGACCAAACCTACAAATTATAGGTATAGAAGAGAGTGAAGATTTTTGTCTTAAAGGGCTAGTAAATGTCTTCAACAAAATTATAGAAGAAAACTTCCCTAACCTAAAGAAGAGATGCCCACAAGCATACAAGAAGCCTATAGACTTCCAAATAGATTTGACCAAAAAATAAATTCCTCCCCCCACATAATTCCGTTTTAATATTTTAAGTTTCCTAAATTAAAACTTTTAACATTGCTACTGCTATTTTTTGAGTAAAGTCTTCATATGCAGTGAAAAATGTTTGTAATTCTCAAACAGAATAAAATTATTTAAAGTCGAATCACCCAAGGTTTCCTCTAATAATTACAAAATTGTAATTACAGTTTCTATTGTACAATTTTATGAAACAAAATACTGCCAGCTAATGTCATTATGTCATGGGCCACATAGTATCAATATGAAAATAATCAAATGATAATTTCTGAAAATATATTTGCAATTATTCCAGATTAGTTTTTAGTTTCTTTTCGGTAATTCATATTAAATGTCTACAGAGGTACACTAGGCAGGACGAATGCATTTGATCAATTCAATTGGAAACAGACAACACATACTCCATTTCCCTTACAGTTTATTTTATTTCAAAAACATATGTTATATACTTTTGAGTTTTTCAATCAGTTAATATAAAGGTACTCATGTTAGCAGACCTAACCTACATTATATCATTGCCCTATTTTTTTGTTTCAGTAGTTCAATAATTTCACACATGCACATGCGCACAAAAATTCCCAGTGAATATTTTCATATCTTCCACAAAATTATGCCATACTACTTGTGATGAAGTTCTGAGTATGACTACTTTTACAAAGTCTCTGCAGTGACACCTTGGCTACTGTTGCTTCATCTCAGGGGGCACTGGATCATAAATGTAAAGTTGTAATATTCTAGTCAGTGTAAGCTTACTGTTATATCTGCAGTGGACTCAATTTCCAATAAACAATTTATCCATTTTATTTCTTTAAGTGTATCAAGTAATAGCTATGAATTAATGCTGTAATAAGAAGTGATCTGTGTTTATTTTTGCTGTCATTATCTATTTCAGAAAGAACTGATGGAACTAGCTTGGGTGCCTAAGCTCTTCATCTCAATATTCCTGAAAACTTATTCTTGCTGCTGACAGTGGACAGTACATAAGTCAACATCATGTGTCTTGTCACCTGAAAGTCATTTACTCAAATTAGGTTCTCTCTGAACAGTCATAGAGGTTTTAGGTAATTTCTCACTAATTGTGGTAAAGCATAAAGTAAAATTGATAGCTGTTATATATTATGTTTATATGACCCTTACATAAATAAATCTCCACAAAGCAGAAGACAAATTTCATCAGAAATTCATAACAAAAACTGTTTCAAGATCAAATGTTGTGTAAGTGAGGAGGTAATCTTTCTTTAAAAATGTAGAGCTAAGTAGAAAGCAGTTCTTGGTCCCTTATTGCACAGTTTTTGAGGCAGTTGCGTGCATACTGCTTTGTTTTTCATTGTGTCAATTTAAAAGTGATGGCATTTCTACTCTTGGGAATGTTTATGGACACACTTTGGGTTTTAGTATTTACAACTAAATATTACAATTTAAACTATTGTGAAGGCTCCAAGCACTGCCACTCTTTTTCAAATGAAACAAGTGAATTTTCTTAGTGGATGCATATGTTAACAATTCTGTATTCATGGTAGCTATGGTCTTTCTGGTCCACTCTCAGCTTCAGTGAACTACAGAGAAAGATGCAACTTGATCAATTAGCAGATGTGTCATTTTCTGTATCATATAAATATTTACAAAGCAATGGATGTGAAGAGATTCTTTGAAGAACATATCTTGACAAAAAGAAAAAGACTTCAGTTTACTATCATTTAACTTATATTATCATATTTTAGATTACTCACATTATATTGTTATATTAATAAATTGTATACACAAAAGTAATACAAAAATTTTAGGCATATAATTTTTCTGCATTTGCAATTTTAAAATTAGTGTATGACTAATCTTTAAATTTCTAGAGCAGGGTTAAAGTTAAATATTATTCTTGTGTTTTTATATAATTATTTAAGAATTATTTATTTTATCTTGCAGATATGAATCTTTTGCTTGCTTGCTTGCTTCCTTGCTTGCTTGCTTGCTTGCTTGCTTGCTTGCATTAGTGTTTACCACCAACATTCCATGTCATAAATAATGGATTCCCCAAAACTAGAGTCACAAATGGTCATGAGACTTCACTGAGAGTGAAGTCACTCTCAGTGACTTCAGGGTCATTACTGAGAGTCTAACCCTCATCATTTACAAGAGTTAAAAGTGTTCTTAACCACTATTCCATCTCTGCAGCCTTAATCCCAAAGCTTTTCTGCACATAGAATATCAGTGTATAGATACTCTAAATATACATTCATGAGATAATTAGATGATTGGCTCTGGCAATTGAGATGAATCCATTCCTTTACTAGGTTCAGCATTTTAAGACATCACAATTTCAAGACAATTTTTACAGACAGTCCCATAACCCTTAAAGAAATAGAAGGGGGGCTTTCAGCAGGGGCAGCCATCTTGCCCCAGACCCCCGCACGCAAACAGCAGGCACACTGGACGCAGTGAGCGGCTGGAATCAGGTGCGTGGCCAGAGTTATAGCTTAGCTTAGCTCTGCAGGAGATCTGGGCACAGAAAGCTCAGCTGCAGGTGCATACTAGCAGCCGGGACCAGCTCTCCGAGCGGACTAGCAGCGAGGGGCCACCGGGCCGCCTCTGGGCACAGCTCGGCACTCTAGCAGCTGGAGTCAGGGGCCTGGACTCAGAGCGTGCTTAGTCCAGCACAGACAACGCAGCCAGAAGGGAGCAGCAGAGCCGGGTACGAGCAGCTCAGCCAAGGACACGCGGTGCTTTCAGCAGGGGCAGCCATCTTGCCCCAGACCCCCGCACGCAAACAGCAGGCACACTGGACGCAGTGAGCGGCTGGAATCAGGTGCGTGGCCAGAGTTATAGCTTAGCTTAGCTCTGCAGGAGATCTGGGCACAGAAAGCTCAGCTGCGGGTGCAGACTAGCAGCCGGGACCAGCTCTCCGAGCGGACTAGCAGTGAGGGGCCACCTGGCCGCCTCTGGGCACAGCTCGGCACTCTAGCAGCTGGAGTCAGGGGCCTGGACTCAGAGCGAGCATAGTCCAGCACAGACAACGCAGCCAGAAAGGAGCAGCAGAGCCGGGTACGAGCAGCTCAGCCAAGGACACGCGGTGCTTTCAGCAGGGGCAGCCATCTTGCCCCAGACCACCGCGCACAAACAGCGGCCACACTGGACGCAGGGAGCGGCTGGAATCAGGTGCGTGGCCAGAGTTATAGCTTAGCTTAGCTCTGCAGGAGATCCGGTCACAGGTCACAGAAAGCTCAGCTGCGGGTGCAGACTACCGGCCAAAACCAGCTCTCTGAGCGGACTGGCAGTGAGGAGACACCTAGCCGCCTCAGGGCACAGCTCAGAACTCTAGCAGCTGGAGTCAGGGACCTGGACTCAGCGAGCATAGTCCAGCACAGACAAGCTGCCAGAAGGGATCTGTCTCCTGGGGACAGGCGTGCTGTGCTTTCAGCAGGGCGCCATCTACAATAAGACCAACTAACGCCAGAGATAAAGAGATGGCAAAAGGCAAACGTAGGAACGTTATTAACAGAAATCAAGGCAATATGGCACCATCTGAACCCAATTCGCCAACCACAGCAAGTCCAGGATACCCCAGCACACCAGAAAAACAAGAGTTAGATATAAAAGCACAGGTCATGATGCTCCTAGAGGAACACAAAAAAGACATAAACAAATCTCTTAAAGAAATGCAGGGGAACATCAATAGAGTAGAAGCTCTTACAATCCAAACACAAAAAACACTTAAAGAACTCCAGGAGAATATGGGCCATCAGACAGAAACCAATAAAGAGGAAGTGAGAAAATCAGTTAAAGAAATGCAGGAGAACTTGAAACAACAGGCAGAAGTCATGAAAGAGGGAGCACAAAAATATATTAAAGAATTACATGAAAACACAAACAAACAAATGATGGAACTGAGCAAAACCATCCAAGATCTGAACACAGAGGTAGAAACAACTAAGAAATCACAAAAGGAGGCAACCTTGGAGATAGAAAACCTTGGGAAGAAAACAGGGGTCGTAGATGCAAACATAAACAACAGAATACAAGAGATAGAAATAAGAATCTCCGATGCTGAAGATAACATAGTAACCATTGACTCCACAGTCAAAGAAAACGCAAAATCCAAAAGGCTTGTAACCCAAAACATCCAGGAAATCCAGGACACAATGAGAAGACCAAACCTAAGGATTATAGGGATAGATGAGAGTGAAGATCTACAACTTAAAGGGCCAGCAAATATCTTTAACAAAATTATGGAAGAAAACTTTCCTAACTTAAAGAGAGAGATGCCCATGAATGTACAAGAAGCCTACAGAACTCCAAACAGACTGGACCAGAACAGAAACACCTCCCGTCACATAATAATCAAAACCCCAAATGTACTAAACAAAGAAAGAATATTAAAGGCAGTAAGAGAAAAGGGCCAAGTAACATATAAAGGAAGACCTATCAGAATCACACCAGACTTCTCTCCAGAAACCATGAAAGCTAGAAGATCCTGGGCAGACTTCATGCAGACCCTAAGAGAAAACAAATGTCAGCCAAGACTACTATACCCAGCAAAACTCTCAATCAACATAGATGGAGAAATCAAAATATTCCATGACAGGACCAAATTTACACAATATCTTTCGACTAACCCAGCTCTACAAAGGATAATAGGAGGAAAACTCCAACACAAGGAAGGAAATGGCACCCAAGAAAAAGCAAGACAGTAAACTTCTTCCATCAAACTCAAAGGAAGATAACTACTCAAAAACAAAAATAACATCAAAAATGTCAGGAAGTAATAATCTCTATTCCTTAATATCTCTTAACATCAATGGACTCAACTCCCCAATAAAAAGACATAGACTAACAGACTGGATACGGAAACAGGACCCTACATTTTGCTGCTTACAGGAAACACACCTCAGAGTCAAAGACAAACACTACCTTAGAGTAAAAGGATGGAAGACAATTTTGCAAGCAAATGGTCACAGGAAGCAAGCTGGAGTAGCCATTTTAATATCAGATAAAATTGACTTTCAACCCAAAGTCATCAAAAGAGACACAGAAGGTCACTTCCTGCTAGTCAAAGGAAGAATCCACCAAGAGGAACTCACAATTCTAAACATCTATGCTCCAAATGTAAGGGCACCCTCATTTGTAAAAGAAACCTTACCAAAGCTCAAAGCACACATTGCACCTAACACAATGATTGTGGGGGACCTCAATACTCCACTATCTACAGTGGACCGACCAGGAAAACAGAAACTAAACAGAGACACAGAGAAACTCATCGAAACTTTGGAGCAATTGGTTTTAACAGATATATATAGAACATTTCACCCTAAAGCAAAAGACTATACCTTTTTCTCAGCCCCTCATGGTACCTTCTCCAAAATCGACCATATAATTGGACACAAGACAGATCTCAACAAATATAAAAAGATCGAACTAATCCCATGCCTCTTATCAGATCACCATGGAGTAAGAGTGTTCTTCAATAGCAACAAAAACAACAGAAAATCCCCATACGCTTGGAGGCTGAACAATATTCTACTCAATGATACCTTAGTCCAGGAAGAAATAAAGAAAGAAATCAAAGATTTCTTAGAACTTAATGAAAATGAAGGCACAACATACCCAAATCTATGGGACACAATGAAAGCAGTGCTTAGAGGAAAACTCATAGCCCTGAGTGTCTCCAAAAAGAAACAGGAGAGAGCATATACCAGCAACTTAATGGCGCACTTGAAAGCTCTGGAACAAAAAGAAGCAATTTCACCCAGGAGGAGTAGAAGACAGGAAATCATCAAACTCAGGGCTGAAATCAATCAAGTTGAAACAAAGAGAACCATACAAAGAATCAACAAAACCAGGAGCTGGTTCTTTGAGAAGATCAACAAGATAGATAAACCCCTAGCCAGACTTACTAAAGGGCACAGAGACAGTATTCAAATTAACAAAATTAGAAATGAAAAGGGAGATATAACAACAGAAACTGAGGAAATTCAAAAAATCATCAGATCCTACTACAAAAACCTATACTCAACACAACTGGAGAATCTGGAGGAAATGGATAATTTCCTCGACAGTTACCAAATACCAAAATTAAACCAGGATCAAATAGATCGTCTAAACAGACCCATAACCCCCAAAGAAATAGAAGGGGTCATAGACAGTCTTCCAACCAAAAAGAGCACAGGACCAGACGGTTTTAGTGCAGAATTCTATCAGACCTTCAAAGAAGTCCTGATACCGATACTCTTCAAATTATTCCACAAAATAGAAACAGAAGGAACACTACCCAACTCATTCTATGAAGCCACAATTACCCTAATACCAAAACCACACAAAGATCCAACTAAGAAAGAGAACTACAGGCCAATTTCTCTTATGAATATCGATGCAAAAATACTAAACAAAATACTTGCCAACCGAATCCAAGAACACATCAAAACGATCATTCACCATGATCAAGTTGGCTTCATCCCAGGGATGCAGGGATGGTTCAATATACGGAAATCCATCAACGTAATCCACTACATAAACAAACTCAAAGAAAAAAACCACATGGTCATCTCATTGGATGCTGAAAAAGCATTTGACAAAATTCAGCATCCTTTCATGCTAAAGGTCCTAGAAAGAACAGGAATTCAAGGCCCATATCTAAACATAGTAAAAGCAATATACAGCAGACCAGTAGCCAACATCAAGGTAAACGGAGAAAAACTCGAAGCAATCCCTCTAAAATCAGGGACTAGACAAGGCTGTCCCCTCTCGCCATATCTCTTCAATATAGTACTTGAGGTACTAGCTAGAGCAATTCGACAACAGAGGGAAGTCAAAGGGATACAAATCGGAAAGGAAGAAGTCAAACTATCACTATTTGCAGATGATATGATAGTTTACTTAAGTGACCCAAAAACCTCCACCAGAGAACTCCTGCAACTGATAAACAACTTCAGCAAAATGGCTGGCTATAAAATCAACTCAAGTAAATGAGTAGCCTTCCTATACGCGAAGGATAAGCAGGCCGAGAAAGAAATTAGGGAAATGACACCCTTCACAATAGCCACAAATGATATAAAGTATCTTGGAGTGACGCTAACCAAACATGTGAAAGATTTATATGACAAAAACTTCAGGTCTCTGAAGAGGGAAATTGAAGAAGACATCAGAAAATGGGAAAATGTTCCATGCTCGTGGGTTGGCAGGACTAATATAGTCAAAATGGCAATCTTGCCCAAAGCAATATACAGATTCAATGCAATTCCCATCAAAATCCCAACTCAGTTCTTCATAGAGCTAGAAAGAGCAATTCTCAAATTCATCTGGAATAACAAAAAACCCAGGATAGCTAAAACTATCATCAACAGCAAAAGAACTTCTGGGGGAATCAATATCCCGGACCTCAAGCAATATTACAGAGCAGTGGTATTAAAAACTGCATGGTATTGGTTCAGTGACAGGGAAGCAGATCAATGGAATAGGATCGAAGACCCAGAATTGAACCCACACATCTATGGCCAATTGATCTTCGACAAAGGAGCTGAAAACATCCAGTGGAAAAAAGATAGCCTTTTCAACAGATGGTGCTGGCTCAACTGTAGGTCAACATGCAGAAGAATGAGAATTGATCCACTCTTATCTCCTTGCACTAAGCTCAACTCCAAGTGGATCAAAGACCTCCACATAAAACCAGACACACTAAAACTAATAGAAAAGAAACTGGGGAAGACCCTTGAGGACATTGGCTCAGGGGAAAATTTCCTGAACAGAACACCAACTGCTTATGCTCTAAGAGCAAGAATAGACAAATGGGACCTCATAAAACTACAAAGTTTCTGTAAGGCAAAAGACACTGTCAAAAGGATAAATCGACAACCAACAAATTGGGAAAAAATCTTCACCAACCCCACATCCGACAGAGGGATAATCTCCAATGTATACAAAGAACTCAAGAGGTTAGACCCCAGAAAACCAAATAACCCTATCCAAAAATGGGGTACAGAGCTAAACAGAGTCTTTTCACCTGAAGAAATTCGGATGGCTGAGAAATACCTTAAACAATGTTCAACATCACTAGTCATTAGGGAAATGCAAATTAAAACAACCCTGAGATTTCACCTCACACCAGTCAGAATGGCTAAGATTAAAAACTCAGAAGACATCAGGTGTTGGCGAGGATGTGGAGAAAGAGGAACACTCCTCCACTGCTGGTGGGAATGCAAGCTGGTACAACCACTCTGGAAATCAGTATGGCGGTTCCTCAGAAAACTGGGCGTGATACTTCCTGAGGACCCAGCCATACCACTACTGGGAATATACCCAGAAGATTCACCAGCATGCAATAAGGATACATGCTCCACTATGTTCATAGCAGCTTTATATATAATAGCCAGAAGCTGGAAAGAACCCAGATGTCCCTCAACAGAGGAATGGATACAAAAAATGTGGTATATATACACAATGGAGTACTATACAGCCATTAGAAACAAGGAATTCATGAAATTCTTAGAGAAGTGGATGGAGCTGGAGAATGTCATACTAAGTGAGGTGACCCAGTCTCAAAAGAATACCCATGGTATACAGTCACTGATAAGTGGATATTAGCCTAGAAGCTTGGAACACCAAAGACACAAATCACATATCAAGTGATGTCTCACAAGAAGAAAGGAGTGGACACTGGTGCTAGAATGGACCAAAACATCATTGGGGGAGAGTACAAGAACAGTAAAGTGGGAGGGGGTGGATGCGGGAGCAGGGGGAGGGAAAAGGACATGTGGGACCTTTGGGGGTGGGGAACCAGAAAAAGGGAAATGAATTGTAAATATAGAATATATACAATAAAAAAAATCAAAAAAAAAAAGAGGAAAAAAAAAAAGAAATAGAAGGGGTTATAGAAAGCCTCCCAACCAAAAAAAGTACGGGACCAGATGGTTTTAGTGTAGAATTCTACCAGACCTTCAAAGAAGACTTAACACCAATACTCTTCAAACTATTCCACAAAATAGAGACAGAAGGGACACTGCCCAACTCGTTCTTCGAAACCACAATTATGCTGATACCTAAACCACAAAAAGATCCAACAAAGAAAGAGAACTACAGGCCAATTTCTCTTATGAATATAGATGCAAAAATACTAAATAAAATTCTTGCCAACTGAATCCAAGAGCATATCAAAACGATCATTCACCATGATCAAGTAGGCTTCATTCCAGGAATGCAGGGATGGTTCAATATACGGAAATCCATCAATGTAATCCACTACATAAACAAACTAAAAGAAAAAAAACCACATGGTCATCTCATTAGATGCTGAAAAAGCATTTGACAAAATTCAGCATCCTTTCATGCTAAAAGTCTTGGAAAGAGCAGGAATTCAAGGCCCATACCTAAACATAGTAAAAGCAATCTACAGCAAACCAGTAGCCAACATCAAAATAAATGGAGAGAAACTTGAAGCAATTCCACTAAAATCAGGGACTAGACAAGGCTGTCCTCTCTCTCCATATCTTTTCAATATAGTACTTGAAGTTCTAGCGAGAGCAATCAGACAACATAAGGAAGTCAAAGGGATACAAATTGGAAAGGAAGAAGTCAAAGTATCATTATTTGCAGATGATATGATAGTCTACTTAAGCGATCCAAAAAACTCCACCAGAGAACTTCTACAGCTGATAAACAACTTCAGCAACGTGGCTGGTTATAAAATTAACTCAAGCAAATCAGTAGCCTTCTTGTACTCAAAGGACAAGCAGGCTGAGAAAGAAGGTAGGGAAATAACACCCTTCACAATAGCCACAAACATCATAAAGTACCTTGGCGTAACTCTAACCAAACAAGTGAAAGATCTGTATGACAGGAACTTCAAGTCCCTGAAGAAAGAAATCGAAGAAGACCTCAGGAGATGGAAAAATATTTCTTGCTCCTGGATTGGCAGGATCAATATAGTAAAAATGGCCATCTTGCCAAAAGCAATCTACAGATTCAATGCAATCCCCATCAAAATCCCAAATCAATTCTTCATAGATCTAGAAAGAGCAATTCTCAAATTCATCTGGAGCAACAAAAAACCCAGGATAGCTAGAAAAAGCAATTCTCAATTTCATACAGGAAAACAAAAAACCAGGAGAGCCAAACAATTTTCAACAATAAAAGATCTTTTGGAGGAATCAAGATTCCTGATCTCAAGCTGTACCACAGAGCAATAGTGATAAAAACCATATGGTATTGGTACATAGACAGACAGGTAGAACAATGGTACAGAACAGAATATCGAGAAGTCAAACCACACACCTATGGTCACTTGATCTTTGAAAAAGCAACCCAAACCATACAGTGGGGAAAAGACAGCATATTAAAAAACTGGTGCTGGCTTAGGTGGAGGTCAGCAGGTAGAAGAATGCAAATTGAACCATTCTTTACTCCTTGTACAAAGCTCAAGTCCATGTGGCTCAAGAACCTCCACATAAAACCAGATACTCTGGATATAGCAGAATAGGAAGTGCAGAAGATCCTCAGACACATTGGCACAGGGAAAATTCTGAACAGAACACCAATGTCTCAGGCTCTGAGATCAATTGACAAATGAAACTTTCTGAAATTGAAATGTCTCTGTAAATGAAAGGACACTGCCAATCGGACAAAATGGCAACTTACAGATTGGGAAATGATCTTTATCAACCCTACATCTGATAGAGGATTATTATCCAAAATAAACAAAGAACTCAAGAAGTTAAACTCCAGAAAACTAAACAACCCAATTAGAAAATGGGGCATAATACTAAAAGGAGAATTCTCAACTGAGAAATCTCTAATTGCTAAGAAGAACCTAAAGAAATCTTCAACATCATTAGTCATCAGGGAAATGCAAATCAAAATGATCATGAGATTCCACCTTATACCAATCAGAATAGATAATATCAAAAATGCAGGTCACAGCAGATACTGGTGAGGATGTGGAGAAATGGGAAAACTCCTGCATTGCTGGTGAGATAGTAAGCTTGTATAACAATTCTGCAAATCAATCTGGTTTCCTCAGAAAACTGGAAGTAGTTCTACCTGAAGACCCAGCTATACTTCTACTGGGTATAATACTGCAACCTATAACAAGGACATGAACTATGGACAATAATTCCTAACAGGCTTTTTATAGTAACTAAAAACTGATAACAACCAGGTTGTTGCTCAACTGAAGAATGGATACAAAAAATATGATACATTTACAAAATGGAAAACTACTCAGCTATTAAAAACAATTATTTCACAAAACTTAAGTCAAAAGTATGGAACTACAAAACATGATTCTGAGTGTGGTAACCCATAATCAAAAGTATATACATGTTATGTATTCACCAACAAGTGCATATTAGTCCAAAAGCTCCGAGTAGCCATGATACAGCTCACAGACAATAAGAAGTTTAACAAGATGGAAGGCCAAAATGTAGATGCTTTGATCCCACTAAGAATGGGGTACAAGGGTCTTAACCAGTTTCTTTTCTATTAGTTTCGGTGTGTCTGGTTTTATGTGGAGGTCCTTGATCAACTTGGTGTTGAGTTTAGTGCAAGGTGATAAGAATGGATCGATTTGCATTCTTCTGCATGCTAACCTCCAGTAGAACCAGCACCAGTTGTTGAAAAGGCTATCTTTTTTCCGCTGGATGGTTTTAGCTACTTTGTTGAAGGTCAAGTGACCATAACTCTGTGGGTTCATTTCTGGGTCTTCAATTCTCTTCCATTGATCTACCTGCCTGTCACTGTACCAATACCATGCAGTTTTTAACACTATTGCTCTGTAGTACTGCTTGAGGTCCAGGATACTGATTTCCCCAGTAGTTCTTTTACTTTGAAAATGGTTTTAGCTATCCTGTTTTTTTTATATTCCAGATGAATTTGAGAATTGTTCTTTCTAACTCTGTGAAGAATTGAGTTGGAATTTTGATGGGGATTGCATTGAATCTGTAGATTGCTTTTGGCAAGGTGACCATTTTTACTATAATAATCCTGCCAATTCAAGAGGATGGGCAATCTTTGCACCTTCTGAAGTCTTCTTCGATTTCTTTCTTCAGAGACTTGAAGTTCTTGTCATACAGAACTTTCACTTGCTTGATTAGAATCTCACCAAGATACGTTATATTGTTTGTGACTATTGTGAAGCGTGTTGTTTTCCTAATTTCATTGTCAGCCTGTTTATCCTTTTAGTATAGGAAGGCTACTGGTTTGCTTGAGGTAATTTTATATCCAGCCACTGATATAAAACTCAGCTGTAGGAGTTCTCTGGTGGAGCTTTTTGGGGGTAGCCTAAGTATAATATCATATCATCTGCAAATAGTGACAAGTTGACTTCTTCCTTTCAAATTTGTATCCCTTTGACCTCCTTTTGCTGTCTAATTGCTCTAGCTAGAACTTCAAGTACTATATTGAATAGATATGGAGAGAGAGGGCAGCTTTGTCTAGTCCCTGACTAGGATTTGAGTTTGTTTATATACTGGATTACATTAATTTATTTCCGTATATTGAACCATCCCTGCATTCCTGGGATGAAGCCTACTTGATCATGGTGGATGATGTGTTCTTGGACTCACTTGGCAAGAATTTTATTGAGTATTTTTTGCTGTGATATTCATAAGAGAAATTGGTCTAAAATTCTCTTTGTTGGGTCTTTGTTTGGCTTAGGTATCAGAGTAATTGTGGCTTAAAAAATGAATTGGGTAGTGTTCCATCTCTTCATATTTTGTGGAATAGTTTGAAGAGTATTAGTATTAGGTCTTCTTTAAAGGTCTGATAGAACTCTGCATTGAACCCATCTGGTCCTGGGTTTTTGTCGTTGTTGTTGTTGTTGTTGGGAGATAATTAGTGACTGCTTCTATTTCTTTATGGGTTATGGGATTGTTTAGATCATTTACCTGATCTTTTTTTATAGGATATATTCTTTATCTACATTTCATTTCCCTTTTCCTGGTTCCCTGCCCCCCAAAGGTCCCACATGCCCTTTTCCCTCCACCTGTTCCCCCATCAACCCCTTCCCACTTCTCTGTTCTGGTATTCTCCTACACTGATGCATTGATCTTTTCCAGAACCAGGGTCTACTCCTTCCTTCTTCTTGGACATCATTTGGTATGTGGATTGTGTCTTTGGTGTTCCAAGATTCTAGGCTAATATCCACTTATCAGTGAGTGCATACCATGGGTATTCTTTTGAGACTGGATTACCTCACTTAGTATGATGCTCTCCAGCTCCATCGATTTGTCTAAGAATTTCATGAATTCATTGTTTCTAATGGCTGAATAGTACCATTGTGTATATATACCACATTTTTTGTATCCATTCCTCCATTAAGGAACATCTGGGTTCTTTCCAGCTTCTGGCCATTATAAATAAGGCTACTATGAACATAGTGGAGCATGTATCCTTATTGCATGCTGGGGAATCTTCTGGATATAAACCAGGAGTGGTATGGCAGGGTCCTCCAGAAGTATCGTGTCCATTTTCTGAGGACACGCCAGACTGATTTCCAGAGTGTTTGTACCAGCTTGCAGTCCCACCAGCAGTGGAAGAGTGTTCCTCTTTCTCCACATCCTCGCCAACACCTGCTGTTTCCTGAGTATTTAATCTTAGCCAATCTGACTGGTGTGAGATGAAATCTCAGGGTTGTTTTGATTTGCATTTCCCTAATGACTAATGATGTTGAACATTTCTTAAGTTTCTTCTCATCTATCTGAAGTTCTTTAGGTGAAAAGTCTTTGTTTAGCTCTGTACCCCATTTTTTATAGGTTATTTGCTTTTCTGAGGTCTAACTTCTTGAGTTCTTAGAATACATTGGATATTAGCCCTCGGTCAAATGTAGGGTTGGTGAAGATCTTTTCCCAATTTGTTGGTTGCCGATTTGTCCTTTTAACAGTGTCTTTTGCCTTAGAGAAATTTTGTAATTTTATGGGGTCCCATTTGTCAATTCTTGATCTTAGAGCATAAGCTATTGGTGTTCTGTTCAGGAACTTTCCCCCTGAGCCAATGTCCTCAAGAGTTTTGCCCAGTTTCTTTTCTATTAGTTTTAGTGTGTCTGGTTTTATGTGGAGGTCCTTGATCCACTTGGAGATGAGCTTAACTTTGGTACCTGGTATATTTCCTGAAAATTGTCCATTTCCTCTTGATTTTCTATTTTTGTTAAGTATAGGTTTTTATAGTAGGATCTGATGTTTTTTTTAATTTCCTCAGTATCTGTTATTATGCCTCCCTTTTCTTTTCTGATTTTGCTGATTTGTATATTGTCTCTGTGCCCTCTAGTTAGTCTGGCTAAGGGTTTATCTACCTTGTTGATTTTCTCGAAGAACCGTCTCCTGGTTTTGTTGATACTTTGTATAGTTCTTTTTGCTTCTTCTTGGTTGAGTTCAGCCATGAGTTTGATTGTTTCCTGCTGTCTACTCATCTTGGGTGTATTTGCTTCTTTTTGTTCTAGAGCCTTCAGCTGTACTGTTAAGCTGTTGGTGTATGCTATTTCCAGTTTATTTTTGGAGGCACTCAGAGCTATGAGTTTTCCTCTTAGCACTGCTTTCATCATGTGCTTTAAGTTTGGGTATGTTGTGCCTTTGTTTTCATTAAATTCTAAAGAGGCTTTAGTTTCTTTCTTTATTTCTTCCTTGACCAAGTTATCATTTAATAGAATGTTGTTCAGTTTCCATGTGTATGTGGGCTTTCTGTTGTTTTTGTTGCTATTGAAGACCAGCCTTAGTCCGTGGTGATCTGATAGGGTACATGTATTTATTTTATTTTATTTTATTTTATTTTATTTTATTTTATTTTATTTTATTTTATTTTATTTTATTTTATTATTTTATTTATCTTTTTTTTTTATTTTTAAGACAGGGTTTCTCTGTGTGGTCCTGGCTGTCCTGGAACTCACTTTGTAGACCAGGTTGGCCTCAAACTCAGAAATCCTCCTGCCTCTGCCTCCCAAGTGCTGGGATTAAAGGCATGCACCACCACCGCCCGGCATGTAAGTATTTTAATCTTATATCTGCTGAGGTCTGTTTTGTGACTGAGTATATTGTCAATTTTGGATTAGGTACCATGAGGTGCTGAGACTAAGGTATATTCTTTTGTTTTGGGATAAAATATTCTATAAATGTCTGTTAAATACATTTGGTTCATAACTTCTGTTAGTTTCACTGTTTCTCTGTTTAGTTTGTGTTTCCATGATTTGTCCATTGGTGAAAGTGGGATGTTCAAGTCTCTCAGTGTTATTGTGTGGGATGCAATGTGTGCTTTAGTAAAGTTGCTTTTATAAATGTGGGCGCCCTTGTATTTGGAGCATATTTGTTCAGAATTGAGAGTTCATCTTGGTAGATTTTTTCTTTGATAAGTATGAAGTGTCCTTCCTTATCTTTTTTGATTATTTTAAGTTGAAAGTCAATTTTATTTGACATTAGAAACTGAAAAGGAGAAAGCAATTGAAATGTAAACAAAGAATATAGAAAATAATAATAATAAAAAAGAATGGGCTGGGTGTTGGTGGTGCACGCCTTTAATCCCAGCACTTGGGAGGCAGACGCAGGTGGATTTCTGAGTTCAAGGCCAGTCTGGTCTACAGGGTGAGTTCCAGGAGAGCCAGGACTACACAGAGAAACCCTGTCTTGGAAAAGAAAAGAATGGATTCACCAGCTTGTTTCATTAGTCCATTTGCTTGGAAAATTGTTTTCATGTCTTTTGCTGTGAGGTAATATCTGTCTTTGTGCCCAAATGCCTCAAAATGTAGGGTCCTGCTTATGTATCCAGGCTGTCAGTCTATGTCTTTTTCTTGGAGAATTGAGACCACGGATATTAAGAGATATTAAGTTGAAGTGATTGTTGTTTCCTGTTTTTCCGTTATTAGAGGTAGATATATGTTTGTGTGGCTCTCTTCTTTTTGTTTTTTTTTTTAAAAGAAGATTAATTTCTTGCTTTTTCTCTATACTAATTCCTAATTAACCTGTCTCTTTAACTTTTGGTGTTCCAGAATGTATAACATAGCCTACATTTCTGTATGCCTTCCATGTATCTCTTGTATATATAGGCTATTACAAATAATAAATGCATACATATTCATATTTATCTATTCTAAAAACTTGTCTGATGCATCTAATTCTAATGTATTAGATCCAATCCTATTGATATAAATGTCCTCATTTTATACTTTAAATCTAAACCAGAAAGAAGTAATGAGCACAGAATATTAATCACATTTGTAAATCTGAACAAAAATACTTTGATGTGGGAAAAAATCACATAAGATATTTAAAAAATATCAGGTGATTCTGCGTTATATTCCATAA
This sequence comes from Apodemus agrarius, assembly GCA_964023405.1. NCBI lineage: Eukaryota > Metazoa > Chordata > Mammalia > Rodentia > Muridae > Apodemus > Apodemus agrarius. The sequence continues at coordinate 83,889,671 of OZ030006.1, read as the reverse complement.
TTTCACTATGTTCTCTTTTTCAATAAACTATTCAGGTTTTGAGTCATAATTCTAATGGAATCTCCATTATAATTCATGATAATCGCCCCATTTTATTTTATTTTTTTGTGTGTTTTTATTTTATTTTATTTTATTTTTCTTTTTTTTTTAGTTATTTTTATTTTCTATATTCTATGTTTACATTTCAAAGGCTTTCCCCTTTCCCAGTTCCCACCCACCATAGTTCCCATAGTTCTTCTCCCCCCCAACTATTCCCCAATCATTCCCCCTCCCCCCTCGGTTTCTTTACTAAACTGGATGCAATCTTTACATGCCCAGGGTCCTCTCCTTTCTTCTTCTTGGGAATCATTTGACTTGCTATTTGTGTCTTGAGTATTTAGTGCTTCTGGGCTCATTAATATCCACTTATCAGTGATTGCATTTCATGTGCATTCTTTTGTGATTGGGTTAGCTCACTCAGGATGATATTTTCCAGGTCTAACCATTTACCTACAAATTGCATGAATTCATTATTTTTAATTGCTGAGTAGTATTCCATTATATAAATATACCACATTTTCTGTATCCATTCCTCCTTTGAGGGATATTTGGGCTCCTTCCAATTTCTGGCTATTATAAACAAGGCTGCTATAAACATAGTGGAGCATGTGTCTTTATTGCATGTAGGGGAATCCTCTGGGTATATGCCCAGGAGTGGTATGGCAGGGTCCTCTGGAAGTGACATGCCCAATTTTCTGAGGAACCGCCAAACTGATTTCCAGAGTGGTTTTACCATTTTGCAATCCCACCAACAGTGGAGGAGTGTTCCTCTTTCTCCACATCCTCGCCAGCACTTGTTGTCTCTTGAGTTTTTAATCTTAGCCATTCTGACTGGTGTGAGGTGGAATCTCAGGGTTGTTTTGATTTGCATTTCCCTGATGACTAATGATGTTGAACATCTCTTAAGGTGTTTCTCGGCCATCTGAATTTCTTCTGGTGAAAATTCTTTGTTTAGCTCTGTGCCCCATTTTTTGATAGGGTTATTTGTTTCTTTGCGGTCTAACTTCTTGAGTTCTTTGTATATATTGGATATTAGCCCTCTGTCGGATGTGGGGTTGGTAAAGATCTTTTCCCACTTTGTTGGTTGCCGTTTTGTCCTTCGGACAGTGTCCTTTGCTTTGCAGAAACTTTGTAATTTTATGAGGTCCCATTTGTCGATTCTTGATCTTAGTGCGTACGCTATTGGTGTTCTGTTCAGGAACTTTTCCCCTGTGCCCAAGTCCTCCAGGGTCTTCCCAAGTTTCTTTTCTAATAGTTTCAGTGTGTCTGGTTTTATGTGGAGGTCCTTGATCCACTTGGAGTTGATCTTAGAGCAAAGAGATAAGAGTGGGTCAATTCGCATTCTTCTGCATGTTGACCTCCAGTTGAACCAGCACCATTTGTTGAAAAGGCTATCTTTATTCCATCGGATGGTTGTGGCTCCTTTATCAAAGATCAAGTGACCATAAGTCTGTGGGTTAATTTCAGGGTCTTCAATCCTGTTCCATTGATCTGTTTGCCTGTTGCTATACCAATACCATGCAGTTTTTAACACAATTGCTCTGTAGTACTGCTTGAAGTCAGGGATATTGATTCCCCCAGAAGTCCTTTTATTGTTGAGAATAGTTTTAGCTATCCTGGGTTTTTTGTTGCTCCAGATGAATTTGAGAATTGCTCTTTCTAGATCTATGAAGAATTGAGTTGGGATTTTGATGGGGATTGCATTGAATCTGTATATTGCTTTTGGCAAGATGGCCATTTTTACTATATTGATCCTGCCAATCCAGGAGCAAGAAATATTTTTCCATCTTCTGAGGTCTTCTTCGATTTCTTTCTTCAGGGACTTGAAGTTCCTGTTGTACAGATCTTTCGCTTGTTTGGTTAGAGTTACGCCAAGATACTTTATGTTGTTTGTGGCTATTGTGAAGGGTGTTATTTCCCTAATTTCTTTCTCTGCCTGCTTGTCCTTTGAGTACAAGAAGGCCACTGACTTGCTTGAGTTAATTTTATAACCTGCCACTTTGCTGAAGTTGTTTATCAGCTGTAGAAGTTCTCTGGTGGAGTTTTTTGGGTCGCTTAGGTAAACTATCATATCGTCTGCAAATAATGATAGTTTCACTTCTTCCTTTCCAATTTGTATCCCTTTGACTTCCTTATGTTGTCTAATTGCTCTTGCTAGAACTTCAAGTACTATATTGAAAAGATATGGAGAGAGAGGGCAGCCTTGTCTAGTCCCTGATTTTAGTGGGAATGCTTCAAGTTTCTCTCCATTTATTTTGACGTTGGCTACTGGTTTGCTGTAGATTGCTTTTACTATGTTTAGGTATGGGCCTTGAATTCCTGCTCTTTCCAAGACTTTTAGCATGAAAGGATGCTGAATTTTGTTGAATGCTTTTTCAGCATCTAATGAGATGACCATGTGGTTTTTTTCTTTCAGTTTGTTTATGTAGTGGATTACATTGATGGATTTCCGTATATTGAACCATCCCTGCTTATTTTATTTTTTTAATTTTTATTTTCTGTATTCTATGTTTACATTCCAAAGGCTTTCCCCTTTCCCAGTTCCCCCCCACCATACATCCCATAATTCCTCTCCCCCCCAACTATTCCCCAATCATTCCCCCTCCCCCCACGGTTTCTCTACAAAACTGGATCCAATCTTTACAGGCCCAGGGTCCTCTCCTTTCTTCTTCTTGGGAATCATTTGACTTTCTAATTGTGCCTTGAGTGTTTAGGGCTTCTGGGCTCATTAATATCCACTTATCAGTGATTGCATTTCTTTTTTTTTTTCCTTTTTTTTTCTTTTTTTTTAATTGTATATATTCTATATTTACAATTCATTTCCCTTTTTCTGGTTCCCCACCCCCCAAAGGTCTCACATGTCCTTTTCCCTCCCCCTGCTCCCGCATCCACCCCCTCCCACTTTACTGTTCTTGTACTCTCCCACAATGATGTTTTGGTCCATTCTAGCACCATTTTAATAACCAAATGTCTATCTCAATTAATCCTTTTAATGCTTCTGTTTCCATGAAATCATACATCTCAAGAATTTAGAAATTAAGACATAGATACAGTGGGAGGCCAGTAGTTTACACTCTATACCCCATTGATTGCATTACTCTTATGGTTATAAATGGCTATAAGTGGCTCATTTTTCAGTTCCCATCTCATTTAAACATTGTGAACTCCAATTCAATATTAAAGAACTAACTCTCAGCTATCAAAACAAATATCATTTCTGTTTCCTTTTGATGGGGGAGGGATGTAAATCATTACCGATATGATTCCTCATGGCTTTTTCAACCATTCACGATATTATTTGCCTAACAACCCCCATCTCTGTATTTGTGTCCTTCTTTTACCTATAAACCCACACATTTTCCCATTTCACTCTCTGATAAATTATGTCCTACTCCTCTCCTTTATCTTCCTACACCTCTGTGTTTACCACACTTTTCCCCAATAGGAATCCCTATCACTCCCATTTCTCTAATGATACTACTCCTACTTTTCTGTACTCCTTTCTTTTGATTTCCACCCCATCCCTATCCTGGTCATGGTTTAGTTTTGTTCTCCTGGTTTCTGTATTTACCAAAGGCTACATACTCACATCTAAAGATATGAAACCTGGGTCCCCCAAAAAGAGAGAATATGTGACATTAAGGAAAGCACATTATGACAAACATAAACTTGCTGAAGATGACCACATAATGATGCTGTTGGCAATGTCTGTCGAAATGAGAATCCTTCCCATGTACTGGGAAAGAAGGTCCCAAGTGTTATCACACATGTATGTCAGCACCCACACATTCTTTATAGTTTCACTCAAGAGTCTTATCTTTTGTGCTTATGTAAGTTTCTTTGTCTGATTTCCAGGATCAATTTATTACTGAATTAATTTAATATAGTTCTTTAAAATCAGCTTTGTAATAAACAAATAGAAAATGACTACACTGACTCAGATTCTTGTGAAAAAAGAGTGCTCAGTTATATTTTTAAGTTCACTTGAGTATTTCACACATATAGATGAATTCTTTTTTTTTTTGTATTTTAGAAATAATGCAGAACTTAGTTGAAGAAACATCCTATAACATCCTCATGAATATAACATTATAAATCACACATTTCATATTTATATGATTTTTGTGTCCAAAATTCTTAATCAAGGAAAGGAATGAGCTCATCCCTATTCTTAGATCTTATTCTATTTCTTTTGTGAACATGCACTTACAGTACCTGAACAATTATGTTTTGTATTTTATTAAAATCTTTAGTCTTAAGAATGGAGAGATAAATTATTGGTTAAGAACACTTTTGACTCTTTCTAATGACCTGTGTTAAGTTCTCAAAATTGACATGGTGGCTTATGACCATCTGTAACTCTGGTTATGGGGCATCCAGTTCCCTCTCTGTCAAGACATACCTGTAAAACTTACATGCATGCAAGCAAAATGCTCACATATGTAACATAAAATAAAAAATCTTAATAAGAGCTCTTGTATAATATGTAATTCAAGGCTAATCTCCAGATTGAAAGAACAGTAGCCTTATTCCAATTTTAAAATTGCAAATGCACAAACTATACATGTATAATGTTTTTATTAATTATATGTCTATCATTTATTAATACAGAACATGTAATATAAGTAATATAAAAATATGATAATATAAGGTAAAATATACTAATCAAAAGTGCTTCTATCTTATCTCGTAAGTACCTGTTTCTTCTTCTCTACTTTATAGTCATTGCTTTGCAAATGTTCATGTGATACAGAAAATGACACATCTATTTAGTCAAGTGTCATCTTTCTCTGGAGTTCACTGGAGCTGAGACTGTACAAGAAAAGACCATAGCTTCCATGGATACAGAGCTGTTAACATAGACATGCACTGAGAAAAGACCTTTGTTTTATTTGAAAAGCAATTACAGGGTAGAGCCTTTCACATTAGTTAAAATTGTAAGATTTAGTTGTAAGTAGGAAAACCCAAAGTGTGTCCATAAACATTCATAAGAATGGAGAGCCATCAGTATTAAATTGACCAAGACCAAAAATCTAAGCAATGTGCAAACAGCTCTCTAAAGAGACCTGAAACAAAAGATACCAAGAGCTATGTTTTACATTGCTTCATATTTTCCAAGAAAAATCACTTTACCCCTTTATTATCACAGTATTTAATTTTAGAACACTCTTGTTTTATGAATTTATGGTGATTTTGCCTTCTGATTTATGGAGATTTAGTAATCTAAGGAATATAAATATAATAGATGACAAGATATTTTCATTTTGCATTTTAACCTATGTAGGATTAATGAGCTAAAAACAGTATGAATACTCAAAGAGAACGTAATGTGTGTATGTGACTTTCAGGAAGTAAGTTAAATGGTGCAGACTGATGTATTGTTCACTACCAGCAACAAGAATAGGTCATTATGAATCCCAGGAGATGAAGACCCCAACCACACGAACTGTTACCATGGAATCTTTATAAATAGTCAATGAGAGCAGGAATAAATAATGATCACTTATTAATAAGGTATTAATTCATAGTTATTACCTGTTACACTTAAATAACTTATGTGCAGGAATTGATCTCTGCAAATTGAGTTTATCGCAGATATATCTGGAAGTACACAGACACTGAGTGCATATGTTAGTGAGCAATCGTTCTCTAAAAATTTTGGGAATTTTGATATTAAACAACTTTATACTATTTAAAAATTAAAAATATTTTTCTCACTACTAATAGAAAGCTTACTCAATTTTATATCAGTATCAATATTACCAGGCTTAATTCACACAACTTCAAATATCAAAACTGAATTTATTTTACGTGAAACATTCAAATACCTACTGAAAACTTTCCTAAGAAATCCTAAATATATGCAAACTTGACAGAATATAAGATTACTGATGAAGACTAAATTAGTTAATACTCCTAGAATCAGTTTTATATAATTAAATGTACATAGCCAGTTAACTTAAGGAAAGTAGTAAAATTAGAAAATAAAAAGTAAAATTTAATTAATGTTAACATTATAAACCAATAAATTTCTGGACTTTGTTTTCACCCTTAAAGTTATTTCTAGTTTGTTGTTGTTCTTTGTTGTTTTGTTGTTTTGTTTTTTATTAGATATATTCTTTATTTCCATTTCAAATGTCCCCTTTTCTTGTCCCTCCCCCCCTGAAAATCCCATAAGCTATTTCCCCTCACCTTCTTCCCCAATCAACCCTATCATACTTCCCTGTCCTGGTATTCCCCTACACTGCAGCACTGATCCTCTCTGGGACCAATGGCCTCTTCTCCCTTTGATGTCCAACAAGGCCACCCTCTGCTGCCTATGCATCTGGAGCCATGGCTAACACTGTGTGTACTATCTGGTTGAAGATATTTTTTTACCTGGGAGCTCTGGTAGTACTGGGTGGCTCAAGTTGTTGTTCCTTGTATGGTGCCACAAACCCCTTCGGCTCCTTGGGTCCTTTCTCTAGCTCCTTCATTGGGGACCCTGTGCTCAGTTCAATGGCTGGCTAATAATGTCTCCCTCTGTATTTGCCATGCACGAACAGAGCCTCCCAGGTGACACCTATATCCAACTCTGGTCAGCAATCACTTGTAGGAATTAATAATAGTGTCTGGGTTTTGTAACAGTATATGGGATGGATCCCTAGGTGGGCTATTCTCTGGATGGTCTTTCCCTTAGTCTTTGTTTCATACTTTGTCTCCGTTTCTCCTTCTATGGGTATTTTGTTCACCCTTCTAAGAAAGAACAGAGTATCCATACTTTGTTCATCCTTCTTCTTGGGAATCATTTGATAAGAGATTATGTCTTAGGTATTCCAAGCTTCTGGGATAATATCTAGTTATCAGTTCTTTTGTGATTTGGCTAACTCAGTCAGGATGATATCTTCCATTTCCACCCATTTGCCTAATAATTTCATGAATTCATTGTTTTTAATAGTTGAATAGTATTCCATTGTGTAAATATATCACATATTCTGTATCCATTCCTCCATTGAGGAACATCTGAGTTCTTTCCAGCTTCTGGCTATTATAAATAGGGCTGCTGTGAACATATTGGAGCATGTGTCCATATTACATGCTGGAGAATCCTCTAGATATATGCCCAGGAATGATATAACAGGGTCCTCTAGTAGTATTATGTCCAGTTTTCTGAGGAACCAACAAACTGATTTTCAGAGTGATAGTACCAGCTTGCAAACCCAGTGTAGGAATGTTCCTTTTTCTCCACATCCTCCACAGTACCACAGTTTTTGATCTTAGCCATTCTGACTGGTGTGAGGTGAAATCTCAGGGTTGGTTTGATTTGCATATCCCTGATGACTAAGGAGGTTGAACATTTCATTAGGTGCTTCTCAGCCATTTGATATTCTTCAGGTGAAATTTTTTTGTTTAGCTCTGAACCCCAATTTTTAATAGGATTATTTGCTTCTCTGGAGTTTATCTTCTTGAATTCGTTGTATATCTTGGATATTAGCCCTCTTTCAGACATAGGGTTGGCAAAGATCTTTCCCCAATTTATAGGTTGCTGTTTTGTCTTATTGACAGTGTTCTTTGCTTTACAGAAACTTTGTAATATTATGAGGTCCCATTCTTGATCTCAGAGAATAAGCTCTTGGTGTTCAGTTCAGTAAATTTTGCACTGTGCCCATGGGCTCTTCCCTAGGTTTTTTTTCTATTAGTTTCAATCTAAAGAGAGAGATGCCTATGAACATACAAGATGCCTACAGAACTCTAAACAGACTGGACCAAACAGAAAGTCCTTGCATCATATAATAATCAAAACACCAAATGTACAAAACAAAGAAAGAATATTAAAAGCAGTAAGAGATAAAGGCCACCTCCCATCATGTAATAATCAAAACACCAAATGTACTAAACAAAAAAGAATATTAAAAGCAGTAAGAGACAAAGGCCAAGTAGCATGTAAAGGAAGACCATCAGAATTGTAACAGACTTCTCACCAGAAATCATGAAAGCTGGAAGAACCTGGGCAAATCTGATACAGACCCTAAGAGAACACGAATGCCAGCCTAGATTACATTACCCAGGAAAACTCTCAATCACCATAGATTGAGAAGCCAAGATATTCTATGATGGAACCAAATTTACACAATATTTACCACAAATCCAGCCCTACAAAGGATAATAGATGGAAAACTCCAATATAAGGAGGGCAACTAAACCCTAGAAAAAGCAAGATAGTAAACTTCTTTCAATAAACCCAAAAGAAGATAACCACACAAACAGAAGAATAATATCAAAAATAACAGGAAGCAACAATCAATATTCCTTAATATCTCTTAACATCAATGGACTCAATTCCCCAATAAAAAGACATAGACTAACAGAATGGATACTTAAACAGGACCCAACATTTTGCTGCATACATTAAATGCACCTCAGTGTCAAAGAAACACTACCTCAGAGTAAAAGGCTCAAAAATAGTTTTCTAAGCAAATGGTCCCAGGAAACAAGCTGTAGTAGCCATTCTAATATCCTATAAAATAGACTTCTAACCAAACGTCTTCAAAAAATACACAGAAGGACACTTCATACTCATCAAAGGAAAAATGTACCTAGAACAACTCTCAAGTCTGAACATCTATGCTCCAAATGCAGGGGCAGCCTCATTTGTAAAAGAAACTTTACTAAAGCTCAAAATATATATATTGCACCTCACACAATAATTGTAGGTGACTTCAACACTCTCCTCTCCTCAATGGACAGATCATGGAAAGACAAATTAAAAAGAGACACAGTGAAACTAACAGAAGTTTTGGACCAAATAGATTTAACAGATATGTATAGAACATTTTATCCTTAAACAAAATAATATACCTTCTTCTCAGCACCTCCTGCTTCCTTCTCTAAATTTGAACATATAATTGGTCACAAAACAGACCTAAACCGATCTAAGATGATCAAACAAATCCCATGCCTCTTATCAGATCACTATGGCATAAGAGTGGTCTTTAATAGCAAAAAAAAAAAAAAAAAAAAAAAAAAAACCAGAAATCTAACATATACATGGAAACTGCACAATGCTCTACTCAGTGTTAATTTGGTCAAAGAAGAAATAAGGAGAGAAATCAAAGACTTTTTAGAATTAAATGACAACGAAGGCACAGCATACCTAAATTTATAATAAAAGCAGTGCTAAGAGGAATACTCATAGCTCTGAGTGCCCCTAAAGGGAAACTGGAGAGAGCATACACTAGCAGTTTAACAACACACCTGAAAGCTCTACAACAGAAAGAAGCTAGTACAGCCAAGAGGAATAGAAGGCAGGAAAACATCAAACTCAGAGCTGAAATCAAAGAAGTAGAAACAAAAATAACTATACAAGGAATCAACAAAACCAGGACCTGGTTCTTTGAGAAAATCAACAAGATAGATAATCCCTTAACCAGAGGACACAGAGTCAGTATCCAAAATCAGAAATAAAAAGGGAGATATAACAAAAGAAATTGAGAAAATTCAAAAAAAAATCATAAGATCCTTCTACCAAAGCCTATACTCAACACAACTGGAACATCTGAATGAAATGGACAATTTCCTAGACGGATACCAATTACCAAAGTTAAGTAAGGATCAGCTAGACCATCTGAACAGTCCCATAACCCCTAAAGAAATAGAAGTTGTTATTGAAAGTCTCCTAACCAGAAAATGCACAGGACCAGAAGGTTTTAGTGCAGAATTCTATCAGACCTTCAAAGAAGACCTAACCCCAATACTCTTCAAACTATTCCACAAAATAGTTTGGAACACTAACTAACTCGTTCTATGAAGCCAAAATTTCACTGATACCAAAACCACATAAAGATCCAACAGAGATCTTCAGACCAATTTCCCTTACGAACATTGATGCAAAAATACTCAACAAAATTCTTGCCAAAGGAATTCAAGAACACATCAAAATGATCATTCACCATGATCAAGTAGGCTTTATCCCAGGAATGCAGGGATGGCTCAATATACAGAAATCCATCAATGTAATTTACTATATAAACAAACTCAAAAAAAGAAGAAAAAACCAAATGCTCATTTCATTAGATGCTGAAAATGCATTTGATAACATAAACATCTTTTCATGTTAAAAGTCATGGAAATATCAGGAATTCAAGGCCCATACCTACACATAGTAGAAGCAATATCCAGCAAACCATTATCCAACATCAAACTAAATGAAGAGAAACTTGAAGCAAGCCCACTAAAATCAGGGATTAGACAAGACTGACCTCTTTCTCCATATCTATTCAATATAGTACTTGATGTTCTAGCTTGAGCAATTAGACAACAAAAGGAGGTCAAAGGGATAGAAATTGGAAAGGAAGAAGTCTAAATATCACTATTTGCAGATGATATGATAGTATATTTAAGCAACCCAAAAAACTCCACCAGAGAACTCCTACAACTGACAAACAACTTCAGCAAAGTGGCTGGATATAAAATTAACTCAAACCAATCAGTAGCCTTCCTATATTTAAAGGATGAACAGGCTGACAGAGAAATTAGGGAAAAGATACCCTTCATAATAGTCACAAAAATATAAAGTATCTTGGTGTAATGCTAACCAAGCAAGTGAAAGATCTGTATGACAAGAAGTTTGAGCCTCTGAAGAAAGAAATCAAAGAAGACCTCAAAGATTTCCCATGCTCATGGATTGGCAGGATTGATATAGTTAAAAATGGTCATTTTGCCAGAAGCAATCTACAGATTAAGTGCAATCCCTATCAAAATTCCAACTTATGAGAAAGAGCAATTCTCAAATTCATCTGGAATAACAAAAAACCCAGGATAGCTAAAACTATTCTCAACAGTAAAAGAATGTCTGGGGGATTCAGTATCTCAGACCTCAGGATGTACTATAGAGCAATAGTGTTAAAAACTGCATGGTATTGGTACAGTGACAGGCAGGTAGATCAATGGAATAGAATTGAAGACCCAGAAATGAACCCACACACCTATGATCACTTGATCTTCAACAAAGGAGCTAAAACCATCCAGCGGAAAAAAGATAGGTTTTCAACAAATAATGCAGGTTCAACTGGCAGCTAGCATGCAGAGGAATGCAAATCGATCCATTCTTATCTCCTTGTACTAAGCTCAAGTACAAGTGGATTGTTACGACCGTACTTGTCCAGCAAGAAACGACGCAACACCGAGGATCCTTCTTAACAGCACTTTATTCAGGAATGCCTTGATGATGATAAAACGGGGAGCCCCGAGACAAAGGATGGGCTGCCTTATATCCCTGAGCAGTTGCCGCCAAGGTCTTTGTGCCTGGCTCTTGTCACAGGATAGGCTACAAGAGGAATCCCTCATTAACATAGGGCCCAGATAAGAAACTGCTGAGTCAGCATGCCATTAGCACGCCTGTACCAAGTTGTTTGCCAGGATTAGGGCCGGAAACCAGCGCCATCTTGTAATGGTGAAACAATGTGGCTCGCTACAGTGGATCAAGGACCTCTGTATAAAATCAGACACATTGAAATTAATAGAAAAGAAACTGTTTTCTTTGGTTTTGTTTGGGGGATGGGAAGCTAACAGTTGTCATTACCTTAGTGGAAACATTATGAGAGAACACACTCATGACATATTATATCAGATGTTAAAATGTTGCATATGGAATTATTTTACACAGATGTGAGTGTACATCCATTGTAAATCTTGATAGGTCTCATGGTATATTCAAACACAATGTAACATCCATTGATGATCTTCATCTTATGAGCCTTTCTTCCCTTTCTATCCATCTGTATGTTGGGCCCTGGCCCTGGCCCTGGCCTCTTTCTAGTGTCTAGTGTCACATACATAATCAGAAATCAGTTTTAGTGAAATATATGTCCCTTTAAAAATATTTACACTGATATTTCTGCATCTAAAAAGATCTGTGTTTGATAATGATACAGTTGGCTCGAAAGCAAAATTATAAGCAAGGGAATTTAATCACACATTGCAGAAAATTCTGCTTCATTCTGCCACATACTTATAGATTTCACTATGATGAACAGGAAAAGAAATGCTCACCCTGCTGAGCCTTTGATAAACATCCATGTAGGATGAGACACTAAAAAAAGTTATAAGGAAGAAATGTCATCAACACATCTCCCTCTAGATCCATAGTTATCATGTCATATGGAGAAGGCACTTCTGAGTTTAGCGTCCTTACAAAGTGACATTGTCCAATGGAAAAGCAAACTTCCTCAACTCCAGGAGAAGAGTAGAGTAAACACAGATGAGCTATGAGTTTCTGTCAGTGTGGTATCCTCCCAAGGCCATCTCTCTGTGAGGATTAACTGATCCCAGTCCTTGTGAGCAAACAAAACTTAGAATAATAATATCCTATTGAAAAGAAATTAAATAACATTTTAGATTTTCTAAAGTATTTGCCCTGCTTCCCAAACTATTGCAGTGTTCTCCATGCTTAATTCACAGTGGCTTCAATGTATAATCTAGAAATTAACAGCTTTTTTGATAAAATGAAGAAAAGTTCACCTCCTCCTAACACACTTGGGTAAAATTTTCTTTTTTATATTAAACAAAGAAGTGTGGTAGTAAAACTGTATTACCAGTAGAAATGGGGCTGTTTTATTTGTTTACCTCTGCTTCCTTAAGGCATTAATTTATTTCCTCTTTAGCAGCCTCTATCATCTTCATTAGAAGAGACTTAAGGTCACAGTCTTGCTCTTCAGGTGTGTTAGGATATCTAGTGATTGCTGCAGTAGGAGAGCTGAGTTCTGACTGTACCATACTGCATTGGATTCTGTTGACTATGTTCTTGAGGTTGCCTTTCACCATCAGATCTTTTCTGGTCTTGGCTGGCATTGTAGTCCCTGTGAGTCTGGGTTTAGAGCAGGACTCCTGTGACTCAGGTAGAGCTGAGGGATGGGGAGTAGTGTAGAGTTCTGCTGTTTTGGGAGCAAAGAGGGAAAGAATGGGCAGAAGGAAGATGGAGCTCAAATGGGGGGAGACTTCCTGGCTAATGGGCTGGCCAATGTCCTAATGGGAAAAGGTATGGGGGAGAAATTGTACCTTTGAATCCTAGGTTTGAGCAGACCTCCAAGAAGTCAGGTAATCTGTGATGTCAGGAGCAGTGTGGTGATCCAAAATGCATGTGGAAGTTGGCCTGGATTGAAGCCATTTGTTATTTTGGATTATGATTCTGTGGTTCTTTCTAGCAGAGCCTGAAGAACCAGTTATGATTACCAATATGCTAGAAGCACTAAATTGAATCCTCGGCTGTGCTGGAATATTTTATTTTTGTCAATGCAAGGTGAGATATTAGTGATTAAGAAGAAACCAACATCATGGCAATGAAATCTTTTGGAAAGTGTTCCCTGAGAATCAACACACAAGCTGCATTCCAGACAGAGCTAAGACTGACAGCCATAATTGTTAGTGTAAGAGTCACCTATATGCTGCTGGTTTTGAAGGTATTAAGAGGACATGGAGAACAACTGAGATTTAGCATTGAGTTCTTTTCTTTTTTCTTTTTTACTTATTCACTTCTCACCCTGCTCACTGCCCCCCTCTCAGTCAGTCCCTACCATAACTCTTCTCCCATCTCCTCCCCTTCTCCTCTGAGCAGGTAAAGGACCCCTGTGTATCTTGCTCATCTTGACATGGCTCTGTGAGGCTAGGAACTTCCTCTCTTACTGAGGATAGACAAAGTACCCCAAACAGTATAACGTAACACATGTGCAGGCAACATGCCAGTTGTTTGAGACCCAAATGAAGGCCAGGATTTCTTTCTTAAGGCCATCTTACCAAAAGCAACTGACAGATTCAATGCCATCCTAATCAAAATTCCAAAATAATTATTTTTATCGACTATGAAAGAGAAATTCTGAACTTTATATAAAAATTAAACCCAGGGTAGCCAAAAATAAACAAACAATTTAAAAACAATAGCCAAAACAATTCCTTAACTTTAGGAGGACCCACCATCCCTCAAGCTGTACTATATATAGAGCAATAGTGACAAAAACTGCATGGTACTGGTGCAGAGTCAGACACTGATTAAGGGAATGAAATCAAAGAAACAGAAACAAACCCATATATCTATGAACACTTGATTTTTGATAAAGAAGCCAAAACCAGACAATAGAAAAGAAGAAAGCATCTTCAACAAATGGTGTGAGTTGAAGAGAATGTAAATAGATCCATACTTTTTGCCCTGCACAAAACTGAAGTTCAAAGTGGATAAAGGACCTCAACATAAAACTTGATACACTAAATCTTAGAGAAGAGAAAGGGAGAAATACCCTTAAATGCATTGGTACAGAAGACAATTTCCTGAATAGAACATCAATAGCTCAGGGTCTAAGATCAACAATTGATACGTGGGACTGTATCAAAAAACTACAAAGCTTTTGTAAAGCAAAGAACACTGTTAGTAGGACAAATCAGCAGTCTACAGACCGGGAAAGGATCTTCACCAACTCTATATCTGATAGATGGCTAAAGTCCAAAAATTATAGAGAACTCAAAAAGTTAGACACCAACAACCCAAATAACCCAATTAAAAAGAGGTTACAGATGTAAACAGAATTCTCAACAGAGGAATCTTGAATGGCTGAGAAGCACTTAAAGAAATCTTCAAAGTCCTTAGTCATCAGGGAAATGCAAATCAAAACAATGCTGAGATTCCATCTTACATTGGCTTGAATAGCCCTGATCAAAATCTCAAGTGATAACACATGCTGGCTATGATGTGGGAAAAGGGGAAACCCCTACATTGCTGGTTGGAGTGCACATTTGTACAATCACTTTGGATATCAATTTTGTGGTTTTCCTGAAAACTTGGAATAGTCCTAACTCAAGACCCAGTCAGGGCATATACCCAAAAGATTCTACAACATCACACAAAGACACTTGGTCAACAATGAACATACCAGCTTTATACATAATAGCCCCAAACTGGAAACAACATATATGTCCCTCAACTAAAGAATAGATAAATATATTGTGGTTTATCAAAATAATGGAATAATATTCAGTTATAATAAAATAGGGACATCATGAACTTTGTAGGAAAATTGATGTATCTTGAGAATATCATTCTGAGGTAGCTCAGTCCCAAACCACATGAATAGTATGTACTCACTTATAAGTGGATATTAGCCATAAAATACAGGATACCTGTGCTACATTCCAGAGATTCAAGGAGGCTGGACAGAAAGGAGAGCACAAGCAAGGATACTTGAACGTCATTTGGAAGGGGGAATGGAAATATCGTGTAAGGAAGATAAAGAAATGAACTTGGTGAGTGGTGATCAGGGGTTTAGATTCTTCAGGGACAGGTGTGGAGATGGGCAAGAATGATAGCTAGATGGCCATAAGATAGAATAGAAATCTGAAACCAACAAGAGCAGGGAGAGGTAGGGGACATACACAGAAAGAGATGGAGACCTGGAGTAAGGGAAGCACCAAAGAAGTAATGGGGTATCCTTAACATTGACTCAAAGCATCGGGGATATGGACTCCTGGGAGGCTGACTCCTGTGGCCAGGCAAGAACCCCAGTGGAGCCATAGGGACACCAACTCACCCACAAAATTTAAAACCCCCAAATTATTCCATCTAGGAGAAATGCAGGGATGACGGAGAAAGCATAGATTGAGGAAATACACAGCCAATAACTAATCCAACTTAATACTCCTGGGCAAGCAGCAATCCTTGATACTATTAATGATACTACATTATGCATGGACCAGAAGTCTAGTATATTTTTCCTGTGAGAGGCTCCACCCAGCAACTGACTTAGACAGATGCTGACATGACACCCACATCCAAACTGTGGGTGGAGCTTGGAGCTTGGTGACACTCATGGAGGAATAGGAGAAAGGATTGTGCTCCGAAAAGGATTGGAACTCCACAGGAACACCAAACAGAGTCAAATAATCTGGACCATTGGGTCTTTTGTAGACTGAACTGCTGACCAAAGAACATACATGGACTGGATCTAGGCTTCCTCACACATATGTAACAGATATGCAGATTGGTTTTCATGTGGGTCCAAACACCTGGAGCTGCTGTTATCCCAGAAGCTGTTGCTTGTATGTGGAACATGCTCTTCTCCCTGGGCTGCCTCTCTGAGCTCAGTGGGAAAACAATCCTTAGCTTCACAGAGACTTGCAGTGCAAGGGTAGGGTGATGCCTAGGAGGGGGGGTGAACCCTCTCAGAAGAGAAGGGGAAGCAGGTGTGTGGGAAGGATTGTGGGAGAATGCAACTGGAAGAGGGGACTGTGGTTCAGATAAAAAGTGAATATTTTAAAAGTAGAAAAAATCTAGTGGCATGTTGATTGCAAGTTTTTCAGCACATTGATTATTCTCTTATCTGAACTGATTAGTACCCAAGGAGTAATTGTAGGATAGGCATTCACCACAAACTTCTGAACAGTCAGGATAACTGGGTCATATATCCATAACAGGATGGAATTGGATGAGATGATGAGGTCCAGCCAGTACATAGCCACAAAGAAAACAACCAGCAGCAAAATGGTCTGGGTGGCTCTTTTCTCAGGGGATGCTCTTAGGTGCCTGATGCTATGAAAATGCTTGCATTGCCTATGATGTCTGAACAAGATAATCACCATGTATGTGCTTGTGATCAGCATGACTCCTACAAGAAATACATCCCTGAAGGTTGTCACTGTTACAAGCATTCCCTTGATGATATAGTTTGTGGAGAGGATTGAGCAGGATTTAGTGACCTTCATCTCCTTGGTTTGGCTCACATTGGAAAAAACAGTAACATAGAAGATCAGGTTACTACTAAAAGAAAAACTGAAAAACCAAATGTAAAAGAGAGAAGCATTGATTGTGTGTTTTTTTAGTTTATGTTTAAATTTTGCCAGCAAAGAGTTACTGGGACTAATTGTGACAGCCTGGAACACACTCAGGAGGCAGGTGATGCAGATAGAGAGGCCTCTCATCACCCTGTGTGTGTATAGAGTTGCCTTACATTTGATGCCATTCTCAACATTCAGAGCCTCAAATATGTCTGTAAGCATGATATTTCCTCCAGTCAGGATCATCACTATGTGAACAAAGGTCAGCTGACAAGAGATCCGGTCAATGGGCTTAGGTCTGTGATTTAGGATCACAAAAATATAAAAAACTAGAAGAATCATATTGGCTAGGACTCCAATTCCACCTTGAAAATAAAGGACATTCTTTGATGCGATCATAAGTGGAAAGTGTTTTCATCTTATCAGCATAGTTGGAAGCATATTTCTCATTCCTGGGGGGGGGGGAACAGAGAACACATGAAACTTGTGATTCACTGGACAGCCCGTCTATATCATAATTCTATTTTCCATACTAATTCTTGATTAACCTCTCATTTTAACATTGGTGTTACAGAGTGTACATCATGTCCTACATAGCTAGATACTCTCCGTGTATCTCCTGTTTATATAGAACATTACAGATAATAAATGCATTCACAGTCATCTGTACATAGCAAAAATTTTTTCCTATTTAACTGAGTCTAATTATTTAAAAAGACAACACTATTGATATAATTTCTCTCATTTTATATTTAACACCTAAATCAGTAGAGATGAGCACAGAATATTAATCAAAATTATGCAACTGAACAAAATGTATGTTGGACTTGGAAAAAATCACAAAAGATATTCAAAAAATTTGTTGATTCTGTCTCATGTTCCATTCTTTTACTATGGTTTTGCAACTATCCTTTTTTTGAGTCATATTTCTAATAGAACCACAGTTGTAATTCATGATGATATTCTTATTTTAACTAGCAAAAGGTCTATCTCAATTTATCTTTTATTTATTTTTCTTTTTCCATGATGTATTATATCCCCAGAATCTAAAACTGAAGACACAGATACAGTGGTAGACCATTAGTGTATATTCTGCACACTATTATTTGCATAACCACTATTGATATAAGTAGCTGTAAATGGTTTTGATTTTAGTTTCTATCCCATTTAAACCCTTCACAAACCCCTTTTCAGTATTAAAGAACTAATTCCCAGATATCTGGAGAAACACTATTTTTTTTCCTTTTTATTTGGGAGGGAAGTAAATCATTAACAATATGATTTATTATGGCTTTTTCAGACATCTACATTTTTATTTTACCTAACTATATCCTTCTTTGAATTTATCTTCTTCCCCTTACCTAAAATCTCACCTATTTTCCTATTTTTGTCTCGGATAAATTGTGCTGTGCTACTCTCTTTTACCTCCTTCCTACCATCTTCTAAATTTATATCTTTCCTCCACTCAGTAAGCACCATCTCTTCAATTTCTCTGATAAAAACACCATGCTATTCGGCTCTCTATTGTTCCACTCCATAACATCTGTCCAGTCAATTGATTTTTTGATTTCTATAGTTTCTACATGTTACAAAATCACATCTGAAGATGTAAAGCTAGGATCCTACAACAAGAGAGAGCTGGTGACAGTAAGGCAAGCAGTATTTTGCAACATTATGACAACATGTACATGCTGTAGATGACTACATAGTGATGCTGTTGGAGAATTTCTGTTTTAAAAGATTCCTTCCCATGCAGTAGAAAACATGGTCCCAAGTGTTATCATACATTTTTTTACAGTTTTAACCAACAGTCTTAAATTTGGGGCTTATGTAAGTTACTTGGCCTGGTTATCAGGATCAATTTATTATTAAGTTGATTTAATCCAGTACTTCAAAATCAGTTTTGTCTATGGTAATTGAGAGTTTTGCTAGGTATAGACCCAAATATCTTATGCTCTGAAATCAGGAATGGGACCTCATAAAATTACAAAGTTTCTGTAAGGCAAAGGACACTGTCAATAGGACAAAAGAGCAACCAACAAATTGGGAAAAGATCATTGCCAATTCTACATCAGACAGAGGGCTAATATCAAATATGCACAAAGAACTCAAGAAATTAGATGCCAGAGAACCAAATAACCCTATTAAAAATGGTGTACAGAGCTAAACAAATAATATTCCCCTGAGGAATAAGAATGGCTGAGAAATGCATAAAGAAATGTTCAACATCCTTAGTCAACAGGAAAAGGCAAATCAAAACAACCCTTAGATTTCACCTCACACCAGCCAGAATGGTTAAGACCAAAAACTAAGGAGACAGCAGGTGCTGGAGAGAAAGGAACACTCCTTCACTGCTGGTGGGAGTGCAAGCCAGTAAAACCACTCTGGAAATCAGTTTGTGGGTTCTTCAGAAAACGTGGCATAATACTCAGGGGGACCCTGTTATACCACTTCAAGGCATATACCCAGAGGATTCTCCAGCATGTAATAAGGACACATGATCTAGTATTTTCATAGCAGCTCTACTTATAATAGCCAGAAGCTGGAATGAACCAAGATGTCCCTCAATGGAGGAATGGATATAGAAAATGTGGTATATATACACAATGGAGTACTATTCAGCCATTAAAAACAATGAATTCATGAAATTCTTAGACAAATAGATGAAACTGGAAAATATCATCCTGAGTGAGGTAACCCAATCACAAAAGAACATTCATGGTATGCACTCACTGATAAGTGAATATTTGTCGAGAAGCGTGGAATACCCAAGACATATTTCACATATCAAAGGATGCCCAAGAGGGAGGACAAAAAAAAGTATAGATACTTGGGTCCTTTGTAGAAAGGGGAAAAATATACCCACAGAAGGAGATACAGAGACAGAGGGTGGAAGAGAGTCTGAGGGAAAGACCATCCAAAGACTACCCCCCCCGGGGTCCATCCCATATACAGTTACAAAACCCAGACACTATAGTGGATGCCCACAAATGCTGGCTGACTGAAGCCAGATATAGCTATCACATGGGAGGCTGTCCTAATGCATGACAAATACAGAGGAGGACACTCTCAGCCAGCCATTCAACTGGGCACAGGGTCCCGAATGGGGTAGCTAGAGAAAGGACCCAAGGAGCTGAAGGGGTTTGGAAAAACAATATGAGCCACCCAGCACTCCCAGAGCTCCCAGGGACAGAACCATCAACCAAAGAGTACACATGGAGTTAACCATGGCTCCAGACACATAGGCAGCAGAGGAAGGCCTTGTTTAACATCAAAGAGAAGAGAGGCCCTTGGTCCTGGAAAGACATGATGTCATAATGTAGAGGATACTTGGACAGGGAAGTGGGGGAGGGTTAATTGCAGAAGGGGAGATGACTTATGGCATTTTCGGGGAAGGGGGATATTTTTTCTCCAGGAAAGAAAACAACACTTGAAATGTGAATAAAGAATATATCTAATAAAAATTTTTAATTAAATAAAAAAAAGCAAAATCAGTTTTGGGATAAATACAAAACAACTATACCAACTTAATTACTTGTGAGAATCTTATGTCCAATTATATTTTCAAGGTCACTTATATATTCCACATATAGAGATGCATATGGGCATGTATGCATAGAAATAATGCAGAAGTTATTGGACAGGACTATCCTATAACATCCTCATGAATATGACATGATAAATCACACATTTTGTATTAACATGATTTTTGCTCTTTAAATGTTTAATCAAGTAAAGGAATGTATTCATATCAAAGTTCAGAGTCAGAAATTTAATTCTCTCATCTACATATATGTACAGTAGCTGCATAGTGATAGATAGTCTGTTATTTGAGAGCTTGAGAATATGGGGTTGAGATTGGTTGTTAAAAGCACATTTATCTCTTGCAAAAGACCTCTATTAGCTACTCAGCAAAGACTTGATAGATGATGACCATCTCTAACTCTAGTTCTAGAGTATGCATTGCTCTCTCTGCCATGTCACACCAGTGTTACGCAGACATACATGTAAGCAAAACACTCATATATGTAAAATAACATAAATAATTCCCAAATAAAAAGTTCCTTGATAATACTTAATTCAAGACACGGTCTCCCAGTTGAATAAAAAACACTAGCCTTATTTGAATTTTAAAACTGCAAATGCACAAAATGCTGTAAGTATAAAATTTTTGTTATTTATATGTATAAAATTTATTATAATAGAACATGCAATATAAGTAATATAAAAGGATGGGCATATAAAGTAAAAGATAATATTCTAACATGTTTCTTCCCTAAGGTATTTTCTTTACTCTCTCTAGTTCATCCATTGATTTGCAAATACTTATCAAACACAGAAAATCACACATCTTGTAAGTGATCAAGTGGAATTTTTCTCTGCAGTTCAGAATAGATAATACTAAACGAGAAAAGACAATACCACAATGATAGAGCTGTTATCATATGATGCAGTGAGAAAAATCATCCGTTTTACTTGATAAACAATTGCAGTTCTTAAATTGTAATATTTAATTTTATGTACTAAACCACAAAGTGTCAATAAAGCTTAATGAAAATAGAGAAGTCATCATTATTAAATTGATCCAGGCCAAAAGACTAAGCAATACCCAAGCAGCTGCCTGAAGAAATGAATGAGAGGAAGAGTAGTTTTCAGCATAGCTTTCCATTTTCCAAGAAAAAAAATCACTCTAGCCCCCAATTATGACATTTTTAATTTTAAACTTTTTTTATGAATTTATGGTGATCTTTTCATTCTTTGTGGAGATTAAAACTCTCAGGAAGTTACAAATATGCTAGATGAAAAGTAACATTTTCATTTTAAGAGTTACCATATTTACTAAGTAATAACCTAAAAGCAGAATGAATACTCAGAATATCAACTGACTGTGTGACTTCAGGTGACAAGATACATGGTATTGCCTGAAATATTCTCCACATTCAGTTGAGAATGAGTCTTCAAGAATACTTGAACCTTAGGCAACCATGTTCTGTGGATCTTTATTAAGTAGATAATGACAGCAGAACTAAATACTGGTGAGTTGTTGACAAGATATTAATGCAGTGCTATTTTCTGATACTCTTAGATAACTTAAAGAGATGAATTGTCCTTTAGAAATTGAGTTCATGACATGTGTAACTGGAAGCACACAGATGCTGATGAGTATTACCACCTCACGCTTACCAGCCAGGTCCCCTGGGATGAGGCAGAATAGCAGAAATGCCACTGCAGAGACTGTGGGAAAGCAATCATATCCATAGTTTCATAACAAGTTTCATGGCATGAGTTTATGAAAGATATGGAGATATGGACTGGAAGGTGTGTGTGTGTGTGTGTGTGTGTGTGTGTGTGTGTGTGTGGTGTAATCAAAAGAGGAAGGAATATGGTAATCTGTACTTAAAACTGGCTTCAATCAAACCTACAATGCTCCTGACTTAGCCTTGAAAGTGCTGGGATAGACACTAAGATGGATACATGCTAAGATAGGTAGATGCTAAGATACAAAGACAGGTCATTAGTGGAATATAAACGAAAACCTCTTTGGAGTTTTGAAACTTAAAAAGAGTGTCTCCATTTTTCTCGTGCCCCCTCCTCTTCTTTTCCTTCTGTCTTTTAAAATAAAGCAATACCAGACTCTCAAACCAACCTGTCTTAACCAGCCCTGTGCACACATTGTGCTTTTGCTCACCTCTGAAGCAGGAACACTGGAGGAGGAGGATGTCCTTCTGCCTTTGGGTATATTGCTGTTTTATAACATCTGAAAAAACCCGTCTGTCCTGGGTTTATCTTCCTACTCCACAGATCTCCTGCTCACCTTAGCAGGAATCAGTCATCCTGTCTGATTCTGCTCACTGGACTGCATTGCAGTGGCTTCCAGTTGCGTGGTGAATTCTGCATTAGCCATGAGATACTTTAACTTCCAGAACTTTGAAAAACTTAGATAGTTGGGACTGGAAAGAGGGCACCTTGTTTTAAGTATTGGCTATTCCTCCAAAAGAATCTGGGTTCAATTCCCAGCACCAAGATGGTTGCTTGCAAGTGTCTGTAACTCAAGTTCCAGTGGACCCAACTCCTAAACACTAACATAGGACAAACACAAATACACATTAAATTTAAAAAAATGGATAATGATAGACAGATTTTTTAAAAAATAGTCATACTTGTGTACTATTGTATTGGCAGCTACTATACTGTTACACTGCTGACTGAGTAAAGTGAACTTCCCAGCACCTAGTTAGCCAGGAGTTCTTTTGTCCTTGACCTGCAGAGTTCCAGTTAACACAAGTTGTCACTGGAGATCTGCATGTCTCTGTTCTCCATGACTTGCAGGAAAGGCAGGGCACAGTCCTGCTGGTGAGGTGCCATGTTTGTACTCTTAGCTTCTCTCTGAGAACAGAGATCACACTAGATAGAGCTTCTCAGACATGATGTCCTTACCTCAGGATCAAAAACAAATCAGGCAGAGGCTAAACCTATTACATCTTGGGACTAGCCTTCATCTTACAAAAGAGAGAGAGAGAGAGAGAGAGAGAGAGAGAGAGAGAGAGAGAGAAGAGAAGAGAAGAGAAGAGAAGAGAAGAGAAGAGAAGAGAAGAGAAGAGAAGAGAAGAGAAGAAAAGGAAAAAGAAAAAGAAAAAGAAAAAGATCCTGAGAACTTGACCTACAGTAGAACCCAAACATACCCATATACCAGGAAGGAACCTATGACTAGTCCTTGGCCAGAGTTACTTCCTAGCTACTTCCTAACAACAGTTAAGCAAATTCATCTGATTCTTTCAGATGTACTTTCAGACCATTTGTGATTATATAAGGTCTTGCTTCATATCACCCACCTGTTGGCTCATAGTCATTCTATTAGATGTTTGCCAGATGGGACATCCCCTCCTTTACCCCCTCACTTGTTCCTATTTTCTTATAAAAACAGGTTCTGCTGAGAGTTTAAGACCTTTCCACTTTCTCTAACCATCCTGCTGTGTCAGGGCTGAGTTGGAGGAGAGCCCATACCCAAATAGTTTGTAATAAAGAGACCCTAATGCTTTTACATCAGAAACGACTCCTTGATGGTGTTTTGGGGTTCAAGAACACTTCCTGGCACAACAGTCTGAAGAGTGTAAGCCCTATAATTGAGTATCCAGTCATGGTGCGAGGTTTCCTCTGCTCTCTATGGGAGCCATCCCCAGTTAGTATGGAGCCCTGAAACACAGCCAGCGTGGGCATGAGCTGCTGAAGACCTTTAGCAGTCATGTGTTTTCCTCCTAAGTTCAGGGAGAGTTCTGACAAAGAAGGAAATGGTAGTCCTTTAGTCTTCCTACCTTTACATTTGGTTTTGATGCAGGGCTTTGATGGGCTTTGGAACACATGTGGCAGCAGTTATTTCACTGAAGCAACTGCATTGGAATTCACAGGAGTTTCCTCATTAGAGTGGATCAAATAAGTATGCTGTAAAGGTATTCTGGATGGGTATGAGACAGTGTGCTATGTGCTTTTGCCTGGTTAAGTAACAGAACTCTCTGTTGGTCTGTGTCAAAAATACTTTGCACAAGGAAGTCTTGATTACCCTCTGAAATGACTTAAAATATTGCTCTTGCAAAAGTTTCTGTTGGATATTTAAAAACTTTAGTGATTTATATATTTTTCTAAGTCATTAACTACACTTCTAAAATAGGTATTTGTATCTACTTTTGCAACTTCATCTGAATAAACTATATTGAAAACAAAACAAAAAAAGGAACGAAGGAAGTGCTGGGATCACAAGTGTGATAGGTGTATGCCACCACACTTGCCTTCATATCCCATTTAAATCTTATATACAATAGAATATATGGCAGAAAAATAATAATGGTGTTTGTGAAATTCATCACCTAAACTTAAATTTACACTGCATATTTTGTGAATGTATATTTTAATAAACAATTATAGCAATTGTAACTATTGTAGGAAAACTTTTGGATATTGACTTTAAGCATGAAACATTAAAACAATTTATTTTAATTGAAACATTCAAATATCTACATCAAATTATCTAGTTTATATTTTATAAGGATAATATTACATGTATTCAATAAATAAGTGAGATGAGATTTCCAGATACTTTTAAAATACCTACAAAAGGCTGGAGAGATGGCTCAGCGGTTAAGAGCACTGACTGCTCTTCCGAAGGTCCTGAGTTCAAATCCCAGCAATCACATGGTGGCTCACAACCACCCATAATGAGATCTGACACCCTTTGGTATGTCTGAAGACAGCTACAGTGTACTTACATGTAATACATAAATAAATCCTTTTAAAAAAATACCTACAAAAGATCAACTTTATTAGAAATTATTTCCTTAGAATAAAAAAATGTATTTAATTTTAGATAAACATATTATACAATGTTAAGCATGTCTTATGTTTTCCTAGGCCATGGGTTGAAACTTTCCAAAGAATTTCTAAGTATATGCAAAGTTTAAAAAATAATAAATATTAAATATTAATAATATTTATTATATTATATTATTGTATATTATTGTATATTCCTAGCTTATACTTTATATAATTAAACACATGTAGTTAAACTGAGAAAAGAAGAAAATACAAATTACAGCTTAAATGCAATCTAATGCTATACTCATGCACAGGAACAAATGTATGCTCCTTGTTTTTACCCTCTAAAGTATTTCAGTGTCTTGTTACAGGAGTGGAAAACTAACAGAGCTGGCAATACCTAGGTGGAACCATGATCTTAGAATTATTAGAGTACAGTCTCAAGAGAATCCTATATTATATATACTGTTTGAATGTTGCATTAGGAGATGATTTTTAACATGTGCATGAAGGTACATTCATTGTAAAAAGTGATGGGTTTCATGACATGCTCACTCAATACATAATACCCATTGATCACCTTCACCCTTTCTTGTCTCTCTCTCCATACTTCTGCTAGGCACCCAACTTCTTTCAAATAGCCTCCTTTTTTCGTGATGTATGTAATCAGAGATCAATGTGAAACCTATGTTCTTTTATAAATTATACAATGATACCTTTATGCCTACAATCATCTGTTAAATGCTTATTATATATTAGGTCTCAAAAGTAATATTATAAGAAGCAGAGAAGAAAAAATCCTGCTTCATTCTAACACCAACTTAAAGCTCACGATAATGAAGAAAAAAAAGAAACACTCACCGGGCCATGCCTTTGACAAGCATTCCTGTACCATGAATCCTTGAAACTAGTTATAAGGAAATAATGTCATCAGCTCATCTCCCTATAGTCCCACGATTATCATGTCTTCTGGAGAAGGCAATTCTGACCTTGACATTGTAGCAAAGTGGTACCTTCAAATAGAAAAGTAAACTTTCCTAATTCCAGAAGAGCAGTGGATTAGGAACAGCTGAAGTCTGAGTCTCCCGGGTATGAGCTTTTCTCTTTAGGCCATATCTGTCTGTCTGGATTAACTGATCCCAGTCCTAAACAAAACAAACTTTAGACTCCTTATAGGTTCCTTCCTGCTTCCCCAACCTCCATGGTGTCCTCCATTCTTACTTGACAGAGGTTTCTGGGTTTCACCTAGAAATTAACAGCTCTTTTGATAAAATTAGGAAAATGTCACCTCCTCCAAATATTCTTAGGAAAAGTTATCTTTCTTACACAGCACACAGAAGTGAGGTAATGTGATTGTTTAATTAGGAGTACTACTCTTAACTAGGCTGTATAGCTGAGATGTAGCTCAGTTGATAGAGACTATGCCTAGAATCTATTGTGTATGTAAGACACAATGAAATATGTCAAACCTTCAAGTTATAGGCACAGTAGGGGAAAATAATCCAAAATCAATGACAAACACAAGACCTTTGATGATATCATAGAAGAAACCAACCCAATGACATATCCATAAGGCTCAAGAGACTCACAGAACACTCTGAAAAGACAAGAACAGAATCAAAAATTTCAATGTATCTTATAAGTAAAACCGTATACAGAACTAAAAATGGATTGAAAACTCTAAAAGAAAAACTTCAAATGACAAAAAAAACCTTTAAATGTAAAAATTAATTTTTCTGATTATAGGGAATGGTGGGATAGGAACAGCTGATTTCTCAAGGTAAACCTTCAAAGGCAGAAGAGCCTGCTCAATACATCCCAAGTACTAAATGACAATAATCTTAAAATAATCAATCAATCATCAAATTCATTTGGTGATTGTGTGATAATGTCTCACCGGGTTCTGAGGGCACAACATGTAATTAAAAATGCCTATGATTCTACTACTATTACAAGGTCTTCAGACAAAAAGCATTTACTGAGTGGACTATATGGTGTAAGGATCAGATGACTGATAAAACAAGCTTAGGGCCTCATTTACTATACACTATGCAAATTCCACCTAGAAGTGCGCACCTATTTTGGGAAAAACATGAAAGATATAACTAAAGAAACAAAGAACTTCACGGATTACAAATACATTTGACATGAAATTATATATGGACAGATGTGCAATTGTTTACTGATTCATAGGCTGTAGCCAATACATTGGTGGAAAACTGAACTTAGGACATACTGAAAATATTGTTCTTGTACATTCTTCCTTTTTTACAGACTAGCACACTTATTGCACAGGTCAGTTGCTTATGGAGGTTATATGTGGAATTAGGATGAGTCATTCTTAACTGCACAGCACATGGATGATTCATCCTGATTGAATTAGTATCTTTTACATCCTACATTTCCAGTATTCATCAATGAACAATGAAGGCAGTATGTACTCATTTCAGCTGGAGTATAGAACCAGAGATCTCAAAAAGCAAACAAGTGATGAACTCTGGCAAAATAAAAAATACATAATGTGATGGCATATAACCTATAAATTTTTATATATAAGTACATTTCTCATTGGTAAAAATATAGATAAATCTTGATATTATATGGAAGAAATACTCCAGATGGAAGGGTTTGGGGCATGGAAAAAGAAGAAATGATACGATTATATTATAATTGCAAAAAAAAATAATGGATTAAAATGAAAGTTCACCATTGTTACTTCAGAATGTAAGTTTATAAGTGAATTGTTTTGATATCTACTGTTCTGTAATCTCGATTCATTAATTGTGACTATGTTTAATTTTAAAAACAGAAAAGTAGTAAAGACTTAAGAGAATTTAAAAAAAAGAAAGGCAAGTATGATAGAGATTATTTTTACATAAAGTTAATATATATACATATATATGTGTATATATATGTATATATATACCATCCTGTTTCCCATATATGTGTGTGTATAAATACATACACAGATAATAGTCATCCTGTACTCCATATGTGTGTGTGTGTGTACTCCATATATATATATATATATATATATATATATATATATAATGGATGGCTATTACCTGAAATTAAAGGGAGAGGGAAGGAAAGTTTAAACTCTTGATTACAATGTAACTCAGTATGGGAGATCAACATGCATACTATTATTGAGATAAACATTAAAAACTTGAGCATTTTTAAGAATCGTAGTCAAATGATTTTCCACAAAAAACGCTACCAAGAGGAGAGGAGAAAATGTGATTAAAGTACTTCTTTACACATACAAAGTACACAAAAAGCTGAATTGAAAAAGTCTACTTGCCTGCTTATCTTTCAGACCCCCACCAACCAGAACTCTAGAACTACATAGGCCCTAATCTGAAACTTAATTACAGAAACCCAGAGCCTATTGTTCAGCCTATCAGCTCATTGCTGGGCTCAGGAATCAGAATGGTCCTAAGACTGAAAAATCATGTGCTATTGATCTGAGCTAACTCTTATCATAAGTGCTCTCAATTTCCCAGTTTAAAAACAAGAACAAAAACAAAAAATAAACAACAACAACAAAAAAAAAACCATAGGATTTGCACCAGGAGCCAGGAGACTCCACAGACTTCTCACCAGGAGGGAATGATCTCCCAGCTGGCTTTCACTTTTGAGCACAGAGGTGAGATGCCACCTTCTTTCTGGAGGGCAGCAGCTAGGAGCACACAGGGTCTAAGATCAGTGGAGTAGCTGGGATTGAAGCCTTCCTGCCCATAGCCATTTTCACCAGGGAGCTGGGAGACTTCACACTCTTCTGTGCATAGCCCACCAGGAAAGAGAGATCTCCCAGCAGTGCTTTTACTTTTAAGCTCAGAGGAGGACGTACATAAGCTTACAGGCCCACAAGAGGAACAAACTCCAGCGAGAGACAAGAATACCAACTAGCACCAGATGGTGAAAGGCAAGTACAAGAATCTTACCAACAGAAAATAAGACTACATGGCAACATCAGAACCCAGTTCTCCCACCACAGCAAGTCCCAGATACTCCAATACACCTGAAAAGGAAGAGTTGGATTTAAAATCGTATCTTATGATGCTGATAGAGGGCTTCAAGAAAGAATTAAATAACTCCCTTAAAGAAATACAGGAGAACATCAGAAAGCTAACAATTCTTGAACTAGTATTATCATATGAACATTAATGAATGGGGAGTATGAACACTCATCACTTTATAAGCAACGCAGGATTTTGATTCCTTCATTATTGGTACAGTGATATTATCCTATCTTTTCTCCTTTTTTAATTTTCTATATTCTTTGTTTACATTCCAAAGGCTTTCCCCTTTCCAGTCCCCCCTCACCATATGTCCCATAAGTCCTCTTCCCCCCGCCCATTCCCCAATCACACCCCATCCCACCATTTCTCTGTTCTGGTACTCTCCTACAAAACCGGATTTAGTCTTTTCTGGACCAGGGTCCACTCCATCCTTTTTCTTGGGAATCATTTGCTTAGCTAATTGTGCCTTGAGTATTCAGAGCTTCTGGGCTCACTAATATCCAGTGATTGCAATTCATGTGTATTCTTTTGTGATTGGGTTAACTCACTTAGGATGATATTTTCCAGTTCCAACCATTTGCCTACAAATTGCATGAATTCATTATTTTTAATTGCTGAGTACCATTCCATTGTATAAATATACCACATTTTCTATATCCATTCCTCTGTTGAGGAACACCTGAGTTCTTTCCAGCTTCTAGCTATTATAAATAAGGCTGCTATGAACATAGTGGAGCATGTGTCTTTATTGCATGCAGGAGAATCCTCTGGGTATATACCCAGGAGTGTTATGACAGGGTCCTCTGGAAGTGTCATGCCCAATTTTCTGAGGAACTGCCACACTGATTTCCAGAGCGGTTGTACTATCTTGCAATCGCACCAACAATGGAGGAGTGCTCCTCTTTCTCCACATCCTTGCCAGCACCTGTTGTCTCTTGAGTTTTTAATCTTAGCCATTCTGACTGGTGTGAGGTGGAATCTCAGGGTTGTTTTGATTTGCATTTCCCTGATGACTAATGATGTTGAACATCTCTTAAGGTGCTTCTCAGCCATCTGAATTTCTTCAGGTAAAAAGTCTTTAGTTAGCTCTGTACCCCATTTTTAATAGTGTTATTTGGTTCTTTGGGGTCTAACTTCTTGAGTTCTTTGTATATGTTGGATATTAGCCCTCTGTCAGATGTGGGGTTGGTGAATATCTTTTCTCAATTTGTTGGTTGCTGTTTTGTCCTTCTGACAGTGTCTTTTGCCTTACAGAAACTTTGTAATTTTATGAGGTCCCATTTGTCAATTCTTGATCTTAGAGCATAAGCTATTGGTGATCTGTTCAGGAACTTTACCCCTGTGCCCATGTCCTCCAGGGTCTTCCACAGTTTCTTTTCTATTAGTTTCAGCGTGTCTGGTTTTATGTGGAGGTCCTTGATAAACTTGGAGTTGATCTTAACACAAGGAGATAAGAGTGGGTCAATTCACACTCTTCTGCATGTTGACCTCCAGTTGAACTAGCACCATTTGTTGAAAAGGCTACCTTTTTTTCCACTGGATGGTTGTAGCTCCTTTATCAAAGACCAAGTGACCATATCTCTGTGGGTTCATTCCTAGGTCTTCAATTCTATTCCATTGATCTACTTGCCTGTTGCTGTACCAATACCATGCAGTTTTTAACACAATTGTTCTGTAGTACTACTTGAGGTCAGGGATATTGATTCCCCCAGAAGTCCTTTTATTGTTGAGAATAATTTTAGCTATCCTGGGTTGTTTGTTACCCCAAATGAATTTAAGAATTGCTCATTCTAGATATATGAATAATTGAGTTGGGATTTTGATGGGGATTGCATTGAATCTGTAGATTGCTCTTGGCAAGATGGCCATTTTTACTATATTGATCCTGCCAATCCAAGTTACCCTATCTTTTCTGTAGTATGCTTCCAAGATCCACATTTTTCAGAGATGTCTGAGAATATATTTTTCTAGTTAATCAGTAGAAACATTTATATGGAATAGGATCAAGGTGACAATTTTAAATATTAAGTAAATTACATCATATATAAAAAAGTGATAGTTAAAATACCTCAGGAGAAGATAATAAAATTGCAAACATATTGTAGAAAGAAAAAAAAAAACACAGCAATAAAAACTCAAAGTAAGCTTAGCCCAATTGTGTACATCCATAATATCAACTGCTCAGGATAGTGAAGTAAGGGAATTATGAGCTCTAGGTCATACTAAACACGCAGTGAGGGCTGGCTTAAAAATCAGACAAAATGAATATTTCAGAGAATGTATCAATATTGTGCCTAGGAAGAAAGTATCTGCGTCTTAGAGTTGTCCTTAAGAGAAGCAACTGTTAAAACAAGAAAAAACTGTCTAAACTACCATAGAATATTTTCTCTTCAATACAAATTTAGATTCAAATGATAAGTAACAGCTGGCATATATGTAGGATACAATGTGCTGTCACAATTCATGTATACTTAAGTGATCAAATTGCATTGGTGCGCATGTCTGTGACCTTATATGTCATTTCTTTCTCAAAATAACACTCAAAATCTTACCATCTCCCAACTCTATGGTAGAACTAGATACTATTCTTTATACATATGGGGTTGCATATGTTTGCTCACCTTCTGCTAAAAATGCCCCAGTTTCTGGTAAACATTATTCTGGTCTCAACATCTATGAGCTCAGCTTTTTATATTCCACATATAGTTGAAATAATACAATACTTGTCTTTTTTTGACTGGCATACTTCACTCAGTCTAAGTCTTCCAAGACCATAGTAAGCCATCCCTTGGTAGTGGATAAATCACATCCATTGCATGTATACATTATATTTTTTTGGATTCATCTGTCAGTTGATGAAGAATTAGATTGGTCCAATTTTTCACCAGTGTATGTTGTATGTTGGGATGGTATGTTTACTTTTAACAAACTTCTAAATTTTCCTTTTTCTGATTATTCCAATAAAAATAAAAATATTGAGGGCAGAGGGAGCTCTAGACAAGTCTTAATAGTGCTTTTAACTAAGCTCCCTTCACTCTCGATGAAAAATAAAAAATTCCTCCTCAAAATTCTCTACCTGGAGGATGCTCTTCATTTCCCTGGGCAAGGGGGAAATGATGAGTTTTATAAAGGGGTCAATGTAAGGATGTAATGATCTTGAGAGACTTAACACTCTGTGTCCCCTAGAGAAAATTAACACACAAGAAACCACACATTAGATCATATGTAAAGATTAATTATCAATTCCCTTTTTATTAGTCCACAAGTCTTTCATAAACTGCCTCATTAGAGGATTTTGGTTTTTTGTTTTTTGTTTTATAAAGGACATTTTTTATTAAATATTTTCTTTATTTACATTTCTTTTTTTTTTCGATTTTTTTATTGGATATATTCTATATTTACAATTCATTTCCCTTTTTCTGGTTCCCCACCCCCAAAGGTCCCACATGCCCTTTTCCCTCCCCCTGCTCCCTCATCCACCCCCTCCCACCTTACAGTTCTTGTACTCCCTCACAATGTTGTTTCAGTCCATTCTAGCTCCAGTGTCCACTCCTTTCTTCTTGTGAGACATCACTTGATATGTGATTTATGTCTTGGGTGTTCCAAGCTTCTAGGCTAATATCCACTTATCAGTGACTGTATACCATGGGTATTCTTTTGAGACTGGGTCACCTCACTTAGTATGACATTCTCCAGCTCCATCCATTTCTCTAAGAATTTCATGAATTCATTGTTTCTAATGGCTGAATAGTACTCCATTGTGTATATATACCACATTTTTTGTATCCATTCCTCTGTTGAGGGACATCTGGGTTCCTTCCAGCTTCTGGCTATTATATATAAGGCTGCTATGAACATAGTAGAGCATGTTTCCTTATTGCATGCTGGGGAATCTTCTGGGTATATTCCCAGTAGTGGTATGGCTGGGTCCTCTGGAAGTATCACATCCAGTTTTCTGAGGAACCGCCATACTGATTTCCAGAGTGGTTGTACCAGCTTGCATTCCCACCAGCAGTGGAGGAGTGTTTCTCTTTCTCCACATCCTCGCCAACACCTGATGTCTTCTGAGTTTTTAATCTTAGCCATTCTGACTGGTGTGAGGGGAAATCTCAGGGTTGTTTTAATTTGCATTTCCCTAATGACTAATGATGTTGAACATTTTTTAAGGTGTTTCTCAGCCATCCGAATTTCTTCAGGTGAAAAGTCTCTGTTTAGCTCTGTACCCCATTTTTGGATAGGGTTATTTGGTTTTCTGGGGTCTAACCTCTTGAGTTCTTTCTATACATTGGAAATTAGCCCTCTGTCAGATGTGGGGTTGGTGAAGATTTTTTCCCAATTTGTTGGTTGCTGATTTATCCTTTTGACAGTGTCTTTTGCCTTACAGAAACTTTGTAGTTTTATGAGGTGCCATTTGTCTATTCTTGCTCTTAGAGCATAAGCAATTGGTGTTCTGTTCAGGAATATTTCCCCTGAACCAATGTCCTCAACGGTCTTCCCCAGTTTCTTTTCTATTAGTTTTAGTGTGTCTGGTTTTATGTGGAGGTCCTTGATCCACTTGGAGTTGAGCTTAGTGCAAGGAGATAAGAGTGGATCAATTCGAGCTCGCTGGCCCCTAGACCAGCGGTGTAGCGGCGGGCCTCCATATCGCAACCAGGACACAGCTGGAAAGGCCCAGGCTCTGTGGGACATCCCCGCCCTCTGGTGAGCACCTAGGCTGCCTTCTGCAACCAGCTCGCTGGCCCCTAGACCAGCGGTGTAGCTGCGGACCTCCATATTGCAACCAGGAAACAGCTGGAAAGGCCCAGGTAAACACCCCTTCCAGGGCTACACTCACGGGGGTATCTGCTAGGGTCTCGGAGCCAAGCAGGCAGAGTCCCACCTAGGCTCTGTGGGACATCCCCGAGCCCTCTGGTGAGCACCAAGGCTGCGTTCTGCAACCAGCTCACTGGCCCCTAGACCAGCGGTGTAGCAGCGGCCCTCCATATCGCAACCAGGACACAGCTGGAAAGGCCCAGGCTCTGTGGGACATCCCCGCCCTCGGGTGAGCACCTAAGCTGCGTTCTGCAACCAGCTTGCCGGCCCCTAGACCAGCGGTGTAGCGGCGGGCCTCCATATTGCAACCAGGACACAGCTGGAAAGGCCCAGGCTCTGTGGGACATCCCCGCCCTCGGGTGAGCACCTAAGCTGCGTTCTGCAACCAGCTCGCTGGCCCCTAGACCAGCGGTGTAGTGGCGGGCCTCCATATTGCAACCAGGAAACAGCTGGAAAGGCCCAGGTAAACACCCCTTCCAGGGCTACACTCACGGGGGTATCTGCTAGGGTCTCGGAGCCAAGCAGGCGGAGTCCCGCCTAGGCTCTGTGGGACATCCCCGAGCCCTCTGGTGAGCACCAAGGCTGCGTTCTGCAACCAGCTCGCTGGCCCCTAGACCAGCAGTGTAGCGGCGGGCCTCCATATTGCAACCAGGACACAGCTGGAAAGGCCCAGGCTCTGTGGGACATCCCCGCCTTCGGGTGAGCACCTAGGCTGCGTTCTGCAACCAGCTCGCCGGCCCCTAGACCAGCGGTGTAGCGGCGGGCCTCCATATTGCAACCAGGACACAGCTGGAAAGGCCCAGGCTCTGTGGGACATTCCAGTGCCCTCTGGTGAGCACTGAGGCTGCATT
The DNA here is from genome assembly GCA_964023405.1 of Apodemus agrarius. Classification (NCBI taxonomy): domain Eukaryota; kingdom Metazoa; phylum Chordata; class Mammalia; order Rodentia; family Muridae; genus Apodemus; species Apodemus agrarius. The sequence continues at coordinate 83,854,843 of OZ030006.1, read as the reverse complement.
CTACAACCAGCTCGCCGGCCCCTGGACCAGCGGTAGCAACGGGCCTCCATATTGCAACCAGGACATAGCTGGAAAGGTCCAGGTAAACACCCCTTCCAGGGCTACCCTCACGGGGGATCTGCTAGGCTCTCGGAGTTCCTTGCAACCAGGACACAGCTGGAGAAGCCCAGGTAGACAGACTCCAACAGGGGCCACAATCGCATGGGTGGCCGCCAGCTTATGATCCCTTAAAGCAGCAGTCAGACATATTCACCAATAGAGAAACAACAGGTGAGCCCAGCCTCACAGGAGATTCAAACACCAGCCACTGACAACAAGGCCAACTAAAACCAGAAATAACCAGATGGCAAAAGGAAAACGGAACGTTACTAACAAAAATCAAGGCAACATGACAGCATCTGAACCCAGTTCTCCAACAACAGGAATCCCTGGATACCCTAAAACACCAGAAAAACAAGACTTGGATATAAAATCACTGGTCAGGATGCTGGTAGCTGAACACATAGAAAAATCTCGTAAAGAAATAGAGGAGAAAATGGATCAAAAGTTAGAAGCCTTTACGAGGCAAATACAAAAATCACTTCAAGAAATTCAGGATAAGATGGATCAAAGAGAAGAAGACAATAAGGAAGAAAGACAAAAGTCACTTAAAGAACTACAGAAGAACGTGGGCCAACAAGTAGAAGCTATGAAAGAGGAAGCACAAAAATCTATTAAAGAAATTCGTGAAAACACAATCAAGCAAGCGAAAGATCTGAGCACATCCATCCAGATACTAAAAACAGAAGTAGAAACAACTAAGAAATCACAGAGGGAGACAACATTGGAGATAGAAAACCTGGGGAAGAAATCAGGGGCCATAGACGCAAGTATCAACAATAGAATACAAGAGATAGAAGACAGAATCTCAGAAGCCGAAGATACCATAGGAACCATTGATTCAACAGTCAAAGAAAATACTAAATGCAAAAAGGTGGTAACCCAAAACATCCAGGAAATCCAAGACACTATGAGAAGACCAAACCTAAGGATTATAGGTATAGACGAGAGTGAAGATTTACAAGTTAAAGGGCCAGCTAATATCTTCTATAAAATTATGGAAGAAAACTTCCCCAACCTAAGGAGAGAGATGCCCATGAATATACAAGAAGCCTATAGAACCCCAAACAGACTGGACCAGAACAGAAATACATCCCGTCACATAATAATCAAAACTCCAAATGTAATAAACAAAGAAAGAATACTAAAGGCAGCAAGAGAAAAAGGCCAAGTAACATATAAAGGAAAACCTATCAGAATAACACCAGACTTCTCACCTGAGACCATGAAAGCTAGAAGATCCTGGGCAGATATCATGCAAACTCTAAGAGAACACAAACTTCAGCCAAAACTACTTTACCCAGCAAAACTCTCAATTGCCATTGATGGAGACATCAAGGTATTCCATGACAAAACCAAATTTGCAAGATATCTCTCCACAAATCCAGCCCTACAAAGGATAATAGGGGTTAAACACCAAGACAAGGACGGAAACTACACCCGGGAAGAAGCAAGATAGAAACCTCCTCTCATCAAACCCAAAAGAAGATAACCTCTCGAATATAAAAAATAAATAAGATAAATAAATATAATTTCAAAAATGTCTGGAGGTAATAATTACTATTCCTTAATATCTCTTAACGTCAATGGACTCAATTCCCCAATAAAAAGACATAGATTAACAGACTGGATACGGAAACAGGACCCTACATTTTGCTGCATACAGGAAACACATCTCAGTGTTAAAGACAAACACTGCCTTAGAGTAAAAGGCTGGAGGACAATTTTACAAGCAAATGGTCTCAGGAAACAAGCTGGAGTAGCCATTCTAATATCAGATAAAATTGACTTTCAACCTAAAATCATCCAAAGAGACTCAGAAGGTCACTTCTTGCTGGCCAAAGGGAAAATCCACCAGGAAGAGCTCTCAATACTGAACATCTATGCTCCAAATGCAAGGGCACCCTCATTTGTAAAAGAAACCTTACTAAAGCTTAAAGCACACATTACACCTAACACAATAATTGTGGGTGACTTCAACACCCCACTCTCCTCAATGGACCGATCAGGAAAGCAGAAACTAAACAGGGACACAGTGAAACTAATTGAAACTCTGGACCAATTGGATTTAACAGATATATATAGAACATTTCATCCTAAAGCTAAAGAATATACCTTTTTCTCAGCACCGCATGGTACCTTCTCCAAAATAGACCATATAATCGGTCACAAGAAAGATGTCAACAAATACAAGAAGATCGAGTTAATCCCATGCCTCTTATCAGATCACCATGGAGTAAGAGTGGTCTTCAATAGCAACAAAAACAACAGAAAGCCCACATACACATGGAAACTGAACAATACTCTACTCAATGACACCTTGGTCAAGGAAGAAATAAAAAAAGAAATCAAAGACTTTTTAGAATTCAATGAAAATGAAGGTACAACCTACCCAAATCTATGGGACACAATGAAAGCAGTGCTAAGAGGAAAACTCATAGCTCTAAGTGCATCCAAAAAGAAACTGGAGAGAGCATACACTAGCAGCTTAACGGCACACCTTAAAGCCCTGGAAGAAAAACAAGTTAATTCACCCAGGAGGAGTAGAAGACAAGAAATCATCAAACTCAGGGCTGAAATCAATCAAATAGAAACAAAGAGAACCATACAAAGAATCAACAAGACCAGGAGCTGGTTCTTTGAGAAAATCAACAAGATAGATAAACCCTTAGCCAGACTAACCAAAGGACACAGAGACAGTATACAAATTAACAAAATTAGAAATGAAAAGGGAGACATAACAACAGAAACTGAGGAAATTCAAAAGATCATCAGATCCTACTACAAAGGTCTATACTCAAAACAACTGGAGAATCTGGAGGAAATGGACGATTTCCTAGACAGATATCAAATACCAAAATTAAATCAGCATCAAGTAGACCAGCTAAATAGTCCCATAACCCCTAAAGAAATAGAAGGGGTTATAGAAAGCCTCCCAACAAAAAAAGTACGGGACCAGATGGTTTTAGTGCAGAATTCTACCAGACCTTCAAAGAAGACTTAACACCAATACTCTCCAAACTATTCCACAAAATAGAGACAGAAGGGACACTGCCCAACTCATTCTTCGAAGCCACAATTATGCTAATACCTAAACCACAAAAAGATCCAACAAAGAAAGAGAACTTCAGGCCAATTTCTCTGATGAATATAGATGCAAAAATACTAAATAAAATTCTTGCTAACCGAATCCAAGAGCACATTAAAACGATCATCCACCATGATCAAGTAGGCTTCATCCCAGGGATGCAGGGATGGTTCAATATACGGAAATCTATCAATGTAATCCACTACATAAACAAACTGAAAGAAAAAAACCACATGGTCATCTCATTAGATGCTGAAAAAGCATTCGACAAAATTCAGCATCCTTTCATGCTAAAAGTCTTGGAAAGAGCAGGAATTCAAGGCCCATACCTAAACATAGTAAAAGCAATCTACAGCAAACCAGTAGCCAACATCAAAATAAATGGAGAGAAACTTGAAGCATTCCCACTAAAATCAGGGACTAGACAAGGCTGCCATCTCTCTCCATATCTTTTCAATATAGTACTTGAAGTTCTAGCAAGAGCAATTAGACAACATAAGGAAGTCAATGGGATACAAATTGGAAAGGAAGAAGTGAAACTATCATTATTTGCAGACGATATGATAGTTTACCTAAGCGACCCAAAAAACTCCACCAGAGAACTTCTACAGCTGATAAACAACTTCAGCAAAGTGGCAGGTTATAAAATTAACTCAAGCAAGGCAGTGGCCTTCTTGTACTCAAAGGACAAGCAGGCTGAGAAAGAAATTAGGGAAATAACACCCTTCACAATAGCCACAAACAACATAAAGTATCTTGGCGTAACTCTAACCAAACAAGCGAAAGATCTGTACAACAGGAACTTCAAGTCCTTGAAGAAAGAAATCGAAGAAGACCTCAGAAGATGGAAAAATATTTCTTGCTCCTGGATTGGCAGGATCAATATAGTAAAAATGGCCATCTTGCCAAAAGCAATATACAGATTCAATGCAATCCCCTTCAAAATCCCAACTCAATTCTTCATAGATCTAGAAAGAGCAATTCTCAAATTCATCTGGAGCAACAAAAAACCCAGGATAGCTAAAACTATTCTCAACAATAAAAGGACTTCTGGGGGAATCAATATCCCTGACTTCAAGCAGTACTACAGAGCAATTGTGTTAAAAACTGCATGGTATTGGTATAGCAACAGGCAAACAGATCAATGGAACAGGATTGAAGACCCTGAAATTAACCCACAGACTTATGGTCACTTGATCTTTGATAAAGGAGCCACAACCATCCGATGGAATAAAGATAGCCTTTTCAACAAATGGTGCTGGTTCAACTGGAGGTCAACATGCAGAAGAATGCGAATTGACCCACTCTTATCTCTTTGCTCTAAGATCAACTCCAAGTGGATCAAGGACCTCCACATAAAACCAGACACACTGAAACTATTAGAAAAGAAACTTGGGAAGACCCTGGAGGACTTGGGCACAGGGGAAAAGTTCCTGAACAGAACACCAATAGCGTACGCACTAAGATCAAGAATCGACAAATGGGACCTCATAAAATTACAAAGTTTCTGCAAAGCAAAGGACACTGTCCGAAGGACAAAACGACAACCAACAAAGTGGGAAAAGATCTTTACCAACCCCACATCCGACAGAGGGCTAATATCCAATATATACAAAGAACTCAAGAAGTTAGACCGCAAAGAAACAAATAACCCTATCAAAAAATGGGGCACAGAGCTAAACAAAGAATTCTCACCAGAAGAAATTCGGATGGCCGAGAAACACCTTAAGAGATGTTCAACATCATTAGTCATCAGGGAAATGCAAATCAAAACAACCCTGAGATTCCACCTCACACCAGTCAGAATGGCTAAGATTAAAAACTCAAGAGACAACAGGTGCTGGCGAGGATGTGGAGAAAGAGGAACACTCCTCCACTGTTGGTGGGATTGCAAAATGGTAAAACCACTCTGGAAATCAGTTTGGCGGTTCCTCAGAAAATTGGGCATGTCACTTCCAGAGGACCCTGGCATACCACTCCTGGGCATATACCCAGAGGATTCCCCTACATGCAATAAAGACACATGCTCCACTATGTTTATAGCAGCCTTGTTTATAATAGCCAGAAATTGGAAGGAGCCCAAATATCCCTCAAAGGAGGAATGGATACAGAAAATGTGGTATATTTATACAATGGAATACTACTCAGCAATTAAAAATAATGAATTCATGCAATTTGTAGGTAAATGGTTAGACCTGGAAAATATCATCCTGAGTGAGCTAACCCAATCACAAAAGAATGCACATGAAATGCAATCACTGATAAGTGGATATTAATGAGCCCAGAAGCACTAAATACTCAAGACACAAATAGGAAGTCAAATGATTCCCAAGAAGAAGAAAGGAGAGGACCCTGGGCATGTAAAGATTGCATCCAGTTTAGTAAAGAAACCGAGGGGGAAGGGGGAATGATTGGGGAATAGTTGGGGGGGAGAAGAACTATGGGAACTATGGTGGGTGGGAACTGGGAAAGGGGAAAGCCTTTGAAATGTAAACATAGAATATAGAAAATAAAAATAACTAAAAAAAAAAAAGAGTGGATCAATTCTCATTCTTCTGCATGTTGACCTACAGTTGAGTCAGCACCATCTGTTGAAAAGGCTATCTTTTTTCCACTGGATGTTTTCAGCTCCTTTGTCGAAGATCAATTGGCCATAGATGTGTGGGTTCAATTCTGGGTCTTCGATCCTATTCCAATGATCTGCCTCCCTGTCACTGAACCAATCCCATGCAGTTTTTAATACTACTGCTCTGTAATATTGCTTTAGGTCCGGGATATTGATTCCCCCAGAAGTTCTTTTGCTGTTGATGATAGTTTTAGCTATCCTGGGTTTTTTGTTCTTCCAGATAAATTTGAGAATTGCTCTTTCTAACTCTATGAAGAACTGAGTTGGGATTTTGATGGGGATTGCATTGAGTCTGTATATTGCTTTGGGCAAGATTGCCATTTTGACTATATTAGTCCTGCCAACCCATGAGCATGGAAGATTTTCCCATTTTCTGATGTCTTCTTCAATTTTCCTCTTCAGAGACCTGAAGTTTTTGTTATATAAATCTTTCACATGTTTGGTTAGCATCACTCCATGATACTTTATATCATTTGTGGCTATTGTGAAGAGTGTCATTTCCCTAATTTCTTTCTCGGCCTGCTTATCCTTTGCGTATAGGAAGGCTACTGATTTGCTTGAATTGATTTTATAGCCAGCCACTTTGCTGAAGTTGTTTATCAGTTGCAGGAGTTCTCTGGTGGAGGTTTTTGGGTCACTTAAGTATACTATCATATCATCTGCAAATAGTGATAGTTTGACTTCTTCCTTTCCAATTTTTATCCCTTTGACTTCCCTCTGTTGTGAATTGCTCTAGCTAGTACCTCAAGTACTATATTGAAGAGATATGGCGAGAGGGGGCAGCCTTGTCTAGTCCCTGATTTTAGTGGGATTGCTTAAAGTTTTTCTCTGTTTACCTTGATGTTGGCTACTGGTCTGCTGTATATTGCTTTTACTATGTTTAGATATGGGCCTTGAATTCCTGTTCTTTCTAAGACCTTTAGCATGAAAGGATGCTGAATTTTGTCAAATGCTTTTTCAGCATCCAATGAGATGACCATGTGGTTTTTTTCTTTGAGTTTGTTTATGTAGTGGATTATGTTGATGGATTTCCGTATATTGAACCATCCCTGCATCCCTTGGATGAAGCCAACTTGATCATGGTGAATGATCGTTTTGATGTGTTCTTGGATTCGGTTGGCAAGTATTTTGTTTAGTATTTTTGCATCGATATTCATAAGAGAAATTGACCTGTAGTTCTCTTTCTTAGTTGGATCTTTGTGTGGTTTTGGTATCAGGGTAATTGTGGCTTCATAGAATGAGTTGGGTAGTGTTCCTTCTGTTTCTATTTTGTGGAATAGTTTGAAGAGTATGGGTATCAGGACTTCTTTGAAGGTCTGATAGAATTCTGCACTAAAACCGTCTGGTCCTGTGCTCTTTTTGGTTGGAATACTTTATATGACCCCTTCTATTTCATTGGGGGTTATGGGTCTGTTCAGACGATCTATTTGATCCTGGTTTAATTTTGGTATTTGGTAACTGTCTAGGAAATTGTCCATTTCCTCCAGATTCTCCAGTTGTGTTGAGTATAGGTTTTTGTAGTAGGATCTGATGATTTTTTTGAATTTCCTCAGTTTCTGTTGTTATATCTCCCTTTTCATTTCTAATTTTGTTAATTTGAATACTGTCTCTGTGCCCTTTAGTAAGTCTGGCTAGGGGTTTATCTATCTTGTTGATTTTCTCAAAGAGCCAGCTCCTGCTTTTGTTGATTCTTTGTATGGTTCTCTTTGTTTCAACTTGATTGATTTCAGCCCTGAGTTTGATGATTTCCTGTCTTCTACTCCTCCTGGGTGAAATTGCTTCTTTTTTTTTCCAGAGCTTTCAAGTGCGCCATTAAGTTGCTAGTATATGCTCTCTCCTGTTTCTTTTTGGAGACACTCAGGGCTATGAGTTTTCCTCTAAGCACTGCTTTCATTGTGTCCCATAGATTTGGGTATGTTGTGCCTTCATTTTCATTAAATTCTAAGAAATCTTTGATTTCTTTCTTTATTTCTTCCTGGACTAAGGTATCATTGAGTAGAATATTGTTCAGCCTCCACACGTATGGGGATTTTCTGTTGTTTTTGTTGCTATTGAAGAACACTCTTACTCCATGGCGATCTGATAAGAGGCATGGGATTAGTTCGATCTTTTTATATTTGTTGAGACCTGTCTTGTGTCCAATTATATGGTTGATTTTGGAGAAGGTACCATGAGGAGCTGAGAAAAAGGTATAGTCTTTTGCTTTAGGGTGAAATGTTCTATATATATATATATATCTGTTAAATCCAATTGCTCCAAAGTTTCGATGAGTTTCTCCGTATCCCTGTTTAGTTTCTGTTTTCCTGGTTGGTCCACTGTGAATAGTGGAGTATTGAGGTCCCCCACAATCATTGTGTTAGGTGCAATGTGTGCTTTGAGCTTTAGTAAAGTTTCTTTTATGAAGGAGGGTACCCTTACATTTGGAGCGTAGATGTTTAGAATTGTGAGTTCTTCTTGGTGGATTCTTCCTTTGACTAGCAAGAAGTGACCTTCTGTGTCTCTTTTGATGACTTTGGGTTGAAAGTCAATTTTATCTGATATTAAAATGTCTATTCCAGCTTGCTTCCTGTGACCATTTGTTTGCAAAATTGTCTTCCATCCTTTTACTCTAAGGTAGTATTTGTCTTTGACTCTGAGGTGTGTTTCCTGTAAGCAGCAAAATGTAGGGTCCTGTTTCCGTATCCAGTCTGTTAGTCTATGTCTTTTTATTGGGGAATTGAGTCCATTGATGTTAAGAGATATTAAGGAATAGAGATTATTACTTCCTGACAGTTTTGATGTTATTTTTGTTTTTGAGTAATTATCTTCCTTTGAGTTTGATGGAAGAAGTTTACTGTCTTGCTTTTTCTTGGGTGCAGTTCCCTTCCTTGTATTGGAATTTTCCTCCTATTAACCTTTGTAGAGCTGGGTTAGTGGAAAGATATTGTGTAAATTTGGTCCTGTCATGGAATATTTTGATTTCTCCATCTATGTTGATTGAGAGTTTTGCTGGGTATAGTAGTCTTGGCTGAAGTTTGTGTTCTCTTAGGGTCTGCATGAGGTCTGCCCAGGATCTTCTAGCTTTCATGGTTTCTGGAGAGAAGTCTGGTGTGATTCTGATAGGTCTTCCTTTATATGTTACTTGCCCTTTTTCTCTTACTGCCTTTAATATTCTTTCTTTGTTTAGTACATTTGGGGTTTTGATTATTATGTGACTGGAGGTGTTTCTGTTCTGGTCCAGTCTGTTTGGAGTTCTGTAGGCTTCTTGTATATTCATGGGCATCTCTCTCTTTAAGTTAGGGAAGTTTTCTTCTATAATTTTGTTAAAGATATTTGCTGGCCCTTTAAGTTGTAGATCTTCACTCTCATCTATCCCTATAATTCTTAGGTTTGGTCTTATTGTGTCCTGGATTTCCTGGATGTTTTGGGTTACAAGCCTTTTGGATTTTGCATTTTCTTTGACTGTGGAGTCAATGGTTACTATGTTATGTTTAGCATCTGAGATTCTTATTTCTATCTCTTGTATTCTGTTGTTGATGTTTGCATCTATGACCCCTGATTTCTTCCCAAGGTTTTCTATCTCCAAAGTTGCCTCCTTTTGTAATTTCTCAGTTGTTTCTACCTCTGTGTTCAGATCTTAGATGGTTTTGCTCAGTTCCTTCATTTGTTTGTGTTTTCATGTAATTCTTTAATATATTTTTGTGCTCCCTCTTTCATGACTTCTGCCTGTTGTTTCAAGTTCTCCTGCATTTCTTTAACTGATTTTCTCATTTCCTCTTTATTGGTTTCTGTCTGATGGCCTATATTCTCCTGGAGTTCTTTAAGTGTTTTTTGTGTTTGGATTGTAAGAGCTTCTACCCTATTGATGTTCCCCTGCATTTCTTGAAGAGATTTGTTTATGTCTTTTTTGTGTTCCTCTAGGAGCATCATGACCTGTGCTTTTATATCTAACTCTTGTTTTTCTGGTGTGCTGGGGTATCCCAGACTTGCTGTGATTGGCAAATTGGGTTCAGATGGTGCCATATTGCCTTGATTTCTGTTAATAACATTCCTACGTTTGCCTTTTGCCATCTCTTTATCTCTGGAGTTAGTTGGTCTTATTGTAGATGGCAGCCCCCCTGAAAGCACAGTGCACCTGTCCCCAGGAGACAGTGACCTTGGCTGAGCTGTTGGTACCCGGCTCTGCTGATCTCTTCTGGCAGCGTTGTCTGTGCTGGACTATGCTAGCTCTCAGTCCAAGCCCCTGACTCCAGCTGCTAGAATTCCGAGCTGTGTCCTGAGGCAAGGTGGCCCCTCGCTGCTAGCCCGCTCAGAGAGCCGGCCCCAGCCGCGGTGGTCTGCACCTGCAGCTGAGCTGTCTGTGCCCAGATCTCCTGCAGAGCTAAGCTAAGCCATATCTCTGGCCACACACCTGACTCCAGCCGCTCGCTGTGCCGGCTGTTTGCATGTGGTATCCTGAGCCGGCCCTGGCCGCGGTGGTCTGCACCCACAGCTGAGCTGTCTGTAGAGAGGATTTTGTTTAATGAAACAAATGCACAAATACAAGAAAATCTGAACTTTATTCTGCTTACCAATGAGTAGCACAGGGAAAGCCAATTAAACACATACTCTCATAGCATGGACTTTTTTAAGTTTTGAAACTAGAACATAATTATATTCCTTTGCCCCTTCCCCTTTTTTTCTGTAACCCTTCCCTAGTACTCCTCTCAAGTTAGTGACCTTTTTTATTGTAGCTATGCAGGTGTGTCTCTCTGAGTATCTGTGCATATGTGTAGACCTAAATACATAAATGCAACCCTTTGTTCATATATTACTTGCATGTATATAATTTCACAAGGGAATTCATTGGCTAACTCAGCTCTGGAAACACCCTCTTTTTCAAGAAAATGGTATTTATTGTCTTTGTCATCAAAGATATAGAATATAAGACTTTAGTTCATTTGGGATTGTCTTTTTATGTATGTGCCATATAAGTGCCCAATTTTCTAACTTTAAATGGAAGCACCTGTATTTCTCAACATCATTATTAAAGAGACTTGTCTTTCTCTGTTGTATGATATTTGCTACTTTATAAAAACCAGTTTAGGTGATGGAAAGTTGGATCAGTAGTTAAGAGCACTGGCTGCTCTTTAGCAGACACAAGTTCAATTTGCAGCACCCACAGGATACCTCACAACCATATATAACTCTGGTTCTGGGGGTTTTGCTGCCCTCTTCTGACCTGTGTGGGCACCAGGCACGTGTGTGGTATACATACATACATACATCTACACAAAACACCCGTGCACATAAAATAATAAGGCAAACCAATTAAAAACAAATTTGGCTATGAATGTGTGTACTTATTTGTACGGTTCCATTTTCTTTCATTGATTCATGACTGTTTTTATAACATTACCACGATATTTTGTAATCCTAGCATGAATTTTGTTTGAAGTCAGTGACTTCCCTGATTTGCTTCTTTTGCTCACTGTCTTTTGGGCCAATGGAAATGCTTTGTGACTATTTTTAGTCTGTTCCTCTGAAGACTTTCACTGGCGTTTTGATAGTGATTAGGACATATCTGTAGGTCATTTTGTGCCCATGTAAAATATAACAACATTAATTGTGATAAATAGCTAACAATTGTTTTTTTTCATTTACTTATGCAGTTTTCAGTGTATTTCTTCAGTAATTGGTAGTTTTCAATATGTACTTTTAACATTTTTGTTTTACTAAATTCCTATGGTTTATTTGGAATCCAGTATAAATAGAGTTGTCTTCTTGAGTTCATGCAAATGGCCAATTAGACAGACAATAACCTTAAATGCTACCATGTTTTGTTTGTTAATTGTGTGACCTACAACTTTACTGAATTCACTATCAATCTTGAGAGTCCTGTTAGTGCTAGATATTCTCTATATAACTGTGCCACCAAACAACAGATATTTAAGTTTCCCTCTTTTCTCCCACTGTCCACTTGAGTCTCCTGTTCTATCTAGTCTTCTTTATACATCAATAACTATTTTATTCCTTTCCTAGGGCGAACTATCTGTCTTTCCGAGTCTCCTTACTAAACACCTAGAATCTGTACTTCTATGGGTTTTAGCTGGATTTTCATTGACTTAATGATGAATATCCACACACAGGTAACTATATACTATAATTGTCTTTTTTTTCTGGATATGTTTTACCTCACTCAGGATTTTTTTTTCTAGTTCCATATACTTCCCTGGATTTCACTATTCTTCATCTTTTATAACAACTGGGTAATTCTCCATTAGGTAACTATACCACATTTTAAAAATCTATTTCTGTTGAAGGTCATTAGTTTTTTTCCCCCAATTTATAGCTACTGTGAGTAGAGATGCAACAAACATGGATGAGCAAGGGCCTTTGTGGTGGGATTAAGTGTTCTTTGAGCATTTGACCAAGAGTGGCATAGCTGAATCTTGAGGTAGATTTATTCCTATATTCCTGAGAAACTGCCAAACTAATTTCCACAGTGGATATACACGTTTGTATACCCATTAGCAATGAATGAGTGTTCCCTTTCCTCCATCATTATTGCCAGCATAGGCTGTCACTTGTGTTACTGACCTTTGCCATGATTGTTGTAAATTGAAATCTCAAAGGACTTTTGATTTGCATTTCCAAAATGACTAGGTATTAAACATCTCTTTGTTTATGAGCCACTTGAGTTTCCGCTTTTGAGAATTTTCTGTTTAGATCTGTAGGGAATTTTTAAAATTATTATTCTTTAATCTTCTTTTTACAGTCCAGTCATTATCCTCTTCTACGCAATTTCAAAAAGTGAGCCATTTTTCTTGATATTTAGCTTTTTAGTATGTTATATATTTCTCATATTAGTCTTGTCTTGGAGGTGTAGTTGGCTAAAAAAAAGTCTACTCTGTAGGCTGCTGCTTTGTCCCAATGAACCTTTGCCATGCAGAAGGTTTTCCTTTTCATGAGGTCAGTTAATTAATTGATGATCTAGTGCCTGTGCTAATGATGCTCTGTTCAGAATGTCTTCTCCTGTGCCAATAAATTCAGAGCTATTCCTTAGTTTCTTTTCTATCAGGGTCAGTGTATCTGGTTTTATTGAGGTCTTTGATTTGGTGTTGACGTTTGTTCAGGATGATTAAGTATAGATCTATTTGGATCCTTCTATATGTAGTGTTTTGTCTTTTAGTTTGTTTATATAGTAGATTGCATTTATTGATTTATGTATATTGACCCATCCTTGGATCTATGGAGTGAAGATGACTTAATTGTGATGGATGTTTTTTTGGTGTGTGTTCATAAATATCTTCTTGGATTGTGTTCATAAATATATATTATGTATTTTTGCATCTATGTTCATAAGGGAATAAAATACACATGGGAGGAGTTACGGAGACAAAGTGTGGAGCAGAGACTGAAGGAAAGACGATCTAGAGACTGCCCTACCTGGAGTTCCATCCCATATACAGTCACCAAACTCAGACACTATTGTGGATGCAACTAGTGCTTGATAACAGGAGCCTGATATAGTCATCTCCTGAGAGGCTCTGTCAGTACCTGACAAATACGGAGGTGGGTGCTCTCAGTCAACCATTTGACTGAGCACAAGGTTCCCAATGGAAGAGCTAGAGAAAGGATCCAAGGAGCTGAAGGAGCTTGCAGCCTCATAGGAAGAACAATAATATGAACCAACCAGTACCTCCAGAGCTCCCAGGAACTAAACTACCAACCAAAGAGTACACTTGGAAGGATCCATGGCTCCAGCTGCATATGAGGTAGAGGATGGCCTTGTTGGACATCAAAGGGAGGAGAGGCCATTGGTCCTGAGAAGGATCGATGCCCCAGTAAAGGGGAATTCCAGAACAGGGAAGCAAGTGTAGGTGGGTTGGTGGGCAGGGAGAGGGGGTATGCGTTGGGGGATTGTCAGATGGGTGGGAACCAGGAAAGGGGACAACATTTGAAATATAAACAGAGAATGTATCTAATAAAAATCACTTTCAAAAACAAGACAAAAACAACAAACAGAAAAAACCCCACAGGCTAACATATGAATTAAAATAACCATGACCCATCCTCTGCTGCAAAATATAAGCAAACAATAACATCGATTTAAAATGTGACCTAAAGATACAAAAATGACAGGAGACTTTCCAAGCAAATGGACCTAAGGAGCAAGCTAGTGTAGCCATTGGATTATCTTTCTTTCTTTTATTTTAATTGGTTATTTTATTTATTTACATTTCAAATGTTATCTCCCTTCCCTTGTTCCCCTCTACAAACCACCTATCCTGTCCCCCTGCCTCTATGAGGGTGATTCCCCCCCCCACTTCTGCCTCAGCACCTTAGCATCCCCCTACCCTGGGTCATGGAGCCTACACAGGACCAAGAGGCTCCCTTCCAGTGATAGCTGATAAGGCAATCCTTTGCTACATATTCAGTTGGAGCCATTGATCCTCCCATGTGTACTCTTTGGTTGGTGGTTTAGTCCCCAGAAGCTTTCGAGTGTCTGGGTGTTTGATATTGTGGTTCTTTCTATGAGATTGCAAAACCCTTCAGCTCCTACAATCCTTGCTTACAGTCACTTCTTCATTGTGATCCCCATGTTCAGTCTGGTGTTTGCTCACATACAACCACATCTGTGTTGGTCAGGCTCTAGCAAAGCCTCTCAGTGAACAGAGATATCAGGCTCCTGTCATTAAGCACTTCTTGGCATCAGCAATAGTGTCTGGGTTTGGTGTGTGCAGATGGGTTGGATCCCTAGGTGAGGTGATCTCTGGATGGCCTTTCCTTCAGTCTCTGCTCCACTCTTTGTCCCTGATATTTCCTTTTGAAAGGTGGAATTCTGGATTAATATTTTTGAGGTGGGTAAGTGGCCCCATTCCTCTACTAGTGGCCATGCCTATCCACCGCATATGGTCTCTACAGTATCTCTCTCTCCTTTGTTGGGTATTTCAGGGAATGTCCTCCTTGTTGGGTCCTGGGAACCTCTAGAGTCCCTGGAATCTACAACTTTCCAGTGATACCATAGCTTCTTATTCATCCTCAATATCTAAATAACTTTATAAGTTCAACAGTTTTAAGGATTCAAATACATTAAAATATCAGTCCTTTTATATTATCCAAGCTCAAGATATTCATAGTGTTCTAAATTTCAAAATCTCTTAACTGTGGGCACCATTAGAATATTTTCTTTCTTTTTCATTTTTTGCCAACTTGTGACTGTTTATTAACTAATCAGATTACAAAAATACATGGGTGATATCTTAATTCATCTGTCTGGTAAGCCTGTTTATCTGTTCTTCCCTGTTGCCAGCATCTCCACGTTCTACAAAGTGAATTGTCTTTTTCTTCATTCCACCTCATGGGGAAGACAATTTATAGTGCCACAGGAAGTTATTTGCTTCCTTGAAGTGTATCCCAACTGTGTAGATCTCATGAATTAGATTCTCCATGGAGATGATGTCAAATTTACCAAGAGATCCAGCAATCAAGGAATTATCTGTCAAGGCAATCTACTTCTTACTGATTTTGCCATAGCCTTGCTTGTAGATGAGCTCATTTACTGACTTCAGGTTGGGGTATCCCCCACACAATGTATGGTTCCACAATCCCCAGCATGTTTACTGAAGCCTTATTTAGCTTAACAAAGGTGCATCGAAGATCTGTTGAAGGCAAAGAAGCTGCAATACCTTTCAGACTCTTGGGTTTACTCCATTGATACCTCAGATTTTGATGAAAAATGCCAATTTTGGTTCTGCAGGCACATAGAAGTCCCCAGCTTTCCTTGCCATCCTGGCCATCTGAATCTCAGTCCGGTACATCTGCCTGTACTCCTTGTCATAGTGCTTTGCCTTCTCATAGATGAACTTCCTCCTTGCCTTTCACAGTGTCTTCAGGGCAAACTTTATCCTCAGGTGCTTCACTTTCAACTCAGAGAAATTCCTTCACTTTTTCTTAAGGGTTTCTGGCACTTCAGGCACCTTTTCTTAAGAGTTTTTGGCAGAGCAGGAACCTTTTTTCTTAACAGTTTCTGGCATAGCAGCAACCTTTTCCTTCTCTGGAACAGCCTTCATGGTTCCAGCCACAAAAGGAGAGCAATATTTTCTTTCTTTAAGAGATAAAAATCAGGGTACAATCACAATCAAGTCAAAACAAAATCAAATTCAACTGTCCAGTGACTGCGATAGACTTATGTTCTTCTGGAGTCCTCCAGAAGGCTTGTGTCCCTTCTCTAGCTCTGTCCATTTTGCATACATCTTGTCTTTTTGGCTCCAGCTGGCTGCTACTATGCTTGATGATCATCCCATTGTACTGGCATCTCTGAAACTGGTGGGTGTCCTTGATGCAACTGGATGTACACTTACACTTGTCATAGTCTCTCTTCCTGATGTGAATCCTTAACTTCTTTGCATTATCCCTTCAGTCCTGAGCCTTCAATTTCAAACAAGGCTGAACCTTCACTAGTGGCCTCTCTTAGCCAGCTACTCTCTATGACCCCTTTCATACCTTTAAAACTAGTACCACCTGGATAACTGTTACACATTACCATGTTTGGCTAGCAACCTGAAGTACAACCTTGGCTGCCTCTAAAACTTAGCTTCTCTGTGATCTAAGAAAATGCTTCCAAGAAGAGTTCACCTCAGTAATGCTGGTATCTTCTTACTCAATGTTAATTTATTTTTATTTTATTTTATTTTATTTTATTTTATTTTATTTATTGAATATAATCTTCATTTACATTTCAAATGGTAAAACTTTTCCTGATTTTCCCCCTTCCCCCAAACAGCAAGCCCCTCCTCCCACCCCCTGCCTCCACTTATGTGCCCCTCCACACCGACCCACTCCCACCTCCCCATGCCTCTATTTCCTTTTGGATCTCCATGTTGGGGCATCAATCTCAATAGATGTTGGGGCATATATTGAGCCTTCACCTGGCCAAGGACCACTCATCCCACTGATGCCCAACAAGGGATTCCTCTGCCACATTTTTGGCTGGAAACATGTGTACCCCTTGGTTGATGATTTAATCCCTGGGAGTCCTGGGGCATCTGGGTAGCCAACAGCTTTGTTCTTCCTACGGGGCTGTAAACTCCTTCAGCTCCTCTGGACCACCCTCCTGCTCCTCAATTAGGGATCCCACGCCCAGACCAATGGTTGGCTGCTGTCATGTGCCTCTATAAATGTAAGGCTCTGGTATGGCCCCTCTGGAGACAACAATGGCATGCTCCTTTTAGTAGACATTTCTTGTCATCCATAGAAATGTTGGGGTTTAATGGCTGTTTATAGGATGAATCCCCAGGTAGAGCAGTGTCTGGGTAACCTTTACTTCAGTCTCTGTTCAACACTTTGTCTCCTTTATTTCTCCTGTGAGTATTTTGTTCCTTTTCTCAGAGGAACCAAAGCACCCTCGCTTCAGTTCTCCTTTTTCTTGAGCTTCCTGTGGTCTGTGAATTGTAACTTGTTTATTTTGAGGTTTTGGGCTAATATCCACTTATCAGTGAGTGCATTCCATGTGTGTTCTTTTGTGATTGGGCTAACACACTCAGGATGACACTTTCCATCCATTTGCCTAAGAATTTCATGAATTCATTGATTTTAATAGCTGAATAGTACTCCACTGTGTATATATACCACAGTTTCTGTATCCATTCCTCTGTTGAAGGACATCTGGGTTCTTTCCAGCTTCTGGCTATTATAAAAAAGGCTGCTATGAACATAGTGGAGCATGTGTCCTTATTACATCTAGGAGCATTTTCTGGCTATATGCCCAGGAGTGGTATAGCTGGGTCTGTAGGTCGTTCTATGTCTAATTTTCTGAGGAATCGACAAACTGATTTCCAGAGTGGTTTTATGAGCTTGTAATCCCACCAACAATGGAAAAGTGTCCCTCTTTCCTCACATCTTCTCCAGCATCTGCTGTCCTCTGAGTTTTTCATCTTAGCCATTCTGACCTGTCTGAGGTGGAATCTTAGTGTTATTTGATTTGCATTTCCCTGATAACTTAGGATGCTGTACATTTCTTTAAGTGCTTTAGAGCCATTCGAGTTTCCTCAGTTGAGAATTCCCTCTTCAACTCTGATCCCCATTTTTAATAGGGTTATTTGACTCTCTGGAGACTACCTTCTTGAATTCTTTGTATACATTGGATATTGGACCTCTATTGGATGTAGGATTAGTAAAGATCTTTTCCCAATTTGTTGGTTGTCTTTTTGTCCTAGTGACTGTGCCCTTTGCCTTCCAGAAGCTTTGCAGTTTTATGAGGTCCCATTTGTCGATTCCTGTTCTTAGAGCATAAGCCATTGGTGTTCTGTTCAGGAACTTTTCTCCTGTGCCCATGTTTTCAAGAGTCTTCCCCACTTTCTCTTCTACAAGCTTCAGTGTGTCTGGTTTTATGCATAGGTCCTTGATCCACTTGAACTTGAGCTTTGTATAAGGAGATAAGAATGGGTCAATTTACAGTTTTCTGCATGCTGACCTCCAGTTGATCCAGCACCTTTTATTGAAAGTGATATCTTTTTTCTACTGGATGTTTTTAGCTCCTTTGTCAAATATCAAGTGACTGTACCTGTGAGGGTTCATTTCTGGGTCTTCAAGTCTATTCCATTGATCTTCCTGCCTGTCTCCATACCAATACCAAATAGTTTTTATCACTATTGCTCTGGAGTAGAGCTTGATGTCAGGGATGGTGATTCCCCCAGAAGATCTTTTGTTGTAGAGAATACTTTTTACTCTCCTGGGTTTATTGCAATTTCAGATGAATTTGAAAATTGCTGTTTCTAGATCTATGAAGAATTGATTTGGAATTTTCATGGAGATTGCATTGAATCTGTAGGCAAGATGGCCATTTTTACTATATTGATCCTGCCAATCTATGAACGTGGGAGATCTTTCCATCTTCTGAAACTTTCTTTGATTTCTTTTCTCAGAGGCTTTAAGTTCTTGTCATACAGATCTCTCACTTCCTCCTTTAGTTTCACACCTAGGTATGAAATATTATTTGGGACTATTGGAAAGGGTGCCCTTTCCCTAATTTCTTTCTCATCTTTTTAACCTTTGAGTAGAGGAAGGCTACTGATTTGCTTGAATTAATTTTATATCCAGCCACTTTGCTGAAGATGTTTATCAGCTTTAGGAGTCCTCTGGTGGAAGTCTTGGGGTCACTTAAATAAACTATCAGATCATCTTCAAATAGTGATAGCTTGACTTCTTCCTTTCCAATTCGTATACCTTTGACCTCCGTTTGCTGCCTGATTGGGCTGGCTAGGGCTTCAAGTACTATATTGTATATATATAGAGAGAGTGGGCAGCCTTGTCTGGTCTGTGATTTTCATGGGATGGCTTCACATTTCTCTCAGTTTAATTTGGTGTTGGCTACTGGTTTGCAGTATGTTGCTTTTACTATGTGTAGTGGCTATTCCTGGTTGTCAACTTGACTATATGTGGAATGAATTACAATCTAGAATTGGAAGGCTCACCTATGATCCTAATTTGGAGGCTCAGAGACATAAGTTTCTGACCTGGACTTAGCATAGAGATCTTGAAGCATGGATTCCAGTCAAGGTCATCTGGGATTAAAGGTGTGGAGACATACACCTTTAATCCCAGACTTCAAGTTCATCTGGGATTAAAGGTGTACACCTTTAATCTGGGCTACACCTTCTACTGGAGACATATATAAGGACATTGAAAGAAGGAAGACTGATTCTTCCTTGCCGGCTTGCTTCGTGGGACTGAGCAACTGCAAGATCCTTGGACTTCCATCCACAGCTGCTGCTGACTACTGTTGGGGAGTTGGACTACAGACTGTAAGTCATCGACAAATTCCCTAACTACATAGAGACTGCCCATACGTTCTGTGACTCTAGAGAACCCAGACTAATACAGAAGTGGTACCAGGAGTGGTTCTAGAGGAGCAGAAGTATAAGGATGAATGTTTCAAAATTCTGGAGTTGGTTGGTGGACCCACCAGCACTCTCAATTACTGAAACCTCTCCAAATTCTCTCCCTCCTGGGAGCTCGGGGGATATTGAAAACCCATGGATGAAACTATATTCCAAGCTTAAAGAAGCTAAAGCCTTTGATTATCTTGATGAATTAGGTGATTCGGTGGTATACAATACGTTCTACAAGTTGGGGAAAAAACCGGAAAATGATTTTGCTGGCTTGTTACTCTTAGCATCTCGGGAGAAAGCAATGAAGGAAAGGAAGGAGTTGTGTGATAAAATCGAACAGCTCCAGACTCAAGTAAACAATCTAAAAGTTTCCAAGTGTGCCCTTGAAGAGAATCTTCTTTCCAGCAGCCATAGAGCTCAAGTAGCAGAAAATCAAACTGAAGCACTCATTATAAGGTTGGCTGAAATACAGCGAAAATTCAAGTCTCAACCTCAGAGGGTGTCAGCAGTTAAAGTAAGGGCATTAATTGGCAAAGAATGGGATCCTATAACTTGGGATGGGGATGTGTGGGAAGACCCTGTTGAATCTTCAGATTTTCAAGGATTTGCTCCACCTGAAGTAGTAGTACCCTCAGCCCCACCCCTTGAATTAATGCCTTCTCCACTTGAGGAAAGTAATCCCTCAGAGCCTGATAGACCAGCAGTGACTTTTACTGACAATATTGATGTTTCTCCGGGCCCACCAATAGTTTCTTCTAGACCTATAACCAGACTCAAGGCAAAACAGGCCCCTAAAGGGGAGGTAGAAAGTGTAGTCCATGAGGAAATACACTATACTACTAAGGAGCTTAATGAGTTTGCTAACTCATTCAAGCAGAAGTCTGGGGAATATGCATGGGAATGGATTTTAAGGGTGTGGGATAATGGTGGAAGGAACATAAAATTAGAGCAGGCTGAGTTTATCGGCATGGGTCCTCTGAGTGGAGATTCTAGGTTTAATATAGAAGCTCGCACAGTTAAAAAAGGTGTCAAAAGTTTGTTTGATTGGTTGGCTGAAGTATTTATTAAAAGATGGCCTACTGAAAAGGAGTTGGAGATGCCTGATATCCCTTGGCTTAGTGTTGATGAAGGGATTTTAAGGCTTAGGGAAATTGCAATGCTAGAGTGGATACGTTGTATAAAACCTAATCCCCCACAATGGGAAGGTCCAGAAGACATGCCTTTCACCAGTCTTATAAGACGCAAACTGGTGAGAGGGGCACCGGCACATTTAAAGAGTTTTGTTCTTGCCCTTTTCCTTGTGCCAGACCTTAGGGTTGGAGATGCTGCTGCTCAATTAGATGAATTAAATTCAATGGGTTTAATCGGGCCCCGAGTTAA
Organism: Apodemus agrarius; assembly: GCA_964023405.1. NCBI lineage: Eukaryota > Metazoa > Chordata > Mammalia > Rodentia > Muridae > Apodemus > Apodemus agrarius. The sequence goes on along the minus strand of OZ030006.1, from coordinate 83,833,797 downwards.
CAAGGGCCAGGTGGCAGCATTGAATCGCCAGAGACAAGGTGATCGTAGTTTTTATAATGGACAGCGTAGACAAAACAATGTTTATAATGACGTACCCGGTAATGGGCAGAGAGGTGGAATTTATAATGGTATGACTCGTTTGGACCTTTGGTACTGGCTAATCAATCATGGTGTTTCCAGGGATGAAATGCATAGGAAACCTACTGCATATCTGTTTGAGCTGTATAAGCAGAAAAATCCTCAAACAAATGATAAAAAGGCTGCAGTGAATCATGGCAAAAGGCAATCTCGGCCAGTGAATCAATTTCCAGACTTGAGCCAGTTTGCAGATCCAGAGCCCCTTGAATGAAGGGGTGGCCAGGTTCCCCTGAGGAAGGATTTTGATAAGACACCTAAAAGTTTTGCTGTTACACTTTCTCCAATTCTTCCCCAGAGGGACCTAAGGCCTTTTACAAGGGTAACTGTACACTGGGGGAAAGGAAATAATCAGACTTTCAAGGGCCTATTGGATACTGGTTCTGAATTGACACTGATCCCAGGAGATCCCAAGAAACACTGTGGCCCTCCAGTTAGAGTAGGGGCTTATGGAGGACAGGTGATTAATGGAGTTTTGACGGATGTCCGACTCACAGTTCTTCAGAAGGCAGTATATGCTTTGAATCAGCGTTCAATATATGGTACAGTTTCTCCCATAGCCAGGATTCATGGGTCCAGGAATCAAGGGGTGGAAAAGGGAATAGTTCCACTCACTATCACTCCTAGTGACCCGCTAGGAAAATTTTTGCTTCCTGTCCCCACAACTTTAGGTTCTGCTGGCCTAGAAGTTTTGGTTCCAGAGGGGGGAGTGCTCCTACCTGGAGCCACAACAAACATTCCATTGAACTGGAAGCTCAGATTCCCCCCTGGCCATTTTGGGCTTCTAATGCCCTTAAACCATCAGGCTAAGAAAGGAATAACTGTGTTAGGAGGGGTGATAGATCCAGATTACAGTGGGGAAATTGGACTGCCTCTCCACAATGGAGGTAAGCAGGATTATGTCTGGAGAGCAGGAGATCCCCTAGGGCGTCTCTTAGTACTACCCTGTCCTGTGATTAAAGTCAATGGGAAACTACAACAGCATAATCCAAGCAGGATGAGGAAGGATGACCCATCAGGAATGAAGGTATGGGTCAATCCTCCAGGAAAAGAGCCAAGACCTGCTGAGGTGCTTGCTGAAGGTGAAGGAAATACAGAATGGGTAGCAGAGGATGGTAGTTATAAATACCAGCTAAGGCCACGTAACCAGTTGCAGAAACGAGGATTATAAGTAATATGAATGCTTCTATCTTATTTTGTTAAGGATACATTTGTCTTCCAATTCCTTTAACATCAATTGGTATTGAGACGCTAAAAGAATGTTCCCAAGGGACATTGCCCCATTGTAAATTTACAAATGCGTTTGCGATTGTACGAGGAATAGTTATATCATGTTAGGCGTATTCACGACCTTGTTATTGTTTCATGTGGACATGAGATATTATCTGTGTCAAGTTGACAAGGGGTGGATTGTAGTGGCTATTCCTGGTTGTCAACTTGACTATATGTGGAATGAATTACAATCTAGAATTGGAAGGCTCACCTATGATCCTAATTTGGAGGCTCAGAGACATAAGTTTCTGACCTGGACTTAGCATGGAGATCTTGAAGCATGGATTCCAGTCAAGGTCATCTGGGATTAAAGGTGTGGAGACATACACCTTTAATCCCAGACTTCAAGTTCATCTGGGATTAAAGGTGTACACCTTTAATCTGGGCTACACCTTCTACTGGAGACATATATAAGGACATTGAAAGAAGGAAGACTGATTCTTCCTTGCCGGCTTGCTTCGTGGGACTGAGCAACTGCAAGATCCTTGGACTTCCATCCACAGCTGCTGCTGACTACTGTTGGGGAGTTGGACTACAGACTGTAAGTCATCGACAAATTCCCTAACTACATAGAGACTGCCCATACGTTCTGTGACTCTAGAGAACCCAGACTAATACACTATGTTTAGGTATGGGTCTTGGATTCCTGATCTCTCCAAAACTTTCATCATGTAGGGATGCTGGATTTTGTCAAAAGCCTTTTCAGCATCTAATGAAATGGCCATGTGTTTTTTCCTTGAATTAGTTCATATAGTGGATTAGATTGATGGATTTCTGTATATTGAACCATCCCTGCATCCCTGGGATGAAGTCTACCTGGTGAATTAGAGTTTTGATGCATTCTTGGATTTGTTTGTCCAGAATTTTGTTGAGTATCTTTGTATTCATGTTCATGAAGGAGACTGGTCTGAAATTCTCCTTTCTTCTTTAGTCTTTGCTTGGTTTAGGTATAAGCACTATTGTGATTTAATAGAATGAGTTGGGTAGTGTTCCTTGAATTTCTATTTCATGGAATAGTTTGAAGAGTTATCAGTATTAGCTCTTCTTTGAAGCTCTGATAGAATTCCCCATTAAACCTATCTGGTCCTATTTTTTTTTTTTGATGGGCGACTATTCATGACTGATTCTATTTCCTCAGCACTTATGGTACTATATAAATGGTTTATCTGATCCTGTTTTAACGTTGACACTTGGTATGTATCTAGAACGTTGTCCATTTCATCCAGATTTTCAAACGTTGTTGAATATAAGCCCTTGTATTAGAATCTGATGCTTTTTTGAATTTCCACAGTTTCTCTTGTTATGTCTCCCTTTTCTTTTCTGATTTTGTTAATTTAAGTAGTGTCTCTGTGCCCTCTGGTCAGTCTGGTTTATCTATCTTGCTGATTTTCTCAAAGAACCAGCTCCTGGTTTTGTTGATTCTTTGTATAATTCTTTCTGTTTCTATTTGGTTGATTTTGGGCCTGAGTTTGATTATTTCCTGCCCTCTATTCTTCTTGGGTTTAGTTACTTCTTTTTGTACTAGTGCTTTCAGGTGCTCTATTAAGCTCTTAATGTACACTCTCTCAATTTTCTTTTTGGAGGCACTCATAGCTATGAGTTTTCCTCTTAGCACTGCTTTCATTGTATCCCATAAGTTTTGATATGATGTGTCTTCATTTTCATTAAAATTTAAAAAGTCCTTAATTTCTTTCTTTATTTCTTCCTTGACCAACTATCGTTGAGAAGAGCATTGTTCAAAGCCCACGTGTATCTGTATTTTTCATTGTTTTTCTTTGAGCTTAAGACCAGCCTTAGGCCATGGTGATCTGATAAGGTCCGTGGAATAATTTCAATATTTCTGTATCTGTTGAGGCCTATATTGTGAACAATTACATGGTCAATTTTGGAGAAGGTACCATGAGGTGCTGAGAAGAAGGTATATTCTTTTGCTTTAGGGTAGAATTTTCTATAAATATGTGTTAGATCCATTTGGTCTATAACTTCAGTCAGTTTCACTGTGTCTCTGTTTAGTTTCTGTTTCCATGATTTGTCCATTGTTAAGAGTGGGGTGTTGAAGTCTCCCACTATTATTGTGTGAGATGCAGTGTATGCTTTGAGCTTTAGTAAAGTTTCTTTTATGAATGTGGTTACCCTTGCATTTGGAGCATAGATGTTAAGAATTGAGAGTTCATCTTTGTAGACTTTTTTTTGACCAGGATGAAGTGTTCCTCCTTATCTTATTTGACAACTTTTGGTTGAAAGTCAATTTTATCCAAATAAAAATGGCCACTCCAGCTTGTTTCTTGGGACCATTTGCTTGGAAAATTGTTTTCCAACCTTTGACTCTGAAATAGTGACTGTCTTTGTAACTAGGGAGAGTTTCTTGTATGCAGCAAATCATTGAGTTCTGTTTACATATCCATTCTGTTAGTCTATGTCTTTTTATAGGGTAATTGAGACCATTGATTGATATTAAGAGATATTAAGGAAAAGTGATTGCTGCTTACTGTTATCTTCTTTGTTGAAGGTGAGATTCTGCTTGTTTAGGGCTCTTTTATTCGTTTGTTGAAAGATTAGCTTATTGCTTTTTCAATGGTGTGGTTTCCAGCCTTGTGTTGGTATTTTCCACCCATTATCCTTTGTAGACCTGGATTTTTGGAAAGACGTTGTGTAAATTCTCTTTTGTCATGGAATGTCTTAAAAGTTTTGCTGGATATAGTAGTCTGGGCTGACATTTATGTTCTCTTAGGGTCTGTATGACATCTGTCCAGGATCTTCTTGCTTTCATAGTCTCTGGAGAGAAGTCTGGTTTAATTCTGAAAGGTTACTTGACCTTTTTCCCTTACTGGTTTTAATATTCTTTCTTGGTTTAGTGCATTTGATTTTTGATTATTATTTGACAGAAGGAATTTCTGCTCTGGTCCAATCAGTTTGGAGTTCTGTAGACTTCTTGTATGTTCATGGTCATCTTTTTCTTTAGGTTAGGAAAATTTTCTTCTATAATTTTTTTGAAGATATTTACTGGCCCTTTAAGATGTAAATCCTCACTCTCTTCTATACCTATAATCCTTAGGTTTGGTCTTCTCATTGTGTCCTGGATTTCCTGGGTATGTTTGGTTACAAGCTTTTTGCATTTTGCATTTTCTTTGACTGTTGAGTGGATGTTTTCTATTGAATCTTCAACATCTGAGATTCTTTCTTCTATCTCTTGAATTCTGTTGTTGGTAATCTATGACAACTGAATTCTTTCTAGAGATGTCTCATGTTGCAATTTCTTTATTGTTTCTACTTACAATTTTAGATCCTGGATAGTTTTGTTTAGTTCCTTCACTTGTTTGTTTGTTTTTTCCTAAAATTCTTTAAGGGATTTTTGAGTTTCCTCTTTAAGGGCTTCTACCTGCTGACCCATGTTCTCTTGTGATTCTTGTAGGGATTTTTGTGATTCCTCTTTAAGGGCTTCTGCTTGTTGGCCCATGTCCTCCCATAATTCCCTATGGGATTTTTGTGTTGCCTCTTTAAGAGGTTCTACCTATTGACCCATGTTCTCACATATTTCTTTAAGGGATTTTTGTGTTTCCTCTTTAAGGGCTTCTACCTGTTGATCCATATTCTCCTGTATTTCTTTAACGGATTTTTGTGCTTCCTATTTAAGGGCTTCTGCCTGTTGATCCATGTTCTCCTGTATTTATGTAAGGGAGTTATTTATGTCCTTTTTGAAGTCCTCCATCAGGATCATAAGGTGTGATTTTTAATCCAGCTCTTACTTTTCTGATGTTATGGAGTATCCAGGATTTGCTATTGTGGGAGAACTGGGTTCTGATGGTGCCATGTTGCCTTGGTTTCTGTTGGTAATGATCTTGCATTTGCCTATGGACATCTAGATATCGCTGGTGTTAGCTGGTCCTGCTCTTTCTATCTTCTCTGTCCTGCAGGCCTGTGTTTCTCTACTCCTGGGATTCCCTTTCTCTCAAATGTCCTGCATCCAGCTGGTTCTCCAGGAAGTATCAGGAGATGGGGGTCTTCCCTGTGGGAGACTTGGCAAAGTTTGAATGCCCTGCAGGCTGCTAGTTCTTGAGTGTCCTGCTGCTGGTCATTCTTTAGAAAGTATCAGGAAGTAGGTTATTTCCCCATGCCAGAAGTGGCATAGGTCTATCACATCTGAAGGAACTGGGTGATAATGGGGGAGGAGGGAGGGATAGAAGGGACAGAAGGGGATTGGTGATCTGGAGGGACTGCTGTTTTGGGTGGTTGCTGCTTAGTGAGTCCAGGAGTGGCTCTGGGCCTCTAGAGGTAAGGGGTGGTTCTTACCAAATGACTTGCTGCCTCTGCTTCTCTAGAAAGTATCAAGAAATAGGATCTTCCCCTTGGCAGAATTGGCACAGGTCTATCACAGCCGAAGGAACAGGGAGCTGGCAGAGGAGGAGGGAGGGGTAGAAGGGACAGAAGGGGAGTCTCAATGTTAATGTCTTACCTCCAGGCAACTAGCATCAATTGACCCAGTAACACAACAAATTTTGCTTTAGTACTTTGTTAATCACGCCAATTTTTTTAGCTGAAGCTAACCAGAACCAAGGAATCTTAAATCAAAATACCAAACATCCTTGATATAGTCTTTAATCTTCCCTCAGAAATGCCACGATCCAGGCCTCCATCTTCTGCACTGTTGTTAACATTTTTTATCTTCCAAGCTGTTACAGAGCATTCTATCATGCTCTTAACACTCAATGGCAATTGTAACCCACAGTTCTTAAGTCTTTTCATAGTCCGCACTAAAGAAATGACCAGGTACTTCATAGTAATACCTCCCTCTGTACCATGTAAGGCAGAAGTTTCTAGTTGTGTCATGTGATGCAGAGTCATGTGGTGTCTTGCTAACACAGACTCATGGTATTTTGCTGAGCCAGGACCCATGGAAAGACACATGATGAGAGAGTATAAATAGGATTAAATGGACTGAAAAGGTGAGCTTGCATAACTAGCTTTGCATGCTTCCTTGGTATCAAGTCTTCCTGATCTTCATTTCAATGAGTCACAACAGAGAACTGGTACTCACATTGGTTCTGTTCATTCCTGGTGACTCGTGCCGATTTGATGGAGGCATTGCTGTTTCTGATGGATCTTGACAGTGATGCTGACTTGTATTTGGTACCCTGAAATGATTGCACTAGGCTGCTAGTATCCTGACAACAGAGATTGCAATCACCACAGAGAACAACTTCTAAATAGGTCCACATGTTCTTGTCCTATTTACAATCATTTCTCTCCTACATTTAGATGGTGGCCTAGAAGGGCATCAGAGCATTTTTGAATCCTTATTAAAGTTATTTTGAAAATTTTAATTATGCACCAATGTGTTTTTAGTTAGGGTTTCTGGTGCTGCAAATAAACGTTGACCAAAAGCAAGTTGGGGAAGAAAGCTTAAACTTACACATTGCTTTCATCACCAAGGGAGTCATGACAGGAAATCAAAGGAGACAGAACAGTGGAAGCACTAGCTGATGCAGAAGAAATAGAGAGGCACTACATATTGGCTTGCTTCCCTTGGTTTGCTTATCCGGCCTTCTTAAATAACTGAAGAATACCAGCCGGGAGGGTGCCACCCACAGTAGGCTGGGCCTTCTCCACAAATCACTGATTGACAAAATGTGCTACAGCAGGATCTCATAGAGGCATTTTCTCATCTGAGGCTCCTTCCTCTAAGATGACTCTAGTTTGTATCAAGGTCACACATAAACCAGCCAGTTCACCATAAAAATGGGTTGAGAGAGAAATCAGGGAAACAACACACCCACACAATAGAAACAATATAAAATACCTTAGTGTAACTCTAACCAAGCAAGTGAACACCTTGTACATCAAAAATGACATCTTTGAAGAAACAAATTTAAGAAATTATCAGAAGAGGGAAAGACCTCCTATATTTGTAGAATACTAGGACTGATATAGTAAAAATAGCCCTATTGCCAAAAGTAATCTACATATTATATGAATCCCTATCAATGTTTGAACATAATACTTTACATAGCTTTAAAACACATAATATTTAACTGAAGTGGAAACTTCAAGTTCTTTGGAAAATTAGGTATACCAAATGATGTTTTGCCCCAGGGAGCAGGGAGACCTGGTTGGGGGGCATGCTCTTGGAGACAGGGGAAGAGGAATGGGATGAGGAAATGATGGAGGGTGGATGAGGAGGGGGATAACTCCTGGATTGTAAAAAGAAACAATTAAATATAATTTGAAATATTAAGCCTTCTGATAATGTAATTTATGGGAAAGAGTGAGTATTATTTAGTGACCTACATCTGTTTGGTCTCCCTCATATTGGTATAAGCAACAACATAAAAGACCTTGTGACTTAAGGACAAGTCAAAAGACCAAAATTAGGAGAAAGTATTAATCATGTGAGATTTTTCTATTATGTTTAAATTTTGCCAATAAAGAGTTACTGGGACTGATGGTGGCATCCTGAAACACACTCAAAAGGCACGTGATGTAAATATAAAGACCTCCCATCATCCTTCTTATTTAAAAGTTTTGAAGACATTCTCTACATCCAGTAACTCATATGTGTCTATAAGTCAAATACCCCCTCTAGTGAGGATCATGATTATGTGAATGAAGGTCACTTGACAGGAGGTCAAGTCCCTAGGAATAGGTCTGAGACCTAGGATTATGAAAATATATATACATACATATACTTTAAATGTATATATTTAATATAATATTTAATATATAATATATCTTAGTATGTACATAGAAAATACATATTGACTAGGACTCCAAGTCCAACTAGGAAATAAAAGAAAGTCTTTAATAATGACAAAAGTGAAGAATATACTCATCTTAAGAGTATTAGTGGAAGTCTATTTCTCTTAATTTTATTGGTTATTTTATTTATTTACATTTCAAATGTTAGCTTCGTTTCAGTTTCCACTCCAAAAAACCCCCATCCCCTCCCCTCTCACCTTTTGTACACTAGTGTGCTTCCCCACCCCTCTGTCCACTCAAATCTCACTGCCCTAGCATTCAATTATGATGGAGCATAGAGCTTTCACAGGACCAAATGCCTGCTTTCCTTTTGATGCCAAACAAGGCCATCCGCTTCTACATATGCCACTAGAACCATGTGTCCCTCCATGTGTATTCTTTAGTTGTTACTTCAGTCCCTGGAAGCTCTGGGCAGAGGGGCTCTGGCTGGTTGATGTTATTGTTCTTCCTATGGGGTTGCAAATCCCTTTAGCTCCCTCAGTCCTTCCCCAACTCCTCCATTAGGGTCCCCCTCCTGAGTCTGAGATGGTTGGCTGCTAGCATCCCCATTTGTATCTGTAAGTCTCTGACTCAGCTTCTTAGGAGACATCTCCATCAGGCTCCTTTCAGCAAGCACTTCTTGGAATAAGCAATAGTGTGTGGTTTTGGTGGCTGCATATAGGATGTATCTCCAGGTGGGGCAGTCTCTGAATGGCCTTATCTTCAGGCTCTGCTCCACTTTAAGTCCCTATATTTTATTTAGAGAAGAGCAATCCATTGTCAAAATTTTGAGAAGGGTGGGTGGTCCCATCCCTCAAACTGGGTCTTGCCAAACCTCTACAGGTTCTCTCTCCCCAATGTTGGGTATTTCATCTAATGTCATCCCTGTTGGTTCCTGAGAGTTTCTCGATTTTTTGATGTCTAGGACTTTCTGTTGGCTAACCCCAGCTCCCCATCCTCCATTGCTATATACTCTGTTCAATTTTCTGACTCTCTGCACATCTCTCTCTTCTCCCACACCTAATCCTGCCCCTCCTTTTTCTTCTTCCCCTCTCCTTTTCCTCCCAAGCTCCACCCACACTCCACCCCCTATGAATCTTTGTTTCCCTTCTTAGTAAGTCTGAAGCAGCCACAATTTTCTCCTTTTTCTTGACCTTCATAGGATCTATTAGTTGTATTATGAGTATTTAGAGCTTTTGTCCTAATACCGATTTATCAATGACTACATACCATGTGTGTTCTTTTCTGACTGGGTTACCTCACTCAGGTTAATATTTTCCAGTTCCATCCATTTACCTGCAACATTCATGAAGTCATTGTTTTTAAATTGCAGTGTAAATGTACCACATTTTCTGTATCCATTCCTATGTTGCAGGACATCTGGGTTGTTTTCATCTTCTGGCTATTATAAATAAGGCTGCTCTGAACATAGTGGGGCATGTGTGCTTGTTATATGTTGGAGCATCTTTTCGGTATATTCCCAGGAGTGGTATAGCTGGGTCCTCAGGTACTAAGTACTAGGCCCAATTTTCTGAAGAACCACCAGACTAATCTCCAGAGTGGTTGTACCAGTTTGTAATCCCACCAGCAATGGAGGAGTGTTCCTCTTTCTTCACAACCTTTCCAGTATCAGCTGTCACCTGAGTTTTTGATCTTAGTCACTCTGACTGATGTGAGATAAAATCTCAAGTCATTTCTTTGATGACTAAGGTTGTTAAACATTTCTTTAAGTGCTTTTCAGCCACTTGAGATTCCTCAGTTCAGAATTCTCTGTTTTGTACCACAGTTTTTAAAAGAGTTAATTGATTTTCTGGAGTCTAACATCTGTAATTGTTTGTATATATTGGATATTAACCCTCTATTGAATGTAGGGTTGGTAAAGTACTTTGCCCAAACTGTGGAATCCCATTTTTGTCCTATTGAGGGTGTCATTTGCCTTACAGAAGCTTTTCAGTTTTATGAGATCTCACTTATTGGTTGCTGATCTTAGGGCATAAACCATTAGTGTTCTGTTCAGGAAATTTTCCCCTGTGCCCATGTGTTTGAGGATTTTTCCCACTTTCTCTTCTATTAGATTCAGTATATCTGGTTTTATGGAGTAGTCTGTGATCCACTTGGACTTGAGCTTTGTACAAGGATATAACAATGGGTTGATTTGCATTTTTCTGTATGCTGGCCTCCAGTTGATCCAGCACCATTTGTTTAAAATGCTGTCTTTTTTCCACTGGATGTTTTTAGCTCCTTTGTCCAATATCAAGTGACCCTAGATGTGTGGGTCCCTTTCTGGGTCTTCAATTCTATTCCATTTATCTTTATGCCTGTCTCTATACCAATACCACATGGTTTTTATTACCATTGGTCTGTTGTATAACTTGAGTTCAGGGATGGTGATTCCCGGAAGAAGTTCTTTTATTGTTGAGATAAATTTGAGAATTGCTCTTTCTATCTCTGAAGAATTGAGTTGGAATTTTGATGGGGATTGCATTGAATCTCCAGATTGTTTTTTTTTCTTTTTTAAGATAGTGATTTTTAGTATGTTAATCCTGCTGATCCATGAGCATGGGAGATCTTTCCATCTTCTGGAGTCTTCTTCATTTTTTTTATTCAGAGACTTGAAAGTTCTTGTTGTATAATTTCACTTGCTTGGTTGGAGTCATACCAAGGTATTTTTTATTATTTGTGACTATTGTAAAGGTTATTTCCCTAATTTCTTTCTCAGTATTTTTTGTCCTTTGATTAGAGGAAGGCTACTGATTTGTTTGATTTAATTTTATATCCAGCCACTTTGATGAAGTGGTTTATCAGGTGTCAGAGTTCTCTGGTGCAATTTTTGGGGTCACTTAGGTATACTATCATATCATCTACAAATAGTGTTCATTTTGACTTCTTCCTTTTGAATTTGTATCATTTTGACCTCCTTTTGTTGTCTAATTGCTCTGGCTATAACTTCTAGTACTATATTGAATAAATAGGAACAGAGTGGGAAACTTTGTGTAGTCCCTGATTTTAGTGGAATTGCTTTAAGTTTCTCTCCATTTAGTGTGTTCTTTAGTGTGTTTGCACTCCTCAGAGGCCTGCTCTCTCTGGGCAGGACTGGGGTGCAGTGCTGGACTTAGAAATCTATTTCATATATCTAAAAAAGAGAGTACACATCAAAGTTACAATTCACAGGACAATATGGCTATATAATCATTCCATTTTCCATAGTAATTCTTTATTAACCTATCTGCTTAACTTTTGAGGTTCTAGATTGGGCATAGTATACATTTCTATATGCCTTCCATGTATCATACATACATATACATACATATATATGTATATATATTTATAAGCATTCACAGTCATATCTACACAGAGTGTACACTTTGTGTGCCTGTATTGTACCTGGCTCTGATGCCTTAGAAATCTACTCTATTGATTTAGATCTCCTCATTTTCTAGTTAACACCTAAAACATTAGATATTAGCAGAGAACATTAGTCACATTTGAATACCTGAATAAAAATTATTTCAATCCTGGGGAATAAAATCACAAAATAATCCAAAAAACAAAGCTGAGTCAGTCTTATATGTCTATAATTTTAAAATGTTCCTTTTTACAATGATCCATGTTTTGATTTATAATTGATTTGGAATCATACTGATAAATTACGATAATCCCATTATTTTAGTTAGCAAAATGTCTTTCTCAATTTACTTTTTTTTTAATTTTTATTTTCTAAATTCTATGTTTACATTCCAAAGGCTTTCCCCTTTCCCAGTTACCCCCCACCATATGTCCCATAATTCCTCTCCCCCTGCTATTCCTCACTTATTACCCCCCCACAATTTCTCTGTTCTGGGTCTACAATACTGGATCCAATATTTACAGGCCCAGGGTCCTCTCCTTTCTTCTTCTTGGGAGTCATTTGACTTGCTAATTGTGCCTTGAGTATTTAGGGCTCCTGGGCTCATTAATATCCACTTATCAGTGATTGCATTTCATGTGTATTCTTTTGCGATTGGGTTAGCTCACTTAGGATGATATTTTCCAGATCTAACCATTTACCTACAAATTGCATGAGTTCATTATTTTTAATTGCTGAGTAGTACTCCATTGTATAAATATACGACATTTTCTGTATCCATTCCTCATTTGAGAGATATCTAGGCTCTTTCCAATTTCTGGCTATTATAAACAAGGCTGCTATAAACATAGTGGAGCATGTGTCTTTATTGTATGCAGAGGAATCCTCTGGGTATATGCCCAGGAGTGGTATGCCAGGGTCCTCTGGAAGTGACATGCCCAATTTTCTGAGGAACCGCCACACTGATTTCCAGAGCGGTTTTACCATTTTGCAATCCCATCTACAGTGGAGGAGTGTTCCTCTTTCTCCACATCCTTGCCAGCACTTGTTGTCTCTTGAGTTTTTAATCTTAGCTATTCTGACTGGTGTGAGGTGGAATCTCAGGGTTGTTTTGATTTGCATTTCCCTGATGACTAATGATGTTGAACATCTCTTAAGGTGTTTCTCGGCCATCTGAATTTCTTCTGGTGAAAATTCTTTGTTTAGCTCTGTACCCCATTTTTTGATAGGGTTATTTGGTTCTTTGGGGTCTAACTTCTTGACTTCTTTGTATATATTGGACATTAGCCCTCTGTCGGATGTGGGTTTGGTGAAGATCATTTCCCACTTTGTTGGTTGCCGTTTTGTCCTTCTGACAGTGTCCTTTGCCTTACAGAAACTTTGTAATTTTATGAGGTCCCATTTGTCAACTCTTGATCTTAGAGCATAAGCTATTGGTGTTCTGTTCAGGAAATTTCCCCCTGTGCCATTGTCCTCCAGGGTCTTCCCAAGTTTCTTTTCTAATAGTTTCAGTGTATCTGGTTTTATGTGGAGGTCCTTGATCCACTTGGAGTTGATCTTAGTACAAGGAGATAAGAGTGGGTCAATTCGCATTCTTCTGCAGGTTGACCTCCAGTTGAACGAGCACCATTTGTTGAAAAGGCTATCTTTTTTCCACTGGATGGTTGTGGCTCCTTTATCAAAGATCAAGTGACCATAATTCTGTGGGTTCATTTCTGGGTCTTCAATCCTATTCCATTGATCTACCTGCCTGTTGCTGTACCAATACCATGCATTTTTTAACACAATTGCTCTGTAGTACTGCTTGAGGTCAGGGATATTGATTCCCCCAGAAGTCCTTTTATTGTTGAGAATAGTTTTAGCTATCCTGGGTTTTTTGTTGCTCCAGATGAATTTGACAATTGCTCTTCTAGATCTATGAAGAATTGATTTGGGATTTTGAATGAGATTGCATTAAATCTGTAGATTGCTTTTGGCAAGATGGCCATTTTTACTATATTGATCCTGCCAATCCAGGAGCAAGACATATTTTTCCATCTTCTGAGGTCTTCTTCGATTTCTTTATTCAAGGACTTGAAGTTCCTGTCATACAAATCTTTCGCTTGTTTGGTTAGAGTTACGCCAAGGTACTTTATGTTGTTTGTGGCTATTATGAAGGGTGTTATTTCTCTAACTTCTTTCTCAGCCTGCTTGTCCTTTGAGTATAAGAAGGCTACTGATTTGCTTGAGTTAATTTTATAACCAGCCACTTTGCTGAAGTTGTTTATCAGCTGTAGAAGTTCTCTGGTGGAGTTTTTTGGATCACTTAAGTAAACTATCATATCATCTGCAAATAATGATACTTTGACTTCTTCCTTTCCAATTTGTATCCCTTTGACTTCCTTATGTTGTCTAATTGCTCTTGCTAGAACTTCAAGTACTATATTGAAAAGATATGGAGAGAGAGGGTAGCCTTGTCTAGTCCCTGATTTTAGTGGGATTGCTTCAAGTTTCTCTCCATTTATTTTGATGTTGGCTACTGGTTTGCTGTAGATTGCTTTTACTATGTTTAGGTAAGGGCCTTGAATTCCTGCTCTTTCCAAGACTTTTAGCATGAAAGGATGCTGAATTTTGTCGAATGCTTTTTCAGCATCTAATGAGATGACCATGTGGTTTTTTTCTTTTATTTTGTTTATGTAGTGGATTACATTGATGGATTTCTGTATATTGAACCATCCCTGCATTCTTGGAATGAAGCCTATTTGATCATGGTGGATGATCGTTTTGATGTGCTCTTGGATTCGGTTGGCAAGAATTTTATTTAGTATTTTTGCATCAATATTCATAAGAGAAATTGGCCTGTAGTTCTCTTTCTTTGTTGGATCTTTTTGTGGTTTAGGTATCAGCATAATTGTGGTTTCGAAGAAAGAGTTGGGCAGTATCCCTTCTGTCTCTATTTTGTGGAATAGTTTAAAGAGTATTGGTGTTAAGTCTTCTTTAAAGGTCTGGTCGTATTCTGCACTAAAACCATCTGGTCCCGTACTTTTTTTAGTTGGGAGACTTTCTATAACCCCTTCTATTTCTTTTGGGGTTATGGGACTGTTTAGCTGATCTACTTGATGCTTATTTAATTTTGGTATTTGGTATCTGTCTAGGAAATTGTCCATTTCCTCCAGATTCTCCAGTTGTTTTGAGTATAGGCCTTTGTAGTAGGATCTGATATCTTTTGAATTTCCTCCGTGTCTGTTGTTATATCCCCCTTTTCATTTCTAATTTTGTTAATTTGGATACTGTCTCTGTGCCCTTTGGTTAGTCTAGCTAAGGGTTTATCTATCTTGTTGATTTTCTCGAAGAACCAGCTCTTGGTTTTGTTGATTCTTTGTATGGTTCTCTTTGTTTCTACTTGATTGATTTCAGCCCTTAGTTTGATGATTTCCTCACTTCTGCTCCTCCTGGGTGAGTTAGCTTCTTTTTTTTCCAGGGCCTTCAGGTGTGCTGTTAAGTTGCTAGTGTATGCTCTCTCCAGTTTCTTTTTGGAGGCACTCAGGGCTATGAGTTTTCCTCTTAGCACTGCTTTCATTGTGTCCCAAAGATTTGGGTAGGTCGTACCTTCATTTTCATTGAAGTCTAAAAATTCCTTGATTTCTTTCTTTATTTCTTCCTTGACCAAGGTGTCATTGAGTAGAGTATTGTTCAGTTTCCATGTGTATGTGGGCTTTCTGTTGTTCTTCTTGCTATTGAAGACCACTTTTACTCCATAGTGATCTGATAGGAGACATGGAATTAGTTCGGTCTTCTTGTATTTGTTGAGGTCTGTCTTGTGACCAATTATATGATCAATTTTTGAGAAGGTACCATGCGGTGCTGAGAAAAAGGTATACTCTTTTGCTTTAGGATGGAATGTTCCATATATATCTGTTAAATCCAATTGGTCCAAAGCTTCAATTAGTTTCACTGTGTCCTTGTTTAGTTTCTGCTTTCCTGATTGGTCCATTGAGGAGAGTGGAGTGTTGAAGTCACCTACAATTATTGTGTTAGGTACGCTGTGTGCTTTAAGCTTTAGTAAAGTTTCTTTTATGAATGAGGGTGCCCTTACATTCGGCGCATAGATGTTCAGTATTGAGAATTCTTCTTGGTGGATTTTCCCTTTGACAAGCAGGAAGTGACCTTCTGTGTCTCTTTTGATGACTTTAGGTTGAAAGTCAATTTTATCTGATATTAGAATGGCTACTCCAGCTTGTTTCCTGGGACCATTTGCTTGTAAAACTGTCTTCCAGCCTTTTACTCTAAGGTGGTGTTTGTCTTTGACACTGAGATGCGTTTCCTGTGTGCAGCAAAATATAGGGTCCTGTTTCCGTATCCAGTCTGTTAGTCTGTGTCTTTTTATTGGGGAATTGAGTCCATTGATATTAAGAGATATTAAGGAATAGTAAATATTACTATTTACTATTTGGGCATTATTATTTTTTTTTTATTTGTGTGGTTCTCTTCTTTTGGGTTGGATGAGATGGAGTTTCTATCTTGTTTCTTCTGGGGTGTAGTTTCCTCCCTTGTGTTGGTATTTTTCCCCTATTATCCTTTGTAGGGCTGGGTTTGTAGATAAGTATCGTGCAAATTTGGTTTTGTTGTGGAATACCTTGGTTTCCCCATCTATGGCAATTGAGAGTTTTGCTGGGTATAGTAGTTTTGGCTGAAGTTTGTGTTCTCTTAGAGTCTGCATGACGTCTGCCCAGGATCTTCTAGCTTTCATGGTCTCAGGTGAGAAGTCTGGTGTAATTCTGATAGGTCTTCCTTTATATGCTACTTGTCCTTTTTCTCTTACTGCCTTTAATATTCTTTCTTTGTTTAGTACATTTGCTACGGTTTTGATTATTATGTGACGGGAAGTATTTCTGTTCAGGTCCAATCTATTTGGGGTTCTATAGGCTTCTTGTATATTCATGGGCATCTCTCTCTTTAGGTTGGGGAAGTTTTCTTCCATAATTTTGTAGAAGATATTTGCTGGCCCTTTAAGTTGTAGATCTTCATTCTCATCTATCCATATAATCCTTAGGTTTGGTCTTCTCATTGTGTCCTGGATTCTATTGTTGATATTTGCATCTATGACTCCTGATTTCTTCCCAAGGTTTTCTATCTCCAACGTTGTCTCCCTTTGCGATTGCTTAGTAGTTTCTACTTCTGTTTTTAGATTCTGTATGGTTTTGGTCAGATCTTTCAGTTTCTTGTTTGTGTTTTCCTGTAATTCTTTAAGGGATTTTTATGTTTCCTCTTTTATGACTTCTACTTGTTGACCCTTGTTCTCTTGTATTTCTTTAAGTGATTTTTGTTTCTCCCCCTTATTGGGATTCATTGTTTGCTCTATATTCTCCTGGATTTCTTTAAGTGATTTTTGTGTCTGCCTCGTATGGGCTTCTAGCTTTTGATCTATTTTCTCCTCTATTACTTTAAGAAATTTATCTAAGTGATCCTCAATCTGCATCTTTACCAGTGATTTTAGATCTGAGTCTTGTTTTTCTGGTGTGTTGAGATATCCGAGATTTAATTGTGTTTGCCTTGTAAGGGCTTCTAGCTTTTGATCTATTTTCTCGTGTATTACTTTAAGAGATTTATCTAAGTGTTCCTCTATCAGCATCCTGACCAGTGATTTTAGATCTGAGTCTTATTTTCTGGTGTTTCGGGGTATCCTAGATTTATTGCTGTCGGGGAACTGGGTTCAGATGCCGCCATACTGCCTTGATTTCTGTTAGTAACGATCATACGTTTGCCTTTTGCCATATGGTTAACTCTGGTGTTAGTTGGTCCTGTAGTTACTAGCTGGTGCTTGACCCTCCTGTGGGGTCGTAAGGCTATTTCCCAGCGACTGGGACACTGGAACCACTGCCCTGCAGAGCTCCTGCTCACAGATTGCTGACAGGTGGCCTGAGTCCCCCGAGGTCTTAAACTCAGGATATCCAAGGTACTTGGTTCGCCTGTTGGGCAGCTGCTCTGCACTGCTCCTACTCAGGTTTTGCTGTCTCATATCCTGTTTCCCCAGGGGTCTTAACGTTGGGATATCTCAGTTATCTGGTTCTGCCTGCTGGTCCAAAGCTGCTGGGAAGCTGGCTGAGGCTGGCTCCCCTGCCACCGGCTGGATGGGAAGCAGCTGGCAAGATGGCACTGTCTGCAGGGAGTTTGGGGTCCGCCCTGGGAGCACATAGCGCAGGCTCGGCCACTGTGCCCCAAACCGCTACTCTGTGTGCAGCTCCTGCTCCAGACCTGAGTCCCCAAAGTCTTAAACTTGGGCCATCTCGGGTACCTGGTTCCACCGGCTGGGTCTGAGCACCTGGGAAGCTGGCTGGGTCTGGCTTCCCTGCCAATGGCTGGATGGGAAGCTGCAGGCAAGATGGTGCTGCCTGCAGGGAGTTCGGGGTCTGGCCTGCGAGCGCAGAGCACAGGCTAGGCCACTGTGCCCCAAACCGCTACTCTGTGCACAGCTCCCGCTCCAGGCCTGAGTCCCCGAAGGTCTTAAACTCGGGCTATCTCGGGTACCTGGTTCTGCTGGTTGGGTCTGAGCACCTGGGAAGCTGGCTGGGTCTGGCTTCCCCACCAACGGCTGGATGGGAAACTCTTTCTCAATTTATCCATTTTTGTTTCTTTTCCCATAAAATTTTATATCTCCAGGTTATGAAATTTAAGACACAGATAAAGTTGAAGATTAGTATTGTACTTTCTATAGTCTACTAATTACATAAAGTTGTGGTTATAAATGATTCTAGATGACTCTCAGATCAGTTCCTATCCAATTTAAATCATTTATGAATCACTGTTGAGGATTACCCTGGTGCTGTTTGTATTCTGATGCTAAATCTTTTTCCTTAAGAGGGGTTGCCCTGACAGGCACTCAGGTGATTTCATGTGACCCTTCTCTCCATTTTAACTGATCAAATAAAGGGTTGTAATTGGGCAGTAGAAGGGAAACATGGCACTAAAAGTTAGAGAGTGGAGAGAGAAGGAGGAGGAGAAGATGAACAGCCAGAGGAGAGGAAGACAGAGGAAGAGGAGGTGGGAGGAAGATAGAACAAAACTATGTACCCTGGAAGAGCCACTAGTAGCAAAGGATCTCATAGCTGTGGAATAGTGTAGTTGTAGTGGTATATCTGCCAATTGAGGCATGCAGCTTATAAATATTTTAGCTGAGTTGTTTGTTTTTTGCACAGGGTTATTGGGGTTGGTGCCCATTGTGTCAGTTAGAGTCCAACTAATGTGAGAAAAAAAGTTCACTGTCCCTTCCCCACCCTTAAAACAAGACTGGGATAGTGATCTAAGCTTTAGCAGTGTGTGGATTGAGAGATGACTGGCTCCGAGGGAACTACACAAAGGCTCCTTCCCAAGCCCTGGGCAGCAGTCTAGCCTGGAGCTGGGCTTGGGTAGGGTGCCATGTAAGATTCCCAGGGAGGGACAGGGAACACTGGAGCACAACTTCCCTGCAAGTTAGTGTTCAGGCAGACACAGTTACCTGATCAGGACATCTACACCTGATAGAGCCTTTCAGTGCTCATTCCTTCATATCCTCCTCATCTACAAAGGACACAGGACAGCCAGACCTGCTCTCCTGACTGCTTATGCTGCAGGCTTCCTGAGATCAGCAATATAGCACACACTACCAGCTGCAACTCAAACAAAAGACAGAGAGTTTGCTGAGAAGCACAGAAGCTGTGGGTTGTTCTACAGTCAGTCCCTCCTTGTGACTAAAAAATAGAAGAGGACTGCAGTGCTGGCAATCAAACACCAGAGGAAGACAAATGTAGAAAGGGCTACAGATCAGGTAATAAGAATCATACATTGATAATAAAGAGAGAGAGATATAAATGTTTTGATACTTAAGATGAGAAACAATAAATTCATTTGGGGCTTTATGGGATGATAATTTGAATGGTTTGACAAAAATGGATTTAAAGGATATAGACACCTTATCATTCTCCAGTACTGAAATACTTATTCTCTTGATTATTGTCTCCTCAAAAGACAGGGCCTTAGATAAAAATCCCATGCCTTAAACAAGAGATTAGAGATAACCCTAGAAATGAAGGCACAGGATTATATGGCTCAAACTAAGCAACAGAAAGAGGAGAATAAAGACTGGAGACAAGCGTTGGAAGAGATACTAGGAAACAAATTTCAGAAGTTCATAGATGAGACTGAGCTACAGAGATAAACTTAAGATTTGGCAATATAGCATAGAGAAATACTAGAACTAAAAGTTTAGGATTTTATTGGTCAAAATACACAACACATGGAGATAGAGATAAAATTTGGCTGGAAAGTCTAGAGGATAATTTACTAAAACTAGTAAATCAAAATAATACAGATGCCTCAATGTCAGAATTATAACAAAAAGAGAAGCTAAGTGTTAGATTCTGTAGCTACTGCTAAATGGTTCCTGGAAGAGAGACTGAAAGATGGATGGGGAAGCGGCAAGAGAATTGAGTCAAGGCGACATTTGCTGGTCAAGACTGAAACTTTAATAAATGTTAGTCAATAGATAGTTTGGGAAAGCCCCTCCTCCCAGACTTTGAGGTCAAGTCTGAGAACTTGCTGGCTCCATTCTCAGCAGGTCACCTGCTGAGATCAGAGCACTTCAAGTCTAGCAGATCAGGAATGTTTCTAGGTGAGGCTTCCAGGTGAGAGCAGAGAGCTGTATTGTTCTATAAAGAACAAAGGCGTGAGTACAGGAAGGCTACCAATTTGCTTTAGTTGATTTTATAACCACTCTGGAAAACAATCTGGCGGTTGCTCAGAAAATTGGGCATGACACTTCCAGAAGACCCTGTCATACCACTCCTGGGCATATACCCAGAGGATTCCCCTGCATACAATAAAGACACATGTTCCACTATATTCATAACAGCCGTATTTATAATAGCTAGAAGTTGGAAGGAGCCCAGATGTCCCTCAAAGGAGTAATGGATACAGAAAATGTGGTATATTTATACAATGGAATACTACTCAGAAATTAAAAATAATGAATTCATGCAATTTGTAGGCAAATGGTTGGATCTGAAAAATATCATCCTAAGTGAGTTAACCCAATCACAAAAGAATACACATGAAATGCAATCACTGATAAGTGGATATTAATGAGCCCAGAAGCTCTGAATACTCAAGGCACAATTAGCAAGTCAAAAGATTCCCAAGAAGAAGGAAGGAGAGGACCCTGGTCCTGAAAGGACTGGATCCAGTTTGGTAGGAGAGTACCAGAATAGAGCAGAGAAATGGTGGGGTGGTGATTGGGGAATAGGCTGGGGGTGGGGTGGGGTGGAAGAGGACATATGGGACATATGGTGAGGGGGGAACTGGGAAAGGGGAAAGCCTTCGGAATGTAAACAAAGAATATAGAAAATAAAAAAATTGTAAAAACAACATAAAAATAAATAAAAATAAATTTAAAAAAAGAACAAAGGCCAGGAATTTCACAGGCTGAGAACTGATGATCAGAATAGAGGCTGGAAAGCCCAGATCAAACACTTGGGGTGGGGAAGGGACACTAAGATTATGGAAACAGGTAATAGAACAGTAGATACAGGAATTACAGAGCAGACTGAACAAAAGAAAGAGAAAGATAAGACTTGGCAACATGACCTAAGTAAACACTAGAATTGAAGACAAAGGAAACTATAGATCAGAATAAAAGACAGATGAAAATGAAGGTGGGAGATTAGAGCTGACAAAGATGCTAGAACACAGGGTACAATAGCTCACAGATCAGACTGAGGAGCAAAGAGAAAATAAGGATTGGAATCAAGACTTGGAGAATAACATTTTAAAATTAGTCAACCAAATGAAAATGGACAGCAGAATATCAGAATTGCAATACAATGAAAAATTTGAAATGTGGCGGCAGAACCTTGAACAGAGAATACAGGAACTCAAGGAACAGGAGGAGCAACAAAAGGAGAAATATGAAACATGGACATAGAATTTAAGAGAGGAATTGAATTTTTCAATTAAGGAAAATATTCAGGTATTTTCAGACAGAAGATAAAGAATGCCAACCAAAGGTTATTAGAAAACAAACTTTATCTGGTTACTATACAACAAAGACCACAAGAGAATGATGATCCACAGGGTTATCAGGAATTCAAATGGCAATCCAGGGGTATGTTAGAACTGAGGAAATTTAAGGAAAGTGACACTAATTTTGGGCATATATTGGCCATTTGTTAAACAAATTCTGACTTCTTGGGCTACTAAAAATAGAACAAACCTCCTAGACTAGAATGAAATGGCAAAAGCAATACTAAAACTTGTCACACATTGACAATGGTTCTCATGGTAGAGAAAAGATTGCATGGCAAAATAGAGCCCGGGGTAGAGAGATTTCCAAAGATTAACTTCTTGGTGAATGTTGGTTTGCTGAGATAGAGGTGCAGGGTGTATGTGATAAATTTTGACAATAGATTGGCAGCCTTAAATGCCTGGGACAAAGTCACAGAATCAAGAAAAAGACTTGAACCATTGCCTCAAGTCATGCAAGGTCCAAAGGAAAACTTCCCTGAGTTTTTTCCAAAAGCTAACCTCTGATGTGGAAAGGTATATATCAGATCCAGCAGTGTGAAAGGCAATAATTGAGTCTTTAACCTTTGACAATGTGAATGCTGAATGCAAGGAAGTAATCAGACCACTGAGGGCAAGGTCAGCACAAATGGGTGAGTGGTTAGACATACAGGTGATGTAATAGACCTCACTAGCCTGTTATGACCTTTATTGGAGAAGCTGCCACTAAAGACCTAGAAATGACCAAAAATTTCCAATGTTTTAATTGTGGTGAGCAGGGTCATCTCATAAATAAATGCAGGAAAAAAAATCAAAGTAATCCCAAAAGGGCACCTATGCCTTCTGGAATGTGTCAAAGATGTCAGTAAAGATTGACATTTGGCTAAGAAATATAGAGCAACAATAGGCAAATGTGACAACACCTTAACAAAAAACTCCCAGGGGGCCTCTTGTGGGCCCCAATGCCATGCAGGGAGAGTTCACTTCCTTAGGACAATTAAATATCAGTGCTTCAAAAAGATGTTGTGGGACTAGATAACAAGTTGGATGCATATTTTGTAGACAATACAAAACACCTGAAAGGGAGCCATAAATAAATATTTTGGCAAATTTCTCTAGAGGATCAAAGGCTAAAACTAAGAATACTGGTAAACAATGCTGAAACTGAAGGAATGGTTGACACTGGAGCAAATGTCACCATTATCTCTCCAAAATCTTGGCCTGCAAATTGGCCACTTCAGGAAGTAGACATTTGATTTCAAGGGGTTTGGACTTTATCCCAAATAAAGCAAAGTACCAGATGGCTTAAATGTACAGGACCTGAAGAAAGAAAAATTGTGGCTATACATGCCTAATATAGTCATTTATTTATGGGAAAGTTATCTTTTAGAGCAGGGCAAGACAGATTAATATCCCCTCATTTCAGTGTCTGGCAACAAAACCGGTCAGGCTCCTAATTTAAAAATAAATTAAATTAGTTAGGGGACATTTTCAAAGACAGCTATAGACGTTTCAGGCTGTCCATAAACAAGAAACAGCAGGGGCAGACAATATACCTCTACCCCAATGAGCCACTGGTTATGACACCTACAGCCCTACCACTAAGGTGGGTGACTCACCAACCCATTTGGATTGATCAATGGTTTATGACAAAAGAAAAACTACAGTCATTAGAACAGTTAATCCAGAAGCAGCTGAAGGCTCAGCATACAGAGGAATCTGCCAGCCCTTGGAATTCTACTATATTTGCCATAAAAAAAAAAAAATCTGGCAAATGGAAGATGTTGGACATTGATAGATAGAGTGATTAATAAGATTATTGAGCCAATGGATTCCTTGCAGCCTGGAATCCCATTGCCTTGTTGCCTAAGGAGTAGCCTATCATAATGATTGATCTAAAAGATTGTTTTTTCACAATTCCTCTACATGAGCAGGACAAGGAATGGTTTGCTTTTTTATTACCTACCTTCAAAGAAGTTGTTTGACAAAAAAAAGATATCACGGGAAATTCCTTCCACGAGGAATGTTAAATAGCCATAGCTTGTGTCAATATTTTGTACAACAGGCATTGGAGATAATTTGCAAACAATTTTCCCAATCAAAATTATTTATAATTATTTGGATGGCAACCCAGTTGGCAAATCTAGATATAAACATCCTGGAATGAATGTTTGATGAAGAAAAAAAAACCTTGCCTTTCTGGGAATGACAAATCATCCCTGAAAAAAAATATCCAAAGAGGGTATTCTATTAATTATCTAGGATACAAAATAAGTTTGTAAAATGTTACACCACAAAAGATAAAGATCAGAAGAAACCAAATAAGGATTCTTAATGATTTTCAGAAGTTACTGAAGATATTAACTGGAGATTTTAACTGTTTCAGCATGTGATTGGCTTAGCCATTCAGAATCTAAGCAATTTATTTCAAACATTACAAGGTGATAAAGATTTTAATAGCCCAAGGAAGCTATCAGCTAAGGCTGAGAAGGAGTTAGCTCTGGTAGAAAGGAAAATGCAGGATACACATCTAGACCATTTTGATACAAAGTTGGCCTGCATCTTAGTTATCTTACATTTTATTCATTCCCCTACAGGAATTCCCTTGTAGAAGGAAGATTTTTATCTTAGAATCAATATTTTTAGCACATAAAGAGAGTATGAAATTAAAAACCTACACTGAGACCATCTCTGAATTGATACTAAAAGGAAAAATGAGACTTTGACAATTAGTTGTAATAGATCCAGCTGAAATTGAAGTACTTGTTACTAATGCAGGGATTTTTTTCATTATGGGCACAAGATGAACACTGACAAAGAGCATGTAGGAGAGAATAAAAACAGATGCCCTAAAAGCAAGAGATTTCAGTTCATAAAAGAACTAATTGGATTCTCCCTTGTATAATAAAGGGAGCTTTAATATCTGGAGTTCCTGCATTTTACACTAATGCCAATAAATCAGGAAAGGCAGGATATAAATCCAAAGATGTAAGTAAGGTGACTAAGAGTCCCTGTAAGTCAGTTCAAAAATCTGAATTACATGCAATACTCATTGTGTTGTCAGATTTTCAAGAGTCTTGAAATCTAGTAACAGACTTTCAGTATGCAGAAAGTGATGTTTTACACATTGAGGCTGCTGAATTTATTCAGGATGATTCTGAATTGACTTCACTATTTATTCAGCTACAACAAATGAACAGAAATAGGAATTATCCTCTCTATATAATACACATATGATACCATAAAGGTCTGCCAGACCCTATGGTGCAGAGTAATGATGAAACTAACCAGCTATTGATAGGAAATATACTAGAGGTTTCAGAATTCCATGAAAAACACCATGTTAACAACAAAGGGCCAGAAGATCCTGCTATACCACTCCTGGGCATATACCCAGAGGATTCTCCAGCATGTAATAAGGACACATGCTCCACTATGTTAATTGCAGCCATATTTATAATACTCAGAAGCTGGAAAGAACCCAGTGGAGGAATGGATACAGAAAATGTGGTATATACACAATGGAGTACTATTCAGCCATTTTTTTTTTTTTTTTGGTTTTTCGAGACAGGGTTTCTCTGTATAGCCCTGGCTGTCCTGGAACTCACTCTGTAGACCAGGCTGGCCTCGAACTCAGAGATCCGCCTGCCTCTGCCTCCCAAGTGCTGGGATTAAAGGCGTGTGCCACCACCATCCGGCCCTATTCAGCCATTAAAAACAATGAATTCATTAAATTCTTAGATATATGGATGGAACTGGAAAATATCCTGAGTGAGGTAACCCAATCACAAGAACACACATGATATGCACTCACTGATAAGTAGACATTATCTCAGAAGATTGGAATACCCAAGACACATTTCACATATCAAATGATGCCCAAGAAGGAAGAACAAAGTATGGATACTTGAGTCCTTTGTAGAAAGGGCAACAAAATACCCACAGAAGGAGATACAGAGACAAAGGGTGGAGCAGAGTCTGAGGAAAAGACCATCCAGAGAGTACCCCACCCAGGGATCCATCCCATATACAATTACAAAACCCAGACACTATTATTGATGCCCACAAGCGCTTGCTGACTGGAGCCAGATAGCTGTCAACTGGGAGGCTCTGCTAGTGCATGACAAATACAGAGGAGGTCACTTTCAGCAGGCCATTGAGCTGAGTACAGGATCAGAATCAATGGAGGAGCTAGAGAATGTACCAAAGGAGCTGAAGGGGTTTACAGTGCCACAGAAAGAACAACAATATGAGTCACCCAGTCCTCCCAGAGCTCCCAGGGACAAAACCTTCAACCAAAGAGTACACATGGAGTTACCCATGACTCCAGACACATAGGCAACCTTGTTAGACGCCAAAGGGAAGACAGGCCCTTGGTCCTAGAAATATATGATGCTCTAGTGTAGAGGAATACCAGAAAAGAGAAGGGAAGGAGGGATGATTGGGGAAAGGGAGATGGCTTATGGGATTTTTGGGGGAGAGGTGAACCAGAAAGGGGGACAACATTTGAACTGCAAATAAAGAATATATCAAATAAAAAAACAGAATTATCTGTCACTTGCCACTTTCAATGCTTCAACAAAGAAATTCTGAAGCAATGTCCTACTTGCTTGTTATATAACCAAATTCCATGACTTACAGGAACTAAGTCTAAGGGTACCCAAAGAAATGATATTTGGCAAATGGATATTTTCCATTTTACAGAATTTGATAAACTGAAATATGTTCCTCATACTAAAGACACATATTCAGGATTTCAATGGGTAACTGCCTTAGAGTCAGAAAAGGGTGATTCTGTAATCACACATTTGTTAGCAGTTAAGGCATTATAGGGATGCCCATACAAATTAAAATAGACAACAGTCAGACATATGTCTCTAATAAGATGAAGCAAAAACATGTTACAGGCATATCACATAAACCAACAGGACAAGGGATTGTGGAGAGATCTAACTGAACTCTAAAGGAGATGGATAACAGGCAGAAGGATGCAACAAACCCCCCAGAGATATATTATGTGGTGCTTTAATAATCTTAACTTTTTTAAATGCTAGTGAACAATACACTACAGCTGCAGAACGACATTGGTTTATGGAAAAAACTACTAAGCTAAATCAGCCTGTTTATATTAAGGATATTCTGACGACAGTTGGAAAACTGGAAATTTATTATGCTGGTGGAGGGGTCATGCCTATACTTCTGCAGGGAGAGAGGAGACAGCAGGTGTTGGCAAGGATGAGGAGAAAGAGGAACACTCCTCCACTGCAGGTAGGATTTCAAGGTGGTACAACCACTCTGGAAATCAGTCTTAACAGTTCCTCAGAAAATTGGGCATGACACTTCCGGAGGACCCTGCTATAACTCTCCTGGGCATATACCCAGAGCATTCCCGGCATGCAATAAGAACACATGCTCCACTATGTTCATAGCAACCTTATTTATAATAGCCAGAAGCTGGAAAGAACCCAGATGTCCCTCAATGGAGGAATGCATACAGAAAATGTAGTATATTTACACAATGGAATACTATTCAGCAATTAAAAACAATGAATTCATGAAATTCTTAGGCAAATGGTTGGAATTGGAAAATATCATCCTAAGTGAGGTAACTCATTCACAAAAGAACACACATGGAATACAGTCACTGATAAGTGGATATTAGCCCAGAAGCTCTGAATACCCCTGACACAGCTCACATATCAAATCATTTCCAAGAAGAAGGAAGGAGAGGGCCCTGGTCTCAGAAAGACTTGGTGTAGCATTGTAGGGGATTGCCAGGACAGAGAAGTGGGAGGAGATTGATTGGGGAACTGGCAGAGGAAAGAGGGCTTATGGGACTTATGGGGTGGGGGTAACCAGGAAAGGGAAAATCATTTGGAATGTAAACAAAGAATATAGAAAATAATAAAAAAAAAAGAAAAAAAGTGCTTCTTTCTTTTCTCAATGGTACCTGTTTCATCTTTAGTAATCTAAGTAATATATATATATATATATATATATGTATGTATGTAATAAATGACAAGATTATTTTCATTTTGCACTTTAACGTATTTAGTATTAATGAGCTAAAAACAGTATGAATACTCAAAGAGAACATAATGTGTATATGTGACTTTCAGGTAACAAGTTAAATGGTGTTGGCTGAAGTATTGTTCACTTTCAGAAACAAGAATAAGTCATTATGAATCCCAGGAGATGAAGACCTCAACCACACAAGCTGTTACATGGAATCTTTATTAATAGTCAATGAGCAGGAATAAATAATGATCACTTATTAACTAGATATTAATTCATAGCAATTAACTGTTACTCTTAAATAACTTATGTGCATGAGTTATTCTATGGAAATTGAGTTTATCACAGGTATATCTGGAAGTACACAGACACCGATTACATATTTTAATGAGCAATTGTTCTCTGACACTATTGGCAGAAACTTTGGGGATTTTGACTTTAAACAATTTTACTCTTAATCCCCATCAAAATCCCAACTCAAATCTTCATAGATCTAGAAAGAGCAATTCTCAAATTCATCTGGAGCAACAAAAAACCCAGGATAGCTAAAACTATTCTCAACAATAAAAGGACTTCTGGGGGAATCAATATTCCTGACCTCAAGCAGTACTACAGAGCAATTGTGTTAAAAACTGCATGGTATTGGTATAGCAACAGGCAAGCAGATCAATGGAACAAGATTGAAGACCCAAAAATGAACCCACAGACTTATGGTCACTTGATCTTTGATAAAGGAGCCACAACCATCCGATGGAATAAAGATAGCCTTTTCAACAAATGGTGCTGGTTCAACTGGAGGTCAACATGCAGAAGAATGCGAATTGACCCACTCTTATCTCTTTGCACTAAGATCAACTCCAAGTGGATCAAGGACCTCCACATAAAACCAGACACACTGAAACTATTAGAAAAGAAACTTGGGAAGACCCTGGAGGACTTGGGCACAGGGGAAAAGTTCCTGAACAGAACACCAATAGCGTACGCACTAAGATCAAGAATCGACAAATGGGACCTCATAAAATTACAAAGTTTCTGCAAAGCAAAGGACACTGTCAGAAGGACAAAACGGCAACCAACAAAGTGGGAAAAGATCTTCACCAACCCCACATCCGACAGAGGGCTAATATCCAATATATACAAAGAACTCAAGAAGATAGACCCCAAAGAACCAAATAACCCTATCAAAAAATGGGGCACAGAGCTAAACAAAGAATTTTCACCAGAAGAAATTCGGATGGCCGAGAAACACCTTAAAAGATGTTCAACATCATTAGTCATCAGGGAAATGCAAATCAAAACAACCCTGAGATTCCACCTCACACCAGTCAGAATGGCTAACATTAAAAACTCAAGAGACAACAAGTGCTGGCAAGGATGTGGAGAAAGAGGAACACTCCTCCACTGTTGGTGGGATTGCAAAATGGTAAAACCGCTCTGGAAATCAGTTTGGCGGATCCTCAGAAAATTGGGCATGTCACTCCCAGAGGACCCTGGCATACCACTCCTGGGCATATACCCAGAGGATTCCCCTGCATGCAATAAAGACACATGCTCCACTATGTTTATAGCAGCCTTGTTTATAATAGCCAGAAATTGGAAGGAGCCCAAATATCCCTCAAAGGAGGAATGGATACAGAAAATGTGGTATATTTATACAATGGAATACTACTCAGCAATTAAAAATAATGAATTCATGCAATTTGTAGGTAAATGGTTAGACCTGGAAAATATCATCCTGAGTGAGCTAACCCAATCACAAAAGAATGCACATGAAATGCAATCACTGATAAGTGGATATTAATGAGCCCAGAAGCACTAAATACTCAAGACACAAATAGCAAGTCAAATGATTCCCAAGAAGAAGAAAGGAGAGGACCCTGGGCATGTAAAGATTGCATCCAGTTTAGTAAAGAAACTGAGGGGGGAGGGGGAATGATTGGGGAATAGTTGGGGGGGAGAGGAACTATGGGAACTATGGTGGGTGGGAGCTGGGAAAGGGGAAAGCCTTTGGAATGTAAACATAGAATATAGAAAATAAAAAAATGCAATCAAAAAAAACAATTTTACTCTTTTTAAAAATTGAAAATATTTTTCTTACTACTAATAGAAAGCTTACTCAATTTTATGTCAGTAGCAATATTACCAGGTTCAATTTAGAAAACTTCAAATATCAAACTGAATTTATTTTAAGTGAAACACTCTAATACCTACCAAAAATTTTCCTAAGAATTCCTGAGTATATGCAAACTTAACAGAATAGAATATTACTGAAAACTAAATTAGTCAATGCTTGTTGAATACTCCTAGATTCAGTTTCATATAATTAAACGTACATAGCCAGTTAACTTGAGGAAAGTAGTAAAATTAGAAAATAAAAAGTAAAATTAAAACGAATGTTAACATTATAAATATATTCCTGCAAACCAATAAATTTCTGGTCTTTCTTTTTCACCCTTAAAGTTATTTCTGGGTTTTGTTGTTATGTTTTGTTGGTTTGTTTTTTTGTTTTTGTTGGGGGATGGAAGTCAATAGTTGACATTACCTCAGTGGAAACATTATGAAAGAACACACTCATGACACATTATGCCAGATGTTAAAATGTTGCTTATAGAGTTATTTTTATACATATGTGAGTATACATCCATTGAAAATGTTGATGGGTTTCATGATATTTTTAAACACAATGTATTATCCATTAATGATCTTCACCCTATATGCCTTTCCTCCCTTTCTACCCATCTTTCTGTTGGGCCCTGGCCTCTTTCCAATAGCACACTTCTAGGGTCACATACATAAGCAAAAATCACATTAAGTGAAATACATGTTCCTTTAAAAATATTTACACTTATATTTCTATGTCTACAAAGATCTTCTGTGTTTGATAATGATACAGTTGGCTTGAAAGCAAAATTATAAGCAAGAGAATTCTTTAATCACACATTAAAAAATTCTTCATTCTAAAATATTCTTATATCTCTCACTATGATGAATAGAAAAACAAATGCTCACCCTGCCAAGCCTTTGAGAAACATCCTTGTAGGATGAGATACTAAATGTAGTTATAAGGAAGAAATGTTATCAACACATCTCTCTCTAGATCTGTACTTATCATGTCATATGGAGAAGGCACTTCTGAGTTTAGGGTCCTTACAAAGTGGCACCATCAAATGGAAAACTAAACTTCCTCAACTCCAGGAGAACAATGGAATAAATACAGCTGAGCTCTGAGTTTCTGTTGGGTGTGGTACCCTCCCAAGGCCATCTCTCTGTGAGGATTAACTGATCCCAGTCCACGTGACCAAACAAAACTTAGAATAATAATATTATATTGAAAAGTAGTTAAATAATATTTTAGATTCCCTATAGTATTTGTCCTGCTTCCCAAACTACTGCAGTGCTCTCCATGCTTAATTCACAGTTGCTTCAATGTATAATCTAGAAATTAACAGCTCTTTGATAAAATTAAGAAAAGTTCACCTCCTCCAAACACACTTGAGGAAAGTTTTCTTTCTTATATTAAACACAGAAGTGTGGTAATATAAATGTTTTACCAGTAGAAATGGAGCTGTTTTGTTTACCTCTGTTTCCTTCGGGGATTCATTCATTTCCTCTTTAGAAGCCTCTAACATCTTCATTAGAAGAGACTTAAGGTCACAGTCTTGCTTTTCAGGTGTGTTAGGATATCTAGTAATTGTTGTAGTAGGAGAGCTGGGTTCTGACTGTGCCATACTTCATTGGATTCTGTTGACTATGTTCTTGAGCTTGCTTTTCACCATCAGATCTTTTGTGGTCTTGGTTGGCATTGTAGTCTCTGTGAGTCTGGGTTTAGAGCAGGACTCCCATGACTCAGGTAGAGCTGAGGGATGGGGAGTAGTGTAGAGTTCTGCTGTTTCAGGGGCAGGGAGGGAAAAATGGGCAGAAGGAAGATGGAGCTCAAATAGGGGAGCAGACTTCCTGGCTAATGGGCTGGCCAATGTCCCAATGGGAAAGGGGACATGGGAGAAGTTGGATCATGAGTATCTTACCTCTTAGTCCAAGGTATGAGCAGGCCCCCAAGAAGTCAGGAAATCTGTGGTGTCATGAGCAATGTATTGATCCACAATTGCATGTGGAAGTTGGCCTGGAGGGAAGCTATTTGTTATTTTGAATTATGATTCTTTGGTTCTTTCTAGCTGAGCCTGAAGAATCAGCTGTGATTGCCAATATACTAGAAGTACTAAACTGAAGCCCCTGCTTTCCTGGAACATTTGATTCAGGTCAATGGAAGCTGAGAAATTAGCTATTAGGAAGAGACCAACAACACTGCAATAAAATCTTTTGGAAAGTGTTTCCTGAGAGTTAGCACACAGAAGCTGTATTCCAGACAAAGCTAAGGCTGACAGCCATAATTGTTAGTGTAAGAGTCACCTATATGCTGCTGGTTTTGAAGATATGAAGAGGACATGGAGAACATCTGAGTCTTAGCACTAAGTTCATTTTTTAAATTTTTACTTATTGATTTCTCATCCTAACCTCTGCCCCCTCTCAGTCAGTCCCTACCATAATATTTCTCCCATCCCTTTCTCTTCTCCTCTGAGCAGGTGAAGGACCCCTATGTATCCTCCTCATCTTGATATTACAAGGCTCTGTGAGGCAAGGCACTTCCTCTTTTACTGAAGCCAAAGTACCCCAGCTAGTAGAACATAACACATGTATAGGCAACAGCTTTTGGCATAGTGCCCTTTCCAGTTTTTTTGGCACCCAAATGAGGGCCAGAATCATTCTGTTTGTATGTTTGTTTGTTTGTTTGTTTGTTTGTTTGTTTGTTTTCCGAGACAGGGTTTCTCTGTGTAGCCCTGGCTGTCCTGGAACTCACTCTATAGAGCAGGCTGGCCGCAAACTCAGAGATCTGCCTGCCTTTGCCACCCAAGTGCTGGGATTAAAGGCATGCGCCACCACTACCCAGCGGCCAGAATTGTTTTTAAGACTATCTTACCAAAAGCAACTGATAGATTCAATGCCATTCCAATCAAAATTCCAGCATAATTTTTTATGGACCATGAAAGAGAAATTCTGAACTTTATATAAAAAATTAAACACAGAGTAGCCAAAAAATAGACAAACAATTGGCAAACAATAGTCAAAACAATTTCTTAACTTAGGGAGGAATCACCATACCTGTCTTTAAGCTGTATTACAGAGCAATAGTGACAAAAACTGCATGGTATTGATGCATGTCAGACACATTGATCAATGGAATAAAATAAAAAATCCAGAAACAAACCCATACACCTATGAACATTTGATTTTTGGTAACAAAGCCAAAAGCAGACAATAGAAAAAAGAAAGCATCTTCAACAAATGGTGTGAGCCTAACAGAATGAAAATAGATCCATACTTTACACCCTGCACAAAACTGAAGATCAAAGTGCATACAGGACCTCAACATAAAACTTGATACACTAAATCTCAAAGAAAAGAAAGTGGGAAATACCCTTAAATGCATTGGTACAGAAGACAATTTCCTGAAAAGAACATCAATAACTCAGGCTCTAAGATCAACAATTGATATGTGGGACATTAAAAAACCGCAAAGCTTTTGTAAAGCAAAGAACACTGTCAGTAGGACAAATCAGCAGTCTACAGACTGGGAAAAGATCTTCAACAACTCTATGTCTGATAGAAGGCTAATGTCCAAAATTTATAGAGAACTCAAAAAGTTAGATACCAACAACCCAAAATAAGCCGATTAAAAATAGGTTACAGATGTAAACAGAATTGTCAACAGAGGAAATCTGAATGGCTGAGAAGCACTTAAAAAATGTTCAAAGTCTTTAGTAATCAGGGAAATGAAAATCAAAACAATGCTGAGATTCCATCTTACATTGCTCTGAACAGCATAGATCAAAATCTCAAGTGATAACTCATGCTGGCTATAATGTGGAAAAAAAGCGGAAACCCCTACATTGCTGGTAGGAGTGCACATTTGTACAATCACTTTGGATATAAATTTTGTGGTTTTTCTGAAAACTTGGAATAGTCCTAACTCAAGACCCAGCTTTACCATTCCAGGGCATACACCCAAAAGATACTCCAACATCACACAAAGACACTTGGTCATAAATGAACACACCAGCTTTATATATAATAGCCAGCAACTAAAAACAACCTATATGTTCCTCAACTAAAGAATGATTTAAAAAGGTAGTATATCTAAACAATGGAATACTATTCAGTTATAATAAAATAGAGACATCATGAATTTTGTAGGAAAATGGATGGATCTTGAGAATATCATTCTGAGTGAGGTAACTCAATCCCAAAAGGAAATGAATGGTACATATTCACTTATAAGGGGATATTAGCAATAAAATACAGGATACCTGTGCTACACTCCATAGTTTCAAGAAGGCAGGACAGAAAGGAGAGCACAAGCAAGGATACTTGAACCTCATTTGGAAGGGGGAATGGGAAAGTCATGGAGACATGAAAAAGGAACTGGGTGAGAGAGGGGATCAGGGGGTTTGATTCCTCACGGTCAGGTGTGGAGAGGGGCAAGGATGATAGCCATATGGCCATAAGTTTGAATAGAAATCTGAAACCAACAGGAGCAGGGAGAGGTAGGGGGCGTCTACAGAAAGAGATGGAGACTTGGGGTAGGGGAGTCACCAAAGAAGTAATGGGGAGATCCTTAACATTGACTCAAAGCACTGGGGGTATGGACTCCTGGGAGGTTGACTCCTGAGGCCAGGCAAGAACCCCAGTGGAGCCATAGGGACACCAATCCACACATAACACTTAAAATCCCCAAATTATCCCATCTACAAGAAATGAAGGAAGGAGGGATAAAGCATAGACTGAGGAAATATACAGTAAATAACTAATCAAACTTAATACCCATGGGCAAGAACCAATCCTTGATACTATTAATGATACTATGTTATGCATGGACCAGAAGTCTAGTACATTTTTCCTGTGAGAGGCTCCACACAGCAGCTGACTTAGACAGATGCCGACACCCACATCCAAACTGTGGATGGAGCCTGGTGACACTCATGGAGGAATAGGAGAAAGGATTGTGCCCCAAAGAGAATAGGAACTCCATAGGAACACCAAACAGAGTTAACTAATCTGGATCATTGGGTCTCTTGTATACTGAATTACTGACTAAAGAGCATATATGCACTGGATCTAGGCTTCCTCACACATATGTAACAGATATGCAGATTGGTTTTCATGTGGGTCCAACCAACGGGAGCTGCTGTTATTCCAGAAGCTGTTGCTTGTATGTAGAACATGCTCTTCTATCTGGGCTGCCTCTCTGACCTCAGTGTGAAAGCAATCCTTAGCTTCACAGAGACTTGAAGTGCAAGGGTAGAGTGATGCCTAGGAGGGGGGGTGAACCCTCTCAGAAGAGAAGGGGAAGCAGGTGTGTGGGAAGGATTGTGGGAGAAGGTAACTGGAAGAGGGGACTGTGGTTCAGATAAAAAGTGAATATTTTAAAAGTAGAAAAAATCTAGTGGCATGTTGATTGCAAGTTTTTCAGCACATTGATTATTCTCTTATCTGAAGTGATTTGTACCAAAGGAGTAATTGTAGGATAGGCATTCACCACAAACTTCTGAACAGTCAGAATAACTGGGTCATACATCCATAACAGAATGGAGGTGGATGAGATGATGAGGTCCAGCCAATACATGGCCACAAAGAAAACAACAAGCAGCAAAATGGACTGGGTAGCCTTTTTTTCATGGGCTACTCTCAGATGACTGATGCTATGAAGATAATTGCATTGCCTCTGATGTCTGAACAAGATAATAACCATGTATGTGCTTGTGATCAGCATGACTCCTACAAGAAACACATCCCTGGAGGTTGTCATTGTTAAAATCATTCCCCTAATGATGTAATTCATGGGGAGGAGTGAGCAGGATTTAGTGAC
Source organism: Apodemus agrarius (assembly GCA_964023405.1). NCBI lineage: Eukaryota > Metazoa > Chordata > Mammalia > Rodentia > Muridae > Apodemus > Apodemus agrarius. The sequence goes on along the minus strand of OZ030006.1, from coordinate 83,798,365 downwards.
CTTCATCTCCTTGGTTTGGCTCACATTGGTAAAACCACTAACATAGAAGATCAGGTTACTACTAAGAGAAAAATTTAAAGACCAAATGTAAAAGAGAAAAGCATTGATCATGTGTTTTTTTAGTTTATGTTTAAATTTTGCCAGCACAGAGTTACTGGGACTAATTGTGACAGCCTGGAACACACTCAGGAGGCAGGTGATGCAGATAGAGAGGCCTCTCATCACCCTGTGTGTGTATAGAGTTGCCTTACATTTGATGCCATTCTCAACATTCAGAGCCTCAAATATATTTGTAAGTATGATATTTCCTCCAGACAGGATCATCACTATGTGAACAAAGGTCAGCTGACAGGAGATCAGGTCAATTGGCTTAGGTTTGTTACTTAGGATTATGAAAATATAAAAAACTAGAAGAATCATATTGGCTAGGACTCCAAGTCCAACCTGAAAATAAAGGACATTCTCTGATGATAACATAAGTGGAAAGTGTTTTCATATTAACAGCATAGTTGGAAGCATTTTTCCTCATTCCTGGAAAAGAAAAACAACAGAGAACACATGAAACTTGTGATTCACTGGACAGACCATCTATATCATCATTCTATTTTCCATACTAAATCTTGATTAACCTCTCCGTTTAACTTTGGTGTTACAGAGTGCATGTAGATATGGCCCACATATCTAGATACTCTCCATTATAGATAATAAATGCATTCACAGTCATCTGTACATAACACAAATTTTGTCTGATTTAACTGTGTCTAATTACTTAAAAATATAATACTATTGATATAAGTTCTCTCATTTTATACTTAACACCTAAAACAGTATAGATGAGCACAGAATATTAATCAAAATTGTGTAACTAAACAAAATGTATGTTGGACCTGGAAAAAATCACAAAAGATATTAAAAAAATCTGGTGATTCTGTCTCATGTTCCATTCTTTTACTGTGTTTGGTTCTGCAACTATCTTTTTTTTTTTTGGACTCATAATTCTAATGGAATCACAGTTGTAATTCACGATGATATCTTTATTTTAATCAGCAAGAGGTCTATCTGAATTTATCTTTTATTTATGTTTCTTTATTCCATGAAATAGTATATCCCCAGATTCTAGAACTGAAGACAGATACAGTGGGAGACCATTAGTGTGCATTCTACACGCTATTATTTGTATAACCACAATGGGTATAAGTAGCTGTAAATGGCTTTGATTTCAGTTTCTATCCCATTTAAACCCTTAACAAACCCTGTTTCACTATTAAGGAACTAATTCCCAGATAACAAGGGAAATACTCTTTTTCTTTCCTTTTCATTTGGGAAGGGAGTAAATCATTAACAGTATGATTTATTATGGCTTTTTCAGACATCTATATTTTAATTTTACCTAACCCTATCCTTCTCTGAATTTATTTCTCTCCCACTTACCTAAAAATCTCACCTATTTTCCTATTTCTCTCTCTGATAAATTGTGTCCTGATACCCTGTTTTACCTTCCTCCTACCATCTTCTATATTTACATCCTTCCTCCACTCAGTAAGCACTGTCTCTTCCATTTCTCTGATAAGAAAACCCTGCTATCCTACTCTCTATTGTTCCCCTCCACAAAACCTATCCAGTCAATTCATTTTTTTTATTTCTGTAGTTTCTACAGGTTACATAATCATATCTGAAGATGTCAAGCTAGGAGCCTACAAAAAGAGAGAACTGGTGACAGTAAGACAAGCAGTATTTTCCAACATTATGACAAACATGAACATGCTGAAGATGACTACATAGTGATGCTGTTTTAGAATTTCTGTTTTAAAAGAGATTCCTTCTCATGCAGTAGAAAACATTGTCCCAAGTGTCATCATACATTTTTTTTATGGTTTTGCTCAACAGTCTTAACTTTGGTGCTTATGTAAGCTACTTTGCCTGGCTATCAGGATCATTTTAGTATTAAGTTAATTTAATTTAGTACTTTCAAATCAGTTCTGTGATAAATCAATACAAAATAACTATACCAATTCAGATTCTTGTGAGAATCTTATGTCCAATAATATTTTCAAGTTCACTCATATATTCCACATATATACATGCATATGTGCATGTATGCATAGAAAGAATGCAGAAGTTATAGGATGCAACCATCCTATAGCATCCCCATGAATATGACATGATAAATCACACATTTTGTATTTATGTGACTTTTGCTCTTTAAATGTTTAATCAAGTAAAAGAATGCATTCATATCAAAGTCCAGAGCCAGAAATTTAATTCTCTCATCTATATACATGTACAGTAGCTGCATAGTTATGGTCTGTTATTTGAAGCTTGAGGATATGGGCTTGAGAGACATTGGCTGTTAAGAGCACTTTACTCTCATGCAATGGACCTCTATTAGCTACTAAGCAGACTTGGTAGATCATGACCATCTCTAACTATAGTTCTAGAGTATGCATTGTCTTCTCTGTCTTGTTACACTAGTGTTACACCGACATACATGTAAGCAAAACAATCATATATGGGACATAACATAAATAATTTCCAAATAAAAGTTCCTGGATAATACTTAATTCAAGACTTCTTATCCCAATTGAAAGAAACACTACCCTTATTTGAATTTTAAAACTGCTAAGGCAAAAATGCTGTAAGTATAAAATCTTTGTTATTTGTACATATAAAATTTATTATAATAGAACATGCAATATAAGTAATATAAAAGGATGGGTAAATAAAGTAAGAGATGGTATTCTAACATGTTTTCCCCCTAAGGTATGTTCTTTACTCTCTCTAGTTCATCCACTGAGTTACAAATATTTATCAAATAAAGAAAATGATACATCTTGTAAGTGATCAAGTGGAATTTTTATCTGCAGTTCACAGAAGATAATACTAAACCAGAAAAGACCATCACTACCACAATTATAGATCTGTTATCATATGATGCACTAAGAAAAGTCATCTGTTTTATTTGATAAACAACTGCAGTTCTTAAATTGTAATATTGAATTTTATGTACTACACGACAAGCGATTTCAATAAAGCTTAATGTAAATGGAGAAGCCATCACTATTAAATTGACCCAGACCAAAAGACTATGTAATATCCAAGAAGCTGCCCGAAGAAATGAACAATAAGAGAGGAAGAGTAGTTTTCTTCTTAGCTTTGTATTTTCCAAGAAAAATCATTTTAGCCCTCAATTATGACAGTTTTGATTTTAAACTTCTTTTATGAATTTATGGTAATCTTTGCATTCTTTGTAGAGATTAATATTCTCAGGAAGATACAAATATACTAGATGAAAAGTAATATTTTCGTTTTAAATTTTACCATATTTAATGACTAATGACTTAAAAGCAGTATGAATACTCAGAATATCAACTGACTGAATGACTTCAGGTGACAAGATACATGGTGATGCCCAATATATTCTCCAAAGTCACCAAAGAATGAGTCTTCAGGAATATTGGGACCCTAGGCAACCAGGCTAGTTCCATGGATCTTTATTAAGTAGATAATGACAGCAGAACTAAATACTGGTCAGTTGTTGACAAGCTATTAATGTAGAGCTATTATCTGATACTCTTAGATAACTAAAAGAGATGAATTGTTCTTTGGAAATTGAGTTCATGACATGTGTAACTGGAAGCACACAGATGATGACAGGTGTTATCACCTCAAGGTTCCCAGCCAGTTTCCATAGGAAAGCAGAAAAGCAGAAATGTCACTGCAGAGATGTGGGAAACCAATCATATCCAGAGTTTTGTAACAAGTTGCATGGCATGAGTTTTGGAGAAATTTGAAGATGTGGTCCCGAAGTGTGTGTGTGTGTGTGTGTGTGTGTGTGTGTGTGTGTGTGTGTGAAATTACTAGACTGCTGTGATTATGAATAAAGCAATGACCCAGTGTGGGCCAGGGCTGCTAACAGAGTACCTTTACATCAACTGATTGAAAAATTGAATAAGGCCAGGCATGGTGGCGCATGCCTTTAATCCCAGCACTTGGGAGGCAGAGGCAGGTGGATCTCTGAGTTCGAGGCCAGCCTGGTCTACAAAGTGAGTTCCAGGACAGCCAGAGCTACGCAGAGAAACCCTGTCTCGAAAAACCAAAAAAAAAAAAACAAAAAAAACTGAATAAGATATGGTTGTGCAATAAAATGAACTTTTATAAAATGGAGAATGTGTTTCCCATTGACTTAATCAAATTCATGGACCCTGACTAAACTTTTGGTGCAGATATTTGATGTGAAATATCTGATGTGAACAAACTGAATTTGATGTGAACAAACTGAAAATTCTGTAATGACTGCAAATACAAACTCAGGGTTTTTCATTTGGTTTTTGTAGTGTTGTTACTCTGTGACTATTAACATGATGATATTAACTGGCATAATTTTGTTCGATTTAATAAAAATCAGCAATTTCACCAATCTACATTATCTGTTTCCATGTTAATTCTCTCTCTCTCTCTCTCTCTCTCTCTCTCTCTCTCTCTCTCTCTCTCTCCCTCTCTCTCTCTCTCTCTTACTCTATTTCTACTCTTTCTCTCTCTCTGACTCTCCCACCCCCTTTATCTGTCTCTCTGTCTCTGTCTCTCTCTGTCTTTGTGTGTGTGTGTGTGTGTGTGTGTGTGTGTGTGTGTGTGTGTATTATCAAAGGAGGGAGAGATATCTGTACTTTAAACTGGCTTTGATCAAATCTATGATGCTCCTGCCTTAGCCTTGAATGTGTAGATATAGACACTAAGATGGATAGATGCTAAGATAGGTAGATGCTAAGAAACATAGATGCTAAGATACAAAGACAACCTATTAGTGGAATATAAAGCAAAGTCTTGTTGTAGTTTTGAAACTTAAAAGAGTGTCTCCATTTTTCCTGTGGCCCCTTTTATTCCTTCTATCTTTTAAAATTAAAGCAGTACTGGACTCTCAGACCAACCTGCCTTAACCATCCCTGTGTGCACACTGTACTGTTGTGCACCTCTGAGGCAGGAACATGGGAGGAGGAGGATGTCCTTCTGCCTTTGGGTAAGAGGGTTGTTTTCTAACATCTGAAAATAAATCAGTCTGTCCTGGGTTTATCTTCCTACTCCATAGATCTCCTGCTCCCCTTAGCAGGAGTCAGCCTTCCTTTCTGATTCTGCTCACTGCAATGCATTGGAGTGGCTTCTAATTGTGTAGTAAATTCAGCCTTATCCATGAGATACTTTATCTTCCAGGGCTTTGAGAAACTTAGACAGTTGGGGCTGGAAAGAGGGCACCTTGTTTTCAGTATTGGCTGTTCCTCCAAAGAATGTGGGTTCAATTCCCAGCACCAAGACGGTTCCTTGCAAGTGTCTGTAAGTCAAGTTCCAGGGGATCCAACTCCTAAACACTGACATACTTGCATGACAAACACAAATGCACATTAAATTAAAAAAAACTTGAACAATGATAGACATTTAAAAAAAGGTCATACTTGTTTACAATTTTTGTATTGGCAGCTACTAGACTGCTACACTGCAGACTGAATAAAGTGAACTTCCCAGCCCACAGTTAGCCAGGAGTTCTTTTGTCTTTGGCCTGCAGAGTTCCTGTTAACACATTTGGTTATTGGAGATCTGCATGTCTCTGTTCTCCAGGACTTGCAGCAAAGGCACGGGCACTGTCCTGCTGGTGAGGTTTCCAGTTTGTACTCTTAGCTTTTCTCTGAGCCTAGAGATCACACTTAGATATAGCTTCTCAGACATGATGTCTTTACCTCAGGATCAAAAACAAATCAGGCAAAGAGGTCAAATCTATTCCATCTTGAGACCAACCTCCATCTTACAGAAGAAAAAAGAAAAAAATCCTGAGAACTTGACCTGCACCAAAACCCAAGCTGAACCCACACACATCAGGAAGGACCCTACAACTACTCCTTGGCCAGTTACTTCCTAGCTACTTCCTAGCAACAGTTAAGCAAAGATTTATCTGATTCTTTCAGATGTACTTTCAGACCATTTGTGATCTGCAAGGTCTTGCTTCTCACCATTCACCTGTTGGCTTATACTCATTCAATTTGATGCTTGCCATATTGGACACCCCCTTGCTTTCCCACTCACTTGGTCCTATTTTCATATAGAAACTTATTCTGCTGAGGATTCAAGTCCATTCCACCTTCTCTCCCCATCCTGCTGTGTCAGGACTGGGCTGGAGGAGAGCCCATACCCAGAGAGTTTGTAATAAAGAGATCCTAACACTTTTACATCAGAAACATCTCCTTGGTGGTGCTTTGGGGTTCAAGAACACTTACTGGCACAACAGTCTGAAGAGTGTAAGCCCTATAACTGAGTATCCAGTCGTGGTGTGAGGTTTCTTCTGCTCTCTATGGGAGCCATCCCCAGTTAGTATGGAGCCCTGAAACACTGCCAGCCTGGGCATGAGCTGCTGAGAACCTTTAGCAGTCAGGAGTTCTCCTGAGTTCATGGAAAGTTCTAACAAAAAAGGAAATGAGGAGTCTTCCTACTTTTACATTTGGTTTTGATGCAGGGCTTTGATGGGCTTTGGAGCACATGTGGCAGCAGTGATTTCACTGAAGCAACTGCATTGGAATTCACAGGAGTTTCCTCATTAGAGTGGATCAAATAAGTATGCTGTAAAGGTATTCTGGATGGGTATGAGACAGTGTGCTATGTGCTCTGGGCTGGTTATGTAACAGAATTCTCTGTTGGTCTGTGTCAAAAATACTTTGCACAAGGTAGTCTTGATTACCCTCTGAAATAACTTAAAATATTGCTCTTGTAAAAGTGTCTGTTGGATTTTTAAAAACTTTAGTGATTTATATATTTTTCTAAGTCATTAACTATACTCTGAAATAGGTATTTGTATCTACTTTTGTAACTTCATCAGAAAAAAACTATATTGAAAACAAAAAAAGAAGGAACGACGGAAGTGCTGGGATCACAAGTGTGATAGGTGTATGCCACCACACCTGCCTTCATATCCCATTTTAATCTTATATACAATAGAATATATGAAAGAAAAATAACAATGGTGTTTGTGATATTCATCACCTAAACTTAAATTTACATTGCATTTCTTTGTGAATGCATATTTTAATAAGCAATTGCGTTTGTAATTATTACAGGAAAACTTTGGGATATTGACTTTAAATAATTTTATACCATTTGATAATTGAAAATATTTTTCTCACTGCTAATGAAAAGCTTACTGAATATTATATCAGTAGCAACACTAAAAGGTTCAATTTAGAAAATGTGAAATATTATAACTGAATTTATTTTAATGGAAATATTCAAATATCTACTTCAAATGATCTAATTGATTTTTTATAAGGATAATTTTACATGTATTTAATAAATGAGATAAGATTTCCAGATACTTTTGAAATACCTACAAAAGATCGACTTTATTAGAAATTATTGCAGTAGAATAAACAAATCTATCTAATTTTAAATAAACATAATATACAATGTTAACCATGTCTTCTGTTTTCCTAGGCCACGGTTGAAACTTTCCAAATAATTGCTACATATATGCAAAGTTTAAAAAAAAAAACAGGAAATTACTGATACACTTTAAATCAATTAATATTTCTTGTATATTCCTACCTTGCACTTTATATAATTAAACACATACAGTTAACTTAAGAAATGAAAATTGTACCCGTGCACACCAACAAATGTGTTTTCTTTGATTTTTTCCCTTCTAAAGTATTTAGGTGTCTTGAATCAGGAGTGGAAAACTAGCAAAGTTGGCAATACCTATACCTTGGTGAAACAATGATCTTAGAATTATTAGAGTACATCGCATGAGAATCTTATGTTATATATGCTGCTTGAATAAAGCATTGGGAGCTACTTTTTAACATGCACATGGATGTACATTCATTGTAAAAAGTGATGGGCTTCGTGACATGCTCAATCAATACATAATACCCATTGATCACCTTCACACGTTCTTGTCTCTCTTTCCATCCTTCTGCTAGGCATCTGTCTTCTTTCTAATAGCCTCTTTCTTCTATAATGTATATAATCAGAGATCAAAGTAAAATCTATGTTCTTTTATAAATTATTACACTGATACCTTTATGTCTACAAGCGTCTGTTAAATGCTTATTTAACAATCTCAAAAGTAGTATTTTAAGAATAAGATTTTTAATCACTTAGAAGAGAAATATCCTGCTTCATTCTAACACTAACTTAAAGCTCACTATAATGAAGAAAAAAAGGAAACACTCACCTGGCCATGCCTTTGACAAGCATTCCTATAGCATGAGTTTCCAAAACTAGTTATAAGGAAATAATGTCATCAGCTCAGCTCCCCATAGTCCCACAATTATCATGTTATCTGAAGAAGGCAGTTCTGACCTTGACATTGCTACAAAGTGGTACCTTCAAATAGAAAAGTGAACTTTCCTAATTCCAGGAGAGCAGTAGATTAAGAACAGCTGAACTTTGGGTTTCCCAGGTGTGAACTTTTCTCTCTAGGCCATATCTGTCTGTCTGGATTAACTGATCCCAGTCATAAACAAAACAAATGTAACAATAATAATATTACCCCAATTAAAAGAAGTGGGAAAAGATCTTAGATTCCCCCATGGTACCATTCCTACTTCCCAAACCTCCATGGTGTCCTCCATACTTACTTGACAGAGGTTTCAGAGTGTCACCTGTAAATTAACAGCTCTTGATAAAATTAGAAAAATGTCACCTCCTCCAAATACACTTAGGAAAAATAATCTTTCCTACACAGTATACAGAAGGGAGATAAAGTGATTGTTTTATCAGGAGCACTACCTTTAACTAGGCTGTATAGCTGAGATGTAGCTCAGTTGATAGAGACTATGCCTAGAAACTATTGTGTATGTAAGACACAATGAAATATGCCAATCCTTTAAGTTATAGGCACAGGTGAGGGAAAATAATCCCAAGTCAATGGCAAACACAATACCGTTGATAAGATCATAGAAGAAACCAACCCAGTGACATACCCATAAGACTCAAGAGACTCACAGAACACACTGAAGAGACAAGAGCAGAATCAAAATTTTAAATGCATCTTAGAAGTAATATAGTATACAGAACTAAAAAGTGGATTGAAATCTCTAAAAGAATGACTGACAAATAAAGAAAACCCACTAAATGTAAAAATTAATCTCCCTGATTATAGGGAATGGTGGAATAGGTACAGCTGATTTTTCAAGGTAAACATTCAAAGGCAGAAGAGCCTGCTCAGTACATCCCAAGTACCAAATAATATACTCAATAAAATTTGTGCTGTGATTGAAGGAAGAAGACCCAATTTGCCTGTTACAATAGCAGATAGAGAACTTGTTTGGAGCTTTAGCAGACCCATATATGTGAATCACAATGGCAGCACTTGGAATTTGAAACAAAAATTCTGCCATCATCAGCAAGTAGATAGTCTCCCCTTGAGAGAAAGCTCTGTCCCTGTTATTGAATCTTAGAAGACACCAAACATTTGACAGTGAGCCACTAGAATCACCTATGTGATTCTAGGATCTGTTTACGTGTGGTATTATTTGACCAAACAAGTTCTGAATTTGGAGGTACACAGTATCCATCAATAATCAAATTCATGTGGTGATTATGTGATAATGCCTCACCAGGTTTTGAGGGCAGAATAAGTAATTAAAAATGCCTATGGCTCTACTCCTATTACAAGGTCTTCGGACACCAACCATCTACTAAATGTATTACATGGTGTGACTTATGATCAGGTAGGGCCTTGGTACTGTACACTATGCAAATTCCACCTAGAAGTGTGCACCTATTGCATTAAAAACCTATTTTTAGGACAACCATGAAAGATATAAATGAAGAAACTTATATAGAACTTCAGGGATTACAAATATATTTGACATAAAGTTAGATGTGGACAGACATGCAATTGTTTACTGATTCATGGGCTATTACCAATTCATTGGTGGAAAACTGAACTTAGGCCATACTGAAAATATGGGTTTTTGTCCATTCTTCATTTTCTACTGACTAGCACACTTCTTGCACAGGTCAGTTGCTGATGGAGGTTATATGTGGAATTAGGATGAATCAGTTCTTAAGTGCACAGCACATGGATGATTCAGCCTGATTGAATTAGTATCTTTTACATCCTACTTTCCAGAATTCGTCAATGAACAATGAAGGCAGTATGTACTCATTTCGGCTGGAGTATAGACCCAGAGATCTCATAAACTTAAACAAGTGATGAACTCTGGCAAAATAAAATATATATAATGTTATGGTTTATACATTATAAATTATTATATATAAGTACATTTCTCATATGTAGAAATATAGATAAATCTTGATATTATATGGAAGAAATACTGTAGATATAGAAATGCAAGTACCATATAGTTTATTTTTACATAAGGTTAAATATATATACATATATGTGCATACATGTATATATATATATGTGTGTGTGTGTGTGTGTGTGTATTGACTAGAGGATTATCTGAAATTAAAGGGAGAGAGAAAGAATGGAAAAGTTTAACCCTGTTAAATTCTTGGTTACTATGTAACTCAGTATGGGAGATCAACATACATACTATTGTTGATATAAACATTAAAACCTTGAGCAATGTTAAGAATGTTAGTCAAATAACTTTCCACAAAAAGAACTACAAAGGGGAGAGGGGAAGGACATGATCAAAGTACTTCATTACACATACAAAGTACACAATAAGCTGAATTGAAAAAGTCTACCTGCTTGCTTGTCTTTCAGACCCCCACCAACCACTAGGCTCTAGAACTACATAGGCCCTAATCTGAAACTTAATTACAGAAACCCAGAGCCTATCTTTCAGCCTATTAGCTCATTGCTGGGTTCAGGAATCAGAATGGTCAGAAGACTGAAAAATCATCTACAATTGATCTGAGCTAACTCTTATCATACGTGCTCCCAATTTCCTAGTTAAACACACACACACACACACACACACACACACACACACATACAGGCTAACATATGGATTAAAATAATCATGACCCACCCTCTGCTGCAAAATATAAACAAACCATAACATCAATTTAAAATGTGATCTAAAGATAAAAGAATGACAGACTTTCCAAGCAAAAGGACCTAAGAAGCAAGCTAGTGTAGCCATTGAATTCTTTGTTTGTTTGGTTGGTTGGTTTTTTGTTTCTTTGTTTCTTTCTTTTTCTTTCTAATTGGTTATTTTATTTATTTATATTTCAAATGTTATCCCCCTTCCCGGGTTCCATGCAATAAACCACCTATCCTGTCCCCCTGCCTCTATGAGTGTGATCCCCCACCCACCCACTTCTGCCTCAGCACCTTAGCATCTCCCTACCCTTGGTCATTGAGGCTACACAGGACCAGATGGCTCCCCTTCCAGTGATACCTGATAAGGCAATCCTTTGATACATATCCAGCTGGAGCCATTGTTCCTCCCATGTATACTCTCTGGTTGGTGGCTTAGTCACTGGGAGCTTTGGAGTGTCTGCTTGTTTGATATTGTGTTTCTTCCAATGGGGTTGCAAAACCTTTAGCTCCTACAGTCCTTGCCCTAACTTCTTAACTGTGGTCCCCATGCTCAGTCTGCTGTTTGCCCACATACAACCACACATGAGTTGGTTGGGCTCTGGCAGAGCCTCACAGTGAACAGCTATACCAGGCTCCTGTCAGTAAGCACTTCTTGGCATCAGCAATACTGTCTGGGTTTGGTGTCTGCAGATGGGTTGGATCCCTAGGTGAGGTGATCTCTGGATGGCCTTTCCTTCAGTCTCCACTCTTTGTCCCTGCATTTCCTTTTGACAGGTGGAATTCGGGATGAATATTTTTGAGGTGGATAGGTAGCCCCATCCCTCAAACAGTGTCCATGCCTATCCACTGGATATGGTCTCTACAGTTTCTATCTCCCCTTTGTTGGGTAATTTGGGTAATGTCCTTCTTGTTGGGTCCTGGGAACCTCTACAGTCCCTGGCATCTAGGTCTTTCCAGTGATACCAGAGTTTCTTATTCACCCTCAAGATCTAAATAACTTTAAGCATTCTACAGTTTTAACAATTCAAATACATGGAAATATTCATCGTTTTATAATATCCAAGCTTATGATATTTATAGAGTTCTACTTTTCAAAATCTCTTAATTGTGAGCTTCATTAAAATATTTTCTATCTTTCTTTTTTTTTTTCAATTTGTCAAGCTGTGACTGTTTATTAACTCATCAGATTATAAAAGTGCAATGGGCAAAATCTTAGTTCATCTGTCTGGTAAGCCTGTTTATCTGGTCTTCCCTGTTGTCAGCATCTCCACCTTCTACAAAGTGAGTTGTCTTCACTCCACCTCATGGAGAACATAATTTAAAGGGTCACAGGAAGGTATTTGCTTCTTTGAAGCATTTCCCAACTGAATAGATTTCATGAATTAGAGTCTCCATGAAAATGATGCCAAATTATCTGGAATTATCTGTCAAGGCAATCTACTTCTTACTGATTTTTCTTGTAGATGAGCTCATTTACTGACTTCAGGTTGGGGTACCCCCACACAATGTATGGTTCCACAATCCTCAGCATGTTATCTGAAGCCGTGTTGAGCTTAACAAAGGTACCCTTGAAGATCTGTCGAAGACAACGAAGCTGCAATACCTTATGGAATTCTGGGCTTACTCCATTGATACCTTGGATTTTGATGACAAACTCTAATTTTGGTTTTGCGGGCACATAGAAGCTGCCAGCTTTCCTTGCCATCCTGGCCATCCGAATCTCAGTCCGGTACATCTGCCTGTACTCCTTGTGATAGTGCTTTGCCTTCTCATAGATGAGCTTCCTCCTTGCCTTTCACAGTGTCTTCAGAGCAAATCTTTTCCTCAGGTGCTTCACCTTCAACTCAGAGAAATTACTTTGCTGTTTCTTAAGGGTTTCTGGCATGGCAAGAAACTTTTTCTTAAGAGTTTTTGGCACAGCAGGAACCTTTTTCTTAAGAGTTTCTGGCACAGCAACAACCTTCTTTTTCTTCTCTGGAACAGTCTCTGTGGTTCCAGCCAGAAAAGAAGACCAATATTTTCTTTCTTTAAGAAGGAAAAATCAGGGTAAATTCACAATCAAGACAAAACAAAATCAAACTCAACTGTCCAGTGACTGAGATAGACTTATGATCTTCTGGAGTCCTCCAGAAGGCTTGTGTCCCTTCCCTAGCTCTGCCCTTTTTGCATACATCTTGTCTTTTTGGCTCCAGCTGGCTGCTACTATTCCAGATGGGACTGGCATCTCTGAAACTGGTGGGTGTCCTTGATGCAACTGAATGCGCACTTACACTTATCATTTGTCTCTCTTCCTGAAGAGAAGCCTTAACTTATTTGCGTTATAGCTTCAGTCCTGAGCCTTCAATTTCCAACAAGGCTGAACATTCACCAGTGGACACTCTTGGTCAGCTACTCTCTACGACCCCCTTCATACCTTTAAAACGAGTAAGACCTGGATAACTGTTACACATTACCATGTTTGGCTGGCAACCTGAATTACAACCTTGGCTGCCTCTAAAACATAGCTTCTCTGTGATATCATAAAATGCTTCTAGGAAGATTTCACATTGATGATGCTGCTTTCTTCTTACTCAATGTTAATTCCTTACCTCCATGTAACTAGCATCAATTGACCCAATAACAAGACAGGTTTTGGTTTAGTAAATCAAGTACTTTGTTAATCACAGTTGAAACTTTGGATGAAGCTAACCAGAACCAAGGAATTTTAATTCAAAATAGCAAATATCCCTGATATCTCAGAAATGTCAAGATCCAGGCCTTCATCTTCTGCACTGCTGTTAACATTTTTATCTTAGATGCTACTACAGAACATTCTACCCATCTCTTAACACTCAATGGCATTTGTAGCCCACAGTTCCAAAGTCTTTCCACAATCCCCACAAAGACATGGCCAGGTCTGTCATAGTAATACCTCTCTTCTGTACCATGTGAGGTGGAGGCTTATAGTTGTATCACGTGAGGCAGAGTCATGTGGTATCTTGCTGAGGCAGACTTACACGGTATTTTGCTGAAACAAGACTCATGAAAGGGCACATGATGTTTGGAGAGAGTATAAATAGGATTCCATGGACAGTGAAGGTGAGCTTGCATAGCTAGCTTTGCATGCTTCCTTGGTCTTAAGTCTTGCTGATCTTCTTTTCATTGAGGGAGTCACAAAAGAGAACTCCTGGCACTCACTGGTTCTGTCCACTCCTGGTGACTCATGCCAATTTGGTGGAGGCATGGCTGTTTCTGCTGGATCTTGCCACTGCTGCTGATTTGTATTTGGTATACTGAAATGACTGAACTGGGTTACTAGTATCCTGACAACAGAGATTGCAATCACCACAGAGAACTACTTCTAAACAGGTCCACATGCCCTTGTACTATTTACCATCATTTCTCTCCTCCATTTAGATGATGAGCTAGAAGTGCATCAGAGCATTTTAAAGTTATTTTGAAATATCTAAGTATATACCAATGTGTTTTTAGTTAGGGTTTCTGGTGTTACAAGGAAACATTGACCAAAAGGCAAGTTGGGGAAGAAAACTTAAACTTCCACATTGCTTTCATCACCAAAGGAGGTAAGGACAGGAAATCAAACAAGGCAGAACACTGGAAGCACTAGCTGATGCAGAAGCAATAGAGAGGCACTACATATTGGCTTGCTTCCCTTGGTTTGCTTATCCAGCCTTCTTAAAAAATTGAAGAATACCAGTCCAGGGAGGGTGTAACCCACAATAGGCTGAGCATTCTGCACAAATCACTGATTGAGAAAATGTGCTACAGCAGGATCTCATAGAGGTATTTTCTCTTCTGAGGATACTTCCTATCAGATGACTCTAGCTTGTATCACATTGGCACATAAATCAGCCATCTAAATGGATTGAGACAGAAATCAGGGAAACAACATACCCGCACAAGAGAAACAATATAAAATACCTTAGTGTAACTCTAACCAAGCAAGTGAATAACTTGTACATCAAAAATATCATCTTTGAAGAAACAAATTGAGGAAATTATCAGAAGATGGAAAGACCTCCTATACTTGGGAATCACTAGGAGTGATATAGTAAAAATAGCCCTATTGCTAAAAGTAATCTACACATTATATGAATCCCTATCAATATTTGAACATAATACTTTACATAGCTTAAAAAACACAATATTTAACTGAAGTGGAGACTTCAAGTTCTTTGGGAAATTAGGTATACCAAATGATGATTTGCCCCAGGGAGCAGGGAGACCTGCTTCGGGGACATTCTCTTGGAGACAGGGGAAGAGGGATGGGATGAGGAAATGTTGGAGGAGGGGGAAAACTCCTGGATTGTAAAAAAAAAAAAACAATTAAATATAATTTGAAAAAATAAGCCTTCTGATAAGGTAATTTATGGGAAATAGTGAGTATTATTTAGTGACCTACATGTGTTTGGTCTCCCTCATATTGGTATAAGCACCAACATAAAAGACCTTGTTACTACTGAAGGAAAAGTCGAAAGACCAAAATTAGGAGAAAGTATAAATCATGTGGGATTTTACTATTATTTTTAAATTTTGCCAATAAAGCAGAACTGGGACTGATGGTGCCATCCTGAAACACACTCAAAAGGCACGTGATGTAAATATAAAGAACTCTCATCATCCTTATTATTTAAAAGTTTTGAAGACATTCTCTACATCCAGTAACTCATATGTGTCTAAGTCAAATACCCCTTCTAGTGAGGATCATCATTATGTAAATGAAGGTCAGTTGACAGAAGGTCTAAGACCTAGGATTATGTATATATACATATACTATATATATATATGTGTGTGTGTGTGTGTGTGTGTGTGTGTGTACCATATATAATGTATATAGAAGATAAATATTGACTAGGAATTCAAGTCCAGCTAGAAAATAAAAGAAAGTCTTTAATAATGACAAAAGTGAAGAGTATACTCATCTTAAGAGTATTAGTGGAAGTCTATTTCTCTTTTTATTTTTTATTGGTTATTTTATTTATTTACGTTTCAAATGTTAGCTCCCTTCCCCATCCCATCCCCCCTCCCCCTGTGTGCACTAGTGTGTTCCCCCACCCCTCTGCCCACTCAAGACTCACTGCCCTAGCATTCAAGTATGATGGAGCATAGAGCCTTCACAGGACCAAAGGCATCCCTTCCCTTTGATGACAAACAAGGCCATCCTCTTCTACATATGCAGCTAGAACCATGGGTCCTTCCATGTGTATTCTTTGGCTGGTGGTTCAGTCCTGGGAGCTCTGGGCAGAGGGGCTCTGGTTGGTTAATATTATTGTTCTTCCTATAGGGTTGCAAACCCCTTTAGCTCCTTCAGTCCTTCCCCAACTCCTCCATTAGGGTCCCCGTGCTGAGTCTGAGATGGTTGGCTGCTAGCATCCCCATTTGTATCTGTAAGACTCTGACTCAGCTTCTCAGGAGACATCTATAACACATGCCTGTCAGCAAGCATTTCTTGGAATCTGCGATAGTGTGTGTGTTTGGTGGCTGCATATGGGATGAATCTCCAGGTGGGGCAGCCTCTGAATGGCCTTTTCTTCAGGCTCTGCTCCATTTTATTCCCCTATGTTTTATTTAGAGAAGAGCAATGAGAACGGTGGGTGGCCCCATCCCTCAACCTGGGCCTTGCCAAACCTCTAGATATGGTCTCTACATGTTCTCTCTCCCCATTGTTGGGTATTTCATCTAATGTCGTCCCTGTTGATTCCTGAAAGTTTCTTGATCTTCTGACATCTAGGACTTTCTGTGGGCTATCCCCAGTTCCCCATCCTCCATTGCTCTGTTCAATTTTCTGACTCTCTGTGCATCTCCTTTCTCTTCTCCCACACCTAATCCTGCCCCTCTTTTTTCCTCTTCCCCTCTCGTCTTCCTCCTAAGCCCCACCCACACTCTACCCCCCATGGTTCTTTTGTTTCACCTTAGTAAACCTGAAGCATCCACAGTTTTCTTCTTTTTCTTGACCATCATAGGATCTCTTAGTTGTATTAGGAGTATTCAGAACTTTTGTCCTAATACCTACTTATCAGTGAGTACATACCATGTGTCTTCTTTTGTGACTGGGCTACCTCACTCAGGATAATATTTGCCAGTTCCAGCCATTTGCCTGCAACATTCATGAAGTCATTGTTATTAATGACTCAGTAAATGTACCACATTTTCTGTATCCATTCCTATGTTGCAGGACATCTGGGTTGATTTCAGCTTCTGGCTATCATAAATAATGCTGTTATAACCGTAGTGGAGCATGTGTGCTTGTTATATGTTGGAGCATCTTTTTGGTATATTCCCAGGAGTGATATAGCTGGATCCTCAGGTAGTAAGTACTATGCCCACTTTTCTGAAGAACCACCAGACTAATCTCCAGAGTGGTTTTACCAGTTTGCAATCCCACCAGCAATGGCGGGATTCCACTTTCTTCACAACCTCTCCATTATCAGCTGTCACCTGAGTTTTTGATCTTAGTCACTCTGACTGGTGTGAGATAAAATCTCACAGTCATTTCTTTGATGACTAAGGATGTTAAATTTTTGTTTAAGTGCTTCACAGCCACTTGAGATTCCTCAGGTCAGAATTCTCTGCTTAGTTTTTAAAAACCCCAGTTTTTAAGAGGGTTAATTGATTCTCTGGAGTCTAACTTCTTGAATTATTTGTATATATTGGATATTAGTCCTTTATTGGATGTACGGTTGGTAAAGATCTTTGCCCAAACTTTGGGATCCCATTTTGTCCTATTGAGGGTGTCATTTGCCTTACAGAAGCTTTTCAGTTTTATGAAGTCTCACTTATTGGTTGCTGATCTTAGAGCATAAACCATTAGTGTTCTGTTCAGGAAATTTTCCCCTGTGCCCATGTGTTTGAGGATTTTTCCCACTTTCTCTTCTATTAGATTCAGTATATCTGGTTTAATGTGGTGGTCCTTGATCCATTTGGACTTGAGCTTTGTACAAGTATATAACAATGGGTCGATTTCCATGTTTCTGCATGCTGACCTCCAGTTGGTCCAACACCATTTGTTTAAAATGCTGTCTTTTTCTCCACTGGATGTTTTTAGCTCTTTTATCAAATAGCAAGTGAGCATAGGTGTGTGGGTTCTTTTCTGGGTCTTCAGTTCTATTCCATTTATCTACAAGCCTGTCTCTATACTAATACCACATGTTTTCTATTACCATTGCTCTGTAGTATAACTTGAGTTTAGAGATGGTGATTCCCTGAAGAAGTCCTTTTATTGTTGAGATAAATTTGAGAATTGCCCTTTCTATCTCTGAGAAATTGAGTTGGAATTTTGATGGGGATTGCATTGAATCTCCAGATTGTTTATTTTCATTTTTAAGATGGTCATTTTTGTTTTTTGGTTTTTTTTTTGTTTGTTTGTTTTTTGTTTTTTGTTTTTTGTTTTTTGTTTTTTGGTTTTTTTTTTGAGACAGGGTCTCTCTATGTAGCCCTGGCTGTCCTGGAACTCACTCTGTAGACCAGGCTGGCCTCGAACTCAGAAATCCGCCTGCCTCTGCCTCCCAAGTGCTGGGATTACAGGCGTGCGCCACCACCGCCCGGCTAAGATGGTCATTTTTACTATGTTAATCCTGCTGATCCATGAGCATGGGGGATCGTTCCATCTTCTGGGGTCTTCTTCAATTTTTTTCAGAGACTTGAAAGTTCTTGCTGTATAATTTCACTTGCTTGATTGGAGTCATACCAAGGTATTTTATATTATTTGTGACTATTATAAAGGCTGCCATTTCCCTAATTTCTTTCTCAGTCTTTTTATCCTTTAAGTAGAGGAAGGATACTGATTTGTTTGATTTAATTATCTTTCCAGCCACTTTGGTGAAGTTGTTTATCAAGTGTTGGAGTTCTCTGGTTCAATTTTTGGGGTCACTTAAGTATACTATCATATCATCTGCAAATAGTGTTAATTTTGACTTCTTCCTTTCGAATTTGTATCTTTTTTTACCTCCTTTTGTTGTCTAATTGCTCTGGCTAGAACTTCAAGTACTATATTGAATAAATAAACCTTGTGTAGTCCCTGATTTTAGTGGGATTGCTTCAAGTTTCTCTCCATTTAGTAGGTTCTTTGGTATGTTTGCTCCCATCGGAGACCTGCTCTCTCTGGGCAGAACTGGAGTACAGTGCTGGACTTAGAAGTCTATTTCATATGTCTGAAAAAGAGAATACATATCAAACTTATGATTCGCAGGACAATATGCCTATATAATTATTACATTTTCCATAGTAATTCTATATTAACCTATCTCTTTAACTTTTGAGGTTCCAGATTGGGCATAGTATACACTTCTATATGCCTTCCATGTATCATATATATCATGATATATATATATATATATATATATATATATATATATATGAAAGCATTCACAGTCATATCTACACAGAATGTACACTTTGTGTATCTATATTGTACCTGGCTCTCATGCCTTAGAAATCTACCCTATTGATTTAGATCCTTTCATTTTCTAGTTAACACCTAAAACAGTAGTTATTGGCAAAGAACATTAGTCACATTTGTATACCTGAATAAAAATTATTTCAACCCTGTGGGATATAATCACAAAATAATCCAAAAAACAAAGCTGAGTCAGTCTTATATTTCTATAACTTTATTGTATTCCTTTTAAAAATGATCCATGTTTTGCTTTATAATTCTTTTGAAATAGTACTGATAAATCATAATAATACCATTGTTTTAGTTAGCAAAATGTCTTCCTCAATTTATCTATTTTTATGTTTCTTTTCCTATAAAATCTTACATCTCCAGGTTCTGGAATTAAAGACACAGATAAAGTTGAAAATTAGTATTGTACTTTCTATAGTCTATTAATTACATAAAGTTGTGGTTATAAATGATTCTAGATGACTCTCAGATCAGTTCCTATCCAATTTAAATCCTTTGTGAATCATTGTTGAGGATTACCCTGGTGCTGTTTGTATTTTGATGCTAAATCTTTTTCCTTAAGAGGGGTTGCCCTGACAGGCACTCAGGTGATTTCATGTGACCCTTCTCTCCATTTTAACTGATCAAATAAAGGCCTGTAATTGGGCAGTGGAAGGGAAAAGTGGGGCTAGAAGTTAGAGAGTGGAGAGAGAAGAAGGAGGAGATGAGGAGCCAGAGGAGAGAGAGGAAGATAGGGGAAGAGGCAGTAGGAGGAAGGTAGAACAAAACTCTGTAGCCTGGAGGACCCACTAATAGCAAGGGATCTCATAGCTGTGGAATGGTGGTATATTGTGGAATTGTAGTGGTATATCTGCCAATCGAGGCATGCAGCTTATAAATATTATAACTGAGTTGTTTGATTTTTGCACAGGCTTATTGGGGTTGGTGCCCATTGTATCAGTTAGAGCCCAACTAATGTGAGACAAAAAAGTTCACTGTTCCTCCCCACCCTTGAAACAAGGCTGGGATAGTGATCTAGGTTTTTGCAGTGTGTGGATTGAGAGCTGATTGGTTCTGAGGTGTCTACACGGAGGCCCCTCCCGAAGCCCCAGGCAAACAGCTAAAGCCAAGGGCAGCACTCTTGCCTGGAGCTGGACTTGGGTAGTGTGCCATGTAAGATTCCCAGGGAGGGACAGGAAACACTGGAGCACAACTTCCCTGCGAGGTTGTGTTCAGGCAGACACAGTTAACTGATCAGGACATCTACACCTGATAGAGCCTTTCAGTGCTCATTCCTTCATATCCTCCTCATCTACAAAGGACACAGGACAGCCAGACCTGCTCTCCTGCCTGCTTATGCTGCAGGCTTCCTGAGATCAGCACAATAGCACACACTACCAGCTGCAACTCAAACAAAAGACAGAGAGCTTGCTCAGAAGCACAGATGCTGTGGGTTTTTATACAGTCAGCCCCTCCCTGTGACTAAAAGAATAAAAGAGGACTGCAGTGTTGGCAATCAAACAGCAGAGGAAGACAAAGGTACAAAGGGCTACAGATCGGGTAATAAAAATCATACATTGATAATAAAGAGAGAGTTATAAATGTTTTGATACTTAAGATGAGAAACACAATAAATTCATTTTGTGCTTAATGGGATGATATTTTGAATGGTTTGACAAAAATGAATTTAAAGGAAATAGACACATTATCATTCACCCATACTAAAATATTTATTCTCTTGATTATTATCTTCTCAAAAGACAGGGCCTTGGATAAAAATTTCATGCCTTAGAAAAGAGATTACCCTAGAAATGAAGGCACAGGATTATATAAATCAAAATAAGCAACAGAAAGGGAAGTAAAGGCTGAAGACAGGCATTGGAAAAGATGCCAGGGAGTAAATTTCAGAAGTGGATAGTTGAGACTGAACTAAGGAGAGATAAACTTAAGACTTGTCAATACAGCATAGAGGAAACACTAGAACTAAAGGTTCAGGATTTTATTGGTCAAAATACCAGACAGCAAGGAGATGGAGATAAAATTTGGCAGAAAATTCTAGAGGATTACTTACTAAAACTAGTAAATCAAAATAATACAGATGTTGCAATATCAGAATTATAACGAAAAGAGAAGCTAAGATTATGGAAGTAGAGCCTAGAACAGAAGATACAGGAACTACAGAGAAGACTAAACAAAAGAAAGAGAAAGTTAAGACTTGGCAACATGACTTAGGTAAACACTAGAAATGAAGACACAGGAAATTATAAATCAGAATAAGAGACAGATAAAAATGAAGGTGAGAGACTAGAGCTGGCAAAGATGCTAAAAGAAAGGATACAATAGCTCACAGGTCAGACTGAGCAGTAAAAAGAAATTGGGGATGGGAAGCAAGACTTGGAGAATAACCTTTTAAAATTAGTCAATCAAAATAAAATGAACAGCAGCATATCAGAATTGCAATACTAAGAGAAATTTAAATGTTCCAGCAGAACCTTGAAGAGAAAAATACAGGAACTCAAGGAACAGGAGGAGCAACAAAAGGAGAAATATGAAACATTGACCCAGAACTTAATGAGGAAATTTAAAATTTCAATTAAGGAAAATAGGTATTTTCAGATAGAAGATAAAGAATGCCAACCAAAGGTTATTAGAAAACAAACTTTAGTTTTTCTGGTTAGTATACAACAAAGACATCAAGAAGACGATCATCCACAGGGTTATCAGGAGTTCAAATGGCAACCCATGGTTATATTAGAACTGAGGAAATTTATGGAAATTGTCATTAATTTTGGAATGCATTCGCCATTTGTAAAACAAATCCTAACTTCTTGGGCTACTCAAAATAGAACAATGTCCCCAGACTGGAAGGATATGACAAAAGCAATACTAAAACCTGTAACACATTGACAAGGGTTTCAATGGTGGAGCAAAAATAGCATGACAAAATAGAGCCAGGGGTAGAGAGATTTCCAAAGATCAACTGCTTGGTGAAGGTTGCTTTGCTAAGGTAGCAGTGCAGATGAAGTTAAACCTCACTAGCCTATTATGACCTTAATTTGAGATGCTGCCACTAAAGATCTAGAGATGACCCAATATTTCCAATGTTTTAATTGTGGTGAGCAGGGTCATCTCAGAAATAAATGCAGGAAAAATCAAAGTAATCCCCAAAAGAGGACCTATGCCTTCTGGAATATGTCAAAGATATAGTAAAGACTGACATTTGGCTAAGCAATGTAAAGAAACACCAGACAAATGGGGTAATACTGAAAGAACCGAAAGAAAAAACGGGGTGCTTCTGCACCCCATGCCTCGGAAACCGGCACACCCCAAAACACTCACGAGAGACAGACCTGATGCAATTTCGCAAGAGGATTTTAATATCCAGAGCTCTGGGGGGCTACAGCTTCCCCAGCAGAGTAAAGAAGCAAAACCCGCCGAGGACTGGCTTGTCTTGCCTTTTATAGACTTATAACAGAACCCGCCTACCACAAGGTTCTAAGCCAATCAGTTCAATCCATCCGAACTTGCTCTCTCTGATGACCTACCAGCCTCTCACAGAGGCCGGAAGAACTAGTTAAGTCATTTCCGCTTACGTGGCCTCCATGCACTGTCGCGCCCACCCTCCCCCACTGGAGTTGGAGATCCAGGTGCCTCCTACTTGCCCAGGCACAGGGGATTCCTAGCTTATAACCTTATCCTTTCAATACCATAACAAAAAACTCCCAGGTGGCCTCTTTCAGGCCACAGTGACATGCGGGGAGAATTCTCTTCCTCAGGACAATCAAACATCAGTGCTTCAAAAATCGATATTATGGGACTAGATAATGAATTGGAGGCAAATTTTAAAGACAATACAAAGCACCTAAAAGGGGGCCAAAAATTATTATTTTGGCAACTTTCTCTAGATGATCAAAGGCTAAAACTAAGAATACTAGTAAACAATATTGCGAATGAAGCAATGATTGACACTGGAGCAGATGTCACCATTATCTCTCCAAAATCTTGACCTGCAAATTGGCCACTTCAAGAAGTAGACATTCGATATTGCCTGCAGCTTCCCGCCCAGCTGGTGGTGGGGAAGCCGGAGGGTCACCCAGCGTGCCAGCGTGCCAGGTGCTCAGAACCATCCAGCGGCGGCAGAACCAGGTACCCGAGACAGCCCGAGCTTAAGACCTTCGGGGACTCAGGCCTGGAGTGGGAGTTGGGCACAGAATAGCGGGTGCACTCTGCACTCGCGGGGCCGACCCCGAGCTCCCTGCAGGCAGCTGCCATATTGCCTGCAGCTTCCTGCCCAGCTGGTGATGGGGAAGCCAGAGTCAGCCAGTGTGCCAGGTGCCCAGACCCAGCCGGAGGCCGAACCAGCCTCCCATCCAGCCAGTGGCAGGGAAGCTGGAAACCGGACCCAGCCAGCTTCCCAGCAGCTTGGGACCAGCAGGCAGAACCAGATAACTGAGATATCCCAACTTTAAGACCCCTGGGGAAACAGGATATCAGACAGCGAACCCTGAGCAGGAGCAGTGCAGAGCAGCCGCCCAACAGGCGGAACCAAATACCTGGGATATCCTGAGGTTAAGACCTCGGGGGACTCAGGCCACCTGTCAGCAATCTGTGAGCAAGACCCCCGCAGGACAGTGATTCAGATATCCCAGTCGCTGGGAAATAGCCTTACAACCCCACAGGAGGGTCAAGCACCAGCTAGTATCTACAGGACCAACTAACACCATAGTTAACCAGATGGCAAAAGGCAAACTTAAGATCGCTACTAACAAAAATCAAGGCAATATGGCGGCATCCGAACCCAGTTCCCCAACAGCAATAAATATTGGATACCCCGAAACACCAGAAAAACAAGACTCAGATCTAAAATCACTGGTCAGGATGCTGATAGAGGAACACTTAGATAAATCTCTTAAAGTAATACATGAGAAAATAGATCAAAAGCTAGAAGCCATTGCAAGACAAACACAATTAAATCCCAGATATCTCAACACACCAGAAAAACAAGACTCAGATCTAAAATCACTGGTAAAGATGCAGATTGAGGATCACTTAGATAAATTTCTTAAAGTAATAGAGGAGAAAATAGATCAAAAACTAGAAGCCCATACAAGGCAGACACAAAAATCACTTAAAGAAATCCAGGAGAATATAGAGCAAAAAATGAATCCCAATAAGGGGGAGAAACAAAAATCACCCAAAGAAATACAAGAGAACATGGGTCAACGAGTAGAAGTCATAAAGGAGGAAACACAAAAATCCCTTAAAGAATTACAGGAAAACACAAACAAGCAACTGAAAGATCTGAGCAAAACCATACAAAATCTAAAAACAGAAGTAGAAACAACTAAGCAATCGCAAAGGGAGACAATGTTGGAGATAGAAAACCTTGGGAAGAAATCAGGAGTCATAGATGCAAATATCAACAATAGAATACAAGAGATAGAAGACAGAATCTCAGATGCTGAAGATACCATAGGAACCATGGATTCAACAATTAAAGAAAATGCAAAATGCAAAAAGCTGGTAACCCAAAACATTCAGGAAATCCAGGACACAATGAGAAGACCAAACCTAAGGATTATAGGGATAGATGAGAATGAAGATCTACAACTTAAAGGGCCAGCAAATATCTTCTACAAAATTATGGAAGAAAATTTCCCCAACCTAAAGAGAGAGATGCCCATGTATATACAAGAAGCCTATAGAACCCCAAATAGACTGGACCAGAACAGAAGTACTTCCCGTCACATAATAATCAAAACCCCAAATGTACTAAACAAAGAAAGAATATTAAAGGCAGTAAGAGAAAAAGGACAAGTAACATATAAAGGAAGACCTATCAGAATTACACCAGACTTCTCACCTGAGACCATGAAAGCTAGAAGATCCTGGGCAGACCTCATGCAGACCCTAAGAGAACACAAACTTCAGCCAAGACTACTATACCCAGCAAAACTCTCAATTGCCATAGATGGGGAAACCAAGATATTCCACGACAAAAACAAATTTGCAAGATACTTATCTACAAACCCAGCCCTACAAAGGATAATAGGGGAAAAATACCAACACAAGGGGGGAAACAACACCCCAGAAGAAACAAGATAGAAACCCCATCTCATCCAACCCAAAAGAAGAGAACCACTCAAATACAAATAATAATAACAATTCCCAAAATGTCAGGAAGTAATAATTACTATTCCTTAATATCTCTTAATATCAATGGACTCAACTCCCCAATCAAAAGACACAGACTAACAGACTGGATACGGAAACAGGACCCTACATTTTGCTGCATACAGGAAACACATCTCAGTGTCAAAGACAAACACCACCTTAGAGTAAAAGGCTGGAAGACAGTTCTACAAGCAAATGGTCCCAGGAAACAAGCTGGAGTAGCCATTCTAATATCAG
Source organism: Apodemus agrarius (assembly GCA_964023405.1). Lineage (NCBI taxonomy): Eukaryota > Metazoa > Chordata > Mammalia > Rodentia > Muridae > Apodemus > Apodemus agrarius. The sequence goes on along the minus strand of OZ030006.1, from coordinate 83,772,569 downwards.
ATAAAATCGACTTTCAACATAAAGTCATCAAAAGAGACACAGAAGGTCACTTCCTGCTTGTCAAAGGGAAAATCCACCAAGAAGAATTCTCAATACTGAACATCTATGCGCCAAATGCAAGGGCACCCTCATTCGTAAAAGAAACTTTACTAAAGCTTAAAGCACACATCGCACCTAACACAATGATTGTAGGTGACTTCAACACTCCACTCTCCTCAATGGACCGATCAGGAAAGCAGAAACTAAACAGGGACACAGTGAAACTAATTGAAGCTTTGGACCAATTGAATTTAACAGATATATATAGAACATTCCATCCTAAAACAAAAGAGTATACCTTTTTCTCAGCCCCTCATGGTACCTTCTCCAAAATCGACCATATAATTGGTCACAAGACAGACCTCAGCAAATACAAGAAGACCGAACTAATCCCATGTCTCCTATTGGATCACTATGGAGTAAAAGTGGTCTTCAATAGCAAGAAGAACAACAGAAAGCCCACATACACATGGAAACTGAACAATACTCTACTCAATGACACCCTGGTCAAGGAAGAAATAAAGAAAGAAATCAAAGACTTTTTAGACTTCAATGAAAATGAAGGTACGACCTACCCAAATCTCTGGGATACAATGAAAGCAGTGCTAAGAGGAAAACTCATAGCCCTGAGTGCCTCCAAAAAGAAACTGGAAAGAGCATACACTAGCAACTTAATAGCACACCTGAAGGCGCTGGAACAAAAAGAAGCTAACTCACCCAGGAGGAGTAGAAGAGAGGAAATCATCAAACTAAGGGCTGAAATCAATCAAGCAGAAACAAAGAGAACCATACAAAGAATCAACCAAACCAAGAGCTGGTTCTTCGAGAAAATCAACAAGATAGATAAACCCTTAGCTAGACTAACCAAAGGGCACAGAGATAGTATCCAAATTAACAAAATTAAAAATGAAAAGGGGGATATAACAACAGAAACAGAGGAAATTCAAAAGATCATCAGATCCTACTACAAAGGCCTATACTCAAAACAACTGGAGAATCTGGAGGAAATGGACAATTTCCTAGACAGATACCAAATACCAAAATTAAATCAGCATCAAGTAGACCAGCTAAACAGTCCCATAACCCTTAAAGAAATAGAAGGGGTTATAGAAAGCCTCCCAACCAAAAAAAGTACGGGACCAGATGGTTTTAGTGCAGAATTCTACCAGACCTTCAAAGAAGACTTAACACCAATACTCTTCAAACTATTCCACAAAATAGAGACAGAAGGGACACTGCCCAACTCGTTCTTCGAAACCACAATTACGCTGATACCTAAACCACAAAAAGATCCAACAAAGAAAGAGAACTACAGGCCAATTTCTCTTATGAATATAGATGCAAAAATACTAAATAAAATTCTTGCCAACCGAATCCAAGAGCATATCAAAACGATCATTCACCATGATCAAGTAGGCTTCATTCCAGGAATGCAGGGATGGTTCAATATACGGAAATCCATCAATGTAATCCACTACATACACAAACTAAAAGAAAAAAACCACATGGTCATCTCATTGGATGCTGAAAAAGCATTTGACAAAATTCAGCATCCTTTCATGCTAAAAGTCTTGGAAAGAGCAGGAATTCAAGGCCCATACCTAAACATAGTAAAAGCAATCTACAGCAAACCAGTAGCCAACATCAAAATAAATGGAGAGAAACTTGAAGCAATTCCACTAAAATCAGGGACTAGACAAGGCTGTCCTCTCTCTCCATATCTTTTCAATATAGTACTTGAAGTTCTAGCGAGAGCAATCAGACAACATAAGGAAGTCAAAGGGATACAAATTGGAAAGGAAGAAGTCAAAGTATCATTATTTGCAGATGATATGATAGTCTACTTAAGCGATCCAAAAAACTCCACCAGAGAACTTCTACAGCTGATAAACAACTTCAGCAATGTGGCTGGTTATAAAATTAACTCAAGCAAATCAGTAGCCTTCTTGTACTCAAAGGACAAGCAGGCTGAGAAAGAAGTTAGGGAAATAACACCCTTCACAATAGCCACAAACAACATAAAGTGCCTTGGCGTAACTCTAACCAAACAAGTGAAAGATCTGTATGACAGGAACTTCAAGTCCCTGAAGAAAGAAATCGAAGAAGACCTCAGGAGATGGAAAAATATTTCTTGCTCCTGGATTGGCAGGATCAATATAGTAAAAATGGCCATCTTGCCAAAAGCAATCTACAGATTCAATGCAATCCCCATCAAAATCCCAAATCAATTCTTCTTAGATCTAGAAAGAGCAATTCTCAAATTCATCTGGAGCAACAAAAAACCCAGGATAGCTAAAACTATTCTCAACAATAAAAGGACTTCTGGGGGAATCAATATCCCTGACCTCAAGCAGTACTACAGAGCAATTGTGTTAAAAACTGCATGGTATTGGTACAGCAACAGGCAGGTAGATCAATGGAATAGGATTGAAGACCCAGAAATTAACCCACAAACTTATGGTCACTTGATCGTTGATAAAGGAGCCACAACCATCCGGTGGAAAAAAGATAGCCTTTTCAACAAATGGTGCTGGTTCAACTGGAGGTCAACATGCAGAAGAATGCGAATTGACCCACTCTTATCTCCTTGTACTAAGATCAACTCCAAGTGGATCAAGGACCTCCACATAAAACCAGACACACTGAAACTATTAGAAAAGAAACTTGGGAAGACCCTGGAGGACATGGGCACAGGGGTAAAGTTCCTGAACAGAACACCAATAGCTTATGCTCTAAGATCAAGAATTGACAAATGGGACCTCATAAAATTACAAAGTTTCTGTAAGGCAAAGGACACTGTCAGAAGGACAAAACGGCAACCAACAACGTGGGAAATGATCTTCACCAACCCCACATCCGACAGAGGGCTAATATCCAATATATACAAAGAACTCAAGAAGTTAGACCCCAAAGAACCAAATAACCCTATCAAAAAATGGGGTACAGAGCTAAACAAAGAATTTTCACCAGAAGAAATTCGGATGGCCGAGAAACACCTTAAGAGATGTTCAACATCATTAGTCATCAGGGAAATGCAAATCAAAACAACCCTGAGATTCCACCTCACTCCAGTCAGAATGGCTAAGATTAAAAACTCGAGAGACAACAAGTGCTGGCGAGGATGTGGAGAAAGAGGAACACTCCTCCACTGTTGGTGGGATTGCAAAATGGTAAAACCACTCTGGAAATCAGTGTGGCGGTTCCTCAGAAAATTGGGCATGCCACTCCCAGAGGACCCTGGCATACCACTCCTGGGCATATACCCAGAGGATTCCCCTGCATACAACAAAGACACATGCTCCACTATGTTTATAGCAGCCTTGTTTATAATAGCCAGAAATTGGAAGGAGCCCAGATATCCCTCAAAGGAGGAATGGATACAGAAAATGTGGTATATTTATACAATGGAGTACTACTCAGCAATTAAAAATAATGAATTCATGCAATTTGTAGGTAAATGGTTAGATCTGGAAACTATCATCCTAAGTGAGCTAACCCAATCACAAAAAATACACACGAAATGCAATCACTGATAAGTGGATATTAATGAGCCCAGAAGCCCTAAATACTCAAGGCACAATTAGCAAGTCAAATGACTCTCAAGAAGAAAAAAAGGAGAGGACCCTGGGCCTGTAAAGATTGGATCCAGTATTGTAGACCCAGAACAGAGAAATCGTGGGGGGGGGGGGAAAGAGTGGGGAATAGCATGGGGGGGAGAGGAATTATGGGACATATGGTGGGGGGTACCTGGGAAAGGGGAAAGCCTTTGGAATGTAAACAAAGAATATAGAAAATAAAAAAAAAAGTAAATAAAAAAAAGAAGTAGACATTCAATTTCAAGGGGATGAGATGTAAGACCCTCGAAATGGGGAGACCCCCACAAAATGGGGAAACCCCCCATTCAAGTCTCAGGAAAAAGCAACGCCCAAAGAATCAGACCATCTTGCTGCAAAGCACATGAGGCCTTTATTGGGGGTCCAGTGCACTGGGATCAACTCCTAACCACACAGGGTCAGAGACTGATCCCTTGTGTCCTGCGCAAAGAGTATTTGAGATGAAATAAATCACAGAAGGGGGAGGAGTTGGGGGATTCAGATAGGGAGGTTACAAGGTAGATCATGAGGCAATGCATCCCTGGGGACCAGGTGTAACTGCATTCCTCAAGATGGATTAACTGCATTCCTCAAGATGGATTAACTGCATTCTGCAATAGGTTGGGCAAACATCAACTATCTATAGAATGCAGAATAACCTTTGTGGTTAGCTAGTTCCTGGAATAGAGTTCAGGGAGGATAGGAGTTACAGAGTTACAAAATGGTGGCACTTTGGCCTTCTAAAGCAGGATTTTCTGGGGGTAAATAAAATTTCAAGGCAGGATCTTTCAGGGACTTTATCCCAAATAAAGCAAAGCACCAAATGGCTTAAATGTACCAGACCTGAAGGACCAGAAGCTGCCAGCAGCTACTGTGAACTGGGTCCCTGGAAGAGAAGCTGGGGTGAGATGGGGGGGCAGTGAAAAGAATGGAGGCCAGGACAACCCAATTGCTGATCAAGGCCCAAGTTTAATGGAGGTCTGACAATTTAAGAGTTTGGGTGAGCCCCTCCCTCCCAGACTCCAGGGCGAGTTCTGGGGAAGTGGTCTGGTGGTTCATTAGCTCCACTGCTCAGGCAGTAGGACGGGTCACCTGCTTAATTCAGGAATTTGTAGACCTGGACTAACAATGAATTTCACCTTCACTCTGAGCACTCCACCCTAGGTGGAGCAGAATCCTGACTAACACAGGAATCCCTGCTCAACAAAGGATGGGAGAGGAAGGTCACCTTGATCAATGTGAAGTTCCTACCAAGTGGCTTGACATCCCAATTTGGCCCTGTACAGTCAGGTAGGAAAATGTAAGCTATACATGGCTAATATAGTCATTTATTTATTTGAAAGTGATCTGTTACAACAATGGAAGACAAATGAATACCCCCTCAGTTTCAATGTCTGGCCTCAAAACCAGTCTGGCTCCTAATAAAACAATTAAATTAGTTAGGAAATGTTTTCAAAGACAGTTATAGATTTTTCAGGCTATCTACAAATAAGTTACATGAGGGGCTAACAATTTACCTTTACCCAAAGGAGCCACTGCTTCTAAAACACCAATAGTCTTACCACTAAAGTGCTTGATTGACCAACCCATTTGGATTGATAAATGGTTTATGACAAAAGAGAAACTACAAGCTTTAGAACAACTAGTCCAGGAACAGCTGGAGGCTCAGCATATAGAGGAGTCCACCAGAACTTTAAATTCTCCTATATGTGCAATAAAAAAAATCTGGCAAATGGAAGATGCTGACAGATCTCAGAATGATTGATAAGATTATTCAGCTAATGGGTTCCTTGCAGCCTGGAATTCTATTGCCTTCCTTGTTGCCTAAGGAATGGCCTAACAGTGATTCTTAAAGATTGCCTTTTCACAATTCCCCTACATGAGGAGGACAAGGAAAGGCTTCCTTTTTCAATACCTACCTTCAATAGAAGTTGCTCAATAAAAAGATATATCTGGAAAGTCCTGCCAAAAGGAATAATAAATAGCCCTACCATGTGTAAAAATTTTGTACAACAGTCATTGTAGATGATTTGCAAACAATTTCCCAAATCAACTATTAATAATTACATGGGTGGCAACCCAATTGCAGATCAAGATATAAATATCCTGGAATGAATGTTTGATGAAGTAAAACAAACAAACAAACAAAACACCTTGCCTTGCTGGGAATGGCAAATCATTCTTAACAAAGACAAAGAGGGGATTCTATTGATTACATAGGATGTAGAATAAGTTTGCAAAATGTTACACCACAATAGGTGTAAATCAGAAGAAAGCAATTAAGGATTTTTTTTAAATTCAATATATTCTTTATTAATATTTCAAATGATTTCCCTTTTCCTGGATCCCCACTCCCCAAGAGTCCCATAAGTACTCTTCCCTCCCCCTGTTCCCCAATATACCCCTTTCCACTTCCTTCTCCTGGTATTTGCCTACACGCTGCACTGAACCTTTCTAGGACCAGGGGTCACTCCTTCCTTTGTCTTGGGCATCATTTGATATGTGAATTTTGTCTTGGGTATTCCAAGCTTCTAGGCTAATATCTGCTTATTATCAGTGAGTGCATACCATGAGTGTTCTTTTGAGACGGGATTACCACACTTAGAATGGCATTCTCCAGTTCTATCTGTTTGTCTAAGAATTTCATGAATTCATTGTTTCTAATGGCCGAATAGTACTCCATTGTGTATATATAAGACATTTTCTGTATCCATTCCTCCATTGAGGGACATCTGGGTTCTTTCCAGTTTCTGGCTATTATAAATAGGGCTGCTATGAACATAGTGGAACATGTATCCTTATTACATGCTGGGGAATTTTCTGGGTATATGTCCAGGAGTGGTATAGTCGAGTCCTCTGGAAGTATCATTCCCAGTTTTCTGAGGAACCATAAGACTGATTTCCAGAGTGGTAGTACCAACTGGCAACCCCACCAGTAGTGGAGGAGTGTTGCTCTTTTTCCACATTCTCGCCAGCACCTGTTTTCTCCTGAGTATTTGATCTTAGCCAATCTGCTGGTGTGAGGTAAAATGTCAGGGTTGTTTTGATTTGAATTTCCCTGATGACCAAGGATGTTGAACATTTCTTTAGGTGCTTCTCAGCCATTTGATATTCCTCAGGTGAAAACTCTTTGTTTAGCTCTGTACACCATTTTTAAATTTATTTTCTATATTCTTTGTTTACATTCCAAAGGCTTTCCCCTTTCCCAGTTCCCCCCTTACCATGTGTCCCATAAGTCCTCACTCCCACCCCACACCAGCACATTCCCCATTCACCCCCCAACCCTTTCTCTGTTCTGGTAATCTCCTGCAAAACTGGAACCAGTCTTTTATGAACCAGTGTCCTCTCATTCCTTCTTCTTGGGAATCTTTTGATTTGCTAATTGTGCCTTGAGTATTCAGAGCTTCTGGGCTCATTAATATCCACTTATCAGTGATTGCATTTCATGTGTATTCTTTTGTGATTGGGTTAACTGACTTAGGATGATATTTTCCAGATCCAACCATTTGCCTACAAATTGCATGAATTCATTATTTTTAATTGCTGAGTAGTATTCCATTGTATAAATATACCACATTTATTTATACAATGGATACAGAAAATGTACACCATTTTAATAGGGTTATTTGGCTCTATGGAGTCTATCTTCTTGAATTCTTTGTATATCTTGGATATTAGCCCTCTGTTAGATATAGGGTTGGTGAAGATCTTTTCCCAATTTGTTGGTTGCCCTTATGCCTTTTGACAGTGTCCTTTGCCTTACAGAAACTTTGTAATTTTATGAGATCCCATTTGTCAATTGTTGATCTTAGAGCATAAGCTATTGGTGTTCTGTTCAGGAAAATTTCCCCTGTACCCATGTTATGGTTTGAATATGTTTTTCCCAGGGAGTGGCACTATTAGGAGGTGTGGCCTTGTTGGAGTACGTGTGTCACTATGGGTGTGGGCTTAAGATCTTTACCCTAGTTGCCTGGAAGTCAGTCTTCTACTAGCAGCCTTCAGATGAAGATGTAGAACTCTCAGCTCCTCCTGTACTATGCCTGCCTGGATGCTACAATGTTTTTGCCTTGATGACAATGGACTGAACCTCTGAGCCTGTAAGCCAACCCCAATTAAATGTTGTCTTTGTAAAACTTGCATTGGTCATGGTGTCTGTTCACAGCAGCAAAACCCTAACTAAGACAGAAGTTGGTACCAGGGACTGGGGTATTGCTGTGATAGGCCTGACCATGCTTTTTTTCAGAAGAATGTAGATTTTGGGACTTTGGTTTTGGAAAGCCACGGAATTCTTTAAGTGGGGCTTAATGGGCCACATTAGTAGGAATATGGAAGACAGTGGTTCTAAGGGTCATTTGGACTGTGTAGGACTGATGGCCCAAGAGGTTTCAGTGGAGAAGAACTTTAATATGTGGCTGAGAAACTGTTTTTGTGATGTTTTGGTGAAGAACATGGCTGCTTTTTGCCATTGTCTAAAGAGACTGCCTAGGGCTAAGGTAAAGAGATTTATATTAATTGCATCTGCAAAGGAAGTCTCAAAAATGCCCAACAAAGACTTTGTTCTCTGGTTAAGTCTGATAAAGAGAATTTTGAACCAACATAGCAAGCTGAGAAGGGAAAAGTACAAAATATATAGTTTGAGTATTAAAGGGACTCCAGAAAGTGAAATGGAGCTGAATTCTAGGATATTGAATTAAGGGAGTGGCGACATTGGGATAAGATTCCACCCAGCTAAGTTTTGGTGCAGGCAGGTAGTACAAGCCTTTAATCCCAGGAGGCAAAGATCTCTGAGTTCAAGGCCAGCCTAGAACAGAGCAAATTCTAGGTGAAGAAAAACTTTAATCTAGGCTTCGTGGACCACACCTTTAATCCCAGTGTTTAGGGAACAGGCATGCAGATCTCTTGAGTTCAAAGTCAGTCTAAGGAGCTAGATTCAGGACAGCCAACTTAGGCAGTGAAGGAGCTGGGAAAAAAGAAGCTAGTGATAATGTAATAGAACAAGGGGGGCAATGTTTCAGCTCCTGCAAGCAGCAGAACTCAGTAGCTTCGGCCACGTGTCTCTGGCTTTATATTCAAAAGAAGGGGACTACTGGGCCAAGTGATGCTGGTTAGCTGGAGCTAAGAAATTAGTGGTGATTAAGAAAAAACCAGCATCACTGAGATGAAATATGGGCAGTGGCAGTGGGGTGGATTAATCTGAACTTATAGTGCTACAGAGGTCAGAGCTGGAGAAGTGACACCAGCTCTTTGGAGATACACAGAAGATCATGTGTGGATCTCAGACATTGGAACAAGAAGCTGTGAATCTGAAATTGACTTGGTGTACCCAAGATGTTAAAGATGCCAGAGCCACAGGATGCCTACCAAGGAAATCTGCTAACAGGGAGTAGAACAAGCCCAGGAGAAAGAACCTTGTTGAAGTCAACAAAGATGAAAAAGGAGTTGGATATCTGAAGACTGCTTTGCCATCAGAAGTGGAGATGAAGAGTTTTGACTTTGCCCAGTTGGTTTCCTGTCTTGCTTGGAGAATTACATTTAAGTGATTGGATGAATCTCAAAAGAGACCTTGAACTTTGGACTTTTAACAATGTTGAGACTGCTATAGACTATAGGGACTTTTGAAGTTGGACTAAATATATTTTGCATTATGCTATGTTTAAGTATGGCCCCCATAGACTAATATTTGAACAAGCCTATGGGGACCAGGGAGTGGAATGTTATGGTTTATATATGCTTTTCCCAGTGAGTGGCACTATTAGGAGGTGTGGCCTTGTTGGAGTAGGTGTGTCACTGTGGGTGTGGGCTTAAGATCTTCACCCTAGTTGCCTGGAAGTCAGTCTTCTACTAGCAGCCTTCAAATGAAGATGTAGAACTCTCAGCTCCTCCTGTACCATGCCTGCCTGGATGCTACAATGTTTCTGCCTTGATGACAATGGACTGAACCTCTGAGCCTGTAAGCCAACCCCAATTAAATGTTGTCTTTTATAAAACTTGCATGGATCATGGTGTCTGCTCACAGCAGTAAAACCCTAAGACAGCCCATGTCCTCAAGGGTCCTCCACAGTTTCTTTTCTATTAGTTTCAGTGTTTCTGGTTTTATGTGGAGGTTCTTGATCCACTTGGACATGAACTTAGAACAAGGAGATAAGAATGGATGGATTTTCATTTTTCTACATGCTGACCTCCAGTTGAACTAGCATCATTTGTTGAAAGGACTGTTTTTTCCACTGGAACGTTTTCGCTCCTTTGTCAAAGATCAAGTGACTATAGATGTGTGTGTTCATTTCTGGATCTTCAATTCTATTCCTTTGATCTACCTGCCTGTCACTGGACCAATACCATACAGTTTTTAACATTATTGCTCTGTAGTACTGCTTGAGGTCGAGGATACTGATTCCCCCAGAAGTTCTTTTACTGTTGAGAATAGTTTTAGTTATCTTGTTTTTGTTTTGGTTTGGTTTGGTTTGCTTTGGTTTGGTTTGGTTTGGTTTGATTTGGTTTGTTTTGTTTTGGTTTGGTTTGGTTTGGTTTGGTTTGGTTTGGTTTGGTTTGGTTTGGTTTGGTTTGGTTTTTGTTTTCTTGTTATTCCAGATGAATTTGAGAATTGCTCTTGCTAAGTCTATGAAGAACTGATTTGGGATTTTGATGAGGATTGCATTGAACCTGTGTATTGCTTTTGGCAAGATGGCCATTTTTACTATATTAATTCTGCCAATCCATGAAGATTTTTCCATCTTCTGAGGTCTTCTTTGATTTCTTTCTTCAAAAACTTGAAGTTCCTGTCATACAGATCTTTCACTTGTTTGGTTAGAGTCACAACAAGTTGCCTTATATTGCTTGTGGCTATTATGAAGGGTCTCATTTCCTTCATTTCGTTCTCAGCCTCTTTATCCTTTGAGTATAGGAAGGCTACAGATTTGCTTGAGTTAATTTTATATCCATCCACTTTGCTGAAGTTGCTTATCAGCTGTATGAGTTCTCTGGTGGTTTTTTGAGTCGCTTAAGTATATTATCCTATCATCTGCAAATAGTGACAGTTTGACTTCTTCCTTTCCAATTTTTATCCCTTTGACCTCTTTTTGTTGTCTAATTGCTCTGGCTAGAGCTTCAAGTTCTATAAGGAATAAATATATATAGAGAGTGCAGCCTTGACTAGTCCCTGATTTTAGTTGATGGATTTCTGTATATTGAACCATCCCTGCATCCCTGGGATGAAACCAACTTGATCATGGTGAATGATCGTTTTGATGTGTTCTTGGATTCAATTGGCAAGTATTTTATTTAGTATTTTTGCATCAATATTCATTAGGGAAATTGCCCTATAGTTCTCTTTCTTAGTTAAATCTTTGTGTGGTTTTGGTATTAGGGTAATTGTGGCTTCATAGAATGAGTTGGGTAGTGTTCCTTCTGTTTCTATTTTGTAGAATAGTTTGAAGAGTATCGGTATCAGGACTTCTTTGAAGGTCTGATAGAATTCTGCACTAAAACAATCTGGTCCTGTGCCTTTCTTGGTTGGAAGACTTTCTATGGCCCCTTCTATTTCTTTGGGGGTTATGGGTCTGTTTAGACGATCTATTTGATCCTGGTTTAATTTTGGTATTTGGTAACTGTCTAGGAAATTGTCCATTTCCTCCAGATTCTCCAGTTGTGTTGAGTATAGGCTTTTGTAGTAGGATCTGATGATTTTTTTAATTTCCTCAGTTTCTGTTGTTATATCTCCCTTTTCATTTCTAATTTTGTTAATTTGAATACTGTCTCTGTGCCCTTTGGTAAGTATGGCTAGGAGTTTATCTATCTTGTTGATTTTCTCAAAGAACCAGCTCCTGGTTTTGTTGATTCTTTGTATGGTTCCCTTTGTTTCAACTTGATTGATTTCAGCCCTGAGTTTGATGATTTCCTACTTCTACTCCTCCTGGTTGAAATTGCTTCTTTTTTTTTCCAGAGCTTTCAAGTGCGCCATTATGTTGCTAGTATATGCTCTCTCCTGTTTCTTTTTGGAGACACTCGGGGCTATGAGTTTTCCTCTTAGCACTGCTTTCATTGTGTCCCATATTTGGGTATGTTTTGCCTTCATTTTCATTAAATTCTAAAAAATCTTTAATTTCTTTCTTTATTTCTTCCTGGACTAAGGTATCATTGAGTAGAATATTGTTCAGCCTCCACATGTATGAGGATTTTCTGTTGTTTTTGTTGCTATTGAAGAACACTCTTACTCCATGGTGATCTGATAGGAGGCATGGGATTAGTTCGATCTTTTTATATTTGTTGAGGTCTGTCTTGTGACCAATTATATGGTCGATTTTGGAGAAGGTACCATGAGGGGCTGAGAAAAAGGTATAGTCTTTTGCTTTAGGATGAACTGTTCTATATATATCTGTTAAATCCAATTGGTCTAAAGTTTCAATGAGTTTCTCAGTGTCCCTGTTTAGTTTCTGTTTCCCTGATCAGTCCACTGAGGATAGTGGAGTATTGAGGTCCCCCACAATTATTGTGTTAGGTGCAATGTGTGCTTTGAGCTTTAGTAAAGTTTCTTTTATGAATGAGGGTGCCCTTACATTTGGAGCGTAGATGTTTAGAATTGTGAGTTCTTCTTGGTGGATTCTTCCTTTGACTAGCAAGAAGTGACCTTCTCTGTCTCTTTTGATGACTTTGGGTTGAAAGTCAATTTTATCTGATATTAAAAGGGCTATTCCAGCTTGCTTCCTGTGACCATTTGCTATCAAAATTGTCTTCCAGCCTTTTACTCTAAGGTAGTGTTTGTCTTTGACTCTGAGGTGTGTTTCCTGTAAGCAGCAAAATGTAGGGTCCTGTTTCTGTATCCAGTCTGTTAGTCTATGTCTTTTTATTGGGGAATTGAGTCCATTGATATTAATAGATATTAAGGAATAGTGATTATTACTTCCTGTCATTTTTGATGTTATTTTTGTTTTTGAGTAGTTATCTTCCTTTGAGTCTGATAGAAGAAGGTTACTGTCTTGCTTTTTCTTGGGTGCAGTTTCCCTCCTTGTATTGGAGTTTTCCTCCTATTATCCTTTGTAGAGCTGGGTTAGTGGAAAGATATTGTATAAATTTGGTTCTGTCATGGAATATTTTGATTTCTCCATCTTTGTTGATTGAGAGTTTTGCTGGGTATAGTAGTCTTGGCAGACATTTGTGTTCTCTTAGGGTCTGCATGAGGTCTGCCCAGGATCTTCTAGCTTTCATGGTTTCTGGAGAGAAGTCTGGTGTGAATCTGATAGGTCTTCCTTTATATGTTACTTGGCCTTTTTCTCTTACTGCCTTTAATATTCTTTCTTTGTTTAGTACATTTGGGATTTTGATTATTATGTGACAGGAGGTATTTCTGATCTGGTCCAGTCTGTTTGGAGTTCTGTAGGCTTCTTTTATATTCATGGGCATCTCTCTCTCTTTAAGTTAGGGAAGTTTTCTTCCATAATTTTGTTAAAGATATTTGCTGGCCCTTTAAGTTGTAGATCTTCACTATCATCTATCCCTATAATCCTTAGGTTTGATCTTATTGTGTCCTGGATTTCCTGGATGTTTTGGGTTACAAGCCTTTTGGATTTTGTGTTTTCTTTGACTGTGGAGTCAATGGTTACTATGTTATCTTCAGCATCTGAGATTCTTACCTCTATCTCTTGTATTCTGTTGTTGATGTTTGCATCTATGACCCCTGATTTCTTCCCAAGGTTTTCTATCTCCAAGGTTGCCTCCTTTTGTGATTTCTTAGTTGTTTCTACCTCTGTGTTCAGATCTTGGATGGTTTTTCTCAGTTCCTTCATTTGTTCGTTTGTGTTTTCTTGTAATTCTTTAAGAGTTTTTTGTGTTCCCTCTTTCATGACTTCTGCCTGTTGTTTCAAGTTCTCCTGCATTTTTAAACTGATTTTCTCATTTCCTCTTTATTTGTTTGTCTTATTGTTACTGGTTGGAGTTTGAAGCTCCTGTGAGCCTGGCCTTTGGCACTGCTGTAGTAGAGGTTGTCCATGCTCCTGATCCCAGCCTCCAGTCGTCTGCCATGACCTGACCCCAGCAGCCAGCAGTCTGCTGTGTTCCGAGGCAAGATGGCACCTCCTGCAAGCCTGGCTAGCTGATCTGCAGTGGTCTGCAACCACAGCTGATCTGTAGGTGCACAGATCTCCTACCAATCTCCTCTGACTCTGGGCACCGGCCAGAGCCTGAAGGTGTTGTCTATGCTATGCTAAGCTAGGTCTCTGTCCACGCACTTAACTCCAGCCACTAGCAGTCCGTACGGTATCCCGAGGCAAAATGGCACCTTGCTGCAAGCCTGGAGAGCCGGTCCGCAGAGCTCTGCAACGCAGCTGAGTTGTAGGTGCACAGATCTCCTGCGGAGAGCTCCTCTGGCTCTGGGTGCCGGCCAGAGCCTGATGGTGTTGTCTATGCTAAGCTAAGCTAGGTCTCTGTCCACCATCACTGGTGATTTTAAATCTAAATTTTGCTTTCCTGGTGTGTTAGGGTATCCAGGACTTGCTGTTGTGGAAGAATTGAGTTAAGATGGTGTCATATTTCCTTGATTTCTGTTATCAACATTCCCATGTTTGCCTCTTGCCATCTGGTTATCTCTAGTATTAGTTGGGACTGCTGTCACTGGCTGGAGCTTGCCCCTCCTGTGGCCCTGCAAGCTTATCTCAGCAACCCTGGGTGACCTGCTTTCCCCTGGCACAGATTGCTATGGTGCTGCAGAGTTCCTGTGTGCAGGTTGAGTCCTGGTGCGGTCTGTCCCAAATGATCCTCTACTCTGATGAATCCTGCCTACCAATCTGTTACACAGAAGCAAAGATGGTGGCCAAGACCTACTTTCTTGTAGTTGTATTTGGGTATGTAGATCTGTGGCCATGATTAACTCTGGATGCAGGCTGTGCTGGCTATCTCCTCCACGCTGGCTGCTGGGTGTATAGCTGGCTTCCTGTGCTGATTGGAGATGGTGCACTGTGGCAGAGGGTGTTCCTGATTCAGAGGCAGAAACTGGAAGGTTCATGCCAGAGGCCTCCAGAAGGGATCCTCTGGTCTGCAGGGTAGGTCTCTCTCCCCTGTGCAGGCTGTCTCCTCCTTACTGGCTAATGGGTGTATATACCAATTAAGGATTCTTAATGATTTTCAGAAGCTAGTGAAGATATTAACGGAGATATTAACTGGCTGCAGCCTGCGATTGGCTTGGCCATTCAAGAGCTAAGCAATTTATTTCAAATATTACAAGGAGATAAATTTAAATATCCCAAGGAAATTATCAACTAAGACTGAGAAGGAGTGAGCTCTGGTAGAAATGAAATTGCAAGATATACATACCCAAATACAACTACAATAGACTGGGTCTTGGCCACCATCTTTGGATCCAAAGGTGGCCTGCATCTTTTTTTTAATTGGATATATTCTATATTTACATTTCATTTCCCTTTTTCTGGTTCACCACCCCCCCAAAGGTCCCACATGCCCTTTTCCCTCCCCCTGCTCCCTCATCCACCCCTTCCCACTTCCCTGTTCTGCTATTCCCCTACACTGATGCTTTGATCCTTTCCAGCACCAGTGTCCACTCCTTTCTTCTTGTCAGACATCATTTGGTATGTGAATTGTGTCTTTGGTGTCCCAAGATTCTAGGCTAATATCCACTTATCAGTGACTGCATACCATGGGTATTCTTTTGAGACTGGGTTACCTCACTTAGTATGATGTTCTCCAGCTCCATCCATTTCTCTAAGAATTTCATGAATTCATTGTTTCTAATGGCTGAATAGTATTACATTGTGTATATGTACCACATTTTTTTTTTATCCATTCCTCCGTTGAGGGACATCTGGGTTCTTTCCAGCTTCTGGCTATTATATATAAGGCTGCTATGAACATAATGGAGCATGTATCCTTATTGCATGCTGGGGAATCTTCTGGGTATATTCCCAGGAGTGGTATGGCTGGGTCGTCCGGAAGTATCATGTCCAGTTTTCTGAGGAAATGCCAGACTGATTTCCAGAGTGGTTGTACCAGCTTGCAGTCCCACCAGCAGTGGAGGAGTGTTCCTCTTTCTCCACATCCTCGCCAACACTCGATGTCTCCTGAGTTTTTAATCTTAGCCATTCTGACTGGTGTGAGGTGAAATCTCAAGATTGTTTTGCTTTGCATTTCTCTAATGACTAATGATGTTGAACATTTTTTAAGGTGTTTCTCAGCCATCCAAATTTCTTCAGGTGAAAAGTCTTTGTTTAACTCTGTACCCCATTTTTGGATAGGGTTATTTGGTTTTCTGGGCTCTAACTTCTTGAGTTCTTTGTATACATTGGATATTAGCCCTTTGTCAGATGTGGGGTTGGTGAAGATCTTTTCCCAATTTGTTGGTTGCCGATTTGTCCTTTTGACAGTGTCTTTTGCCTTACAGAAACTGTAATTTTATGAGGTCCCATTTGTCAATTCTTGATCTTAGAGCATAAGCTATTGGTGTTCTGTTCAGGAATTTTCCCTCTGAGCCAATGTCCTCAAGGTTCTTCCCTAGTTTCTTTTCTATTAGTTTCAGTGTGTCTGTTTTATGTGGAGGTCCTTGGTCCACTTGGAGTTGATCTTAGTGCAAGGAGATAAGAGTGGATCAATTCTCACTCCTCTGCATGTTGACCTCCAGTTGAGCCAGCACCATTTGTTGCAAAGGCTATCTTTTATCCATTGGATGTTTTCAGCAACTGTGTCGAAGATCAATTGGCCATATGTGTGTGGGTTCAATTCTGGGTCTTCAATCCTATTCCATTGATCCACTTCCCTGTCACTGTACCAATACCATGCAGTTTTTAACACTACTGCTCTGTAGTATTGTTTGAGGTCTGGAATATTGGTTCCTCCAGAAGTTCGTTTACTGTTGATGATAGTTTTAGCTATCCTGGGTTTTTTGTTATTCAGGATGAATTTCAGAATTGCTCTTTCTAACTCTATGAAGAACTGAGTTTTAATTTTGATGGGGATTGCATTGAATCTGTATATTGCTTTTGGCAAGATTGCCATTTTAACTATATTAATCCTGCCAACCCATGAGCATGGAAGATTTTTCCATTTTCTGAGGTCTTCTTCAATTTCCTTCTTCAGAGACCTGAAGTTTTTGTCATATAAATCTTTCACTTGTTTGGTTAGAGTCACACCAAGATACTTTATATTGTTTGTGGCTATTGTGAAGGGTGTCATTTCCCTAATTTCTTTCTCAGTCTTTTCATCCTTTGTATATAGGAAGGCTACTGATTTGCTTGAGTTGATTTTATAACCAGCCACTTTGCTGAAGTTGTTTTTCAGCTGTAGGAGTTCTCTGGTGGAGTGTTTTGGGTCACTTAAGTATACTATCATATCATCTGGGAATAGTGATAGTTTGACTTCTTCCTTTCCAATTTGTATCCCTTTGACTTTCTTATGTTGTCAAATTGCTCTAGCTAGTACCTCAAGTACTATATTGAAGAGATATGGTGAGAGGGGGCAGCCTTGTCTAGTCCCTGATTTTAGTGGGATTGCTTCAAGTTTCTCTCCATTTACTTTGATATTGGCTATAGGTCTGCTGTAAATTGCTTTTACTATGTTTAGGTATGGGCCTTAAATTCCTGTTCTTTCCAAGACTTTTAGCATGAAAGGATTCTGAATTTTGTTAAATGCTTTTGCAACATCCAATGAGATGACCATGAGGTTTTCTTCTTTGAGTTTGTTTATGTAGTGGATTACGTTGATGGATTTCTGTATATTGAACCATCCCTGCATCCCTGGGATGAAGCAACTTGATCATGGTGAATGATCAATTTGATGTGTTCTTGGATTCGGTTGGCAAGTATTTTATTTAGTATTTTTGCATCGATATTCATAAGGGATATTGGCCTGTAGTTCTCTTTCTTAGTTGGATCTTTGTGTGGTTTTGGTATCAGGGTAACTGTGGCTTTATAGAATGAGTTGGGTAGTGTTCCTTCTGTTTCTATTTTGTGGAATCGTTTGAAGAGTATTGGTATTAGGACTTCTTTGAAGGTCTGATAGAATTCTGCACTAAAACCATCTGGCCCTGTGCTTTTTTTTGGTTGGAATACTTTCTATGACCCCTTCTATTTCTTTGGGGGTGGCGGCCTGCATCTTAGTTAATTTACATTCTACTTATTCCCCTACAGGAATTCTCTTGCTGAAGGAAGATTTTATGTTAGAATCAATATTTTTAGAAAATAAGCAGAGTAAGAAATTAAAACCTACACTGAGAATGTCTTTGAATTGATACTAAAAGGAAAAATGAGACTTTTGACAATTAGTGGGAATGGATCCAGCTGAAATTGTGATACCTGATACTAATGCAGAGATTTCTTCATTATGGGCACACGATGAACATTGACAAAGAGCATGTAGGAGATATTAAAAACAGATACCCTAAAAGCAAGTGACTTCACTTCATAAAAAGAACTAATTAGATTCTTCCTCGTATAATAAAGGGAACTCTAATATCTGGAGTTCCTGCATTTTACACTGATGCCAATAAATCAGGAAAGGCAAGATATAAATCAAAAGATGTAAATAATGTGACTAAGAGTCCCTGTAAGTCAGTTAGAAAATCTGAATTATATGCAATACTCATGGTGTTGTCAGATTTTCAAGAGTCTTTAAATCTAGTAACTGACTCTCTGTATGCAGGAAGGGTTATTTTACATATAAAGGCTGCTGAACTTTTTCAGGATGATTCTGAATTGACTTCACTATTCAGCTACAACAAATGAGCAGAAATAGGAATTAACCTCTTTATATAAGACATGTAATATCCCATATAGGACGTCCAAACCCTTTGGTGCAAAATAATAATGAAAGTGACCAGCTTTTGATAGGAAATATATTAGAGATTTCAGAATTCCATAAAAAATCCATGTTAACAGCAAAGATTTAAAGAATGAATTCTCTACCATTTGTCTACAAGACAAGGAAATTTTGAAACAATGTCCTACTTGCTCGTTATATGGCCAGACTCCATGACCTGCAGTAACTAAGCCTAAGGTTACCCAAAGAAATGATATTTGGCAAATGAATGTCTTCCATTTTACAGAGTTTGATAAACTGAAATATGTTCATAATATAGACATATAGTCAGTAAAGCCTGAGTCTGTAATTATGTATTTGTTAGAAGTTATGGCCATCATAGGAATGCCTATACAAATTAAAATAATCAACAATCTGACATATGTCTTTAATAAGATGAAGTAGTTTTTGCATATTATAATATTAAATATGTTATGGGCATATCACATAATCCTACAGAGCAAGGAATTGTAGAGAGATCTATTTGAACTCTAAAGGATATGGTTCACAGGTGCAAAAGGGTGCAATAAAATCCCCACAGATAGATTATAAGGTGCTTTATTAATCTTAAAATATTTAAATGCTAATGAACAAAACACTACAGCTGCTCAAAGACATTGGTTTATGGAAAAAGCTACGAAACTAAATCAGCCAGTCTATATTAAGGATATTCTGACAACAGAATGGAAAACTGGAAATTAATTATGCTGGTGGAGGGGCCATGCCTATATTTCTGCAGGGAAAGAAAAGCAATGAGTTTCATAGGTTTCTTCCTAGTTGATCAAGATCACACATGACCAAGGGAGACCTCCTGAAGATCTTGGTGATGGAGAAGAAA
Source organism: Apodemus agrarius (assembly GCA_964023405.1). NCBI lineage: Eukaryota > Metazoa > Chordata > Mammalia > Rodentia > Muridae > Apodemus > Apodemus agrarius. The sequence goes on along the minus strand of OZ030006.1, from coordinate 83,753,309 downwards.
AGGGAGGCTAACACAATCAACAAAATAGGTGATTTATATGAGATGATATTTTTCTCTGTATATGAAGACAGCTCTGGAATCAGCTGGAACTAAAATGTCTATAGAGATCCAATAACATTTATTGGGTACAAAATTCACATGACTTGTTATTCCATACCATACTTTAAGATGGCATGTATTGAAATTTATATTGCAGTTTGATTATAAGGTCAAACTAACATTTAGAGAAAGGCAGTTGTCTTTCTTTATTGACATTCACTAGCCAATCTGTGTGTGCTCCATTGAATGGTTTTGTAGAACTATGTTGCTTGTAAGTTTTGTATACTGCAGGATGGAAGAAGAGAAAGAGCTCTGACAAGTTTCACACTCTGGGATGCTGAGATCCTGGGACCTTCTCTTCCAGATCCTTGTTTGATTCTACATCAACTATCTCAAAGCTCTTTCTTTTAAAGACTTACTTCCAGAACTTTTCCAGAAGGGCTAGATCACCTATCCAGCCTTTCAGACCATCATAATCAAAATGTTAGCTAAGCAATGAGCTTTCTCAGCACATAGTGACTGGAAGGCAAATGGTGTCTCTCCTATGACAAAGCTAACTTTCCTATTTCCCCATGGGCCCCCAGAAGGGAGTTGTTTGCCCCATTCAGCTGAAAGCAGACAAAAGAAGATTGTCACCCCAGTCCCTTATGTTGAGTTGGATAGATCTGGTTATTTTATGAATAGAGATATATTGTCATTTTAAGGAATACTTTACAAATGTTGAAGCTTTAGACAGAGTTGTAGCTAGAGAGCTTAAATTCTGGGATTTCTACCTTTCCTTTCCGAGTCTCTAACCTTCCTTTATAGGTAAAGGAAAGGGGGAGGAAGAGAAAGAGAGGATATAATATCATAGAAATTAGAGCAATAGACAAACAGATAGTTTATCAAATTTACCCTTAAACAAAACATTATATAGTGATATGTTAATGAAAAGTTGAAGTATAATTTATTACATTGGTACAGAATTTATTTTGATACAGTTTTGAAATTTTGGTTGTTATAAATTTCTTATATTGATACAAAAATTGGGGTTAATATTGTTACTCTTATATGGGCATTGTGCCTAGGCAATACATTTTAGAATACAAAGCTTAAACCCAGTCCTTCTATAACTGCTATTATAAACTATTTCTACTTGATTAAGCAATATGAGCTAATGCTCAGATAGCAAACTCTTGGTTCTGAGTTAATTTTTTTTAATTTTTTTTATTTTCTATATTCTTTGTTTACATTCCAAAGGCTTTCCCCTTTCCCAGTCCCCCCCCCCACCATACGTCCCATAAGTCCTCTCCCCACCAACTATTCCCCAATCATCCCCCCCACCCTTTCGCTATTCTGGATCTACAAAACTGAATCCAATCTTTTCAGGCCCAGGGTCCTCTCCTTTCTTCTTGGCAATCATTTAAATTACTAATTGTGCCTTGAGTATTTAGGGCTTCTGGGCTCATTAATATCCACTTATCAGTGATTGCATTTCATGTGTATTCTTTTGTGATTGGGTTAACTCGCTTAGGATGATATTTTCCAGATCTAACCATTTATCTACAAATTGCATGAATTCGTTATTTTTAATTGCTGAGTAGTATTATATTGTATAAATATACCACATTTTCTGTATTCATTCCTCCTTTGAGGTATATCTGGACTCCTTCCAATTTCTGGCTATTATAAACAAGGCTGCTATAAACATAGTGGAGAATGTGTTTTCATTGTATGCAGGGGAATCCTCTGGGTATATGCCCAGAAGTGGTATGCCAGGGTCCTCTGGAAGTGACATGCCCAATTTTCTGAGGAACCACCAAACTGATTTCCAGAACGGTTTTACCATTTTGCAATCCCACCAACAGTGGAGGAGTGTTCCTTTTTCTCCACATCCTCGCCAGCACTTGCTGTCTCTTGAGTTTTTTTTTCTATATTCTATGTTTACATTCCAAAGGCTTTCCCCTTTCCCAGTCCCCACCCACCATAGTTCCCATAGTTCCTCTCCCCCCCCAACTGTTCCCCAATCATTCCCCCTCCCCCCTCGGTTTCTTTACTAAACTGGATGCAATCTTTACAGGCCCAGGGTCCTCTCCTTTCTTCTTCTGGGAATCATTTGACTTGCTATTTGTGTCTTGAGTATTTAGGGCTTCTGGGCTCATTAATATCCACTTATCAGTGATTGCATTTCATGTGCATTCTTTTGTGATTGGGTTAATTCACTCAGGATGATATTTTCCAGGTCTAACCATTTACCTACAAATTGCATGAATTCATTATTTTTAATTGCTGAGTAGTATTCCATTGTATAAATATACCACATTTTCTGTATCCATTCCTCCTTTGAGGGATATTTGGGCTCCTTCCAATTTCTGGCTATTATAAACAAGGCTGCTATAAACATAGTGGAGCATGTGTCCTTATTGCATGCAGGGGAATCCTCTGGGTATATGCCCAGGAGTGGTATGCCAGGGTCCTCTGGAAGTGACATGCCCAATTTTCAGAGGAACCGCCAAACTGATTTCCAGAGCGGTTTTACCATTTTGCAATCCCACCAACAGTGGAGGAGTGTTCCTCTTTCTCCACATCCTCGCCAGCACTTGTTGTCTCTTGAGTATTTAATCTTAGCCATTCTGACTGGTGTGAGGTGGAATCTCAGGGTTGTTTTGATTTGAATTTCCCTGATGACTAATGATGTTGAACATCTCTTAAGGTGTTTCTCGGCCATGTGAATTTCTTCAGGTGAAAATTCTTTGTTTAGCTCTGTACCCCATTTTTTGATAGGGTTATTTGGTTCTTTGGGGTCTAACTTCTTGAGTTCTTTATATATATTGGATATTAGCCCTCTGTCGGATGTTGGGTTGGTGAAGATCTTTTCCCACTTTGTTTGTTGCCATTTTGTCCTTCTGACAGTGTCCTTTGCCTTACAGAAACTTTGTAATTTTATGAGGCCCCATTTGTCAATTCTTGATCTTAGAGCATAAGCTATTGGTGTTCTGTTCAGGAACTTTCCCCCTGTGCCCATGTCCTCCAAGGTCTTCCCAAGTTTCTTTTCTAATAGTTTCAGTGTGTCTGGTTTTATGTGGAGGTCCTTGATCCACTTGGAGTCGATCTTAGTACAAGGAGATAAGATTGGATGGATTCACATTCTTCTGCATGTTGACCTCCAGTTGAACCAGCACCATTTGTTGAAAAGGCTATCTTTTTTCCACTGGATGTTTTCAGCTCCTTTGTCAAAGATCAATTGGCCATATGTGTGTGGGTTCATTTCTGGGTCTTCAATCCTATTCCATTGATCTACTTGCCTGTTGCTGTACCAATACCATGCAGTTTTTAACAAAATTGCTCTGTAGTACTGCTTGAGGTCATGGATATTGATTCCCCCAGAAGTCCTTTTATTGTTGAGAATAGTTTTAGCTATCCTGGGTTTTTTTGTTGCTCCAGATGAATTTGAGAATTGCTTTTTCAAGTTCTATGAAGAATTGATTTGGGATTTTGATGGGGATTGCATTGAATCTGTAGATTGCTTTTGGCAAGATGGCCATTTTTACTATATTGATCCTGCCAATCCAGGAGCAAGAAATATTTTTCCATCTTCTGAGGTCTTCTTCGATCTCTTTCTTCAAGGACTTGAAGTTCCTGTCATACAGATCTTTTGCCTGTTTGGTTAGAGTCACGCCAATGTACTTTATGTTTTTTGTGGCTATTGTGAAGGGTGTTATTTCCCTAACTTCTTTCTCAGCCTGCTTGTTCTTTGAGTACAGGAAGGGTACTGATTTTCTTGAGTTAATTGTATAACCAGCCACTTTGCTGAAGTTGTTTATCAGCTGTAGAAGTTCTTTGGTGGAGTTTTTTGTGTAGCTTAAGTAAACTATCATATTGTCTGCAAATAATGACAGTTTGACTTCTTCCTTTCCAATTTGTATCCCTTGGTTCTGAGTTAATTAAAAGGGTATTTTCTTCTTTTTTAAAAATCACTTGTTTATTTAATGATTGATTGATTGTACACTCCAGATTTTATTTCCCTCCTGGTCCACTCTCCAACTGTTCTACATTCCATACCTCCTCTCAGCACCGATGTCCCCATCACCCTCAACCAGACCTCTAAACACCCTGGAGCCTCCAGTCTCGTGAGGGTTAGGTGCATCTTCTCTGACTGAAACCAGACTCAGTGGTTCTCTGCTGTATATGTGTTTGGGGGTCTCATATCTTTTGGTGTATGCTGCCTGGTTGGTGGTCTAGTGTTAGAGAGATCTCAGGGGTTAAGGATAATTGAGACTTCTGGTCCTCATACAGGGTTACTCTCCTCCTCAGCTTCTTCCAGTTTCTCCCTAATTCAACACAGGGATCAGCAGCATCTGTCCATTTGGTTGGGTGCATATATCTGCATCTGGCTCTATTAACTGCTTGTTGGGTCATTTGAATGGCAGTCATGACAGGTCCCATTTTGTGAGTGCTCCATTGCCTCAGTAATAGTCTCTGGCCTTAGGACCTCCCTTAAAAGGGTATTTTCAAGATATTTCATTTAGAAATGGCTGAGAGTAGTCAAGACTTAACAGTTCAGATACGTTTTTCATAGATACATAGTCTTTCAAAGGTGTCAGAATTCCATAGACGACAACATTTATGTCCATCTTTTTAATGAAGATCATTTGACTAGAGACACGTCTGCTACTTACCTCACTCCTCTCTTGGATTCAAAGAAGAAACTGAGGACCAACAGAATTGCTCCAGCTGTGGTGGGACATCCACTAGGCAAGAATTGCCTCAATTCAACAACAGACAAAAATATTGTCCAGAAACAGGACACACTATGTGCCAAGACAGAATAATCAGTCCTTCAAAATTCTGCATTAAAAAGGTCTGTCAGATGATCCTGGGGCAGAAGGCTAAAGCCTGATGCTCCAACGTTCTTGAGGAATGAGGGACTGTCCAGGTGGTCAGCTGTCTCTATAAATTGGTTAAGTTTTTGAAGCAATGTTTTGTGCTCCCTATATTTTCACATAATACTTTAATCATTCTTAGATTTCTGATGAGGTTGAAGACTAGTCTTATATCCAACCCAAGCTGTTTAGAATTGAGAAAGATGATATAGATTTGAGAGGATGGTTTTTAAATGGTATACAAGCTAAATCAAGAACATAATTCACGTGTAGAATTGCAAGCTTTTTAAGTTAGATTGCTTTACCTAAATTGACAAAATTGATGGACTGGGTGTTAAGTAAATCTTATATATTATAAATTATGTAATATTAATAATTGTTCCCAATTTATATCTTAGAAAAAGGGGAAAATGTAATTTAACCTGGTGTTGTGTGTATTTTGATGCTAATTATTCTTCCTCAAAGGGGGCTGCCCCAAAAAGGAGTGGGTCACATACTCAGGTAATTTTGTGTGAACCTTCTCCCCATTTGACTGGTCAAATAAAGGATAGGATCTGTGATTGGGCAGTGGAAAGGAAATGTGGGGCTGGAAGTTTGAGAATGGAGAGAAAAGAGGAGGAGGAGGAGGAGGAGATAAGGAGATGAAGGAGAGAGAGGAAGATGGAGGAAGAGGAGGTTGAAGGAAGATAAAGCAGAACCATGTAACCTGAAGGAGCTGCAAGTAGAAAGGGATCACATAGCTGGGAATAGAGTAGTATAGTGGTGTATCTGCCCAACCCAGTCATGCAGCTTAAAAAACATTATAACTCAGTTATGTGGTCTTTGCACAGGTTTATTGAAGTTGAAGTTTTACCACAACAAGACAGTTTTCAAGAACTACCAACTAACAAGACAAACACTATTTTTCTTTACTTTTTGGGGGATGGTGGGTTGGTAAATCATTAACAGTATAATTTCTTTCAGCTTTTTCAGCCATCAATGTTATTGCTTTACCTAATTACCTCTGTCTTCTGTATTTATTTCCCTCCCATTTGTCTAAGAACCAAACCATTTTCCCATTTTCTTTCTCTCTGATCTGATTGTGTCTGCTACTTCACTTACATTCTTCCTACCTTCCTCTGTATTTACCTTCCCTCTTCCCAGTAGCAAGTTCAGTATTTCCCATTTTTATGATGTGATCACTTGTAAGCTGCTGTTCTCACTATTGCTCCAATCCCTACCACTATCATAGCAATGTTCTCACTTTGCTTTCCTGGATTCTAGAGTTACTACAGGCTGCATAATCACATCTGAGGATGTGTAGAAAGGAGCCTCCAGCAAGAGAAAACATTTGGCAATAAGACAAACACTATTTTCAACACATTATGATAAACATGAGCTCACAGTAAAAGACCAGATAGTGATTCTATTTTGGACTTTTATATTTTAAAACAAATTCCTTCCTATGCAGTTGATAACAAGGTTCCCAGTTGTATGGGAATGATGTATGATGTATGGCTGTATGATAAATGAATGTATGATAAATGATGTATGAAAAATGATGTATGATAAATGATGTATGATAAATGTATGATGTATGGGATATGATAAATACATCATCAACATCAACACACTTTTTACAATAGTCTACATCTGGTGCCTATGTTAGATATTTGGCCTGATTACCAAGGTCAATTTATTAATGAATAAATTTAATTCAGTACTTAATATAAACTTTGTGATAGAGAAATAGCAAACAAGGACACAGATGCAGATTCTTGTTAGAAAGAGTGTCTGCTTACATTTTGATGTTCACTAATGTACTCCACATGTATAAATGCAGGCATATATGCATGCATGCATGTATGTAGAGAAATAATGCATAAATTAGTGCCTGAGACCATTGTACATTTCTAAGAATATGATAAATGCCTTAGTTAGGGTTTTAGTATTGTGAAGAGATACCTTGACCAAGATAACTCTTATAAGGGACACATTTAATTGAGACTGGCTTACAGCTTCAGAGGTTCAGTCCATTATAATCACAGTAGGAAGCATGGAAATCTCCAGGAAGACAAAGTGTCGGAGAAGGGGCTAAGTGTTCCACATCTTATTTTAAAGGCAAATAAGAGAATACTGGCTACTCAGGTAGCTAGGAGGAGATTTTCAAAGCCCTCTCCCATAGTGATACACTTCCTCCAACAAGGTTAAATCTACTCCAACAAGGCCACACCTATGCTGACAAGGCAATACCTCCTAATAGTACAACTCCCTGAACCAAGCATATTCAAACCATCACAAAACCATAAATCATACATTTTATATTAATATTATTTGTGCTCTAAAAGTGTTTAATATAGTAAAAAATGAATTCCTCCCAACTTCCAGAACTAAACATCTGATTCATTCACCAACATACATTTAGAATAGCTGTACAGTTAGGATCTGTTTTTTTAAAGCTCAAGATTATAGGCTGGAGAAATGGCTCAGTGGTTAAGAACACCTTTAAACCTTACAAACAACCTCTTTTAGATACCCAGCAATGACACGTTGGCTTATGGTCATCTGTAAGTCTAGTTCCAGAGGATCCATTGCCCTCTCTGACATGACATGCTATTAACACACACAGATATATGCAAGTAAAACATTCATAAATATTAAACAAAATAAATAACTATTAAATAAATAAATACTCAAAATAATATGTAATTCAAGTCTTAGTTTCCAAACTGAAAAACAGTTTTCAAATATACAAACCATGCATGCATAATCTTTTATTTCTTGTACATCTACAATTCATTAATATAACACATGCAATTTTATTAATACAAAAGATGATAATTTAAGGTAAGATATAGTAATCCAAAACCTTTTTATCTCTTGTTGCAAAGGCATGTACTTCAACCTACTTTATATCCATTTCCTTGTAAATGTTTAGCACATACAGAAAATGGTGCATCTTTCTCCTCAAATGGTATCTTTCTCTAGGGCTGAAGATAAAAATAGACCAGAAAAGAAGGTAGCTACCATAGCTAAAATCCTAGTTGTTCACATATGCATGGAGTGTGAAAATTAATTTGCTTTATTTGAACAGTGCTAGGAGCTTTGACATTAGTTTAAATTATAATATTTACTTGTAAGTTACTAAAACCCAAATTTTGTCCAAAAATACCATAAGACTAGAAAAGCTATCATTATTAAGTTGAGCCAGATCAAAATACTAAGCTGTCTGAAGAGACTTGAGACAAGAGTCCAAGACCTGCTTTCCAAGAATGCTCTACATTCTTCCAAGAAAAATCACATTACCTCTTCATTATCACACTATTGGATTTTAAAACGGTCTTGTTTTATGAATTATGGTATTCTATACCTTCTGCTTTATGGAGATTTAGTACTATGAAAAACATAAAACTACATCAAAGGTATAATTTTCTTTTAAAGTTTTTTTTTACCATATTTACTGTGTAATTGACCAAAAAGCAATATGACTACTTACAAAGAACATGAAGTGAATATGTGACTTTTAGGTGATAAGATACATGGAATTGGCAGATACTGTCCACTGTCAGCAACAAGAATAAGATTTTTAGGAACCTCAAGAAATGAAGATCTTAGCCACCTAACCTAGTTCCATGCAATCTTTATGAACTAGATAATGACAGCATGAATAAATAATGTACAAAATTTAACAATGTATTGATTCATAGCTATTATTGAATCCTCTCAAATAAATTAAATATGTGAAGTATTCTTTGGAAATTGGGTTTAGACCAAGTGTAACTGCAAGCACACTGACAGTGACTAGACTATTACAGTCTCACAGTTACAAATCAGTTCATCTGAGATGAAGCAGCAGCAGCAGAAGCATCACTGCAGAGATAGTGCAGAAACAGTCATGACCAAAGCTTCATCACAACTGCATGATGTGAGCTTAGGAAAGATATGAAAATGTTCACTGGAAGTGTGTGTGTGCATGTGTCTGTATACATGTATGCATGCATGTATGTGTACATGTGTGTGTATACATAGGTATGTGTGTGTGTACACATGTATGTGTGTCTATAGTTATTGGACTACTCAGTGTAAGAATAGCATAGTGTATGGTAGGGCTACCTACATTAATACCTGTACATCACTTGAGAGAAAACCTAAGTTATATAAAATATATACATGTTACAAAATGAACTTTAAGAATAACTGTGAATTTGTTTACTGTTTTCCAGTTGAGTGATCCTTGGACCTGGCATATTGGACCAGTGAAGACATTCGATGTGAATTACTCAAAATTAACTGAAAATTCTGTAATGCTTGCAAATATAAACAAGAGTTTTTACCAAATAGTTTTTGTGGTATTGATACTCTGTGGCCAGGGACTTAACAACATTAACTGGCTTATTTCACCATTTTTAACAATTTCATAATTCTACATTATCTGTTTTCCACTTTATTTTGGGGTGTGTGTGTGTGTGTGTGTGTGTGTGTGTGTGTGTGTGTGTGTTGAAGCAAAAGCTGGAAGGAGATCACAAAAGACTTCAAGTAAACCCATGATGATCCTGCCTTAGCCTTGAACGTGCAGGGATCATAGGTTTCTGTCCAAAAAAGTTCTTAGCTCAGTTCTGCCTCTTTGTCCTCAGCACTTAAAATACCTTTAAGAATACATGATCATATGTTAAAAAGTTCATCACTAGTTTGCACATAAAATCAAATCATAAAATGATATAGAAGTTTACAACAGAGAATGTTTACATGAATATCCATTAGGAGTAATTATCTGTCTAAATATTCATCACCTGTCACAACACCACAGGTTCATTGAAAGTTAAAAAAAAACATAACTAAATTATTAGTGAAGTTTTGTATAGATAAATGCAATCAATATTTTATCTTCTGTTCTAGCACCTATAATATATCCTCAGTTCCCTTTTTATAACCTTTGGTTAACAGTTTTACAATCTCTTGGAATACGCTCTGAGTAGTAGAAAGTGGTTACTATTAATCTGTGTTCTATTCTGGAGTCACAGGCATGGTTGAGATAAAAGTTGTTTCTTTTGTCAACACTGACAATCTTAAGTACATATTCTGGGATTTTACAATAACCAAATAATCACAGTGGCACCCCACTGTGAATCAGATCTTGTCCATGGTTCCATCCATCAGCTAATACTCATCAGACCTTGCTTTAATTGGAGAGCCATAATACTTGTGAGGTTTCTTGGAATCACTGTCAATCAGAACTAGTGTCTACAAGGTCTGGAAAATCTGAGAATCCATATTTCCAAGCATATAGTTACACAAGTAAAAGCTTAGAAGTTCTTGAGAATAGTCAGAAAAGGGCTATCAGGAAAACCCTTTATGCTGCCAAAATGTGTGCTAGGAACTTTTGTAGTATGCATAAGAGAGTGAGGGGTCTTAACAAATGAAACATTTCTTTAGTACCAGGACAATTAGGATTTTTTTTATTTTATTTATTTACATTCCAGACATTGCACCTTCCTGGCACCTCCCCCCTACACACACACACAGTTCCTCATCCCATTCCCTTTGGCCCTTGCCTCTGAGAGCATGCTCCTCCTCTTTACCCCTAATCCCTGGGCATCGCCCTTACCTAGGACCTCAAGTCTACAAAATTTGGTCTATCTTCTTCCACTGAGAACAGAAAAGGCAGTTCTCTACTACATATGTGCCAGGGGACTTGGACCATCCATGTATGCACCTTGGTTGATGACTTAGTCCCTTGGAACTCCCAGAGGTCCAGGCAAGTTGAGATTTCTGGTCTTCCTATGAGGATGCCATCCCAATCAGCTTTATCAGTCCTTCCTCTAATTCATCCATAAGCATCCCCATCCCCTGGTAGGGCCTCTCAGAGGACATCCATGTAAGTTTCCCATCTGTAAGCATATCATTGCATCAGTAATAGTGTCCGGTCTTGGTGCCCCCATCTCCTCTCTGCCCATGACATGAATTACAAGTTGTGCCAGTCATTGAGCAGTTTTCCTTCAGTCTCTTCTTCATGTTGTCCCTGTAGTTATTTTACAGGGGAACATATCTGGGTCAGAGATTTTAAGTGTAGGTTGGTGACTCCATCCTTTCGATGGAAGCCCTTTCTATCCACTGGAGGTGGGCTCTTCAGTTTCCAACTCATCACTGTTGGGCATTTCAGTTAAGGTCGCTCCATTGAGTCCTGGAAGTCCATAACATTCCAAGTCTCTGGTACTATCTAGAAGATCCCCCCACGTCCCACACCATTCTGGTTCATATTTCCATTCATTCTCCTTGCACTCTGGGCTTCTTGCCTGCTGCCCTCCCATACCTGCTCCTGATCCTCTTTTCCACTCTGTCTTGCCTCTCTCACCCAGATCCCTCCCTCTCTCTGCCTCTCATCATTATTATTTTTCCCTGTAAGTAGGATTGAAGCATCCTTACTTGGGCCTTCCTTCTTGTGGGTTGTATCCTAGGTATTATGTACTTTTTGACTAATAACCACTTCTCCGTGAGTACATACCATTCACGTTCTTTTGGGTCTGGGTTACCTCACTCAGAATGATATTTTCTAGTTCCATCCATTTGCCTGAAAAATTCATTATATCTTCACTTTTAATGGCTAAATAATATTACATTGTATAAATGAACCACATTTTCTGTATCCATTCTTTGGTTTAAGATCATCTGGGTTGTTTCCAGCTTCTGACTATTACAAATAAGGTTGCTATGATCATAGTGGAATACATACTTGTCTTTGGGATAGGGTGAAGCATCTTTTAGGTATATGTCAAGGAGTGTATAGCTGTGTTTTCAGATAGAACTATTTCCAATTTTCTGAGGAACTACCAAATTGATTTCCAGAGTGGTTGTACCAGTTTAAAATCCCACCAGCAATGGAATAGTGTTACTATTTTCCCACATCCTCACCAGCATATTGCTGTCACTTATGTTTTTGAACTTGGCCATGGAATCTCAGGGTCATTTTGATTTGCATTTCCCTGATGACTGAGGACATTGAACATTTATTAAAGTGGTTCTGGGCCATTTGAGATTCCCTTGTTTAGAATCCTCTGTTTAGCTCTATACCACATTTTAATTGGGTTATTTGGTTTGTTGCTGTCAAACTTGAGTTCTTTATAAATTACGAATATGAGCCCTTTCTTATATGAAGGGTTGGTGAAGATCTTTTCCCAATCTATAGGTTACCATTTTGTCCTATTGACATTGTCCTTTGCATTTTAGTTTCATGAGGTTCCATTCATTAATTGTTAATAATAGTGCCTGCGCCACTGGGGTTCTGTTCAGGAAGTTGTCTTCTGGACAAATGAGTTCAAGGCTATTTCCCAACTTCTCTTCTATTAGATATAGAGTATCCAGTTTTACATTGAGATTTTTTAATGTACTTAGACTTCATTTTTGCACAAGGTGATGAATATGGACCTGTCTGCATTCATCCACATGTAGACACGCAGTTAGATAAGCACCATTTACTGAAGTTGTTTTCCTTTTTCCATTGTTTGGTTTTGACTTCACTGGAAAACATCAAGTGTCCATAGGTGTGTGAGCTTATTTCATAGTCTTCAATTTGAATCCGTTGACTAACCTGTCTATTTCTATACCAATACCATGCATTTTTTATTACTACTGATCTGTAGTACTGCTTGAAATCGTTGATAGGGATACCTCCAGAAGTTCTTTTATTGTACAGAATAGTTTAAGAAGAATCTGAATCTGTAGGCTGTTGCTGAGACCTGGGATAGAGAAGGCTCCCAGGAGTCAATGCACCTAACCTTAGCTGAGATGCCAAATAATTGGTAACATATAACCTGAATAGGCAACCACCTGAAACCAGGAAGGGCCCTCAAAAAAGAGATAAGGACACAAACCCACCCTCAAAACTTTCAGCACCAATTTGTCCCATCTTTAAAAAAAATGCAGGAATAAAAATTGAGCAGAGATTCAAAAAATGGCCAACAAATAACCTGCCAAAGTTGAAACCTATTCCATGGACAAGAACCAATCCCTGACACCAATGATACTCCACTTTTCTTTTTTTTTTATTTGTTTTATTGGATATAATCTATATTTACATTTCATTTCCCGTTTTCTGGTTCCCCATCCCCCCAAAGGTCCCACATGCCCTTTTCCCTCCCCCTGTTCCCCCATCCACCCCTTCCCACTTCCCTGTTCTGGTATTCCCCTACACTGATGTTTTGATCCTTTCCTTACAGACAGGAGCCTTAGCATATCTGACCTCTGAGACGCTTTAACAAGCAGCGAATCAAAACAGATACAGAGATCCACAGTAAAACTCTGGATGGATGCCAGGGACCTTTATGCAAGTGTTAGGGGTAAAAATGAAGACCCTGAAGAGCATGAGCACACCATAGGAAGACCAAGAGTGTCAACTAGCCTGGACCCCTGGGGACTCTCAGAGATTGAGTCAACCGAAGAACATAAATGGGCTGGAGGGAGAGAACTCTGCCTTGTCCAGCCTGAGCAGGAAAGAATGAGCCTTATCACACAGAAACTTGATCCAACAGAATGGGGGGAAACCCAGGGGAGTCCAATTTCTTAGAGAAGAAGGGGAGAGAGGATGAAGGGAGGGACTCTGAGAGGGGAGAACAGGGAGGGGCAGCAATTTGGATGTAAACAATAAAATAAATAAATAGATAAAACTTCACACAAGTAATTAATAGTTAGAAAAACTCTTATTGTCACATAAAAATGCAGTAGTGTAAATGGGAAAGAGAAAATTCTATCCAATAGAAAAAATATGTTTGAGTGAAATCCAACTTCCTACTAGCACCAATATGACCATTGATAAATAGAAAAAAATTCTTGTGATATAATCTAATTAAAAATACCTTGAGTATTCTAGTAGCCCTAATATATTAACAAAAAAAAATATTGAAGACAGGAATACAACTCTATATTCATTAGAACCATAAAAAGTGGTTTTGCTCTTTTAACTTTATGTGGCAGATACTAAAATTGAATCTGCAGTTTAAAATATTAAAAATACTGATAATTCTCTGAAACTACTAATGACACTCTCCTATTCTTGCAGATAGAGTCTAGTATAACTGTCCTCTGAGAGGCCCCACATAGCTGATGACAGAAATAGCTGCTGATACCACAGCTAAACATTGAGCTGAAAATGAAGATTTATGACAGAGTTTGATTAAAGATTGAGGGAACTGAGGGTATCAGAACTCCACAGAAATACAGAGTCAACTAACGTGGACACCTGAAGGCTCTCAAAGACTGAGCCACCAACCAAAGAGCATACATGGGATGGACTGAGGTTCCCAGCACATAGGCTGCCTCAGTGGGAAAAAAAATGTTCCTAAGCCTGCAGAGGCTTGATGTGCCAGGGTAGGAGCATACCCAAGGGGCCCCCACAATCTCAGAAAAGAAGAGGAAAAGGGGTGGCAGGTAGGTTCTGTGAGGGAAAGACTGGGAGACAGCACACTGTTTAAGATATAAATAAATACAAAAATACAATTTTAAGACACAAAAGAGAGAAAAAAACAGTTTATGGGACTATACCAGCATGGGGCATGGAGCCATCTGAAATAACAGTTGGAGGGGGACCCGTGTCCTCTTCTGACCTCTGTAAGTACTAGGAATGCAGTTGTGCATAGATGCTAGTAGCACACTATACATGTAAATAAAATAAATAGTTTTTTCAAAGAAAACAAAGAATCATGTTTTTAAAAGCTAGTAGTACTAAGAATACCAGTTTTTTAGCACCCTGATTATTCTCTTATCAGAACTGATTTGTACCAAAGGAGTAATTGTGGGGTAAGCATTCACCACAAACTTCTGAACAATCATGATGACTGGGTCATACATCCATAACAGGATTGAGGTAGATGAAATGATAAAGTCCACCCAGTACATGACCACAAAGAAAACTACCAGCAGCAAGATGGTCTGAGTGGCCCTTTTCTCAGGGGATACTCTCAGGTGGCTGATGCTATGAAGATGCTTGCATTGCCTCTGATGTCTCCACAAGATAATCACCATGTATGCACTTGTGGTCAGCATGACTCCTACAAGAAACATATCCCTGGACATTATCACTGTTAAAATCAAACCCCTGATGATGTAGTTCATGGGGAGGAGTGAGCAAGATTTAGTGACCTTCAACTGGTTGGTCTCACTCATGTTGGTAAAACCACCAACATAGAAGATCAGGCTACTACTGAAAGACAAATTGAAAGACCAAATATAAAATAAAGCATTGATCATGTATTTTTTTAGTTTATGTTTAAATTTTGCCAAAAAAGAGTTCCTGTGACTGATCGTGACTGCCTGAAACACACTGAGGAGGCAGGTGATGCAGATAGAGAGGCCTCTCATCACTCTTTTTGTGTAAAACGTTGCCTTACATTTGAAGTCATTCTCAATATTCAGTGACTCAAATATGTGTGCAAGCCAAAAATTCTCTCCAGCAAGGAACATCATTATGTGAACAAAGGTCAGTTGAAAGGAAATCAGGTCCATGGACTTAGGTCTGTGACCTAGGATTATGAAAATATAGAAAACAAGAAGAAATATATTGGCTAGGACTCCAAGGCCAGCCTGAAAATAAACGACATTATCTAATGAAAACATAAAGGAAAATGACCTCATCTTAAGAGCATGGTGGAAACATACTTCTTATATCTGAAAAAAAAAAAAAAAAAAGAACACATGACATTTGTGATTCACTGGACAGTATGTTTATATCATCTTTTTTTTCTATACGAATCTTTCATTAAACTTTTTCTTTAACTTTAGGTGTTCTGAAGTATATATCTTAGACTATATTTCTATATGCCTTCCATGTATCTCCTCTCTATATAGAATATTATACTTAATAAATTCACACACACATATCTGTACATAATATAAACTTTGAGGAATCTGATTATAATGTCTTAGAAATACAAATCTATTGGTAGAAATGTCCTCATTTTATATTTAACACCTAAAACAGAAGTAAGTATTACAGAATATTAATCAGTATTGTGCAACTGAACAAAACATGTGGCAGTCTAGGAACAAAATCACAAAAGATACTAAAAATCATGTGTCATATTATCTCATGTTCCATAATTTTACTATCCTATTATTTGCAACTATCCATGTTTTAACTCATAGTTCTAATGGAATCAAAGTTATAATTCATACAGCCAACCAATTGATTGAGGTCCATGACCAATATGGAAGAATTAGAGGAAAGGCTTAATGAGCTGAAGGGGATTGCAACCCCACAAGAAGAACAAGAGTATAAACTAACTCAGATCCCTCAAAACTCCTAGAGACTAAGACAAAAACCAAGGAATATACAAGGTCTGGTTTGTGGCCCCTGACACATCTGTATCAGAGAACTGCCTTGTATGATCTCAGTGGGAGAGGATAAGCTTAATCCTGGGAAAACTTGATGCCCCAGGGAAGAGGGATGCTGGTAGGGGTGAGGTGGGGGTGAGCTGGCAGATAAGGAGCAGCCTCTCAGAGGTGGAGGGAGAACTGAAGAACTTAGGGAGGGGGGACCTGGAAGGGGTTCAACTTTTGGAATGTTAATAAATAAAATAATTTAATAATTTAAAAAAGGTCCTGGATAATGTGTAATTCAAGACTAGTCTCCAAGTTGCGTTATTAGTATTTTAAAATTGAAAATACACAAACTAAATATTATGCTAAGGTTTATTAATTATATACAATTTATGTTTAACACAGAACAGGCAATATAACTAATATAAAATATGATAAAATAGAGTAAAATGTACTAATCAAAAGTGTTTCCTTATTTTCCCAAAAGTATGTGCTTTATCCTTTCTACTTTATATACATTGTTTGTAAATGTTTATCCCACAGAGAAAATGGCACATCTTCTCATTAATCAAGTGGCATCTTTCTCTGGGGTTCACTGAAGCTGAGAGTGGATGAGGAAAGACCATCTTTCATGAATACAGAGCTGTTAACATAGGGAAGCATTAAGATATGTCTTTTGTATTATTGAATAGCAATTGCATGCTGCAGCCTGTCACGTTATTTAAAATTCTAATATTTAGTTGTAAGTACAAAAGCTCAAAGTGTGTCCATAAACATTCATAAGAGTGGAGAGCCATCACTGTTAAATTGACCAAGACCACAAAACTAAGCAGTGTGCACACAGCTGTCTGAAGAGACTTGCAACAAATGAGACCAAGAGCTGATTTTGCCATAGCTCTACATTCTTCCAAGAAAAAAAATCACTGTACCCTTTCATTATCCCAGAATATGATTTGAGAACACTCTTGTTTTCTTTGCTTTCTGCAATATGGAGATTTGAAACTCTAAGGAACATACAAATAAAACATTTGACAAATATCAATTTCACTTTACATCTTACCATATTTAAGAGTAATGAGCTAAAATCTGTATGACTACTCAGAGAGAATATAAAGTGATTATGTGATTTTCAGCTGACAAGATATATGGTGTTGGCTGATGTATTGTCCACTGTGAGCAGCAAAAATAAGTCTTTATGAATTCCAGGAGATAAAGACCTCAGTCACCCAAGCTAGTCCCATGGAATCTTTATAAAATAGTCAGTGACATCAGGAATAAATACTGGTCACTTATTTATAAGGTATTAATTCAAAGCTATTATCTGATACTCTTAAATAACTTACATGCATAGTTTGTTCTTTGGAAATTGCATTTATTACAGGTGTAACTGGAAGCACTCAGATGCTAAGTCGAGTGCATATACTAATGAATAATTGTTCTTTGTAACTACTGGAAGGAACTTTTGGAATTTTGACCTTATACTGTTTCAAAATTGAAAATATTTTTCTCACTGCTAATGAAAATCTTACTGTTTTTATATCAATATCAATATTTCCAAGTTCATTTTAGAAAACTGAAAATATTAAAACTCAATTTAATTGAAACACACAAATATCTGCGGAAAACGTTCCAAAGAACGCTTAAGTATATGTAAACTTAACAGAATAAAATATTACTGATAAAATTAAATTAGTTAATATTTGTTGCATATTCCTAGATTCAAATTCATATAATTAAACATACACGGCCAGTTAACTTAAGAAAAGTAGTAAAATGGGAAAATAAAAAGTACAATTTAAATGTATGTTAGTATTATAAATATAGTCCTACAATCCAATATATTTCTGGTGTTTGTTTTTCACCTTTAAAGGTATTTCAGGTGTTTTGTTATGGGGAATGGAAAACCCTGTAACAATACCTAGGCAGAAACATTATTAGAGTACACATTCAGGAAAATCCCATGTTTGATGTGTTCCTTAAAATGTTTCATTTGAGGCTATTTTTACATATATGTCAATGTACATTTGTTGTAAATACTGATTGGTAAGTGACATTTTCAATCACAATGTAATACCCATAGATTATCTTTATCTTATGAGTCTTTCCTTCTTCTCTGTCCATCCATCTGCTGGGCCCTGTCCTCTTCCCAATAGCTCACTTTTAGTGTCACATATATAATCAGCCATCGTATTAATTGAAATATGTGATTTTAAAAATCTTTACACTGATATTTCTATGACTACAAGGATCTGTTGTGTTTGCTCATGATACAGTTGGCTCAAAAGCAAAGTTCTGAGCAAGAGAATTCTATAATCACTTAATACAGAAAATCCTGCTCTATTCTAACTCATACTTACATCTCTTACTATAATGAAGAGAAAAAGGAATACTCACCCTGCTGAGCCTTCCATAAACATCCTTGTAGGATGGGACCCTAAGAAGTACTTGTAAAGAAGAAATGTCATCAGCTTGTTTCCCTCTAGACCTCTAGTTGTCATGTCATCTGGAGAAAGATACTTCTGAGTTTAGGGTCCTTACAAATTGGTATCATCAAATGGAAAAGCAAACTTCCCCAATTCCAGGAGAGGAATGCAGTAAACAAAGATGAGCCCTGGGCTTCAATTAGGTGTGGTATCCTCCCCAGGCTATAGCTCTCTAACTGGATTAACTGTCCCAGTCCTTGTGAGCAATAAAAATGTTAGAATAATACCCTATTTAAAAGATGTTGAATAACACTTTAGATTCCCCAAAGAATTTGTTCTGCTTCCCAGACTTTTGTGATGGCCTCCATATTTAACTGATAGTGGCTTCAGTGTCTCATCTAGAAATTAACAGTGCTTTTGATAAAATTACGTTCACCTTCTCCAAACACACTTGAGGAAAGTTTTCTTTCTTATAGTAAACACAGAAGCATGGTAATATAACTGTATTATCAGTAGATGGGGCTATGGGGACAGGGATGTAACTCAGTTGGTAGTGCACATGGATAGAAAATATTGTCTATGTGGGACACTATGAAAAAAATATTCAAGTTATAGGAACAGGTGGGGAAAATAATCCCAGGTCAATGGCAAAGAGAAAACCTTCAGAACAATCATAGAAGAAACCAATGGAAAGACACACCAATTTAACACACACACACACACACACACACACACACACACACATGCACACACACACACACACACACACACACACACACAAATAAATTCACAGAATACACAGAAAAAACAAGAGCAGAATCAGAATTTTCCATGCATGTTTAATTAAAAAATGAAGTATACTTAACTAAAAAGTGGATTGAAAGATCTAAGAGAAAAACTTCATGACAGAAATAAAGAAAATACATTAAATGAAAAAAAAAAAAAAGAACTACCCTAGTTTCAGAAAAATGTTGGAGGAGGAACAGCTGATATCTCAAGGTAACTTTTCAAAGCCAAAAAAGCCTGCAGCAATACATCCCAAATGCTAAATCACAGCCAACCTAAAATATTATACTCAGCAAAACTGCCATGATTGAATCTACAACCTAGATCACCCAAGGAAATTTTATATTCAACAAACTAATCCAAAGGTAACATCGGGAGCGTTATTTAGGGCAGCATTGACAAACAAGCACAGCAGAGGGACTGTGGAATAATATGAAGCCATTACTACCAAATCACAAAGTATCACTGAGAATACAACACCAAAAATCAACAACATGATGACCAGAACTAACACACACACTTTAATAACACTTTAAACATGAATGAGCTCAATTCTCCACTCAAAAGTCACAAATTGACTGAATGTATCAAGAAACAAATTCCATACTTGCTACATCCAAGAAACACATCTTGGTTTGAATGATAGGTACAAACTTACAGTAAAAGGATAGACAAAAGTACACCAATAGAACCAGGAATACATTATATATCACTATGCTAACATTTCACAAAATAGACTCTGAAGAGCTAAAGAGGGACATTTCAACTCTGCAAGAAAACAGTTGACCAAGAAGACATTAACATCATAAGCCACAGGCACAACAGAGGGTAATTTATATACCCAACAGGAGGCTTGTCATTACATTTCTGTAAATAAAAATTAGGATACTTGTCTTTCTCCTGAAACTTGAAGTCCTGGAAAAACTTAGAATGGTATCACTCCCTTCCTCCTTCCTCCCCTTTCTCCCTCTATCCCCTCCCCCTCTTCTCTCTCTCTTCTCCCCTCTATTCCTCTACTACTCTCTCTCTTTCTTCCTCTGTCCCTCTATTTCTCTATCACTATCATTGCAGCATGGATAAAATAATCAATTATAAGAATGGAAACAGAAGAAGATGGTGAGATAGCTAGCCTCCCAGGAGTGCAGACAGGCCTGTGATCATGGGTAGGATCACCCATGCTCTCAGAGGAACCCTCCTGGAACCCTTAGGACACAGGAACCCAGGGGCAGCCTGGGACAGGAGCCTTCATGTTTCTGTCTATATCTAGAGACCAACCTCTGCCACAGGGGTCCATAAAGGGCTCCAGGTAAAGCAGGGAGATAGCTTCTCAGGAGAGCAGACAGGCCTGTAAGATCAGGTAGGATCACCACTGCTGCTCAGAGGAAACCACCCAGAACTCTCAGGACACAGGAACTATATGCTCTAGATGTAAGGGCACCCAAATTCATAAAATAAACTCAAAACACACTTTGCACCTCACACAATAATTGTGGGGGACTTCAAAACCTCACTATTGCCGGGCGTGGCGGCGCACGCCTGTAATCCCAGCACTTGGGAGGCAGAGGCAGGCGGATTTCTGAGTTCGAGGCCAGCCTGGTCTACAGAGTGAGTTCCAGGATAGCTAGGACTAGACACAGAGAAACCCTGTCTCAGAAAAAAAACCCACTATCATCAATGGACAGATCAGGGAAACACAAAATAAACAGAGACACAGAGAAACTAACAGAAGTTGGGGACCAAATGGATTTAACAGGTATCTATAGAACATTTCATCCTAAATCAAAAGAATATACATTCTTCTCAGCACCTTATGGTACCTTCGCCAAAATTGACCGTATAATCAGTCAAATAACAGAACTCAACAAATATAAGAAGACTGAAATAATCCCATGCTTCCTATCAGATCATTATGGATTACATTGTCTTTAATAGCAACAAAACAACAGAAAAGCTCACATATGGATGGAAGCTGAACAACACTTTACTCAAAGATAACTTGGTCAAGGAAGAAATAAAGAAATTAAAGACTTTTTAGAATTTAATGAAAATGAAGGTACAACATACACAAACTTATGGGGCACAATGAAAGCATAGAGGAATAATAAGAGAAAAACTCATAGCTCTGACTGCTTCCAAAAAGAAACTAGAGAGAACATACACTAGCAGTTAAAAGGAACAAAAAGAAGAAAATATACGCAAGAGGAGTAGATGGCAAGAAATGAAGTCAGTGCTGAAAACAACCGAATAAAAACAAAAAGAACTATACAAAGATTCAACAAACCAGGAGCTGGTTCGTTGAGAAAATCAACAAGATAGATAAACTTTTATCCAGACTAACAAGAGGGCACAGAGACAGTATCCAAATTAACAAAATCAGAAATGAAAAGGGTGAAATAACAACAGAAACTGAAGAAATTCTAAAAATCCTCAGATCCTACTACAAAAGCCTATCTATACTCAACACAACTGGAAAACATGGGAAAAAATGGATAATTCTCTAGACAGATACCAAATACCATAGTTAAATCAGGATCAGATCAATCATCTAAATAAACAAAAACCTCTAAAGAAATAGAAAGAGTCATTAATAGTCTCCCAACCAAAAATTTAAAAAAATGAAGCAGATGTTTTTAGTATAGAGTTCTATCAGACTTTCAAAGAAGATCTAATACCAATATTCTTCAAACTATTCCACAAAATAGAATCAGAAGGAACACTACCCAATTTATTCTATGAAACCACATTTACTCTGATACTTAAACAACACAAAGATCCAACAAAGAGAGAGAACTTTAGACCAATTTCCCTTATGAATATTGATGAAAAACTACTCAATAAAATTCTTGCCACCCGAATTCAAGAAGACATCAAAATGGTCATCCACCATGATCAAGTAGGGTTCATCCCAGGGATGCAGGGATGGTTCAATATATGGAAATCAATGTAAACCACTATATAAACAAACTCAAAGAAAAAACCCACATGATCATTTCATTAGGTGTTTAGAAAGCTTTTGAAAAAAATCTAACATCTCTTTATGATAAAAGTCTTGAAAAGATCAGAAATTCAATGCCCATACCTAAACATAATAAAAGCAATATACAGCAAACCAATAGCCAACATCAAACTAAATGGAGAGAAACTTCAAGCAATCCCACTAAAATCAGGGACTAGACAAGGCTGTCCACTCTCTCCCTCCATGTTCAATACAGTACTTGAAGTCCTAGTCAGAGCAATTAGACAACAAAAGGAGGGCAAAAGGATACAAATTTGAAAGTAAGAAGTCAAAGTATCACTATTTGTAGATAATCTGATAGTATACTTAAGTGACCCCCAAAATTCCATCAGAGAACTCTTAAACCTGATAAACAACTTCAGCAAAATAACTGGATATAAAGATAACTCAAACAAATCAGTAACCTTCCTATACTCAAAGGATAAAGAGGCTGAGAAAGAAATTAGGGAAATGACACCCTTCACAATAGTCACAAATAATATTACATACCTTGGTGTGACTCTAATGAAGCAAGTGAAAATCTGTATGACAATAACTTCAAGTCTCTGAAAAAGGAAGTTGAAGATCTCAGAGAATGGAAAGATCTCCCATGCTCATGGATTGGCAGGGTTATTATACTGAAAATGGTCATCTTGCCTAAAGCAATCTACAGAATCAATGCAATCTCTATCAAAATTCCAACTCAATTCTTCATAGAGTTAGAAAGAGAAATTTCCAAATTTATCTGGAATAAAAATGAAACAGGACAGTGAAAACTATTTGTAAACAATAAAAGAACATCTGGCAGAATCACCATTCCTGATCTCAAGCTATACTACAACGCAATAGTATAAACTATAATAAAATAAAATAAAAACTGCATGGCATTGGTACTGTGACAGACATGTTAGATCAATGGAATAAAATCGAAGAGCCAGAAATGAACCCACACACTTACCATCACTTGACCTTTGACAAAGGAGCTAAAAACATCCAGTGCACAACAGACAGCATTTCAAAAAATAGTGCTGGGTCAACTGGCAGTCAACATGTAGAAGGATGCAAATTGATTCATTCTTATTTTCCTGAACAAAGCTCAAGTCCAAGTGGATCAAGGACCTCCACATAAATCTAGATACACTAAATCTAATAGAAGAGAAAGTAGGGAAGAACCTGGAGCACATGGTCACAAGGGAAAATTTCCTGGACAGAACACCAATAGCTTATGCTCTAAGATCAAGAACTGACAATTGGGACCTCATAAAATTACAAAGCTTCTGTAAGACAAAGGAGACTGCCAGTAGGACAAAACGGCAACCAACAAATTAGCAAAAGATCTTTACCAATCCTACATCTGATAGACGGCTTTTATCCAATGTATAAAAAGAACTCAAGAAATTAGACTCCAGAGAGCCAAATAACCCTATTAAAATGGGGTACAAGGCTAAACAAAGAATTCTCAACTGAGGAATACCAGATGGCTGAGAAACACCTAAAGAAATGTTCAACATCCTTAATCATCAGGGAAATGCAAATCAAAACAACTCCGAGTTTCTACATTACACCAATCAGATAGGCTAAGAGCAAAAACTCAGGGGACAGCAGATGCTGGAGGGGATGTGGAGAAAGAGCAGCACTCCTCCACTGCTGATGGGATTGCAAGCTGGTATAACCACTCTGGAAATCAGTTTGGCAGTTCCTCAGAAAATAGGACATAGTACTACCTGAGGACCCAGCTATACCATTCCTGTGTATATACTCCAACATGTAATAAGGATACATGCTCCACTATATTCATAGCAGCCTTATTTATAATAGCCAGAAGCTGGAAAGAACCCAGATGTCCCTCATCAGAGGAATGGATAAGAAAAATGTGGTCCATTTTCACAATGGAGTACTACGCTATTAAAACAATGAATTCATGAAATTCTTAGGCAATGCATGGAGCTAGAAAATATCATTCTGAGTGAGGTAAACCAATCATGAAAGAACATATATGGTATGCACTCCTTGATATGTGGATATTAGCCCAAAACCTCGGAATACCCAAGATACAACTCACAGACCACATTAGGCTCAAGAAGAAGGAAGACAAAAGGGTGGTCCCCAACAGAGGAGGTAGAGAAAGGACCAAAGGAGCTTGCAGCCCTCATAGGAGGAACAACAATATGAACCAGTCAGTACCCCCAGAGTTCCCAGGGACTAAACTACAAACCAAAGAGTACACATAGAGGGACTCATGACTCCAGCTGCATATGTAGCAGAGGATAGCCTTGTTGGACAACAAAGGGAAGAGAGACCATTAGACCTGAGAAGGTTTGCTGCCCCAATATAAAAAAATGCAAGGACAAGGAAGCAGGAGTGGGTGGGTTGGTGAGCAGGGGGAGGGAGGATTGGATAGGGTGTTTTTGGAGGGGAAACCAGGAAAGGGGGATAACTTTTGAAATGTAAATAAAGAAAATATCTAATAAAAAAAGAGTCAAAAAAAGAAAAATATAAAATAAATAAAATATATAACATATTTAATATATAATATGTTGATTACATATTGTCTATTTCATAATATGTAATATATAATGTTACATTTATCATATAATAAATATAATAAAAGAATAAAGAAAATAATATGGGTGTGAAATGTAAAGCATCAGGTCTTGAATATATTATTTGATGGAATCTGGATAACTGGAGAGCCTCTTCAAGAAATAGAGGCTATCAATAGGGGATTTGGTATTTGCTTTAGAGGGAACATGTAAAAGAGGAAGCTATAAGTAGCCTGATTAGCCTGTAGATATAATCCCCACATGGAATTACTAATATCTGCACAAAGACTCAACTTGACACCGGTTAAAGTCATCTGACAGGACAAGCATATAGACTATTTTTTTTTTAGGAAATTATTTCTAATCAGAAAATTATTTTTATTAGAAAAAAACTCACTACCTATAGGAGTGTTCAACAAATTGTTGGTGATTTTGGCCTGATAGTCCTGAGTCTAATAGAAATCAGGGTATATGGAGCATAGCTATATGGAGGATGCAAGTGAACAGCACCCTCCCAGGTCCTCTGTATTAGCTCCTGCCTCAAGGCTCCATTTGAGTTTCTGTCCTGATTTCTTCCAATGATCAACTAAAAAGTGTAAGACAAATAAATCCTTTCCTCCCCAAATTACTTTTAATCATGATGCTCATCAAGCAATAGTATCCCAAATTAAGTCAAGTTGGTACCAGGATAAGGGGTTATTGTTGGATAGGCCTGATGGGATCCTTTGGGAAGGATTGTGGGAGCACTTTGAACCTTTGGATTAGGAAAATGTTGTGTAACTGGATTTTTCTCTACTTTGCAGTTTCTTTTTACTTTCATACTTCTCCACCATTCTTTTACCTTTTCAATGCCCTATTCTAAGTTAGGAGAGGAAAAAGGATGGAAAGCAAAGGGGACAATGATATAGTTAGCCTACTTCCTGTTGATAAGATGCATTAATATCCTTGAGACAAATTTGTCTTCAAGTTCAGGATATCTAATCTATTCTTTTCATACCTTCACATGGGACTACTTGTCAAAATACAACCAACAGAAACCAAAAGAATCTAAACACCAACTTGCCAAACAACCACTCTCATTGTGGTTCTAGCATTTATATATTTTCTGAAACAGCTCTTGATTTCCAGAAGTCACATAGTCACAAAAATTATCTGCAGCTAGCAAAATCATGGCCCAGCTAGAGCACAAGGCAAATTATAATCAACTGCTTTGTACAACCCGAAGCATCCTCATATTCCCAAGCTTGAGATGAAAAGAAACATATTTTTAATATCTTTCTGTGGTTTTATTCATGAAACCAAACTCTTACTACAGTGTTCAGATCTCAGTTGGCTTTTCTGTGGGAGCTTGTAAGCTAAGAATGTTAAGATCATTGGACCATTTTTTATTTTTTAATTAATTTATTTGTTTACATTCCAAAAGTAGTTCCTTCCACCAAGCCACTCTTCAAAGAGTCCCTCCCTCTATCCCCCTACCCTTCTCATCTTAGAAGGCGGATCTACCCAATACCCCTGGCACATCAGGTCTCTGATCCTCTCCAACTGAGGGCAGACAAGGGAGCCATATGTGCCAGGGCACTCACTCCAGCCCATGTATGTTTTTTGGTTGGTGTCTCAGGCTCAAAGAGCTGCAAAGGGTCTAGGTTAGTTGACACTTTTTGTCTTCCAGTGGCATTCTAATATCTGTTTGGGCCTTCAATCTTTCCCCTAACTCTTCAGTAAGAGTTGCCAAACTCAGTACAATCTTTGACTATGGGTTTCTTAATTTAAGTTTTACTTCTGTGACCAAACACCACGATCAAGGCAAGTCTAATAAGGACAACATATATTTGAGGCTGGCTTCAGGGGTTCAGTCCATTATCACCAAAGTAGGAACATGGGAACATCAAGGCAGGCATGGTGCAGGAGAGTTCAGAGGTGATCATCTTCATCTGAAGGCTGCTAGTAGAAGACTAACTTCCATGCAACTAGGGTGAAGGTCTTAAGACCACACCCACACCTGTTCCAACAAGGCCACATCCCCACAACAGGTCCACTCCCTTGACTAAGCATATACAAACCATAAGAGTGGGAATCTCTATCTGTCTGAGTCAGCTGCTGGGTAGAGCATCTTAGAGGAGTTTATGCTGGTCTCCTGTCTGCAAGTATAATAGAATATTAGAGATTGTGTCAATGGTTGGAGATTTCCCAGGGAATGGATCTCTAGTTTTACTGCTTATTGCTTGGCTACCTCTTCAGTCTTTGCTCCATCTTTGTCCCTGTATTGCTTTAAGACCAGACAGATTTTCGGTTGAAAGCTTTGTGGGTATGGTGGTGTCTTTATCCCTCCATTGGGATCCTGATGGCAACAGGAGATGGACTTTTCTGGTTTCATGTCCCCACTGTTAGGCATCTCAGGTGAGGTAACTCACATTGACTCTTGGGAGCCTGCCTCATCCCAGGTCTCTCACTATTCCAAGAAATTCCTCCTATCTAAGCCCCCTCCAGACAGCCAG
Organism: Apodemus agrarius; assembly: GCA_964023405.1. Classification (NCBI taxonomy): domain Eukaryota; kingdom Metazoa; phylum Chordata; class Mammalia; order Rodentia; family Muridae; genus Apodemus; species Apodemus agrarius. Next base: position 83,725,880 of record OZ030006.1, on the reverse strand, counting down.
ATTGTCATTCTGTCTCCATCCTTCTGGCACAGTATCATGTCTTTGATCTGACAACCGATCCTGATCCCACATTTCCCTTTCTATTTCTGCTTCCATGCAATTCCCTTCCTCCTTCTGCCTCCTATGATTATTTTGCTTCCCCTTCTAGTAGAGCTTCAAGCATCCGCACTTGGGCCTTCCTTCTTATTTAACTTCTTTGGGTCTCTGGGGTGTATGATGGGCATTCTATATATTATGTGAGCACATAATATACATACCCTTTTGGATCTGGGTTACCTGACTCAGGATCTTTTCTTTTCTTTATTTTTTGTCTGAAAATCACATTTATTAAGATGGAATTAGAACTATGTATGATATAAATTGTACTTTAAAATTACTGTAATTTTTTCATTTCTTTTTTATTAGATATTTTCTTTATTTACATTTCAAACATTATCCCCTTTCCTGGCTCCCCTCCAAAAACTATCCTATCCTACTTCCCCCTGCTCACCAACCCACCCACTCCTGCTTCCCATTCCTATTTTCTAGTTCCTTTTATTGGCTACAAAATTTATGATGTCCTTGCTTTCAATAGCTAAGAACTATTCCATTGTGAACCATAATTTCTGTATCCACTCTTCAGTTGATGGACACCTGGGTTGCTTTAAGCTTTTGGATATTATGAATAAAGTTGCCATGAACATATTGAAGCATGTGTGCTTGTGGTATGTTGGAGTATATTTTGGGTATATGCCCAGGATCTATATAACTGGGTCTTCAGCTAGAACTATTTCCAGTTTTCTGAGAAACTGCCAGGTTGATTTTGTGAATGGATGTCCCAGTTCGCAGTCCCAACAGCAATGGAGGACTGTTTCCTTCTATTCTTCATATCTTCACCAGCATGTGCTGTCCCTTGAGTTTTGTCCTTAAACATCCTGATTGGCATAAAGTAGAACGTCAGGGTTTTTTATTTGCATTTCCCTGATAACTATGAACATTGAACTTTTCTTTAAGTGATTCTTTGCCATTTGAAATAGGTCTGTCAAGAATTCTTTGTTTAGTTCTGTACCTTATTTATTCATTGGATTATTTAGGTCATTAGTGTCCAGCTCCTTGGATTCTTTATAAAGTTTGGATATTAGCCCTCAGTCACATGTAGGGCTAGTAAAGATCTTTCCCAATTGCTAGGCTGTCACTTTGTAGGATTTACACAGTCTTTTGACTTACAGAAGTCTTTCAGTTTTATGAGGTCCTATTTATCAATTATTTATCTTCGAACCTATTCTGGTCAGGAAGTTGTATCCTGTACCAATGAGTTCAAGTCTCTTTCCCACTTTCTCTTCTATTAGCTTTAATGTATGTATCCAACTTTTTATTGCCCAGGGGATGGATCTCAAGTTGGACTGGTTGTTGGGCTTGAGTTTTGTACAAGGTGATGAATATAGATCCATTTGTATTCTACATGCAGCCATTCAGTTAGACCAGCATCATTTGTTGAAGATGCTTTCTTTTTTCCATTGTATGGTTTTCAACTTCTTTGACAAAAATAACGTGCCCGTATGTGTGTGTATTTATTTTTGTGTCTTTGATTCAATTCTATTGGTTCAATGCATCTCTCTCTATACCAATACCATGCAGTTTTATGATGATTGCTTTGTAGTATGGCTTGAGATCAAGGATGGTAATGCCTCCTGAAATTTTTTTATGGCTCAGAATTGCTTTAGCTATCCTGGGTTTTTTTCCCATATTAAGTTGAAAATTGCTTTTTCAAGCTCTGCAAACAATTGTGTTGGAATTTTGATGGGAGTTGCATTGAATCTATAGATTGCTTTTTGTAAGATGTGCATTTTTACTATATTAATCCTACCAATTCATAAACATAGGAAATCTTTTCATCTTCTGATATCTTCTTCATTATCTTTCTTCACAGACTTGAAATTTTGTCATAATGATCTTTTTCATGTTTAGTTAGAGATACATCAAAAAATTCATATTATTTGTGGCCACTATGAAGGGTGTGTTTCCCTGTTTCTTTCTCAGCCTGGTTATCATTTATATAAAGGAGAGCTAGTAATTTCTTCAAGTTAATTTTATATCCAGCCACTTTGCTGAAGTTGTTTATCACCTGTAGGAGTGCTCTAGTAGTATATTATAGGTTACCTATGCATATCATGTTTCTTCTATGAATGGTAAAACCTTGACTTCTTCCTGTTCAATTTGAATCTCCTTGATTGCCTTTTGTTGACTTTTAAGAACTTCATATATTATATTGATTAGATAGGGAGAGGCTTTTGTTTTGTTTAGGCATGTGCCTGGACTCCCTGATTTTTCCAACACTTTTAAAATGAAGTTGTGTTTGATTTTGTAGAAGGATTTTTCAGCATCTAAATGGGATAATCATGGAAATTTTTTGAAATTTGATTACATAATAAATTATGTTTATAGATTTTTCACATCCCTGCATCCCTGGAATGAAGCTTACTTGATCATCATGAATGAGGGTTTTTGTGTGTTCTTTTATTTTTATTAGATATTTTCTTTATTTACATTTCAAATGTTATCCCCTTTCCTCATTTCCCCTCCAAAACCCCCCTATCCCATCGCCCTTCCCCCAGCTTAATAACACTCCCTCTCCCACTTCCCTGTCCTGGCATTCCCCTACACTGGGGCATTGAGCCTTCACAGGGCCAAGGGCCTTTCCTTTCACCGATATCCAACAAGGCCATCCTCTACATATACAGCTGGAGCCATGGGCCCCACCATGTGTACTTTTTGGGATGGTGGTTTAGTCCCCCGAGAGATCTGGGTGTACTCGTTGTTTCATATTATTGTTCCTCCTATGGGGCTTCAAACCCCGTCAGCTCCTTGGATCCTTTCTCTAACTCCTCTATTGGGGACCCTGTGCTCAGTACATTGTTTGGCTCTGAGCATCCACTTCTGTATTTCTTAGGCACTGGCAGAGCCTCTCAGGAGATAGCTATACCAGACTTCTGTCAGCAAACACATGTTGACATTCACAATACTGTCTGGGTTTGGTAACTGTATATGGGATGGATCCCCAGATGGGGCAGTCTCTAAATGGCCTTTCTTTCAGACTCTGTTCGACACTTTGTATCTCTTTCCATTGGTATTTTGATCCCCTTCTAAATTTTCTTAAACTTTATTAAATATTTTTGTGTCAATGTTCATTATAGAAATTGGTCTGAAATTCTTTTTCTTTGTTGAGTCTTTGTGTGCTTTAGGTATCAAGGTGACACTAGCACCATAGAATGACTTTGGGAGTTCTTCTTCTGTTTCCTTTTTGTGGAATAGTTTGAGCAGTATTGGTATTAGCACTTCTTTGAGGATCTGGTGGAATTCAGAACTAAAACCATCTGAACCTATGTTCTTTTAGTTTGGGAGACTTTTAATGACTGCTTCTATTTGCTCAAGGGTTATAAGACTATTTATATATTTACTTGCTACTGATTTTACTTTGGAAAATGGAATTTGACTAGAAAATGATCCATTTCATTTATATATTCTAGTTTTGTGGAACGAAGGCTTTTGAATTAAGATCTCAGTTTCTATTCTTTATCTCTGTTTTCACTTTCAATGTTATTAGTTTCTGTGCCATTTAGTTTAGCCAACCATCTGTCTCTCCTGTTGATATTCTAAAAAAAAAAAAAAAAACAGCAACTCTAGGTGTTGTTGATTTTTTGTATTGTTCTCTTCATATTTGATGGATTTCAGCCCCCCCAAGTTTGACTCTTCCCTGCAATCTACTCCCCTGCGTCATATTTGCTTCTTTTTGTTCTAGAGCTAATAGGTATGCTATTAAGTGGCTAGACTGAGATGCCTCTAATTTCTTTACTAAAGCACTTAGTGCTATGACCTTTCCTCTTAGCACTACTTTCTTTGTGTCCCAAAAGTTTGGGTATGCTGTGTCTTAATTTTCACTGAATTTGTGAACATCTTTAATTTATTTATTTATGAACAAGTGATCATTAAGTAGAGAATTATTGAGTTTCCATGAGAATGTGGTCTTTCTGTTGGTTCTTTTGTTTTTAAAGTCCACCTTAGTCCATGGTGATCTAATAAGATGCAAGGGCTTATTGAGTCTTCTTGTATTTCTTGAGGCTTGCTTTGTGCCTGAATACATGGTCTATGTTGGACAGGTTCTGTGTGGTGCTAAAAGAAGGTATATTCTCTCAAATTTTCATGAAAGTTTGTGTAGATATCTTTTAGGTCTCTTTGGTTTATAATTTCTGTTAGTTTTATTTTCTTTGTCTATTTTTTTCAATGAAAAAAATGGTGAGAGTGAGGTGTTGAAGTCCTCTACTTTTATTGTGTGAGGTTCAATGTGTGATTTGAGATTTAGCAATATTTCTTTTATGAATGTGCTTGTTCTTTTATTTGGAGCATGAATATTCAGAACTAAGATGTCATTTTGGTGGGTTTTTCCTTTGGTGAGCATGAAGTATCCTTCTCCATCTCTTTGTTTGGAAGTCTATTTTATTAAATAGTAGAGTGGCTACTCCAGCTTTTATCTTGAGTACATTTGCTTCTAAAACTTTTTCTGGCCCTTTACTCTGAGGTGTCGTTTATCTTTGTTGATGAGGTATGTTTCTTGTATGCAGCAGAATGAAGAATCCTATTTACTTTACTCATTCAATCTGTTAGCCTGTGGCTTTTTATTGGTGAATCAAATCAGTTGATGTTGAGGGATATTAAGAACAAATGCTTGTTGGTTTCTGATATTTTGGTGTTAGTGCTGATACAGTGTGTGTGTGTGTGTGTGTGTGTGTGTGTGTGTGTGTATGTGTGTGTGTGTGTGTGTGTGTGTGTGTGTGTGTGTGTATGTGATTCTCTTCTTTTGGTTTTGCTGAAAAATGATTAATTTCTTGTTTTCTTGGGTGTAGCTATCCTTCCTTTGTTTGAATTTTCCTTCTAGTATCCTCTGTAGGGCTGGATTAGTAAACAATATTGTTTAAATTTGATTTTATCATGGGATATCTTGGTGATTACATGTATGGTGATTGGGACTTTTACTGGGTATAGTAATCTGTGCTGGCATCTGTGGTCACAAAGGCTTTGCAAAATATCTGTCTAGCTTCTTCTAGGTTTTAAAGTCAATGTTGAGAAGTCAGATATAATTTTGACAGGTTTGAATTTATATGTTTCAAGGCCTTCTCCCCTTACAGCTTTTTTTTTGGGGGATTTGTTTTTTTCGAGACATGGTTTCTCTGTATAACCATGGCTGTCCTGGAACTCACTCTGTAGACCAGGCTGGCCTCGAACTCAGAAATCTGCCTGCCTCTGCCTCCCAGAGTGCTGGGATTACAGGCGTGCAGCACCACTGCCCGGCTACAGCTTTTAATATTCTTTCTTCTTCTCAACATTTAGTATTTTAAATATTATGTGGTGGGAAGATTATTTTTCTAGTCCAATCTGTTTGTTGTTCTGTAAGCTTCTTGTAGTTTATAGCCATCTTTATTTTTAGGTCAGGGAAGAAAGTTTTAGGTTAGGTAGGAAGTGGGATACTTCTACAATTTTGTTGAAGATATTTTCTCATCCTTTGAACTGGTAATCTTTGCCCTCCTCTACTTCTCTTATGGCTAATAATGGTCTTTTTATAGTGTCTCAAATTTCCTGGATAATTTGAGTTAGAAACTTCCTACATTTGGCATCTTCTTTGAATTATGTATCAATTTCTTCTATTGTATCTTTTACACCTAAGATTCTTGTTTCCATTTTGTGTATTCTGCTGCTGATTCTTGTGTCTGTAGTTCCTGTTCTCTTCCTAGGTTTTCTATCTTCAAGGTCAACCTCATTTTTGTTTTGTTTATTGCTTCTAATTCTATTTTTAAGTCTTGGACATCTTTATTCATTTACTTCACATATTTGATTATATTTTCAAATCTCAAAATCTCAAGTGAGAGCATATTCTGGTTATGATATGGAGAAAAAGAACACACCTCCATTGCTGGTGGGAGTGCATACTTGTTCAACCACTTTGGAAATCAATTTGGTGTTTTTTTTGTTTTGTTTTTTGATTTCAGAAAACTGGGAATAGTCTTAAGACCCAGCTATTTCACTCCTGGGCATATACCCAAAGGATGCTCCAATATTCCACAAAGATACTTGCTCAGCTATGTTCATACCCACTTTATTTATAATAGTCAGAAACTGGAAACAAACTGGATATTTCTCAACTGAAGAATTGATGAAGAAAATGTGATATGTCTTTACAATGGAATACTTACTATTCAGCTATTAAAAGCAAAGATATTATGAATTTTGTAGGAAAATTGATGGATCTTTAGAATACCATTATGAGTGAGGCTACCAAGACCCAAAAGGCATGCATGATATTATTCATTTATGGATATTAGCCATAAAATACAGGATTCCTATGTTGCACTCACAGATTCAAGGAGGCTACTCAGGAATAAGGATACAAGCAAGGATGCTTGAGCCTTGTTTGGAAGACAGAATGGCAAAGTCATAGAAGACAGATGAAGGAAGAAACTGGGTGAGAGAGGAGATCAGGACATGGGGTCTTCAGGGTCAGGTGTGGTGAGGGGAAAGAGTGATAGCCAGATAGCCATAAGAATAAATGGAAATCTGCAATCAATGGGAACAGGGAGAGGTTAGGGTCATCTAAGAGATGGAGACATGGGATTGGGAAGGCACCGAAGAATTAATAGGGATATCCTTAACAGTGACTCACAGGATTGGTAATATGGGGTCCTTGAAGGCTGACTCCTGTGGCCAGACAGGAAAATCAGTAGAGCCATCAGGATACCAATCCACCCCAAAACTTTAGATCCCAAAATTATTCAACCTACAAGAAATGCAAGGATGGGGGATGAAGCATAGACTGAGGTAATAGCCATCCAATAACTAGTCCAACTTGATACCCATCCCATAGGCAAGACACTATTAATGACATTCTGTTTTGCTTAGAACAGAAGTCTACCATGGGTTTACTCTGTGAGGTTTCACCTAGCAGCTGACTCAGACTGATGTAGATACCGACACCCAAACTGTGGAAGGAGCTTGGGGACACTTATAGAAGAATAGGAAAAAGGATTGCTGACCCGAAGGGGATAAGAACTCCACAGAAAGACCAACAGAGTCAACTAACCTAGACGGTTGGGTTTCTCAGAGATGAACATGTCTACCAAAGAACATATATGGGCTGGATGTAGGCCACCCCACACATATATAACAGACATGCAGCTTGATCTTCATGTGGGTCCCAAAGAACTAGAGTGGCTAGTTGCCACTGGCACTGTTGCCTGTGTGGGGGACATATTCTTCTTATCTGGGCTGCCTCTCTGTTCTCAGTGGGAAAGGAATCCCTTAACCTCACAGAGACTTGAAGTGTGAGGGTAGGGTGATGCCTGGGAGGTACCCTCTCAGAGGAGAAGGGGAAGTATATGTGGGGGAAGTATTGTGGGAGGAGTTAACTGGAAGAGGGGCAATGAGTCCAATGTAAAGTGAATATGGAAAAATCAAAATGGAAAAAAAGTCTAGTGACATTTTGACTGCAAGTTTTTCAACACATTGACTATTCTCTTATCTGAAATTATTTGTACCAAAGGAATAATTGTGGGATAGGCATTCATCAAAAACTTCTGAACAGTAAGAATGACTGGGTCATACATCCATAACAAGACTGAGGTGGATGAGATGATGAAGTCCACCCAGTACATGACCACAAAGAAAACCACCAGCAGCAAGATGGTCTGTGTGGCTCTTTTCTCAGGGGATGCTCTCAGGTGGCTGATGCTATGAAGATGCTTGCATTGCCTTTGATGTCTGTGCAAGATATTCACCATGTACACACTTGTGGTCAGCATGACTGCTACAAGGAACACATTCCTGAAGGTTGTTACTGTTACAAACATTCCCCTGATGTTGTAGTTCATGGGGGAGAATGAGCATGATTTAGTGATCTTCATCTGCTTGGTCTCACTCACATTGGTAAAATCACCAACATAGATGATCAGGTTTCTACTAAGAGAAAAGACCAAATATTAAAAAAAGCATTGATCATGTGTTTTCATAGTTTATGTTTAAATTTTGCCAGCAAAGAGGTACTGGGACTGATAGTGACAGCCTGGATCACACTCAGGAGGCAGGTAATGCTGATAGAGAGACCTCTCATCACCCTATCTGTGTATAAAGTTGCCTTACATTTGAAGTCATTTTCAACACTCAGTGTCTTAAATATATCTGTAATCATGATATTTCCTCCAGTGAGGATCATCATTATGTGAAAGAAGGTCAGTGGTGGTCATCTCATAGTACTGGCATCTCCAAAATATTGCTGACTTCTGCTGTCACCATTGGCTTCACCAATAGCCTCTCATATGCTCTCTTTATGGTGCCAAGCCTCAACTCCTTTGCATGACCATTTCAGTCTTGGGCCATCAATTGCAACGGAGAGTGCACCTTCACCAATGGCCTTTCATGGCCTCTCACAATGCAGAGCCTCAGCTGCTCTTCATGACCCCTTCATGCCTTCAAAACCAGTACCATCTTGGTGGCTCTTACATATTACCAAGTCCAGCCATAGCACCAGGTAGTCTTGGCTATCTCTGAAACACAGCCTCTGTGCTTTCAGAAAACACTTCCCTGAAGATTTCACTTCCATAATGCTAGTCTCTTAATTTCCTAGTTCTGCTAATTTCCTAGTTCTAGCTAGCCAGCATCAATAGACCCAGTAATACAAAGTTTTCTTTTTAGTAGTTCTGGTGTCTTGTGAATTACAGATGATTCTTCAGCTCCAGCTAACCAAAACCACAGAATCTTCACAATCAAAGTAGCAATAACCCTGATAAGAGTTTTAACCTTCCCTCCAAAGTTTCACAAGCCAGACCTCCATCTTCTGTACTAATCTAAAAATTGTCTTCCAAGCTTCTACACAACATCCCATAGAGCTGTTAACATACAATAGATCTTCTAGGCCAAAGTTCCAAAGTCCTTCCACAGTCCTCCTCGAAAGGTGGTCAGGTTGTCACAGGAATACCCCACTATGCTGCTACCAATTTGTGTTAGTCGGGGTTTCTATTCCAGTACAAACATCATGACCAAGAAGCAAGTTCAGGAGGAAAGAGTTTATTCAGCTTATACTTCGACATTGCTGTTCATCCCTAAAGGAAGTCAGGACTGGAACTCAAGCAAGCCAGGAAGCAGGAGCAGATGCAGAGGCCATGGAGGGATGTTTATTACTGGCTTGCTTCCCCTGGCTTGCTCTGCTTGCTTTCTTATAGAACCCAAGACTACCAGCCCAGAGATGGTACCACCCACAAAGGGCCCTTTCCACTTGATCACTAATTGAGAAAATGCCCCACAGCTGGATCTCATGGAGGCACTTCCCCAAAAGAAGCTCCTTTCTCTGTGATAACTCCAGCCTGTGTCAAAGTGACACACACAAAACTAGCCAGTACAGCCTGTCTCTTTAATTTTTGGTGTTCCAGTGTGTACATCATGACCAATGTCTAGATACTCTCCATGTATCTCCTATATACATATAGAATATTACAGAAAATAAATGCATTCACAGTCATATCTGTACATAATAAAAATTTTGTCTGATTTACCTGAGTCTTATGACTTAGAAATACAATACTATTGATCTAATTTTCTTTATTTTACATTTAACAACTAAAACAATACTGATGAGTACAGAATATTAATCAGAAATGTACAGCTGAACAGATATCAGGCTGGGGAAAAAATAAACAAACATATTTTAAAAATATCTCCATTGATCTTTCTTTGTGTTTCTTTTTCCATGTAGCCGTACATCCCCTGAATCCCGAACTGAAGACACAGATACAGTGGAAGAGCATTAGTGTACATACTACACTCTCTTAATTGTATAGCTATTATTGGTATAAGTAGCTGTAAATGACTTCTAGTTCAGTTCCTGTCCCATTTAAATTCTTTAGGAACCCCATTTCAGTATTAAAGAACTAACTCCCAGAAATCAGGAGAAACACTATTTTTCTTTCCTTTTTACTTAGGAGGGAACTAAATCACTAACAATATGATTTCTTATGGTTTCTTCAGATATCTATATTTTTATTTTGCTTAACTATATCCTTTTCTGAATTTATCTCCCTCCCCCTTATGTAAGAACCCACCCATTTTCCTAGTTCCTTTCCCAATAAATTGTGTCCTGCTACACCCTTTTCCCTTCCTCCTACGTTCTTCTATATTTATCTCACTCCTTCCCACAGTAAGTACTGTCTTTTCCATTTCTCTGATTAGACTATCCTTCTATGCTAGTCTCTATTGCTCCTTTCCCCAACACATATCCTGGCAAGGGTCCCATTTTGCTTTCTTAATTTCTGTAGTTTCTATAGGCTACATAATCACATCCAAAGATGTCAAGCTAGGAGGCTACAGCAAGAAAGAAGTGGTGGCAATAAGACAAGCAGTATTTTCCACACATTATGACAAACATGAACATACTAAAGATGACTAAATAGTGATGCTGTTTAAGAATTTCTGTTTTAAAATATATTCTTTCCCATGCAATTGAAATCAAGGTCCCAAATGTTATCATGCATCATCAGCTCCCAGACATTTTTTTTACAGTTTTACTCAACTATCTTACCTTTGGTGCTTATGTAAGTTACTTGGCCTGGTTATCAGGATTGATTTATTATTCAGTTGAATTAATTTAGCCCTCCACAATCAGTTTGTGATGAAGAAATACCAAAAGAACTATACTGACCCAAATTCTTATGGCCAATAATAATATCAAGCTCACATACATATTCCACATATATAGACATATGCATGCATATATAAATAGAAATAATGCAGAAATTAGTGGAAGAGACACCATCCTATACCATCCCCATGAATATGACAGAAATTACATGTTATATATATAACATATATATGATATATATATGTATATGATATATACATATATATACATATATGTATATGATATATACATATATATACATATATGTATATGATATATATGTGTGATATATGTATATCATATATATATATATATATATATATATATATGATATTTGCTCCTAAAATGTTTAATCAAGTAAAGGAATGGATTCATATCAATGACTAGAGCCAAACAATGAATTATCTAATCAACATACCTTTACAGTAGCTGCATAGTGATGGTCTGTTGTTTGAAAGCTTGAGGATATGGGCTTAAGAGACATATTGGTTGAGTACTTTTATCTCCTGCAAAGGACCTCTATTAGCTACACAGGAATGACTTGGTAGTTCATGACCATCTTTAACTCTAGTTCTAGGGTACACATTGCCCTCTCTGTCATGTCATACCAGTGTTACACAGACAGGCATGTAAGGAAAACATTTGTATATGTAAAACAAATTAATAATTCCCAAATAAAAGTTCCTGGATAACACTTAAATCAAGACTTGTTCTCCCAATTGAAAAATACTAGCCTTATTTGAATTTCAAAATTGCAAATGCAAAAACTACATTTGTATAAAATTTTTATTATTTGTTCATAAACAATTATAATAAAACATGTAATATAAGTAATATGAAAGGATGGTAATATAAAGTAAGAGATAGTGATCTAGCATGGTTTTTTTCATAAACTTTATTCTTCAATCTTTCTAGTTCATCTCTTACTTTGTAAATATTTATCACATATAAAAAATCAAACATGTCAGAAATGATCAAATGGAATTTTTTCTCTGGAGTTCACAGAAACTAATACTAAGCCAGAAAATATCATAATTACCACAGTTACAGAGCTGTTATTATATGATGCACTGAGAAAAGCAATTTTTTAATTTGAAAAATAATTGCAATTCTGGGGTCTTTCACATTAGTTTAAAATGAAATATTTAGTTGTAAGTACTAAACTCCAAAGTGTGTAAATATAGCTTAATAAAAATGGAGAATCCAGCAATATTAAATTGAACCAGACCGAAAGATTAAGCAGTATCAAAGCAGTTGTCTGAATAGATGTGTAATAAGAGATGAGGAGCTGCTTTCTGCACAACTTTGTATTTTTCCAAGAAAAATCATTTTAGCCCTCCATTATGACAGTTTTGATTTTAATCTTTTTTTATGTATTTATAGTGACCTTTGCATTCTTCTCTGTGGAGATTAATACTCTAAGGCATATATAAACATACTAGATGAAAAGTAATATTTTCATTTTAAGTTTCAACATATTTAGTGAGTTATGACCTAAAAGCAGCACGAATACTCAGAATATAAACTGACTATGTGACTTTAAGTGACAAGATAGATAGAGTTGCCTGATATATTGTCCGCTGTCAGCAACAAGAATGAGACCTTAGGAATCTTGGAACCTTAGCCATCTCAGCTAGTTCCCTGAAATCTTTATAAAGTATAAAATGACAGGAAAACTAAATACTGTTCAGTTGTTATCAAGGCATTAATTATCAGAGCTATTATCTGATACTCTTAAATAACTTAAAAAACTTAATTGGTTTTGGAAATTAAGTTTGTTGTGGTGCAACTGGAAACACACAGATGATGGTAGGTATTACCATCTCACACCAGCCAGTTTCCCTGAGATGAAGCAGAAAAGCAGAAGTGTCACCACAGAAACTGTGGGAAAGCAATCATATCCAGAGTTTCATAACGAGTTGTATCGCATGAATTTTGAAAAAAATTGAAGATATGGTCTGGAAGTGTGTGTGTGTGTGTGTGTGTGTGTGTGAGAGAGAGAGAGAGAGAGAGAGAGAGAGAGAGAGAGAGAGAGAGAGAGAGTATGGGTATATATGTGTGTATGAAATTATTGGACTACTGAGACTGAATAGAGCAAATGATATACTGTGAGCACCATGGCTCCTAGCATGAATACCTGTACATCAACTAGGTGAAAAACTGAGATTTGTCCCTCAACGGAGGAATGGATACAAAAATATGGTATATATATATATATATATATATATATATATATATATATATATATATATACACACACACACACACACACACACACACACACAACGGAATACTATTGAGCCATTAGAAACAATGAATTCATGAAATTCTTAGAGAAATGGATGGAGCTGGAAAACATCATACTAAGTGATGTAATCCAGTCTCAAAAGAATACCCATGGTATGCAGTCACTGATAAGTGGATATTAGCCTAGAATCTTGGGACACCAAAGACACAATTCATATACCAAATGATGTCTGACAAGAAGAAAGGAGTGGACACTGGTGCTGGAAAGGATCAAAGCATCAGTGTAGGGAAATACCAGAACAGGGAAGTGAGAAGGGGATGAGGGAGCAGGGGGAGGGAAAAGGGCATGTGGGATCTTTGGGGGGTGGGGAACCAGAAAAAGGGAAATGAATTTTAAATATAGAATATATCCAATAAAAAAGAAAAGTATAAAAAATTTTAAAAAAAGAAAAGAAAAAAGAAAGAAAGGAAGGAAAAGCAAAGAAGAGAAAAGCAAAGCAAAGACTAGAAAAAACAAAGAATAGAAAAGAGAAGAGAAAAGAAAAGAAAAGAAAAGAAAAGAAAAGAAAAGAAAGAAAAGAGAAAAAAATGCCTGAGAACTTGACCTGCAGCAGAACCCAAGCTGTACCAGGAAGGATCCTATGTCTTGTACTTGGCCAGAGTTACTCTCTAGCTACTTCCTACCAACAGTTAAGCAAAGATTTATCTGATTCTTTCAGATGTACTTTCAGACCATTTGTGATTGTATAAGGTCTTGCTTCAGAGCAACCACCTGTAGGCTTATAGTCATTCTAATAGATACTTGCCAGACTGGTCACTCCTTCCCTCACCCCCTCACTTCTTCCTATTTTCCTATAAAACCTTTTTCTGCTAAGGGTTCAAGGATGCTCCATATTCTCTTCCCATCCTGTTTTGCTAGGGCTGGGTTGGAGGAGAGCCCAAGCCCAAAGAGATTGTAATAAAGAGACCCTAATGCTTTTACATCAGAAATGACTCTGATGGTGTTTTGGGGTTCAAGCACACTTCCTGGCACAATAGCCTGGAGGAGTATAGGCCCTACAAGTGTGTGTCCAGTCATGGTGTGAGGTTTCCTCTGCTCTCTGTGGGAGCCATCCCCAGTTAGTATGGATCCCTGAAACACTGCCAGCCTGGGCATGAGCTATGGAGAACCTTTAGCATCATGTTATTTCCTCCTTAGTTCAGGGAGAGTTCTGACAAAGAAGGAAATGGTAGTTATTTAGTCTTAATAATTTTGCATTTGCTTTTTTCATTCTTTTTTTTAAATATAATCTTCATTTACATTTCAAATGCTAAAACCTTTCCCAGTTTCCCCCCTCCCTGAAAACCCTCACCCCTTGCCTCCAAGTATATGCCCCTCCACCCGACTCACTCCCACCTCGCTCCTCCCTCGATTTCCCTTCCTTGGGACATCTATTGAGCCTTCACAGGACCAAGGACCACTCCTCCCAATGATGCCCAACAAGGCATTCCTCTGCCACATTTTTGACTGGAACCATTTGAACCCCTTTGTTGATGGTTTAGTCCCTGGGACCCCTGGGGAATCTGGGTGGCCGATATCTTGTTCCTCCCATGGGGCTGTAAACCTCTTTAGCTACCTTCCAACTCCTCCATTGGGAACCCCATGCCCAGTCCAATGGTTGGCTGCTAGCATCTGCCTCTATATTTGTAAGACTCTGGCAGGGCCCCTCTGGAGACAACTATGACATGCTCCTTTTGGTATGCACGTCTTTTCGTCCATAATAGTGTCAGGGTTTGGTGACAGTTTATAGTATGAATCCCCAGGTAGGACAGTCTTTGGGTGGACTTCACTTCAGTTTCTGATCCTCGCTTTGTCTCCTTTATTGCTCCTCTGAGTATTTTGTTCCCTTTCTCAAAGGAACCCCTACTTCAGTCCTCCTTCTTGAGCTTCCTGTGGTCTGTGAATTGTAGCTTGTTTATTTTGAGCTTTTGGGCTAACATCCACTTATCAGTGAGTGCATACCATGTGCATTCTTTTGTGATTGGATTACCTCGCTCAGGATGACACTTTCTAGTTCCATCCATTTGCCTAAGAACTTCGTGAATTCATTGTTTTTAATAGCTGAATAGTACTCCATTGTGTATATATACCACAATTTCTGTATCCACTCCTCTGCTGAAAGACATCTGGGTTCTTTCCAGCTTCCGGCTATTATAAATAAGGTTGCTAGGAACATAGTGGAGCATGTGTCCTTATTACATGTTAGAGCATCTTATGGGTATATGCCCAGGAGTGATATAGCTGGGTCCTCAGGTAGTACTATGTTGATGCAGGGCTTTAATGGGCTTTGGAGCACATGTGGCAGCAGTAATTTTACTGAAGCAACAACATAGAAATTCACATGAGTTTCCTCAATGGAGTGTATCAATAAATTATATTTAAAGTTATTCTGAATGGCTATAGTCCAGTATGGTATGGGTTGATTATATAACAGCATTCTGTCTTGGTCTACATTAAAAATACTTTGGATAAGATAGTATTGGTTACCATCTGAAATAGCTTAAAATATTCTTCACATAAATTTATATCAGATTTTAAGGAACTTTAGTGCTTTCTCTTTTTCAATGTCATTAATTGTTCTTTTAAAAAGGTATCTTGTATCTACTTTTGTAACTTTATCAGAACAAACTATATTGGGAGAAAAAAGGAAAGAAAGACTTTTTGCCAGGCGGTGGTGGTACACGCCTGTAATCCCAGCACTTAGGAGGCAGAGGCAGGCGGATTTCTGAGTTTGAGGCCAGCCTGGTCTACAGAGTGAGTCCCAGGACAGCCAGGGCTACATAGAGAAACCCTGTCTCAAAAAAAAAGAAAAGAAAAAAGAAAGAAAGAAAGAAAGAAAGAAAGGAAGGAAGGAAGGAAGGAAGGAAGGAAGAAAGAAAGAAAGAAAGAAAGAAAGAAAGAAAGAAAGAAATTAGAAAAGCACAGGAATCATAAGTATGATAGATGTATGACATAACACCTGCATTTATTTTGATTTAAATCTTACATACAATAGTAAAATATATTCCAGAAAAATAATAAAGGTGTTTGTGATATTCATCACCTACACTTAAATTTAAATTGCATTTCACCATGGATAAGCAACTGTATTTGTAGCTATTGACAGAAAACTGAGGGATATTGAGTGTAATTAATTTTATGCTATTGGAGAATTAAAAATATTTTTCTCACTGCTAATGAAAAACTTACTGAATATTATATCAGCAACAATGTTACAAGGTTAAATTTAGAAAACATGAAATACTAAAACTGAATTTATTTTAATTGAAACATTCAAATATCTATAGCAAATTATTCAGTTAATATTTTATAAGCATAATATTACAGGAGTTTAATAAATAAGTGAGGTGAGATTTCCAGGTACTTTTGAAAAACCAAGAAAAGATCTACTTTATTAGAAATTATTTCTGTAGAAAAAGCAAATCTGTTTAATTTTAAATAAACTTATTCTATAATGTTAACCATGTCTCGTGTTTTCCTAGGCCATGGGTTGAAACTTCGCTAAGAATTACTAAGCATATTCAAATTTAACAAACCATAAAATTACTGATAAACTCTAAATTAAATTAATATTTCTTGTATATTCCTACCTTATACTTTATATAATTAACCACATACAGCTGGTTAACGTGAGAAAAGAAGAAAATACAAATTACAACTGAAATGTAACCTAATACTATAAATTCACTCGTGCACACCAACAAATGTGTGTTCTTTGTCTTTCACCCTCTAAGGTGTTTCAGTGTCTTGTTACAGGAGTAGAAAACTAACAGAGTTGGCAATACCTAGGTGAAACCATGATCTTAGAATTATTAGAGTACAGTCTCAGGAGAATCCTATGTTATATATACTGCTTAAAATGTTGCATTGGGAGCTACTTTTTAACATGCACGTGAATGTACATTCATTGTCAAAGTGATGGGCTTCATGACATGCTCACTCAATACATAATACCATTGATCACCTTCACCCTATCAGCCTTTCCTGTCTCTCCATCATTCTACTAGGAACCTGTCCTCCTTCCAATAACCTCCTTTTTATGTCACGTAATAAGAAATCAAAGTAAGTGAAATCTATGTTATTTTATAAATTATTGCAGTGATACCTTTATGTCTACAAGCATCTGTTGAATGCTTATTATATATTAGGTCTCAAAAGTAGTATTACAAAGAGTGGATTTTTAATCACTTAGTAGAGGAAACCCTACTTCATTCTAACACCAACTTAAAACACACTATAATGAAACATTCACCTGGCAGTGCCTTTGACAAGCATTCCTGTAGCATGAGGCCACAAAACTAGTTATAAGGAAATAATGTCATCAGCTCATCTCCCTATAGTCCCACAATTATCATGTCATCTGGAGAAGGCAATTCTGACCTTGACATTGTGGCAAAGTTGTACCTTCAATTAGAAAAGTAAACTTTCCTAATTCCGGAAGAGCAGTGAATTAGGAACAGCTGAAGTCTGAGTTTCCCGGGTGTGAGCTATTCTCTCTAGGCCATATCTGTCTGTGTGGATTAACTGATCCCAGTCCTAAACAAAACAAGTTTAAATTCCCCATGGTATCCTTCCTGCTTCCCCAACCTCCATGACGTCCTCCATACTCATTTGATAGAGGTTTCAGGATTTCACCTAGAAATTAACAGTTCTTTGATAAAATTAGGGAAACAGTACCTCTTCTAAATACACTTAGGAAAAGTAATCATTCTTATGCAGCACACAGAAGTGAGGTAATGTAATTGCTTTATCAGGAGAAACAGGATTGTACAGCTGGGATATAGGTCAGTGGATAGAGACCATGCCTAGAAAGTATTGTGAATTTAAGACACCATGAAATATGTCAAACCTTCAAGTTTTAGGCACAGATAAGGGAAAATAATCCCAAGTCAATGGCAGACACAAGACCTTCAATAACATCATAGAAGAAAGCAACTCAAAGACACACCTGTAAAACTCAAGAAGCATACAGAATGCACAGAAAAGACAAGAACAGAATAAAAATAATCATGTATCTTATAAATAAAACACTAAGTATACAGAACTAAAACATGGATGGAAAGCTCTAAGAGAAAAACTTCAAATGACAAATAAAAAAAATACCCACTAAATAAAAAATGAATAACTTGATTACAGAGAATGGTGGAGTAAAAACAGCTGATTTCTCAAGGCAAATTTTGGCAGGTATAAGAGCCTGCTCAATACATTCCAAGGGCTAAATGACACCAATCTTAAAATATTATACCCAGTAAAAGTAGTGCTGTGATTGAAGAAAGAAGACCCAATTTGCCTGGGTTTCAGTAGCAGATAGAGACCTTGTTTTGAAGCTTTAGCAGGCCCCTATATGTGAATCACAACGGCAGCCCTTGGGACTTGGGGCCAAGATTCTACCATCAGCAGCAAGTAGATAGTCTCCCCTTAAGAAACAACTCTGTACCTGTTATTGACTCTTAGAAGAAACTAAACATTTTACAGTGTGCCACCAGATTACCATGTGATTCTAGGTTCTATTAAACTTGGTATGGTTTGACTAACCAAGTTTTGAATTTAGGTGTGCACAATATCCATCAGTCTTCAAATTCATGTGGTGATTATGTGATGAGGCCTCAGCAGGTTCTGAGGGCAAAACAAGTAATGAAAAATGCCTATGGCTCTACTCATATTACAAGTTCTTCAGTTACTAAGAATGTACTGTGGGAATTACATGGTATGACCTGTGATCAGATGACTGAAGAAAACAAGTTTAGGGCCTGGTTTACTGAGGTGTCTTCACCCCCCCATACAAATTCTACCCTGAAGTGAGCAGCTATTGCATTACAACTTATCTCTGGAACAACCATGAAAGACATAAGTGAAGAAACATGTGTAGAACTTCAGGGATTACAAATATATTTGACATGAAGTTATATATGGAAAGATGTGCAATTGTTTACTGACTCATGGGCTGTAGCCAATAGAGTGGTAGGAAACTGAACTTAGGACATACTGAAAATATGGTTCTTATATATTCTTCCTTTTCTATTGACTAGCACACTTTTTGCACAGGTCACATGCTGATGGAGGTTATATGTGGATTTAGGATGAGTCATTTCTTCAGTGTACAGCATATTGATAGTTCAACCTGATTGAATTAGTACTTTTTACATCCTTCTTTTCCAGAATTCACCAATGAGCACAGAAGGCATCATTACTGATTTCAACCAGAGTATAGAACCTCTGAGATCTCAGATAGCAGTATGGACAGAAACTTATAAACTTAAACAAGTGTTGAACTCAGGCAACATAGAATATACATAATGTGATTGTTTATACCATAGAAATTATTATATATAAGTTCTGGTCACTGCTAGAAATATAGACAAATCTTGATATTATGTGGAAGAAATTCTCTAGATACAGAAAGGCAAGTACCATATAGTTTATTTTTATGTAAGTTTAAGCATATATGTGAGTAGTATATGGTAGCTCTTATCTGAAATTAAAGGGAGAGAGAAAGAAGGGAAGAGTTTAACCCTGATTAAACTCTTAGTAATAATGTAACTCAGAATGGGAGATCAACATACATACAATTTTTCAGATAAACATTAAGATCTTAAATGTTGTTAAGAATTTTCAAATGCTTTTCCACAAAAAGGATTACCAAGGGGAGAAGGGATCAAAGTACTTCATTACATGTACAAAGTACACAAAGGGCTGAATTGTAAAAGAGCTAAGAGTCTACCTGCCTGCTTACCTTTCTAAAGGTAAAGCCACCCCACTAACCAGGAGGCTTTAGAACTACATAAGGCCTAACCAGAACCCTAATTAGGGAAACCCAGAGGCTGCCTTTCAGCCTATTAGCTCATCAGACTATAATGGTGACTGGCCAGCAAGTTATCATTGGGCAATAGTGGCATAAAGCCTAGGAAAGTAACCAATCAATATCTGGTTTGATTTACATTATGTACTCCATGAGGCCATAGACAACACTGCTTGGGTGGTCAAGTGTGCCCTCTCCCCAAGCATTTGAGAAGGAAATTCAGACCTTGTGTTGCCACAGTCGCCTAGAGTGGAGCCTTCAGACTCAGGGAATGTCTATTATTCTCTGAGGACCTGAAGTTTCCTGAGATGAAACAGACTCCCACTGAGCAGCCAAACGTATTACTCCCTTATTGAGGGAGGGTTTTTCCCCCTTTAAATTCTCACTTACCATTAAAGCATCGAGTCTTGGTCAGAAAACTTTGTCTTGGCTCATCTTTACTTCTCTTGCCCACTTGTCCTTTCTATTCCATCCCCAGCCCTCCTTCCAGATGATACTGGTTCTTGACCTAAAACAGCTACAGTCAAGGACCTGAGATTAGATAGGCCAAGGACAGAGGAGAAAATTCAACACTAGTGTTCTTGTAATAGAATATAGCAATAAAATGACTCCTAATAACACTCTACTGGGCTCAGGGATCTGAGTCTTGCTAAATCATCAACATAGAAGTTTCTTCTATCAGCAGATGGGAAGAGATACAAAGACCCACAGCAGGAAAATATGCAGAGAGTGAGAAAACTTGAGACACTGCATCCTATATTGGATGTCTCATTAAATTCCTTTGCTCTGGGCCCAGTGAACTTGGAGGAGAGGTGGTAGAAAGCCTAGAATAGCCAGAATGGATGGAGAACACCAAGTAAACAAGGCCATCTAAATGCCACACAATAGACACATATAAACTCAGAGACTGTGGCAGCATGCCCAGGGACTGTGCACACTACCCCTGAAAGTGTCCTAGAGTAGAAGTAGATAAAGTCCCTCCCTAACCCAAAAACAATCATCCTCTGACCCAGTTGCAAATGAAACATTTGTATTCTACAAGGGTGTCTCCCTTGGGGAAATAAATCACTTTGCCCTGCAGAAGATAACAAACAAAAAGTGAACGCAATGAAATATTTACAACTCCTTTGCATAAATGACATTTTTTGTATTTAATAAGATCTCTGTGTTGAACTTTTATGCTTCTATGTTTGTATGTGTTTATTGTTCTTTTCCTTAGACTCTTTAGACTGCTTTTCTCTGTTGTGGCTTGTCTATTTTTTAATTATTGTTGTTTCTTTTATTATTATTGCAGAGATGCCTTTTAATTACACAAGGAGAGACAGCAAAAGTGTTGCTCTAGATAGGAGATGTGGAAGACCTGAGAGGACTAGGGGAACAGGAAAACCTAATCAAAGTATATTGTATGAAAAAAATTCAATAAAAGAACATGATTATTAAATGGTGGGGTATGGTTAAACTCTGTGATCCTAGAACAAGAAAGGCAGAGATGGAAGAATCATTATATGGTGGAATCCTGTTTGGTAAGAGCCTATTTGGTAACCTCTAGGTATAGAAGCAACATACTCTGTCAGAGCCCAGTGTGACTTGCTTCTGAAAAATGACAGCCAATGTTGTCCCCTGGTTGCAAAGTCTACATGAACATACATTTTTTTTAAATCAGTGGATATATACACAAGCATACAGTTATTCACAAAAACATTAGACATAACTATCTGTGTATAAACCATATTTATTAATCAATAATATTTCAATAAATACAAATTAAATGAAGTGCAAATAAAGAGATATAAGAAAGTTTCAAATAAGACTATTTGAGTAAATGTGGTAAAAAATAATTGGAAAACATTAATTCCCATTAACTTATGATCCAGAGAAATTAGAATTAACAAGAATTAAAGCTATGATTTTAGGTAAACTTTAATAATGAATGTAGATTAAAATGGTTTAAGAAATGGCTACAAAGTCAGCAAGGAGCTTCTTTTAAATAACCTCAGTGTCAAGGACACTTTTATGATAAAGTAAGAAGAAGAAAGCAGGGAAATCAGGTTGAAAAAGAAACTTATGAGGTACAATGAATTTAAGTTTATAGGACTTTACATCAATAACATCAAAAGAATATATGAATGTAATATTAGAAACGTTATTTGAATCATATGAAAAACGTTGCTTTGCTACTTGAACTAAAGAAGAGTCTGTAATTTAGAAAAAACAGAATTACTGGGGGTGTACCAGATTGGTACCTACACTCATCAGAAACTGTAGTTTCAGGGGAACCCTAGACCTCTGCTGATCTCTATGTGTATTAGAAATGCAATCATGCATACACACTGGTACACTTGTCCATAAAAATAAAAATAAGTGAATCATTTTGAACTGATGAAAATAAACTTTTTTAAGAAAATCTAGTGGCACTTGGACTGCAAGAATTTTAGCATACTTAATATTCTCTTATTAGAACGGATTTGTATCAAAGGAGTAATTGTGGGATAGGCATATAACACAAACTTCTGAACAGTTAGGACAACTGGATCATACATCCATAACAGAAAGGAGGTGAATGAGATGATGAAGTCCACCCAGTACATGACCACAAAGAAAACCACCAGCAGCAAGATGGTCTGTGTGGCTCTTTTCTCAGGGGATGCTCTCAGGTGGCTGATGCTATGAAGATGCTTGCATTGCCTCTGATGTCTGTGCAGGATATTCACCATGTACACACTTGTGGTCAGCATGACTGCTACAAGAAACACATCTCTGGAGGTTGACAGTGTATAAATCAATCCCCTGATGATGGAGTTCATGGGGAAGAGTGAGCAGGATTTAGTGACCTTCATCTGCTTGGTATCACTCACATTGGAAACACCTCCAACATAGAACAGCATGCCACTACTGACAGACAAATTGAAAAGCCAAATGTAAAATAAATCATAGATTATATATTTTTCACGTTTCTGTTTAAATTTGGCCAGCAAAGAGGTACTGGGACTGATTGTCACTGCCTGGAACACACTGAGGAGGCAGGTGATGCAGATAGAGAGGCCTCTCATCACCCTGCTTGTATAAAAAGTTGCCTTACATTTGATGTCATTCTTAATGTTTAGTGACTCAAATATGTCTGAAAGCCAAATATTTCCTCCACTGAGAAACATCATTATGTGAATGAAGGTCAACAGAGAGGAGATCAGGTCCATGGGTTTAGGTCTGTGACCTAGGACTATGAAGATACAGAAGAGAAGAAGAAGCATATTGGCTAAGAGTCCAAGTCCAGATTGAAAATAAAGGACACTCTCTAATGAGGACATAAAGGCAGAGTACAGTCATCTTAAGAGCATGGTAGAAGTGTACTTCATATATTTGAAAAAGAAAACAGAGTATGCATGAAATTTCAGATTCATTGAGCGGCGTGTCTATATCAACATTCTATTTTCTCTAGTAATTTTTCATTCATCTATCTCTTTAACTTCTGATGTTCCAGACTGTAAAAATCAGAAATGTCTATATACCATCCATGTATCTCGTGGCATAAAATATTATAGATAATAAGTTCCTTTACATTCATATCTATACAGTATGAACACTTTGTCTCATGCAACTGAGCCTCATGCCTCAGAAATCCAATTCTATTCAATTGATTTCAATTTCCTGATTTTTAGTTAGCACCTAAAATAGTAGTAATGAATACAGAATATTAACACATCCATGAACTGAACAAAATGTATATTTATCTGGGGAAAATATCAGAAGACTCTGCCTCAGATTCTATAATTTTATTATGCTCTTTTGCAACTATCTTAGCTTTGATTCATAATTCTGATGGAATCACAGTGATAAGTCATGATTATTTCATTACTTTAATCACCAAGGGGTCTATCTCAATTAATCTTTTTTAATGTTTTAATCCATGAAATTTTACATCCTCTGAATATAGCATTGAAGACACAGCTTCATTGGGAGAAGAAAAGTATACTTTCCACAGTCTGTTAATTATGTAACTATTATAGTTGTAAATGGTCCTAGGTAGATTCTATTTCACTTCTCAACATAAAAATCCTTCGTGTACTCCAATTAAGAATTAAAGAACTGATATGAGCTATTAAGACAAGCACTATTTTTTTTCTTCCATTTTTGGAGGGAAGAAAAGTAAACCACTAACAGTATGACTTGTTATAGCTTTTTCTAGCCATCTGTGTTGTTATTTTACCTGTGTGCTCTCTTCTCTGTGTTTGTCTCCTCCACCTTTGCCTAAGAACCCATCATTTTTCCCATTTATCTATTTGATAAATTCTGCCCTGCTGTTACTCTTTACTTTCTTCCCCACTTCTGTATATACCTGCCTCTTCCCCACTAAGTAGCACTATCTTTCCCATTCCCTAAGTCAGATACTTGTATCCTGATATTCTGCTATCTACTACTCACACTCACTCCTACCCTGGTAAGGATCTGAATTTGCTTTCCTGGTTTCCATAGTTTCTAAAGGTGACATCATCACACCTGATGCTGTAGAGCTAGGAACCTCCAAGAAGAGAAAACATGTGACATTAAGACAAATGCTATTTTTCTTACATTATGGCAATCATGTAATGCTGAGCTTGACCAAATTGAAATTCTGCTTGGGAATTTCTGTTTGAGATTCCTTCCCATCCAGTTGAAAACAAAGTCCCAAGTATTATCATATATCACCAGGTCCCAGAAACGTTTAAAGTTTCACTCAACAATCTTAACTTTAGTGTTTATGTAAGTTATTTGGACAGGTTGCCAGTATCAATTTATTATTAAATTGATTTAATTCAGTACATTAAAATCAGCTTTGTGATGAAAAAATAGAAAGTGACTACACTGATGCAGAATCTAGTGAGAAAAAAGGTGCCTAATTATATTTTCAACTTCACTAGTATATTTCACTTGTAGCAATGCATGTATGCATGCATGTATATAAAGAAATAATGCAGAAGTTAGGAGAACTGACCATCATATAACATCTAATTCTCACACAAACATGCATTTACAGTAACTGCATACAGATATTCCGTGTGCAGAAAAGCTTTGGGATTTAGGCTATAGAGGTGGATTAGTGGTTAAGTGCACTTTTCACTCTTGCAAAGGACCAGGCTTAGATTATCAGCAATGACATGATGGATCATGACCAACTGTGGTTCTAATATGGGAGAATCCATTGCCTATGACATGGAATGTTGGTAGCACACATACATGCATGCAAGCAAAACATGCATATATGTAAAATAAAATGAATGAATCTTAAATAATTATATAAAAACTCATGGATATTGCTTAAATAAATCCCTCCAAATTTGAAATTGTTGAAAGAACAATAGCTATATACCAATTTTAAATTGCAAATTCTCAAAAGATATATGTATAATAATTTTATTACTTTCATGCTTACAATTTATTAATATAGCACATGTACTATGAGTAATGTAAAAATATCACTATATAAAAATATAAGTGAAAAGAGTAATCTGAAGTGTTTTTTTCTTTTACAAAAGATTTGTTCTTCAGTCTATCTTCACATTATTTGCTTTGCAAATGTTTGTCACATACAGAAAATAACGGATCTTCTAATTGATCAAATGGCATCTTTCTCTGGCATTCACTAAAGCAGAGACTGGACCAGAAAACACCATAGCTACTGTGACTGCAGAGTTGTTAACATATGCATCAAATGAGAAAAGTCAGTTGTTTAATTTGAAAACAATTGCAGTTTGGGGGGTTTTACAATAGTTTAAATTGTAATTGTAGTTTTAAGTACTAAAACCAAAACCAAAATGTTTTCCACTAACCATTTGTAAAAGTGGAAAAGCTATCACTATTAAAATTACCCAGTCCAAAAATCAAAGCAGTGTACAGACGGGGGGGGGGATGATTGGGAATAGTTGGGGGGGAAAGGAATTATGGGACGTATGGTGGGGGGGAACTGGGAAAGGGGAAAGCCTTTGGAATGTAAACAAAGAATATAGAAAATAAAAATTAAAAAAAGAGGTATGCAATAAGAGACCAAGAACTGCTTTCTCCATAGCTCTACATTTTAAAAGAAAGATTACTTTACCTCCTCATTATCACAATATTTAATTTTAGAACACACTTGCTTTATGAATTTATGGTGATCTTTCCTTCTTCTTAATGGAGATTTAGTAATCTAAGGGACAGACAAATATAATAGTTGGCAAGTATCAATTTTATTTTAAGATTCACCACACTTAGTGAGTACTGACCTAAAAACTGTATGATTGCTTACAAATAATGTAAAGTGAATATGTGACTTTCAGGGGACAAGATACATGGTGTTGGGTGATGAACTGTCCACTGTGAACAATAATAAATCTTCAGGAATCTTAGGAGGTGAAGACCTTAGTGAACAAAGCTAGTTCCATGGAATCTTTATGAAATACAAAATGACAACCAAAATAAACACTAATCACTAATTACTAAAGTATTAAATCAGAGCTACAACTTGATATTCTAAAATAACCTAAATGGATGAATTATTCTTTGGAAATTGAGTTTAGCACAAGTGAAACAACAATCACACAGATGCTGACTAAAATATTGCAACCTAACAGTTGTGAGACTGTTCCCCTGAGATGAAGAAGCAGAACAAGAAGTGTCATTGCAGACTTTATGGAGGCAATTATCGCCAGATCCTCATTTCAAGTTGCATTGCATAATTTGGGGAAAGGTATGATAATGTTCACTGGGAGTTTGTATGTGTGTGTGTGTGTGTGTGTGTGTGTGCACAAATGCACATGTGTGCTAGCATGAATATCTTCCCATCAACTCTGAAAAAACTGGGACTTATATAAAATGTTTTTGAAATAAAATTAAATTTAAGGAAAATAGAGAATGTGTCCTCTGCTTCTAGTTAACTTGATTAAATGGTTAGAATTAGTACACTCAGAATGGTGAGAACACACAGAAATTTGGCGAGATACATACCAAGAAATTTATTGTACACCTAGACTATCATCCTAACTGCAGTATATCTGAAGCTGAGCCAGTCATAGCAAAAGCCTATAGACACTAAAAATAGAGCAGTATTGACACTAGGACTTCATAAAAGCATGGTATAAAAAACAGCCTGATAAGTGGATATTAATTAGGCCAGAAGCTCTGAATACTCAAGACACAATTAACATATCAAATGATTCCCAAGAAGAGGGAAGGAGAGGGCCCTGGTCCTGCAAAGGTTTGATCCAGCATTGTAGGGAAGTACCAGGACAGAGAAATGGGAGGGGGGTGATTGGGGAATGGGTGGAGGGAAGAGGGCTTATGGGACATATAAGGAGGGGGGAACCAGGAAAGGGGAAAGCATTTGGAATGTAAACAAAGAGTATAGAAAATAAAAGAAAGAAAGAAAGAAAGAAAGAAAGAAAGAAAGGAAGGAAGGAAGGAAGGAAGGAAGGAAGAGCCCTGTCTTCTTCAAACAACAATCATGCTTACTGCAAAAATAAGGCCTACCCATTTGATAAGCATCTCTTAATATTTTGCAATTAACATGAGGAAATATCAGGGACTGCAGCAATAACTTCTTAACAAACATTTTATCAATTGATACAGTGTATTAAATACCAAGAGTTACTGCATCAGATCAGAGCTACAATGAAGATACCACAACACTTGCAAACAGTTGACAATGACATATGAATGGTGAAAAATATATTTATTATTAGCCTCTATAATTTCAAAACTCTTAATATAAAAAGTTATTAAATTTTAAAATTGGTAGAAATCTCCTTAAAAATTTGTAATTCCATGAGGCATAAATGGAAAGAGAGACAAAAATTTGAGGCCTGGTGAGGAACAGTGAGAAGGAGCCAACTGGAAAAAGAAATTACATAGATAAGAGTCCATAAAACATTTCAGAAAGCAGCCTTCTATAATTTTTAATTATATGTAAAAGAGGATATCAAAGTAATTTTACTTGATTACTAATTACTGTCAATGGAATGAGTTACCCGTTGTACAATATTTGTAAATATGAAATAGGCATCAGTAATTAAAGCTTAATCACTGAGACTAAAAACACTAGAAAATTACTGATAAACTATAATTAGTCAATATTTCTTAAGTCATCCTAGCTTAGGTTTCATTGTATTAAACTCATACAGTCAGTTAACTGGATAAAGAAGTAAAATGAGAACATGCAAAGTACATTGAATGTAACTTGATAGTAGAAATGTACTCCTGCACACAAATAAAACTATATTCTCTTATTTTACACTGTAAGTTATTTCAGTGTTTTGCTATAGGAATTGAAAACTAAAAGGGTTGTCAATTGGAATTCATAAAGTACACACTCAGGAGAATACTCTGTCAGATGTGCTTTCTAAATAATAGCATCTGGAGTGAATTTCACATGCACATTCACTGTAAAAATGATGGATTTCAGGACATATTCATTCAATATGCAATACCCATTGATGAACTTTACCCTTTTGCCTTTCCTATCTCTCCCTCCATCATTCTGCTAGGCCCCTGTCCTCTTTCCAGTACCCACCTTCTAGTGTCACATATATGATCAGAGATCACATTAAGTGAAATCTATGTTCTTTTATAAATGGTTACAGCTGTTATCTTCATGGCTGAAAGCATCTGGTGATGCTTGTTATACAGTATGGATCAAAATGAACATCCTAAGCAGAGCCTGCTTCCTGCTGCCACTCAGTGCCACGTAGAGAAAAAGAAACACTCACCGCACTCGGCCTTTAACAAGCATCCTTGTAGAATGAGGACCTAAGGAGTAGTTATAAGGAAAAAAAGTTACCATCTCATCTCCCTCTAGTCCCATCATTATCATATCATATGGAGAAGGCAGTTCTGACTCTCAGGTTGTTATAAAGTGGCACATCAAATAGAAAAGTGAACTTTCCTAATTCCAAGAGAGCAGTAGAGTAGGAACAACTGAGCTCTAATTTTCCCATGTGTGAGATATTCTCTCCAGGCAACATCAGTCTATGTAGATTATGTGATCCCAGAACATGTGAACAACAAAAGTAACAATAAAACATATTCTTTTTTTCCCTATATTCTTTGTTTACATTCCAAATGCTTTCCCCTTCCTTGGTTCCCCCCTCCCCATATGTCCCATAAGCCCTCTTACCTCCGCCCATTCCCCAATCACCCCCTCCCATTTCTCTGTCCTGGTACTCCCCTACAATGCAGGATCAAGCCTTTCCAGGACCAGGGCCCTCTCCTTCCTTCTTGGGAATCATTTGAGATTATATATATATATATATATATATATATATATATATATACACATACATATACATATACATATACACACACACACACACACACACACACACACACACATATATATATATTCTTGAAAGAAGAAGAAAACCTTTTAGATTCCCAAAGTTTTGTTCCTACTTTGAAAACATTCATGGTTCCTCCATACTTACTTAACCTTGTCTTCATTGTCTCTCTAGAAATTTGCAGTATCGTAATAAAATTAGGAAAATGTCACCTCCTTCGAACACACTTAGGAAAAGTAATCTTTCTTGCATAGGACACAAACGTGAAGTACCATTACTGTCTTACCAGGAGAATCTGTGACATATGGCTGGAATGTAGCTCAGTGTCAGAGTACATGCCTAGAAAGTATTGTGTGGGGGGACACCATGACATAAGTCATACCTTCAAGTTACATATAACAAAATAGAATTTGACCAAATAGTAATCAGAAAAGATAAAAAAAATGGACATTTCAATCCAATCAAGGGAAAAACTGTCCCTTTTATATTCTTAAAGAAATATGTATCAAACTCACAGACACAAAATTTCATGTGAGAAAAAACTTACACCTGGAATAAAAGATTCAGATTAATAACAATTCATTAACAGTAGGTGATTTTTTTTAATTCCCAACAGGAAGTGTATCCTAGGCCTATAAATTTCTTGAAATGAGAGTTAGGATACTTGCTTTTCTCCTATAATTCATGGATGGGTGGGTCTTTCCCTCTCCCTCTCCCTCTCCCTCTCCCTCTCCCTGTCCTTCTTCCTCCATCCCTCCTTCAATCCTCTTTCTGTCTTTCTCTTTTTCTGTTTCTTCTGTTTTCAGCAGGGATACCACAGTCTAACTAGTGGGTAAATGGAAAACATCATATTTAACAAAATCAGAAATGACAAACAAAGAAGACATAACAACAGACACTGAAGAAATTCAAAGAATCATTAATTCAAGACCTTGTACTCCACAAAATAGGAAAATGTAAATAATATGGCTAATATACTAGACAAATACCACTTACCAAAGTTAAATTAAGAACAGGTAAACTGTTTAAATAGCCCTTTAACCCCTAAGGAAATAGAAGTAGCAATTAAAGTCTCCCAACCAAAAAATGTCTTAGAGCCATAAAGTTTTGGCAAATATATCAACCAGATTTTTCAAAGAAGACCTAATATCAACACAACTTGAACTATTCCACAAAATAGAGACAGCAAGAACATTGCTACATTCATTATATGAGGCCACAGTGTCCTTGATACCTAAACCACACAAAGAAATAGAATTTCAAACCAATTTCCCTAATGAAAGTTGATGCAAAAATATTCAATGAAATACTAGCAAACCAAATCAAAAAACACATAAAAAAAACATCAACTAGCATGACTAATTCACCTTCATCACAGGGATGCAGGGGTGGTTTATTATATGAAAATCCAACAACATAATCCACAATATAAGCATAAGTAAAGAAAAAATATGATCACCTGATCATCTCAGATACTGAAAAGACTTTGAAAAAAATCCAAAATCCCTTCATAAGGCCTATACTTAAATACCATATAGGCAACATACAACAAGTCAATAGCCAACACCAAAATAAATGAGGGAGAACTTAAAATATTCAACTAAAATCATGAAAAGGATAAGCTATTCACTCTCTCTGTGTCTCTTCCATATAGCACTTGAAGTTCTATCTAGAGAAGGAAGAAAACTGATAGAGATTAATGGGATAGGAATTGGGGGGAGTCAAAGTAGAGCTATTGGCAGAGTATATGATAGTAGATATAAGTGACCCCAAAAAAACTACCAAAGAACTCCTAAAGCTGATAAACACCTTCAGCAGAGAAGCTGGATAAAAAATATCAACTCAAAAAATAATCAAAACCATAGCCAAGCAAGTGAAGGTCCTGTCTGACATGAACCTCAAGTCCCTGAGAAAGAAACTGAAGAAGAAATAAGAAAATATCAGAAGGAAAATCTCCAAAGCTCATGGACAAGTAGGATTAACATAGCAAATATTGCCATATTACAAAAAGAAATCTATAGTTACAATGCCATTCCTATCAAAATTCCAACATAAACTTTAAAGACATTGAAATAACAATTCTCAACTTCATATAGAAAAACAAAATATACTTAAGATAGTTAAAATCCTTCTATACTATAAAAGAACTTCTTGTTTCTAATGACTGAATAGTACTCCATTGTCCCGCGCTACCATCTCGCCAGCAAGGACGCGGCACACTCAAGATCCTTCTGCAGCAAAGCTTTAATGCTCTTGAGAGGGAGAGCATAGGCCTACAGAGCAGAGACCCAGATACCCAGAAGCCCATCCCTTATATAGGCTGCAACCCCTGCCTCGGACGTGTCATCCCCTGATTGGCTGCAGCTCGGGAGAGGCGGAGACCAAGGGATGGTAAACTACCCAGCACCTGCGCACTGACTTGTTTACTTCAAGCCAGCAGGATGTTTTGGACCGGCAGGATGTTTTGGGACGGCCATCGGCTCCCCACATCTCCCCCTTTTTTTTATTTAAAATAAAGACCTCAGATTGTCGATCAACCTTCAGGCTCTTGTCTGGACCTTCAAGGTTCAAAACAATCTAATAATGAGGCCCTTTTGCTCTTATAGCAAGTAGGTCACCCAATCTTTAAGGGGTGGAGACAGAGGTCGAACTCCCAAGCAACAAAATTAAGACTTCGTACGAGAGTCGCCACTAGGCTGTTGGTTTGACCCGAAGCGCCCTCAACCTGTCACTCTGCCATTTTTCTGGGAAAGGGAAACTAGGGCAGGCAACCCTTATGCAGGACAACATGCCTCCCAGAGAGACCCTTATGTCAGGTGTCTCTCTGTGCGATGCTTTGCTCGGCATCCCCCATGGGCTGCTCAAGCTGGACACTCTACCCTGTGCAATGAGTCTAAGCTCCGGGTGTGCAAGAGCTGTCCAGCTGGCGGCCTACTGCTTGAGCATTGTTGGTCAAATGTCAGTGGGAGCTCCTTGTTCCACAGCCACAAGCGCTTGGGCAATAACCACCTTGTCTCTCTTGGTTTAAGCCCTGAGCCTACAGACCAGCCAGAGAAGTAACACCAGTCCACAGCAAAGGGCTGCGCCAAACAATCCCACCCCCACCCATTCCTTAAAATAGGAGACAGCTGAAGCGATCCATGATGATAGTCCCTCCGTCAAGATAGTCCCTTCGTCAAGGACAGGTCAAGGCTCGTAGAATTGACCTGGATAATGGCTGCTCTCAACTCTCGGAGTGTGAGTGACTGGGCGATCTGTGGTGTCCTTCTGCTCCAAAATTGTTCTAGTAAGCCTCTCAGGGACCCAGAAGGGGTTTTCTTCATTCTGTGGGAAGACACAAACGGCTCCCCTGGATCTTATTAGAATAGGATCCGGGCCTTTCCATTTATTAGTCAACACATCCTTCCATTTTACCAATTCTTTAGGTCGATGCGGGTCTGAGCAATGTTGCTCTGCTGCGGTCTGATCATTCTTATCTGAATTTAGAAAATTTATAGTAAAGAGTGCCACTGCTACGGCAACCCGTGGCATGGGGGGCAAGTCTTTTGTTATTCCCCCTTTTTGTTTAATTAAATATGATTTGAGCGTACGGTGTGCTCGCTCAATGATACCTTGTCCTTGAGGGTTATATGGCAAGCCCGTAATATGTGTGACTTGCATTTGTGCACAAAAAGCCAATTGTTCTGCAACAAGATTAGTCACAGCTTTTAGTTTTTCAGAGGTTAACGGCCACTGGGGAACCCACACCGGGTCCTCTATCTTCCATGGTATGGGTCGTGCTGCCCCAGTGGCACCTAGGAAAAACCCAGGCCCTGTCTTCCTTGATTTTGGACGGGGGATATAGGTTCTACCTGCCCTCCTTCTGCGCCTTTAAAGACTGGGTAAGCAAGGTGCAGCTTTCTTTTTACTTTTTTCAGACAAAAAGGAGCAAGACTTCGGGCGTGTCTCATAGGGAGAGGGCACCGAAGGAACAACCTGTGAAAGGGCTGTTAGGGGCTGCTGTTTTCGAGGTTCTTTACTATTCTTCTTTCGATCATCTGGATGGTATCTTTCCTCCTCATATCTGGCAGCTTCCTCCTCTAACTCAGCCTCTTCATCGGGGTCCAAGACCTCATCCTCTGAGCTATAAGAGCTATCAGAGTTATCAAAGTTTAAAGCCTTAAAATCATGTACTGGATACAAGCTAACTCCTCCTCTTGGTTTAACAATAGGAAACGGTTCCTTAAGATCTGACACATTCACTCCCTTGTCTCTAGACTCTCCGGGAGGTCCTTTTTCCTTTTTTGGGACTGGTTTTTTCTTGCGCGCGCCCAACCTCTCACTACGCTCGGTTTCTGATATGCTATCCTGGACCTCTTCAAGGGTGTTCCAACCTTCCGCCACGGCAGCCCTACAAGCTTTATCTTCTAAACAGTTTTTAACAAGTTTCCCAATTGCTTTTGTCCCCTGCCTCAAGTCTCTTTCCACCATTTTGCGGTCAAGATCTCTACCTAATTTGTTCCACGAGGCAAGAGTCAAAGACCTGGAGCATTCATACATGGCAAAGAGAAAGATTAAAAGGGCTCCAAGAATGGTCACAAAAGCTTCAATACTACCTTCCCAGGGTGGCGACAATCCCAAGTCGAAGCCAAAGAAGAACATACCTCTCTGAACGTATCTGCCTGCAGTTCTGAATCTTCCTTGTAGCCAAGGGGTCTCCGATGGTGCTGACGATGATGAAGTCTCGTATTCCTGGGTTTCAGCACCAGATGTCCCGCGCTACCATCTCGCCAGCAAGAACCACGCGGCACACTCAAGATCCTTCTGCAGAAAAGCTTTACTGCTCTTGAGTGGGAGAGCATAAGCCTACAGAGCGGAGACCCAGATACCCAGAAGCCCATCCCTTATATAGGCTGCAACCCCTGCCTCGGACGTGTCATCCCCTGATTGGCTGCAGCTCGGGAGAGGTGGAGACCAAGGGATGGTAAACTACCCAGCACCTGCGCACTGACTTGTTTACTTCAAGCCAGCAGGATGTTTTGGACCGGCAGGATGTTTTGGGCCGGCAGGATGTTTTGGGCCGGCAGGATGTTTTGGGCCGGCAGGATGTTTTGGGCCGGCAGGATGTTTTGGGCCGGCAGGATGTTTTGGGCCGGCCATCGGCTCCCCACACTCCATTGTGTATATATACCACATTTTTTGTATCCATTCCTCCATTGAGGGACATCTGGGTTCTTTCCAGCTTCTGGCTATTATAAATAGGGCTGCTATGAACATAGTGGAAATGTGGTATATATACACAATGGAGTACTATTCAGCCATTAGAAACAATGAATTCATGAAATTCTTAGACAAATGGATGGAGCTGGAGAGCATCATACTAAGTGAGGTAACCCAGTCTCAAAAGAATACCCATGGTATGCACTCACTGATAAGTGGATATTAGCTTAGAATCTTGGAACACCAGACACAATCCACATACCAAATGATGTCCGAGAAGAAGGAAGGAGTGGACCCTGGTTCTGGAAAGGCTCAATGCATCAGTGTAGGGTAATACCAGAACAGGGAAGTGGGAAGGGGTGGAACATGGGGAGGGAAAAGGGCATGTGGGAACTTTGGGGGGCAGGGAACCAGGAAAAGGGAAATGAAATGCAAATAAAGAATATATCCAATAAAAAAAGACCTTCTTGGAGGTATCCCCATCAATGATTTCAAGTTGTACTACAAAGAAATATAAATAAAAACTGCATGGTAGTGGTATAGAAATAAACAGATTAATCAATGGAATCAAATTGGAGACCCAGAAATAAACCCACACACTTTGGAATATTTGATTTTTGACAAAGAATTCAAACATATACCATGACATAAAAGAGTGTTCAGCAAGTAGAGCTAGTCTAATAGAATGTCTACATGTAGAAAATTGCAAATAGATCCTTACTTATCACTCTGCCCAAAACTGAAGTCCAAATGAATCAAAGACATTGTGATGGTTTGTAAATGCTTTTCCCAGGGAGTGGTGCTACTAGGAGGTGTGGCCTTGTTAGAGTGGGTGTGTCAGTGTCACTGTGGGTGTGGGATTAAAAGCCTCATCCTCGTTGCCTGGAAGTCAGTCTTCTACAAGCAACCTTCAGTTGAAGATGTAGAACTCTCAGTTCCTCCTGTACCATGCCTGCCTGGATGCTGCCATGTTTCTGCCTTGATGACAATGGACTGAACTTCTGAGCCTGTAAGCCAACCCCAATTAAATGTTCTCTTTGATAAAACTTGCACTGGTCATGGTGTCTGTTCACAGTACTAAAACCCTAACTAAGACAGATGTTGGTACTGGGAGTGGGATATTGCTGTGATAGGCTTGACCATGCTTTTGTTTGGAAGAATCTGGATTTTGGGACTTTGGATTTGGAAAGCCACAGAATGCTTTAAGTGGGGCTTAATGGGCCAGCCTAGTAGGAATATGGAAGACAGTGGTGCTGAGGGTCATTTGAACTGTGTAGGCCTGATGGCCCAAGAGGTTTCAGTGGAGAAAAACTTTAGTATGTGCCTGAGAGACTGTTTTTGCGATGTTTTGGTGAAGAACATGGCTGCTTTTTGCCACTGTCTGAAGAGACTCCCTAGGGCTAAGGTAAAGAGATTTATATTAATTGCATCTGCAAAGAAAATCTCAAAAAAGCCCAACAAAGACTTTGTTCTCTGGTTAAGTCTGATGAAGAGAATTTTGAACAAACATAGCAAGATGAGAAAAGAAAAGTACAAAATATATAATTTGAGTATTAAAGGGACTCCAGGAAATGAAATGGAGCTGAATTCAAGGATATTAAATTGAATTAAAGGAGTGGTGACCTTGGGGGCAAGATTCCACCTAGCTAAATTTAGGTCAAGGCATGGTAGTACAAGCCTTTAATCCCAGGAGGCAAAGATAAGAAGATCTAAGGCCAGCCTAAAACAGAGCAAATTGTAGGTGAAGTAAAACTTAAATCCAGGCTTGGTGGACTACATCTTTAATCCCAGTGTTTAGGAGACAGGCATGCAGATCTCTTGAGTTCAAAGTCAGTCTAAGGAACAAGATTCAGGACAGCCAATGTAAGCAGTGAAGGAGCTGGGAAAAAGGAAGCTAGTGATAATGTAATAGAACAAGGGGGCAATATTCCAGCTCCTGCAAGCAGCAGAACTCAGCAACTTCAACCATGTGTCTCTGGCTTTATATTTAAGAGGAGAAGGAGACTACTGAAACAATTGATGCCAGTTAGTTGGAGCTAAGAAATTAATGGTGATTAAGAAAAGACCAGCATCACTGATATGAAATATGGGAAGTGTTTTCTGAGAGCACAAAGAAGCTGTATTCCAGAGATAGCCAAGTGTTCCACATGCTGCAGCTATACTTGGTAACATATAAGAATCATCCAGGTGGTACTGGTTCAGCTGAGGCTTGGTACTGTGAGAGGCCATGGAAGGCCATTGGTTAAAGTATACCCTCAGTTGTAATTGACAACCCAGGACTGAAGGGGTCATGCAAAGTAGTTGAGGCTTGGTACCATGAAGAGAGACTATGAAAGGCTTTGGTGAAGCATAGTTGCAGTGGAAGATCTTAGCATATTTGACATGCTAGTACAATGGGATGACCACCAAGAACAGCAGTGGCAGTGAGTGGATCAACCTTACCTTAGAGTGCTACAGAGGACAGAGCTGGGGAAGTGACACCAGCTCTTTGGAGATGCACAGAAGATCATGTGTGGATCTCAGACACTGGAACAAGAAGCTGAGAAGCTGAATTGACTTTGGGTACCCTAGATGTTAAAGATGTCAGAGCCACAGGATGCCTGCCAAGGAAAGCTGCTAACAGGGAGTGGAACAAGCCCAGGAGAAAGAACCTTGTTGAAGTCAACAAAGATGAAAAAGGAGTTGGATATCTGAAGACTGCTTTGCCATCAGACATAGAGATGCAGAGTTTGGACTTTGCCCAGCTGGTTTCCTGTCTTGCTTGGGGGATTACAGTTAAGTGATTGGATGAATCTCAAAAGAGACCTTGAACTTTGGACTTTTAACACTGTTGAGACTGCTATAGTCTACGGGGGCTTTTGAAGTTGGACTAAAAGTATTTTGGATTATGCTATGTTTAAGTATGGCCCCCACAGACTCATGTTTGAACAAGCCTATGGGGGCCAGGGAGTGGAATGTGATGGTTTGTATATGCTTTTCCCAGGGAGTGGCACTATTTGGAGGTGTGGCCTTGTTGGAGTGGGTGTGTCACTGTGGGTGTGGGCTTAAAAGCCTCATCCTTCCTCGTTGCCTGGAAGTCAGTCTTCCACTAGCAGCCTTCAGATGAAGATATAGAGCTCTCAGCTCCTCCTGTACCATGCCTGCCTAGATGCTGCCATGTTTCTGCCTTGATGACAATGGACTGAACCTCTGAGCCTGTAAGCCAACCCCAATTAAATGTTGTCTTTTATAAAACTTGCATTGGTCATGGTGTCTCTTCACAGCAGTAAAACCCTAACTAAGACAGACATCAACATACAACTGAACACACTAAATCTAATAAAAGAGAAAGAGAGGAATAGCCTTGAACACATTGTCAGGACACAAATTCCTGAACAGAACACCAATAACTCAGGCACTAAGATCAGCAATTAATAAATGGGACCTCAGGAAATTGAAAACCTTTGTAAGGCAAAGGGCACTATCAGTAGGACAAAATGGCAGCCTACAGATTGGGAAAAGATCTTTTCCATCTCTACATTCCACAAAGGGCTAATATCCAGAATGTATAACAAAAACCTAAAAAGCTAGACACTAACAAACCAAATAACCCAATTACAAGATGGAGAACAATGATAAAGAGAGAATTCTCAAGTGACGAAATTCTAATGGCTGAGAATCACTTAAAGAAATGTTCAATGTCCTTACTAATCAGGGAAAGACAAATCAAATGTCTCTGAGATTCTATCTCATACTTATCTGAATAGCTAATATAAAAAAAAAAACTAAATCCTGGCGGTGGTGGCACATGCCTTTAATCCCAGCACTCTGGGAGGCAGAGGCAGGCAGATTTCTGAGTTCAAGGCCAGCCTTGTCTACAGAGTGAGTTCCAGGACAGCCAGGGCTATACAGAGAAACCATGTCTCGAAAAAACCAAAATGAAAAAAAAAACCCTAAAACAAGAGCATATGCTCATCAGGACGTGAAGCCTGTGGATTATCCTCCATCACTGATGGCAATGGAAACTTGTACATCACTCTGGATTTCAATCTTCTGGTGTTTTCTCAGAAAATTTGGCATAGTTATACCTCAAGACTGAGTTATACTACTCATGGGCATATAAGCAAAAGATGGTTCATCATACTACAAGGACACATGCACCATTATGTTCAATGCAGCTTTATTTACACTATCCTGAAACTGAAAACAACCAAGATGTCTCTAAACTAAAGAACAGTTACACAAAATTTTGTTCACTTACAAAACAGAATAGTACCCAGCTAGTAAAAACAAGAGCATCCTGAAATATGCAGGCATACATCCCCAGCATATTTTAACAGATGTTCAACTTGGTCTTCATGCATTTTATCCAACAACTGAAGCAGTGGCTGTCTCTGACTTTGTTGCCTGCCTCTGGAGCCTGTTACCTTTATTATACTGCCTTATTTAGCCTCAGTGGGATAGGATTTGTTCCTTCAGTGACTTGATGTGCCATGATGGGTTGGTACTCAGACAGGGTCTCTCAGAGGAAAGGGGAGTACAGATGGGATAGTGGCTTTGCAAGGGGGGAGGTGCAAAAAGAGTGGGTGACTGTGATTGAGATATACTGTAAACAAATAAATACATACATAAATATATAAATAAATAAATGGAAAAATCTGTTTTAAATAAAAAAATATTGTTGGGTATATTAGTCCATACTTGCAATCCTAGAGCTGGAGAGGCAGAGACAGGAAAATTCCTAGGGCTACCATCTTGCAATATGAGGCAGGCCTACAGTAATAGAAAGGAGCTTCAAAATGGAAGGTAAATGGCTTCTGAAGAACAATAGTTAAGATTGCCTCCTGGCATCCACACACATATGCACACATGTCCTTCATGTGTGCAAACACATACACAAAATCATATTGTATAATATATGTGTGTAGGTAAACAATTTTAGTTTGGCACTAATACAGTTTAATACAGTTACTAAAATATTTGTAGATAAAGTATAAATATATAGGCATATACAATTTTCTTATAAGAATTATTAAGTATTTCTGATAAAATCAGAAATTTTAAATTCACACAAATTTTACAGATCCAGAGAAATTATAATTAGAGAACATTGCCTTTCCTCAATACCATACCATATCCCTGCCTATAAGTCTGGAAGAAGTCCCCTGTTCTATAAGGGCCATGAAGGCACCCAGAACCTCAGATAAGCCCCCTGCCTGATTATCTCTAAAACTCCATCAATGCCTGGCCTTCTGCACCTCACCATCATATCTACCCATGAACTACAGTGTAAAAATCCTGGTGGACCAGACAACACAGTGGCAACCAGAACCTTAGGTAACCCACTCACTTAAGCACTATCCCCACATACCCTATCCAGAATCACTCTACCCCTCCCACTCACCATACCCAAATCCACATTTCCTGCAAAGGACCTTTGGTGGACAACAAGCCAACCTGACCATCAGAAATCCATTTGCCAACTCAGAAACCCTCTAAGATTCTGACCAGAAGAACAGAGAAAAATAGAAACCAAGAGAAAAATATAATATACCCATACAACAAAGACAAACTCATAGGCTTCTAGAAATAATTAACCTCAAACTCGAATTCCTAAATGCCAATGTAAGGACAAAATCGACAATACACACGGTGATATGTTACCACCAGTCATTCTACTCAAGCAACTTCTGAATGTTCCAACATAGATGAACAACAAGAAAATGTCCATAAAACAAATTTTATAAAGATGCTAGAGATCCCTAGTAAGGAAATGAATAAATCCCTTAAAGAAACACACACACACACACACACACACACACACACACACCACTGTCACTACAACCAAAACCAGTAGCAACAGCCAAATAACTGAAATAAACACTATTTTTTCAGTGATAGCTTTCAGTATCAATGTACGCAAGTCCCCAGTAAAAAGGCACAGACTTACAGCATGGGAGCAATAGATAGAACATCTAGCAAAATATTAAACATAGTGGACCTAAGAGGTATTTACAGAATATTTAATTCAAACACAAAAGAATATAACTTCTTCTCATCAACTCAGAAAACTTTCTCCAAAATTGACCATATATGCAGTCATGAAGCAAATTTTAACAAATATAATAAAACTACCTCCTACCAAACCACCATGGATTAAATAGGATAACGACAACAACAGAAACAACAGAAATCCTGCAGACTCATGGAGATTGAACAACTCTCTACTGAATGATTACTGGGCCAAAAAAGAAAGGAAGAAAGGAAGTAATGAAGGAAGGAAGGAGGGAGGGAGGGAGGGAGGGAGGGAGGGAAGGAAGGAAGGAAGGAAGGAAGGAAGGAAGGAAGAAAGGAAGGAAGGAAGGAAGGGGAAGGAAGGAAGGGGAAGGAAGGAAGGAAGGAGAGAGAGAGAGAAAGAAAGAAAGAAAGAAAGAAAGAAAGAAAGAAAGAAAGAGAGAGAGAGAGAAAGAAAGAAAGAAAGAAAGAAAGAAAGAAAGAAAGAAAGGAAGAAAGAAAGAGAGGGAGAGAGAGGGGGGAGGGAGGGAGGGAGGGAGAAAGAAAGAAAGAAAGAAAGAAAGAAAGAAAGAAAGAGGGGGAGGGGGAGAAAGGAAGGAGGGGAGGGAGAAAGAGAGGAAGAGGGAGAAGGAGGGAGGGAGAGATGGAGAGAAAGAAAGGAAGGGGAGGGAGGAAAAGAGGAAGGGAGAATGAAAAGAGAGGGAAAGAAAAGACAGAGAGAGACAGAGAGAGAGAAAGAGAGAGAGAGAGAGAGAGAGAGAAATTAAAGACTTCCTAGATAGAGTTCAATGGACATGAATGTCCCCCAAATCTATGGGACACAATGAAAACAGATCTAAGGAAAGTTCACAGGACTAAGTGCCTACATTTTCAAAAAATGTCACTTTCTAGCACATACAACTGCACATTTAAAAACTCTAAAACAAAAATAAGAATGCACACCCAAAAGGAATAGACAGGAAGAAATAATCAAATTAAAGTCTGAAATCAATCAAATAAAAACCAAGAGAACAATACAAACAATGCAACAAAGAGTTGGTTTTTTGAGAAAATCAACAACATAAATAAACTCTATTCTAACTAACTAAAGCACACAGAAAATATCCAAATTAGCAAAATCAGAAATAAATAGAGAGATATAACAACAGAGACTGAGGAAATTCAAAGAATTGTCAGTTCATACATTAAAAGCCTGCATTCTACATAACTGGAAAATATATATTAAAAAAGAAAATTTTCTTTTTTTAATTTTATTTTTTATATTCTTTGTTTACATTCCAAAGGCTTTCAGCTTTCCCAGTTCCCCCCCACCATACGTCCCATAAGTCCTCCCCCCCCCAAATATTCCCCAATCACCCACACACACACCATTTCTCTGTTTTGGATCTACAAAACTGGATCCTATCTTTTCAAACCCAGGGTCCTCTCCTTTCTTCTTGGGAATCATTTGACTTGCTAATTGTTCCTTGAGTATTCAGAGCTTCTGGGCTCATTAATATCCACTTATCAGTGATTGAATTTCATGTATATTCTTTTGTGATTAGGTTCACTCTCTTAGGATGATATTTTCCAGATCTAACCATTTGCTTACAAATTGCATGAATTCATTATTTTTAATTGCTGAGTAGTATTCCATTGTATAAATATACCACATTTTCTGTATCCATTCCTCCTTTGAGGGATATCTGGGTTCCTTCCAACTTCTGGCTATTATAAACAAGGCTGCTATGAACATAGTGGAGCATGTGTCTTTATTGTATGCAGGGGAATCCTCTGGGTATATGCCCAGGAGTGGTATGCCAGAGTCCTCTGGAAGTGACATGCCAATTTTCTGAGGAACCTCCAATCTGATTTCCAGAGCAGTTTTGCCATTTTGCAATCCCACCAACAGTGGGATAGCCTTTTCAACAAATGGTGCTGGTTCAACTGGAGGTCAACATGCAGAAGAATGCGAATCGACCCACTCTTAACTCCTTGTACTAAGATCAACTCCAAGTGGATCAAAGACCTCCACATAAAACCAGACACACTGAAACTAGTAGAAAAGAAACTGGGGAAGACCCTGGAGGACATGGGCAGGGGGGGGGGGAGTTCCTGAACAGAACACCAATAGCTTATGCTCTAAGATCGAGAATTGACAAATGGGACCTCATAAAATGACAAAGTTTCTGTAAGGCAACGGACACTGTCAGAAGGACAAAACAGCAACCAACAAAGTGGGAAAAGATCTTCACCAACCCCAAATCTGACAGAGGGCTAATATCCAATATATACAAAGAACTCAAGAAGTTAGACCCCAATGAACCAAATAACCCTATCAAAAAATGGGGTACAGAGCTAAACAAAGAATTTACACCAGAAGAAATTCAGATGGCCGAGAAACACCTTAAGAGATGTTCAACATCATTAGTCATCAGGGAAATGCAAATCAAAACAACCCTGAGATTCCCCCTCACACCAGTCAGAATGGCTAAGATTAAAAACTCAAGAGACAATAAGTGCTGGCGAGGATGTGGAGAGAGAGAAACACTCCTCCACTGTTGGTGGGATTGCAAAATGGTAAAACTGCTCTGGAAATCAGTTTGGAGGTTCCTCAGAAAATTTTCTTAATACACACCATAAACTAATGTTAGATCAAGATGAGATAAGCAATTGAAATAGAGGCCTTAAACCCTAAGGAAATAGAAGCAGTCATTGAAAGTTTCCAATCTTCTTGAGTTCTTTGTATATCTTGGATATTAGCCCTCTGTCAGATGTAGGGTTGGTAAAGATCTTTTCCCAATTTGTTGGTTGCAATTTTATCCTTTTGACAATGTCCTTTGCCTTACAGAAACTTTGTAATTTCATGAGGTCCCATTTGTCAATCCTTGATCTTAGAGCACAAGCTATCTGTGTTCTGTTCAGGAAAATTTACCCTGTGCCCATGTACTCAAGGCTCTTCCCAGTTTCTTTTCTATTAGTTTCAGTGTGTCAGGTTTTATGTGGAAGTCCTTGATCTACTTGGAGTTCAGCTTAGTACAAGGAGATAAGAATGGATTGATTTGCATTCTTGTGCATGCTGACGTCCAGTTGAAGCAGCACCATTCCAGAGAGCCAAATAACCCTATTAAAAATGGGGTACAGAACTAAACAAAGAATTTTTACCTGAGGAATATCAAATGGCTGAGAAGCACCTAAAGAAATGTTCAACTTCCTTAGTTATCAGGTAAATGCAAATTAAAAAAAAAAAACCCTGAGATTTTACCTCACACCAGTCAGAATGGCTAAGATGAAAACTCAGGAGAAAACAGGTGCTGGCAAGGATGCGGAGAAAGAGGAACACTCCTCCACTGCTGGTGGGTTTGCAAGCTGGTACAACCACTCTGGAAATCAGTCTGGCAGTTCCTCAGAAAACTGGACATGATACTAGTGGAGGACCCTGTTATACCACTCCTGAGTATACCCAAAGAATTCCCCAGCATGTAATAAGGATATATGCTCCACTATGTTCATAGCAGCCCTATTTATAATAGCCAGAATCTTGAAAGAAACCAGATGTCCCTCGATGGAAGAATGGATACAGAAAATGTGGTATATTTACACAATGGAATACTACTCAGCTATTAGAAACAATGAATTCATGAAATTCTTAGTCAAGTGGGTAGAACTGGAGAATATCATCCTGAGTGAGGTGACCCAATCACAAAAGAATGCACATGGTATGCACTCACTGATAAACAGATATTAACCTAGAAGCTTGGAATACCCAAGACACAATTCACATATCAAATGAGACTTAAGAAGAAGGAAGGAGAGGCCCCTGATCCTGGAAAGGCTCAATGCAGCAGTGTAGGGGAATACCAGGACAGGGAAGTGGGAAGGGCTTGATTGAGAAACAGGGGGAGGGAAGAGGGCTTATGGGAATTTTGGGAACGGGAAATCCAGGAAAGGGGAAATGGTTTGAAATGTAAATAAAGAATATATCAAATTAAA
Source organism: Apodemus agrarius (assembly GCA_964023405.1). Taxonomy (NCBI): domain Eukaryota; kingdom Metazoa; phylum Chordata; class Mammalia; order Rodentia; family Muridae; genus Apodemus; species Apodemus agrarius. The sequence goes on along the minus strand of OZ030006.1, from coordinate 83,681,655 downwards.
AAGAAAGAAAGAAGGAAGGAAGGAAGGAAGGAAGGAAGGGAGGGAGGGAGGGAGGATGGAAGGAAGGAAGGAAGGAAGGAAGGAAGGAAGGAAAGAAAGAAAGAAAGAAAGAAAGAAAGAAAGAAAGAAAGAAAGAAAGAAAGAAAGTTTCCAAACTCAAACAGTCCAGGACCAGATAGCTTTACTGTAGAATTCTACCAGACTTTCAAAGGAGTGTTAACACAAACAATCCAAAAATTATTCCTCAACCTAGAAACAGAAGGAACATTGTCAAATTCCATTTTTAGGCATCAGTCACCTAGATACTCAAACCACACAATAATTCAACAAAGAAATTGAAATTGCACACCATTTTCCCTCATGAACATATACGTAAAATGAATCACCAAAAGACTCACCAACTCTATTCAAGATCCACCAATGAACTTACACAGTCATAGACACTTGAATTTTGACATAGAACCAAAAGCATACAATTCAATAAAGAAGGCATAATCCAAATTTGTCCTAGTCTAAGGGGATGTCTGGATATAGAAGAATGCAAGTAGATCCATATTTATCATTGTGGACAAAGATTCAAGCCCAAGTGGATCAAAGATCTCAATATAAAACTAGGCACACTAAATCTAATAGAAAAGAAATTGGGAGAACTGCCTGAATACATTGGAACAGAAGACAACTTCCTCAACAGAACACCAATAGGTCAGGCACCTATCAACTATTAATAAATAGGTCCCGTGAAACTGAAAATCTTCTGTAAGGCAAAAAGCAACATCAATAGGATAAAATGGTAGCCTACAGAATGGGAAAAGATCTTCACCAACCCCATACCTGAGAGACGACTACTATCTAAAATATATAAAGAATTTAAGAAATTAGATACCATCAAACCAAATAGCTTAATTGTGGGGGACACAGGGAAACAGAGAATTCATAGCAGAGAAATCTCTAATGGTGAGATGCACTTAAAGAAATATTCAATGTTATTAGTCACCAGGGAAATGCAAATCTAAATGACTGAGATTCTACTTGATACCCATGAGAGAAACAAAACTCTGAGTGAAGTGAACCAGAACCACAAAGGCATACATGGTATGTATTCACTAACAAAGGGATATTAGCCACAAAGTATAGGACAACTATTCTACAATTCACAGACCCAAGAAACTAATGAAGGATGTGGAGAAAGAGGAACACTCTTCCACTGCTGGTGGGATAGCAAGCTGGTGCAGCTATTCTCGAAATCAGTCTGGTGATTCCTCAGAAAACTGGGCACGATACTTTTGGAGGACCCTGCTATACCACTCGTGGGCATATACCCAGAGGATTCCCCAGTATGTAATAAGGATACATGTTCCAATATGTCCACAGTAGCCCTATTTATAATAGCCAGAAGTTGAAAAGAACCCAGATGTCCCTTAATGGAGAAAGGGATACAAAAATTATGGTATATATACAAAATGGAGTACTATTCAGCCATTAGAAACAACGAATTCATGAACTTCTTAGACAAATGGATGGAGCTGGAGAACATCATCCTAAGTGAGGTAACCCAATCTCAAAAGAACACTCATGGTATGCACTCACTGATAAGTGGATAATAGCCTAGAAGACTGGAATACCTAAGACACAATACACATATCAAATGATGTCCAAGAAGAAGGAAAGAAGGGCCCTTGATTCTGAAAAGACTTAATGCAGCAGTGTAGGGAAATACCAGAAGAGGGAAGAGGGAAGGGGTGGTTGGGGGGACAGGGGGAGGGAAGAGGGGCTTGTGGGGAGGGGGAAGCCTGAAAAGGGGGAAATCATATGAAATGTAAATTAAGAATATACTGAATAAAATAAAAAATAAAAAATAATCAATAAGTGGCACCTCATGAAACTGAAAACCTTCTATAAAGCATAGGACAATGTCAATAGTTTAAAGCAGGAGCCTACAGAATGGGAAGGATTCCTGTGGAAATATCAACTTATTGTGTACAATGAGCTTAAAGAATTCTATAATCTCTGGGAGCAGAAAGGTCACAAGATTTTGTGATACCACAATTTTATTTTAATCATCAGAAAAATCGTTCTTTACCACTTGAACAATTGAAGTTTAAGAAGAATCTTTCTCAGAAAAAGATGGGATTTTGGCTGCTTAAGGATGGGACCTTACAACCACCTGTACCTCAAGTTCCAGAGGACTGTATGTCTGCATCTGACCTCTGGGCACCAAGAATACACACATGCCTCCAAGATGGCACAATGCTCATACATATAAATAAAAAATAAATTCATAGGTTTTTGTTAAAGAGAAAAAAATCTTTAAAACACTCTGGTGGTACTTTGGCTACATATTTTTAGCATAATAATTATTCTGTTGTCAGAACTGATTTGTACCAAAGGAGTAATTATGGTATAGCCATTCACCACAAACTTCTGAACAGTCAGGATGACAGGGTCATACATTCATAACAGGATGGAGGTCATTGAAATGATGAAGTCCACCCAGTATATGACCAAGAACCTACTAGCAGCAAGATGGTCTGAGTGGCCCTTTTCTCAGGAGATGCTCTCAGGTGACTGATGCTATGAAGGTGCTTGCACTGCAATGTCTGAACAAGATAATCACCATGTATACACTTGTAGTCAGCATTATGCCTATGAGAAACACATCTCTCAAGGTTGACACTATTAAAGCCAGTCTTCTGTTAATGTAAATTCATGAGGAAGAGTAAGCAGTGTTTAGTAACCTTTATCTCTTTGGTCTCACTCATGTTGGTATAAGCACCAACATTTAAAAATATCTTGTCACTACAATTTGTACAAGTACAAATTGAAAGACCAAAAGTAGGAAAAAGTATAGGTTTCTTTAGTTTATGTTTGAATTTTGCCAATAAAGAGGATGACTGATGGTGACAGTTTGAAACACACTCAGAAGGCAGGTGATACAGATAGAGAGTCTTAATTAATGACCCAGTATGGTAGGGACGTACAAGAACAAAGAAATGGGGGCTGGGTGATTGGGGATTGGGCATAGTGAAGAGGACTTATGGGACATATGGTGAGGGGGTAACTGGGAAAAGGTAAAGCATTTGGAATATAAACAAAGAATATGAAAATTAAATAAATAAATAAATAAAGTTTCCCCCCATTTAAAGTCATTCTCTACATCCTGTAACTCATATGTGTCTGTAAGTCAGATATACCCTCCAGTGAGGATCATCATTATGTGAATTAAGGTCCCTGGACTAAGGCCTGTGACCTAGGTTTATGAAAGTATAGGAAAAAAAGAAACATATGTGTTAGGACTCAAAGTCCAGCTTGGAAATAAAGAAAATTCTTGAATAAGGATGTAAATGAAGAATTTATTAATATTAAGAGCATTAATGGAAGTCTATTCTATGTATCTGAAAAAGATAGAGCACACATAAAACTTGTGATTCACAGGACAATATGGCTATAATGATCATCCTGTTTTCCTCAGTAATTTTTTATTAACATGTCTCTTTATCTTTTAATGTACCAGATTGGGCATAGCCTACATTTCTATATGCCTTCCATATATATCCTGTATGTAGAGAGTACTATAGATAATTACTGCGTTCACAGTCACATCTACATAGAATGAATAATTTGTGTGCCTATATTGTACAGGATTCTCATGCCTTAGAAATCTAACCCTATTGATTTAAATCTCCTCAATTCCAGGTTAACACCTAAAGCAGTAGAATATTAGTCACATTTGTATACCTGAATAAAAATTATTCAAACCTGGAGAAAAAAATCACAAAACAAATAGAAAAAACAAAGGTGAGTCAGTCTTATACCCATAATTTTACTGTGGTCCATTTTGCAACTATTCATGTTTTGATTTATAATTCTTTTGGAATCATACTGATAATTCATGATAATACCACTATTTAAGTATATATATATATATATATATATATATATATATGTGTGTGTGTGTGTGTGTGTGTGTGTGTGTGTGTGTGTGTATGTCTTTTCCCATGATATCTTACATCCCCAGGTTCTGAAATTAAAGACATAGATAAAGTTGAAAATTAGTATTATACTTTCTATACCCTATTAATTGTATAAATGTTATGGTTATAAATGGTTCTTGATGATTTCCCCATTAGTTCCCATCTAAGATAAATCCTTTGTGAGACTCTACCTGAGGTTTAAAGAACTAACAAGACAAACACTAATTTTCTTTACTTTTTTGGGAGTGTAGGTTGATAAATCATAAACAGTATACTTTTAATTTCTCAGACATCCATGTTATTACTTTGCATAATTACCTCTTTCTTCTGTATTTATCTCCCTCCCACTTATCTAAGAGCACACCCATTTTCCCATTTTCTCTCTCTGAGAAATTTTGTCCTACTGCTTCCCTTCCCTTCCTCCCACATTCTTCTTTATTCACCTTCCCTCTCCCCAATAAGAAGCTCTGTCTTTCCCATTTCTCTGATGACATCACTTGGTGTGTGGGGTTTTGTGTTTCATTTTGTTTAATTTTGTTTTTATTGGTTATTATATTTATTTACATTTCAAATGTTATCCCCCTTTACATAATTTCCCAGTTTCCCCTCCATGAACCCCCTATGCCATTCCTCCTCCCTCCCTGCTTCTGAGTGTGCTCCACCCCCACTGCCACCTAAGTTGGGCCATTGAGCCTTCACAGGACTAAGGCCCTTCCCTCCCTTGGATGTCAGAAAAGGCAATCCTGTGGTACATATGCAGGTAGAACCATGGGTACTCTTTGGTTGGTGGTTTAGTCCCTAAGAGCTCTGGGAGGCTGGTTAGTTCATATTGTTGTTCTTTCTATGGGGTTGCAACACCCTTCAACCCCTTCAGTCCTTCCCCTAATTCTTCCACTGGAGTCCTGTTCTCACCCAATGGTTGGCTGTGAGCATCTTCTAAGGTGCATGTATTCAGTCAATGAGTCCCAAAATGTTGCTAATTTCTGCTTACCTTGTCCAAGTAACATAAAGTCATCAATATAGTGAACCAATGTAGAGGACCAATATAGTGGATCAATATAGAGTCTCATAACATTATCTGGGGACAAGTTCAGCCTATTGAACAACCATTCCTTGCATTACTCTGCATCTGAGCTAACACCTCATGATATTAGATAGAAAATGTTTTAGAAGATATTAATTTAAATTAAAATATCTTGATAATGAATAAAACCTATCAAAATCCATTATATTGGCAGAAAACTAGTTCCTACCAATCCAAAAGCTATGAATGTCATCAGATAACACTTGGACCTATAAGCAGGGTTCCCCTTTCTTAGTGTATCAACTACTTTCATAAACCCATAAATGTGTTTTAAATTTGCTTTGATTTATACTTTTCTATAAAACTTTTAAAATTTTTTAAACTGTTTCCATATTGGAACACCAACTTTTAGGGTAACCTTAATCTGGGATCTCAAAAAATATCACAAGCACATTTGAGGTGAGAGAAATATCTTTTTCTATTTTTTATTTTGTTTTTATTTATTGGATATATTCTATATTTACAATTCATTTCCCCTTTTCTGGTTCCCCAACCCCAAAGGTCCTACATGCCCTTTTCCCTACCCCTGCTCCCTCATCCACCCCGTCCCACCTCACTGTTCTTGTACTCCCCCACAATGATGTTTTGGTGCATTCTAGCACCAGTGTCCACTCCTTTCTTCTGGTGAGACATCACTTGATATGTGATTTATGTCTTTGGTGTTCCAAGCTTCTAGGCTAATATCCACTTATCAGTGACTGTATACCATGGGTATTCTTTTGAGACTGGGTCACCTCACTTAGTATGACATTCTCCAGCTCCATCCATTTCTCTAAGAATTTCATGAATTCATTGTTTCTAATGGCTGAATAGTACTCCATTGTGTATATATACCACATTTTTTTGTGTCCATTCCTCTGTTGAGGGACATCTGGGTTCTTTCCAGCTTCTGGCTATTATATATAAGGCTGCTATGAAGATAGTGGAGCATGTATCCTTATTGCATGCTGGGGAATCTTCTGGGTATATTCCCAGGAGTGGTGTGGCTGGGTCCTCTGGAAGTATCACGTCCAGTTTTCTGAGGAACCGCCATACTGATTTCCAGAGTGGTTGTACCAGCTTCCATTCCCACCAGCAGTGGAGGAGTGTTCCTCTTTCTCCATATCCTCGCCAACACCTGATGTCTTCTGAGTTTTTAATCTTAGCCATTCTGACTGGTGTGAGGTGAAATCTCAGGGTTGTTTTAATTTGCATTTCCCTAATGACTAATGGTGTTGAACATTTTTTAAGGTGTTTCTCAGCCATCCGAATTTCTTCAGGTGAAAAGTCTCTGTTTAGCTCTGTACCCCATTTTTGGATAGGGTTATTTGGGTTTCTGGAGTCTGACCTCTTGAGTTCTTTCTATACATTGGAAATTAGCCCTTTGTCAGATGGGGGGTTGGTGAAGATTTTTTCCCAATTTGTTGGTTGCCGATTTATCCTTTTGACAGTGTCTTTTGCCTTACAGAAACTTTGTAGTTTTATGAGTTCCCATTTGTCTATTCTTGCTCTTAGAGCATAAGCAATTGGTGTTCTGTTCAGGAATTTTTCCCCTGAGCCAATGTCCTCAAGGGTCTTCCCCAGTTTCTTTTCTATTAGTTTTAGTGTGTCTGGTTTTATGTGGAGGTCCTTGATCCACTTGGAGTTGAGCTTAGTGCAAGGAGATAAGAGTGGATCAATTCTCATTCTTCTGCATGTTGACCTCCAGTTGAGCCAGCACCATCTGTTGAAAAGGCTATCTTTTTTTCCACTGTATGTTTTCCGCTCCTTTGTCGAAGATCAATTGGCCATAGATGTGTGGGTTCATTTCTGGGTCTTCGATCCTATTCCATTGATAGGCCTCCCTGTCGCTGAACCAATACCATGCAGTTTTTAATACTACTGCTCTGTAATATTCCTTGAGGTCCGGGATATTGATTCCCCCAGTTCATTTGCTGTTGATGATAGTTTTAGCTATCCTGGGTTTTTTGTTATTCCAGATGAATTTGAGAATTGCTCTTTCTAACTCTATGAAGAACTGAGTTGGGATTTTCATGGGGATTGCGTTGAATCTGTATATTGCTTTGGGCAAGATTGCCATTTTGACTATATTAGTCCTGCCAACCCACGAGCATGGAAGACTTTCCCATTTTCTGATGTCTTCTTCAATTTCCCTCTTCAGAGACCTGAAGTTTTTGTCATATAAATCTTTCACATGTTTGGTTAGCATCAATCCAAGATACTTTATATCATTTGTGGCTATTGTGAAGGGTGTCATTTCCCTAATTTCTTTCTCGGCCTGCTTATACTTCGCATATAGGAATGCTACTGATTTGCTTGAGTTGATTTTATATCGAGCCACTTTGCTGAAGTTGTTTATCAGTTGCAGGAGTTCTCTGGTGGAGGTTTTTGGGTCACTTAAGTATACTCTCCTATCATCTACGAATAGTGATAGTTTGACTTCTTCCTTTCTGATTTGTATCCCTTTGACTTCCCTCTGTTGTCGAATTGCTCTAGCTAGTACCTCAAGTACTATATTGAAGAGATATGGTGAGAGGGGGCAGCCTTGTCTAGTCCCTGATTTTAGTGGGATTGCTTCAAGTTTTTCTCTGTTTACCTTGATGTTGGCTACTGGTCTGCTGTATATTGCTTTTACTATGTTTAGATATGGGCCTTGAATTCCTGCTCTTTCTAAGACCTTTAGCATGAAAGGATGCTGAATTTTGTCAAATGCTTTTTCAGCATCCAAAGAGATGACCATGTGGTTTTTTTTCTTTGAGTTTGTTTATGTAGTAGATTACGTTGATGGATTTCCATATATTGAACCATCCCTGCATCCCTGGGATGAAGCCAACTTGATCATGGTGAATGATCGTTTTGATGTGCTCTTGGATTCGGTTGGCAAGTATTTTGTTTAGTATTTTTGCATCGATATTCATAAGAGAAATTGGCATGTAGTTCTCTTTCTTAGTTGGATCTTTGTGTGGTTTTGGTATCCGGGTAATTGTGGCTTCATAGAATGAGTTGGGTAGTGTTCCTTCTGTTTCTATTTTGTGGAATAGTTTGAAGAGTATCGGTATCAGGACTTCTTTGAAGGTCTGATAGAATTCTGCACTAAAACTGTCTGGTCCTGTGCTCTTCTTGGTTGGAAGACTGTCTATGACCCCTTCTATTTCTTTGGAGGTTATTGGTCTGTTTAGACGATCTATTTGATCCTGGTTTAATTTTGGTATTTGGTAACTGTCTAGGAAATTGTCCATTTCCTCCAGATTCTCCAGTTGTGTTGAGTATAGGCTTTTGTAGTAGGATCTGATGATTTTTTGAATTTCCTCAGTTTCTCTTGTTATATATCCCTTTTCATTTCTAATTTTGTTAATTTGAATACTGTCTCTGTGCCCTTTGGTAAGTCTGGCTGGGGGTTTATCTATCTTGTTGATTTTCTCAAAGAACCAGCTCCTGGTTTTGTTGATTCTTTGTATGGTTCTCTTTGTTTCAATTTGATTGATTTCAGCCCTGAGTTTGATGATTTCCTGTCTTCTACTCCTCCTGGGTGAAATTGCTTCTTTTTGTTCCAGAGTTTTCAAGTGTGCCATTAAGTTGCTAGTATATGCTCGTTCCTGTTTCTTTTTGGAGACACTCAGGGCTATGAGTTTTCCTCTAAGCACTGCTTTCATTGTGTCCCATAGATTTGGGTATGTTGTGCCTTCATTTTCATTAAATTCTAAGAAATCTTTGATTTCTTTCTTTATTTCTTCCTGGACTAAGGTATCATTGAGTAGAATATTGTTCAGCCTCCACACATATGGGGATTTTCTGTTGTTTTTGTTGCTATTGAAGAACACTCTTACTCCATGGTGATCTGATAAGAGGCATGGGATTAGTTTGATCTTTTTATATTTGTTGAGATCTGTCTTGTGTCCAATTATATGGTCGATTTTGGAGAAGGTACCATGAGGGGCTGAGAAAAAGGTATAGTCTTTTGCTTTAGGGTGAAATGTTTTATATATATATATATATATATATAATATATATATATATATATAATATGTATATTATATATATAATATATATTATATATATATATATATATATATATATATATATATATATATATATAAAACATTTCACCCTAAAGCAAAAGATGCCCATGAATATACAAGAAGCTTACAGAACTCCAAACAGACTGGACCAGAACAGAAACACCTCCCATCACATAATAATCAAAACCCCAAATGTACTAAACAAAGAAAGAATATTAAAGGCAGTAAGAGAAAAAGGCCAAGAAACATATAAAGAAAGACCTATCAATCTGGAGGCTGAACAATATTCTACTCAATGATACCTTAGTCCAGGAAGAAATAAAGAAAGAAATCAAAGATTTCTTAGAATTTAATGAAAATGAAGGCACAACATACCCAAATCTATGGGACACAATGAAAGCAGTGCTTAGAGGAAAACTCATAGCCCTGAGTGTCTCCAAAAAGAAACAGGAACGAGCATATACTAGCAACTTAATGGCACACTTGAAAACTCTGGAACAAAAAGAAGCAATTTCACCCAGGAGGAGTAGAAGACAGGAAATCATCAAACTCAGGGCTGATATATATATCTGTTAAATCCAATTGGTTCAAAGTTTTGATGAGTTTCTCCATGTCCCTGTTTAGTTTCTGTTTTCCTGGTCGGTCCACTGTGGATAGTGGAGTATTGAGGTCCCCCACAATCATTCTGTTAGGTGCAATGTGTGCTTTGAGCTTTAGTAAAGTTTCTTTCACGAATGAGGGTGCCCTTACATTTGGAGCATAGATGTTTAGAATTGTGAGTTCTTCTTGGTGGATTCTTCCTTTGACTAGCAAGAAGTGACCTTCTGTGTCTCTTTTGATGACTTTGGGTTGAAAGTCAATTTTATCTGATATTAAAGTGGCTATTCCAGCTTGCTTCCTGTGACCATTTGCTTGCAAAATTGTCTTCCATCCTTTTACTCTAAGGTAGTGTTTGTCTTTGACTCTGAGGTGTGTTTTCTGTAAGCAGAAAAATGTAGGGTCCTGTTTCCGTATCCAGTCTCTTAGTCTATGTCTTTTTATTGGGGAATTGAGTCCATTGATGTTAAGAGATATTAAGGAATAGAGATTATTACTTCCTGACATTTTTGATGTTATTTTTGTTTTTGAGTAGTTATCTTCCTTTGAGTTTGATGGAAGAAGGTTACTGTCTTGCTTTTTCTTGGGTGCAGTTTCCTTCCTTGTAGTGGAGTTTTCCTCCTATTATCCTTTGTAGAGCTGGGTTAGTGGAAAGATATTGTGTAAATTTGGTCCTGTCATGGAATATTTTGATTTCTCTATCTATGTTGATTGAGAGTTTTGCTGGGTATAGTAGTCTTGGCTGACATTTGTGTTCTCTTAGGGTCTGCATGAGGTCTGCCCAGGATCTTCTAGCTTTCATGGTTTCTGGAGAGAAGTCTGGCTTGATTCTGATAGGTCTTTCTTTATATGTTTCTTGGCCTTTTTCTCTTACTGCCTTTAATATTCTTTCTTTGTTTAGTACATTTGGGGTTTTGATTATTATGTGATGGGAGGTGTTTCTGTTCTGGTCCAGTCTGTTTGGAGTTCTGTAAGCTTCTTGTATATTCATGGGCATCTTTTTCTTTAAGTTAGGGAAGTTTTCTTCCATAATTTTGTTAAAGATATTTGCTGGCCCTTTAAGTTGTAGATCTTCACTCTCATCTATCCCTATAATCCTTAGATTTGATCTTCTCATTGTGTCCTGGATTTCCTGGATGTTTTGGGTTACAAGCCTTTTTGATTTTGTGTTTTCTTTGACTGTGGAATCAATGGTTACTATGTTATCTTCAGCATCTGAGATTCTTATTTCTATCTCTTGTATTCTGTTGTTGATGTTTGCATCTACGACCCCTGATTTCTTCCCAAGGTTTTCTATCTCCAAAGTTGCCTCCTTTTGTGATTTCTTAGTTGTTTCTACCTCTGTGTTCAGATCTTGGATGGTTTTGCTCAGTTCCTTCATTTGTTTGTTTGTGTTTTCATGTAATTCTTTAATATATTTTTGTGCTCCCTCTTTCATGACTTCTGTCTGTTGTTTCAAGTTCTCCTGCATTTCTTTAACTGATTTTCTCATTTCCTCCTTATTGGTTTCTGTCTGATGGCCCATATTCTCCTGGAGTTCTTTAAGTGTTTTTTGTGTTTGGATTGTAAGAGCTTCTACCCTATTGATGTTCCCCTGCATTTCTTTAAGAGATTTGTTTATGCCTTTTTTGTGTTCCTCTAGGAGCATCATGACCTGTGCTTTTATATCTAACTCTTGTTTTTCTGGTGTGCTGGGGTATCCAGGACTTGCTGTGGTTGGCGAATTGGGTTCAGATGGTGCCATATTGACTTGATTTCTGTTAATAACGTTCCTACATTTGCCTTTTGCCATCTCTTTATCTCTGGAGTTCGTTGGTCTTATTGTAGATGGCAGCCCCGCTGAAAGCACAGCGTGCCTGTCCCTAGGAGACAGTGACCTTGGCTGAGCTGTTGGTACCTGGATCTGTAGATCTCTTCTGGCTCTGGGTGTGGGCCAGAGCCTGGCGGTATTGTCTGTGCTGGACTACGCTAGCTCTCAGTCCAAGCCCCTGACTCCAGCTGCTAGAATTCCGAGCTGTGTTCCGAGGCAAGATGGCCCCTTGCTGCCAGCCTGCCCGGAGTGCTGGCAGCAGTGGTCTGCACCTGCAGCTGATCTGTCTGTGCCCAGATCTCCTGTAGAGCTAAGCTAAGCTATATCTCTGTCCACACACCTGATTCTAGCAGCTTGCTGTGCCTGCCATTCGGGCGCGGTGTCCCGAGGCAATATGGCGACCCCGCAGAAAGCACAGTGTGCCTGTCCCCAGGAGACAGTGACCTTGGCTGAGCTGTTGGTACCAGGCTCTGCTGATCTCTTCTGGCGGCGTGGACTGTGCTGGACTATGCTAGCTCTCAGACCAAGCCCCTGACTCCAGCTGCTAGAATTCCGAGCTGTGTCCTGAGGCAAGATGGCCCTTGCTGCCAGACCGCTCTGAGAGCCGGCTGCGGTGGTCTGCACCCGCAGCTGAGCTGTCTGTGCCCCGAGAAATATTTTTTGTGGACACTGACAACACCAAGACTATAAATTTTAGTTACATATCCTGGGATTGTAGAAATAGCCACAGCTTGAGTTTTGGGCCCCACTGTAAATCAGGTCTTAGCCACAATTCCATCAATCACCTGCAAAACAGCAGTTCTTGTTTTAATTGCAAAGCCATGAAATTTTGAGGTCTCTTAGAATCATTGTTAAATCAGAACTAATATCTACCAGGCCTGGAAAATCTGACAATTTATATGTCCAAGTGTATAGATACCTAAGTAAAACATAGAGGTTTCTCTTGAAAACAATGGGAAAGGTGCTATCAGGAAAATCCTTCTTCAAGCTGCCAATATGTGTGCTAGGAATGAAACTCGTGTCTTGTGCAAGAGAACAAGTCCTCTTAACAAGAGAGCCAGTTCTGTAGTGCCAATATAATAAGATTTTAAACAGTGATTGTACTCAAATATTCTAAATACCCTGAGCCTTAAAAGCCTTTCATCAAACTAAAGAAAGGGATTTCATTCATCTGCATATTCTTCTCAGTAGGCCATCTTATTTCATACATACTTTGGCAAAAATCTTGCTGTCTTACTTACTTTTGATGTCATGTTGAGTATATAGATCCCATAGCCTCCCGTACTCTGCCAAGACAACTCTTATATTAGATACCTTGTCATGTACCTACCTCTTCATCTCCAGACCTTTCTGCAAACCCATGGGGAGCATCTGGTCCAGAAATTCCAAATACTTACGGAGTTTCTCTCTCTCTCTCTCTCTCTCTCTCTCTATATATATATATATATATATATATATATATATAAATATATATGTATATGTATATATGTATATATATTCAAATCTGAGTGACAATTACACTACCAAGTTTACTGTCAGCCCAAGTTACATACTTACCTATATCTGGAACACAGCTACTGTGAGCTGAGTCTAAGAAAATACTGGAAAAAATTTACTTCAATAATACTGATCTCTTCCTAATCTCCAGTAATTTATCAGCTCCTACAGATAGGAATCCAGTATTCCAGCAAAGCAGAACTTTCACTTTAATGAATCTAGTAACTTGTTAATCATAGCTGATGGATTCTTCAGCCCCAGCTAATCAGAACTACAGAATGTTAATTTAATAACAAATGGACTGAAAAGAGTCTTTAAACATTCCTCTGGAAATTCACAAGCAAGGACTCTGTAGTGTGAACTGATTTTGTTTTAAATTAGTTTATTTTTTTCTATATTCTTTGTTTACATTCCAAAGGCTTTTCCATTTCCCAGGTCCCCCCTCACCATATCCATATGTCCTATAAATCCACTTCCTTCTGCCCATTCCCCAATCTCTCTCTCTCTCTCTCTATCTCTCTCTCTCTCTCTCTCTCACACACACACACACACACACACACACACACACACAAAACACACAAACACACACACACACACACACACACATACACACACCATTTCTCTGTTCTGATACTCTCCTACAAAACTGGATCCAGTCTTTTCAGGATCAGGGTCCTCTCCATCCTTCTTCTTGGGAATCTTTTGATTTGCTAATTGTGCCTTGAGTAATCAGAGCTTTTGGGCTCATTAATATTCACTTATCAGTGATTGCATTTCGTGTGTATTCTTCTGTCATTGGGTTAACTCACTTAGGATTTTTTCCAGATCCAACCATTTGCCTACAAATTGCATGAATTCATTATTTTTAGTTGCTGAGTAGTATTCCATTGTATAAATATACCACATTTTCTGTATTCATTACTCCTTTGAGGGACATCTGGGCTCCTTCCAACTTCTGGCTATTATAAATAAGGCTGCTATAAACATAGTAGAGCAAGTGTCTTTATTGTATGCAGGGGAATCCTCTGGTATATGCCCAGGAGTGGTATGACAGGGTCCTCTGGAAGTGTCATGCCTAATTTTCTGAGGAACTGCCAGACTGATTTCCAGAGCGGTTGTACCTTCTTGCAATCCCACCAAAAGTATAGGAGTGTTCCTTTTTCTCCACATCCTCGCCAGCACCTGTTGTCCCTTGAATTTTTAATCTTAGCCATTCTGAGTGGTGTGAAGTGGAATCTCAGGGTTGTTTTGATTTGCATTTCCCTGATGACTAATGATGTTGAACATCTCTTAAGGTGATTCTCAGCCATCCAAATTTCTTCTGTTGAAAATTCCTTGTTTAGCTCTGTACCCCATTTTTGATAGGGTTATTTGGTTCTTTGGGGTCTAACTTCTTGAGTTCTTTGTATATATTGGATATTAGCCCTCTGTCAGATGTGGGGTTGATGAAGATCTTTTCCCAATTTGTTGGTTGCTGGTTTGTCCTTCTGACAGTGTTCTTTGCCTTATAGAAACTTTGTAATTTTATGAGGTCCCATTTGTCAATTCTTGATCTTAGAGTATAAGCTATTGGTGTTCTGTTCAGGAACTTTCCCCCCGTGCCCATGTCCTCCCGGGTCTTCCCCAGTTTCTCTTCTAATAGTTTCAGTGTGTCTGGTTTTATGTGGAGGTCCTTGATCCACTTGGAGTTGATCTTAGTACAAGGAGATAAGAGTGGGTCGATTCACATTCTTCTGCATTTGACCTCCAGTTGAACCAACACCATTTGTTGAAAAGGCTATCTTTTTTCCACTGGATGGTTGTAGCTCGTTTATCAAAGATCATGTATAAAGATAATGTATAAACCATAACATTATGTATATTTTATTTTTGCCAGAGTTCATCACTTGTTTAAGTTTATGAGATCTCTGGGTCTGTACTCCAGGTGAAATGAGTACATACTGACTTCATTGTTCATTGATAAATTCTGGAAAGTAGGATGTAAAAGATACTAATTCAATCAGGCTGAATCATCCATGTGCTGTGCACTTAAGAACTGATTCATCCTAATTCCACATATAACCTCCATCAGCAACTGACCTGTGCAAGAAGTGTGCTAGTCAGTAGAAAACGAAGAATGGACCAAAAAAACCATATTTTCAGTATGGCCTAAGTTCAGTTTTCCACCAATGAATTGGTAATAGCCCATGAATCAGTAAACAATTGCACGTCTGTCCACATCTAACTTTATGTCAAATATATTTGTAATCCCTGAAGTTCTATATAAGTTTCTTCATTTATATCTTTCATGGTTGTCCTAAAAATAGGTTTTTAAATCAATAGGTGCACACTTCTAGGTGGAATTTGCATAGTGTACAGTACCAAGGCCCTACCTGATCATAAGTCACACCATGTAATACATTTAGTAGATGGTTGGTGTCCGAAGACCTTGTAATAGGAGTAGAGCCATAGGCATTTTTAATTACTTATTCTGCCCTCAAAACCTGGTAAGGCATTATCACATAATCACCACATGAATTTGATTATTGATGGATACTGTGTACCCCCAAATTCAGAACTTGTTTGGTCAAATAACACCAAATGTAAACAGATCCTAGAATCACATAGGTGATTCTGGTGGCCCACTGTCAAATGTTTGATGTCTTCTAAGATTCAATGACAGGGACAGAGCTTTCTCTCAAGGGGAGACTATCTACTTGCTGATGATGGCAGAGTTTTTGTTTCAAATTCCAAGTGCTGCCATTGTGATTCACATATATTGGTCTGCTAAAGCTCCAAACAAGTTCTCTATCTGCTATTGTAACAGGCAAATTGGGTCTTCTTCCTTCAATCACAGCACTACTTTTATTGAGTATATTATTTTAAGAGTATTGTCATTTGGTACTCGGGATGTACTAAGCAGGCTCTTCTGCCTTTGAATGTTTACCTTGAAAAATCAGCTGTTCCTATTCCACCATTCCCTATAATCAGGGAGATTAATTTTTACATTTAGTGGGTTTTCTTTATTTGTCAGTCATTCATTTAGAAATTTCAATCCACTTTTTAGTTCTGTATACTATATTACTTATAAGATGCATTTAAATTTTTGATTCTGCTCTTGTCTTTTCAGTGTGTTCTGTGAGTCTCTTGAGTTTTATGGATATGTCACTGGGTTGGTTTCTTCTATGATCTTATCAAAGGTATTGTGTTTGCCATTGACTTGGGATTATTTTCCCTCACCTGTGCCTATAACTTAAAGGATTGACATATTTCATTGTGCCTTACATACACAATAGTTTCTAGGCATAGTCTCTATCAACTGAGCTACATCGCAGCTATACAGCCTAGTTAAAGGTAGTGCTCCTGATAAAACAATCACATTATCTCCCTTCTGTGTACTGTGTAAGAAAGATTACTTTTCCTAAGTGTATTTGGAGGAGGTGACATTTTTCTAATTTTATCAAGCACTGTTAATTTCCACTGAAATTTCAGAGTGACACTCTGAAACCTCTGTCAAATAAGTATGGAGGACACCATGGAGGTTTGGGAAGTAGGAATGGTACCCTGGGGAATCTAAGATCTTTTCCCACTTTTTTAAATTGGGGTAATATTATTATTGTTACATTTGTTTTATTTATGACCGGGATCAGTTAATCCAGACAGACAGATATGGCCTAGAGAGAAAAGTTCACACCTGGGAAACCCAAAGTTCAGCTGTTCTTAATCTACTGCTCTCCTAGAATTAGGAAAGCTCACTTTTCTATTTGAAAGTACCACTTTGTAACAATGTCAAGGTCAGAACTGCCTTCTTCAGATAACATGATAATTGTGGGACTATGGGGAGATGAGCTGATGACATTATTCCCTTATAACTAGTTTTGGAAACTCATGCTATAGGAATGCTTTTCAAAGGCATGGCCAGGTGAGTGTTTCCTTTTTTTCCTCATTATAGTGAGCTTTAAGTTGGTGTTAGAATGAAGCAGGATATTTCTCTTCTAAGTGATTAAAAATCTGCTTCTTAAAATACTACTTTTGAGACCTACTGTATACTAAGCATTTAACAGATGCTTGTAGACATAAAGGTATCAGTGTAATAATTTATAAAAGAACATAGATTTTACTTTGATCTCTGATCATATACATTATAGAAGAAGGAGGCTATTAGAAAGAAGACAGATGCCTAGCAGAAGGATGGAAAGAGAGACAAGATTATGTGTGAAGGTGATCAATGGGTATTATGTATTGATTGAGCATGTCACGGAGCCCATCACTTTTTACAATGAATGTACATCCATGTGCATGTTAAAAAGTAGCTCCCAATGCTTTATTCAAGCAGCATATATTACATAGGATTCTCATGAGACTGTACTCTAATAATTCTAAGATCATTGTTTCACCAAGGTATAGGTATTGGCAACTTTGCTAGTTTTCCACTCCTGATACAAGACACCTAAATACTTTAGAAGGTAAAAAAGTCAAAGAACACACAATTGTTGGTGTGCACAAGTGCAATTTTCATTTCTCAAGTTAACTGTGTGTGTTTAATTATATAAAGTGTAAGGTTGGAATAAATAAGAAATATTAATTAATTTAAGGTTTATTAGTAATTTTCTGTTTTTTTTTTAAACTTTGCATATACTTAGCAATTCTTTGGAAAGTTTCAACCGTGGCCTAGGAAAACAGAAGTCATGGTTAACATTGTATATTATGTTTATTTAAATTAGATAGATTTGTTTATTCTACTGCAATAATTTCTAATAAAGTCAATCTTTTGTAGGTATTTCAAAAGTATCTGGAAATCTTATCTCACTTATTTATTAAATACATGTAAAATTATCCTTATAAAAATATCAATTAGATAATTTGAAGTAGATATTTGAATGTTTCTATTAAAATAAATTCAGTTTTAATATTTCACATTTTCTAAATTGAACCTTTTAGTGTTGCTACTGATATAATATTCAGTAAGCTTTTCATTAGCAGTGAAGAAAATATTTTCAATGATCAAATAGTATAAAATTATTTAAAGTCAATATCCCATAGTTTTCCTACAATAGTTACAAATGCAATTGCTTATTAAAATATGCATTCACAAAGAAATGCAGTGTAAATTTAAGTTTAGGTGATGAATATCACAAACACCATTGTAATTTTTCTTTCATATATTCTATTGTATATAAGATTAAGATGGGATATGAAGGCAGGTGTGGTGGCATACACCTATAACACTTGTGATCCCAGCACTTCTGTCGTTCCTTCTTTTTTTGGTTTTCAATATAGTTTTTTCTGATGAAGTTACAAAAGTAGATACAAATCCCTTTTTCAGAGTATAGTTAATGACTTAGAAAAATATATAAATCACTAAAGTTTATAAAAATCCAACAGACACCTTTACAAGAGCAATATTTTAAGTCATTTCAGAGGGTAATCAAGACTACCTTGTGCAAAGTATTTTTGACACAGACCAACAGAGAGTTCTGTTACATCACCAGCTCAGAGCACATAGCACACTGTTTCATACCCATCCAGAATGCCTTTATAGCATACTTATTTGATCCACTCTAATGAGGAAACTCCCATGAATTCCAATGCAGTTGCTTCAGTGAAATCACTGGTGCCACATGTGGTCCAAAGCCCATCAAAGCCCTGCATCAAAACCAAATGTAAAAGTAGGAAGACACATCATTTCCTTTTTTGTTAGAACTTTCCATGAACTCAGGAGAACTCCTGACTGCTAAAGGTTCTCAGCAGCTCATGCCCACCCAGGCTGGCAGTGTTTCAGGGCTCCATACTAACTGGGGATGGCTCCCACAGAGAGCAGAGGAAACCTCGCACCATGACTGGATAATCAATTATAGGACTTACACTCTTCAGATTGTTGTGCCAGGAAGTGTTCTTGAACCCCAAAGCACCACCAAGGAGTAGTTTCTAATGTAAAAGTGTTAGTGTCTCTTTATTAAAAACTCTCTGGTTATGGGCTCTCCTCCAGCCCAGTCCTGACACAGCAGGATGGGGAGAGAAGGTGGAATGGATTTGAATCCTCAGCAGAAAAGTTTCTATATGAAAATAGGACCAAGTGAGGGGGGAAGGAAGGAGGTGTCCAATCTGGCAAGCATCAAATTGAATGAGTATAAGTCAACAGGTGAATGGTGAGAAGCAAGACCTTGCAGATCACAAATGGTCTGAAAGTACATCTGAAAGAATCAGATAAATCTTTGCTTAACTGTTGATAGGAAGTAGCTAGGAAGTAACTCTGGCCAAGGGACTAGTTGTAGGGTCCTTCCTGGTGTGTAGGTTCAGCTTGGGTTTTGATGCAGGTCAAGTTCTCAGGATTTTTTTTTTCTTTTTTCTTGTGTAAGATGGAGGCTGATCTCAAGATGGAATAGATTTGACCTCTCTGCCTGATTTGTTTTTGATCCTGAGGTAAGGACATCATGTCTGAGAAGCTATATCTAAGTGTGATCTCTAGGCTCAGAGAATAGCTAAGAGTACAAACTGGAAACCTCACCAGCAGGACAGTGCCCATGCCTTTGCTGCAAGTCATGGAGAACGGAGACACGCAGGTCTCCAGTAACCAGCTGTGTTAACTGGAACTCTGCAGGCCAAGGACAAAAGAACTCCTGGATAACTGTGGCCTGGTAAGTTCACTTTATTCAGTCTGCAGTGTAGCAGTCTAGTAGCTGCCAATACAAAAATTGTACACAAGTATGACCTTTTTTAAAAATGTCTATCAGTGTTCAAGTTTTTTTTTTAATTTAATGTGCATTTGTGTTTGTCATGCGAGTATGTCAGTGTTTAGGAGTTGGATCCCCTGGAACTTGACTTACAGACACTTGCAAGCAAACGTCTTGGTGCTGGGAATTGAACCCACATTCTTTGGAGGAACAGCCAATACTGAAAACAAGGTGCCCTCTTTCCAGCCCCAACTGTCTAAGTTTCTCAAAGTCCTGGAAGTTAAAGTATCTCATGGCTAAGGCTGAATTTACTACACAATTAGAAGCCACTCCAATGCATTGCAGTGAGCAGAATCAGAAAGGAAGGCTGACTCCTGCTAAGGGGAACAGGAGATCTATGGAGTAGGAAGATAAACCCAGGACAGACTGATTTATTTTCATATGTTAGAAAACAACCCTCTTACCCAAAGGCAGAAGGACATCCTCCTCCTCCCATGTTCCTGCCTCAGAGGTGAACAACAGTACAGTGTGCACACAGGGATGGTTAAGGCAGGTTGGTCTGAGAGTCCGGTATTGCTTTAATTTTAAAAGATAGAAGGAATAAAAGGGGCCACAGGAAAAATGGAGACACTCTTTTAAGTTTCAAAACTACAACAAGACTTTGCTTTATATTCCACTAATAAGTTGTCTTTGTATCTTAGCATCTATCCTTCTTAGCATCTACCTATCTTAGCATCTATCCATCTTAGTGTCTATATCTACACATTCAAGGCTAAGGCAGGAGCATCATAGATTTGATCAAAGCCAGTTTGAAGTACAGCTATCCCTCCCTCTTTTTATAACATACACACACACACACACACACACACACACACACACACAAAGACAGAGAGAGACAGAGACAGAGACAAAGAGACAGAGAGAGACAGAGAAAGGGGGTGGGAGAGTCAGAGAGAGAGAAACAGTAGAAACAGAGAGAGAGAGAGAGAGAGAGAGAGAGAGAGAGAGAGAGAGAACAAAATTAACCTGGAAACAGATAATTTAGATTGGTGAAATTGCTGATTTTTATCAAATCGAACAAAATTATGCCAGTTAATGTCATTATGTTAATAGTCACAGAGTATCAACACTACAAAAACCAAATGAAAACACCTGAGGTTGTGTTTGCAATCATTATGGAATTTTCAGTTTGTTTTAAATAATTCACATCAAATATCTGCACCAAAAGTTTAGTCAGCACCCATGAATTTGATTAAGTCAATGGAAAACACATTCTCCATTTTTTAAAAGTTCATTTTATTGCACAACCATATCTTATTCAGTTTTTCAATCAGTTGATGTAAAGGTACTCTGTTAGCAGCCCTGGCCCACACTGGGTCATTGCTTTATTCATAATCACAGGAGTCTAGCAATTTCACACACACACACACACACACACACACACACACACACACTTCGGGACCACATCTTCAAATTTCTCCAAAACTTATGCCATGCAACTTATTACAAAATTTTGGATATGATTGGTTTCCCACATCTCTGCAGTGACATTTCTGCTTTTCTGCTTTCCCAGGGAAACTGGCTGGTAACCTTGAGATGATAACACGTGTCATCATCTGTGTGCTTCCAGTTACACATGCCATGAACTCAATTTCCAAAGAACAATCATCCCTTTTAGTTATCTAAGAGTATCAGATAATAGCTCTGCATTAATAGCTTGTCAACAGCTTACCAATATTTAGTTCTGCTGTCATTATCTACTTAATAAAGATCCATGGAACTAGTCTGGTTGCCTAGGGTCCCAATATTCCTGAAGACTCATTCTTTGGTGACTTTGGAGCATATATCGGGCATCACCATGTATCTTGTGAAGTCACTCAGTCAGTTGATATTCTGAGTATTTATACTGCTTTTAGGTTATTAGTCATTAAATATGGTAAAATTTAAAACGAAAATGTTACTTTTCATCTAGTATATTTGTATCTTCCTGAGAGTATTATTCTCTACAAAGAATGCAAAGATTACCATAAATTCATAAAAGAAGTTTAAAATCAAAACTGTCATAATTGAGGGCTAAAATGATTTTTCTTGGAAAATACAAAGCTAAGAAGAAAACTACTCTTCCTCTCTTACTGTTCATTTCTTCAGGCAGCTCCTTGGCTATTACTTAGTCTTTCGGTCTGGGTCAATTTACTAGTGATGGCTTCTCCATCTACATTAAGCTTTATTGACATCCTTTGTGGTTTAGTACATAAAATTCAATACTACAATTTAAGAACTGCAGTTGTTTATCAAATAAAACAGATGACTTTTGATAACAGATCTATAATTGTGGTAGTGATGGTCTTTTCTGGTTTAGTATTATCTTATGTGAACTGCAGGTAAAAATTCCACTTGATCACTTACAAGATGTATCATTTTCTTTATTTGATAAATATTTGCAACTCAATGGATGAACTAGAGAGAGTAAAGAACATGCCTTAGGGGAAAAACATGTTAGAATACCATCTCTTACTTTATTTATCTATCCTTTTATATTACTTATATTGCATGTTCTATTATAATAAATTTTATATGTAGAAATAACAAAAATTTTATACCCTCAGCATTTTTGCCTTAGCAGTTTTAAAATTCAAATAAGGGTAGTGTTTCTTTCTATTGGGATAAGAAGTCTTGAATTAAGTATTATCCAGGAACTTTTATTTGGGAATTATTTATGTTATGTTCCATATATGATTGTTTTGCTTACATGTATGTCTGTGTAACACTGGTGTAACAAGACAGAGAGGGCAATGCATACTTTAGAACAATAGTTAGAGGTGGTCATGATCTACCAAGTCTTTGCTGAGTAGCTAATAGAGGTCCATTGCATGAGAGTAAAGTGCTCTTAACAACCAATGTCTCTCAAGCCCATATCCTCAAGCTTCAAATAACAGACCATCACTATGCAGCTACTGTACATGTATGTAGATGAGAGAATTAAATTTCTGGCTCTGGACTTTGATATGAATACATTCCTTTATTTGATTAAACATTTAAAGAGCAAAAGTCACATAAATACAAAATGTGTGATTTATCATGTCATATTCATGGGGGTGCTATAGGATGGTTGCATCCTATAACTTCTGCATTCTTTCTATGCACACATGCACATATGCATCTATATATGTGGAATATATGAGTGAACTTGAAAATATTATTGGACATAAGATTCTCACAAGAATCTGAATTGGTATAGTTATTTTGTATTGATTTATCACAGAACTGATTTGAAAGTACTAAATTAAATTAACTTAATAATAAAATGATCCTGATAGCCAGGCAAAGTAACTTACATAAGCACCAAAGTTAAGACTCTTGAGTAAAACTGTAAAAAACTGTATGATGACACTTGGGACCATGTTTTCTACTGCATGAGAAGGAATCTCATTTAAAACAGCATCACTATGTAGCTACTGTACATGTATGTAGATGAGAGAATTAAATTTCTCACCAAGCACAGTAAAAGAATGGAACATGAGACAAAATCACCAGATTTTTTTAATATCTTTTGTGATTTTTTTCTAGGTCCAACATACATTTTGTTCAGTTGCATAATTTTGATTATTATTCTGTGCTCATCTATACTGAATGCAGAAGTATGTAGTCATCTTCAGCATGTTCATGTTTGTCATAATGTTGGAAAATACTGCTTGTCTTACTGTCACCAGTTCTCTCTTTTTGTAGGCTCCTAGCTTGACATCTTCAGATATGATTATGTAACCTATAGAAACTACAAAAATAAACAAAGAAGGAATTGACTGGACAGGTTTTGTGGAGGGGAACAATAGAGAGTAGGATAGTAGGGGTTTCTTATCAGAGAAATGGAAGAGACAGTGCTTACTGAGTGGAGGAAGGATATAAATATAGAAGAGGAAGGTAAAAGGGGGTATCAGGATGCAATTTATCAGAGATAGAAATAGGAAAATAGGTGAGATTTTTAGGTAAGGGGGAGAGAGATAAATTCAGAGAAGGATAGGGTTAGGTAAAATTAAAATATAGATGTCTGAAAAGCCATAATAAATCATTCTGTTAATGATTTTCTCCCTTTCCAAATAAAAAGGAAAGAAAAAGAGTATATCCCTTGTTATCTGGGAATTAGTTCTTTAATACTAAAACGGGGTTTGTGAAGGGTTTAAATGGGATAGAAACTGAAATCAAAGCCATTTACAGCTACTTATACCCATTGTGGTTATACAAATAATAGAGTGTAGAATGTACAGTAATGGTCTCCCACTGTATCTGTCTTCAGTTCTAGAATCTGGGGATATACTATTTCATGGAAAAAGAAACATAAATAAAAGATAAATTGAGATAGACCTCTTGCTGATTAAAATAAAGATATCATCATGAATTACAACTGTGATTCCATTAGAATTTTGAGTTAAAAAAAAAAGATATTGCAACACCAAGCACAGTAAAAGAATGGAACATGAGACAAAATCACCAGACTTTTTTAATATCTTTTGTGATTTTTTTCTAGGTCCAACATACATTTTGTTCAGTTGCATAATTTTGATTATTATTCTGTGCTCATCTATACTGTTTTAGGTGTTAAGTATAAAATGAGAGAACTTATATCAGTAGTATTGTATTTTTAAGTAATTAGACTCAGTTAAATCAGACAAAATTTTTGTTATGTACAGATGACTGTGAATGCATTTATTAACTGTAATGTTCTATATAAACAGGAGATACATGGAGAGTATCTAGATATGTAGACCATGTTGTACACTCTCTAACACCAAAGTTAAACAGAGAGGTTAATCAAGAATTAGTATGGAAAATAGAAAGATGATATAGATGGTCAAGTTTCATGTGTTCTCTGTTGTTTTTCTTTTCCAGGAATGAGGAAATATGCTTCCAACTAGGCTGTTAAGATGAAAACACTTTCCACTTATGTTATCATCAGAGAATGTCCTTTATTTTCAAGTTGGACTTGGAGTCCTAGCCAATATGTTTCTTCTAGTTTTTTATATTTTCATAATCCTAAGTCACAAACCTAAGCCCATTGACCTGATCTCCTGTCAGCTGACCTTTGTTCACATAGTGATGATCCTGGCTGGAGGAAATATCATGCTTACAGACATATTTGAGGCTCTGAATGTTGAAAATGGCATCAAATGTAAGGTAACTCTATACACACACAGGGTGATGAGAGGCCTCTCTATCTGCATTACCTGCCTCCTGAGTGTGTTCCAGGCTGTCACAATTAGTCCCAGTAACTCTTTGCTGGCAAAATTTAAACATAAACTAAAAAAACAAATGATCAATGTTTCCCTCTTTTACATTTGGTCTTTCAATTTTTCTCTTAGTAGTAACATGATCTTCTATGTTAGTGGTTTTACCAATGTGAGCAAAACCAAGGAGATGAAGGTCACTAAATCCTGCTCACTCCTCCCCATGAATTACATCATTAGGGGAATGATTTTAACAATGACAACCTCCAGGGATGTGTTTCTTGTAGGAGTCATGCTGATCACAAGCACATACATGGTGATTATCTTGCTCAGACATCAGAGGCAATGCAATTATCTTCATAGCATCAGTCATTTGAGAGTAGCCCATGAAAAAAAGGCTACCCAGTCCATTTTGCTGCTTGTTGTTTTCTTTGTGGTCATGTATTGGCTGGACCTCATTATCTCATCCACCTCCATCCTGTTATGGATATATGACCCAGTTATCCTGACTGTTCAGAAGTTTGTGGTGAATGCCTATCCTACAATTACTCCTTTGCTTCAAATCACTTCAGATAAGAGAAT
This sequence comes from Apodemus agrarius, assembly GCA_964023405.1. Classification (NCBI taxonomy): domain Eukaryota; kingdom Metazoa; phylum Chordata; class Mammalia; order Rodentia; family Muridae; genus Apodemus; species Apodemus agrarius. The sequence goes on along the minus strand of OZ030006.1, from coordinate 83,656,244 downwards.
AATCAATGTGTTGAAAAACTTGCCGTCAACATGCCACTAAATTTTCTTTTCTATATATATTCACTTTTATATGACTCACAGTCCCCACTTCCAGTTACCTTCTTCCACAATCCTTCCTACACACCTGCTTCCCCTTCTCTTCTGAGAGGGTTCACCCCCCCTCCTAGGCATCACCCTACCCTTGTACTGCAAGTCTCTGTGAAGCTAAGGATTGTTTTCCCACTGAGGTCAGAGAGGCAGCCCAGATATAAGAGCATGTTCTACATACAAGCAACAGTTTCTGGGATAACAGCAGCTCCATTGTTTGGACCCACATGAAAACCAGTCTGCTGTCACATATGTGTGAGAAAGCCTAGTTCCAATGCATATATGCTTTTTAGTCAGTAATTCAGTCTACAAAAGAACCACTGGTCCAGATTAGTTAACTCTGTTTGGTGTTCCTGTGGAGTTCCTATCCTCTTCAGGGCACAATCCTTTCTCCTATTCCTCCATGTGTGTCACCTAGCACCATCCACAGTTTGGATGTGGGTGTCTGCATTTGTCTGAGTCAGCTACTTGTTGGAGCCTCTCACAGCAAAATCATGCTAGACTTCTGTTCCAAGCATTGCACAGTATCACTAATAGTGTCAAGGATTGCTGCTTGCCCATGGGTATTAAGTTGGATTAGTTATTTTTGTATATTTCCTCAGTCTATGCTTTATCCCTCATTCCTGCATTTCTTGTAGATGGGATAATTTGGTGATTTTAAGTGTTGTGTGTGGGTTGGTGTCTCTATGGCTCCACTGGGGTTCTTGTCTGGCCTCAGGAGTCAACCTCCCAGAAGTCCATACCCCCAATGCTTTGAGTCAATGTTAAGCATATTCCCATTACTTCTTTGGTGACTCCCCTACCCCAGGTCTCCATCTCTTTCTGGAGATGCCCCCTACCTTCCCTGCTCTTGTTGGTTTCAGATTTCTATTCAATCTTATGGCCATCTGGCTATCATCCTTGCCCCTCTCCACATCTGACACTGAGGAATCTAACCCCCTGATCCCCTCTCTCACCCAGTTCCTTTTTCATGTTTCCATAACTTTTCCATTCCCCCTTCCAAATGAGGTTCAAGTATCCTTGCTTGTGCTCTCCTTTCTGTCCTGCCTTCTTGAAACTCTGGAGTGTAGCACAGATATTCTGTATTTTATTACTAATATCCACTTATAAGTGAATATGTACCATTCATTTCCTTTTGGAACTGAGTTACCTCACTCAGAATAATATTCTCAAGGTCCATCCATTTTCCCACAAAATTCATTTTTTAACAGTTACTATTTATATATTTTTTCTTTTATTTTCTAATTTTTTTGTTTACATTCCAAAGACTTTCCCTTTCCCAGTTCCCCCCTTAAATATGTCCCATAAGTCCTCCTCCTTCCACCCATTCCCTAATCCCCCCCCCATTTCTCTGTTCTGGTACTCTCCTACAAAACTGGATCCAGTCTTTTCAGGACCAGGGTCCTTTCCTTGCTTCTTCTTGGGAATCTTTTGATTTGCTAATTGTGTCTTGAGTATTCAGAGCTTTGGGGCACATTAATATCCACTTATCAGTGATTGCATTTCATGTGTATTCTTTTGTGATTGGGTTAACTCACTTAGGATGATATTTTCCAGATCCAACCATTTGCCTACAAATTGCATGAATTCATTATTTTTAATTGCTGAGTAGTATTCCGTTGTATAAATATACCACATTTTCTGTATCCATTCCTTCTTTGTGGGACATCTGGGGTCCTTCCAAATTCTGGCTATTATAAATAAGGCTGCTATGAACATAGTGGAGCATGTGTCTTTATTGTATGAAGGGGAATCCTCTGGGTATATGCCCAGGAGTGGTATGACAGGGTCCTCTGGAAGTGTCATGCCCAATTTTCTGAGGAACCGCCAGATTGATTTCCAGAGTGGTTGTACCATCTTGCAGTGCCACCAACAATGTAGGAGTGTTCCTCTTTCTCCACATCCTCTCAAGCACCTGCTGTCTCTTGACTTTTTAATCTTAGCATTTCTGACTGGTGTGAGGTGGAAACTCAGGGTTGTTTTGATTTGCATTTCCCTGATGACTAATGATGGTGAACATCTCTTAAGGTGCTTCTCAGCCATCCAAATTTCTTCTGGTGAAAATTCTTTGTTTAGCTCTGTACCCCATTTTTTGATAGGGTTATTTGGTTCTTGGGGTCTAACTTCTTGAGTTCTTTGTATATGTTGGATATTAGCCCTCTGTCAGATGCGGGGTTGGTGAAGATCTTTTCCCAATTTGTTGAAGGCTGTTTTGTCCTTCTGACCATGTCCTTGGCCTTACAGAAACTGTGCTTTTATGATGTCCCATTTGTCAATTCTTGATCTTAGAGCATAAGCTATTGGTGTTTTGTTCAGGAACTTTCCCCCTGTGCCCATGTCCTCCAGACTCTTCCCCAGTTTCTTTTCTATTAGGTTCAGTGTGTCTGGTTTTATGTGGAGGTCCTTGATCCACTTGGAGTTGATCTTAGTACAAGGAGATAAGAGTGGGTCAATTCACATTCGTCTGCATGTTGACCTCCAGTTGAACCAGCACCATTTGTTGAAAAGGATATCTTTTTTCCTCTATATGGTTGTAACTCCTTTATCAAAGACCAAGTGACCATAAGACTGTGGGTTCATTTCTGGGTCTTCAAGTCTATTCCACTGATCTACTTGCCTGCTGCTGTACTAATACCATGCAGTTTTTAACACAATTGCTCTGTAGTACTGCTTGAGATCAGGGATATTGATTCCCCCAGAAGTCCTTTTATTGTTGAGAATAGTTTTAGATATCATGGGTATTTTGTTATTCCAGATGCATTTGAGAATTGCACTTTCTAGATCTATGAAGAATTGAATTGGGATTTTGGTGGGGATTGCCTTGAATCTGTAGATTGCTTTTGGCAAGATGGCCATTTTTACTATATTGATCCTGCCAATCCAAGAGCATCAAATATTTTTCCATTTCCTGAGGTCTTCTTTGATTTCTTTCTTCAAGAACTTGAAGTTTCTGTCATACAGATCTTTCACTTGTTTGGTTAAAGTCACACCAAGATACTTTATATTGTTTCTGGCTATTGTGAAGGGTGTTATTTCCCTAATTTCTTTCTCAGCCTGCTTGTCCTTTGAGTATAGGAAGGCTACTTATTTGCTTGAGTTGATTTTATAACCAGCCACTTTGCTGAAGTTGTTTATCAGCTGTAGAAGTTATCTAGTGGAGTTTTTTTTAATTTTTATTTTCTATATTCTATGTTTACATTCCAAAGGCTTTCCCCTTTCCCAGTTCCCCCCTCCCTATGACTTACGTTACTATCATATCATCTGCAAAAAGTGATAGTTTGACTTCTTCCTTTCCCATTTGTGTCCCTTTGACTTCCTTATGTTGTCTAATTGCTCTCGCTAGAATTTCAAGTACTATATTGAAAAGATATGGAGAGAGAGGGCAGCCTTGTTTAGTCCCTGATATTAGTGGGATTGCTTCAAGTTTTTCTCCATTTATTTTGAGTGTTGGCTACTAGTTTGCTGTATATTGCTTTTACGATATTTAGGTATGGGCCTTGAATTCCTGTTCTTTCCAGGACTTTTAGCATAAAAGGATGCTGAATTTTGTCGAATGCTTTTTCCTCATCTAATGAAATGACCATGTGGTTTTTTTCTTTAAGTTTATTTATGTAGTAGATTACATTGATGGATTTCCATATATTGAGCCATCCCTGCATCCCTGGGATGAAGCCTACTTGATCATGGTGAATGATCCTTTTGATGTGCTCTTGGATTCAGTTGGCAAGGATTTTATTTAGTATTTTTGCATCAATATTCGTAAGGGAAATTGGCCTGTAGTTCTCTTTCTTTGTAGGATCTTTGTGTGGTTTTGGTATCAGTGTAATTGTGGCTACATAGAATGAGTTGGGCAGTGTTCCTTCTGTTTCTATTTTGTGGAACAGTTTGAAGAGTATTGGTGTTAGGTCTTCTTTGAAGGTCTGATAGACCTTCTGCACTAAAAGCATCTGGTCCCGTGCTTTTTTTGGTTGGGAGACTTTCTATAAACCCTTCTATTTCTCTTGGGGTTTGGGGACTGTTTAGCTGATCTAATTGATCCTGATTTAATTTTGGTATTTTGTATCTGTCTAGGAAATTGTCCATTTCCTCCAGATTCTCCAGTTGTGTTGAGTATAGGTTTTTGTAGTAGGATCTGATGATTTTTTGAATTTCCTCAGTTTCTGTTGTTCTATCCCTCTTTTCATTTCTAATTTTGTTAATTTGGATACTGTCTCTGTGCCCTTTGGTTAGTCTGACTAAGGGTTTATCTATCTTGTTGATTTAATTTATTTTTATACTACATATTTTATCTCCCTGCCTGTTCACCCTTCAACTGTTCCACAACCCATATCTCCTCCCCACCCCATCCCCTACCACCACCCCACCTGACCTTCAAACTCCCTAGGGCCTCCTGTGTCTAGAGAGTTAGGTGCACTATCTCTGAGTGAACACAGACCCAGCATTCCTTTACTGTATGTGTGTTGAGAGCCTCATGTCAGTTGGTGTATGCTGCCTGTTTGATGGTCGAGTGTTTGAGGTATCTCATGAGTCCACATCGAGACTGCTGGTCCTCCTACTGGGTTGCCCTTCTCCTCAGCTTATTTCAATCTTCCCTAGTTCAACAATGGGTGTCAACTGCTTCTGTCAATTGGTTGGGTGCAAATATCTGCATGTGACTCTTTCAGGTACTTGTTGGGTCTTCTGGAGTACAGTCATGCTAGGTCATTTTTAGTGAGCACTCCATAGCCTCAGTAATATTTTCAGGCCTTGGAACCTCCCCCTGTGCTGGATACTACTTTGGACCTGTTACTGGGGCTTCTTATCCTCAGGCTCCTGTCCATTCCATCCCTGTGATTTTTCAGACAGGAACAGTTATGGTTCAGAGTTGTGACTGTGGGATAGTCCTCCTCTCCTTCATTTGATGTTCAGTCTTCCTGTTGGAGGTGGGCTCTTTAAGTTCCCTCTCCCTCCTGTTGGGCATTTCATCTAAGGTCCTTCCCTTTGAGTCCTGAGAGTCTCTCACCCACCCAGGTCTCTGGTTCATTCTAGAGAGTCCCCCCAACCTCCTATCTCACAAGGTTGCCTGTTTCCCATCTTTCTTCTGGCCCTCAGGACTTCAGTCTTTTTCCCTCACCCAAACCAGATCAGGTTTCCTACTTCCCTCTACTCCACCACATCTTCTACTTTTCCTCCCAGGTCTCTCACTCCTTCCCCACTTGTGATTGCTTTCTTCTCCCTCCCAAGTAGCACCAAGGTGTCTTCACTTGGGTATTTCACTTTGTTGACCTTTTTGTGTTCTGAGGCTAATATCCACTTATTAGTGAGGATGGCCTTTTGGGTCTGAGTTAACTCACTTAGGATGATATTTTCTAGTTCCATCCATTTGCCTGCAAAACTCAGGATGGCCTTGTTCTTACTAGCTGGTAGTATTCTACATCTAGGTTGTTTCCAGCTTCTGGCTATGACATATAAAGCTGAACATAGTGGAAAATGTGCCCCTGTGGCATAGTGGAGCATATTTTTGTAATATTCCCAAGAGTGGTATTGCTAGGTCTTCAGGTAGATCTCCTTTCCAATTTTCTGAAGAACCTGCAGAATGATTTCCAGAGTGGTTGTACCAGTTTGCAATCTCACCAGCAATGAAGTAGTGTTCCTCTTTCTCCACATCCTCTCCAACATGAGTTGTCACCTGAGGTTTTGGTCTTAGCCATTCCAATAAGTGTAAGGTGGAATCTCAGGATCATTTTGATGTGCATTTCTCTGATCACTAAGGACTTTGAACATTTCTTTAGGTGCTTCTCAGCCATTCACAATTCTTCAGTTGTGAAATCTCAGTTTAATTCTATATCCCATTTTTAATTAGGTTGTTTTGGGTTTTGGTGATTAGATTCTTGCAATCTTTGTAATTTTTGAATACTAGCCCTCTATTGGATATGGTGTGTGTGAAGATTTTTTGCCAATCTGTAGGTTGCTGATTGGTCTTATTGACTATGTCTTTTGCCTTACAGAAGCTTTCCAGTTTCATGAGGTCCCTTTTATCAATTCTTGATCTTAGAGCCTGAGCCATTGAACTTCTGTTTATGAAGTTTCCCCTGCGCCAATGAGTTCAAGACTCTTTCCCACTTTCTCTTCTGTTAGATAACGTGTGTCCAGTTTTATATTGAGGTTATTGATCCACTTGGACTTGAATTTTGTGCAAGGTGAAAAATATGGGTCTATTCTCATTTTTCTGCATATAGACAGCCAGTTAGACCAGCACCATTTATTGAAGATGCTTTCTTTTTTCCATTGTATGTTTTTGGGTTCTTTGTGAAAGATCAAGTGTCTGTAAGAATGTGGATTTCTTTCTGTGTCTTCAATTATATTCCATTGATTGACTTGACTGTCTCTGTACCAATATCATGCAGTTTTTATCACTATTGCTCTGTAATACGACTTGAGGTCAGGTGATTCCCTCAGCCAGCCATTCTTTTATTGTTAAGAATTGTTTTTGCTACTCTGTTTTTTTGTTTGTTTTTTGTTTTGGGGTTTTTTTTGTTTTTGTTTTCCAGTTTATTTTTGGAGGCACTCGGAGCTATGAGTTTTCCTCTTAGCACTGCTTTCATTGTGTCCCATAAGTTTGAGTATGTTGTGCCTTGGTTTTCATTCAATTCTAAAAAGTCTTTAATTTATTCCTTTATTTCATCCTTGAATAAGTTATCATTGAGTAGAATGCTGTTCAGTTTCCATATGTTTGTGGGCTGTTTGTGGTTTTTGTTGTTATTGAAGACCAGTCTTATTCCATGGTGATCTGATAGGGTGCTTGGAATTATTTTAGTCTTCATATATCTGCTGAGGTCTGTTTTGTGACTGAATATATAGTCAGTTTTGGAGATGGTACTCTGAGATGCTGAGAAGAAGGTATATTCTTTTGTTTTAGGATAAAATGTTCTATAAATATCTGTTAAATACATTTGGTTCATAACTTCTGCTAGTTTCACTGGGTCTCTGCTTAATTTGTGTTTCCTTGATCTGTCCATTGATGAGAGAGAGACTTTGAAATCTCTCACTATTATTGTGTGGAGTGCAATGTGTACTTTGAGCTTTAGTAAAGTTTCTTTTATGAATGTGGGTGCCCTTGTATTTGGAGCATATATGCTCAGAATTGAGAGTTCATCTTGGTAATTTTTCCTTTGATGAGTATGAAATGTGTGTCCTTATCTTTTTTGATTATTATAGGTTGAAAATTGATTTTATTTGATATTAGAATGGCTATTCCAGCTTGTTTCTTGGAACCATTTGCTTGGAAATTGTTTTTCACCTTTTATTCTGAGTTAGTGTCTGTCTTTGTGCCTGACATGCTTTTCCTGTATGCAGGAAAATGTTGGGTCCTGCTTATTTATCCAGTCTGTTAGTTTATGTCTTTTTATTAGAGAATTGAATCCATCGATATTAAGAGGGATTAAGGAGAAGTGATTGTTTGATTCCTCTTATTTTTGTTATTAGAGGTGGAGTTATGTTTGTGTGGCTTTCTTCTTTTTGGTTTATTAAAAGAAGATTAATTTCTTGCTTTTTCTAGTGTGTAGTTTCCCTTAAGGGCTCGATTTGTGGAAAGATATGGTGTAAATTTGTTTTTGTCATGGAATACCTTGGTTTCTACATCTATGGTTATTGAGAGTCTTGCTGGGTATAGTAGCCTGGGTTGGCATTTGTGTTCTTTTAGTGTCTATATGATATCTACCCAGGATCTTCTGGATTTCATAGTCTCTGGCAAGAAGTCTGCTTTAATTCTGATAGTTCTGCCTTTATATGTTACTTGACCTTTTCCCCTTACTGCTTTTAATATTCTTTCTTTGGTGTATTTTGTGGTTTAAACACTATGTGAAAGAAGGAATTTATTTTCTGGTACAATCTATTTAGAGTTCTGTAGGCTTCTTGTATGTTCTGTAGGCTTCTTGTATGGGCATCTCTTTCTTTAGGTTAGGGAAGTTTTCTTCTATAATTTTGTTGAAGATATTTACTGGAACTTTAGTTGGAAATCTTCACTCTCGTCTATACCTATAATCTTTAGGTTTGGTCTTGTCATTTTGTCCTGGATGTCCTGGATGTTTTGGGTCAGGAGCTTTTTGCAGTTTGCATTTTCTTTGACTATTGTGTCATTGCTTTCTCTGGAATCTTCTGCATCTGAGATTCTCTCTTATATCTTTTCTATTCTGTTGCTGATACATACATCCATGATTCCTGACTTCTTTCCTAGGTTTTCTATGTCCAGAGTTGTTTTCCTTTGTGATTTCTTTATTGTTTCTACCTCTGTTTATAGATCCTGGATGGTATTGTTCAATTCCTTCAACTGTTTTGTTGTGCTTTCCTGTAATTCTTTAAGGGCTTCTACCTGTTTACCTGTGACCTCCTGTATTTCTTTAAGGGAGCTATTTATGTCTCTGTAAGCATCATGAGCTGTGGTTTTAAATCCAGATATTGCTTTTTGTGGTGTGTTGGGGTATCCAGGACTCACTGTTATGGGAGAATTGGGTTCAGATAGTGCCATGTTGCCTTGATTCCTGTTGGTAGCATTCCTACATTTTCCTTTCACCATATGATTATCTCTGGTGTTATTTGGTCCTACTCTCTCTGGCTGGTACTTGTCCCTCCTGTGGTGCTGCAAGACTGTCTCAGCACCCCTGGGTGACTGGCACTCCCTTGACACAGAGTGCTGTGGCACTGTCCATTTCTTGGATGCAGGCAGAGCCTGGATGGACCCTGTCCCTTCTGCTCTGCCACTCCTGTGTTCTCTGTGATCATTGCTGTACCTGCCTGCTCAGTTGCTGGAGAGAAGATGCTGGCCTCACCTTCAAACCCAGGAGTCAAATCACTCCTTGCAGAGAGTCAAAGAACTCCTTGTAGTTCTCCCCTGGCAGAATTCATGCACAGATGGCTGTGGTGCTGCCCAGCTCCTGAGTGCAGGTGGAGCTGGAATGGGCCCTATCCCAGCTGCTCTGCCACTCCTGTGTTCCTTGAGCTCCTATCTGTACCAGCCTGCTCAGTCACCTGAGAGAAGATGGTTATTTACATTTCAAATGTTATCCCATTTCCTTGTTTGCCCTCTGAAAACCCCCATTCCATCCACCTTGCCCCTGCTCACCAACCCACCCACTCCTGCTTCCCTATCTTGGTATTAGGCTATACTGGGGCATCTTGCCTTACAGGACCAAGGGCCTCTGCTCCCTTTTATGTCCAAAAAGGCTATCCCCTGCTATATATGCAGCTGGGATCATAGGTCCCTTAATGTGTGCTCTTTGGTTGCTGGTTTAGTGCCTCAGAGCTCTAGGGACTAGAGCTTGGTTCATCTTGTTGTTCCTCCTATTGGGCTGCAAGCTCCTGTTGTCCTTTATCTTGCTTTATCTTATCATTGGGGACCTTGTGCTCAGTACAATGGTTGGCTGAGAGCATTCACCTCTGTATTTTCCAGGAACTGGCAGAGACTCTCAGGAGACTGCTATACCAGGCTCCTGTCAGCTAGCACTTGTTGGCATCCACAATAGTGTCTGCATTGGTTACTGTATATGGGATGGATCCCCAGGATAGGCAGTCTCTGGATGGTCTTTTCTCCAGTCTCTGTTCTACAAATTTTCTCTGTATCTCTTCCCATGGGCATTTTGCTCACAGTTCTAAGAAGGACCTAAGTATCAATACTTTGGTCTTCCTTCTTCTTGAGCTTCATTTGTTCTATGAATTGTATCTTGGGTATTCCAAGCTTCTGGGCTAATATCCACTTATCACTGAGTGCATACCATATGTGTTCTTTTGTGATTGTGTTGCCTCATTCAGAATGATATTTTCTAGTTCCATCCATTTCAAAAATGAAAAATTCTTAAACAGAAAGGGGAATATGAAGTAAAAAATTAAGTGTTCTTTGGAAAGTCAATTGTGTTGAATAGTCATTTGCTAAGGCAAACACATGAAGGAATGTTTCATTGAAGTAGATACAGGTGCAAGACTGAGGCAAACTCAGTGAACATTTCACTGAGGCAAACACAGGAGCAAGGATGTTCTGCTAAAGCAAGCATGTAAAAGTACACATGATGAAGGAGTTTTGCTATGATTTGCATGTATTGGTCTGCTATACTTTGTATAGGTTGAGCTCAATTGGTCAGGCCTCCAAAAAGAGAAAAGGACCAATGAACTTCTGGTAGTGTGCTGATGCTTCTTGCCACTTCTGCAGACTCAGGTTGATTGGCATAGTGATGTCAGCTAAGACAGACACACATGTTGAGGCAAGATACATGCTGAAGCAAGACTCATGACAGACTTGTGATGAGTGGAAGGAGTATAAGAAGACCTCGATGGACAGTGGCAGAGGGAGTCTGAGCTGGCTGTACAATGGTTGTTGGTGTTGAGTCTTCACTGATGTTTGCTGCTCTGAGAGACGCACAGCCTAGAACTTTGCCTGGCATTCTTCCCTGGTCCCCTTATGCTGACTTGTGCCATGGCTGAGGCCTGGCTATGCTTACTACGTAGTGCCACTGGTAACGATTTGTGTTTACTATCCTGACTCTACTTAACTGGACTACCGGTGTATCCATGAAGTGTTTTCTAGTGGATTGGGCTCCTGTTGCTGACCTGTGAACTGAACTGTCAATTTCCAGACAACACAGATGAGACTTGCTCCAAAGAACCATTTTTAAACAGATCCAATTCTTGTGTATCCTTTCTTGGTCTGTAAGAGAAGTTAATGCATTTTAGAAACATGATCAAAAGTACGTATTGAAAAAAAATCAGTTACAATTTGTAGTTAGGGTCACAGGTGGAGCATAGCCCAATCATGAGAAACCGTTTTTAACCATAAACCGGAGTGAATCTAGTTGTTCTTTATTATGAGATGATTTTAAGCCTAAGATGGAGTAAGACTGATTTTTCAGTATCACGATTCCAGATCTTAAATTGTATTCTAGAGCTATACAATAAACACTTTGATAAAAAAACAGACACATTTTCCCACACTAGATGGTTGTAGTTCCTTTGTCAAATATCAAGTGACTATAGGTATGCAGTTTCTTTTCCAGGTCTTCAACTCTATTCCATTGATCTACCTGGCTGTCTCTGTACCAATACTATACACTTTTCATCACTATTTCTCTGCAATACACCTTGAGGTCAGGGATGGTGATTCCTCCAGAAGTTCTTTTATTGTTGAGAATAGTTTTTGCTATCCTGGATTTTTTGTTATTCCACATGAATTTGCAAATTGATCTTTCTAACTCTATAAAGAAGTGATTTGGAATTTTGATGAGGATTGCTTTGAATCTGTAGATTGCTTGTGTTGAGATGGTCATTTTTACTATGTTAATCTTGCCAATCAACAAGCGTGGGAGATCTTTCCATCTTCTGAGATCTTCTTCAATTTCTTTTTTTCAGAGACTTGAAGTTCTTGTCATACAGATCTTTCACTTGCTTGGTTAGCGTCATACCAAAGTATGTTTATTTTATTTGTGACTATCGTGAAGTTTCCCTAATTTATTTCTAAGCCTGTTTATTCTTTGAGTAGAAGAAGGCTACTGATTTGTGTGAGTTAGTTTTATATCCAGCCACTTTGCTAAAGTTGTTTATCAGGTTTAGGAGTTTTCTGGTGGAATTTTGAGTCACTCAAGTATACTGCAAATAGTGATATTTTGACTTCTTCCTTTCCAATTAGTATCACTTTGATCTCCTTTTGTAGTCTAATTTCTCTGACAAGAACTTCGAGTACTACATTGAATAGGTATGGAGAGAGTTGGCAGCCTTGTCTAGTCCCTGATTTTAGTGGGATTGCCTCAAATTTCTCTCTATTTAGTTTAATGTTGGCTATTAGTTTGCTGTATATTACTTTTACTTTGCTTAGCTATGGGCCTTTAATTCCTGATCTTTCCAAGACTTTTATCATGAAGAGGTGTTGGACTTTTGTCAAATGCTTTTTCAGCATCTAATGAAATGATCACGTGGTTTTTGTTCTTTGAGTTTGTTTATATAGTGGATATGTTGATGGATTTCCATATATTGAACCATCCGTGCATCCCTGGGATGACTACTTGATCATGATGGATGATCATTTTGATGTGTTCTTGGATTTGGGTTGAGAGAATTTTACTGAGTATTTTTGCATTGATAATCATAAGGGAAATTGGTCTGAAGTTCTCTTTCTTTATTGGGTCAAAAATTTATCATGTAAAAATTTATCAATTATACCAAGATCCTAAATTTCATGTATAGTTAGATGACTTAAGCTGAATTTAATTTCTCATTTGGCTACAAGATGTCTCCTCTAAAATATGGTGTTGAATATAAGTTGGGATAATCATTATGAAAGAATAAACATAATTGATTTCCTATTTAAAATTATGTCTCAGAGATTTTATTATTTGTGGTAAATAAATTCATATTAAATAGTAAAAGAATTATAGTTCAAATTGTTGAAAATTTTATAGAGATATATAGAAATTGAGGCTGGTTAATTTAGTGTATGATCATTATTATATTTGCAGTTTTTAAATTATGAAGTTTAATAATGTATGGGGCAATGTAAAATAACTATCTACAAGGGACCTCAAAATGACATGTAAAATATAGTGCTAAATAAAAACAGTTTAACCCATATCAGGTAGAGATTTGTGTCTACTTATATTTTATTAAAACATATATACCTATACATGCATATACAAACAAATATACAGTCATACATAACATATGAATGTACACTCACACACATGCATATACATTTATATGTATAAAGAGATAATGTTTAAAAAGTAGATATATACATAAAAATAGGAAATATCCCATAGCTTGAGTATGAAACCATTTTTATGCTAAGGCTCAGAACAGCGAATGGGCTCATATTTGATTTCTCATGTTTACATGTATGTATGGATTTTATTTTGCTGTTCTAATAAAGATTTTCAAGTTCATCAATTTGTCTAAAATAATAGGGACTATTATATAACAAATATGGAGATGGGAATTTCAAAATAAAAATTAATGTAGCAATAAAAACAAACACATTGATTAAATAAATCAAATTGAAGACTCAGACATCAGTCCATATGCCAATTGACACCTGAGTTTTGATGAATTCACAAATATATAATAGATAAAAAACTTTATCTTTAACAAATAGTAATGAACAGACTTAATGCGTGCATATGGAAGAATGAGAATAGATGCATAATAGTTGCACTACACAAAACTCAAGTCCAAATGAATCAAAGCAAAGGGCAGAGACTGAACCTGATAGATGAAAAAGTTTGGAAGAGTCTTGAACTCATTGTAACAGAAAAAAATTGTATTTACACAGGAACTAAGAACAGTAATTAGTAAATGGAACATCAACTAAAAATCCTTAGGATGGAGAAAGAGACAATCATACAGGCATATTAGACAGGTTCAGAATGGGAAAAGATTTTGTTACCAGCTACATATCTGGTAGAGGGTTTGTATTAGTGATTCTATAAGAGTGACAAAAAATACCATGAAAAAAACACATGTTGGTGAGGAAAGGTTTTATTCAGCTCACGCTTACATATTGCTGTTCATCACCAAAGAAAGCGGGACAGATTCCTCAAATAGGCAGGATCCTAGAGGCAGGAGATGATGTAGAGGCATGGGAGTCCTGCTACTCACTGCCTTGTTTCCACTGGTTTTCTCAACAGAACATTTGAGAATCTGCTTTTATCTAACAAAACCATTGACAACCTGTCAAGGGATAGCACCACACACCTTGGGCTAAGCCTTCCCCAACTGATCACCAATTGAGAAAATACCTAAAGCATAGTATGTATCTCCTCATAGAGGCAATTTTTCAACTGAGGATCCTTTCTCTTTGATGACTCTAGCTTCTGTAAAGTTGACAGTACAGGGATAAGAGAACAGCAATGATTGGACTGTAAAAAATTTAAAGTATTATAAAAGAAAATATACATAATGCCACAAACTTCATTTGAATCATATGAAGATTGTCACTTTGCTACATGAATGATTGAATTTTAAGAAAATTTTGTAACTTAGGAAAAATATAATTACTGGAGATACAAGAGCATGGCACATACAGTCATCTGAAACTGCATTTCCAGGGAACCCATGGCCTCTTCTGACTTCTATGAGTATCGGGAATGCACACATGCATACGTGATGGTACAACACTTATACATATAGATAAAAATACATCAATCATATTCAAAAGAACAAAAACAATCATTTTTTAGAAAATCCTGTTGCACTTAAACTGCAAGTTTTCAATACATTGATTATTCTCTGATTAGAATTGATTTGTACCAAAGGGGTAATTGTAGGAAAAGCATTAGTCACAAACTTCTGAACAGTCAGGATGACTGGGTCATATACCCATAACAGGACTGAAATGGATGAGATGATGAAGTCCACCCAGTACATGACCACGAAGAAAACTACCAGCAGCAAGATAGTCTGTGTGGCCTTTTTCTCAGGGGATGCTCTCAGGTGGCTGATGCTATGAAGATGCCTGTATTGCCTCTGATGTCTTTGTAGGATAATCACCATGTATATACTTGTGTTCAACATGACTCCTACAAGAAACACATCTCTGGTTGATGAGAGTGTAAAACTTAATCCCCTGATGATGTAGTTCGTGCAGAGGAGTGAGCAGGTTTTAGTGACCTTCATCTGTTTGGTCTCACTCATATTGGTAAAACCACCAACACACAATATCGTGTCACTATTGGCAAACAAATTGAAGAACCAAGTATAAAATAAAGCATTGGTCATGTACATTTTTAGTTTATGTTTAAATTTTGCTAGCAAAGAGGTACTAGGACTAATTGTGATAGCCTGGAACACACTCAAGAGGCAGGTGGTGCAGATAGAAATGCCTCTCATCACTCTACTTATGTAAAATGTTGCCTTGCATTTGATGTCATTCTCAATGTTTAGTGACTCAAATATGTCTGCAAGCCAAATATTTCCTCCACTGAGGATCATCATAATGTGAACGAAGGTCAGTTGAGAGTAGAGCACGTCCATGGGTTTAGGTCTGTGACCTAGGATTATGAAACTATATGAAACAAGAAGAAACATATTGGCTAGGACTCCAAGTCCAGCTTGGAAATAAAGAATATTCTCAGAATATTCTCTAATAAAGACATAAGAGGAGAGTATATTCATCTTGAGAGCATAGTAGAAGTGTATTTCATATATCTGAAAAAAAGTGTATACATAAAACTTGTGATTCGTTGTATGGTGTGTCTATATCACCATTCTATTTTCTTTTCATTAGTCCATCCCTTCAACTTCTGATTTTTCAGATAGTGCATTATACCTTAAATATATATATACCATCTATATAGCTATATAATCTCTATATAATAGACTATAGATAATAAATGCCTTTACACTCTTATATACACAGAATGAACACTTTGTCTCAAGTACCTGAGTCTAGTGCCTTAGAAATCCAATCCCATTGATTCAAATTATTTCATATTACAGTAAACACCTCAAACAGTAGTGATGAGTACAGAATAATAATCACATCCATATAACTAAACAAAACATTTTTTGGTCTCAGAAATTTTTCAAAAAAGCAACCCAAATGATTAGGCAAGATTCTGCCTCATATTCCACAATTTTACTATGATCTCTTTTGCAACTATCCATGTTTTGACTCATAATTCTAATGGAAACACAGTGATCATTCATTATTGTCTCACTATTTTAATCACCAAAATATGTCTTTAATTTTTTCAATCACTTTTTAATGATAGTTCTTAAATGCTTTAACCTTCGTTTTAGCCCACCACCCACAAGAGGTAGTGGGAAAGAAGGGGTTCAAGTGGTAAGGAAAGGAGCAGTTGGAAGTGACCTGTTTAGAAAAATCCTTTGGAGCAACCCCTATCTTTGTTGTCTGGAAATCTACAGTTCAGTTCACAGGTTAGCAGTGACAGCTGGATCCACTTGTGAACACTTCAAGGACACAGCACCAGTACAGTTCAGTAGAGTCAAGGTAGCAACAGTGGTGATACAACCTAACAGAGATAGCCAAGCCTCAGACTCAACACAAGCGAGCAGAAGGGATCAGGAGCAATGCCAGGAGTTCTCAGCTGTGCTTCTCTCAGAGAAGTGAAGATCAGAGAAGACATGAGACACACAAGCATTGCACAGCTAATTCTATAAGCAAACCTGACTCAGCCTTCCATTACTGTCACTCAAGTCCTATTTATACCCTCCAAACATCATGTGTCCTCCACATGTCTTGCCTCAGTACATGTCTTGTCACAGCACATATCTTGCCTCAGCATGTGTCTTCTGTCTGTTTCAGCTGACATAATTCTGCTAATATACCTGAGTCCAGAGCAGCAGTAAGAAACTGCAGCATACCACCAAAAGTTTTTTGATGTGATTCTCTCTATGGAGAACCAACGAGTGCAACTCAACTACACAATGTAAGGCAGAACAATGCATTTGTGTTATTAACAAAGAATCTTTTATCATGCATCGTTTCACATGTTTATTTTAGCAGAAAATCATTCATTTGTGTCTGCTTTAGCTAAAGGTGCCTTCAAGAATCTGATTTATGCTTTCACCAGTGTCCACTTCAGCTAAATGTTCCTTCCAGTGTTGACTCCAGCCAAACAACTTCCAACTCACACTATGAGCCAGTTCTCCTGAAATAAAGCACCAGCAGCCTCTGCTGAAAATCACTGCAGAAAATTTATGGAAGCAGCCATACCCAGATCATCATTACAATTTGCGTGGCATAATTTTTGAAAAATATGAAATTTTCACTGGGAGTGTGCGTGTGTGTGTGTGTGTGTGTGTGTGTGTGTGTGTATGTGTATGTGTGTATAAAATTATGGGACTACTGAGAGTAGAGCAATGGCAGTGTTGGCCAGGTGTGCTAACACATCTACCTTGATATCATTTGAGTGAAAAACTAAAACTTATTTAGATATATTTTTGAAATAATATGGATTTTAAGGAAAATAGAGAACATGTTCTCTGCTTCCAGTTGACTTGAACAAATCCATGGGCCCTGTCTGCTGTACCAGTGTAGACATTTAATATGAATTACTGAAAAGAAATTAAAAATTCCATGATGATTACAAATGCAAATTAAATACTTATTATTTTGTTTTGTTAGCATTGATACTCTATGGCCAGTGATGTAATGACATTAACTGGCAGCATTTTGCTCCATTTTTTAAATCATCAATTTCATAATTCTACATTATCTGTTTTATAGTTCAATATTGGTGTGTGTGTGTGTGTGTGTGTGTGTGTGTGTTGAAGAAGAAGAGGGAGGGGGAGATAGCAATCTGTAGTTCAGACTACCTTCAATCACACCCTTACCCCTGAAAGTGCTGAGGTCATAGGCCTGTGCTACCACACTTGCCTAAATTTTCTATTTCAATCATATATACATTAGTACATGATGTTCAATGAAAATAAAAATGGGCTTGTGATATTCATTACCCAAACTTAAATTTCCTTTGCATTTCTTTGGAAATACATAATTCAATGAGAAATTGTATTATTGGAGGAAAATATGAAGGATTTGACTTTAAATAATTGTATAGTGTTTGGGAATTGTAAATATTTTTCTCAATGCTAATGATCCGCTTATTTAATACCATGTCAGTAACAATGTTAAAAGGTTAAATTTAGAAAACTTAAAATATTTAATCTGAATTTATTGTAATTAAAACACCCAAATATCTACTGAAACATATCCAGTTCACCTGTTAACAAAAATACTTTTACAGGGATTCAATAAGTAAATGAGGTAAGATTTCCAAATATTTTTGAAACACTCAGAAATGATTTCCTTTTTAGAAATCTTTGTAATAGAATAAAAAAATCTCTCAATTTTTTTAAAAATTATTATATAATATTAACAAAGTCTGATAATTTCTTAGGCCATGAATTGAAATTTTCTTAAAAATCCAAAATATATGCAAACTTAACAAAGTTAAAAATTGCTGATAAACAATAATTAGTCAATTTTCTTGTATAATCCTAGTTTAAGTTTCATTGTATTAAACTCATACAGTCAGTTAACTGGATAAAGAAGTAAAATGAGAAAATACAAAATACAATTTAAATGTAATTTAATACTATAAATGTATTCCTACACGATAAGAAATATATGTTCTTTGTTCTTACCCTCTAAGGTATTTCAGTGTTTTGTTACAGGAATTGAAAACTAACACAATGGGTAATACCTAGTTGAAACCATGATCTTCAAATTCTTAAGAATACACACTCAGGAGACTCAAATATTTCATCTGGAGTGAATTTTTTACATGCATATTCATTGTAAAAGTGATGGTTTCATGATATGCTCATTCAATATATAATACACATTGATGAACTGATGAACTTTAGCATTTCTCCTCTCTCTCTCTCTCTCTCTCTCTCTCTCTCTCTCTCTCTCCTTCATTCTACTAGCCCCTGTCCTCTTCCCCATTCAATTGTCACATATATAATCAGAGATCACATTAAATGAAATCTATGTTCTACTATAAATGGTTATGACTGATACATTAATGTCTACAAGCGCTTGTTGAATGATTATTATGCAATATCACTCAAAAGTAATATTCTAAGCAGAGAAGTCTCTTCACATTTATTACAGAATCTCCTCCACCCTTCTACCACTTACTTACATCTCTCACTAAAATGAAGAGAAAAGGAAATGCTCGCTGGGCTTGGCCTTTAACAAATATTCTTGGAGAATGGGTTCCTAAGAAGTAGTTATAAGGAAGAAATGTCATCATCTCATCTCCCTCTAGTCCCATCATTATCATGTCATCTGGAGAAAGCAGTTCTGACCTTAAGGTTGTTACAAAGTGGTACCGTCAAATGGAAAAGTGAACTTTCTTAATTCCAAGAAAACAGTAGAGTAGGAACAGCTCAGCTCTAGTTTTCCCATGTGTGAGCTATTCTCTTTAGGCCACATCTGTGTATGTTGATTAACTGATCACAGTCCTTATGAACAAAACAAAAGTAATAATAATAATAATAATCTCACACTTAAAAAAAGTAGAAAAAAATTTTAGACTCCCAAAGGTACCCTTCTTGCTTTGAAAACATTCATGGTACATGCCACACTTACTTTACAGTGGCTTCAGTGTGTCACCTAGAAAATAGCAGATCTTATTATAAAATTGGGAAAATGTTCCTTCTTAGTAAGAGTAATCTTTCTTGTACAACATATAGAAATGAAGTAATATAACTGCGTTATCAGAAAAAAATTTGGTATGTGACTGGGATGTAGCTCAGTTGGCAGCGTGCATGTCTAGCAACTATTGTATATGTGGGACACCATGACATAAGTCAACAGTCATGTTATAAGCACAGATGAAGGAAAATAAGCCCAATTGCATGGCAAACACATGAGCTTGAATAAAATCACAGAAGAAACCAGCTCTCAAAGACACATCCATATCCCACAAGAAGCACTTATAAAACACAACAAAGACAAAAACAGAATTAAAAATTTCCACACATCTCAGAGGTAAAAGATAAAACATCCATACATAAAAAGTGTATGAAAGCTCTAATAGAAATGCTTCAGATGAAAAATAAAGAAAATCCACTAAATGGAAAAATGAACTTCCCTAAGTACAACAAATGTTGGAGTAGGAACTGCTGATTTCTCAAGGTAAATTTTCAAAGCCAGAAGAATTTTCAAAAATAAGTCCCAACTGTTAAATGACAAGGAAATTAAAATAATATAGAGAGAAAAACTACTGCTATTATTGAAAGAGGAACAATTTCTATAACAAGACAGCCTAAAGAAATTTTATATTAAACAAACTAATCCAAAAGAACAGTCAGAAGTATCATTTTGGGGTGAAGGAAGGAATGAGAATAACAGAGAGACTGTGGAACACATGAAGCCATAATCATTATAACACAAGTACCACTGAGAATACAACACCCTAAATTAACATGAGGAACAGAACTAAAACACATCAATACACTTTAATATTAATCGTCTCAATTCTCCACTCAAAAGTTACAGACTGAGTGGATAAAGAATCAATTGCTATTTATCTGCTGACTCTGATAAATACAACTTAGTTGTAATTATACAAACCACCTTAGAGTAAAAGAATAGACAAAATTACTCTAATGGTAGCAGGAAGAAATAAAATGTCACAATCCTAATACCTGACAAATCATGCATTGAACTAAAACTAATCAGAAGAAACAAAAAGGGGCATTTCATTCTAATCAAAGGATTAGTTGACCAAAAACATATTACCATCCTAAGCACATATGTATCAGTGACACCCAATTTCATATAAAAGAAAATTTACTACTGGATTAAAAGACACAGATCAACATAAATCCACTAACACTAGGTGATTTTAGTAACCAGCAGTAGATGTGTCCTAGGTCCTAGATGTGTCCTGGATGTGGTACTTTGTGTTATAATGATTATGGCTTCATATCTCTGGAATCAGGAATTAGGGTACTTATCTTTCTCCTAGGACTTGAGCTCTTAGGAAGTTATGAAAAGCTCTCTCCCTCTCTCCCTTTCTCCCTCTTTCCCTTTCTCACTCTCTCCATTTCTCCCCCTTTCCCCTTCTTCCTCTCTTCACCCCCATATTCTCTCTTTCTCTATTTTCCTCAGTCTGTTTCTTTTTTCTCTCTCTTTACAATAGTGACACCATAATCAATTATAAGAATAAAAACAGAGAAGACTATAGATGCCGATGAAATGAACAAAACATGGTTTTGGTTCTAACATTTACTTTGTGGAATCTGAATAACTGGAGATCATGTTAGAGAGTCCAGAATGACAGGTGGGCTCTTAGAACTGTTTTACAGTAAAAATGAAAAAGAGGAAGCTACAGGTTGAAATGGCCCAACTGGCCCGTATACCCAAAACTAACGTGGAAGGATAACTCAAAGAGTGAAAACAGATCCATGTGCTGAATAGCTTTATGTCAACTTGACACTAGTTAAAGACATTTGTCAGGAGGAAACTTCAATGTCTCTAAAGGATGTAGGTGTAGCCAAGTCTGTAGGGTATCTTATTGTTAGTGATTGATCAAGACAGTCTGCTTCAATGTAACTGGTGCAATTTCTGGGCTGGTAGTCCTGAATTCTAAAAGGAAGCAGACTGAACAATTAAGGAAGGCAGCAAGCAGAACCCTTCCATGGCTTCTGCACTGGATCCTTCATTCCTCCAGGTTCCTGTCCTGTTTGAATTTATATACTGACCTTTTCCAATAATGGACTAAAATATGGAAGTGCATGGCAAATAAATTCATTCCTCCCCAACTTGCTTATGATCATAATGTTCATCAGTTCAATAGTATTCTTAACTAAGTCATGTTCATATCAGAATAATTGGGCACTCCATTGAAAAGCACAATGAACTTTGAGAAGGATTATGATTTGGATCTTTAAATTAGAAAAGCTATTGAGTGTTGAGATTACAGTGGGCTATTCATAGGAGCTTGGAAGCTGAGAACATTAAGATCAGTACAGACAATAGGGTCTTTGATTGTAAAGTTAGAGGGAAGTTTATAAAAACTCTACAAGGCCATTTGTTGTGGAATTAAGATTCTTTCCTTCTGGGTAGATGAACCTGAAGAATCAGTCAGCTGTGGTTAACAAAACACCAGATTGACTAAAGAAAAACCTTTGATTTGCTGTAATACTTAATTCTTGACCACAGGACATGAGAAATAAGTAGAGTTTAGAAAAAACCAGTTGTGTTACAAAGAAATTTTGGAAGTGTTTTCTGAGAGTCACAATACAGAAGCTGTGTCACCATACACAGCCAAGGATGTACCTAGGGATGACAGCCAAAGATGTAGTGAAAGAATCACCTAGATTGTATTAGATTTGAACATATGAATGAGTCATGGAGAGCAATTGAATCTTAGCATTGCTTTAATGAGGCTCAGAATGGTAAGTTGGAATTTCTGGAAGAGTTGCTTCTCTGCACTTTAAGGATGAGGACTGTAGATGAAGAGGTACCTGACAGGGTGTCTAAGCCAAAAGAAGTCTTGGCAGAGTAGGGGAGGCTGTGATTTCTATTACTCAATGTGAATTTCAAAGTAAGATCAAGAGTTAGATGAAGCATTTGTCAAAAGATGCTCAACTGAGACAGATTTTGGTAGACTTGAGGTCACTTTGTTTAGTGTGTATGAAGGCTTTAAAACATCAGGGTATTTGGAATGTTCAGTGCATTCACTCTAAAATCATGCAGAAAAATGCAAATTGGCCCATTCTTATCTCCTTGTATAAAGCTCAAGTCCAAGTACATCAAGGATCTACACGCAAAACCAGACACACTGAAGCTTATAGAGGAGAAAGTCAGGACAAATCCTGAACACATGGGTACAGATGAAAAGTTCCTGAACAGAACACAAACGGCTTATGCTCTAAGAACAAGAATCAACAAATGGGACCTCCTAAAATTGCAAAGGTTCTGTAAGGCAAAGGGCATGGTCAATAGGACCAAATGGCAACCAACAAATTTGGAAAAAATCTTTACTAACCCTACATCCAATAGAGGGCTAATATCCAATGTATACAAAGAAGAAGTTATTCTCCAGAGAGTCAAATAACCCTATTTAAAAATGGGGTACAGAGCTAAACAGGGAATTCTCAACTGAGAAAACTCGAATGGCTCTAAAGCACTTAAAGAAATGTTCAGCACCCTTAGTTATCAGGGAAATGCAAATCAAACCAACACTGAGATTCCAACCTTACACTGGTCAGAATGGTTAAGATGAAAAACTCAGGGGACAGAAGATGCTGAAGAGGATGTGGGGAAAAAGGAACACTTCTACATTGTTCATGGGATTGCAAGTTGGTAAAACCAATTTTTGGTTCGGCAATACTTCAGAAAATTACACATAGTACTACAGTGGACCCATCTATACCACTCCTGAGCATATACCCAGAAGATGCTCCTACACGTAATAAGGACACATGCTCCACTATGTCCATTGCTGCCTTATTTATAATAGCCAGAAGCTGGAAAAAAGCCAGATGTTCTTCAGCAGAGGAGTGGATACAGAAACTGTGGTATATATGCACAATAGAGTATTATTCAGCTATTAAAAATAATGAATTCATGAAATTCTTAGGGAAATGGATGGAACTAGAAAGTGTCATCTTGAGCGAGGTAACCCAATCACAAAAGAACCCACATGGTATGCACTTATTGATAAGTGGATATTAGCCCAAAAGCTCAAAATAAACAAGTTATTATTCACCCAGCACAGGAAGCTCAAGAAGAAGGAGGACTTAAGTGAGGCTGCTTTGGTTCCTCTGAGAAAGGGAACAAAATACTCACAAGAGCAATAAGGGAGACAATGTGTGATGCAAAGACTGAAGTAAAGACCACCCAGAGACTGCCCTACCTGGGATTCATCCTCTAAACAGTCACCAAATCCCGAGACTATGACAAGAAGCATATAACAAAAGGAGCATGCCATGGTTGTCTCCAGAGGGACCCTGCCAGAGCCTTACAAATACAGAGGCAGAAGCTAGCAACCCACTATTGGACTGGGCATGGAGTCCCCAATGGAGGAGCTGGAGGGTGGTCTGGAGGAGCTAAAGGGGTTTATAGCCCCATGGTAAGAACAATGATTTTGGCCACCCAAATGCCCCAAGACTCCCAGGAACTGAACCATCAATCAAGGGGTACACATGATTCCAGCCAAAACTGTGGCAGAAGAAGGCTTTGTTGGGCATCAGTGGGAGGAGTGGTCCTTGGTCAGGTAAAGGCTCAATAGAGGCCCCAACAAAGGGAAACCAAGGTGGGGGGAGGTAGGAGTATTCGGGTGGGGGGGCATATACATGGAGGCAAGGGGTGGGAGGAGGGGTTTGGAGTCTTTGTGGAGGCAGGAAATCAGGAAAGGTTTTACCATTGGCAATGTAAATGAAGATGATATTCAATAAAAAAAAAGAAAAGGAAAAAAATAAAGTCAGACTTCAAAACAGAGACAGTAAAAGACAGAAGATCCTGGACAGCTGTCATCTAGACCCTAAGATAACACAAATGCCAGCCTGGAATTGTTATACCCAGCTCTCAATCAGAATACATTGAGAAACCAAGACATTCCATAAAATCAAATTTAAATATCTTTCTACTGATACAGCCCTATAGAAGATAATAAGAAAACTCCAACACTGAGGGTAATTGCACCCAAGTAAACACAAGAAATTAATCATCTCACAAGATACCGAAAAGAAGAGAATTACATACACATAATACCACATCCAAAAACAAAATTAACAGGAACTAGCAACCACTACTGGTCTTTAACATCTCTTAATATCATTGGACTCAAGTCTCTATCAGAAAGACACAAGCTAACAGACAAGATACTTAAACAGAATCTGTATTGGGAGAAGCTGATAACTAAAATCTGGTTCCCAAATTGTTTCTTCATTTGGTCAATAAAGATAGCAGAAGCCAGCCAGACATGGTTGTGCATGCCTGTAATCCCAGCACTTGGAGGCAGGCAGATTTCTGAGTTCGAGGCCAGCCTGGTCTACAGAGTGAGTTTCAGGATAGCCAGGACTACACAGAGAAACCCTGTCTCGAAAAAAAAAAGATAGCAGAAGCCAATCCCTGGGCAAAGAAAGATAGGTTTTCAGGATCCCAGGAGGAAGAGGAAAGACCACTGAGAGATTTGGGATTTTGACTAGGCTGTGAAGCATACAGAAAGCAGCAGACATGTAGCTCTCTGGGACCATAGTTTATAGCCTGCACAGGCAGTAGGTAGATGCTAAGGAGAATGGGGCTGGATATTCTTCATCCAGCAGTTGTGTTACCTGGCTGGTTTTTAAAATCTTAAAACTGTCTGGTGTTTTCCATCTGTGGTGACTCAGGTGGCAGGAGAACAGGCACAGCCAGGGAGTGATCATTAGAGGTTTGGAGAAGACAGCCACGGGAGCTGGGTGAGACAGCCACTGAAAGCACTGGGCAAGGAGCAAGTGTGCATTTTAAAATTATATGAAACAAGGATCCAGCATTTTTCTGCATACAAGAAACGCGCATCAATGAAAAGGACAGTACTTTCTTCAGAGTAAAGCGCTGGAAAAATATTTCCAAGCAAATGATCTTAAGAAGCAAGCTTTAGTAGCCATTCTGATATCCAATAAAATAGACTTTCAACCAAAAGTTATCAAAAATGATGGAGAAGGACATTTCATATTCATCAAAGGAAGAATCCACAAAGAAGAACTTTGAATTCTAAACATGTATACTCCAAATGAAAGGATACCCACATTTTTAAAAGAAACTTTGATAAAGCTCAAAACCCACATTCAACTTCAGACAATAATATTAGGAGACTTCAACACCCCACTCTCACCAATGGTCAGGTCATTGAAAGATAAACTAAACAGAGACAGAAAGAAACTAACATAAGTTATGAACCAAATGGATTTAACAGGTATGTACAAAACATTTCACTCGAGAACAAAATAATATAACTTCTTATCAGCACCTCATGGAACCTTCTCCAAAACTGATCATATAATCAGACTCAAAGCAAGCCTCAACAAACACAAGAATTTTGAAACCGTGTATTCTGTCACATCACCATAAAGACTGGACTTCAATAAAAACAAAAATAACAGAAAGTCCACATACTCATGGAAACTAAACAATTCTCTACTCAATGATAACTAAGCCAATAAAGAAATAAAGAAATTAAAGACTTTCTAGAAATTAATGAAAATGAAGACACAACATGCCCAAAACTATAGGATGCAATGAAAGCAGTGTTATCAGGAAAAATAATAACAGAGTGCCTATATTAAGAAATTGGAATGATTCTATACTAGTAACTTAAAAATAAAACTGAAAATTCTAGACCAGAAAGAAGCAAACACACCCAAGAGAAGCAGGTAGCAGAAAATAGTCAAACTCAGGGCTGAAATTAACCAATTAGAAACAAAAACATTCCAAAGAATCAACAAAACCAAGAGCTAGTTCTATGAGAAAACTAAGATAGATAAACCTTTAGCCAAACTAAGCAAAGGGCACATAGGTAGTTTCCAAATTAACAAAATTAAAAATTAAAAGAAGCCATAACTATAGAAACTGAGGAAATTCAAAAAACCACCCTATCTTACTAGAAAAGCCTATATTCTACAAAACTGGAAAATCTAGATGAAATGGATGATTTTCTATACAGAACCAAGGCACCAGGTTAAATCAGGATCAGGTAAACTATCTAAACATTCCCATAAAACCTGAGTAAATACAAGCAACCATTAAAAACTTCCCAATGAAAATGCCCAGGACCAGTTAGTTTCAGCACAGAATTCTATTAGACCTTTAAAAAAGAGTTAATACCAATATTCCTCAAACTATTCCAAAAAGAAACAGAAGAAACACTACCTAATTCTCTGAAGCCACAGTTATTCTGATACCTAAACCACACAAGACCCAACAGAGAAAGAGAAATTCAGGCCAATTTCAATTATCAATATCTAAGCAAAAATACTCAAAAAATTCTCCCAAGCCCAATTCAAGAATACCTCAAAACTGTCATTGACCACCATCAACTAGGCTTCATTCCACAGATGCAGGAACGCTTCAATAAATGAAAATCCATCAACATAAACTACTGTTTAAACAAACTCAAAGAAAAAGGTCATATAATCATCTAATTTGATGCTAAAAGTGTCTTTAACAAAAGAGATCAGAAATTCATGGTACATACATAAAATAATATAAACAACATACATCAAGCCAACAGCCAACATCAAATTCAATGGAGAGAAAGTAGAAACAATCCCACTAAAACCAGGGAAAAACAAGACTGCCTACGTTCTCCCTCTATATTCAATATAGTACTGGAAGTGCTAGCTAGAGCAATTAGACCATAAAAGGATATCAAGGAGATACAAATTGGAAAAGAAAAAGTAAATCACTTTTTGCAGATGATATGATAGCATATATAAGTGACCCCCAAAATTCTACCAGAGAATTCCTACAGCTGATAACTTCTGCACAGTAGCTGGATATAAAATAAATCAAACAAATTAGTAGCATTTCTTTTTTTTTAATTTTTATTTTCTATATTCTATGTTCACATTCCAAAGGTTTTCCCCTTTCCCAGTCCCCCCCATATGTCCCATAATTCCTCTCCCCGCCCAACAATTCCCCAATCATTCCCCCCCTACAATTTCTCTGTTCTGGGTCTACAAAACTGGATTCAATCTTTACAGGCCCAGGTTCCTCTCCTTTCTTCTTCTTGGGAATCATTTGACTTGCTAATTGTGCCTTGAGTATTTAGGGCTTCTGGACTCATGAATATCCACTTATCAGTGATTGCATTTCATGTGTATTATTTGGGATTGGGTTAACTCACTTAGGATGATATTTTCCAGGTCTAACCATTTACCTAACTATTGCATGAATTCATTATTTTTAATTGCTGAGTAGTATTCCATTGCATAAACATACCACATTTTCTGTATCCATTCCTCCTTTGAGGGACATCTGGGCTCCTTCCAATTTCTGGCTATTATAAGCAAGGCTGCTATAAACATAGTGGAGCATGTGTCTTTATTGTATGCAGGGGAATCCTCTGGGTATATGCCCAGGAGTGGTATGCCAGGGTCCTCTGGAAGTGACATGCCCAATTTTCTGAGGAACCGCCAAACTGATTTCCAGAGAGGTTTTACCATTTTGCAATCCCACCAACAGTGGAAGAGTGTTCCTCTTTCTCCACATCCTCCCCAGCACTTGTTGTCTCTTGAGTTTTTAATCTTAGCAATTCTGACTGGTGTGAGGTGGAATCTCGGGGTTGTTGTGATTTGCATTTCCCTGATGATTAATGATGTTGAATGTCTCTTAAGGTGTTTCTCGGCCATCCAAATTTCTTCTGGTGAAAATTCTTTGTTTAGCTCTGTACCCCATTTTTTGATAGGGTTATTTGGTTCTTTGGGGTCTAACTTCTTGAGTTCTTTGTATATATTGGATATAAGCCCTCTGTCAGATGTGGGGTTGGTGAAGATCTATTCCCACTTTGTTGGTTGTCGTTTTGTCCTTCTGACAGTGTCCTTTGCCTTGCAGAAAATTTGTAATTTTATGAGACCCCATTTGGCAATTCTTGATCTTAGAGCATAAGCTATTGGTGTTCTGTTCAGGAACTTTCCCCCTGTGCCCATGTCCTCCAAGGTCTTCCCAAGTTTCTTTTCTAATAGTTTCAGTGTGTCTGCTTTTATGTGGAGGTCCTTGATCCACTTGGAGTTGATCTTAGTGCAAGGAGATAAGAGTGGGTCAATTCACATTCTTCTGCATGTTGACCTCCAGTTGAACCAGCACCATTTGTTGAAAAGGCTATCTTTTTTTCCACTGGATGGTTGTGGCTCCTTTATCAAAGATCAAGTGACCATAAGTCTGTGGGTTCATTTCTGGGTCTTCAATCCTATTCCATTGATCTACTTGCCTGTTGCTGTACCAATACCATGCAGTTTTTTTTTAACACAATTGCTCTGTAGTACTGCTTGAGGTCAGGGATATTGATTCCCTCAGAAGTCCTTTTATTGTTGAGAATAGTTTTAGCTATCCTGTGTTTTTTGTTGCTCCAGATGAATTTGAGAATTGCTCTTTCTAGATCTATGAAGAATTGAGTTGGGATTTTGATAGGGATCGCATTGAATCTGTAGATTGCTTTTGGCAAGATGGCCATTTTTACTATATTAATCCTGCCAATCCAGGAGCAAGAAATATTTTTCCATCTTCTCAGGTCTTCTTCGATTTCTTTCTTCAAAGAGTTGAAGTTTCTGTCATACAGATCTTTGCTTGTTTGGTTAGAGTTACGCCAAGGTACTTTATGTTGTTTGTGGCTATTGTGAAGGGTGTTATTTCCCTAACTTCTTTCTCAGCCTGCTTATCCTTTGAGTACAAGAAGGCTACTGATTTGCTTGAGTTAATTTTATAACCAGCCACTTTGCTGAAGTTGTTTATCAGCTGTAGAAGTTCTCTGGTGGAGTTTTTTGGGTCGCTTAAGTAAACTATCATATCATCTGCAAATAATGATATTTTGACTTCTTCCTTTCCAATTTGTATCCCTTTGACTTCCTTATGTTGTCTAATTGCTCTCGCTAGAACTTCAAGTACTATGTTGAAAAGATATGGAGAGAGAGGGCAGCCTTGTCTAGTCCCTGATTTTAGTGGGATTGCTTTAAGTTTCTCTCCATTTATTTTGATGTTGGCTACTGGTTTGCTGTAGATTGCTTTTACTATGTTTAGGTATGGGCCTGCTCTTTCCAAGACTTTTAGCATGAAAGGATGCTGAATTTTGTCAAATGCTTTTTCAGCATCTAATGAGATAACCATGTGGTTTTTTCTTTTAGTTTGTTTATGTAGTGGATTACATTGATGGATTTCTGTATATTGAACCATCACTGTATCCCTGGAATGAAGCCTACTTGATCATGGTAAATGATCGTTTTGATGTGCTCTCGGATTCAGTTGGCAAGAATTTTATTTAGTATTTTTGCATTGATATTCATAAGAGAAATTGGCCTGTAGTTCTCTTTCTTTGTTGGATCTTTTTGTGGTTTAGGTATCAGCGTAATTGTGGCTTCGAAGAATGAGTTGGGCAGTGTCCCTTCTGTAGTTGGGCAGTGTCCCTTCTGTAGTAGCATTTCTTATACAAATTATAAGCAGGCTTAGAAAGTAGGGAAACCACACCTTTCACAATAGCTACAAATAATATAAAATATCTTGGTATTATTTACCAAACAAGTGAAAGATCTGTATGACAAGTATATGTCCCTGAACAAAGTAATAGAAGACCTCAGAAGATGGAAAGATCTCCCATGTTCATAGATCAGAGGATTAAGATAGTGAAATTGGCCACCTTACAAAAGCAATCTACAGGCAAAGCAATCTCCAACACAATTTTACATAGACTTAGAAAGAGTAATTTTTAATTTCATATTGAAAAACAAAATTACCAGGACAGCAAAAACTATTCTCAACAATAAAAAGTCTTTGGGAGAATCGCCATCCTTTACTTCAAGCTTTATTACAAAGCAATAGTGATAAGACCACATGGTGTTTGTACAGAGATGTGGATCAATGAAATAGAATTAAAGAGCCATGAATAAATCCACATACCTATCATCACGTCATCTTTGAAAAACAAGCCAAAACCATACAGTAGAAAAAAGAAAGCATCTTCTATAAATCATGCAATACATGCTGGTGAGGATGTAGAGAAAGAGCAATATTCCTTCATTACTTCAGTGGAAGTGAAATTTTGTACAACCACTCTGGAAATAAATCTGTTGGTTTCTTAGAAAATTGGGAATAGTTCTAAGTCAAAACCCAGCTATACCGTTCCTAGGCATATACCCAAAAGATATTCCACCAAACCACAAGGCCACATGCTCCACTGTGTTCATAGCACATTTACTCGTAAAAGACAGAAATTGATCTTATGATAATATCTTTTAGACACTTGGAATTAATATTTGTGTAGCATGTGAGACAGGAATATACATTAATTATCTTATATGTGGACATAGTATTTTCCTACACTATTTAGTGAAGAGACTGACTCTTCTTGAGCATAGGTTTTTAGCATCTGTGTCAAAGATTCGTGGCTGAAACATAATGAATGACCCAATGAATTTTTTTCTCTTCTGTTCCATTACTCCATGTGTCAAGTTTGGTGCCTTTACTGTGGTGTTTTGTGTTGTTTGTTTGTTTGTTTGTTTGTTTTACTGTGACTTTATAATATAGTTTGAAACAAAGTATTGTGATAACTTGAATATTATAAATAATAGATATGTATCATTTAACACTTTATTCTAATAAGAATATACTTCATTTTTCATTAATGTAATACACTAATGATGCTACTATTCCTGTTAATAAGAACACTAAGATACACCCACCAAATATGTAGATCTCATCACTTGTTTAACCCATAATGTTTTGGCCATACAATTATTAAAGAACTCTGATTCTATACTTCAGTTGAAAGCATTTTATGCTGCCTTCTGTGGTCATTTGTAAATTCTGGATAAGTGGCTGTTAAACGTACTAATTCAGTTGGGTTGAATCATTCATATGATGCTATGAACTGAAAAAATGACCCATACTAACCTTCATCAACAACTGACATGTGTAAGATGAGTGCTAGGCACTGGAAAAAGGACAGATGTACAAGAACCAAATTTTCAGCATGTTCTAAGTTCAGTTTCTAGCCCATCTATTGGCTATAGTCTATAAATCAGTAAGCAACTGCACATCTGTCTACATCTAATTCTATGAGAAATATATTTGTAATCTCTGAAGTTCTATGTGCATTCCTTCACATGCCTTTCATGATTCTTCAGAAAGAGGTTGTAATGCAATAGCTACCCACTTCTGGGTGATATTTTCATAGTGTATAGAACCCTCAGTAATCCAGGCGCTAACCTTATCTTCATTCATCTGATCATAGGCCACATCCCATAATTCATTCAGTGCATGCTCAAAAATGAAGACATTGTAATAGTAGAACCATGAGCATCCTTCATTTCCTGCTGTGCATTCATGACCTGCAGAGGCCTTATCATATAAACACCACTTCCACTTGAAGATGGATGGCTACTGTGCACATCCAACTTCATAAGTTGGTTGGTCAGAAAACACCAAACATAAATAGAAGCTAGAATCACATGGTAATCTAGTGACCCACTGTCAAATGTTTGGTTTCTTCCAGGAGAAGATCTCTCTCCAAAGGAGATTACTTGCCAACAGAGTAAGATAGTGTCTTAATCCCAAATCCTAAGGGCTTCCACTGTGATTCACTTAGAGAACCCTGCTGAAGCTCTTAACAGGATTTTTGTCTACTATTGAAACACAGGTTAACTGGGTCTGTTAGATCTTGGGCCCAAGTAGAAAAGTTGCTTGTACCATCGTATGGACCTGGTAAAGACAGGTCTTAATCCAATATTATTGAAAGCTAGATATCTTCCAAGTACCTTTGAATATCGACTGTAGTTAAACATTTAATTAAGGAACGTGTTGTCCCAAAAAAATCTATATAGGCCCAATAAATATCCTGTCTTTTGCTTGGTAATAGGTGGAACCAGGTGAAGAAACTTACCTTCTACTTTAGAAGGAATAGTTCTACATGTTCCACACCCTTGAAAGTTTAGAAAGTATACTGAGGTAGAAAGTCCTTAAATTTTGTTTGGAATTTTGTCCATCTTCTAATGTACATGTGTATTATCAACAATCTTTCAAACGCTGCTACTTTCTGCTTTACTTGCTCCAAGCATCATAATGTCTTCAGTAATGTAGACCAGCATGATATCTTAAGAGAGATGGAGGGATCATCTTTGAACTAATTTATGATGTAGAGCTGAAGAATGAACATACTTTGAAGTAGAAATCTAAGGATTTACACCTGGCATCGCCAAATAAAAATGAATTGCTTTTGTTTGGCCTTAAGAATGAGTATTTTAAAAAAGAATTTGTGAAGTCACTGCCTGCTTACAGATATCAGAAGATAAGTTAATTTGCCCAAGAAAAGATATTGCATACAATAACAGGTACAATTGGAGAAACTTTCTCACTACATTCATTATATTCGTCATTCTTCATGAATGAATTCTCTACCACGGAATTCTCCATCATTTTTCTACATGGACCAAACAAGAGAGAGTGGTAGGAATTATTACCTCTGCATCTTTTTAATCCTTGATTTCTGAAATTCCCTGGGAATGGGGTATCCATTTTTGCTTCACAATTTTCTCTGGTAAAACAACTCTAATGGCCACCATTTCTGCTTTCCAATCATAATAGGCCTCACACAGCAGGTGAGGGGGAAATGTGGGAATTCTGCTGTAAATGAGAATTCCTGAAAAAGGCAAAGAGGCTGTGTTTTCAGAGACTTGCAGACAGACTATAACTAAAGGACTTTGGAGAGATTGAACTTTTGTAGGATCAGAGGCTGATGACACTATCCTAGGACAACTTTAACTTCTAGAACAGTCAATCCTTGGTCCACTCTGTATCTGAAATAAACCTTCATGATAGTAGACAGAAAAACATTTAGAAGCTATTAATTTAAAGTAACATACCCTGATAATGAATAAAATATATTCAAAGCAATTAATTTAGCAGAACTCTAGGTCCTGTCAATCCAAGCATTTAGAATGTCATCAGACAACATCTTGGAACTCTAAATAGGCCCTCACTTTCTCGGTGTGCTCACCACTCTCATATGCCCACTAATGCATTATAAATTTGCATTGATTTATAATTTTCTTTATTATATAAAACTAAAACAACTTTATAAAACTGTTTCTACAATGGCACAGACTTTTGGTGTAAAATCAATCTATGTTCTCTTCAGGAGTCACAGCCACATTTGATGTGAAAGCTGTTTCTTTTGCCAACACTAACAATTTCTAAGAGTATATAACTTAAATACATATCTTGGAATTTTGACTATAACCAAATAACTACAGTAGGGTCCCACTGTGAATCAGATCTTAACCACAATTCCATACCTTCTCTGATACCCATCAGCCTTTACTTTCATTGGAAAGCCATGTATTTTTGAGGTCTCTTATAATAATTGTCAAATCAGAACCAGTGTCCACTAAGTCTGGAAAATTTGATAGTCCATATTTCCATGCATATAGTTACACAAGTAAAAACTTAGACTTTCTTCTTGAGAATACTCAGAAAGGGCTATCATGAAAACCATTCTTCAAGCTGCCAAATGCATGCTAAGAATTTGTGTCTTATTCACAAGACAGCAAAGCCCCTTAACACATAAAATGTTTCTTTAGAACCAGAACAATTAGGGTTTTTTTTTTATTATTTTATTTACATCCCAAACATTCCAACCCCCTCCCCATTTCCTCATCCCATTCCCAATCACCTTAGCTTCTGAGAAGGAGCTTCTCACTCCCACCCCAGTCCCACAGGCATTCCCCTTACCTGGAGCCCCAAATCTCTACAGGTTAAGTACATTCTCTCCCACTGTGAACAGAAAAGGCAGTTCTCTGATACATATGTGCCAGGGGACTTTGCCCATCCACGTGTGCTCCCATATTGAACTGAGGTTGGAGACCTATGTCAGAGTTGGGGTCTGATTGAAGGCACTGAAGTGGAAAAGAACTCCACAGGAAGACAAACAAAGTCAACTAACCTGGACACTTGGCCACTCTCAAAAACTAAGCCACCAACCAAGAGCATATATGTGATAGACCAAGGTTCCTGGAACATAGGCTGCCTCAGTGGGTGAGAATGCTCCTAACCCTGCAGAGTCTTGGTGTGCCAGAGTAGGGGGATATACCCAGGGAGCCCCACAATCTCAGATAATAAAAGAAGGAAGTATGGGAGGGAAGCTCTGTGAGGGAGAGACTGCCAGTGGGCATACTGTTTAAGATATAAATAAATATATAAATAAAAATGTTAATATATAAAAAGAGAAAAAGAAAAAATATAATTAATGTGACTATGCCAGCATGGGGCATAGAGTCATCTGAAACAGCAATGCAAGGGGGACACGTGACCTCTTCTGACCTCTGTGAACACCAGGAATGCACTTATGCATAGATGCTAGTAGCCCACTGTACATATAAATAAAATGAACAAATAGTTTTTTCAAAGAATTATGGCTTTAAAAAATCTATTAGCACTAAGACTGCAAGTTTTTCATCACATTGGTAATTCTCTTATCAGAACTGATTTTTATCAAAGGAGTAATTGTGGGATAAGCGTTTACCACAATTTTCTGAACAATCATGATGACTGGGTCGTACATCCATAACAGGATTGAAATGAATGAGATGATGAAGTCCACCCAGTACATGACCACAAAGAAAACCACCAGCAGCAAA
The DNA here is from genome assembly GCA_964023405.1 of Apodemus agrarius. Classification (NCBI taxonomy): domain Eukaryota; kingdom Metazoa; phylum Chordata; class Mammalia; order Rodentia; family Muridae; genus Apodemus; species Apodemus agrarius. Next base: position 83,621,336 of record OZ030006.1, on the reverse strand, counting down.
ATGGTCTGGGTGGCCCTTTTCTCAGGGTAGGCTCTCAGGTGCCTGATGCTATGAAGATGCTTGCATTGCCTCTGATGTCTGCACAAGATTATCACCATGTATATACTTGTAGTCAGCATGACTCCTACAAGAAACATATCTCTAGAAGTTGTCACTGTTAAAATCAAGCCTCTGATTTCATAGGGATTTCATAGGGATTTCATAGGGATTTCATAGGGAAAAGTGAGCAGGAATTAGTGACCTTCAACTGGTTGGTCTGACTCATATTGGTAAAACCACCAACATAAAAGATCAGATTACTACTAAAGGAAATATTGAAAGACCAACTATAAAATAAAACATTGATCATGTATGTTTTTAGTCTATGTTTAAATTTTGCCAATAAAGAGTTCCCATGACTGATCATGACTGCCTGTAACACACTCAGGAGGCAGGTGATGCAGATAGAGAGGCCTCTCATCACCCTCTTTGTGTAAAAAGTTGCCTTACATTTGAAGTCATTCCCAACATTCAGTGACTCAAATATGTCTGCAAGCCAAAAATTCTCTCCAGCAAGAAACATCATTATGTGAACAAAAGTCAGTTGACAGGAGATCAGGTCCATGGGTTTAGGTCTGTGACCTAGGATTATGAAAATATAGAAAACAAGAAGAAACGTATTGGCTAGGACTCCAAGTCCCACTTGAAAATAAAGGATATTCTCTAATGAAGACATAAAGAAATGTGAGCTCATCATAAGAGCATGGTGGAAACATATTTTTTATATCTGAAAAAAAGAGAACACATGAAACTTGTGATTCACTGGACAGTATGTTTATATCATCCTTCTATTTTCTATATTAATTCTTTATTAATCTTTCTCTTTAACATTTGGTGTTCCAGAGTATTTATATTATATCCTATATTTCTGTATGCCTTCCATGTATCTCCTGTATATATAGAATATTATAGATAATACATTCATGCACATACATATCTGTACATAATAGAAACTTTGATTCTAATTCCTTAGAAATACAATACTATTGGTATAAATTTCCTCATTTAAAAATTAACACCTAAAAGCAGAAGTGATGAACAGTGAATATTAGTCAGAATTGTACAATTTAACAAAATATTTGGCAGTCTGGGAAGGAAACACAAAAGATACGCAAAAAAAATCACATGATTCTGTCTCATATTCCATAATTTCACTATGTTCTTTTCTGCAACTATCCATGTTTCTATTCATAATTCTAATAAAATCAAAGTTATAATTCATGATAATCTCCCTATTTTAATCAGTGAAAAGTTCTATCTCAATTTGTTTCATATGTTTTTTTTTCATGAAATCATACATTACCAGAACTTAGAAAAGAAGTCATTGGAAGAATACATTGGGAGACCATTAGTTTACTATCAACACCCTGTAAATGGTTGAAAATGGCTTTGAGTTCATTTCCCATCTTCTTTAAACTCTTTGTTGAACTCCCATTCAGTATTAAAAAACTAATTTCCCTTTCCACATTATCCCACCAAAACCCCCTATCCCATTTCACCTCCCACTGCCCACCCTCTCCCCCCAATTTCCTGACTTGCATTCCCCTATTCTGGGCAATCGACCCTTCACAGGACCAATGGCCTCTCTTCTCATTGATGTAAAGCAAATATCTAATAAAATAATTTTAAAAAGATAAAGGAAATTTTATTCATTGAGGAAGAAAATTAGATGCTTAAGGAATGGTGCAGATATTTGGCATTAACTGTTTTGAAAATAAATATAGCATTGGAAATTCCACACAAAAAAAACCCAAAGAAACAAAAAACTAACTTCCACCTATCAACACAAACACTATTTTCTTTCCTTTTATTTCCAGTATGATTCCTCATGGCCTTTGCAGCCATCCATATTGTTATTTTCCTAACTACATCCATCTCTGTATTTTTATTTTTATTTGTCTTTATATTTATATGAATTTTTGCTTCTAAAATTCAGTGTTTCTTAAATTTATTTAATACTTTTTTATGATCTGGACTTTATCACCCTCCTGGTCTACTCTCTGACTGTTCCACATCTCATACCTCACACCCCATCTCAATGAGGATGTCCTCACCCCCGCCCTCACTCCACTAGACCTCCCTACTCCCTAGGGCCTTCAGTCTCTTAAGGGTTAGGTGCATTTTATCTGGCTGAACCCAGACCTGGCAGTCCTCTGCTGTATATGTATTGGGGGCCTCATATCAGTTGGTGTATGCTGCCTGGTTGGTGGCTCAGAATCTCTCTGAGGTGGCTGAGAGATCTCGGGGATCCAGGTTAGTTGAAACTGCTGTTCTTCTTATAGGGTCATTCTCCTCAGCTTCTTACAGTTTTTCCCAAATACAACCACTAGGGTGAGCAGCTTCTGTCCACTGGTTGGGCATAAATAGCTGCATCTGAGCATTTCCCAAGGACACACGGTCCACCATGTTCATAGCCACCTTCTTTGTAATAGTCAGAAACTGGAAACAATCCAGATATCCCTCAATTGAATAATGGATACAGAAAGTGTGTTTCATTTACACAATGGAATACTGTTCAGACATTATAAATGAGGACATCGTGAATTTTGCGGGCAAATGGATAGGACTAGAAAATATCCTGAGTGAGGTACCCAGACCCAAAATGACATGCATGGCATGCTATAACTGAGAAGTGGATATTAGCAAAAGAGTTCAGAATATGCATTATATAACCTGAAACCCACTTAGAAGGGGAACAAAATAATCATGGGCGGCAAAGAGTAGAGAAAACTGGGTGGTAGAGGGGAGGAGGAAGTGGGAAAGGAGGACAGAGACAGGAGGAACTCCAATAGAGTCAGAGAATGAATTGAAATATGTAGCAGTGGGAATTAGGGGGCAGGGGAAACCTCTAGAAAGTCCCAGAGACCTGAGATGTTAGAGGCTACCAGGACACAATGGGTATGATATTACCCAAAATGCCCAACAGTGGGGAAATAAAACCATAAGAGACCACCACAACAGATAGATATGTCCCCCAATTGAGGTAGGGAACCATCTACCCATCTTCAAAAATTTTAACCCAGAATTGTTCCTGGCTAAAGGAAATGCAGAGACAAAAGTCCACCAAAGACTGAAAGAAAGGCCACCCAGTGGCTAGCCTAACTTGGGATCCATCCCATGTGTGCACAACAAATCTTGACACTATTACTGAGGCCATATTGTTTGTGCAAATAGAAGCCTGGCATTGCTGTCCTCTGAGAAGCTCTATCAGTAACTGACAATGATAAATGAAGATACTTACAGTCAACCATTTGATTGAGGTCAGTGAACCACATGGAAGTATTAGCGGGAGAACTTAATAGCTGAAGGGGATTGCAACACCATAGGAAGAACAACAGTGTCAACTAACCCAGATTCCCCCAGAGCTCTCAGAGACTAAGCCAATAAACAAGGAACATACAGTGCCTAAAATGTGGCCATGGAAACATGTGTAGCAGAGGACTGCCTTGTATGACCTCAGTGGGAGAGGATAAGCTTAATCTGGGAAAACTTGTTACCCCAGAGAAAAGGGAGGCTGGTGGGGGTGAGGTGGGAATGGGTTGGCAGGTAAGTGGAGCACCCTCTCAGAGGTGTGGGGAGGGGTTGAAGAGGTCTGGGAGGAGGATGGAAAGAGGGCCAACTTTTGGAAATGAAATAAATAAAATAATTAAATAGTTTAAAAAGCTGATGGAGAATATATAATTCAAGACTAGTCCCCAAATTGAAAAAGTAGCCTTATTCATATTTTAAAATTAAAAATGCACAAACTGTATATGTATACTAAGTTTTGATTAATTATTTGTCTACAATTTATGTTTAACATAGCACAGGTAATACAAGTAATATAAAATATGATAATATAAAATAAAATATACTAATCAAAAGTGATTCTTTTCCCAAAGGTATGTGTTTCATCCTATCTACTTTATATTCATTGACTTGTAAATGTTTATCCCATAGAGAAAATGACACATCTTCTAATTGATCCAGTGGCATCTTTCTCTGAGTTTCACTGAAAAGAACTTTAACTACCATGGAGACATGTTAAGATAGGGAAGCTCTCAGAAAAGTCATTTGTTTTATTGGAAAAGCAGTAACAGACTGAGGCCTAACACATTAGTTAAAATTGTAATATTTGTTCATGCTCTTGGATTGGCAGGATCAATATAGTAAAAATGGCCATCTTGCCAAAAGCAATCTACAGATTCAATGCAATCCCCATCAAAATCCCAAATCGATTCTCCATAGATCTAGAGCTGAGCAATTCTCAAATTCATTTGGAGTAACAAAAAATTCAGGATAGCTAAAACTATTCTCAACAATAAAAGGACTTCTGGGGGAATCAATATCCCTGACCTCAAGCAGTACTACAGAGCAATTGTGTTAAAAACTGCACGGTATTGGTACAGCAACAGGCAAGTAGATCAATGGAATAGAATTGAAGATCCAGAAATGAACCCACAGAGTTATGGTCACTTGATCTTTGATGAAGGAGCTACAACCATCTAGAGGAAAAAAGATAGCCTTTTCAACAAATGGTGCTGGTTCAACTGGAGGTCAACATGCAGAAGAATGTGAATTGACCCACTCTTATCTCCTTGCACTAAGATCAACTCCAAGTGGATCAAGGACCTCCACATAAAACCAGACACACTGAACCTAATAGAAAAGAAACTGGGGATGACTCTTGAGGACATGGGCACAGGGGGAAAGTTCCTGAACAGAACACCAATAGCTTACTCTAAGATCAAGAATTGACAAATGGGACCTCTTAAAATTACAAAGTTTCTATAAGACAAAAGACACTGTCAGAAGGACAAAACGGCAACCAACAGTGTGGGAAAAGATCTTCACCAACCCCACATGCGACAAAGGGCTAATATCCAATATATACAAAGAATTCAAGAAGTTAGAACCCAAAGAACCAAATAACCCTATTAAAAATGGGGTACAGAGTTAAAGAAGGAATTTTCACCAGAAGGAATTTGTATGGCTGAGAAGCACCTTAAGAGATGTTCAACATCATTAGTCATCAGGGAAATGCAAATCAAAACAACCCTGAGATTTCACCTCACACCAGTCAGAATGGCTAAGATTAAAAACTCAAGAGACAACAGGTGCTGGTGAGGATGTGGAGAAAGAGGATCACCCCTCCATCGTTGGTGGGATTGCAAGATGGTACAAACGCTCTGGAAATCACTCTGGCAGTTCCTCAGAAAATTGGGCATGACACTTCCAGAGGACCCTGTCATACCACTCCTGGGCATATACCCAGAGGATTCCCCTGCATGCAATAAAGACACATGCTCCACTATGTTCATAGCAGCCTTATTTATAATAGCCAGAAGCTGGAAAGAACCCAGATGTCCCTCAATGGAGGAATGGATACAGAAAATGTGGTATATTTATACAATGGAATACTACTTGCAATTTGTAGGCAAATGGTTGGATCTGGAAAATATCATCCTAAGTGAGTCAACCCAATCACAAAGGAATTCACATGAATTGCAATCACTGATTAGTGGATATTAATGAGCCCAGAAGCTCTGAATACTCAAGACACAATTAGCTAAGCAAAAGATTCCCAAGAAAAGGGATGGAGAGGACCCTGGTCCGGAAAAGACTAAATCCGGTTTTGTAGGAGAGTACCAGAACAGAGAAATGGTGCGGAGGGGTGGAGGATTGGGGAATGGGGGGAAGAGGACTTATGGAACATATGATGAGGGGGGGAACTGGAAAGGGGAAAGCCTTTGGAATGTAAACAAAGAATATAGAAAATAATAAAAAAGGAAAAAATAAAGAAAATAAAAAATATATTAAAAAATTGTAATATTTGGTTGTAAGTAGGAAAACCCAAAGTGTGTCCAAAACCATTCATAAGAATAGAGAGCCATCACAATTGACCAAGACCAAAAAGCTAAGCAGTGTGAAGACAGCTGTATGAAGAGACCTGCAACAAAAGATACCAAAAGCTGCTTTCTCCATAGTTCTCCATTCTTCCAAGAAAAATTCAATTTACCCTTTTATTATCCCAGAACTTGATTTTAGAACACTCTTGTTTTATGAATTGATGATGATCTTTGCCTTCTGCTTTGTGGAAATTTAGTAATCTAAGGAGCATACAAAACAAATAAAACATCAATTTCACTCTGCATTTTACCACATTTAGAAGTAATGAGCTAAAAGCAGTATAACTACTCAGAAAAAAGATAAAGTGTGCACATGACTTTCAGGTGACAAGGTACATGGTGTTGGCTGATGTACTGTCTACTCTCTCAGCAGCAAGAATAAGTCATTAGGAATCCCTCAAAATGAACACCTCAGCCATCCATGCTAGTCCCATGGAATCTTTATAGAATAGTCAATGACATCAAGAATAAATACTGATCACTTACTTCTAAGGTATTAATTCATAGCTATTACCTAATATTCTTAAATAGCTTACATGCCTGGATTGTTCTTTGGAGATTGCGTTTATCACAAGTGTAACAGAAAGGACACAGACACTGAATAGAATGCATATTTTAATGAGCAATTTTTCTTTGTAACTACTGGAAGGAACTTTTGGGATTTTTCCTTTAAACAACTTTCTACTGTTTGAAAATTAAAAATATTTTTCTCACTGCTAATGAATGCTTGCTCAGTTTTATATCAGTAGTAATGTTGCCAGGTTCAATTTAGAAAACTTGAAATATTAAAACTGAATTTATTTTAATGAAATGCAAAAATACCTGCAGAAAACTTTCCAAAGAATTTCTAAGTATATGCAAACTTAACAGAATTGAATAGTGATAAAGACTAAATTAGTTAATATTTGCTGTACACTCCTAGCTTCAGCTTCATATAACTAAAAATACAAAGCCAGTTAAGAAAAGTAGAAAAATGGGAAAAGAAACAGTACAATTTAAAGTATGTTAATATTATAGTTATAAAAAATATTATAGATATAGTCCTGAAAACCAATACATTTCTGATCATTGTTTTTCACCCCTTAAGGTATTTCAGGTGTTTTGTTACAGGGAATGCAAAACTAACACAGTTAGCAATACCTAGGTGGAAACATTGTTAGAGTACACACTCAGGAGAATTCCCTGTCAAATGTGCTTCTTAAAATATTGCATCTGGGGATATTTTTACATACATATCAAAGTACATTCCATTGTAAATACTGCTTGGTAACATGACATTTTTAATCACAATGTAAATACCCACTGATGATCTTTACACTCTGATCCTTTCCTGTCTCTGTCTGTCCATCTGCTGGACCCCGTCCTCTTTCCAATAGCTCACTTTTAGTGTCACATATATAATCAGAGATCATACTAATCAAAATTTATGTTATTTTAAAAGTTGTCACACTGATATTTCTATCTCTACGAGGATCTGCTCTGTTTGCTCATGATACAGTTGGCTCAAAAGCAAAATTCTAAGCAAGAAAATTCTCTAATCACTTAATACAGAAAACCTGCTCTATTCTAACACATACTTCCAGCTCTGAGCATAATGAAGAGGAAAAGGAATACTCACCTTGCTGAGTGACATAAACATCCCTGTAGGATGGGACCCTAAGAAGTACTTATAAGGAAGAAATGTCATCAGCTCTCCTCCCTCTAGACCCATAGTTATCATGTCATCTGGAGAAGGCACTTTTGACTTCTGGTACCATTAAATGCAAAAGTAAACTTTACTGATTCCAGAATGGTGGAGTATGCACCGCAGAGCTCTGGGTTACTAATGGATATGGTATTCTCCCCAGGCTGTATATCTCTATGTGAATTAACAAACCCCAGTCTTTGTGTGCAAAACAAAAGTAATGCTAATAATGCCATATTTAAAAGAAGTTGAACAAGAGTTTACATTCCCCAGGGTAACTGTTCTGCTTCCCAAACTTTCCTTGTGGTCTCCATGTTTAATTGACAGTGGCTTCAGTGGCTCACTTAGATATTAGCAGAGCTTTTCATAAAATTAAGAAAAGTTCACCTCCTCCAAACACACTTGAGGAAAGGTATCTTTATTACATTAAACACAGAAGTATGGTATTATAAACGTCTTACCTGCAGAAATGGGGCTAAGGGGACAAGGGTGTAAACAACTAGTAGGAGGCATGGCTAGAAAGTATCGTGTTTGTGGGACACTATGAAAAAATAATCAAGTTATAGGCACAGTGAAGGAAAATAACCCCAGGTCAATGGCAAACAGAAAACTTCAATAAGATCATAGAAGAATCTAGTCCAAGATACACCTATATAATACAAGTGGCACACAGAACACACAGAAATGGCAAAATCAAAATTTTCCATACACCTTATAGTGAAAAGACTAAGTATAAAAAACTAAAAAAAAAAAAAAAAAAGAATTGAAAGCTCTAAGAGAAAAAATTCAAGTCACAAGTAAAGAAAACACATTAAATGGAAAAATGAACTTCCCTAATTACAGGAAAATGTTGGAATAAGAGATGATTTCTCATGGTAAATTTTCTAAGTCAAAAGAGCCTGCAGCAATACTTCCTAAGTTCTAAATGACAGCCAAACTAAAATATTATACCAAGCAAAACTACTGCCATAACTAAAGGAAGAACAATTTCTTTTTTTATTGGGTATTTTCGTTATTTACATTTCAAATGTTATCACCTTTCCTGATTTGTGGAGTCTTAAAACCCAACATCCCATGCCCCTTCCCCTGCTCACCAATGAACCCGCTACCACTTTCCTATAGCAGAGGATGGCCTTGTTGGATATCAAAGGGAGGAGAGACCCTTGGTCCTGAGAAGGCTTGATGCCTCAGTATAGGGGAATGCCAGGACAGGAAAGGATGATATTTTCTAGTTCCATTCATTTACCTAAGAATTTCATGAATACATTGTTTTTAATAGCTGAGTAGTATTCCATTGTGTAAATGTACCACATTCTCTGTGTCCATTCTTCTGTCAAGGGACATCTGGGTTCATTCCAGCTTCTGGCTATTATAAATAAGGCTGTGCCTCAATGGAGGAATGGATACAGAAAATGTGGTATATTTACACAATGGAATACTACTCAGAAATTAAAAAAACAATGAATTCATGAAATTCTTAGGCAAATGGTTGGAACTGGAAAATACCATCCTAAGTGAGGTAACTCATTCACAAAAGAACACACATGGAATGCAGTCACTGATAAGTGGATATTAGCCCAGAAGCTCTGAATACCCAAGACACAATTAACATATCAAATCATTCCCAAGAAGATGGAAGGAGAGGGCCCTGATCCTGGAAAGGCTTGATGCAGCATTGTAGGGGATTACCAGGACAGAGAAGTAGGAGGGGGTTGTTGGGGAATGGATAAAGGGAAGAGGGCTTATGGGACTTATGGGGTGGGGGGAACCAGGAAAGGGAAAATCATTTGAAATGTAAACAAAGGATGTAGAAAATAAAAATAAATATAAATAAATAAATAAATAAATAAATAAATAAATAAGGCTGCTGTGAACATAGTGGAGCATGTAACCTTATTACATGTTGGAGAATCTTCTGAGTATATGCTCAGGAGTGGTATAGCAGGGTCCTCTGGTAGTTCTATGTCCAATTTTCTGAGGAACTTCCAAACTAATTTCCAGATTGTTTGTACCAGCTTGCAATCCTACCAGCAGTGGAGGAGTATTCCCCTTTCTCCACATCCTCGAGAGCATATGCAGTTACCTGAATAAAGATAAAGTGACCATAGGTGTATAGGTTCATTTCTGGGCCTTCAGTTCTATTCCATTGATCTACCTGTCTGTCACTGAACCAATACCATGCAGTTTTTATCACTATTGCTCTGTAGTAAAGTTTGAGGTCAGTGATACTGATTTCCCCAGAAGGTCTTTGATTGTTGAGAATACTTTTCTCTATCCTGGGTTTTTTGTTATTCCAGATGAACTTGAGAATTGCTCTTTCTAACACAATGATGAATTGAGTTGGAATTTTGATGGGGATTGCATTGAATCTCTAAATTGCCTTCAGCATGATGGCCATTTTTACTATATTAATCCTGCCAATCCACGAGCATGGGAGATCTTTCCATCTTCTGAGATCTTTGATTTCTTCTTTGGAGACTTGAAGTTCTTGTCATACAGATCTTTCACTTGTTTAGTTAAAGTCACACCAAGGCATTTTATATTATTTGTCACTATCGTGAAAGGAATTGTTTCTCTTATTTCTTTCTCAGCCTTTTTATCTTTTGAGTATGGGAAGGCCATTGATTAGTTTGAGTTAATTTTTCAGCTTTGCTGAAGCTGTTTATCAGGTTTAAAAGTTCTCTGGTGGAATTTTTGGGGTCACTTAAGTATACTATCATACAATCTGCAAATAGTGATATTTTGACTTTGTCCTTTCCAATTTGTATCCCTATGGCCTCTTTTTGATGTCTAATTACTCTGGCTAGGACTTCCAGTACTATATTGAATGGGTAAGGAGAAAGTGAGCAGTCTTGTCTAGTCCCTGATTTTAGTTGGATTGCTTCAACTTTCACTTCATTTGTTTGATGTTGGCTACTGGTTTTCTGTATATTGCTTTTACTATGTTTAGGTATAGACCTTGAATTCCTGATTTTTCTAAAACTTTTATCATGAAGGGGTGTTGGATTTTATTAAATGCTTTCTCGGCATCTGTTGTCATAATCATGTGGTTTTTTTTCTTGTTTGTTTATACAGTGGATTATGTTGATGGATGTCCTTATATTATTTATGTAGTGGATCACATTGATGGATTTCTTTATACTGAAACATTCCTGCATCACTGGGATGAAGCCTACTTGATTATAATGGATGATCATATTGATGTGTTCTTGGATTCGGGTTGCAAGAATTTTATTGAGTATTTTGGCATCAATATTTATAAGGGAAATTGATCTGAAGTTGTCCTTCTTTGTATGGTCTTTGTGTGGATTAGGTATCAGAGTAATTGTGGCTTCTTAGAACAAATTGGGTAGTGTTCCTTCTATTTCTATTTTGTGGAATACATTTGAGAGTGTTGGTATTAGGTCTTCTTTCAAGGTCTGATAGAACTCTGCAGTGAACCCATCTGGTCCTGGGCTTTTCTTGCTTGGGAGACTATTGATAGCTGCTTCTATTCCATTAGGGGTTATGGGACAGTTTAGATAGTTTATCTGACCATGGTTTAACTTTGGTACCTGGTATCTGTCTCAAAAACTGTCCATTTCATCCAGATTTTCCAGTTTTGTTGAGTAAAGGCTTTTGTAGTAGGATCTGATGATTTTATTTTATTTTTTTAGATTTTCTTGGTTTCTCTTTTTATGTCTCCCTTTTCATTTCTGATTTTGTTAATTTGGTTAGTCTGGCTATCCAGAAACTTCAAACAACCTAGGTATCCAACAAGAAATAAATGAGTAAAGAAAATGTGTTATGTTTCTCACAATAGACATCATCTTCAAACTGCATTCACTATGTTCTGCTTTGGAATTGCTTTATTTTGTTATGGGAACACAGTTCCGCATTACTTGGCTGTATGTTTTCTTTATTATAATTTTTACTTTTTATTTTTATATTTTATTATATTCAACAAAATATATTTATATTTATACCAGTCATAAAAATGATGGACATGTTATTATATAAACATAATAGTCTTTTGTTTGTTTTGCTTTTTGTAGAGCTTTAAAATCTTGGTTCTTACTGTAGTACAAACCCAAAATAAAAATTTTTAGAGATTGTAGTTCATTGTAATAAGACTGTACTTCAATGTCCCTCACACAACCAAAGGCTTTTACTTCCATAGTAGTTAAGCTAAGAGTTGACAGTTCTGCTGCACCAAGGAATGAATTGTAGGCACAATTATGTGGATACAGATGTCTTGCTATATTTTCTTGCTGTCTTCTTAAAAATACATGTTTACAACCTAAGATATTTAAAGTTAATTGTTACATCAGAACACTTAAATGAAACACTCTTCTGATTATTATTAGCACACAGAGTAACACACAGGCAAGCACATTGTGTTGTGCTCTGTGTAGTGTCTGTGTTATAGTACTTTTCTTTCAGCTATAAAGAATTGTACTGTGTTCTGTGAAATGTGTATGTGTAAATAAAGGCAAGTAATGGTGATCTGAGTTCCCATACCAAAATAAAACAATTTCAAATGAAAGTGTACTGAATGTAGTTTGAAGATGGCATCTATTGTGACAAACGTTCTTGTTGTCTTCTTAAAAGCACACATTTACCGCCTAAGTTATTTAAAGCTAATTGTACATGGGAACACTATTAGCACAGAGAGTAAAACACAGGCATGCACATTGTAAAAGAAAGAAAGAAAGAAAGAAAGAAAGAAAGAAAGAAAGAAAGAAAGAAAGAAAAAGAAAGAAAAAAGAAAGAAAAAGAAAATGTAGTATTTACATAATAGAACATTACTCATCTATGAAAAGAATGAAATTTGAAGGCAAAAAGGTAAAACTAGATAAAGTCATGCTGAGTGAGCAAACAAACTCAGACATACCCACAGTATATATTTGATTATATGTGTATTTTAGTTATTAAGCCATTGATAAATAAGCCATAATACGCATAGGCACAGACTTAGGTATAGACTAAAAGAAGGAGGGGAAGGATGGATCTTCCTAGGAAGGAAAATAAATTAGACAGTTTCAGATGGATGAGGGGGGCTGAAATGGGGGTATCAAATGGTGAGGAGGGAGGGATTCAAGAAAGTGAATGTAAGGAAGGACAGCTGACAATAAAGAACATTTAAGGGGTCATATGGAAACAATAGAGTAGACGTTTTCTAAAATAAATACATGTGTGGAGGCAATTTAAATGAAATTTCAAAATTACAAGGGAGACTGAGTCCCAAATAAAATCTCTCATTACAATATGAGAGGGAATTGATTACATATAACTGCGTTGTTGACCAAAGGATCATGGGAACCTCAAAATAACCAAAGTATTGTTGAAGCTATTGTTTGCTCGCCACAAACTGATATTAAGGCCCTATTCCTGAAGATAGCACACAACTCATTGAACATGGAGAATTCAACCTGGTGACTATCTAAAAGCCTTGATACTTATGGATTAGATATGGGTAGATGCATACTACCTAAGGAGATAAATAAACAATAACCCAGCTAAAACCCCTTTATTCTATAATTGTTACCTGCCTGCAAGATGTACGAGTGCAATAGTGGCACAAAGCCTGTGAAAATAACCAATCAATATCTGACTTGATTTAAAGCATGAAGTCCATGAGATGGAAGCCATATTCAACACTGTTTGGGTGGTCAAGAACCTGAGACTAGACATGTCATAGATGAAGAAGAAAACCAAATACTAGTGTTCTGCTAAAAGAATGTAGCATAGAATGATTCTTAATGGTATTCATCAGAGCTTCCTCCAGCAGAAGACAGGAATAGATACAGAGATCCACAGCCAGAAAATGGTAAGAGAGTTAGAGACATTAAGACAGTCAGCTCTCCATGGAAGTCTCTATAAAATTCTTTTTCTCAGAGCACAGAGACCTCTGTGCATAAGAAGGAGTAAAGAAGACAGAATGGATGGAAGACACCAAGGACACCAGGCCTTCAAAGCACAGCAGAATATAGAACATGCATATAGATTCAGAGCCTGTGGCGGCATGCACAGGGCCTGCACCTATCTCCACCCAAAAGTGTCCTAGAGCACAAGTGAATACAAGCTCCACCCTAACCAAGAAGATACTTTCTTTTGATACTCTCTTGGAGATAAAAAATTAATTTTCTCCAACGGAGTCTTACTTACGGTAATAAATCACTGGGCATTGTACAAGATAGCAAAAATAACATAAACTCAATACAATCTCCACAGTTCCTTTGCATATATTTTATTACTTTTAGTTGTGTATTATAATAAGATGCCTGTGTTGAACTGTGTATTTCTATGTCCATATGGTTTTATTGTTTTTTTAACTCTATTTCTTATGAGTGCTTTTTCCTATTCTATTTATTTTTGTTTTTATCTTATCTTATTGTTGTTTATCTTATTATTATTGCTTAGATGCCTTTTTGTTTGGGAAAGAGAGACACAAAGGGTGAGGATCTGGATGTGAGAAGAGATGAAGACAATTGGGAGGAATATGGGAAGAGGGAAGTGTATTCAGAATATATTGTATGAAAAATATCTTTTTAATTAAGAAATAATTTTTAAATGTTGAGGTGGATGGTAGTAAACGTTTGTGATCTCAGAGCAGGAGAAATAAAGACAGGAGAATTCCAGGGGCTACCATATGGCCTATTTGTCAAGTCCCAGGTATAGTGAGAGACATTCTATCAGAGCAAACAGTAGTTTATGACATCCAACAGACAAGGTTTTCTCCTGGCCTCCACATTCATCTGTGCACATACATAAAAGCATATACACATTTAGAAAATAACACATTGTACACTACAATGCCTACATAAAAAATTTTTATTTACTTATAACATTTTAATAAATGTAGATGAAATAAAATCCAAATAAACAGGCATATGAGAATTACATATAGGATATATGTAACATATAGTTACATAATTGAGTAACTATGATAATAACGGAAATTTTAAACTCACATTGTTTTTATGATCCAAAGAGATATTAAATAGCAAACAATATTAAAGCGACAATTTAAACTACTCTTGATGACTAAGAGTAGATTAAATGTTTTCAAAAGAAAGGCTTAAAAAATCAATAAAACCAGCTGGGCCGTGGTGGCGCACGCCTTTAATCCCAGCACTTGGGAGGCACAGGCAGGTGGATTTCTGAGTTCGAGGCCAGCCTGGTTTACAAAGTGAGTTCCAGGACAGCCCGAACTATACAGAGAAACCCTGTCTTGGAAAAAAAATCAATAAAACCAAGAAACTCCTTTTGACTAACCTCAGCATCAAGGTTACTTTTAGGGAATAAAGTAAAAAAAAAAGTAAAAAATTCTGTAGAAATAGGTACTTATGTTATACAATGAGATTTAGATTTTATAGTACTTGTCTAGAGAAATGTCAAAAGAAGGTATATATTTAATACCACAAACTTTAATAAATCATATGAAGAACATTTGAAGTTGAATAAAAAACCTTTAATTTATTTTTAAAAAATTGGGGAGCTCCACCAACATGGCACCTATCCCCATCTGAAACTACAATTCTATGGGATCCCATAATCTCTTTGGACATGCATGAGCACCACATATGCAGTCACGTATGCATATATGCCAGCTCAACATTTGTACATATAAATAAATGTATATGCATTCCACCTAAAAGGAGAGAAAGAATCATGGTATTTTTTTAAACATAGTGGTGTTTCGACTGCAAATTTTTGAGCAAGTTGATTATTCTGTTATCAGAACTGATTTGTACTAAAGGAGTAATTGTGGGATAAGCATTCATCACAAACTTCTGAACAGTCAGGACGACTGGGTCATACATCCATAACAGGACTGATGTGATTGAGATCACGAAGTCCACCCAGTACATGACCACAAAGAAAACCACCAGCAGCAAGATGGTCTGGGTGGCTCTTCTCTCAGGGGAAGCTCTCAGGTGGCTGATGCTATGAAGATGCTTGCATTGCCTCTGATGTCTGAACAAGATTATCACCATGTATGTGCTTGTGGTCAGCATGACTCCTACAAGAAACACATCTCTAGAGGTTGTCACTGTTAAAATCAAGCCCGTGATGATGTAGTTCATTGGGAAGAGAGAGCAGTATTTAGTGACTTTCATCTGGTTAGGCTCACTTACATTGGTATAAGCACCAACATAGAAGATCAAATTACTACTGAAGGACAAATTAAAAGACCAAATATAGAAGAAAGCATGGATCATGTATTTTTTTTGTTTATATTTAAATTTTGCCAATAAAGATGTACTGGGACTGATGGTGACAGCCTGGCATATACTCAGGAGACAGGTGATGCAGATAGAGAGGCCTCTCATTACCCTGCATATGTAAAAAGTTGTTTTGCATTTGACATCATTCTCCATATTCAGTGTCTCAAACATGCCTGTAAGCAAAATATTGCCTGCAGTGAAGAACAACATTATGTGAATGAAAGTCAGTTGGCAGGAGATCAGGTCTATGGGCTTAGGTCTGTGATCTAGGATTATGAAAATATAGAAAACAAAAAGAAACATATTAGCTAGGACTCCAAATCCAGCTTGGATGTATAGAACATTCTCTAATGAGGACATAAGTGAGAGGTGATTTTACCTTAAGGGCATTGTTGAATCATATTTCTTATATCTGTAAAAAAAAAAAGAGTATGCATCAACTTTGTGATTCACTGGACAGTGTGCACATACAACATTCCATTTTCCCAGAATTCTTGATTAACTTATCTCTTTAACTTTTGATGTTTCAGACTGTTCATCATAGCCTACATTTCTAGATATCCTCCATGTATCTCCTGTATTGATAGACTATAAGAAATAGTAAATGCATTCATGGTCATACCTATTCAGAATACATGCTTTCTGGGCCTGGATTTCACCTGAGTATAGTGTCTTAGAAATACAATCCTAATTATTTAAGTTACCTCATTTTATAAATAACACACAAAACAGTAGTGATGAGCACAGAATATCAATCATATTTTCCAGCTAAGCAAAATGTATGTCAGTCTTGGGGGAAAAAAAGCACAAAAAATATCCAAAAATCCAGGTGAGTCAGTCTCATATTCTATCATTTTACTATACTCTCTTTTGCAACTATCTATGTTTTCCCCATAATTCTGATGGAATCTCAATGATAATTCATAATTACCTCACTATTTTAATTAGAAAAGGACTACCTAATTTCATTATTTATGTTTTTCCTTACATCTTCATAATCTAGAATTATGTTTTTTCTATCTTGCATCCTCATGATCTAGAATTGAAGACATAAATACAGTGGAAGATCATTAGTGGACTTTCCACACCCTATTAATTAATGTATAAACATTATAGGTATAAATGGCTATAGATGGCTTCCAGGTCAGTTCCCACCTCATTTAAATCTTTTGTGAACTCCAATTCAGAATTAAAAAACTGACTCTTGGCTATCAAGACAAACACTATTTTCCTTTACTTTTTGTGGGAGAGGAAAATAAATCATGAACAGTATGATTACCAGTAAGGGGTTTGTGAAGCCATAAAGCACATTGGATATGATGATTCTTCCAAAGGGTTTGACTTATAATGTGTTGCTTGCCTTGGAACAACAGTCACCAGATATTATCCAAGGCATCTTGACCGGAATAAGGAAGACAACGGTGCAGGAGACCAGGGTTTGATGTTTCATTATGCCACTGATGAAACTGAAGAGTGTATGCCTTTAACCATTGTCTTAGCATACAAGCTAAATGCCAAACTGGCTGAACTATGCCACAATGGCACATTGCCTTGGTTATGCCCAGATTCTAAAACTCAGGTGACTGTGCAGGATATGCAAGATCGAGGTGCTGTGCTTCCCAGCAGAATCCACACGATTGTTATATCTGTTCAACATGATGAAGAAGTTTGTCTTGATGAGACGAGGGGTGCTCTGAAAGAGAGTAGTCAAAGCTGTTGAACCTGCAAAGTACCTTGATGAGGATACAATTTACCATCTATAGCCAAGTGGCCGATTTGTTATTGGTGGGCCTCAGGGTGTGACTGATTTGACTGGACAAAAAATCATTGTGGCTACAAAGGGCGGTTGGGGAGCTCATGCAGGAGGGGCCTTTTTAGGAAACGGTTATGCCAAAGTGGACCGTTCAGCTGGTGGCAAAATCCCTGGTTAAAGGAAGTCTGTGCAGGAGGGTTCTTGCTCAGGTCTCCTATGCTATTGGAGGTTCACATCCATTGTCGATCTCCCTTTTCCATTATGGTACTTCTCAGAAGAGTGAGAAAGAGAGAGAGCTATTAGAAATTGTAAAGAAGAATATTGATCATTGCCCCGGAGCCATTGTCAGGGATCTGGATCTGAAGAAGTCAATTTATCAGAGGACTGCAGCCTATGGCCACTTTGGTAGAGACAGTTTACCATAGGAAATGCCCAAAAAGCTTAAATATTGAAAGTGTTAGCCTTTTTCCCCAGGCTTGTTGGTTTAGGTTATAGAGAAGCCTTCAAGCTCTGAGGGAAAGGTCCTTCTTCTTAAATTTTTCGGTCCTCTTTCAGCTCCTGATCAATTCTAGTCACTCTAATCAATGACATGAATTTTAACTTTTGCGGGGGACTGTAAGTTGGGTTTGCTATTCTGTTCCTAGGTGTTTTGTTCACCATCCTAATGGATATAGTGAGCATAGGTGGCCCATGTAACCGCCTAGAAATAAACACTGTAGTGAATGATGCTTTGAAATTGAACTTTGTGCCCTATCACCTAATCCTCCAAAGTCCTAATTGCAAATATTTTCCCACCCGAGGCTGAAAATGTCCTTGTAATGTACACATAAAGTACTTACAGTTTAACTATAGACTCTGGCGATGCCACAGCCCTCTCAGTATGAATTTGTAATGTCTTGAGCTCTATTTATTGAATGTGAAGCCCCTTCCCTTATTCTCCCTCTAACTCAGTCGTTTCTAATTATGCAGTTCTTTGTCAGGGAGTGGTCCTATCCAATCAATCTTGCATGAAAGGAAAGATTCAGTTGGAGCTCTAGCCTGACTTTAAAAAAAAAAAAAAAGGCAGTTACAATTAAACCATCTCTCTGGAGTTTATGCTATAAATTGCCACCTCAAATATCACTAAATCAAAATCTCTCCACTTTTCAGCTGCCTTTGGTGGACATACGTAATAAGGTTTTATTTAGTAAACCAATCCTATGCATGGTTTCAGCACTAGTCAAACCTCACCAACTTTAGTCTAGAAAAACAGGCACTTGGCATCACAGGGCAGTACCTGAGGTCTGTAGGTTGCACACGTTGTTACCAGGTAACTTTTTTTCTTTATAATAAAGAGTACTCCACACTGCATAATAGCTCCTCCCAGGGTTTTAACTTAGTTTTATGTCAAAACCAGGTCCAGTGAGCTTTCTGAACAACTGGTATAGCTACAGAGAAACCAGCTGCCTGCAGAGAGCAGTACTTTTGGTGGGGAGAAGGAAATCCCTTTATACTTGAACACGTTCTAATTGCTTATTTATTGTATTCTGAGGTATGGCATAAGTACTGAGAAGCCATCACCTCAGATGGCAGCTTTTAAAAGATTTTTCTTTCTCAACACCATGATTCCTTTAGCATGTTTCCTGCATTCCCAGGTAGGCCAAGGTATCCTACAGAAAAACCTTGGGTTAGACCTACAGGGGCTCTGGCTGGTGTTAACAGAAGGGAGGGCAGAGCTGGTGCAGCTGGCCATGGAGAAAGCTGACTTGGCTGGTGTGGTACAGAGAAGCCAGCTTGTTTACATGCTAAATCCAGGACTGCTTGCCCTGAGCAAGAAAGTGCCTCTCAGGATCTATTTTTGGTTTATTATGAATATCTGGTTCTCAATTCCAACAGTTTAATGATCTAAATAAAATACTAGATGCTATCCCCCCATAAAATAAATGTGTGCATGCTAGTATGTATAGAAATAATGTTGAAGTTAGTGGAGCAGACTA
This sequence comes from Apodemus agrarius, assembly GCA_964023405.1. Lineage (NCBI taxonomy): Eukaryota > Metazoa > Chordata > Mammalia > Rodentia > Muridae > Apodemus > Apodemus agrarius. Next base: position 83,601,786 of record OZ030006.1, on the reverse strand, counting down.
TGTTATAACATTTCCTTTAATATGCCACCATAAATCACACCTCATATTTACATGATTTTTACTCTTTAAAATATAGTAAAGGAATGGATTTCTCCCAGTTTCCAGAGCCAAATATCTGATTCTCTCACCAACATACATTTACAGTACCCACACAGTGATGTTCTGTTTTTTAAAAGCTCTAGAGTATGGGCTGGAGAGGTGGCTCAGTGGTTTAGAGCACTTTTATCTCTTGGAAAAGACTTGGTTTACATTCCCAGCAATGACAAACTGGCTCATGAGGGATGCAGAGAATCCCTTGCCCTCGCTCAAAGGGCATGCTAGTGGAAGACAGAAATATACGCAAGCAAAATACTTATATAAACAAAATAAAAGAAAGAAATGTAGCTCCAGGATAATATTTAATTCATGCCTTGGTCTCCAAATGCAAAGAAAAGTATCCTTATTCCTTCATCATTTTATTACATTGTTTAAATGATTTAATAATTCTACATTATCTGTTTTCAGTTTAATTTTGTTCTCTCTCTCTCTCTCTCTCTCTCTCTCTCTCTCTCTCTGTGTGTGTGTGTGTGTGTGTCTCTGTGTGTGTGTGTGTGTGTGTGTGTGTGTGTGTAAACAAAAGAGGGAGGTGTTCAACCTGTAACTTAGACTGACTTCAATCAAACCCGTAATTTTCCTGCCTTAGCCTTGAAAGTGCTGGGATCATAGGTGTGTGTGGCCACACCTGCTTTCATTCTCCATTTTAATCTTATATAGTTTAGTAAATTATATTCCAAAAAATGAAAATAGATATGACATTCATCACTTAAATTTATTTTGCATTTCTTTGTGAACAATTGTATTTTGTAACTATTGGAGGAAACCTTGGTAATTTTTACTTTAAATAATTTTATAGTATTTGAATTGAATCAAATTGAAAATATTTTCTCATAGGTACTGAAAAGCTTACTAAATATTATACCAGTAGCAACATTGCAAGGTTCAATTTAGAAAATTTGACATATTAAAACTGAATTTATTTAATTGAAACACACAAACACCTACCAAGAATTATCCAGTTTGCATTTCTGTAATGATAACTTGACATCTATAAGTGATATGAGATTTCTAGATATTCTTAAAATAGCCAGAAAAAATTTACTTTATTGCAAATCAGCACATTAGAATAAACAAATCTGGCTACATTTTTTAAAAAAAATTATTATATAATGTTTCAAATGCCTAATGTTTTTCAGAGTCATGAGTTATACTTGCCTCAAAATTCCTAGATATTTGCAAACATAACAGACTACAAAAATCACTAATAAAATTAAATTAGTTAAAATCAAATTTCCTCTATTCTTAGCTTTCATTTCATGTTATTAAAGTCAGACACTCAGGTAATTTGAGAAAAGTAGTGAAATGAGAAAATATAACATACAATTGTGATGTGTCTAAATGTTATAAATTTACTCCTACAAACCAACAAATTGTGTTCTTTATTTTTCACCCTGAAATTTATTTAGGTGTTTGGACAGATGAGTGGAAAGCTAGCACATTTGGCAATTCATAGGTGGAAACCACTTAATATTTTAGTATTATTGAGTACACACTCATGAAATTCCAATGTTAGATATGCTTTTTAAAATGTTGCATCTGTAGGTAAATTATATATATATATATATATATATATATATATATATGTATATGTATATATATATATATATTAGTATACATTCATTATGGGCTTTGTGACATTTCATTAAATAATACTCATTCACCATCTTTACTCTATTAGACTTACCTGTCTCTGTACTCTGTAGCCAACCTTGAACTAGGCCCCTATGCTTTTCCAACTCCTTCTAGTATAATATATATATATATATATATATATATATATAATATATGTTTATATATTATGTAATATATGCTTATATATATATATACAAAATCCTGATATAGTAAGTGAAATTTATGTTCTTTTATAAATTATTACACTAATATTTTGTCTATAGCATCTGTTTTATTTGTTTATGATATAGTATGGTTCAAAAGCAAACTTATACACAGAGAATTCTCTAATCACATATAACAGAAAATTCTATTTCATTCTACTATCTTCTTTCACCTCTCACTATTAATGAAGACAAAAAGAAACACTCACCCACTAGGATCTTTGATAATCATCCATGTAGAATGAGGCCCTAAGAGGTACTTATAAGGAAGAAATGTTATCAGCTCATCTCCCCTTAGACCAATAGTTATTATGCCATCTGGAGAAGACAACTTGTGGTTGTCACAAAGTGTTTCCATTATATGGAAGAGTAAACTTCTCTAATTTGAGGCAAATAGTGTATTAGTTACAAGTGAGCTTTGGGTTTCCATGTGTAAGATATTCTCTCCAGGCCATGACTGTCTCTGTGGGTTAAGTGATCCCAGTCATTGTGAGCAAAACAAAAGTAACAGTAATAATATCCATCTTACAAAGCAGAAAAATATTTTTGATTCCCCAGGGCATCCGTTTTGCTTCCAAAATATTTATGGTAGCTTGCTTACATACTTGACAGTGGACTGAAAGTCTTCCCAATAAATTAACATCATTTTTGCTAAATTAAGAAAATTATACCTCATTCAAACACAGTTGAGGAAATCAAACTTTGTTACAGTGCACACAGAAACGAGGTAATGTAAATGTGTTATTACAAGAAATTGGGCTCTGGGGGTAGATTTGTTGACAGAGTGCATCAGTAGAAAGCATTGTGTATGTGGGATACCATGAAAAAAATCAAACCTTCAAATTATAGGCACAAGTGAGGGAAAAAATCCCAAGTGCTTGGCAAATGCAAGATCTTCAAGCATATCATAGAAGAAAAGTACTCAAAAGTAAGGAAAGACACACATAGAAGAAGCACAAAGAACACACAAAAAAAGCAGAAACAAAAATCTCAGTACATCTTACCTTTGAAACACTACTTATATAAAACAAAACAAAAAAGTGAATTGAAAACTTTAAGAGAAAAACTACAATTTACACATAACAAAACCCATCAAATGGGAAAGTCAACTTACCTAATTCCAGGAAAACAGTGGAGTTGGAATATCTGATTTCTCACAGTAAACTATCAAAGCCTGCAGCAATACATATAATGTTCTTAATGACAGAAAATCTAAAATAATATAACCAGAAAAATACTGCTGTGACTGAAAGAAGAGGAACAGTTTCCCACAATACAGCCTTAAAAATTATATTATACAAACCAAACCTAAGGTGATACAGGACACACAATTCTGGCTGAGGAGAAGAATGAGCATAGCAGAGAATCTGAGGAGAAAATATGAAGATATAGTTATTAAAACACAAAGTAACACTGAGAACACAACATCAAAAGTCAGCAACAGAATCATGAGAACACACACATCTCAGTAATAATTTAAACATGAATGGCTTCAATTCTCCATTCCAAAGGCACAAACTGATTTAAAGGGTTAAGAAATTAATTCCATTTTCCCTTTGCATCCAAGAAATACATCTTAATTATAAAGATAGATACCACCTTAGAGTAAAAGGATACATAAAATTATTCCAAAAGAACAAGGATGAGAGCAGGTGTCACTATCCTAACATCTGACAAAATATATTTTAAATGGAAAATAATCAGAAGACATAAATGGCAGTGCCAAGAATTCTGAAGACACTATTTGACAAAGTTCCAGTGCCTGAATGACCCGGACTGACCATTCACTGACCTTGGTAGAAATTTGCTGCATACCTTTTGCTTATACCTATATTACTCACTGGAAAAGGCCTCTCTCCAAAACATAGAGGTGGAATAACAAAAAGCTAGTGCAAACAAAAATTAAATTAATAAAAGTTCCCCAGAAAAAAAGTTATAGAAAAAATTGAGTCTTTCTTGAGAACTTATTAAACAAATATTTAGACCATTGATGAATGTTATTAGCAAGCTTAAGACAGAGGATTTGAGAAAAAATATTAAAGATACAAAGTTAGGTGAAATTCTAGAGGCTAATAAACTGTAATTAAATCTCTACGTTTCTTCACACACACACACACACACACACACACACACACACACACACACACTTTACGTTTCAAATGATTTCCCATTTCCTGGATCCCCCTTCCTGGAAAGTCCCATAAGCCCTCTTTCCTGTCCCTATTCCCCAATCCACCCCTTCCCACTTCGCTGTCATGGTATTCCCCTACACTGCTGCACTGAGCCTTTCTAGGACCACGGGCATCTCCATCCTTCTTCTTGGACTTTAGCTCTGTACGCCATTTTTTATTAAATTTTTATTTTCTATATTCTATGTTCACATTCCAAAGGCTTTCCCCTTTCCCAGCCCCCCCCAACCATACGACCCATAATTCCTCTCCCCCCAAGTATTCCCCAATCATCCCCCCCCACAGTGTCTCTGTTCTGGGTCTACTAAACTGGATCCTATCTTTTCAGGCCCAGGTTCCTCTCCTTTCTTCTTCTTGGGAATCATTTGACTTGCTAATTGTTCCTTGAGTATTTAGGGCTTCTGGGCTCATTAATATCCACTTATCAGTGATTGCATTTCATGTGTATTTTTTTGTGATTGGGTTAACTCACTTAGGATGATATTTTCCAGATCTAACCATTTACCTACAAATTGCATGAATTCATTATTTTTAATTGTTGAGTAGTATTCCATTGTATAAATACACCACATTTTCTTTATCCATTCCCCCTTTGGATATTTGGGATATTTGGGCTCCTTCCAATTTCTGGCTATTATAAACAAGGCTGCTATGAATATAGTGGAGCATGTGTCTTTATTGTATGCAGGAAAATCCCCTGGGTATATGCCCAGGAGTGGTATGACGGGCTCCTCTGGAAGTGACATGACCAATTTTCTGAGGAACCGCCAAACTGATTTCCAGAATGGTTTTACCATTTTGCAATCCCACCAACAATGGAGGAGTGTTCCTCTTTCTCCACATCACTCCTCGCCAGCACTTGTTGTCTCTTGACTTTTTAATCTTAGCCATTCAGACTGGTGTGAGGTGGAATCTCAGGGTTGTTTTGATTTGCATTTCCCTGATGACTAATGATGTTGAACATCTCTTAAGGTGTTTCTCGGCCATCCAAATTTCTTCTGGTGAAAATTCTTTGTTTAGCTCTGTACCCCATTTTTGATAGGGTTATTTGGTTCTTTGGGGTCTAACTTCTTGAACTCTTTGTATATATTGGATATAAGCCCTCTGTCAGAAGTGGGGTTGGTGAAGATCTTTTCCCACTTTGTTGGTTGCCGTTTTGTCCTTCTGACAGTATCCTTTGCCTTACAGAAACTTCGTAATTTTATGAGGTCCCATTGGTCAATTCTTGATCCTAGAGAATAAGCTATTGGTGTTCTGTTCAGGAACTTTCCCATGTGCCCATGTCCTCCAGGGTCTTCTCAAGATTCTTTTCTAATAGTTTCAGTGTGTCTGGTTTTTTTTTTTTTTGATTTTTTTTTATTGTATATATTCTATATTTACAATTCATTTCCCTTTTTCTGGTTCCCCACCCCCAAAGGTCCCACATGTCCTTTTCCCTCCCCCTGCTCCCGCATCCACCCCTCCCACTTTACTGTTCTTGTACTCTCCCACAATGATGTTTTGGTCCATTCTAGCACCAGTGTCCACTCCTTTCTTCTTGTGAGACATCACTTGATATGTGATTTGTGTCTTTGGTGGTCTAAGCTTCTAGGCTAATATCCACTTATCAGTGACTGTATACCATGGGTATTCTTTTGAGACTGGGTCACCTCACTTAGTATGACATTCTCCAGCTCCATCCACTTCTCGAAGAATTTCATGAATTCATTGTTTCTAATGGCTGTATAGTACTCCATTGTGTATATATACCACATTTTTTGTATCCATTCTTCTGTTGAGGGACATCTGGGTTCTTTCCAGCTTCTGGCTATTATATATAAAGCTGCTATGAACATAGTGGAGCATGTATCCTTATTGCATGCTGGTGAATCTTCTGGGTATATTCCCAGGAGTGGTATGGCTGGGTCCTCCGGAAGTATCACGCCCAGTTTTCTGAGGAACCGCCATACTGATTTCCAGAGTGGTTGTACCAGCTTGCATTCCCACCAGCAGTGGAGGAGTGTTCCTCTTTCTCCACATCCTCGCCAACACCTGATGTCTTCTGTGTTTTTAATCTTAGCCATTCTGACTGGTGTGAGGTGAAATCTCAGGGTTGTTTTAATTTGCATTTCCCTAATGACTAGTGATGTTGAACATTTTTTAAGGTGTTTCTCAGCCATCCGAATTTCTGCAGGTGAAAAGACTCTGTTTAGCTCTGTACCCCATTTTTGGATAGGGTTATTTGGTTTTCTGGGGTCTAACCTCTTGAGTTCTTTGTATACATTGGAGATTAGCCCTCTGTCGGATGTGGGGTTGGTGAAGATTTTTTCCCAATTTGTTGGTTGCCGATTTATCCTTTTGACAGTGTCTTTTGCCTTACAGAAACTTTGTAGTTTTATGAGGTCCCATTTGTCTATTCTTGCTCTTAGAGCATAAGCAATTGGTGTTCTGTTCAGGAATTTTTCCCCTGAGCCAATGTCCTCAAGGGTCTTCCCCAGTTTCTTTTCTATTAGTTTTAGTGTGTCTGGTTTTATGTGGAGGTCTTTGATCCACTTGGAGTTGAGCTTAGTGCAAGGAGATAAGAGTGGATCAATTCTCATTCTTCTGCATGTTGACCTCCAGTTGAGCCAGCACCATCTGTTGAAAAGGCTATCTTTTTTCCACTGGATGTTTTCAGCTCCTTTGTCGAAGATCAATTGGCCATAGATGTGTGGGTTCAATTCTGGGTCTTCGATCCTATTCCATTGATCCGCTTCCCTGTCACTGAACCAATACCATGCAGTTTTTAATACCACTGCTCTGTAATATTGCTTGAGGTCCGGGATATTGATTCCCCCAGAAGTTCTTTTGCTGTTGATGATAGTTTTAGCTATTCTGGGTTTTTTGTTATTCAAGATGAATTTGAGAATTGCTCTTTCTAGCTCTATGAAGAACTGAGTTGGGATTTTGATGGGAATCGCATTGAATCTGTATATTGCTTTGGGCAAGATTGCCATTTTGACTATATTAGTCCTGCCAACCCACGAGCATGGAAGATTTTCCCATTTTCTGATGTCTTCTTCAATTTCCCTCTTCAGAGACCTGAAGTTTTTGTCGTATAAATCTTTCACATGTTTGGTTAGCGTCACTCCAAGATACTTTATATCATTTGTGGCTATTGTGAAGGGTGTCATTTCCCTAATTTCTTTCTCGGCCTGCTTATCCTTCGCGTATAGGAAGGCTACTGATTTACTTGAGTTGATTTTATAGCCAGCCACTTTGCTGAAGTTGTTTATCAGTTGCAGGAGTTCTCTGGTGGAGGTTTTTGGGTCACTTAAGTAAACTATCATATCATCTGCAAATAGTGATAGTTTGACTTCTTCCTTTCCGATTTGTATCCCTTTGACTTCCCTCTGTTGTCGAATTGCTCTAGCTAGTACCTCAAGTACTATATTGAAGAGATATGGCGAGAGGGGACAGCCTTGTCTAGTCCCTGATTTTAGAGGGATTGCTTCGAGTTTTTCTCCGTTTACCTTAATGTTGGCTACTGGTCTGCTGTATATTGCTTTTACTATGTTTAGATATGGGCCTTGAATTCCTGTTCTTTCTAGGACCTTTAGCATGAAAGGATGCTGAATTTTGTCAAATGCTTTTTCAGCATCCAATGAGATGACCATGTGGTTTTTTTCTTTGAGTTTGTTTATGTAGTGGATTACGTTGATGGATTTCCGTATATTGAACCATCCCTGCATCCCTGGGATGAAGCCAACTTGATCATGGTGAATGATCGTTTTGATGTGTTCTTGGATTCGGTTGGCAAGTATTTTGTTTAGTATTTTTGCATCGATATTCATAAGAGAAATTGGCCTGTAGTTCTCTTTCTTAGTTGTATCTTTGTGAGGTTTTGGTATCAGGGTAATTGTGGCTTCATAGAATGAGTTGGGTAGTGTTCCTTCAGTTTCTATTTTGTGGAATAATTTGAAGAGTATTGGTGTTAAGTCTTCTTTGAAGGTATGGTAGAATTCTGCACTAAAACCATCTGGTCCCATACTTTCTTTGGTTGGGAGGCTTTCTATAACCCCTTCTATTTCTTTAGGGGTTATGGGACTATTTAGCTGATCTAATTGATCCTGATTTAATTTTGGTATTTGGTATCTGGCTAGGAAATTGTCCATATCCTCCAGATTCTCCAGTTGTGTTGAGTATAGACCTTTGTAGTAGGATCTGATGATCTTTTTTTTCTTTTTTTCTTTTTTTTTATTTTCTATATTCTTTGTTTACATTCCAAAGGCTTTCCCCTTTCCCAGTTACCCCCCACCATATGTCCCATAATTCCTCACTGCCCCCCATGCTATTCCCCACTCTTTCCCCCCCCCCACGATTTCTCTGTTCTGGGTCTACAGTACTGGATCCATTCTTTACAGGCCCAGGGTCCTCTACTTTTTTTCTTCTTGAGAGTCATTTGACTTGCTAATTGTGCCTTGAGTATTTAGGGCTTCTGGGCTCATTAATATCCACTTATCAGTGATTGCATTTCGTGTGTATTCTTTTGTGATTGGGTTAGCTCACTTAGGATGATAGTTTCCAGATCTAACCATATACCTACAAATTGCATGAGTTCATTATTTTTAATTGCTGAGTAGTACTCCATTGTATAAATATACCACATTTTCTGTATCCATTCCGCTTTTGAGGGATATCTGGGCTCCTTCCAATTTCTGGCTATTATAAACAAGGCTGCTATAAACATAGTAGAGCATGTGTCTTTGTTGTATGCAGAGCAATCCTCTGCCCAGGAGTGGTATGCCAGGGTCCTCTGGGAGTGGCATGCCCAATTTTCTGAGGAACAGCCACACTGATTTCCAGAGAGGTTTTACCATTTTGCAATCCCACCAACAGTGGAGGAGTGTTCCTCTTTCTCCACATCCTCGCCAGCACTTGTTGTCTCTTGAGTTTTTAATCTTAGCAATTCTGACTGGTGTGAGGTGGAATCTCGGGGTTGTTTTGATTTGCATTTCCCTGATGACTAATGATGTTGAACATCTCTTAAGGTGTTTCTCGGCCATCCGAATTTCTTCTGGTGAAAATTCTTTGTTTAGCTCTGTACCCCATTTTTTGATAGGGTTATTTGGTTCTTTGGGGTCTAACTTCTTGAATTCATTGTATATATTGGATATTTGCCCTCTGTCGGATGTGGGGTTGGTGAAGATCACTTCCCACTTTGTTGGTTGCCGTTTTGTCTTTCTGACAGTGTCCTTTGCCTTACAGAAACTTTGTAATTTTATGAGGTCCCATTTGTCAATTCTTGATCTTAGAGCATAAGCTATTGGTGTTCTGTTCAGGAACTTTACCCCTGTGCCCATGTCCTCCAGGGTCTTCCCAAGTTTCTTTTCTAATAGTTTCAGTGTGTCTGGTTTTATGTGGAGGTCCTTGATCCACTTGGAGTTGATCTTAGTACAAGAAGATAAGAGTGTGTCAATTCGCATTCTTCTGCATGTTGACCTCCAGTTGAACCAGCACCATTTGTTGAAAAGGCTATCTTTTTTCCACTGGATGGTTGTGGCTCCTTTATCAAAGATCAAATGACCATAAGTCTGTGGGTTCATTTCTGGGTCTTCAATCCTATTCCATTGATCTACCTGCCTGTTGCTGTACCAATACCATGCAGTTTTTAACACAATTGCTCTGTAGTACTGCTTGAGGTCAGGGATATTGATTCCCCCAGAAGTCCTTTTATTGTTGAGAATAGTTTTAGCTATCATGGGTTTTTTGTTGCTCCAGATGAATTTGAGAATTGCTCTTTCTAGATCTATGAAGAATTGATTTGGGATTTTGATGGGGATTGCATTGAATCTGTAGATTGCTTTTGGCAAGATGGCCATTTTTACTATATTGATCCTGCCAATCCAGGAGCAAGAAATATTTTTCCATCTTCTGAGGTCTTCTTCGATTTCTTTCTTCAGGGACTTGAAGTTCCTGTCATACAGATCTTTCACTTGTTTGGTTAGAGTTACGCCAAGGTACTTTATGTTGTTTGTGGCTATTGTGAAGGGTGTTATTTCCCTAATTTCTTTCTCAGCCTGCTTGTCCTTTGAGTACAAGAAGGCTACTGATTTGCTTGAGTTAATTTTATAACCAGCCACTTTGCTGAAGTTGTTTATCAGCTGTAGAAGTTCTCTGGTGGAGTTTTTTGGGTCGCTTAAGTAGACTATCATATCATCTGCAAATAATGATACTTTGACTTCTTCCTTTCCAATTTGTATCCCTTTGACTTCCTTATGTTGTCTAATTGCTCTCGCTAGAACTTCAAGTACTATATTGAAAAGATATGGAGAGAGAGGGCAGCCTTGTCTAGTCCCTGATTTTAGTGGGATTGCTTCAAGTTTCTCTCCATTTATTTTGATGTTGGCTACTGGTTTGCTGTAGATTGCTTTTACTATGTTTAGGTATGGGCCTTGAATTCCTGCACTTTCCAAGACTTTTAGCATGAAAGGATGCTGAATTTTGTCAAATGCTTTTTCAGCATCCAATGAGATGACCATGTGGTTTTTTTCTTTTAGTTTGTTTATATAGTGGATTACATTGATGGATTTCTGTATATTGAACCATCCCTGCATTCCTGGAATGAAGCCTGCTTGATCATGTTGAATGATTGTTTTGATATGCTCTTGGATTCCGTTGGCAAGAATTTTATTTAGTATTTTTGCATCAATATTCATAAGAGAAATTGGCCTGTAGTTCTCTTTCTTTGTTGGATCTTTTTGTGGTTTAGGTATCAGCGTAATTGTGGTTTCGAAGAACGAGTTGGGCAGTGTCCCTTCTGTCTCTATTTTGTGGAATAGTTTGAAGAGTATTGGTGTTAAGTCTTCTTTGAAGGTCTGGTAGAATTCTGCACTAAAACCATCTGGTCCCATACTTTTTTTGGTTGGGAGGCTTTCTATAACCCCTTCTATTTCTTTAGGGGTTATGGGACTATTTAGCTGATCTAATTGATCCTGATTTAATTTTGGTATTTAGTATCTGTCTAGGAAATTGTCCATTTCCTCCAGATTCTCCAGTTGTGTTGAGTATAGACCTTTGTAGTAGGATCTGATGATCTTTTGAATTTCCTGTTTCTGTTGTTATGTCCTCTTTTCATTTCTAATTTTGTTAATTTGGATACTGTCTCTGTGTCCTTTGGTTAGTTTAGCTAAAGGTTTATCTATCTTGTTGATTTTCTCAAAGAACCAGCTCCTGGTTTTGTTGATTCTTTGTATGGTTCTCTTTGTTTCTACTTGAATGATTTCAGCCCTGAGTTTGATGATTTCCTCTCTTCTACTCCTCCTGGGTGAATTAACTTCTTTTTCTTCCAGGGCTTTAAGGTGTGCCATTAAGCTGCTAGTGTACGCTCTCTCCAGTTTCTTTTTGGAGGAACTTAGAGTTATGAGTTTTCCTCTTAGCACTGCTTTCATTGTGTCCCATAGATTTGGGTAGGTTGTACCTTCATTTTCATTGAACTCTGAAAAGTCTTTGATATTTTTTTTTATTTCTTCCTTGACCAAAGTATCATAGAGTAGAGTATTGTTCAGTTTCCATGAGTATGTGGGCTTTCTGTTGTTTTTGTTGCTATTGAAGACCACTCTTACTCCATGGTGATCTGATAGGAGGCATGGGATTAGGTCGATCTTCTTGTATTTGTTGACATCTGTCTTGTGACCAATTATATGATCAACTTAGGAGAAGGTACCATGCGGTGCTGAGAAAAAGGTATATTCTTTTGCTTTAGGATGAAATTTTATATATATATATATATATATATATATATATATATATATATATATATATTAAATCCAATTGGTCCAAAGCTTCAATTAGTTTCACTGTGTCCCTGTTTAGTTTCTGCTTTCCTGATCGGTCCATTGAGCAGAGTGGAGTGTTGAAGTCACCCACAATTATTGTGTTAGGTGCAATGTGTGCTTTAATCTTTAGTAAGATTTCTTTTACAAATGAGGGTGCCCTTGCATTTGGAGCATAGATGTTCAGTATTGAGAGCTCTCCTTGGTGGATTTTCCCTTTGACCAGCAAGAAGTGACCTTCTGAGTCTCTTTTGGAAAGTCAATTTTATCTGATATTAGAATGGCTACTCCAGTTGTTTCCTGAGACCATTTGCTTGTAAAATTGTCTTCTAGCCTTTTACTCTAAGACAGTGTTTGTCTTTAACACTGAGATGTGTTTCCTGTATGCAGCAAAATGTAGGGTACTGTTTCCGTATCCAGTCTATTAGTCTATGTCTTTTTATTGGGGAATGGAGTCCATTGATGTTAAGAGATATTAAGGAATAATAATTATTACCTCCTGACATTTTTAAAATTATTTTTTATATTAGAGAGTTTATCTTCTTTTGGGTTTGATGAGAGGAGGTTTCTATCTTGATTCTTCTGGGGTGTGGTTTCCCTCCTTGTGTTGGTGTTTTTCCCTTATTATCCTTTGTAGGGCTGGGTTTGTGGAAACATAATGTGCAAATTTGGTTTTGTCATGGAATACCTTGGTTTCTCCATCTATGGTGATTGAGTTTTCCTGGGTATAGTAGTTTTGGCTGAAGTTTGTGTTCTCTTAGAGTCTGCATGAGATCTGCCCAGGATCTTCTAGCTTTCATGGTCTCAGGTGAGAAGTCTGGTGTAATCCTGATAGGTCTTCCTTTATATGTTACTTGGCCTTTTTCCCTTGATGCCCTTAATATTCTTCCTTTGTTTAGTACGTTTGTGGTTTTGATTATTATGTGATGGGAGTTATTTCTGTTCTGGTCCAGTCTGTTTGGAGTTCTGTAGGCTTCTTGTATATTCATGGGCATCTCTCTCTTTAGGTTGGGGAAGTTTTCTTCCATAATTTTGTAGAAGATATTTACTGGCCCTTTAAGTTGTATATCTTCCCTCTCATCTATGCCTATAATCCTTAGGTTTGGTCTTCTCATTGTGTCCTGGATTTCCTGGATGTTTTGGGTTACAATGGTTCCTATGGTATCTTCAGCATCTGAGATTCTTTCTTCTATCTCTTGTATTCTATTGTTGATAGTTGCATCTATGGTCCCTGATTTCTTCCCAAGGTTTTCTATCTCCAAAGTTGTCTCCCTTTGCGATTTCTTAGTTGTTTCTACTTCTGTTTTTAGATTCTGTATGGTTTTGCTCAGATCTTCCACTTGCTTGTTTGTATTTTCATGTACTTCTTTAAGAGTTTTTTGTGTTTCTTCTTTCATGACTTCTACTTGTTGGCCCATGTTCTCCTTTATTTCTTTAAGTGATTTTTGTACTTCCTCCTTATTGACCCCTAATTTTTGATCCATTTTCTCCTGTATTTCTTTAAGAGATTTATCTATATGTTCTGCTATCAGCATCCTGACCAGTGATTTTAGATCCAATTCTTGTTTTTCCAGTTTGGTGTGGTATCCAGGACTTACTGCTGTCGGGGTGCTGGGTTCAGATGCTGCCATATTGCCTTGATTTCTGTTAGTGATGTTCCTACATTTGCCTTTTGCTGTCTGGTTATCTCTGGCCTTAGATGGTCTCATAGTCACTAGCTGGTGCTTGAACCTCCTGTGGGCTCGAAAGGCTATTTCCCTACCACTGGATGACTGGGTTTCCCCTAGCACAGATTGCTGATGTGCTGTTCTCCTCTTGGGTGCTGTTAGACCCCTGGTGTATCTTGCTCTAAGCAATGTTATATTCGGTTATCACTGTGGACCTGATGCCACTTGTCTTCTCTGGATCTGTTTGCTTAGTTCAGTCAGCAGCAAGGATGCTGTCTGAGGCCTTGGGGAGTGGGGAGTGCAGACTGCAGAGTGCTGGGACTCCCAGAGGGCCAGGAACACACACCCTGCTGGAACACAGAAACTGCTGCTCTGCCAAGCTTCAGTTCTTAGATGACTGGCTGGCGACCCGGGTCCCCCGAGATCTTAAGCTTGGGATATCTTGGGTATCTGATCCTGTCTGCTCAGTCTAAGCACAGGCCACCAAGATGGCCAGGGATGAGCAGAGTGCATGGTTCCCCTCAGAGCGCAGAGCACATGCCTGGTTGGGGCCCAGGAACCCTGCTCTGCCCAGGTCACTGCTAGGCGGTCTTGTGCCCCCAAAGATCCCAAGTTCTGGGCACCACGGGTACCTGGCTCAGCTCTCCTTAGTCCAGACCGCTGCACAGATGCTGGCGGTGGCTGCTGGATGTGGGGAGTGCAGCTTGCCGAGTCTCTTGTAGGGCAGGGAGCCCATGCCCTGCTGGCACACAGGACTGCTGCTTTGCCAAGTTTCTGTTCTTAGATGACTGGCTGGCAGTCTGGGTCCCCCAAGATCTTAAGCTTGGTGCATCTCAGGTATCTGTTTCTGCCCGCTCGGTCTAAGCACCTACCACCAAGATACTTTCTTGCTTTTTCTAGTGTGTAGTTTCCCTCCTTTTGTTGGTGTTTTCCATCCATTATCCTTTGAAGGGCTGGATTTATGGAAAGATACTGTGTAAATTTGTTTTTGTCATGAAATACCTTGGTTTCTACATCTATGGTAATTTAGAGATTTGCTGGGTATAGCAGTCTAGGATGGCATTTGTGTTCCCTTAGGGTCAGCATGACATCTGCCAAGGCTCTTTTGGCTTTCATAGTCTCTGGTGAGAAGTCTGGTGTAATTCTGGACTTGATTGTTACTTGATCTTTTTCCTTACTGTTTTTAATATTCTTTCTTTGTTTAGTTCATTTGGTATTTTAATTATTATGTGATGGGAGGAATTTATTTTCTGGTCAAAACTATTTGGAGTTCTGTAGGCTTCTTGTATGTGCATTAGCATCTCTTTATGTTAGGGAAGTTTTCTTCTATAATTTTGTTGAAGACATTTACTGGCCCTTAAAGTCGGAAAACTTCACTCTCTTCTATGTCTATAAATCTTAGGTTTGGTCTTCTCATTTTGTCCTGGATTTCCTGGATATTTTGGGTCAGGAGGTTTTTGCATTTTTTCATTTTCTTTGACTATATTGTATCAATGCTTTCTATGGTATCTTCTGCATCTGAGACTCTCTCTTCTATCTCTTGTATTCTGTTGTTGATGCTTGTATCCATGACTCCTGACTTCTTTCCTATGTTTTCTATGTCCTGAGCTATCTCCTTTTGTGATTTTGTTACTGTTTCTACCTTCTTCTTTCCATCCTGGATGGCTTTGTTTAATTCCTCCACCTGTTTTGTTGTGTTTTCCCTTAGTTCTTCAAGGGCTTCTCCCTGTTTACTTGTGTATGCCTGTATTTTTAAAGGGAGTTATTTATGTCCTTGAAGCCCTCCATGATGCCCTCCATCAGCATCATGACCTGTGATTTTAAATACAAATCTTGCTTTCCTGGTGTGTTAGGGTATCCAGGACCTGCTGTTGTGGGAGAATTGGGTTCAAATGGTAACCTATTGCCTTGATTTCTGTTAGCAATGTTCCTATGTTTGCCTTTTGCCATGTGGTTTTCTCTGGTGTTAGTTGGGCCTGCTGTCCCTGGCTGGAGCTTGCCCCTCCTGTATGCCTGCAGGCCTATCTCAAAAACCCTTGGTGACTTGCTTTCTCCTGGCACAAATTGCTGTGTTGCTGGTGGAGTCCTGGTGCAGTGTGTCCCAAGCGATCCTCTACTCTGGTAAAACCTGCCTACCAATCTGTTGCACAGTCACAGAAGCAAAGATGACTGCTGAAACCCACTCTTTTGTAGTTACATTTGGGTATGTAGCTCTGTGGCCCTGGTCAGCTCAGGATGCAGGCTGTGCAAGCTGCCTCCTCTTCATAGGCTGCTGGGTGTATCAAATGCAAATATTCTCAGTGAAATAATCTGAAAAACTAATCTAAGAATACATAATAAAGATCATCAAACATGATCAAGTAAGCTTCATCCCAGAGATATGGGTATAATTCAACATACATAAACTGATAATATATTCTACCATATAAACATACAGAAAGACAAATACCACACGATCATCTCATCATATACAGAAAAGGCCTTTGTAAAAACCTTAAATCCAAAACCCCTGAATAAGAAAAGTCCTGGAAAGATTAAGGAAACATAGGTCATTCTGAAATATAACAAAGGCAAGTACATAGCCAACATCAACTGAAATGGAAACTTATATCAATTCCATTAAAATAAAAAAGAAGGATATTGCCAGCTGCTTCCCATCCGGGGGAGCCAGCATCAGCCAGCTTCCCAGGTGCTCAGACACAGCCTGTGGAACCAGGTACCCGAGATATCTCAAGTTTAAGAACTTTGGGTACTCAGGCCTGTAGCGGGAGCTGCACACAGAGTAGCGGTTTGGGGGATACCAGCCGAGCCTGTGCTCTGAGCTAGCAGGGCGGACCCCGAACTCCCTGCAGCCAGCGCCATCTTGCCAGCTGCTTCCCATCCAGCCGGCGGTGGGGAGCCAGCCTCAGCCAGCTTCCCAGCAGCTTTGGACCAGCAGGCAGAACCAGATAACTGAGATATCCCGACTTTAAGACCTCTGGGGAATCAGGACACCAGACAGCAAACCCTGAGCAGGAGCAGTGCAGAGCAGCTGCCCAACAGGCAGAACCAAGTACCTGGGATATCATGAGTTTAAGACCTTGGGGGACTCAGGCCACCTGTCAGCAATCTGTGAGCAGGAGCCATGCAGGGCAGTGGTTCAGGTGTCCCAGTTGCAGGGACGAGCCAACAGGAGGGTCAAGCACCAGCTAATAACTACAGGACCAACTAACACCAGAGTTAACCAGATGGCAAAAGGCAAACATAAGATCATTACTAACAGATATCAAGGCAGTATGGCAGCATCCGAACCCAGTTCCCCAACAGCAATAAATCTTGGATACCCCAAAACACCAGAAAAACAAGACTAAGATCTAAAATCACTGGTCAGGATGCTGATAGATAAACACTTAGATAAATCTCTTAAAGTAATACATGAGAAAATAGATCAAAAGCTAGAAGCCCTTACAAGGCAAACACAATTAAATCTCGGATATCTCAACACACCAGAAAAACAAGACTCAGATCTAAAATCACTGGTAAAGATGCTGATAGAGGATCACTTAGATAAATTTCTTAAAGTAATAGAGGAGAAAATAGATCAAAAGCTAGAAGCCCATACAAGGCAAACACAAAAATCACTTAAAGAAATCCAGGAGAATATAGAGCAAAAAATGAATCCCAATAAGGGGGAGAAACAAAAATTACTTAAAGAAATACAAGAGAACATGGGTCAACAAGTAGAAGTCACAAAAGAGGAAACACAAAAATCCCTTAAAGAATTACAGAAAAACACAAACAAGTAATTGAAAGATCTGAGCAAAACCATACAGAATCTAAAAACAGAAGTAGAAACAACTAAGCAATCATAAAGGGAGACAACGTTGGAGAAAGAAAACCTTGGGAAGAAATCAGGAGTCATAGATGCAAATATCAACAATAGAATACAAGAGATAGAAGACAGAATCTCAGATGCTGAAGATACCATAGGAACCATGGATTCAACAATTAAAGAAAATGCAAAATGCAAAAAGCTGGTAACCCAAAACATTCAGGAAATCCAGGACACAATGAGAAGACCAAACCTAAGGATTATAGGGATAGATGAGAATGAAGATCTACAACTTAAAGGGCCAGCAAATATCTTTAACAAAATTATGGAAGAAAAATTCCCTAACTTAAAGAAAGAGATGCCCATGAATATACAAGAAGCCTACAGAACTCCAAACAGACTGGACCAGAACAGAAACACCTCCCATCACATAATAATCAAAACCCCAAATGTACTAAACAAAGAAAGAATATTAAAGGCAGTAAGAGAAAAAGGACAAGTAACATATAAAGAAAGACCTATCAGAATTATACCAGACTTCTCACCTGAGACCATGAAAGCTAGAAGATCCTGGGCAGACCTCATGCAGACCCTAAGAGAACACAAACTTCAGCCAAAACTACTATACCCAGCAAAACTATCAATTGCCATAGATGGGGAAACCAAGGTATTCCACTACAAAACCAAATTTGCACGATACTTATCTACAAACCCAGCCCTACAAAGGATAATAGGGGAAAAATACCAACACAAGGGGGGAAACTACACCCCAGAAGAAACAAGATAGAAACCCCATCTCATTCAATCCAAAAAAAAGAGAACCACTCAAATACAAAAAAAAAAAAAAAGAAGAAGAAGAATAACGCCCAAAATGTCAGGAAGTAATAATTACTATTCCTTAATATCTCTTAACATCAATGGACTCCATTCCCCAATAAAAAGACACAGACTAACAGACTGGATATGGAAACAGGACCCTACATTTTGCTGCATACAGGAAACACATCTCAATATCAAAGACAAACACCACCTTAGAGTAAAAGGCTGGAAGACAGTTTTACAAGCAAATGGAATCAGGAAACAAGCCGCAGTAGCCATTCTAATATCAGATAAAATTGACTTTCAACCTAAGGTCATCAAAAGAGACTCAGAAGGTCACTTCCTGCTTGTCAAAGGGAAAATCCACCAAGAATTCTCAATACTGAACATCTAGGCGCCAAATGAAAGGGCACCCTCATTCATAAAAGAAACTTTACTAAAGCTTAAAGCACACGTTGCACCTAACACAATAATTGTAGGTGACTTCAACACTCCACTCTCCTCAATGGACCGATCAGGAAAGCAGAAACTAAACAGGGACACAGTGAAACTAATTGAAGATTTGGACCAATTGGATTTAACAGATATATATAGAACATTCCATCCTAAAGCAAAAGAGTATACCTTTTTCTCAGCACCACACAGTACCTTCTCAAAAATTGACCATATAATTGGTCACAAGACAGACCTCAACAAATACAAGAAGACCGAACTAATCCCATGTCTCCTATCAGATCACTATGGAGTAAAAGTGATCTTCAATAGCAAGAAGAACAACAAAAAGCCCACATACACATGGAAACTGAACAATACTCTACTCAATGACACCTTCGTCAAGGAAGAAATAAAGAAAGAAATCAAAGACTTTTTAGACTTCAATGAAAATGAAGGTACGACCTACCCAAATCTTTGGGACACAATGAAAGCAGTTCTAAGAGGAAAACTCATAGCCCTGAGTGCCTCCAAAAAGAAACTGGAGAGAGCATACACTAGCAACCTAACAGCACACCTGAAGGCCCTGGAACAAAAAGAAGCTAATACTCCCAGGAGAAGTAGAAGAGAGGAAATGATCAAACTAAGGGCTGAAATCAAGAAAGTAGAAACAAAGAGAACCATACAAAGAATCAACAAAACCAAGAGCTGGTTCTTGGAGAAAATCAACAACATAGATAAACCCTTAGCTAGACTAACCAAAGGACACAGAGACAGTATCCAAATTAACAAAATTAGAAATGAAAAGGGGTCACCCCACTTAGTATGACGTTCTCCAGCTCCATCCATTTCTCTAAGAATTTCATGAATTCATTGTTTCTAATGGCTGAATAGTACTCCATTGTGTATATATACCACATTTTTTGTATCCATTCCTCTGTTGAGGGACATCTGGGTTCTTTCCAGATTCTGGCTATTATATATAAGGCTGCTATGAACATAGTGGAGCATGTATCCTTATTGCATGCTGGGGAATCTTCTGGGTGTATTCCCAGGAGTGGTATGGCTGGGTCCTCCGGAAGTATCACGTCTAGAAGCTTGGAACACCAAAGAAATAAATCACATATCAAGTGATGTCTCACAAGAAGAAAGAAGTGGACACTGGTGCTAGAATGGACCAAAACATCATTGTGGGGGAGTACAAGAACAGTGAGGTGGGAGGGGGTAGATGAGGGAGCAGGGGGAGGGAAAAGGGCATGTGGGACTTTTGGGGTGGGGAACCAGAAAAAGGGAAATGAATTGTAAATATAGAATATATCCAATAAAAAAAAAGAAAAAAGAAAAAAAAGAAATGAAAAGGGGGATATAACAACAGAAACTGAGGAAATTCAAAAGATCATCAAATCCTACTACAAAGGCCTATACTCAAAACAACTGGAGAATCTGGAGGAAATGGACAATTTCCTAGACAGATACCAAATACCAAAATTAAATCAGCATCAAGTAGATCAGCTAAACAGTCCAATAACCCCTAAAGAAATAGAAGGGGTTATAGAAAGCCTCCCAACCAAAAAAAGTACGGGACCGGATGGTTTTAGTGCAGAATTCTACCAGACCTTCAAAGAAGACTTAACACCAATACTCTTCAAACTATTCCACAAAATAGAGACAGAAGGGACACTGCCCAACTCATTCTTCGAAACCACAATTACGCTGATACCTAAACCACAAAAAGATCCGACACAGAAAGAAAACTACAGGCCAATTTCTCTTATGAATATGGATGCAAAATTACTAAATAAAATTCTTGCCAAACAAATCCAAGAGCATATCAAAACGATCATTCACCATGATCAGGTAGGCTTCATTCCAGGGATGCAGGGATGGTTCAATATATGGAAATCCATCAATGTAATCCACTACATAAAAAAACTAAAAGAAAAAAACGACATGGTCGTCTCATTAGATGCTGAAAAAGCATTTGACAAAATTCAGCATTCTTTCATGCTAAAAGTCTTGGAAAGAGCAGGAATTCAAGGCCCATACCTAAACATAGTAAAAGCAATCTACAGCAAACCAGTAGCCAACATCAAAATAAATGGAGAGAAACTTGAAGCAATCCCACTAAAATCAGGGACTAGACAAGGCTGCCCTCTCTCTCCATATCTTTTCATTATAGTACTTGAAGTTCTAGTGAGAGGAATTAGACAATATAAGGAAGTCAAAGGGATACAAATTGGAAAGGAAGAACTCAAAGTATCATTATTTGCAGATGATATGATAGTCTATTTAAGCGACCCAAAAAACTCCACCAGAGAACTTCTACAGCTGATAAACAACTTCAGCAAAGTGGCTGGTTATAAAATTAACTCAAGCAAATCAGTGGCCTTCTTGTACTCAAAGGACAAGCAGGCTGAGAAAGAAGTTAGGGAAATAACACCCTTCACAATAGCCACAAACAACATAAAGTACCTTGGCGTAACTCTAACCAAGCAAGCGAATGATTTGTATGACAGGAACTTTAAGTCCTTGAACAAAGAAATCGAAGAAGACCTCAGAAGATGGAAAAATATTTCTTGCTCCTGGATTGGCAGGATCAATATACTAAAAATGGCCATCTTGCCAAAAGCAATCTGCAGATTCAATGCAATCCCCATCAAAATCCCAAATCAATTCTTCATAGATCTAGAAAGAGCAATTCTCAAATTCATCTGGAGCAACAAAAAACCCAGGATAGCTAAAACTATTCTCAACAACAAAAGGACTTCTGGGGGAATCAATATCCCTGACCTCAAGCAGTATTACAGAGCAATTGTGTTAAAAACTGCATGGTATTGGTACAGCAACAGGCAGGTAGATCAATGGAATAGGATTGAAGACCCAGAAATGAACCCACAGACTTATGGTCACTTGATCTTTGATAAAGGAGTCACAACCATCCAATGGAAAAAAGATAGCCTTTTCAACAAATGGTGCTGGTTCAACTGGAGGTCAACATGCAGAAGAATGCGAATTGACACACTCTTATCTCCTTGTACTAAGATCAACTCCAAGTGGATCAAGGACCTCCACATAAAACCAGACACACTGAAACTATTAGAAAAGAAACTTGGGAAGACCCTGGAGGACATGGGCACAGGGGTAAAGTTCCTGAACAGAACACCAATAGCTTATGCTCTAAGATCAAGAATTGGCCAATGGGACCTCATAAAATTACAAAGTTTCTGTAAGACCAAGGACACCGTCAGAAGGACAAAAGGGCAACCAACAAAACTCAAGAGACAACAAGTGCAGACCCAGAACAGAGATATCGTGGGGGCAGGGCGGGTGGAATGATTGGGGAATAGCTGGGGGGAGAGGAATTATGGGACATATGGTGGGGGGGAACTGGGCAACATGTACAACAGTTGCCTCCTGCTAAATTGGAGCTTGAGAGGTCAGCATTGAGTGTGAGGAAGACAAAGCTTTTATAGCTCAGGGGTATTGTGTTTCCAAGTGAGATATTTGAAGGGAAAAGTCAGGTGGGCTTACAGGAAGAGAACATAAGCATAACAAGTTAGGTGAGCCTAGGCAAAACAAAGACAGTTGAAAGTAGAAATAACAAGGGAGTCATAGGTGGTCATATAACCTTTTGAAACAAAGTTAGGGTTGCAAGATAAACAACTTTTTGAAATGAAGACATGATTGTCATTCCTAAAACAGGAAGTAAAGAACCATCTGAACTCACATTTTTGTTTGTTCAAAGGCTGAACCATCTCTTCACCCTGGACCCCTAGGTGCTCCTAGAGACTGAACCACCAAAAGAAAAGCATAAATGGGCTGGCCCCCAGCACATATGTAGCAGAGGGCTGCCTTGTCTGGCCTCAGTGGCAGGATGAGCCTAATCATGTAGACTAGACACTTAAGGCCCCAGGATGGGGGAAGTACATGGTGGGGGCCTACACTCTCAGAGGCACTGTAAAGGAGGCATGGGAGGAAGAGCTCTGTGAAGGGGAACCATTTGGGGATGTAAATAAATAAAATATTTAATTAATAAAAAGGACCCATTTGAGCTTATAATTGTGAAATATAGGCCCATCCTTAAAAATAGGTTTAATCATAAACAAGAATGAGCCTACTTCATCTTCACTATATGATGGCTTTTAAACCTAAAATGGTAGGCTGGATATTCAGAAAAAAAAAGTCTTTATCTCAAATTGTACTTTAGAGCTATAGGTATAAAAACTGAATGAAATTGGCACATAAAACAAAATTCCAATACTGGAATAGAATTGAAGACCCAGACATGAGTCTATATACCAATCAACAAGTGACTTTTGATGAAGTACAAAATACACAATGGATAAAAGAGTTTCTTCAACAAATACTACTGGCCAAACTTATTGTCTACATATAGAAGAAAGCTAATAGATCCATACTTATCTCACTACACAAAACAACTCCAAGTGGATTAAAGATCTCAACATAAAACCAGATACAATGAACACTGACAGACAAGAAAGTTGGAAGTAGTTTTGAACTAGTTTTCACATGAAAAACACTTTCAGAACAGAACACTAATTACACAGGCACTAAGAACAATTAATAAATAGGACCCCATAAACTGATCATCTTCTGCATGGCAACCGATCCCATCATTCAGACTAATCAGACAGCTACAGATTGGGAAACGTTTTTTTCCAGTCATATATTTCTTAGAGGGCTTGTCTTAGGATTTCTATAGCTGTGACAAAACACAAAGCAAGTTGGGGAGGAAAGAGTTTATTCAGCTTACACTTCCACACTTTTGTTCATCAACAATGTAAGTCAGAACAGAAACAAACAGGGCAGGATCCTGGAGGCAGGAACTTATGGGGAGGAATGGAAAGGTGCTATTTACTGGCTTGCTTCCCCAGGCTTGCTTCCCCTGGCTTGCTAGGCCTGCCTTCTTACAAAACCCAGGACCAC
Organism: Apodemus agrarius; assembly: GCA_964023405.1. Classification (NCBI taxonomy): domain Eukaryota; kingdom Metazoa; phylum Chordata; class Mammalia; order Rodentia; family Muridae; genus Apodemus; species Apodemus agrarius. The sequence continues at coordinate 83,578,197 of OZ030006.1, read as the reverse complement.
CAACCCTGGGTTGGTCACAACCTCTATGGAGTTGGCCCTTCTACACTTAATCACTACTTGAGAAAATGCCTTACTCACAAGGATGGACCTCAGAGAGGTAAATACTCAACTAAGTTTCCTTTTTCTCTGATGACCTTGCTTTTCTACTTGACAGTACCAGTACACTGTTATATGCAAAATATATACTACCTCAAAAACTTCCTTTTTTATTAGATATTTTCTTTATTTACATTTCAAATGTTATCCCCTTTCCTGGTTCCCCCTCCCAGAATCCCCCTATACCATCCTCCCTCTCCTTGCTTATATGAGGGTGCTCTCCCATACCCCCATCAACTCACACTTCCCCACCCTGACATTCCCCTACACTGGGACATTGAGCCTTCACAGGACCAAGGGCATCTCCTCCCATTGATGCCTGACAAGGCCATCCTTTGCTACATATGCAACTGGAGCCATGAGTCTCTCCATGTGCTCTTTGGTTGGTAGTTTAGTTCCTGGGAGATCTGTGGGGTCTGGTTGGTTGATATTGTTGTTCTTCCTATGTGGTTTCAAACCCCTTCAGCTCCTTTAGTCCTTTCTCTAACTCCTCCATTGAGGAGTTGAATAGTTGGCTGTGAGCATCTGCCTCTGTATTTGTCAGGCTCTGACAGAGCATCTTAATATCAAGAAAAAAGACACAGTTTAATAATGACATACATATCTAAACATAGAATTCTCAAAAGAGAAAACTCAAATGGCATAAACATTTAAAGAACTGTCCAACAGGGGGATGTGGACTTGAAATCCCAAAGTAAGAACATTCCAAAAAGAATGTTTGAAAGTAGGACTGATAAAAAAAATCATTGAAATGGAATAAAATATATCTAAATGTTTAAAACTTATATAATGTTGAATAGTACTCCATTTTATATATATACACATACATACATACATACATACACACACAACATTTTTTTGTATCCATTCCTCTGCTGAGGGACATCTGGGTTCTTTCCAGTTTCTGGCTATTGTAAATAGGGCTGCTATTAACATACTGGCATACTGGGGCATGTATCCTTATTACATGCTGGGGAATCCTCTGGGTATATTTCCAGGAGTGGTATGGCAGGGTCCTACGGAAGTATCCTGTCCAGTTTTCTGAGGAACCGCCAGACAGATTTCCAGAGTGGTTGCACCAGTTTGCAATCCCACCAGCAGTGGTGGAGTGTTCCTCTTTCTCCACATCCTCGCCAACACCTGATGTGTCCTGAGTTTATAATCTTAGCCATTCTGACTGGTGTGAGGTGAAATCTCAGGGTTGTTTAGATTTGCATTTCCCTAATGACTAATGATGTTGGACATTTCTTAAGGTGCTTCTCAGCCATCTGAAGTTCTTCAGGTGAAAAGTCTTTGTTTAGCTCTGTACCCCATTTTTTGATAGGGTTATTTGGTTTTCTGGGGTCTAACTTCTTGAGTTCATTGTATATATTGGATATTAGTGCTCTGTCAGATGTAGAGTTGGTGAAGATCTTTTCCCAATTTGTTGGTTGCCGATTTATCCTATTGATAGTGTTGTTTGCCTTGAAAGGATAAGGTTGTAAGCTAGGAATCCCCTATGCCTGGGCCCGTGGGGGGCACTTGGGTCCCCAACGCCAGTGGGGGAGGGTGGGCACGACCCTGTGTGCGGTGGCCACGTAAGCGGAAATGACTTAACTAGTTCTTCCGGCCTCTGTGAGAGGCTGGTAGGTTCTCAGAGAGTGTGGGTTCGGATGGTTTGAACTGATTGGCTTAGAAGCTTGTGGTAGGCAGGTTCTGTTATAAGCCCATAAAAAGCCTATACAAGCGAGCTTGTGTGGGCTTACTTCTTTTACCCTGCGTGGGTAGACTGTAACCCCCCCAGAGCTCTGGAAATTAAAATCCTCTTGCAAATTGCATCAGGTCTGTCTCTCGTGAGTGTTTCGGGGTGCCGGTTATGGAGGCATGGGGTGCTGGAGTACCCCCATTTTTTCTTTCGGATCTTACATCTGGTGCATTGGCCAGGAAGTGCAGGCACCCCTACACACTCGAGAAACAACTTGGAGGTAAGGGGACCCCCTCTGAAGTGTGTGTGTGTGCTGGCCGGCTGATGTGATGTTGTTCGTTCGTCCTGAGTGTTCTGTTCTGTTCTGTTATTTGGATCTGAATCTGATGAGACGCGCGCTTTTAGATATGCAGCTGTCTTCTTGGACCGTGATGGCCAGGAGACCATGGTATAAGCAGATGTGCTAGTGAAAGCCACAAGCTGTAACTTGGGGAGACGTCCCACGAGTGAGGGAAAATCCAGGGATGCCTGGAAAATTCCCATCTGGGTGTCGGGGAGGATACGGTAGTTCTACTAAATTGGAGAACTTACACGCCCTCCCAGCTGTCTGGTTTTCTGATCTGGTTCTGTTTTCTCTTTGTCTCACTGTTTTGTCAAAAGCCTGTCTTGGTGTGGAGAGTTCGACTGGCAGTCGAAACTGCCGGGGTCTGGAGGACCCTGGAGGAGGCTCTTCTCTGTATTCCGGTTTCTGCAACGAGCAGGAGCAGGAACATTCGGCATCTGAAATTGGGCCCGTCTAGCAGCAGATTTTATGTTGATTTTCCTTGCTCTGGGTTCTTGAATTTAGACGCCTGATGGTGGCAGTGTCAGACTGTCTATGTGGTGATTGTTACTCTGTGTTTTGTATATTCTTGTGTTCTCAGACTTAGATGACTGACGCATAGGGATTTAGACCGACTGATAATTTTGTTAAGAATTTAGACCAACTGAAAGGCCCGCCATGGTGGGCTCTGTGGCAGCAAGATGAGGTCACGTGACTCCAGCCCGCCATGTTGAGGTTTTGGCGCCAAGATCAGGTCACGTGACTCAAGCCCGCCATGTTAGAACAAGAAAGAGACAAAATATTTAAGCTGTGAGGCCGCCTAGTGGGGGAAATAATTTTTCACAAGACACTCAAAAGGGCGGATATAGGAATCCTGAGTTTAAGTTACAGATGGCTTATTTCATTTATTTTTAAATTGTTTAAATTATTATAATAGATATAATGTTAAGCTTTGTGGTTTTATTGTTTCTCTGGGAAAGAGGTCAAAAATAAGGGGGACCTCTAGAAGACTAGATTCTGAAACATTAAGCAAAAAATCTGTCTTGGTGATACTAAAATCTTGTTTTGAGAATTATATTATGTTCAAGGCATAAATTCTTATTTGATACTGATTTTATTTTGATACAAAATCAAGGTTTTCATTGGAATAAATACTAAAAATGTAAAAATGCAGGATTTACACCCAGTCCTTTATTGCTGTTATTATTATAGATCTGAAATGTTTAAGCCTATGAGTTTGGGGCCTTTCAAAAATATAAGGCTCTGAGTTTATTATTAGGGTGTTTTCAATGTTTTAATTAGAGTTGCTTCTGTTTTGGAGAGAGAGAGAGAGAGAGAGAGAGAGAGAGAGAGAGAGAGAGAGAGAGAGAGAGAGAGCAATGAGATTGCCTCTCTTCATTTACAGACAAACTCAATGTGTCTATAGATTATTATATGACTTAATAATTCCTGATTCTTTAAGTCTGTCAGATGTTCTTGTGCCAGAAGGCTGAAGACCAATGTTTCAACATTTTGAAGTATAAACTGTTCAGGTGTTTAGCAATCTCTATCATTTGGCTAAGTCTTAAAAGGTGTGTTAAGCTTTCTATATATTTTCAGTTAATATTGGTCACTCTTGGATTTCTGACAGGGATAAAAACTGTTAGTCTCATAGTCAGCTCAAGCTCTTTAATCTTGAAAGCTGATATAGATTTACAGAAATGATTTTCAGGTGATATAAAATTTATAGCAAAAACATGAGTCAGGTGTTAATTCTTTTAGTGTTTCAAGATAGTAAAGATGGCAAAGGTTCTGTTTGACAGAGATTGGATGTTATGCTCAATTTATATTTAGAGAAAACCACAGAATGGAGCAGAAGATCTGAGACCACCTATCCTGACTCACGGTGACACCCTCACTAAGGACATATTTCCCAAGAGACTGATTAATCTCTTTGAGACTGTTTTATTTGTAATACAGGAAGCCAGAAAAGAATACCCCCTCAGACAAAAGGTAAGAGGCACCTGAAGGACCAACACCAGACTCCATTGGCAGGTCTTGAGGGCATGATAGCCTACAGATTTGGCGAAGGTATGTGAGGTTAAGCAGGGACCAGAGGAGTCACTGGCAGCCTTTCTAGTGCAGCTCAGAAGCATTTTGCTATACGCCTGAGACTAGAAGGACTTTAGTTTGCTGAGAAAGTATGTAGAGGGATTTGGTGCAAGTTATTTAGAAGGTCTGTAGAGAAATTTGGTGGTGCAGGTTGTTAGAAAAGTCTATAGAGAGATTTAGTATAGTTGGCTGAGACAGGGAGACAGAGGAGAAAGAAAAAATGACAAAGAAGGAAGCTACAGAAAATCCTGACTAAAAGGCAGAAAGGAATCAATGTGTGTACTATATGGAGAGGCCACTGAGCCAGAGTGTGCCCTAACAAGATGGGAGCAAGAACTTCCAGGTCTTGGGAGAAGTGCCAAAGGTGTTATCCCTGGATAAAGACAATGACTAGGGGAGATGGGTGTTCTGACCACCTCCCCCAACCCTGGATAACTGTGAGAGGGAAAGAGAAACCCACTCAGTTCTTGATGGACACAGGGGCTTCACACACAGTCTTCCAACCCAATGGCCCTGTTTCGAAGAAAAGATCTAGGGACCAAGAAGCCACTGGCACCAAAATATATTCATGGACCTAGGGATGGGATGGGTAACCCATTCATTTAAGGTCACCCCAGAATGTTCCTAACTGTTGGAGCAAGGCATACTCTCCAAAATGGTGGGGAGGACAGATATATTTACTGTCCAAAGGGCTGCAGCAACTGGCCCAAAAAGAGAGAGTGACCCCTGCTGAAAGTTGCTACGACAGGAGCAATTTTCTCCGTGAAGGACAGAGACAAGCAGGTGCTGCTATGGTGGGCAGCACAAATGGCATCTGGGTAGAAGAATCTTTACTCCCTGGCATGTCAACGCAGAAAGTGGAGCTAATGGCCCTTACCAAGACCTTGGAACTTGGAGGCAGCAAGAAAATCAACATCCACATGGATAACAGGTATGCCTTTGCCACAGCCCATGTCCACAGGTGTATATGCCAAAAGGACTGCTCACATCAGAGAAAACCAACAGGAAATCTTGGACCTCTTAGATGCCCTAATGAAGTCAACAACCATGAGTATCACCCTCTGCCCAGGATGTCAAAAGGGAAAAGACTCAGTGGGCAATAGCCCGGCAGAGCAAACAGCTCCAAGGATAGATATACAGGAGCCTATACTGGTTGTGGGTCTGCAAGAGACACCCACTGAAAAAATGGGACAAAGTGAGATAGCCTCACTTAAAATATGCTGAAGAAAAAGGGACTGAGATTGGTTACCATCTGACCAACTATTACCAAGGAAAGGTGCACACAAGAAGGGAGAATTATACTCCCCAGAGAGTAAACCAAGGACTTGCCAGGGCAAATGCACAGATGAACTCATTTAAGGGATCAATAAAACAGTGTAAGGTATGCCAGCGAGTGAATGCTTATGCAGCAAAGAGTAAATAGGGCAGAAGACCTAGAAGATAACAACCTAGAGTATATAGAGGTTTTATAAAAGATAAGGCAGGAAAGTATGGTCATGAATATCTTCTAGCACTTGTAGATAGTTAATCTAGATAGATTGGAACTTCCCCTAGCAGGCAGGAAACAGCAGCCAGGGTTAAAAGAAATTTTCCCGAGTTTCAGAGTGCCCAAGGTAATTGGATCAGACAATAGTTCTGTTTTTGTTTCTAAGGTAAGTCAGAAATTGACAGATATTGGGGACTAATTGGAAACGTTATTGGATATACTGTCCCCAGGACTCAAGACAGCTAGAGAAAATAAACAAAACCCTATGAGGGACCTTAACTAAATTGACCTTGGAGACTGGCTTAGGCTGGGTGGTGCCTCTCCCCTTGTTTCTGAATAGTTCTTGCCATTTTAACCTGACCACCCTGGAGATCCTCTTTGTTACCCCAATTTCTTTGATATCTACTGGGTCCTCCCGTAGTGTACCACAACATGAGATTTGGCTCAAACTGTCCGCTTTAATGCTCTAGGCATGTCAGAGACTCCTCGCTGCTTCCAGACAGGTTACTGGATCTGTCAAAGAAGGCTTCAGGAACAGTTGCTGGAACCCTGGTGAAAGAGATCCTCACCAAATTGATCACAGAGACTGGACCTTTGCTCTCTAGGCTCGAGGCGCTCCAATGGAGGTCCATCGAGGTCCCGGAGGCCTACTCAGGAGGAGATCCGCAAGTCCCACATCACTTCCAAGTTGGAGATATGGTCTACATTAGATGCCACCACGCGGGAAACTTTAAGACTCGGTGGAAAGACCCTTATCTTGTAATCTTGACCACCCTGTTTTCTGCCCTGATAGGACCCCTAATGATAATGCTCCTGTTGCTTATGGTACTTAGGCAGCAGTATAAGAGCCTTCTGAGACTAGAAGAGGCTGACCTTTAATTCTCCTAGTTCTAAGGTTAGAACTATTAACAAGACAGGAAGTGGGGAATGAAAGGATGAGGTTGTAAGCCAGGAATCCCCCATGCCTGGGCACGTGGGGGACACTTGGGTCCCCAACGCCAGTGGGAGAGGGTGGGCACGACCCTGTGTGCGGTGGCCACGTAAGCGGAAATGACTTAACTAGTTCTTCCGGCCTCTGTGAGAGGCTGGTAGGTTCTCAGAGAGCGTAGGTTCGGATGGTTTGAACTGATTGGCTTAGATGCTTGTGGTAGGCGGGTTCTGTTATAAGCCCATAAAAAGCCTATACAAGCAAGCTTGTGCAGGCTTACTTCTTTTACCCTGCGTGGGTAGACTGTAACCCCCCAGAGCTCTGGAAATTAAAATCCTCTTGCAAATTGCATCAGGTCTGTCTCTCGTGAGTGTTTCGGGGTGCCAGGTACAGAGGCATGGGGTGCTGGAGTACCCGCGTTTTTTTTTTTTTCAGATTTTACAACCTTACAGAAACTTTGTAATTTTATGAGGTCCCATTTGTCAATTCTTGATCTTAGAGCATAAACTATTGTTCTGTTCAGAAATGTCCTTCAGGGTCTTCCCCAGTTTCTTTTCTATTAGTTTCAGTGTGTCTGGTTTTATGTAGAGGTCCTTGATATGTTTCCTAGGCCATTAGTTGAAACTTTCTTAGAATTCCTAAGTATATAAATACTTATCAGAAAGAAAAATTACTGATAAACCCTAAATTAGTTAATATTTGTTGTATATACCTTGCTTAAGTTTTATATAGAAACATACATCCAGTTAACTTGAGAAAATGAGAAAATACATAATACAATTTATGTGTAACTAGATAGTATACATGTACTCCTGCAAAACAATTTGTCTGGTCTTTGTTTTTTACCCTCTAAGATATTTCAGGTGTTTTGTTACAGGAATGGAAAACTAACACAGTTGGGATTACTTGGTGACATCATGCTCTTAGAATTTAAAGTACATATTCAGGAAACTCCTATCTCAGATCTGTTCCTTAAAATATTGCATCTGGGGCTATTTTTTACATATATATCAGTGTACATCCACTGTAAAAACTGATGGGTTTCATAATTCTTTCAATTAATATAAAGACATTAAAATAGTCCTACATGGGAAGTCTCGGTCAAATTGTTCCCCTCCATGCACAAGAAACTCTGTGGAAAGGTAATAATAGAAAGACTAGAAGAGCCTAAATGGATGGAGGACACCAAGGAAACAAGGTCTTCTAAACACAGCCCAGTGGACACACACTCAGAGATTGTGGCAACGTGCACAAATCTGTACCTGATGGGGTCCTAGAGCAGAAGTGAATATGGGTCAGTTGCCAGAGCTGAAGAAGTAGAAACAGGAGATCTGGAACTACCATCTTGGCCCAGGGAGAAATACTATCATGACAGTATATGAATGGCATATGAAGATCAACAGCCAAGGTTGTCTCCTGGCTTCCATGTGCACACATACACACATCCTTCTTCTGTACACATACATACATGCATACAGATATACAACAAACATATTGTACAACATGTGTGTTTAGTAAACAACTTTTATTTACCAATAATATTGTAGTAAGTGAGAAGAAATAAAGTACAAATAAAGAGGCACATGATATTTTTATATAAGACACATTAAGTCACTGTGGGGAAAAGGTTAATTTTAAAATCACACTGTTTTTATGGAGCCTAAGAATTTATAATTAGGAAACAAAATTAAAGCTACAATAAAATAAATAAACTACTCTTGAGGAGTGAGTGTAGATTAAAATCTTTGAAGACAAAGCTTAAAAAGTCACTATTAGCAAGGATCTACTTTTATTAAACTCTGCAGTAAGGGAATATTTATTTTACAAAGTAAAAAGGAGAAAAAGAATTCATATGGAAATACCAACTAATTCTATGCAATTAATTGAAGAACTCTATAGTACTTGCCAAGAGAAACAAAAAAATGTATATGTGTAATGCAACAAATTTTATTAAAATAATATAAAAACTCATGCTTTGCTACTTGAATCATTAAAGTTTTAAAAAATGCATTTTTAGCAAAAAATAAGAACTGGGACTACTCAGGATGATTCTTTTAAAGAGCTCTCTGTCTATTTCCATGGCATCCCATGACATCCTCTCACCTCTGTGGATACCATGAATGAGCACATGCATACACGCTGATGGAGCATTCACAGGTATAAATTAAAAATAAATTAATAAATTATAAAGAAAAGAAAAATACATTTTTAAAATAATCCCTGGTAGTGCCTTGACTTTAGATTTTTCAACATAATTATTATTCTGTTATCAGAACTGATTTGCACCAAAGGGGTAATTGTGGGATAGGCATACATCATAAACTTCTGAAAAGTCAGGATGACTGGGTCATACATCCATAACATGTCTGAAGTGAATGAAATGATGAAGTCCATCCAGTACATTATGACAAAAAAAGATACCAGCAGCAAGATGGTCTGGGTGACCCTTTTCTCTGGGGACTCTCTCAGGTGGCTGTTGCTATAAAGATACTTGCACTGCCTTTGATACCTAAACATGGTAATAACCATGTATACACTTGTGGTCAGCATGACTCCTACAAGAAACACATCTCTTGAGGTTGATATTGTAAAAATCAGTCCCCTGATGATGTAGTTCATAGGTAAGAGTGAGCAGGATTTGGTGACCTGCATCTGGTTGGTCTCACTCACATTGGTAAAACCACCAACATAAAAGATCCGGTTAGTGCTGAAGGACAAATTGAAAAACCAAATACTTAAGAAAACATAGACCATGTATTTTTTTAGTTTTTGTTTAAATTTTGCCAACATAGAGGTACTGGGACTGATAGTCACAGCCTGGAACACACTCAGGAGGCAGGTGGTGCAGATAGAAAGACCTCTCATCACCCTGCTAATATAAAAAATTGTCTTACATTTGAAGTCATTCTCAATGTTTAGAAACTCAAATAAGTCTGTAAGCAAAATATCCCCTCCAGTGAGGACCATCATTATGTGAATGAAAGTCAGTTGACAGGAGATCAGATCTGTGGGCTTAGGTTTGTGACCTAGGATTATAAAAATATAGAAAAGAAGAAGAAGCATATTTGCTAGGACTCCAAGTCCAGCTTGGAAATAAAGAATATTCTTAATTGAGGGCATAAGTGGAGAATGTATTATTCATCTTAACAGCATAATGGAAGTTTATTTCATATATCTGAAAAAAATAAGAGAGTATACATCAAGCCTATGATATACTGGAAAATATGTCTATATCATCATCCTATTTTCCATATTTGTTGTTGATTAGTCTATCTCTTTACATTTGATGATCTAGACTGTGCATCATAGCCTATACTTCTGTATTCCATCCATGTATATCCTGTATATATAGAATACTATAGATAATAAATGTATTCATACATATTTATATAGAATTTTTGATTAGTGAGCCTATATTGCATGTAAGTCTCATGTAGGAAAATCCAATCTTATTTATTTAAAATGTCTTGTTTTATACTTAATATCCAAAACAGTAGTTTGGCACAAAGAATATTATTCACATTTGCACAACTTAATAAAACTTATGTTGATCTGGAAAATAGTCAAAAATGTATGCATAAAATTTATTCAATCCCATATTTCATACTTTTTACTGTGTTCTATTTTGCAACTGTCTATGCTTTGACTCATAATTCTAATGAAATCACAGTGCTAATTCATGATAATCTCACTATCTTAATTTGCAAAATACCTTTCTCAATTCATGCATTTTTATGTTTCTTTTTCTGTAAAATCCAGATTACAAATTAAAGACATAGGTACAGTTGGAGATCACTAGTGATCTTTCCACACCCTATACCCATTTTTATGGTTACAATGACTCATAAACATTTCAGGTTTAGTTCCCATCCCATCACCTTTTGTGACACTTCAGGTTTAAAGCACTAACTCCCAGTTGCCAAGACAATTACTGTTTTTCTTTTCTTTTTGGAAGGCATTAAAAAATATTAATAAAAATGATTAGTTATGGCTTTTCAGCCATCTATGTTGATATTTTACATACCTCTTTCTTCTATATTTACCTCTCTCCACTCTCTATGAAGCCCAGCTTTCCCTATTTTCCTGATAAGATACTTGTACCCTGCAATTCTGTATCTATCACTCCAGTGTGCAGCCATATCCTGGCAAACGTTCCATTTTCCTTTCCTGATTTCCACAGCTATACATTCTAATCACATCTAAAAATGTAGAGCTAGGAGCCTCCAACAAGAGGGAACATGTGACATTAAGACAGTCACTATTTTCCATATATTATAACAAATATGGGCTTGCCGAAAATGACCACATAGTGATGCTGTTTTGGAATTTCTATTTTGAAAGAGATTCCTTCCAATGCAGTGAAAAATAAGGTCCCTAATATCATATTTCATCAACATCCACACAATTTTTACAGTTTCAATCAACAGTCTTAACTTTGCTGCCCATATTAATTATTTGACTTGGTTTCTAGAAAGTTTACAATGGAATTAATTTAATTCAGTACTTTAAAATCAGCTCATGTTACAGAAATAGAAGATAACTACTTTGACTCTGATTCTGTGATAAAAAGTGTGCCTAATTATATATTAAAGTTCACTGGAATATTCTACATATATAGATGCATGCATGAATGTATAGAAATAATGCCAAAGTTAGTGTCTGAAACCATCCTATAAGATTTTAATGAATATGACACCATAAATCATTCATTTTACTTTGTATGATTTTGGTTACTAAAAAGTTTATTCTTGTAATGGATTCATGCCAATTGCCAGAGCCACACATCTGTTTCTTTCATTGACATACATTTACAGTAGCTGCCCCATGATTTTCTGTTTATAAAAATTCCAGAGTATGGTTCGGAGGTATAGCTCACTAATGAAGAACACTTTTTACTTTAGGAAAGACCTGGGTATGATATTCAGCAATGGCAGGGTAACTCATGACCATTTGTGACTCTGATTCAAGAGAATACATTGCCTCCCTCCAACCAAGCATGCAAGTGGCGCACAGAAAATATATGCATCCAAATTGTGTATATATGTAAACTAAAATAAAGAAATGAAGCTCCAGGATAATATTTACTTCAAGCCTTGGTCTGCAAACTATAAGAACTGTTTCCAAATTATTATAATTTTAAAACTACAATTTTAAAACCATATACATGTAATAATTTATTATTAATTAAACATCAATACTTTATTAATATAAGCATAGGAATTATAAGTAATATAAAATATGATAATATAATAAAGTAAAAATAGAAATATAAAATTATTTTTCTTATCCAAAGATATGCACTTCAACCTCTATTTTATATCCATTACTTAATAAATGTTTATCACATACAGAAAATGATACATTCTAATTTATAAATAGGCATATTTATGCAATATTTAGTTCTAAGTACTAAAACCCAGAGTATGCTATAAACATTTATAGTAGAGAAGCCATCACTATTAAATTGATCCCTACCAAATGGGTAAGCTGTCTGCAGCCATCTGTCTGAAGAAACATGCAACAAAAACAAAGAAGAGGGAGGGGGAAAATATCTTTATACATAGCTCACATTCTCCCGTAAACAGTTGTTTCATATTTTCCTTATCACAATATTTGATTTTCAAACAGTTTGTTTTATGCACATATAGGGATCCTTGTATTTTGTTTGTGAAGATTTAATAATATAGGGAACATACAAGCACAGTAAACAGAAAGTATCATTTTCATTGTAAGCTTTACCACATTTAGTGCATAATGACCTAAAATCTCAGAGAGGACATATAGTGAATGTGTGACATTTAGGTGTCAAGGGAAATTGTAGACTGATGTACTGTCCATTGTCAGCAACACTAAGGCGTTATTAGGAATCCCTGAAAGAGAAAGAACTTGGCTTCAAAGTTATTTCTATAAAATCTTTATATAACATAAAATGCCAGCAAGAATACTTAATACTTTTAATAAAGTAGTAAGTCATAGCTCTTACCTGATACTCTCAAATAATTTAAATGTGTGAGTTCTTATATGAAAATTCAATTTAGCACAAGTGTAAATGAAAACACACAGATGTTGAGTAGAATATTATAATTAGCATATTATACTTAATGATTTTGACTTTAAATAACTTTATACTATTCAAGATTAGTAAATATACTTCTCACTGCTAATGAAAAGCTTACTCAATATTATTCAGTTTCAATGCTACATGGTTCAATTTAAAAAACATAAAACAAGAAAAAGGAATTAATTTTAATAAAATGACTAAAACTCCTACTGAAAATTACGTTTTTGTAAGGATAACCTTACAAGTGTTTAGAAAATGAATATTTTTGAAGTGCCTATAAAATATCTACTTTATGAGAAATAATTATAGTAGATTAAATACATCTGTGTAAAAAAATAAAACTCATATGATGCTAAGAGAGTTTTATGCTTCAATATGTCATTAATTGAAACTTTCCTAAGAATTCATAAATATATGCAAATTTAAACACTAGAAAATTATTGATAAACACATTAGTTAATGGTTGTTATAAATCCATTGCTTGAGTTTCATATAATAAATACAGTCAGTTATCTTGAAAGAAGAGTAAAATGGGAAAATACGAACACAATTCAAATGTGTCAATACTATAAATCTACTTCAGCAAAGCAATAAATGGCTGTCATTTGTTTTTTCACCCTCTAAGTTATCTCAGGTGTTTTGCTACAATGACAGAAGACTAACACAGTTGACCAAACCTAGGTGGAACCATGATCTTAGAATTCTTGGAACACACATTAAGTATAATCCTCTATCAGGTATAATCCTCTATCAGATATACTCCTCAAAAAGTTGAGTACTGACTTACTTTTTAATATATATCAATGTAGATTTATCAGAAAAATTGATTGGTTTCACTATACTTTCACTTAAAATATAATAAACATTAATCATCTTCATTTTATGAGTTATTCCTGTCTTTATTCCTCCTCCTACTGGAACCTGTCCTCTTCCAAATACCCACCTCTACTGTCACATATATATAAGAGATCAAAATGACTGAAATCTATGTACTGACTTTGTTGTGCTGACATTATATGTCTACAAATATCTCTTATGTTTGATTATGATACAATTTAGCTTAATAGTAAAATTCTAAGCAGAAAATTTTCTACTCATTAATTATAGAATCCAGATTCATTCTACCACTTACTTACTGCTTTCATTATACTGAACAGAAAAAGAAACACTCACACAGCTGGGCCTTTTATGAACATCCTTGTAGAATGAGGCTCTAAGAAGCAGTTATAAGGAACAAAATCATCAGCTTATCTCCCTGTAGACCCACAGTTTTCATGTCATCTGGACAAGGCAGTTCTGACATTGAGGTAGTTACAAAGTGGTGCCATCAAATGGGAAAGTGAACTTTCCTAATTTCAGGAGAACAATAAAGTAGAAAAAAATGACCTCTAGGTATCCTGTGTGTGAGCTATTCTCTCCAGGCCATATCTGTCTGTATGAATTAACTGATCCCAGTCCTTGGCAACAAAACAAAAGTAACAATAATAATATTATACTTAAAAGTAGTAGAAAAATATTTACATTCCCAGGGGATCTGTCCCGCTCCCAAAGCATTCATGGTGTCTTCCATACTCAAGATCTAGCCTAGAAATTAACATCCCTTTTGCAGTAATTAAGAAACTATGATCTTCTCCAAACACACTTACGATAAATAACTTTTCTTACAAAACACACAGAAAAGAGATAATATAATTCTATTAAAAGCAGAACGAAACTGTGGGCCCAGAAATGTAGCTAGCTTACTTTATCAAGATAAAGATATCAAGATAGAGTGTAGGGCTAGAAAGTATTGTCTAAGTGGGAGACCATAAAATAAATCAAATCTTCAAATTATAGGCACAGGACAAGGATTTGAAGTCAATGGCAAACACAGGAACTTCAATAAGATCACAGAGGAAAACTGCACCAAAGACCCAACCATATGATTTAAGGAGAATACAGAATGAAAACAAAAATAACAATCCAAGAATACAAACAAATTTTTCCATGCATCTTATAATTAAACCTTCAGCAAAGTGGCTGGATATAAAATTAACTGAAATAAATCAGTAGCATTCTTTTATACAAATGAAAAACAGGCTGAGAAAGAAATTAGGGAAAGGGAAACCACACCCTTCACAGTAGTCACAAATAATATAAAATATCTTGATGTAACTCTAACCAAACAAATGAAAGATCTGTATGACGATAACTTCAGGAAAGAACTTGAAGAACATCTCAGAAAATGGAGAGATCTCACATGCTCATGGATTGGCAGAATTAACATAATAAAAATGGCCATGCTACAAAAGTCAATCTACAGATTCAACACAATGCCCATCAAAATCCCAACAGAGCAATTCTCAAGTTCATCTGCAAAAGCAAAAAAAAAAAAAAAAAAACCCAAAATAGCAAAACAATTCATTATTTTATTGGATGTATTCTTTATTTACATGACAAACATTATTCTCTTTCCAGAATTTATTTATTTATTTATTTATTTATTTATTTATTTACAATATATCTCAATCACAGTCACCCCCCTCTCTTCACACACACCCCTTACATAGCCCCTATCCCATCTGTACACCCCTTACCTCTGAGAGACCCTGTCCTGGGTACCCACCCACCATGGCACATCAAGTCACTGAAGGAACACATCCTCTCCCACTGAGGCAAACAAGGCAGTATACTTAAGGTAACAGGCTCCAGAGGCAGGCAACAGAGTCAGGGACAGCCACTGTTTCAGTTGCTGGGGAAATTACATGAAGACCTAGTTGAGCATCCATTAAGATATTCTGGGTCTGTATGCCTGCATATTTCATGATGCTCTTGTTTTCAATAGCTGGAGACTATTCTGTTGTATAAATTAACCACATTTTCTGTATCTGTTCTTTAGTTGGTTGTTTTCAGTTTCAGTCTATTGTTAATAAAGCTGCTTTGAACATAGTGGTACATGTGTCCTTGTGGTATGGTGGACCATCTTTTGCTTTATGCCCATGAGTAGTATAACTCAGTCTTGAGGTAGAACTATTCCAAATTTTCTGAGAAAACACCAGATTGATTTCCAGAGTGGATATAGAAGTTTCCATTCCCATCAGTGATACTTCACATCCTCATGAACATATGCTGTTCTTTAGTTTTTTATATTAACCATTTTTATATTAACCATAATATAATCTCAGGAATATTTGATTTATCTTTCCCTGATTAAGTTCATTGAACATTTCTTTAAGTGATTCTCAGCTATTAAAATTTCTTCTCTTGAGAATTCTCTCTTTATCTTTGTTCTCCATCTTGTGATTGGGTTATTTGGTTTGTTGGTGTCTAGCTTCTTAGGTTTTTTTTTTAATGGATATTATCCCTCTGTGGGGTGTAGAGATGGAAAAGGTCTTTTCCCAATCTGTAGGCTACCATTTTGTCATACTGATGGTGCCCTTTGCCTTACATAAGTTTTCAATTTTCTGAGGTTCCATTTATTAATTGGTGACCATAGTGCCTGAGTTATTGGTTTTCTGTTCAGGAATTTGTGTCCTGACAATGTGTTCAAGACTATTCCTCTCTTTCTCTTCTATTAGATTTAGTGTGTTCAGTTTTATGTTGATGTCTTTGATTCATTTGGACTTCAGTTTGGACAGAGTGATAAGTATGGATCTATTTGCAATTTTCTGCATGCAGACATTCAGTTAGAATAGCACCATTTCTTGAACATCCTTTCTTTTATTTCATTGTATATATTTGAATCCCTTGTCAAAAATCAAATATTACAAAGTGTATGGGTTTATTTCTGGGTCTCCAATTTGATTCCATTGATAAACCTGTTTATTTCTATACCACTACCATGCAGGTTTTTTTAATTTTTATTTTTCATATTCTATGTTTACATTCCAAAGGCTTTCCCCTTTCCCAGTTCCCCCCACCATACGCCCCATATTTTCTCTCCCCCCCCAACGATTCCCCAATCATCCCCCCCACGATTTCTCTGTTCTGGGTCTACAAAACAGGATCCCACCTTTTCAGGCCCAGGGTCCTCTCCTTTCATCTTCTTGGGAATCATTTGACTTGCTAATTGTGCCTTGAGTATTTAGGGCTTCTGGGCTCATTAATATCCACTTATCAGTGATTGCATTTCATGTGTATTCTTTTGTGATTGGGTTAACTCGCTTAGGATGATATTTTCCAGATCTAACCATTTACCTACAAATTGCATGAATTCATTATTTTTAATTGCTGAGTAGTATTCCATTGTATAAATATACCACATTTTCTGTATCCATTCCTCCTTTGAGGGATATCTGGGCTCCTTCCAATATCTGGCTATTATAAACAAGGCTGATCGTTTTGATGTGTTCTTGGATTTGGTTGGCAAGAATTTTATTTAGTATTTTTGCATCGATATTCATAAGGGAAATTGGCCTGTAGTTCTCTTTCTTTGTTGGACCTTTTTGTGGTTTAGGTATCAGCGTAATTGTGGCTTCAAAGAATGAGTTGGGCAATGTCCCTTCTGTCTCTATTTTGTGGAATAGTTTGAAGAGTATTGGTGTTAAGTCTTCTTTGAAGGTCTGGTAGAATTCTGCACTAAAACCATCTGGTCCTGTACTTTTTTTGGTTGGGAAGCTTTCTATAACCCCTTCTATTTCTTTAGGGGTTATGGGACCATTTAGTTGATCTAATTGATGCTGATTTAATTTTGGTAGTTGGTATCTGTCTAGGAAATTGTCCGTTTCCTCCAGATTCTCCAGTTGTGTTGAGTATAGACCTTTGTAGTAGGATCTGATGATCTTTTGAATTTCCTCAGTTTCTGTTGTTATGTCTCCCTTTTCATTTCTGATTTTGTTAATTTGGATACTGTCTCTGTGTCCTTTGGTTAGTCTGACTAAGGGTTTATCTATCTTGTTGATTTTCTCAAAGAACTAGCTCCTGGTTTTGTTTATTCTTTGTATGGTTTTCTTTTTCTACTTGATTGATTTCAGCCCTGAGTTTGATGATTTCCTGTCTTCTACTCCTCCTGGGTGAAATTTCTTTGTAGTACAACTTGAAATCATTGATGGTGATACCTCCAGAGGTTCTTTTATAGAATAGAATGGTTTTCACTCTCTTATGCATCTTTTGTTTTTCTCTATGAAGTTGAGAACTGTTATTTCAATGTCTTTAAAATGTGTGTTGGAAATTTGATAGGAATGGCATTGTACCTACAGATTTCTCTTTGTAAGGTGGCAATATTTGCTTTGTTAATCTTACTGATCCATGAGTTTGGGAGATCTTTCTTCTGATATCTTCTGATATCGTCTTCAGTTTCTTTCTCAGGCACTTGAAGTTCGTGTCATACAGGACATTCATAAGCTTGTCTAGGGCTTTGATTCTTTTTTGAGTTGATATTTTTATCCAGCTTCTTTGCTGAAGATGTTTATCAGGTTTAGGAGTTTGTTGGTAGATATTTTTGGGTCACTATCAAATCCTCTGCCAATAGCTCTACTTTGACTCCCCCCTCCCCCAATTTCTATCCTCTTAATCTCTTTTAGTTTTCTTCCTTCTCTAGCTAGAACTTCAAGTGCTATAAGGAAGAGATACAGAGAGAGTGGTTTAAATCTGCAGCAATTTTACTTCTGTAAACATTTCAGATATATACACATGATTTTAGGAACTACTTTTTGATTTCATGCCAGGTTACATCAGGTGATGTTCAGATGGGGGATTACATATTACAACTTAACTTGAAACTAAAAAGCACAGAGCAGGAAATATTTTTGGGAAACCTTTTGTTACCTAGACAGTGGTTATTCAACTCAGACTTGAGGTCATCTATTCTTGCTGTAGCTAGTAAATTTTATTAATAGTTTATGGCCAGTCAGGCCAATTTGCAACTATTGTCCTGAGCCTTTGTGGAGATTCCCTATTTACTAGAGGAGCCCGCCATCACCCTCTAAATAATGTTTCATATTATAGTTGTTTGAATTCCCAGACTATTCTTAATTTCTGACATGCCATCCTGGTCTTTCCCTACCAGCTGTTGAACTTTTATCCTTTCACAATCTACAATATATGGATTTCTCACAAACAATTCTTCCTGTTGTAACTGATTCATTACATCTCCAAATATCTCATTTTCCTTCCTTGTAACTCTGAGTAAAGCTTGGAAAAATGGGGTATCTTGTGTTGAATAATTCATGAATCTTCTTTGACCAAGTCTTGTATTACCTGGTTCTGCTCATCAGGTTCATTGGCATCAGTCTTTGTATGCCCTGGAGTGATCACACTATCAGGAATGTTTTTTGGAACATCACCTGGGCCCTTGATCTATCAAGATCTGGCCAGGATGGATTATATTAACTATTATCATAAAAATCAAGACAAGGCACAGAACCCAAATCCACAGAATTTGATCAATGCACTTGAACAGATTGCAAAAGCAGGATGCCAGGGACCTCTGGGTGGCTAAGTTCCATGGAACACACACCTCAGGTCTGAAAGCATGTCTTTCGCCATCACATAGACTCCACTGGAGTTGGTGTGGCAAGTATGGAGGGAACCATAAACATTTTCAAAGCAGGAATGATACTTTGGGGAATTTAAAAGGTTTTCTTCTTCTTTTAAGAATTTTTGGTGCTCAGAACCATCCGGCGGCGGCGGCAGAACCAGGTACCCGACACAGCCCGAGCTTAAGACCTTCGGGGACTCAGGCCTGGAGTGGGAATTGGGCACAGAATAGCGGGTGCACTCTGCACTCGCGCGCGGGGCGGACCCCGAGCTCCCTGCAGGCAGCTGCCATATTGCCTGCAGCTTCCCGCCCAGCTGGCGGTGGGGAAGCCGGAGGGTCACCCAGCGTCCCAGGTGCTCAGAACCATCCGGCGGCGGCGGCAGAACCAGGTACCCGACACAGCCCGAGCTTAAGACCTTCGGGGACTCAGGCCTGGAGTGGGAATTGGGCACAGAATAGCGAGTGCACTCTGCACTCGCGCGCGGGGCGGACCCCGAGCTCCCTGCAGGCAGCTGCCATATTGCCTGCAGCTTCCCGCCCAGCTGGCGGTGGGGAAGCCGGAGGGTCACCCAGCGTCCCAGGTGCTCAGAACCATCCGGCGGCGGCGGCAGAACCAGGTACCCGACACAGCCCGAGCTTAAGACCTTCGGGGACTCAGGCCTGGAGTGGGAATTGGGCACAGAATAGCGGGTGCACTCTGCACTCGCGCGCGGGGCGGACCCCGAGCTCCCTGCAGGCAGCTGCCATATTGCCTGCAGCTCCCCGCCCAGCTGGCGGTGGGGAAGCCGGAGGGTCACCCAGCGTCCCAGGTGCTCAGAACCATCCGGCGGCGGCGGCAGAACCAGGTACCCGACACAGCCCAAGCTTAAGACCTTCGGGGACTCAGGCCTGGAGTGGGAGTTGGGCACAGAATAGCGGGTGCACTCTGCACTCGCGCGGCGGACCCCGAGCTCCCTGCAGGCAGCTGCCATATTGCCTGCAGCTTCCCGCCCAGCTGGTGGTGGGGAAGCCGGAGGGTCACCCAGCGTGCCAGGTGCTCAGAACCATCCGGCGGCGGCGGCAGAACCAGGTACCCGACACAGCCCGAGCTTAAGACCTTCGGGGACTCAGGCCTGGAGTGGGAATTGGGCACAGAATAGCGGGTGCACTCTGCACTCGCGCGCGGGGCGGACCCCGAGCTCCCTGCAGGCAGCTGCCATATTGCCTGCAGCTTCCCGCCCAGCTGGCGGTGGGGAAGCCGGAGGGTCACCCAGCGTCCCAGGTGCTCAGAACCATCCGGCGGCGGCGGCAGAACCAGGTACCCGACACAGCCTGAGCTTAAGACCTTCGGGGACTCAGGCCTGGAGTGGGAATTGGGCACAGAATAGCGGGTGCACTCTGCACTCGCGCGCGGGGCGGACCCCGAGCTCCCTGCAGGCAGCTGCCATATTGCCTGCAGCTTCCCGTCCAGCTGGTGGTGAGGAAGCCAGAGTCAGCCAGTGTGCCAGGTACCCAGACCCAGCCGGAGGCCGAACCAGCCTCCCATCCAGCCAGTGGCAGGGAAGCTGGAAACCGGACCCAGCCAGCTTCCCAGCAGCTTGGGACCAGCAGGCGGAACCAGATAACTGAGATATCCCAACTTTAAGACCCCTGGGGAAACAGGATATCAGACAGCGAACCCTGAGCAGGAGCAGTGCAGAGCAGCCGCCCAACAGGCGGAACCAAATACCTGGGATATCCTGAGGTTAAGACCTCGGGGGACTCAGGCCACCTGTCAGCAATCTGTGAGCAAGAGCCCCGCAGGACAGTGATTCAGGTATCCCAGTCACTGGGAAATAGCCTTACAACCCCACAGGAGGGTCAAGCACCAGCTAGTATCTACAGGACCAACTAACACCAGAGTTAACCAGATGGCAAAAGGCAAACGTAAGATCGCTACTAACAAAAATCAAGGCAATATGGCGGCATCCGAACCCAGTTCCCCAACAGCAATAAATATTGGATACCCCGAAACACCAGAAAAACAAGACTCAGATCTAAAATCACTGGTCAGGATGCTGATAGAGGAACACTTAGATAAATCTCTTAAAGTAATACATGAGAAAATAGATCAAAAGCTAGAAGCCATTGCAAGACAAACACAATTAAATCCCAGATATCTCAACACACCAGAAAAACAAGACTCAGATCTAAAATCACTGGTAAAGATGCAGATTGAGGATCACTTAGATAAATTTCTTAAAGTAATAGAGGAGAAAATAGATCAAAAACTAGAAGCCCATACAAGGCAGACACAAAAATCACTTAAAGAAATCCAGGAGAATATAGAGCAAAAAGTGAATCCCAATAAGGGGGAGAAACAAAAATCACCCAAAGAAATACAAGAGAACATGGGTCAACGAGTAGAAGTCATAAAGGAGGAAACACAAAAATCCCTTAAAGAATTACAGGAAAACACAAACAAGCAACTGAAAGATCTGAGCAAAACCATACAAAATCTAAAAACAGAAGTAGAAACAACTAAGCAATCGCAAAGGGAGACAATGTTGGAAATAGAAAACCTTGGGAAGAAATCAGGAGTCATAGATGCAAATATCAACAATAGAATACAAGAGATAGAAGACAGAATCTCAGATGCTGAAGATACCATAGGAACCATGGATTCAACAATTAAAGAAAATGCAAAATGCAAAAAGCTGGTAACCCAAAACATTCAGGAAATCCAGGACACAATGAGAAGACCAAACCTAAGGATTATAGGGATAGATGAGAATGAAGATCTACAACTTAAAGGGCCAGCAAATATCTTCTACAAAATTATGGAAGAAAATTTCCCCAACCTAAAGAGAGAGATGCCCATGAATATACAAGAAGCCTTTAGAACCCCAAATAGACTGGACCAGAACAGAAATACTTCCCGTCACATAATAGTCAAAACCCCAAATGTACTAAACAAAGAAAGAATATTAAAGGCAGTAAGAGAAAAAGGACAAGTAACATATAAAGGAAGACCTATCAGAATTACACCAGACTTGTCACCTGAGACCATGAAAGCTAGAAGATCCTGGGCAGACCTTATGCAGACCCTAAGAGAACACAAACTTCAGCCAAGACTACTATACCCAGCGAAACTCTCAATTGCCATAGATGGGGAAACCAAGATATTCCACGACAAAACCAAATTTGCAAGATACTTATCTACAAACCCAGCCCTACAAAGGATAATAGGGGAAAAATACCAACACAAGGGGGGAAACAACACCCCAGAAGAAACAAGATAGAAACCCCATCTCATCCAACCCAAAAGAAGAGAACCACTCAAATACAAATAATAATAACAATTCCCAAAATGTCAGGAAGTAATAATTACTATTCCTTAATATCTCTTAATATCAATGGACTCAATTCCCCAATCAAAAGACACAGACTAACAGACTGGATACGGAAACAGGACCCTACATTTTGCTGCATACAGGAAACACATCTCAGTGTCAAAGACAAACACCTCCTTAGAGTAAAAGGCTGGAAGACAGTTCTACAAGCAAATGGTCCCAGGAAACAAGCTGGAGTAGCCATTCTAATATCAGATAAAATCGACTTTCAACCTAAAGTCATCAAAAGAGACACAGAAGGTCACTTCCTGCTTGTCAAAGGGAAAATCCACCAAGAAGAATTCTCAATACTGAACATCTATGCACCAAATGCAAGGGCACCCTCATTCGTAAAAGAAACTTTACTAAAGCTTAAAGCACACATCGCACCTAACACAATGATTATAGGTGACTTCAACACTCCACTCTCCTCAATGGACCGATCAGGAAAGCAGAAACTAAACAGGGACACAGTGAAACTAACTGAAGCTTTGGACCAATTGGATTTAACAGATATATATAGAACATTCCATCCTAAAACAAAAGAGTATACCTTTTTCTCAGCACCGCACGGTACCTTCTCAAAAATTGATCATATAATTGGTCACAAGACAGACCTCAACAAATACAAGAAGACCGAACTAATCCCATGTCTCCTATCGGATCACTATGGAGTAAAAGTGGTCTTCAATAGCAAGAAGAACTACAGAAAGCCCACATACACATGGAAACTGAACAATACTCTACTCAATGACACCCTGGTCAAGGAAGAAATAAAGAAAGAAATCAAAGACTTTTTAGACTTCAATGAAAATGAAGGTACGACCTACCCAAATCTCTGGGATACAATGAAAGCAGTGCTAAGAGGAAAACTCATAGCCCTGAGTGCCTCCAAAAAGAAACTGGAAAGAGCATACACTAGCAACTTAACAGCACACCTGAAGGCGCTGGAACAAAAAGAAGCTAACTCACCCAGGAGGAGTAGAAGAGAGGAAATCATCAAACTAAGGGCTGAAATCAATCAAGCAGAAACAAAGAGAACCATACAAAGAATCAACAAAACCAAGAGCTGGTTCTTCGAGAAAATCAACAAGATAGATAAGCCCTTAGCTAGACTAACCAAAGGGCACAGAGATAGTATCCAAATTAACAAAATTAAAAATGAAAAGGGGGATATAACAACAGAAACAGAGGAAATTCAAAAGATCATCAGATCCTACTACAAAGGCCTATACTCAAAACAACTGGAGAATCTGGAGGAAATGGACAATTTCCTAGACAGATACCAAATACCAAAATTAAATCAGCATCAAGTAGACCAGCTAAACAGTCCCATAACCCTTAAAGAAATAGAAGGGGTTATAGAAAGCCTCCCAACCAAAAAAAGTACGGGACCAGATGGTTTTAGTGCAGAATTCTACCAGACCTTCAAAGAAGACTTAACACCAATACTCTTCAAACTATTCCACAAAATAGAGACAGAAGGGACACTGCCCAACTCATTCTTCGAAACCACAATTACGCTGATACCTAAACCACAAAAAGATCCAACAAAGAAAGAGAACTACAGGCCAATTTCTCTTATGAATATAGATGCAAAAATACTAAATAAAATCCTTGCCAACCGAATCCAAGAGCATATCAAAACGATCATTCACCATGATCAAGTAGGCTTCATTCCAGGAATGCAGGGATGGTTCAATATACGGAAATCCATCAATGTAATCCACTACATAAACAAACTAAAAGAAAAAAACCACATGGTCATCTCATTAGATGCTGAAAAAGCATTTGACAAAATTCAGCATCCTTTCATGCTAAAAGTCTTGGAAAGAGCAGGAATTCAAGGCCCATACCTAAACATAGTAAAAGCAATCTACAGCAAACCAGTAGCCAACATCAAAATAAATGGAGAGAAACTTGAAGCAATTCCACTAAAATCAGGGACTAGACAAGGCTGTCCTCTCTCTCCATATCTTTTCAATATAGTACTTGAAGTTCTAGCGAGAGCAATCAGACAACATAAGGAAGTCAAAGGGATACAAATTGGAAAGGAAGAAGTCAAAGTATCATTATTTGCAGATGATATGATAGTCTACTTAAGCGATCCAAAAAACTCCACCAGAGAACTTCTACAGCTGATAAACAACTTCAGCAACGTGGCTGGTTATAAAATTAACTCAAGCAAATCAGTAGCCTTCTTGTACTCAAAGGACAAGCAGGCTGAGAAAGAAGTTAGGGAAATAACACCCTTCACAATAGCCACAAACAACATAAAGTACCTTGGCGTAACTCTAACCAAACAAGTGAAAGATCTGTATGACAGGAACTTCAAGTCCCTGAAGAAAGAAATCGAAGAAGACCTCAGGAGATGGAAAAATATTTCTTGCTCCTGGATTGGCAGGATCAATATAGTAAAAATGGCCATCTTGCCAAAAGCAATCTACAGATTCAATGCAATCCCCATCAAAATCCCAAATCAATTCTTCATAGATCTAGAAAGAGCAATTCTCAAATTCATCTGGAGCAACAAAAAACCCAGGATAGCTAAAACTATTCTCAACAATAAAAGGACTTCTGGGGGAATCAATATCCCTGACCTCAAGCAGTACTACAGAGCAATTGTGTTAAAAACTGCATGGTATTGGTACAGCAACAGGCAGGTAGATCAATGGAATAGGATTGAAGACCCAGAAATTAACCCACAGACTTATGGTCACTTGATCTTTGATAAAGGAGCCACAACCATCCGGTGGAAAAAAGATAGCCTTTTCAACAAATGGTGCTGGTTCAACTGGAGGTCAACATGCAGAAGAATGCGAATTGACCCACTCTTATCTCCTTGTACTAAGATCAACTCCAAGTGGATCAAGGACCTCCACATAAAACCAGACACACTGAAACTATTAGAAAAGAAACTTGGGAAGACCCTGGAGGACTTGGGCACAGGGGAAAAGTTCCTGAACAGAACACCAATAGCTTATGCTCTAAGATCAAGAATCGACAAATGGGACCTCATAAAATTACAAAGTTTCTGCAAAGCAAAGGACACTGTCAGAAGGACAAAACGGCAACCAACAAAGTGGGAAAAGATCTTCACCAACCCCACATCCGACAGAGGGCTAATATCCAATATATACAAAGAACTCAAGAAGTTAGACCGCAAAGAACCAAATAACCCTATCAAAAAATGGGGCACAGAGCTAAACAAAGAATTCTCACCAGAAGAAATTCGGATGGCCGAGAAACACCTTAAAAGATGTTCAACATCATTAGTCATCAGGGAAATGCAAATCAAAACAACCCTGAGATTCCACCTCACACCAGTCAGAATGGCTAAGATTAAAAACTCAAGAGACAACAAGTGCTGGCGAGGATGTGGAGAAAGAGGAACACTCCTCCACTGTTGGTGGGATTGCAAAATGGTAAAACCGCTCTGGAAATCAGTTTGGCGGTTCCTCAGAAAATTGGGCATGTTACTTCCAGAGGACCCTGGCATACCACTCCTGGGCATATACCCAGAGGATTCCCCTGCATGCAATAAGGACACATGCTCCACTATGTTTATAGCAGCCTTGTTTATAATAGCCAGAAATTGGAAGCAGCCCAAATATCCCTCAAAGGAGGAATGGATACAGAAAATGTGGTATATTTATACAATGGAATACTACACAGCAATTAAAAATAATGAATTCATGCAATTTGTAGGTAAATGGTTAGACCTGGAAAATATCATCCTGAGTGAATTAACCCAATCACAAAAGAATGCACCTGAAATGCAATCACTGATAGGTGGATATTAATGAGCCCAGAAGCCCTAAATACTCAAGACACAAATAGCAAGTCAAATGATTCCCAAGAAGAAGAAAGGAGAGGACCCTGGGCCTGTAAAGATTGCTTCCAGTTTAGTAAAGAAACCGAGGGGGGAGGGGGAATTATTGGGGAACAGATGGGGGGGAGAGGAACTATGGGAACTATGGTGGGTGGGAACTGGGAAAGGGGAAAGCCTTTGGAATGTAAACATAGAATATAGAAAATAAAATTAAAAAAAAAAAAGCAAAAAATAAACAAAAATAAAAGTTAAAAAAAAAAAAAAAAAAAGAATTTTTTATTGTTACTTTAGTTGTTCACATGTGCTCAAATCATATAATCTACATAGACTGATGTGGCCTGGAGAGAATAGCTCCCGCATGGGAAACTTAGAGCTCAGTTGTTCTCCTGGAATTAGGGAAGTTCACTTTTCTATTTGTGCTACCATTTTGTAACAACCTCAGGGTCAGAACTGCCTTCTCCATATGACATGATAATGATGGGACTAGAGGGAGATGAGATGATGACATTTTTTTCCTTATAACTTCTTCTAAGGGCCTCATTCTACAAGGATGTTGGTTAAAGGCCAAGTGAGGTGAGTGTTTCTTTTTCTCTGTTATACTGAGTGGTAGCAAGAAGCAGGCTCTGCTTAGAATGTTAATTATGAGCCATACTGTATAACAAGTGTCACCAGATGCTTTCAGCCATGAAGGTATCAGTTGTAACCATTTATAAAAGAACATAGATTTCACCTAAAGTGATCTCTTTTTATGTATGTGATACCGGAAAGTGGCTATTGAAAAGGGGACAGGGAGCAAGCAGAATAATTGAGAGAGAGAGAGAGAAAGGAAAGGCTAAAGGGTAAAGCTCATCAATGGGTATTGCATATTAAATAAACATGTCATGAAACCCATCGTTTTTACAATGAATGTGCATTAAAAGTCACTTCAGATGCTATAATTTAGAGAGCACATCTGACAGTATTCTCCCAGTGTGTTCTTTATGAATTCCAATTGCCAATTGTTTTAACTTTCAATTCCTATATCAAAACACTGAAATAA
Organism: Apodemus agrarius; assembly: GCA_964023405.1. Taxonomy (NCBI): domain Eukaryota; kingdom Metazoa; phylum Chordata; class Mammalia; order Rodentia; family Muridae; genus Apodemus; species Apodemus agrarius. The sequence goes on along the minus strand of OZ030006.1, from coordinate 83,550,851 downwards.
CTTATAGGGTAAAACTGAGAACACACTGTTATTTGTGTGTAGGAGTACATTTATAGTATTAAGTTATATTTAAATTGTACTTCACATTTTTCTCATTTTACGTTTTTTTCCAGTTAACTGGCTGTGTGAGTTTAATACAATGAAACAAGCTGGGATGATAAAAGAAATATTGACTAATTATTATTTATCAGTAATTTTCTAGTTTTTTTTAGACTCGGTGATTAAGCTTTATATTACTGATACCTATTTCTTATTTACAAATATAGTACAACATTAAACACATTCCATTGGCAGTAATTAGGAATCCAGTTAAATTACTCTGATACCTATTTTACATATAATTAAAATCATTTATGAAAGGCTGCTTTCTGAAATATTTTATGGACTCTTCTCTATGAAAAAAAATTTTTTCAGCTGGTTCCTTGTCACTGCTCCTCTCTAGGCCTCAAATTTTGCCTCACTTTGCCATTCTGCATCACAGAATTACAAATTTTTGAGGAGATTTTTACTAATTTTTAAATTTTAATGGTTTTTTATATTAAGAGTTTTGAAATTATAAAGGCTTATTATAAATATATTTTTTCACCATCCATATGGAGACCTGTCATTATCAACTGCTTGCAAATGTTGCAGAATCTTCATGGTAGCTCTGACCTGATGCAGTATCTCTTGGTATTTAATACATTGTATCTATTGATAAAATGTATGTTAAAAAGTTATTGTTGCAAGCAGTCCCCGATATTTCTTCATGCTAATTGCAAAATAGTAAGAGATGATTGTCAAATGGGTAGGTCTTATTTTTACAATAAGCATGAAGGTTGTTTGAAGAAGACAGGGCTGTGTTTTAATACCATGCTTTTATGAAGTCCTAGCATTAATACTGCTCCATTTTTAGTGTCTATAGGTTTTTGCTATGACTGGCTCAGCTTCAGATCCACTGTAGTAAGGATAATAGTCTAGGTGTACATTAAACTTCTTGGTTTGTACCTCACCAAACTTCTGTGTGTTCTCATCATTCTGTGTGTACTAATTCTAACCATAGTTTCTAGGTCAGGTAACTGTTTTTCTGGAACTTTACTTTCTACTCATTAGAATTCACTGTGTCTATCTAGGAAAATTGCTTGGCAGAGGATTCGTTGATTCTTTTCAGGCCAAAAATGTGTTTATTCCACCCTCACGCTTGATTGATGGTTTGCCTGGACACAGCTGCTACTATTTCTCAGAATTCTGAAACCTCTGTTATTCTTACAAGATTTCTGTTAATACCAACGGCCATTCTGATGACTTAATACTTCTTTCAAACTGATCTTAAAATGATTTGATAATTTTGTGTTGTTACTGGTGTGGTTATTATTTTGAAATTTCTTTTCTATATTTTCTTTATTTCTCAGAGGTTTATTGGGAAAATTCTTGTCATACTGAGTAAATTCGGTTTATTTCACTTTTCATGTCCTGTTGTTTTCAATTTCCTTTTGTATTCAATAAGTTCTATGATTTTTCTTTTTCTATAATGTTTGTAGTTTATAGTACTGCTTTCTGTGACTTTCAATTTATTTTTCACTTTCCTATGTTATAGCACCCTGTGTTTTTCTGAAACTCCCCTTTTCTGGGCTTTAATTTGACAGAAACATTTCTCATATTTCTAAATCTAATCCTTAGACACTTGAAGAAAACAACTCTTAAAATCTCGGTTTAGATTTGTTACCTGGCAAGCTTCATGGTAGAACATGGATTGACTGCCTTGTGTGTCTCCAGCCTAATTTCTTTTGTCTCGTGGGAAGAAAACTGATGAAGGTAAATTGAGTCAAGAAGTGGCTTATCTCTGAGCTACACACATAGTAATTTGTATATACTTAGGAATACTTGGGAAAATTTCAACTCTTGGCCTAGCAAATTATATGCCATCGTTAACATTATATAATAAGTTTTTTTTTTTTGAAAATGTATTGTGTTGGTTTATCCTATGGCAAAGATTTCAAATAAAGTTAATTTTCTCTATGTGTTTCAAAAATACCTATCTGGGAATCTCACCTCACTAAATCTACGTAAAGTTATTCTTACAAATAGGTACACTGGATAGGTTTTCACTAGATCATTGAATGTTTCAGTTAAAATAAATTCAGTTTTAATATTTTAGGTTTTCTTTTTTTTTACTTTTTTTTGAGGTTTTATTCAATTTTGTTTTTATTGAATATAAGATAAGATCATGTGTATTGTCACACTGAAAACAGATTTATGTATTTTATGCTGACAAATTCTAAATGGGAAATAACAAAATAATGTGACATAATAGTACTATGCACAATAGTATGTCAAATGAGTGTTATTGCACTAACTTCTGCATGGAAAATCCAAGGACATTAATATTCACCACAGACAGTTGTTTTTCATGCTAAAATAATGGGGGAAATAACAGAAATGTTTTTTATAAACAATAGAACCTTTTAGCATTTCTCCTGACATAGTATTGAGTGAACTGTTCATTATCAGTGAGGAAAAATTTGCAATTCTCAAACAGTATAAAATTATTTACCCTCAAATCTTCCAAGGTTTCCTCCAATAATTACAAAATAAAATTGTTCATTGAAGAATGAATTCCCAAAGAAATGCAAAGTAAATTTAAGTGATGAATGTCAGAAGTTCATTTTTATTTTCCTGGAATATCAGTTAGTAATGAATATTGGAGATTTAAATGGAAAATGAAGGCAGGTGTGGTGGCACATCTGTATGATCCCAGCATTTAAAAGGCTAAGGGAGGAAGAACATGGGTTTGAGAGAAGTCAGTCTGAACTGCGGGTTATCTCCTTCCCTCTATTTCTTCAACAAACACACACACACACACACACACACACACACACACACAGAGAGAGAGAGAGAGAGAGAGAGAGAGAGAGAGAGAGAGAGAGAGAAATATAACAATACTTAAGTGGAAAACATAATGCAAAATTATAAAATTGATGATATTTTTAAAATGGAACAAAATGCTGTCAGATAATGCCATTACATCACTGGCCACAGAGTATAAATACTAAAAAATATCAAGTGATAATTCATAAGGTTATGTTTATAATCATTATAGATTTGTGGTTTCTTTCTAGAAATTTATATTAAATATCTGCACTGATATTTTGGCAGGAACCATGGATTCAATCAAGTTAACTGGAAGCAGAGGTCACATTCTCCATTTTCCTTGAAATTCACTTTATTTCAAAAACATTTCATGTGTCAGTTTTTCACACAGTCGATGGAAATGTAGTCATACTAGCTTGTGTGAGCACACACACAGAGACAGACAAGCGCATGCGCGCGCGCGCGCACACACACACACACACACACACACACACACTGAACATTGTCATACCTTTTCCAAAATTATGCCATGCAACTTGAGATGAAAATCTGGAGATGATTGCTTCCATAAAGTCTCCTCAGTGACACGTCTGATGCTGGTACTTAATCTCAGGGGAACAGGCTCACAACTGTTCATTGTAATATTCTAGTCGTCATCTGGGTGCTTACTGATGCTAACCTCTGTTTCCAAAGATTAATTCATTCATTTAAGGTATTTAAGAATATCAGTTAGTATCTATGCATTAATACCTTAGTAATAAGCGATTAGTGTTTATTTCTGTTGTCATTATCTATTTCATAAAGATTCCTTTGAACTAGCTTGATTCACTAAGGTCTTCATCTCTTATGATTCCTGAAGAATTATTATTGTTGCTCACAGTGGACAGTTCATCACTCAACACCATGTATATTGTCCCCTAAAAGTCACATAATCACTTTATGTTCTTTGTGAACAGTTATAGATTTTTTTAGGTCATTACTCATTAAGTGTGGTAAAACTTAAAATACAATTGAAACTTGCCATCTATTATATTTGTCTATCCCTTAGATTACTAAATCAACATAAAGAAGAAAAAGATCACCATAAATTCATAAAGCAAGCGTGTTCTAAAATCAAATACTGTGATAATGAGGAGGTAAAGTGATCTTTCTTTTAAAATGTAGAAGTAAGGAGTAAGCAGTTCTTGGTCTCTTATTGCATATCTCTTGAGACAGCTGTTGGTATACGGCTTTGGTTTGGGGGCTGTGTAATTTTAATAGTGATGACTTTTCCACTTTTATGAATGTTTATGAACAAACTTTTAGTTTGAGCACTTACAACTAAATATTACAATTTAAATTATTGTGAAAGCCCCCCAAACTGCAATTGTTTTTAAATTAAACAACTGACTTTTATCATTGGTTGCATATAGTATAAACTCTGCAGTCATAGTAGTTATGGTCTTTTCTGGTCCAGTCTGCTTCAGTGAATGTCAGAAAAAGATGCCAGTTAATCACTTAGAAGATGGGTCATTTTCTGTATGTGACAAATGTGAGAAACATTTGAGAAGAAAATAACATGAAGGTAGACTTTGAAGAACATATATTTGCTAAAAGAAAAAACATTTCAGATTACTATCTTTTCACTTATATTACATTTTATATTATTCATATTACATGTGCTATATTAATAAATTGTAAGCATGAAAGTAATAAAAAATCTTATACATATATCTTTTGAGATATTGCAATTTTAAAATTGGTATATTGCTACTGGTCTTTCAATTTGGTGAGCAGTGCTTTAGTTAATAATGTAGTATTTTTAATTTTTATTTTCTATATTCTTTGTTCCCCCCTACCATACGTCCCATAAGTACTCTCCCCCCCAACTATTCCCCAATCATCCCCCCACCCCACGATTTCTCTGTACTGGGTCTAAAAAACTGGATCCCATCTTTTCAGGCCCAAGGTCCTCTCCTTTCTTCTTCTTGGGAATCCTTTGACTTGCTAATTGTGCCTTGAGTATTTAGGGCTTCTGGGCTCATTAATATCCACTTATCAGTGATTGCATTTCATGTGTATTCTTTTGTGATTGGGTTAATTCACTTAGGATGATATTTTCCAGATCTAGCCATTTACCTACAAATTGCATGAATTCATTATTTTTAATTGCTGAGTAGTATTCCATTGTATAAATATGCCACATTTTCAGTATCCATTCCTCTTTGAGGGATATCTGGGCTCCTTCCAAATTCTGGCTATTATAAACAAGGCTGCTATAAACATAGTGGAGCTTGTGTCTTTATTGTATGCAGGGGAATCCTCTGGGTATATGCCCAGGAGTGGTATGCCAGGGTCCTCTGGAAGTGACATGCCCAATTTTCTGAGGAACCCTCAAATTGATTTCCAGAGCCGTTTTGCCATTTTGCAATCCCACCAACAGTGGAGGAGTGTTCCTCTTTCTCCACATCCTCGCCAGCACTTGTTGTCTCTTGAGTTTTTAATCTTAGCCATTCTGACTGGTGTGAGGTGGAATCTCAGGGTTGTTTTGATTTGCATTTCCCTGATGACTAATGATGGTGAACATCTTTTAAGGTGTTTCTTGGCCATCCAAATTTCTTCAGGTGAAAATTCTTTGTTTAGCTCTGTACCCCATTTTTTGATAGGGTTATTTGGTTCTTTGGGGTCTAACTTCTTGAGTTCTTTGTATATATTGGATATTAGCCCTCTGTCGGATGTGTGGTTGGTGAAGATCATTTCCCACTTTGTTGGTTGCTGTTTTGTCCTTCTGACAGTGTCCTTTGCCTTATAGAAACTTTGTAATTTTATGAGGTCCCATTTGTCAATTCTTGATCTTAGAGCATAAGCTATTGGTGTTCTGTTCAGGAACTTTCCCACTGTGCCCATATCCTCCAGGGTCTTCTCCAGTTTCTTATCTAATAGTATCAATGTGTCTGGTTTTATGTGGAGGTCCTTGATCCACTTGGAGTTGATCTTAGTACAAGGAGATAAGAGTGGGTCGAATCGCATTCTTCTGCATGTTGACCTCCAGTTGAACCAACACCATTTGTTGAAAAGGTTATCTTTTTTCCACTGGATGGTTGTGGCTCCTTTATCAAAGATCAAGTGACCATAAGTCTGTGGGTTCATTTCTGGGTCTTCAATCCTATTCCATTGTTCTACTTGACTGTTGCTGTACCAATACCATGCAGTTTTTAACACAATTGCTCTGTAGTACTGCTTGAGGTCAGAGATATTGATTCCCCCAGAAGTCCTTTTATTGTTGAGAATAGTTTTAGCTATCCTGGGTTTTTTGTTGCTCCAGATGAATTTGAGAATTGTTCTTTCTAGATCTATGAAGAATTGAGTTGGGATTTTGATGGGGATCGCATTGAATCTGTAGATTGTTTTTGGCAAGAGGGTCATTTTTACTATATTGATCCTGCCAATCCAGGAGCAAGAAATATTTTTCCATCTTCTGAGGTTTTCTTCGATTTCTTTCTTCAAGGACTTGAAGTTTCTGTCATACAGATCTTTCGCTTGTTTGGCTAGAGTAATGCCAAGGTACTTTATGTTGTTTGTGGCTATTGTGAAGGGTGTTATTTCCCTAACTTCTTTCTCAGCCTGCTTGTCCTTTCAGTACAAGGAGGCTACTAATTTGCTTGAGTTAATTTTATAACCAGACACTTTGCTGAAGTTGTTTATCAGCTGTAGAAATTCTCTGGTGGAGTTTTTTGGTTCACTTAAGTAAACTATCATATCGTCTGCAAATAATGATACTTTGACTTCTTCCTTTCCAATTTGTATCCCTTTGACTTCCTTAAGTTGTCTAATTGCTCTCACTAGAACTTCAAGTATTATATTGAAAAGATATGATATGGAAAGAGAGGGCAACCTTGTCTAGTCCCTGATTTTAGTGGGATTGCTTCAAGTTTCTCTCCATTTATTTTGATGTTGGCTACTGGTTTGCTGTAGATTGCTTTTACTATGTTTAGGTATGGGTCTTGAATTCCTGCTCTTTCCAAGACTTTTAGCATGAAAGGATGCTGAATTTTCTCGAATGCTTTTTCAGCATCTAATGAGATGACCATGTGTTTTTTTTTCTTTTAGTTTGTTATGTAGTGGATTACGTTGATGGATTTCCATATATTGAACCATCCCTGCATCCCTGGGATGAAGCCTACTTGATCATGGTGAATGACGGTTTTGATGTGCTCTTGGATTCGGTTGGCAAGAATTTTATTTAGTATTTTTGCAACGATATTCATAAGGGAAATTGGCCTGAAGTTCTCTTTCTTTGTTGGATCTTTGTGTGGTTTTGGTATCAGCATAATTGTGTCTTTGAAGAATGAGTTGGGCAATGTCCCTTCTGTCTCTATTTTGTGGAATAGTTTGAAGAGTATTGGTGTTAATTCTTCTTTGAAAGTCTGGTAGAATTCTGCACTAAAACCATCTGGTCCTGTACTTTTTTTGGTTGGGAGGCTTTCTATAACCCCTTCTATTTCTTTAGGGGTTATGGGACTATTTAGCTGATCTACTTGATGCTGATTTAATTTTGGTATTTGGTATCTGTCTAGGAAATTGTCCATTTCCTCCAGATTCTCCAGTTGTGTTGAGTATAGACCTTTGTAGTAGGATCTGATGATCTTTTGATTTTCCTCAGTTTCTGTTGTTATGTTCCCCTTTTCATTTCTGATTTTGTTAATTTGGATACTGTCTCTGTGTCCTTTGGTTAGTCTGGCTAAGGGTTTATCTATCTTGTTGATTTTCTCAAAGAACCAGCTCCTGGTCTTGTTGATTCTTTGTATGGTTCTCTTTGTTTCTACTTGATTGATTTTAGACCTGAGTTTGATGATTCCCTGTCTTCTATTCCTCCTGGTGAATTAGCTTCTTTTTCTTCCAGGGCTTTAAGGTGTGCCGTTAAGCTGCTAGTGTATGCTCTCTCCAGTTTCTTTTAGGATGCACTTAGAGTTATGAGTTTTCCTCTTAGCACTGCTTTCATTGGGTCCCATAGGTTTGGGTAGGTTGTACCTTCATTTTCATTGAATTCTAAAAAGTCTTTGATTTCTTTTTTTATTTCTTCCTTGACCAAGGTGTCATTGAGTAGAGTATTGTTCAGTTTCCATGTGCATATGGGATTTCTGTTGTTTTTGTTGCTATTGAAGACCACTCTTACTCCATGGTGATCTGATAGGAGGCATGGGATTAGCTTAATCTTCTTGTATTTGTTGACATCTGTCTTGTGACCAATTATATGATCAATTTTGGAGAATGTACCATGCGGTGTTGAGAAAAAGCTATGTTCTTTTCCTTTAGGATGAAATGTTTTATATATATATATAATGTTAAATCCAATTGGTCCAAAGTATCAATTAGTTTTACTCTGTCCTGTTTAGTTTTTGTTTTCCTGATCAGTCCATTGAGGAGAGTGGAGTGTTGAAGTCACTCACAATTATTGTGTTAGGTGTATTGTGTGCTTTAAGCTTTAGTAAGGTTTCTTTTACGAATGAAGGTGCCCTTGCATTTGGAGCATAGATGTTCAGTATTGAGAGCTCTTCTTGGTGCATTTTGCCTTTGACCAGCAAGAAGTGACCTTCTGAGTCTCTTTTGATGACTTTAGGTTTGAAGTCAATTTTATCTGATATTAGAATGGCTACTCCAGCTTGTTTCCTGAGACCATTTGCTTGTAAAATTGTCTTCCAGCCTTTTACTCTAAGGCAGTGTTTGTTTCCTGTATGCAGCAAAATGTAGGGTGCTCTTTCTGTATCCAGTCTGTTAATCTATGTCTTTTTATTGGGGAATTGAGTCTATTGATGTTTAGAGATATTAAGGAATAGTAATTATTACCTCCTGACATTTTTGAAATTATTTTTTTATATTTGAGAGGTTATCTTCTTTTGGGTTTTATGAGGGGAGGTTTCTATCTTGCTTCTTCCTGTGTGTAGTTTCCTTCCTTGTGTTGGTGTTTTCCCCCTATTATCCTTTGTAGGGCTGGATTTGTGGAAAGATAACGTGCAAATTTGGTTTTGTCATGGAATACCTTAATGTCTCCATCTATGGCTATTGAGAGTTTTGCTGGGTAAAGTAGTTTTGGCTGAAATTTGTGTTCTCTTAGAGTTTGCATGATATCTGCCCAGGATCTTCTAGCTTTCATGGTCTCAGGTGAGAAGTCTGGTGTTATTCTGATAGGTCTTCCTTTATATGTTACTTGGCCTTTTTCTCTTGCTGCCTTTAATATTCTTTCTTTGCTTAGTACATTTCGAGTTTTGATTATTATGTGACAGGAGGTATTTCTGTTCTGGTGCAGTCTGTTTGGAGTTCTGTGGGCTTCTTGTATATTCATGAGAATCTCTCTCTTTAGGTTGGGGAAGTTTTCTTCCATAATTTTGTAGAAGATATTTGCTGGCCCTTTAACTTGTAAATCTTCACTCTCATCTATACCTATAATCCTTAGGTTTGGTCTTCTCATTGTGTCCTGGATTTCCTAGATGTTTTGGGTTACAACCTTTTTGCATTTAGTATTATCTTTAACTGTTGAATCAATGGTTCCTATGGTATCTTCGGCATCTGAGATTCTGTCTTCTATCTCTTGTATTCTATTGTTGATATTTGCATCTATGGCCCCCAATTTCTTCCCAAGGTTTTCTATCTCCAATGTTGTCTCCCTCTGCGATTTCTTAGTTGTTTCTACTTCTGGTTTTAGAACCTGGATGGATATGCTCAGATCTTTCGCTTGCTTGATTGTGTTTTCATGTATTTCTTTAAGAGATTTTTGTGTTTCCTCTTTCATAGCTTCTACTTGTTGACCCACGTTCTTCTGTATTTCTTTAAGTGATTTTTTTCTTTCTTCCTTATTGGCTTCTGCTTTTTTATCCATATTCTCCTGTATTTCTTTAAGTTATTTTTATGTTTGCCTTGTAAAGGCTTCTAACTTTTGATCCATTTTCTCCTATATTTCTTTAAGAGATTTATCTATGTATTCTTCTACCAGCATCCTGACCAGTGATTTAAGATCCAAGTCTTGTTTTTCTGGTGTGTTGGGGTATTCCTGTTGTTGGTGAACTGAGTTCAGATGCTGTCATGCTGCCTTGATTTCTGTTAGTAACATTCCTTCGTTTTCCTTTTGCCATCTGGTTATTTCTGGTAATAGTTGGCCTTGTTGTCACTGGCTGGTGTTTGAACCTCCTGCGAGGCTGGGTTCACCTGTTGTTTCTCTACTGGTGACTATGCTGCAAGATAGAGACTGCCTCTGCGAGTGCTGAGGGGACCTCAGGGAGGGCGGTTCCCAACCGAGTTGGTGCAAGGCCGGAGGGCATGGAGATGTCTCTTCAGCTGCCGCCCTTACCCTGGTTAGTGGGGTGAGCCTGGAGGATCCTCCCGAGTGATGGTAGCCCCTGATTGAATCTGTCTACCTGGGCCTCTCTAGCTGTGTCCGGGTAGCAATATGGAGGCCTACTGCGACCTCTGCTGTAAGGGGCCACTGGCAGGCTGCTCCCAGCTGCCTTGTTGCAAGGTCAGAGGGCGTGGAGAAGTCCCGCAGAGCCTCTGCCCTGGCCCAGCCTGGTGGCGAGAGCCTGGCGGATCCACCCACGCTATGGTAGCCCCGGCTGGAGTCTGTCTACCTGGGCCTCTCTAGCCCTGTCCTGGTAGCAATATGGAGGCCTACCCTGACTGTTGCTCTTATTGTAGAGTTATTATATAATTACTTAAGATTAATTCATTTTATTTTACATATATGAATATTTTGTTTGTATGTATGTATGTGTGCCACCAATATTCATGTCACAAACAATGGATTCCCCCAACCTAGAGTCACAGTTGGTCATGATCCATCATATTGTTGCTATGAATCTAATCCTAGTCCTTTGTAATAGTTAAAAGTGCTCTGAACTAATAGTCCATATCTACGACCTAAACCCCAAAGCTTTTCTGCACACAGAATATCAGTATGCAATTACTGTAAATGCATGTTTATGAGAGTATTAGATGTTATATGATAGTCAGTTCTACTAACTTCTGAATTATTTCTATATATACATGTATGCATGCATCTGTTGCTATATGTGGAATATACTAATGAAGTTGAAAATATAATTAGGCACCGTTTTCCTCACAAGATTCTGCATCAGTGTAGTCATTTTCTATTTCTTTATCACAAAGCTGATTTTAAAGTACTGAATTAAATCAATTCAATAATAAATTGACCCTGGTAACCTGTCCAAGTAACCTACAGAAGCACTTAAGTTAAGATTGTTGAGTGAAACTTTAAATGTTTCTGGGTCCTGGTGATATATGATAATACTTGGGACCTTGTTTTCAACTGTATTGGAAGGAATCTCAAACAGCAATTCACAAACAGAATATCAATTTGGTCAACCTCAGCATCACATGTTTGTCATAATGTATGGAAAATAGCATTTGTCTTAATGTCACATGTTTTCTCTTATTGGAGGCTCCAGGTTCCACATCACTAGGAGTGATTTTGTAACTTTTAGAAACTATGGAAACCAGGAAAGCAAATTTGGACCATTACCAGTACAGGAGCGAGTGTGAGCAGTAGACAGCAGAATATCAGGATGCAAGTATCTGACCTAGGAAATGGAAAAGATAGTGCTACTTAGTGGTGAGGAGGCAGGTATATACAGAAGAAGTGGGGAAGAAAGTAAAGAGTAACAGCAGGGCAGAATTTATCAAATAGATAAATGGGAAAATGATGGGTTCTTAGGTAAAGGTGGGGGAGACAAATACAGAGAAGAGAGTACATAGGTAAAATAACAACACAGATGGCTGGAAAAGCTATAACACATCATATTGTTAGTGGTTTACTTTTCTCCCCCACAAAAATGGAAGAAAAAAACAGTGTTTGTCTTAATAGCTCATAGTAGTTCTTTAATCCTTACTTGGAGTTCACACAGGGCTTTAATGTGATAGGAAGTGAACTGGAATTTATCTAGGACCATTTATACCTATAATAATAACATAATTATAAGGTTGTGGAAAGTACACTATTGTTCTCCCAATGTATCTTCATCTTTAAATCTTTATTCAGAAGAGGTAAAACTTCATGATTTAAAAACATTAAAAACGATTAATTGAGATAGATCTTTTGGTGACTAAAATAGTGAGATCATCATGAATTATCACAGTGATTCCATCAGAATTAAGAATCAAAACAAGGATAGTTTCAAAACATTAAATTATAAATATAAATATAACATAAAATTATAGAATATGAGGCAGAGTCTCATAATATTTTTCCCAGACAAACATTCATTTTGTTCAGTTCATGGATGTGATAAATATTCTGTACTCATTACTACTATTTCAGGAGTAAATTAATAGATGAGTCAATTGAAATCAATAGAATTGGATTTCTAATATGTGAGAAATAGTTGCATGATAAAAGTGCTCATACTGTATAGATATAAAGATAAAGATACTTTTTATCTGTAATAATTTATACCAGAAGATACATGGATGATATTTAGACATGTAGAACATCAGATGCTAAAGAGATATATTAAAGAAGAATTTGTAGAGAAAATAGAATGTTGATATAGACACACCGCTCAATGAATCTGAAATTTCATGCATACTCTGCTTTCTTTTTCAGGTATATGAAGTACACTTCTACCATGCTCTTAAGATGACTACCCTGCATTTATGTCCTCATTAGAGAATGTCCTTTATTTTCAAACTGGACTTGGATTCTTAGCCAATATGATTCTTCTTCTCTTCTGTATCTTCATAGTACTAGGTCACAGACCTAATCCCATGGACCTGATCTCCTCTCAGTTGACCTTCATTCACATAATGATGTTTCTCACTGGAGGAAATATTTGGCTTTCAGACATATTTGAGTCACTAAACATTAAGAATGACATCAAATGTAAAGTAAATTTTTATGTAAGCAGGGTGATGAGAGGCCTCTCTATCTGCATCTCCTGCCTCCTCAGTGTGTTCCAGGCAGTCACAATCAGTCCCAGTACCTCTTTGCTGGCAAAATTTAAACAGAAACGTAAAAAATACATAATCAATGCTTTATTTTACATTTGGCTTTTCAATTTGTTTGTCAGTAGTGGTATGCTGTTCTATGTTGGAGGTGTTTCCAATATGAGTGATACCAAGCAGATGAAGGTCACTAAATCCTGCTCACTCTTCCCCATGAACTCCATCATCAGGGGATTGATTTATACACTGTCAACCTCCAGAGATGTGTTTCTTGTATCAGTCATGCTGACCACAAGTGCATACATGGTGAATATCCTGCACAGACATCAGAGGCAATGCAAGCATCTTCATAGCATCAGCCACCTGAGAGCATCCCCTGAGAAAAGAGCCACACAGACCATCTTGCTGCTGGTGGTTTTCTTTGTGGTCATGTACTGGGTGGACTTCATCATCTCCTTCACCTCAATCCTGTTATGGATGTATGATCCAGTTGTCCTAACTGTTCAGAAGTTTGTGATATATGCCTATCCCACAATTACTCCTTTGGTACAAATCAGTTCTGATAAGAGAATAATAAATGTGCTAAAATCCTTGCTGTCCAAGTGCCACTAGATTTTCTAAAAAAAATATTTTCCTCAATTCAAAATAACTCTTAACATTTTTATGTACAAATGTTGTACCAGCATGTATGCATGACTGTATTCCTAATACACATAAAGGTCAGCAGATGTCTTAGGATCCCCTGAAACTGCAGGTTCAGATGACTGTAAGTGCCATTCTGATACACCCCCCACTAAATCTGTTTTTTTTTCTAAATTACAGACTTTTATTAAACCTCAATAGTTCATCTAGGAAAGTGACATTTTTCATATGATTCAAATAAAGTTTCTGATATTACATTCATATATTCTTTTGATGTTACTGATGCCAAATCTTATAAACATAAGTTCATTGTACCCCATAAGTTGTTCTTTTGACCTGAATTCTCTTCTTTCTTCTTTTTACTTCACCATAAAAGTGTCCTTGACACTAAGGTTATTTAAATAAAGCTCCTTGCTTAATTGTAAGCCATTTTTGAAACCATTTTAATCTATGTTCATTCATAAAGTTTACCTAAAATCATAGCTTTAATTCTGCTTATTAATTCAAACTTCTCTGGATCATAACTTGGTGGGGATTTTTGTTTTCCATTTTTTTACCACAGTTACTCAAATAGTCCTATTTGAAACTTTCTTATATCTGCTTATTTGCACTTCATTTAATCTGTATTTATTGAAATATCATCAATTAATAAAAAAGGTTTATACAGAGATACTTAATGTCTAGTGAGGTTTTTGTGAATAACCATATGCTTGTGTATATATCCACAGACAAAGAATGTGTGTTCATGAAGACTTTGCAGCCAGGGGACAACACTGGCTGTTGTTTCCCAGAAGCAATTCATCTTGGCATATTCTGCTAAGTAGTTCTTCTAGAAGCCTACAGAGTATGCGGCTTCTGGACCTGCAGCTTACCAAATAGGCTCTTACCAAACAGAGGAGTCCACCAGATAAGGTTTCTCCCATCTCAGCTCCCAGGTTCTGGGATCACAGTTCTTCAACCATACCCCACCATTCAATAATTATATTCCTCTCATATTGGAAATAGTTTTTCATACTATATATTTTGATTGGTTTTCCTGTTCCCCTAGTCCTACCAGTTCATCCACATCTCCTCTCCCATCTAGAGAAACAGTTTTTCTGTCTCTCTTTGTGAAATTAAAAGGCATTTCAGCAATAATAAGAAAAGAAAAAACAATAATTAATAAGTTGACAAACCACAACAGAGAAAAACAAACAGTTGAAAGTGTCTAAGAAAAAGAACAATAAACATATACAAAGAAGCATAAAAGGCCAACACAAAGTGAATTCAATGAAATATTAACAACTCCTTTGCATAAATGACTTTGATTTTGTATTTTATATGTCACTTTGTGTTTGTTATCTTCTACAAGGCAGAGTGATTCATTTCCCAAAGTGAGACACCCTTGTAGAAAACAAGTGTTTCATTTGCAACTGGGTCAGAGGAAGATAGTTTTTGGGTTAGGGAGGGACTTTATTGCTACTCTAGTATACTATCAAGGGCAATCGGTGCAGTCGCTGGGCATGCTGCCACAGTCCCTGAGTTTATATGTGTCCATTGTGTGGCATTTAGATGGCCTTGTTTACTTTGTGTTCTCCATCCATTCTGGCTATTCTAGGCTTTCTGTCACCTCTTTCACCAAGTTCACTGGGCCCTGAACAAAAGAATTTAATGGAGACATCCAATATAGGACTAAGAGTCTCAAGTTTTCTCACTCTCTGCATATTTTCCTGCTGTGGGTCTTTGTATCTCTTCCCATCTGCTGATGGAAGAACTTTCTATGATGATGATTTAGCAAGACTCAGATCCCCGAGCCCAGTAGAGTGTCATTAGGAGTCATTTTATTACTACATTCTATTATAAGAACACTAGTGTTGATTTTCTCCTTGGTCCCTGGCCTATCTAGTCTCAGGTCCTTGACTGTAAGTATGGAGAACCAGGTTCACCTTGAAGGAGGGCTGGGGATGGAATAGAAAGGACAAGTGGGCAAGAGAAATAACATCATATTGATTTCCAGAGTAGATGTACAAGTTTCTGTTGATAAACCACATGCTTGATATCCTCATCAGCATATGCCCTTGCTTTAGTTTTTTTATATTAGCCTTTCAGGTAAATATGAGGTGGAATATCAGAGACATTTGATTAGTCCTTCCCTGATTAGTAAGGACATTGAACATTTCTTTATTTGATTTTAGTTGGGACCTTATAACTCAATTCTTGTGCTGCTTACCATTTTTTCATTTGTTTAATTTTCTTGTGCTTTTCAACAATTTAATTAACTCTCCCATGTTTCAGTGTATTTCCATAGCATCCTTTTTTCTGAGACAGAGTTTCTCTGTGTAACCCTGGCTGTCCTGGAACTCACTCTGTAGACCAGGCTGGCCTTGAACTCAGAAACCCACCTGCCTCTGCCTCCCAAGTGCTGGGATTAAAGGCATGCGCCACCACTGCCCTGAATATTTCTTTAAATGCTCCCCAGCTATTAGAATTTCCTGTCTTGAGAATTCTCTCTTTATCTTTGTTCTCCATCTTAAAACTGGGTTAATTGGTTTGTTGCTGCCTAGATCCTTAGGATTTTTTTTTGTACATTTTGAATATTAGCCATCCATGGGATGCAGAGATGGAAAAGTTCTTTTTCCAATCAGTAGGCTACCATTTTGTACCACTGTTGGTGCACTTTGTTTTACATAAGTTTGCAGTTTCCTGAGGTCCTATTTATTAATTGCTGATCTTAGTGCCTGTGTTATTGGTGTTCTGTTCAGGAATTTGTGATTTGACAATGTGTTCAAGGATATTCTTCTTTCTCTTCTACTTGATTTAGTGTGTTCAGTTTTATGTTGATGTCTTTGATTCATTTGGACTTCTGTTTTGGGCAGAGTGATAAATACAGAACTATGTAAATTTTTCTACATGCAACATGCAGACATTCAGTTAGATTAGCACCACTTGTTGAGCATTATTTCTTTTATTTAATTGTATATGTTTGAATTATTTGTCAAAAATCAAATATTCCAAAGTGTGTGGGTTTCTGGATCTCCAATTTGATTCCATTGATCAGCCTGTTTGTTTCTATACCACTACTGTGCAGTTTTTATTTATATTTTCTTGTAGAACAACTTGAAATCATTGATGGTGATACCTCCAGAAGTTCTTTAATAGTATAGAATGGTCTCAACTATTTTAAATATCTTTTATTTTTCTATATGAAGTTGTGAATTGTTATTTCAATGTCTTTAAAAATTGTGCTGGAATTTTGAAAGGAACGTAATTGTACCTATAGATTTTTTATAAGATGGAAATTTTTCCTGTTAATCCTACTGATTCATGAGCTTGGGAAATCTTTCTTCTGCTATCTTCTTCTAATATCTTCTTCAGTTTCTTTCTCAGGGATGTGAAGATTGTGTCATAAAGGACTTTCACTTGCTTGACTAGGGTTTTGATTCTTTATTAAGTTGATATTTTTATCCAGCTTCTTTTCTGGAGGTGAATATCAGCTTTAGGAGTTCTTTGGTGGATTTTTAGGAGTAGATACACTATCATATACTCTGCTAATAGCTCTGCTTTGACTTTTGTCCCCCAATTTCTATCCCCTTATGGTCTTTTAGTTTTCTTGCTTCTCTAGCTAGAACTTCAAGTGCTATATGGAAGAAAATACAGAGAGAGTGAATAGCCTATCCTTTTCATGATTTTAATGGAATATTTTTAACTTCTCCCTCATTTAACTTGGGGTTGGCTATTGACTTGCTGTATGTTGCCTATATTGTATTTAAGTATAGGCTTTGTATCACTGCCCTCTCCAAGAGTTTCAACATGAAGGGATGGTGGATTTTGTAAAAGGCTTTTTCAGCATCTGAGATGATCAGATGATCATATTTTTTTATTAAATATGTTTATATTGTGGATTATGTTGTTGGATTTTCCTATATTAAACCACCCCTGCATCTCTGTGATGAAGCCAAATTAGTCATGCTGGATGATGTTTTTGAGGTGTTCTTACATTTGTTTTGCTAGTATTTTATTTAATATTTTTACATCAACTTTCGTTAGGGAAACTGGTTTGAAATTCTATTCCTTTGTTGAGTCTTTATGTGGTTTAAGTATCAAGGTCATTGTGGCCTCATAGAATGAATATGAAATGTTTCTGCTGTTTCTATTTTGTGGAATAGTTTAAGGTGTATTGATATTAGGTCTTCTTTGAAAATCTGGTAGATATCTTTTCCAAAACTTTCTGGCCCTAGGCTTTATTTTAATTTTTATTATTTATTATTATTTTGGTTGGGAGACTTTTAAATGCTACTTCTATTTCCTTAGGAGTTAAAGGGATGTGTTCCAGGTGGTGGTGGTGCACGCCTTTTATCCCAGCATTTGGGAGGCAGAGGCAGGCAGATTTCTGAGTTTGAGGCCAGCCTGGTCTACAGAGTGAGTTCCAGTACAGCCAGGGTTATACAGAGAAACTCTGTCTCAAAAAAAAAAAAAAAAAAAAAGAAACCAAAACAAAACAAAAAACCAACAACAAAAAGGAGTTAAAGGGATGTTTAAACAGTTTAAGTGTTCTTGATTTAAATTTGGTAAGTGGTATATGTCTAGTACACCATCTATCTTATTTACATTTTCCTATTTTGTGGAGTACAAGATCTTGAATTAATGATTCTTGAATTTCTTCAGTGTCTGTTGTTATGTCTTCTTAGTCATTTCTGATTTTGTTAAATATGATGCTTTCCCTTTACCCGTTAGTTAGACTGTGGTATCCCTGTTGAAAACAGAAATAGAAAAAGTGAAACAGACAAAAACAGATAAAGAGGATGGAGGGAGGGATAGAGGAAGAGAGAGAGATACAGAGAGAAACAGAGAGAAAGAGAGAGGTAGGAATAGGGAGACAGGGGGGAGAGAAAGGGAGAGGGAGAGAGGCCCACACATCCATGAATTCCCAGGAACTCAAGTTCCAGATGAAAAGCAAGTGTCAAACTCCCATTTTAAGGACTTTATAGGCCTCAGACACATTTCCTCTTGGGTTTTGAAAAAAATCCATTTGTTAATGGATTGGTGTTAATATGAATCTTTTATTCCAGTTGTAAATTTTTTCTTATATGAAATGTGGTGTCTGTGGGTTTGATACATATTTCTTTAAAAATATAAAAGGAACAGTTTTCCCATGATTGGATTGATATGTCCATTTTTTATCTTTTCTGATTGCTATTTGGTCAAATTCTATTTTGTCAGATATTAGGAAGTGACAACAGCTGCCTTCCTGGTTGATTGGAGCACTATTGCATACCCTTTTATCTAAGGTGGCACATATCTTTAAACTAAGATGAGTTCCTGGGAAGCAGTTGGAGAGTGGAATTTAATTTATGATTATTTATGCCAGTCTGTGACTTTTCAGTCACATTCAGGAAATGTAAATTATTATTGAAATGTGTATGTCAGTTCCAATTTCCCTGTTGTTGATTTCTGCTGTTGTGTTCTCAGTGGTCCTTTGTAGTTTCACATGTGTTGCTTCCTATTTTTTTCCCTTTCTCTCTGCTATGCTCATTCCTCTTTTCAGTCCAAAATCATGCTTCCTATAGTACCTCAGGTTTGGTTTGTATAATATAAGAATCACTAAGGCTGCCTATGTTGTAGAAAATTGTTCGTCTTCCTTCATTCATGGCAGTAGATTATTGGGTATATTACTTTAAATTGACTGTCATTGAGGACTTTTTATGTATTACAGCAGTCTCTTCTTGTTTAAAGTTTACCTTAAGAAATCAGCAGCTCCCACTCCAACACTCTGCTATAATTAGGGAAGTTAATTTTTCTATTTGATGGGTTTTGTGAACTAGCAGTTTATCTGTTAGATTTTTCAATCCTCTCTTCTTGTTTTGTATAATCAGTGTTTTTAGTATAAAATGCATGAAAATTTTATTTCTGCTCATCATTTCTGTGTTTTTTCTGTGCTTTATGTGGGATATGGATGTATCTTTGGACTGGATTATTTTATGATTTTTATTGAAGTTCTTATGTTTGACATTGATTTGGAATTAGTTTCCCTTCCTTGTCCCTATAACTTGAAGTCATGACTTATGTCATGGTGTCGTCCCACATACACAATACTTTCTAGGCATGCACTCTGTCACTGAGCTACATTCTAGTCAAATGTCACAGATTCTCCTGATAAAACAGTAAGGGAATTTCACTTCTATCTCCTATGCAAGAAAGATTACTTTTCCTAAGTGTGTTTGGAGGAGGTGATATTTTCCTAATTTTATCACAAGAGCTGCTAATTTCTAGGGAGAAAATGACGACAAGGTCAAGCAAGTATGGAGGGGACCATGAATGTTTTCAAAACAGGAACGATACCTTGGGGAATCAAAAAGCTTTTCTTCTTCTTTTAAGAATATTTTTATTGTTACTTTTGTTGTTCTCAAGTGCTGAGATCACATAATACACATAGACAGATGTGGCTTGGAGAAAATAGCTCACACATGGGAAACATAGAGCTCAGGTGTTCCTACTGTTCTCCTGAAATTAAGGAAGTTCACTTTTCTACTTGTGGTGCCACTTTATAACAACCTCAGGGTCAGAATTACCTTCTACATGGACATGATAATTATGGGACTAGAGGGAGATGAGATGATGATATTTTTTCCTTATAACTTCTTCTTAGGGCCTCATTCTACAAGGATGATTGTTAAAGGCCGAGTGAGGTGAGTGTTTCTTTTCCTCCACTTTACACTAAGTGGTAGCAGGAAGCAGGCTCTGCTTAGAATGTTAATTATGAGCCATACTGTACAACAAGCATCACCAGATGCTTTCAGCCATGAAGGTATCAGTTGTAACCATTTATAACAGAATATAGATTTCACTTATTGTGATCTCTTTTTATGTATGTGGTATTGGAAAGTGGCTCTTGGAAAGAGGACAGGGGCCTAGCAGAATGATGGAGGGAGAGATAAGCAAGGCTAAAGGGTAAATTTCATCTATGGGTATAGCATGTTGAATGAATATGTCATGAAACCCAACATTTTTACAATGAATGTGCATGTAAAAGTCACTCCAGATGCTATAATTTAGAGAGCACATCTGACAGAGTATTCTCCTGAGTGTGTACTTTATGAATTCCAATTGCCAACTATGTTAGTTTTCAATTCCTATAGCAAAACACTAAAATAACTTATAGGGTGAAAACAGAGAATACACTTTTATTTGTGTGAAGGAGTATATTTCTAGTATTAAGTTACATTCAAATTGTACTTTGCAATATCTCATTTTACTTCTTTATCCAGTTAACTGACTGTATGAATTTAATATAATGAAACTTATGCTAGAATGATAAAAGAAATATTAACTAATTATTGTTTATCAGTAATTTTCTAAGTTTTTTTAGTCTCAGTAATTAAGATTAACATTACTGATACCTATTTCTTATTAACAATTTTAGTGCAACAGTCAGCTCATTCCATTGACAGTAATTAGGAATCAGGTAAATTACTTTGATAACCTCTTTTACATATAATAAAACATTTTCAGAAGACTGCTTTCTGAGATGTTTTGAAGACACTTCTCTATGTAATTTCTGTTTCTAGTTTGTTCCTTCTCACTGCTCCTCTCTATGTCTCCCATGTTTACATCTCTTTCCCATTCTTGTTCATGAAATTACAAAATTTTGAGGAGAAATTTACTAATTTTTAAATTTTAATTACTTTTTATATTAAGAGTTTTGAAATTATAGAGGCTGTTTTTCTCCATTCATATGGAAACCTATCATTATCACCTATTTACAAATGTTGCTGTATCTTCATGGGACCTCTGACCAGATGCAGTAAGTCTTGGTATTTAATACATTCTATCTATTGATAAAAATGTTTGTTAAAAAGTTATTGCTGTAAGTAGTCTCTGATATTTCTTCATGTTAATTGCAAAATATTAAGAGATGCTAATAAAACGGGTAGACATTATTTTTGCAATAAGTAGGAAAGTTATTTAAAGAAGACAGGTATATTTTTTATACCATGCTTTAATGAAGTTCTAGCATCAATACTGCTCCATTTTTAGTGTTTCTATAGGTTTTTGCTATAACTAGTTCAGCTTCAGATCCACTGTAGTAAGGATAATAGTCTAGGTATACATTAAACTTTTTGGTTTTTGTACCTAGTCAAATTTCTGTTGTTCTCATCATTCTGTGTGTACTAATTCTAATCATAGTTTCTAGGTCAGGTAACTGTTTTTCTGGAACTTTTTACTCATTAGAATTCACTGTGTCTATCTAGGAAAATTGCTTGGAAGAGGATTCATTAATTCCTTCCAGGCCAAAAATTTGTTTATTCCACCCTCACGCTTGATTGATGGTTTGCCTGGACACAGCTGCTGCTATTTTTCAGAATTCTGAAATTTCTGTAATTCTTACAAGATTTCTGTTAATACCAATGGCAATCCTGATGGCTGATACTTCTTTCAAACTGATCTTAAAATGGTTCGATAATTTTGTGTTCTTACTGTTGTGGTTATTACTTTGAAATTTCTTTTCTCTATTTTCTTTATTTCTCAGAGATTTATTGGGAAAATTCTTGCCATACTGAGTAAATTCGGCTTATTTCACTTTTCATGTCCTGTTGTTTTCAATTTCCTTTGTATTCAAAAACATCTATGATTTTTATTTTTCTATAATCTTTGTAGTTTATAGTACTGCTTTCTGTGACTTTCAATTTGTTTTTCACTTTCTTATGTTATAGCACACTGTGTTTTCCTTAAACTCTCCTTTTCTGGGATTTAATTTGACAGAAACATTTCTCACATTACTAAATCTAATCCTTGAATGCTTGAAGAAAAAAACTCTTAAAATCTCAGTTTAGATTTGTTACCTGGCAGACTTCATGGTAGAACATGGATTGACTGCCTTGTGTGTCTCCAGCCTGATTTCTTTAGTCTCATGGGAAGAAAACTGATGAAGGTAAATTGAGTCAAGAAGTGGCTTATATCTGAGCAGACATAGTAATTTGTATATACTTAGGAATACTTGGGGAATCACTTCTCGGCCTTTTGGCTAAGATCAAGTGTAGGAATACTTGGGAAAATTTTAACTCATGGCCTAGCAAATTATACGCCATTGTTAACATTATATAATAAGTTTTTTGAAAATTTAATGTTTGTTTATTTTATGGCAAAGATTTCTAATAAAGTTATTTTTTCTATGTGTTTCAAAAATATCTATCTGGAAATCTCACCTCACTAAATCCATGTAAAGTTATTCTTACAAATAGATACACTGGATACGTTTTTATTAGATCATTGAATGTTTCAGCTAAAATAAATTCAGTTTTAATATTTTAGGTTTTTCTAAATTGAACCTTTTAGCATTTCTCCTAATATAGTATTGAGTGAACTGTTCATTATCAGTGAGAAAAATTTGCAATTCTCGAACAGTATAAAATTATTTACCATTAAATCTTCCAAGGTTTCCTCCAATAATTACAAAATAAAATTGTACATTGAAATATGTATTCCTGAAGAAATTCAAAGTAAATTTAAGTGATCAATATAACAAGTTCATTTTTATTTTCCTGGATATCAGTTAGTAATGTATTTTGGAGATTGAAATGGAAAATGAAGGCAGGTGTGGTGACACATCTGTATGATCCCAGCACTTTCAATGTTAAGGGAGGAGGAACATGGGTTTGACTGAAGTTAGTTTGAACTACGGGTTGCTAGCTCCTTCCATCTGTTTCTTGAACACACACACACACACATACATACACACACACACACACACACACACACACATACAAACACACACACACACTCACAGTGAACATTGTCATACCTTTCCCAAAATTATGCCATGCAACTTGAGATGAAGATCTGGAGATGATTGCTTCTACAAAGTCTCTGCAGTGACACCTCTGCTGCTACTTCATCTCAGGGAAACTGGCCCATAACTGTTAGGTTGTAATATTCTAGTCAGCATCTGTGTGCTCATTGTTACACCTGTGATAAACTCAATTCCCAAAGATCAAGTCATCCATTTAAGTTATTTAATAATATCAGATAACAACTATGCATTAATACCTTAGTAATAAGTGATTAGTGTTTATTTCTCTTGTCATTATTTATTTCATAAAGATTCCATGGAACCAGCTTTGTTTGCCAAGGTCTTCATCTCCTAAGATCCCTGAAGACTTATTATTGTTGCTCAAAGTGGAAAGTTCATCACCCAATACCATGTATCTTGTCACCTCAAAGTCACATACTCACTTTATGTTCTTTGTGAGAGTCATACAGTCTTTAGGTCACTACTCACTAAATGTGGTGAATCTTAAAATAAATTAATACCTGCCATCTATTATATTTGTCTGTCCCTTACATTACTAAAACTCCACAAAGCAGAAGACAAAGATCACCATAAATTTATAAAACATGCATGTTCTAAAATCAAATCCTGTGATAATTAGGAGGTAAAGTGATCTTTCTTTTAAAATGTAGAACTAAGGAGAAAGCAGTTCTTGGTCTGTTTTTGCATATCTCTTGAGACAGCTGTCTGTGCACTGCTTTGGTTTTTAAAGTGTGTAATTATAATAGTGGCTTTTCCACTAATGTTTATGAACACAATTTTTTGTTTTAGTATATACAACTAAATATTACAATTTAAATTATTGTGAAAGCCCCTAAAACGGCAATTGTTTTCAAATTAAACATCTGACTTTTCTCATTGGATGCATATAGTAAAAACTCTGCACTCATAGTAGCTATGGTCTTTTCTGGTCCAGTCTCAGCTTCAGTGAATGCCAGAGAAAGATGCCATTTGATCAATTAGAAGATGTGACAAAAACATTTACAAAGCAAATGATATGAAGATTGACTTTGAAGAAAATATCTTTGGTAAAATAAAAAATCACTTCTGATTGCTAGCTTTTCATTTATATTATATTTTTATATTATTCATATTACATGTGCTATATTAATAAATTATAAGCATGAAAGTCATAATAATATAAATATACATATATTGTTTTTGAATTTGCAATATTAAAATTGTTATATGGCTACCATTCTTTCAATTTGGAGAGCAGAGCTTTAGGTAAGTAATATTATAGAGTTATTACATAATTACGTAAGATTAATTCATTTTATTTTAAATATATGAATGTTTTGCTTGCATGTATGTATATGTGCCACCAACATTCTATGTTACAGGCAAAGGATTCCCCCAAACTAGAGTCACAGTTTGTCATGATCCATCATATCATTGCTATGAATCTAACCCTGGTCCTTTGCAAGAAGTAAAAGTGCTCTTAACCACTAACCTATCTCTACAGCCTTAATCCCAAAGCTTTTCTGCACACAGAATAGCAGTGTTCAGTTACTGTAAATGCATGTTGTTGAATGAATTAGATGTTATATGATGGTCAGTTCTACTAACTTCTGCATTATTTCTATATATCATGCATGCATATATGTGTTGCTATATTTGAATACACTAGCAAAATTGAAAATATAATTAGGCACCCTTTTTCTCATAAGATTCTCCATTAGTGTAGTCATTTTATATTTCTTTAATACAAAGCTAATTTTAAAGTACTGATTTAAATCAATTCAATAATAAATTGATCCTGGTAACCTGACCAAGTGACTTAACAAAGCCAATAAAGTTAAGACTGTTGAGTGAAACTTTAAATGTTTCTGGGTGCTAGTAGCATATGATAACACTGGGACCGTCTTTTCAATGTATAGGAAGGAATCTCAAACAGTAATTGCCAAAAAGAATATCAATTTCATCAACCTCAGCATTACATGTTTGTCATAATGTATGGGAAATAGTGTTTGTCTTAATGTCACGTTTTCTCTTCTTGGAAGCCAGTATCTCCACATCATTAGGTGTGATTATGTAACCTTTAGAAATTATGGAAACCAGGAAAACAAAATCTGACTATTACTAGGATATGGGTGAATGGGAGCAGTAGACAGCAGAATATCAGGATACAAGTATCTGACCTAGGACCCGGGAATGATTGTGCTACGTGGTGGGGAGGAGTCAGGTACATACAGAAGAAGTGGGGAAGAAGGTAAAGAGTAATCACAGGATAGAATTTATCAAATAGTAAAGTGGAAAAAGCTATAGGTTCTTAGGTAAAGGTGGGGGAGACAAATACAGGGAAGAGGGTATTTACATAAAATAAAAACATTGATGGCTAGAAAAAGCTATAACAAATCATACTGTTAAAAGTTTACTTGTCTCCCTTACAAAAATGGAAGAAAAAAATGTTTGCCTTAATAGCTCATAGCAGTTTTTTAATCCTTAATTGGAGTTCACAAAGTGTTTTAATGGGATGGGAAGTGAACTGGACCATTTATAACTATAATAGTTACATAATTAACAGGTCTTAGAAAGTACACCATTGTCCTCCCAATGTACCTGTGACTTTAATTCTATATTCAGATGATGTAAAATTTCATGGAAAAAAATTTAAAAAGATTAATTGAGATAGATCTTTTGTTGATTAACATAGTGAGATAATCACAAATTATCACTGTGATTCCATCAAAATTATGAATTAAAACTAGGATAGTTGCAAAGAACATAATAAAATTATACAATCTGAGGCAGAGTCTTCTGATATTTTTCCAAGACTAACATTCATTTTGTTCAGTTCATAGATATGATAAATATTCTGTACTTATTACTACTATTTCAGGTGCCAACTAAAAGATGAGGCAATTGAAATCAATAGAATTGGATTTCTAAGGAATTAGGTTTAGTT
Source organism: Apodemus agrarius (assembly GCA_964023405.1). Classification (NCBI taxonomy): domain Eukaryota; kingdom Metazoa; phylum Chordata; class Mammalia; order Rodentia; family Muridae; genus Apodemus; species Apodemus agrarius. Next base: position 83,524,716 of record OZ030006.1, on the reverse strand, counting down.
GCATGAGACAAAGTGTTCATACTGTATAGGTATGAATTAAAGGAACTGATTATCTATAATATTTTATGCCAGGAGATACAAGGATGGTATATAGACATGTAGGCAATTCTGATGTTTACAGTATGGAACATCAGAAGTTAAAAAGAGAGATTAATGAAGAATTAGTAGAGAAAATAGAATGATTATATGAGTCAACGAATCACAAGTTTCATATATACTCTGCTTTCTTTTTCAGATAAAGGAAATATACTTCTACTCTGCTCTTAAGATGAGTATTCTCTGCATTTATGTCCTCATTAGAGAATGTCCTTTATTTTCAAACTGGACTTGGATTCTTAGCCAATATGCTTCTTCTTCTCTTCTGTATCTTCATAGTACTAGGTCACAAAACTAAACCCATGGACCTGATCTCCTCTCAGTTGACCTTCATTCACATAATGATGTTTCTCACTGGAGGAAATATTTGGCTTTCAGACATATTTGAGTCACTAAACATTAAGAAGGACATCAAGTGTAAGGCAACTTTTTATGTAAGCAGGGTGATGAGAGGCCTCTCTATCTGCATCACCTGCCTCCTCAGTGTGTTCCAGGCAGTCACAATCAGTCCCAGTACCTCTTTGCTGGCCAAATTTAAACAGAAACGTAAAAAATACATAATCAATGCTTTATTTTATATTTGGATTTTCAATTTGTCTGTCAGTAGTGATATGCTGTTCTATGTTGGTGGTTTTTCCAATGTGAGCAATACCAAGCAGATGAAGGTCACTAAATCCTGCTCACTCTTCCCCATGAACTCCATCATCAGGGGATTGATTTATACACTGTCAACCTCCAGAGATGTGTTTCTTGTAGCAGTCATGCTGATTACAAGTGTGTACATGGTGAATATCCTGCACAGACATCAGAGGCAATGCAAGCATCTTCATAGCATCAGCCACCTGAGAGCATCCTCTGAGCAAAAGGCCACACAGACCATCTTGCTGCTGGTGGTTTTCTTTGTGGTCATGTACTGGGTGGACTTCATCATCTCCTTCACCTCAATCCTGTTATGGATGTATGATCCAGTTGTCCTAACTGTTCAGAAATTTGTGATATATGCCTATCCCACAATTACTCCTTTGGTACAAATCAGTTCTGATAAGAGATTAATAAATGTGCTAAAATCCTTGCTGTCCAAGTGCCACTAGATTTTCTAAAAAAATGTTTATTTTCTTCAGTTCAAAATGATTCACTTATTTTTATTTTTATGTACAAGTGTTTACCAGCATGTATGCATGACTGCATTCCTAATACACATAGAGGTCAGCAGAGGTCTCAGGATCCCCTGAAACTGCAGTTTCAGATGACGGTAGGTGCCAATCTGATGCACCCCATGAAACTCTGTTTTTTCTAAATTACAGACTCCTCTTAAACTTCAGTAATTCAAGTAGCAAAGCAACATTTTCATATGATCAAGTAAAGTTTCTGATATTACATTCATATATTCTTTTGATGTTACTGATGCCAAGTCTTATAAACAAGTTCATTGTACCCCATAAGTTGCTTTTTCAACCTGAATACTCTTTCTTCTTATTACTTTATCATAAAAGTGTTCTTGAACCTGAAATTATTCAAAAGAAGTACCCCAAAAGAATGACTAGCTTTGTAAGCCATTTTTGAAACCATTTTAGTCTTCATTCATTCACAAAGTTTACCTAAATTCATAGCTTTAATTCTGTTTATTAATTCAAATTTCTCTGGATTATAAGTTAATGGGAATTTATTTTTCATTTTTTACCATAGTCACTCAATCAGTCTTATTTGAAACTTTCTTATATCTGTTTATTTGCACTTCATTTAATCTCTGTTTATTGACATATCATCTATCAGTAAATATTGTTTATATACAGATCCATATGTCCAATGAGGTTTTTGTGAATAACTATATGCTTGTGTATATGTCCAATGACAAAGAATGTGTGTTCATGTAGACTTTGCAGCCAGGGGACGACATTAGCTGTTGTTTTTCAGAAGCAATTCACCTTGGGCTCTGACAGAATATGTTGCTTCTGTACCTAGAGGTTACCAAATAGGTTCTTACCAAACAGGAATCCACCATATAAAGATTCTTCCATCTCTGCCTCTCTGGTTCTGGGATCACAGGGGTTCAACAATACCCCATCATTTAATAATCATGTTCTTTTATTGAAAAAAAATGTCATACAAAATATTTTGACTAGGTTTTCCTGTTCCCCTAGTCCTCCTAGTTCTTCCACATCTCCTCTCCCATCTAGAGCAACACTTTTCCTGTCTGTCCTTATGAAATCAAAAGGCATCTCTGCAATAATAGTAAAAGAAGCAACAATAATTTAAAAAATAGACAAATTGGAAGCCAACTCAAGGGGAGACTCCAAGGCCTGGCACTATTACTGATACTATGGTGTAGTTACAGACAGGATCCTTGCATGGCTGCCCTCCCAGAGGCCCTACAAGCAGTTGAAAGTGTCAGATGCAGATACCTACACTCAATGGACAGAAGCCTAGGACCCATGTGTTTGAATTATGGAAATGTTGGAAGAAGCTGAGGAAAAGAGTGACACCAAAAGAAGACCAGCAGTCTCACTAACTTGAACACCTGAGATCTCTCAGACATTGTGCCACCAACCAGACAATACATACCAGATAATATAAGACCCCCAACACATATGCAGGAGAGGACTGCCTGGTCTGGCCCAGTGAGAGAAGATTCACTTAATCCTCTAGAAATTTGAGCCCCCAGGGAGTAGGGAGGTCTGGTGGGCCATGAGTGGGGAAGTGGAGACACTCTCTTGGAGATAGGAGAGGTGGTATGAGAAGAGGGACAATCAGAGAGCAGACTAGGAGAGGCATAATAACTGTACAATAAAAATAAAGTTTAAAAAATAAAAAAAATTCCATTTTGTAGCTGTCTAATTTGTCTGAATGATGATATCTTTTGCCATGCAGATGATTTTTAATTCACAAAGTCCCATTTAATAATTGTTGTTCTTAGTGCTTGTATAATCAGTGTTCTGTTCAGAAAAAATATCTTCCTGTAGCAATTACTTCAACAGTGTTCCTAACTTTTTCTCATGTCTAGTTCAATGTATCTGCCATTATATTGAGGACATTGCTCCAGTTAGAGTTTAGATGGCATCTTAATGCTGAACATCTCTACCCTAAATACAAAGCCACCTACATTTATGAAGAAAATATTTCTTTTTTAAAGATTTATTTATTATTATATGTAAGTACATTGCAACTGTCTTCAGACGCATCAGAAGAGGGTGTCAGATCTCATTATAGATGGTTGTGAGCCACCATGTGGTTGCTGGGATTTGAACTCAGGACCTTTGGAAGAGCAGTCAGTGCTCTTAACTGCTGAGCCATCTCTCCAGACCCCCCAAAAATATTTCTAAGGCTTAAATCACAGAATGAACCCCACACATTTCTAGTGGGAGATTTGAACACCCCACTCTCACAAGTAACAGGACATTGAGAAATAAACAAAACAGAGAAATAATGAAACAAGAAAGATCTAAGATATATAAAGAATATTTTACCCAAATACAAAAGAATATGTCTCTTCTCTGTACCCCATGGATTCTTCTCCAAAACTGAACATATACTTAGTTACAAAGCAAATCTCAAAAGATACAAGAAAATTGAAATAACTTCTTGTATCATATCAGAACCACATGGATGAAAGCTGGACTTAAAGAACAGAAATAAGAGAAAGCTTACATACTCGTGAAAAATCAAAAACTCTCTACACAATGATCCCTGCATCACAGAATGAAGAAAGAAATTAAAGACTTTCTAGAATTCAATGGAAATGAGGGCACAATGTACCCATACTTATGGGACACAATGAAAGCACTGCTAAGAGGAAAGTTCACAACAGTAAGTGCCTTCATAACTTATTTTTGGAGAGTTCTCATTCTAACAATTTAAAAGCACACCTGAAAGCTCTAGAAAAGAAGAAGCAAATACATACAAGAGGAGTAGATAGCAGGAAATAATAAAAGTCAGGGCTGAAATCAATCAATTAAAAACAAAGAGAAAAACACAAAGAATCATCCAAACCAAGATCTGTCTCTTTGAGACAATCAATAAGTTAGACAAACCCTTAGGCAAACTAGTGAAAAGGCAGAAAGATGGTAACCAAATTTACAAAAATCAGAAAAAAAGGGGAGATATAACAACAGACACTGAGAAAATCTTAAGACTTATTAGCTTTTACTTTAAAACCCTATAGTCTACAAAATTGGAAATTCTAAATGAAATGGGTTATAGTCCAGATAGATACCACTTACCAAAGTTAAATCAGGATCAGGTACATCAAAATATTCATATCACTCCTAAAGAAATAGAAAGAGTCATTAAACTTTCCAAACATAAAGATCCCAGTGCCAGGTGGTTATAGGACACAATTCTACAAGACTTTCAATACTCCTTAAACTATTCCACAAACTAGAAACAGAAGGGATATTACCAAACTCATTCTAAGATGTCACAGTATCCTGATACCTGGTCCAAACAAAGACACAAGAAGGAAAGAATTTCACACCAATTTCACTTATGAACATTGATGCAAAAATATTCAGCAAAATTCTTGAAAACCAAATCCAAGAGCACAACAAAGATGTAATCCACTATGATCATGTAGGTTTCTTTTTTTTTATTTTTATTTTCTATATTCAATGTTTACATTCCAAAGGCTTTTCCCCTTTCCCAGTTCCCCCCTCCCTATGTCCCATAGTTCCTCTCCCCCCAACTATTCCCCAATCATTCCCTCTCCCCCCACAGTTTCTCTACAAAACTGGATCCAATCTTTCCAGGCCCAGGGTCCTCTCCTTCCTTCTTGGGAATCATTTGACTTGCTAATTGTGCCTTGAGTATTTAGGGCTTCTGGGCTCATTAATATCCACTTATCAGTGATTGCATTTCATATGTATTCTTTTATGATTGGGTTAGCTCACTCAGGATGATATTTTCCAGGTCTAACCATTTACCTACAAATTGCATGAATTCATTATTTTTAATTGCTGAGTAGTATTCCATTGTATAAATATACCACATTTTCTGTATCCATTCCTCGTTTGAGGGATATTTGGGCTCCTTCCAATTTCTGGCTATTATAAACAAGGCTGCTATAAACATAGTGGAGCATGTGTCTTTATTGTATGCAGGGGAATCCTCTGGGTATATGCCCAGGAGTGGTATGCCAGGGTCCTCTGGAAGTAACATGCCCATTTTTCTGAGGAACCGCCAAACTGATTTCCAGAGTGGTTTTACCATTTTGCAATCCCACCAACAGTGGAGGAGTGTTCCTCTTTCTCCACATCCTCACCAGCATTTGTTGTCTCTTGAGTTTTTAATCTTAGCCATTCTGACTGGTGTGAGGTGGAATCTCAGGGATGTTTTGATTTGCACTTCTCTGATGACTAATGATGTTGAACATCTCTTAAGGTGTTTCTCAGCCATCTGAATTTCTTCTGGTGAAAATTCTTTGTTTAGCTCTGTACCCCATTTTTGATAGGGTTATTTGGTTCTTTGGGGTCTAACTTCTTGAGTTCTTTGTATATATTGGATATTAGCCCTCTGTCGGATGTGGGGTTGGTGAAGATCTTTTCCCACTTTGTTGGTTGTCGTTTTGTCCTTCTGACAGTGTCTTTTGCCTTACAGAAACTTTGTAATTTTATGAGGTCCCATTTGTCAATTCTTGATCTTAGAGCATAAGCTATTGGTGATCTGTTCAGGAACTTTCCCCCTGTGCCTATGTCCTCCAGGGTCTTCCCAAGTTTCTTTCCTAATAGTTTCAGTGTGTCTGGTTTTATGTGGAGGTCCTTGATCCACTTGGATTTGATCTTAGTGCAAGGAGATAAGAGTGGGTCAATTCGCATTCTTCTGCATGTTGACCTCCAGTTGAACCAGCACCATTTGTTGAAAAGACTATCTTTTTTCCACTGGATGGTTGTGGCTCCTTTATCAAAGATCAAGTGACCATAAGTCTGTGGGTTAATTTCTGGGTCTTCAATCCTATTCCATTGATCCACTTGCCTGTTGCTGTACCAATCACATGCAATTTTTAACACAATTGCTCTGTAGTACTGTTTAAGGTCAGGGATACTGATTCCCCCAGAAGTCCTTTTATTGTTGAGAATAGTTTTAGCTATCCTGGGTTTTTTGTTGCTCCAGATGAATTTGAGAATTGCTCTTTCTAGATCTATAAAGAATTGAGTTGGGATTTTGATGGGGATCGCATTGAATCTGTATATTGCTGATTTTTTTCTTCCACATGATGGTTTTAGCTCCATTGTCAAAGATCGAGTGGCCATAGGTATGTGGGTTCATTTCTGGGTCTTCATTTCTAGTCCATTGATCTACCTGCCTGTCACTGTACCAATTCCATGTAGTTTTTATCACTATTGTTCTGTAGTTCAGCTTGTGGTCTGAGATGGTGCTTTCCCCAGAAGATCTTTTATTGTTGAGAATAATTTTCATTATCCTGGTATTTTTGTTATTCCAGATTACTTTGAGAATTGCTCTTTCTAGCTCTATGAAGAATTGAGTTTGAGTTTTGATGGGGATGACATTAAATCTATGTATTCCTTCGGCAAGATGGCCATTTTTACTATATTAATCCTCCCAATTCATGAGAATAGTAGATCTTTCCATCTTCTGAGGTCTCCCTCAATTTCATTCTTCAGAGGCTTGAAGTTCTTGTCATACAGATCATTCACTTGTTTGGTTAGAGTCACACCAAGATAGTTTATATAGTTTTTGACCATTGTGAAGAATGTTGTTTCCCTAATTTTTTCTCAGCACATTTATCCTTTGAGTAGAAGAAGGGTACTGGTTTGTTTTAGTTAATTTTATATACATCCACTTTGCAGATACTGTTTAGCAGCTACAAAAGTGCTCTGGTGGAAATTTTGGGGTCATTTAAGTATGCAAACATATATCTGTGAATAGTGATATTTTGACTTCTTCCTTTCCAATTTGTGTTACTTTGACCTCATTTTGTTGTCTAAGTGCTCTAGCTAGATCTTCAAGTACTATATTGAATAGATAGGGAGAGAGTGGGCAGCCTTGTCTGGTCCCTGATTTTAGTGGATCTGCTTCAAGTCTCTCTCCATTTAGTTTGAAGTTGGATACTAGTTTGCAGTATATTGCTTTTACTATGTTTAGGTATAGGCCTTGAATTCCTGATCTTTCTAAGACTTTAAACATGAAAGGATATTGAAGTTTGTCAAATGCCTTTTCAGCATCTAATGAAATGATCATGTTGTTTTTTTTTCTTTGAGTGTGTTTATGTACTACATTACATTGGTGGATTTCTGTATATTGAACTGTCTCTGCATCCCAGGGATGAGGTCTACTTGATCATGGTGAATGATCATTTTGATGTGTTCTTGGATTCCATTTGCAATAATATTATTGAGTACTTTTTTCATTGACATTCATAAGGGAAATTGGTCTGAAATTCTCTTTCTTTGTTGGGTCTTTGTGTGGTTTGTTATTAGTGTAACTGTGGCTTCATAGAATGAATTGGGTAATATTCCTTCTGTTTTTTTCTTGAAGAATACTTTGAAGAATATTGGTATTAGGTCTACTTCAAATGTCTAATAGAATTCTGCACTACCAGATACACTGAATGCAATAGAAGAAAAAGTGGGGGAAAACCTCCAACACATAGGCACAGGAGAAAATTTCCTGAACAGTACAACAATGGCTTATGATCTAAGATCAAGAATAGACAAATAGGTCCTCATAAAATTGCAAAGCTTCTGTAAGGCAAAGGAAACTGTCAATTGGACAAAATGGCAACCAACAACTTGGAAAAAGATCTTTATTAATCCTATATCTGATAGAAGACTAATATCCAATATATACAAAGAACAAGAAGTTAGACTGCAGAGAACCAAATAACCATATTAAAAAATAAGGAACAGAACTAAACAGAATTCTCAACTGAGAAAACTCAAATGGCTGAGAAGCACCTACAGAAATGTTGAAAATCCTTAGTCATCATGGAAATTCAAATCAAAACAACCCTGAGATTCAATCTCACACCAGTTAGAATGCCTAAGATCAAAAACTCAGGTGACAACAGATGCTGGCAAGGATGTGGAGAAAAAGGAACACTCCTCCATTGATGATGGGATTGCAAGCTGGTACAACCTCTCTGGAAATCAGTCTGGTGGTTACTCTGAAAATTAGACAGTACTACCTTACAACCCAGCTATACCACCCCAAGGCATATACTTAGAAGATGTTCCAACATGTAATAAGGATACGTGCTCTACTATGTTCATAGCAGCCATATTTATTGTAGTCAGAAGCTGAAAATAACTCAGGTGCCCTACAACATGAATGGAATCAGAAAATATGGTTCATTTACACAATGGAATACTACTTAGCCATTAAAAAAAAATGATGTCATGAAATTTGCATGCCAATGGAAGTAACTTGAGAATATCATCCTGAGTGAGGTGACTCAGTCACAAAGAAACAAACACAGTATGCATTCATTTATAAGTAGATATTAGCACAAAAGTTCGGAATACCCAAGATTCAATTCACAGACCACATGAAACTCAAGAAGAAAAAAGACCAAAGTGAGGATGCTTCAGTGTTTTTTACAAGGGTGAACAAAATACTCACAAGAGGAAATATGGAGACAAAGTGTGACGAAAAGACTGAAAGAAAAGCCATCCAGGGACTGCCCCAGGTGGGGATCCATCCCATATACAGTCACCAAACCCAAACCGGGTGGAGCCTGAAAGTGCTGGTTGATGGAAGCTTGATAGGGTTGTCTCCTGGAGGACCTGCCAGAGTCTGACAAATACTGAGACAGATCCTTACAACCAACCATTGGAATGAGCTCGGGGTTCCTTGATGGAGGAGTGGGAGAGGTACTGGAGGAGTTGAGGGGGTTTGCCCCATGGTGGGAGCAACAGTGTCAACAGTCTAGACTCCCCTGGAGCTCCCAGAAAAAGAACGACCAACCAATGAATACATAAGGATCGATTTATGGCAATGACCAAATATGTAGTAGAGGATGGACTTGTTAAACATCAGTGGCAGGAGGGGCCCTTGGGTCTGGGGGTGTTCTATGCCCCAGTGGAGGGGAAAGTCAGGGTGGGAGGATAGGAGTATGGGGGTGGAGCATCCTCATAGAGGCAGGGGGAGCAGGAGGGGATAGGAGGTTTCTGAATGGGAGACCTGGAAGAAGAAAAAGATTCGAAATGTAAATAAAGAAAATATCCAATAAAAAAAGAAGTTAGACACTAACAAGTAAATAACCCAATTTTAAAAATGGGGTAGAGTGCTAAATGGTAATTCAGAACACGGGAATCTCAAATCGCCAAAAAGCACTTAAAGAAATTTTCATTATCATGAGGGAAATGCAAATCAAAACGACCCTGAGATTACATCTTACAATCATCAGAATGGCTAAGATCAAAAAGTAAAGGGACAGTACATGTTAGTGAGGATATAGAGCAAGATGAACACTTCTTCACTAGTGGTAGGACTGAAAACTTGTTCCACCACTCTGGAAATCAATCTGGTGTTTTTCAGATTATTGGGAATAGTTATAACTTAAAACCCAGCTATACCACTCCTGGCATATACCCAACAGATGCTCTACCATATAACAAGAACACATGCCCTGTTATGTTCATAGCACCTTTATTCCTAAAAGCCAGAAACTGAAAACGATCCAAAGGTGAAAAAATGGATACAGAAAATATTGGTAATTTACACAATGGAATACTATCCAGTCAATAAAGACAAGGATATCATGAATTTTTCAGGAAAATAAAGGGAACAAGAAAATATTCTGAGTGAGGTAACCCAGACCCAAAAGGAAAAGTATGGTATATACTCACTTAAAAGTAGACATTAGCCAAAAAGTACAGGATACCCACTATATACTCCACAGTCTCAAAGAGGCTAAACAAAATGGAAGTCCCAAGCAAGGATGCTTGAAACTCACTACAAAATAGAAAAAGCAAGAAATTAATCTTCTTTTAACAAACCCAAAAGAAGATAACTGCACAAACATAAAAATTACATCAAATATAGGAGGAAACAACAGTCACTATTCATTAATATCTCTTAACATCAATGGACTCAATTCTACAATAAAAAGACGTAGACTATTGTGATGGTTTGCATATGATTGGCCCAGGAAGTGAACCTATTAGGAGGTGTGGCCTTGTTGGAGTAGGTGTGTCAATGTGGGTGTAGGCTTAAGACCCTCCCTCTGGCTGCCTGGAAGTCAGTCTTCCACTAGCTGCCTTCAGATGAAGAGATAGACTCTCAGCTCCTCCTGCACCATATCTGCCTGGATGCTGCCATGTTTCTGCCTTGAAGACAATGGACTGAACCACTGAGCCTGTAAGCCAGCCCCAATTAAATGTTGTCTTTTATAAAATTTGCATTGGTCATAGTGTCTGTTCACAGCAGTAAAACCCTAACTAAGACAACTATCACACTGGTTACTTAAATAAGACCCAACATTTTGCTGCTTACAGAAAACAGATCTCAGTGTCAAAAATAGCAAGAAACAACAATCACTAATCGTTAATATGTCTTAACATCAATGTGCTCAATTCCCCAATAAAAAGAATTAGACTAACAGACTGGATTTGTAAACAAGACACAATATTTTGCTGCTTACAGGAAACGCATCTCAGTGTCAAAGACAAACACTACCTCAGAGTAAAAGGCTGAAAAAGTTTTCCAAGCAAATGGTGCCAGGAAACAAGCTGGAGTAGCCATTGTAATATCCAACAAAATAGACTTTGAAACAAAATTCATCAAAAAAGAAATGAAAGCACACTTTATACTCATCAAAGGAAAAAAATCTAACAAGAAGAACTCTCAATTCTGAATATCCAGTCTACAAATACAAGGGCACCCTCATTTGTAAAAGAAACTTTACTAAAGCTAAAAGCACACATTGCACATTGCACATTGCACATTGCACATTGCACATTGCACGCAAAGCATACAATAATTGTGGGAGAATTTAATACCTCACTCTCCTCAATGGACAGATCAGGGAAACACAAACTAAACAAAGACATAGTAAAACTAATGGAAGTTTTGGACCAAATGGATTTAATAGATATCTATAGAACATTTCATCCGAAATCAAAAGAATATACCTTCTTCTCAGCACCTCATGGTAACTTCTCGAAAATTAACCATATAATTGGTCACAAAGTAGACACAAACAGATATAAGAAGATTGGACTAACCTCAAGAAATAAGGAAAGAAACTAAAGATTTTTTAGAACTTAATGAAAATTAAGGAACAACATACCCAAATTTATGGGAAACAAAGAAAGCAGTTCTAAGAGGAAAACTCATAGCTCTGAGTGCCTCCATAAAGAAGCTGGAGAAACCATACACTACCAGATTAAGAGCACACCTGAAAGCTTTAGAACAGAAAGAAGCTAATAGACCCAAGAAGAGTAGAAGGCAGGAAATCATCAAACTCGGGGCTGAAGTCAATCAAGTAGAAACAGAAATATACAAAGAATCAACAAAACGAGGACCTGGTTCTTCAAGAAAATCAACAAGATAGATAAACCCTTAGACAGACAAACCAGAGGGCACAGAGACAATATCCAAATTAACAAAATCAGAAATGAAAAGGGAGATATAACAACAGTAACTGAGAAAATTCAAAAAATCATCAGATCCTATTACAAAAGCGTATAGTCACCACAACTGGAAAATGTCTATGAAATGGACAATTTCCTAGATAGATACCAAACACCAAAGTTAAATCAGGATGAGACAGACCACCTAAATGGTCCCATACCCCTAAAGAAATAGAACTAGTCATTGAAAGTCTCCCAACCAATAAAAAGCACAAGACCAGCAACCAACAAATTGGGAAAAGCTATTCAACAACCCCACATCCGACAGAGGGCTAATATCCAATATATACAAAGAACTCAAGAAGTTAGACCCCAGAAAACCAAATAACCCTATCCAAAAGTGGGGTACAGAGCTTAACAAAGACTTTTCACCTGAAGAAATTTGGATGACTGAGAAACACCTTAAAAAATGTTCAACATCATTAGTCATTAGAGAAATGCAAATCAAAACAACCCTGAGGTTTCACCTCACACCAGTCAGAATGGCTAAGATCAAAAACTCAGAAAACATCAGGTGTTGGAGAGGATGTGGAGAAAGAGGAATACTCCTCCACTGCTGGTGGGACTGCAAGCTGGTACAACCACTCTGGAAATCAGTCTGGCGGTTCCTCAGAAAACTGGATGTGATACTTCCAGAGGACCCAGCCATACCACTCCTGGGCATATACCCAGAAGATTCCCCAGCATGCAATAAGGATACATGTTCCACTATGTTCATAGCAGCCTTATTTATAATAGCCAGAATCTTGAAAGAACCCAGATGTCCCTCAACAGAGGAATGGATACAAAAAAAATGTGGTATATATACACAATGGAGTACTATTCAGCCATTAGAAACAATGAATTCATGAAATTCTTAGAGAAATGGATTGAGCTGGAGAACATCATACTAAGTGAGGTAACCCAGTCTCAAAAGAATACCCATGGTATGCAGTCACTGATGAGTGGATATTAGCCTAGAATCTTGGGACACCAAAGACACAATTCACATACCAAATGATGTCTGACAAGAAGAAAGGAGTGGACACTGGTGCTGGAAAGGATCAAAGCATCAGTGTAGGGGAATACAAGAACAGGGAGGAGGGAAGGGGTGGAAGAGGGAGCAGGGGGAGGGAAAGGGCATGTGGGACCTCTGGGGTGGGGAACCAGAAAAAGGGAAATGAATTGTAAATATAGAAATATCCAATAAAAAAAGAATTACAAAAAAAAAGTGATATATTGCTACCAGGACAGGGCTAGAGAGGCCCAGGTAGACAGACTCCAGCCAGGGCTACCTTTGCACGGGTGAATCTGCCAGGCTCTCGCCACCAGCCAGGCCCAGCGCCGAGGCTCTGCAGGACTTCTCCACACCCTCCGGCTTTGCACCAAGGCAGCTGGGAGCAGCCAGCTCGCAGTCCCTTAGAGCAGCGGTCAGTGTAGGCCTCCATATTGCTACCAGGACACAGCTAGAGAGGCCCAGGTAGATAGACTCCAGCTGGGTCTACCATTGCGTGGGTGGATCTGCCAGGCACTCGCCACCAGCCAGGCCCAGCGCCAAGGCTCTGCAGGACTTCTCCATGCCCTCCAGCCTTGCACCAAGGCAGCTGGGAGCAGTCTGCCAGCGGCCCCTTGGTAGGCCTCCATATTGTTACCAGGACACAGTTAGAGAGGCCCAGATAGACAGATTCAATCAGGGGCTACCATCACTCGGGAGGATCCTCCAGGCTCACCCCACTAATCAGGGCAAGGGCGGCAGCTGGAGAGACATCTCCATGCCCTGCAGCGTTGCACCAACTCGGTTAGGAACCACCCTCCTTGAGGTCCCCTCAGCACTCGCAGAGGCAGTCTCTATCTTGCAGCATAGTCACCAGTAGAGAAACAAGAGGTGAGCCCAGCCTCACGGGAGGTTCAAACACCAGCCAGTGACAAGAACAACTAACACCAGAAATAACCAGATGGCAAAAGGAAAGCGAAGGAACATTACTAACAGAAATTAAGGCAGCATGACAGCATCTGAACCCAGTTCACCGACAACAGGAAGCCCTGGATACCCCAACACACCAGAAAAACAAGACTTGGATATAAAATCACTGGTCAGGATGCTGGTAGCAGAATACATAGATAAATCTCTTAAAGAAATAGAGAAGAAAATGGATCAAAAGTTAGAAGCCTTTACAAGGCAAACACAAAAATCACTTAAAGAAATTCAGGAGAATATGGATCAAAAAGCAGAAGCCAATAAGGAGGAAAGACAAAAATCACTTAAAGAAATACAGAAGAACATGGGTCAACAAGTAGAAGCTATGAAAGAGGAAACACAAAAATCTCTTAAAGAAATACATGAAAACACAATCAAGCAAGCAAAAGATCTGAGCATATCAATCCAGGTTCTAAAAACAGAAGTAGAAACAACTAAGAAATCGCAGAGGGAGACAACATTGGAGATAGAAAACCTTGGGAAGAAATCAGGGACCAAAGATACGAATATCAACAATAGAATACAAGAGATAGAAGACAGAATCTCAGAAGCCAAAGATACCATAGGAACCATTGATTCAACAGTCAAAGAAAATACTAAATCCAAAAAGGTTGTAACCCAAAACATCCAGGAAATCCAGGACACAATGAGAAGACCAAACCTAAGGATTATAGGTATAGACGAGAGTGAAGATTTACAAGTTAAAGGGCCAGCAAATATCTTCTACAAAATTATGGAAGAAAACTTCCCCAACCTAAAGAGAAAGATGCCCACAAATATACAATAAGCCTATAGAACTCCAAACAGACTGGACCAGAACAGAAATACATCCTGTCACATAATAATCAAAACTCCAAATGTACTAAACAAAGAAAGAATATTAAAGGCAGCAAGAGAAAAAGGCCAAGTAACATATAAAGGAAGACCTATCAGAATAACACCAGACTTCTCACCTGAGACCATAAAAGCTAGAAGATCCTGGGCATATATCATGCAAACTCTAAGGGAACACAAATTTCAGCCAAAACTATTTTATCCAGCAAAACTCTCAATCGCCATAGATGGAGACAACAAGGTATTCCATGACAAAACCAAATTTGCACATTATCTTTCCACAAATCCAGCCCTAAAAAGGATAATAGGGGGAAAACACCAAGAAAAGGCAAGAAACTACACCCGGGAAGAAGCAAGATAGAAACCTGCTCTTATCAAACCCAAAAGAAGTTAACCTCTCAAATATAAAAAAAATAATTTCAAAAATGTTGGGAGGTAATAATTACTATTCCTTGATATCTCTTAACATCAATGGACTCAATTCCCCAATAAAAAGACATAGATTAACAGACTGGATACAAAAACAGGACCCTACATTTTGCTGCATACAGGAAACACATCTTAGTGTTAAAGACAAACACTGCCTTAGAGTAAAAGCCTGGAAGAAAATTTTACAAGCAAATGGTCTCAGGAGTAGCCATTCTAATATCAGATAAAATTGACTTCCAACCTAAAGTCATCAAAAGAGATTCAGAAGGTTACTTCTTGCTGGTCAAAGGGAAAATGCACCAAGAAGAGCTCTCAATACTTGACATCTATGCTCCAAATGCAAGGGTACCCTCATTCGTAAAAGAAACCTTACTAAAGCTTAAAGCACACATTACACCTAACACAATAATTGTGGGTGACTTCAACACTCCACTCTCCTCAATGGACCAATCAGGAAAGCAGAAACTAAACAGGGACATAGTGAAACTAATTGAAACTTTGGACCAATTGGATTTAACAGATAGATACAGAACATTTCATCCTAAAGCTAAAGAATATACATTTTGTTCTCAGCACTGCATGGTACCTTCTCCAAAATTGATCATATAATTGCTCACAAGACAGATGTCAACAAATACAAGAAGATTGAGCTAATCCCATGCCTCCTATCAGATCACCATGGAATAAGAGTGGCCTTCAATAGCAACAAAAACAGAAAGCCCACATACACATGGAAACTAAACAATACTCTACTCAATGACACCTTGGTCAAGGAAGAAATAAAAAAAGAAATCAAAGACCTTTTAGAATTCAATGAAAATGAAGGTACAACCTACCCAAATCTATGGGACACAATGAAAACAGGGCTAAGAGGAAAACTCATAGCTCTCAGTGCATCTAAAAATAAACTGGAGAGAGCATACACTAGCAGCTTAACTGAACACCTAAAAGCCCTGGAAGAAAAAGAAGTTACTTCACCCAGGAGGAGTAGAAGACAGGAAATCATCAAACTCAGGGCTGAAATCAATCAAGTAGAAACAAAGAAACCATACAAAGAAACCAAAAAACCAGGAACTGGTACTTTGAGAAAATCAACAAGATAGATAAACCCTTAGCCAGACTAACCAAAAGGACACAGAGACAGTATCCAAATTAACAAAATTAGAAATGAAAGGGGGGAAATAACAATAGAAACTGAGGAAATTCAAAAGATTATCAGATCCTACTACAAAGGTCTATACTCAACACAACTAGAGAATCTGGAGGAAATAGACAATTTCCTAGACAGATACCAAATACCAAAATTAAATCAGCATCAATTAGATCAGCTAAATAGTCCCATAACCCCTAAAGAAATAGAAGGGGTTATAGAAAGCCTTCCAACCAAAAAAAGTACGGGACCAGATGGTTTTAGTGCAGAATTCTACCAGACCTTCAAGAAAGACTTAACACCAATACTCTTCAAACTATTCCACAAAATAGAGACAGAAGGGACACTGCCCAACTCATTCTTCGAAGGCACAATTATGCTGTACCTAAACCACAAAAAGATCTAACAAAGAAAGAGAACTACAGGCCAATTTCCCTTACGAATATCAATGCAAAATTACTAAATAAAATTCTTGCCAACCGAATCTAAGAACACATCAAAACGATCATTCAACATGATCAAGTAGGCTTCATCCCAGGGATGCAGGGATGGTTCAATATATGGAAATCCATCAACATAATCCACTACATAAACAAACTAAAAAGAAAAAAACACATGGTCATCTCATTAGATGCTGAAAAAGCATTCGACAAAATTCAGCATCTTTTCATGCTAAAAGTCTTGGAAAGAGCAGGAATTCAAGGCCCATACCTAAATATAGTAAAAGCAATATACAGCAAATCAGTAGCCAACATCAAACTAAATGGAGAGAAACTTGAAGCAATCCCACTAAAATCAGGGACTAGACAAGGCTGCCCTCTCTCTCCATATCTTTTCAATATAGTACTTGAAGTTCTAGCTAGAGCAATTAGACAACATAAAGAAGTCAAAGGGATACAAATTGGAAAGGAAGAATCAAACTATCATTATTTGCAGATGATATGATAGTTTACTTAAGCGACCCAAAATATTCCACCAGAGAACTTATACAGCTGATAAACAACTTCAGCAAAGTGGCTGGTTATAAAATTAATTCAAGCAAATCAGTAGCCTTCTTGTACTCAAAGGACAAGCAGGCTGAGAAAGAAGTTAGGGAAATACCACCCTTCATAATAGCCACAAACAGCAAAAAGTACCTTGGTGTAACTAACCAAACACACCTATGGTCACCTGATCTTTGACAAAGGAGCTGAAACCATCCAGCGGAAAAAAAATAGAGCCTTTTCAATAAATGGTGCTGACTCAACTACAGGTCAGCTTGCAGAAGAATGCGCATTGATGTATTCTTATCTCCTTGTACTAAGTTCAACTCCAACTAGATCAAGGACCTCCACATAAAACCAGACACACTGAAACTAATAGAAAAGGAACTGGGGAAGACCCTGGAGGGCATGGGCACAGGGGAAAGTTCCTGAATAGAACACCAATAGCTTATGCTCTAAGATCAAGATTTGACAAATGGGACCTCATAAAATTACAAAGTTTCTGTAAGGCAAAGGACACTGTCAGAAGGACAAAACGACAACCAACAAAGTGGGAAAAGATCTTCACCAACTCCACATCCAACAGAGGGCTAATATCCAATATATACAAAGAACTCAAGAAGTTAGACCCCAAAGAACCAAATAACCCTATCAAAAATGGAGTATAGAGCTAAACAAAGAATTTTCACCAGAAGAAATTCGAATGGCCGAGAAACACCTTAAGAGATGTTCAACATCATTAGTCATCAGGGAAATGCAAATCAAAACAACCCTGAGATTCCACCTCACACCAGTCAGAATGGCTAAGATTAAAAACTCAAGAGACAACAAGTGCTGATGAGGGTGTGGAGAAAGAGGAACACTCCTCCACTGTTGGTGGGATTGCAAAATGGTAAAACCGCTCTGGAAATCAGTTTGGCGGTTCCTCAGAAAATTGGGCATGTCACTTCCAGAGGACCCTGGCATACCACTCCTGGGCATATACCCAGAGGATTCCCCTGCATACAATAAAGACACATATCTTTATAGCAGCCTTGTTTATAATAGCCAGAAATTGGAAGGAGCCCAAACATCCCTCAAACGAGGAATGGATACAGAAAATGTGGTATATTTATACAATGGAATACTACTCAGCAATTAAAAATAATGAATTCATGCAATTTGCAGGTAAATGGTTAGATCTGGAAAATATCATCCTAAGTGAGTTAACCCAATCACAAAAGAATACACCTGAAATGCAATCACTCATATGTGGATATTAATGAGTCCAGAAGCCCTAAATACTCAAGGCACAATTAGCAAGTCAAATGATTCCCAACAAGAAGAAAGGAGAGGACCCTGGGCCTGAAAAGATTGGATCCAGTTTTGTAGACCCAGAACAGAGAAATCACGGGGGTGGGGTGGGGTGGGGTGGATGTTTGGGGAATGGTTGGGGGGAAAGGAATTATGGGACATATGGTGGGGGGTAACTGAGAAAGGGGAAAGCCTTTGGAATGTAAACATAGAATATAGAAAATAAAAATTTAAATATTAAAAAAATGCACAAGACCAGTTGGTTTTAGTGCAGAATTCTATCAGACCTTCAAAGAAGACCTAACACCACTACTCTTCAAATTATTCCACAAAATAATAACAGAAAGAACACTACGTAACTCGTTCTATGAAGCTACAATTATGCGGATACCAAAACCACACAAAGATTTAAAAAAGAAAGTGAACTTCAGACCAATTTCCCTTGTGAATATCAATGCAAAAATACTCAATAAAATTCTTGCCAACCGAATCTAAGAACACATCAAAATGATCCTTCACCATGATTAAATAGGCTTCATCCCAGGATGCAGGGATAGTTCAATATATGGATATCCATCAATGTAACCCACTACATAAATTCAAAATCAAAACCACATGGTCATTTCACTAGATGCTGAAAAAGCATTTGACAAAATTCGACATCCTTTCATGTTAAAAGTCTTGGAAAGAACATGAATTCAAAGCCCATACTTAAACATAGTAAAAGCAACATAGAGCAAATCAGTAGTCAACATCAAACTAAATGGAAACTTGAAGCAATCCCACTAAAATCAAGGACTAGACAAGGCTGCACCCTTACTCCATATTATTCAATATAGTACTTGAATTTCTAGCTAGAGTAATTAGACAACAAAAGGAGGTCAAAGGTAGACAAAATGGAAAGGAAGAAGTCAAACTATCACTATTTGCAGATGATACAATAATATACGGAGGCACCCAAAAAGCTCCACTAGAGAACTCCTACAACTAAAAAACTTCAGCAAAGTGGCCGGATATAAAATTAACTCAGACAAATCAGTAGCTTTCCTATACTCTAAGGATATACAGTCTGAGAAAGAAATAAGGGAAATGACACTATTCACAATAGTCACAAACAATATAAAGTATCTTTGAGTGACTCTAACCAAATAAGTGAATGATCTATATGACAAGAACTTCAAGTCTCTGAAGAAAGAAATCCAAGAAGAACTCAGAAGATGGAAAAATCTTCCATGTTCTTGGATTGGCAGGATTTAATATAGTAAAAATGACCAACTTGCCAAAAGCAATATATAGATTCAATGCAATGCCCATCAAAATCCCAACTCAGTTCTTCATAGAGTTAAAAAGAGCACTTCTCAAATTCATCTGGAAAAACAAAAAAAGCAGAATAACTAAAACTATTGTCAACAGTAAAAGAACTTCTGGGGAAATCAGTATCCTTGACCTCAAGCAGTACTACAGACCAATAGTATTAAAAACTGCATGGTATTAGTACAGTGATATACAGGTAGATCAATGGAATAGAATTGAAGACCCAGAAAGGAACCCACGCACCTATGGTCACTTGATCTTTGAATAAGGAGCTAAAAACCATCCAGTGGATAAAAAATACCCTTTTCAACAAATGGTCCTTGCGTAACTGGAAGGTAGTATGCAGAAGAATTCGAATGTATCCATTCTTATCTCCTGGTACTAAGCTCAACTCCAAGTGGATCAAGGACCTCCACATAAAACCAGACACACTGAAACTAATAGAAAAGAAACTGGGGAAGACCCTGGAGGACATGGGCACAGGGGAAAGTTCCTGAATAGAACACCAATAGCTTATGCTCTAAGATCAAGAATTGACAAATGGGACCTCATAAAATTACAAAGTTTCTGTAAGGCAAAGGACACTGTCAATAGGACAAAATGGCCACCAACCAATTGGGAAAAGATCTTTAACAACCCTACATCCGACAGAGGGATAATATCCATTATATACAAAAAACTCAAGAAGTTAGACTACAGAGAGCCAAATAACCCTATTAAAAATGGGGTGCAGAGCTGAACAAAGAATTTTCACCTGTGGAATAGCGAATGATTGAGAAAGACCTAAAGAAATGTTCAACATCCTTAGTCATCTGGAAAATGCAAATCCAAACAACCCTGAGATTTCACTTCACACAAGTCTGAATGGCTAAAATCAAGAACTCAGGAGACAGCAGGTGCTGGTGAGGATGTGGAGAAAGAGGAACACTCCTCCACTGCTAGTGGGGTTGTAAGCTGGTACAACCACTCTGGAAATCAGTCTGGCATTTCCTCAGAATATGGGCATGATACTACCAGAGGACCTTGTTACCACTTCTGGGCATATACCCAGAGTATTCCCCAGCATGTAATAAAGACACATGCTCCACTATGTTCATAGCAGCCCTATTTATTATATCCAGAAGCTGGAAGGAACTCAGATGTCCCTCAATGGAGGAATGCATACAGAAAATTTGATATATTTACACAGTGTAATAATACTCAGCTATTAAAAACAATGAATTCATGAAATTCTTGGGAAATGGGTGGTACGGGAAAATATCATCCTAAGTGAGGTAACCCAATAAAAAAAGAACACACATGGTATGTATTCACTGATAAGTAGATATTAGTCCAGAAGTTTGGAATATCCAAACATAATTTACACATTAAATGATGCCCAAGAAGAAGGAAGAACAAAGTATGGATACACTGGTCCTTCTTAGAAGGTGGAACAAAATATCCACAGAAGGAGATACAGAGACAAAGTGTGGAGCAGAGTCTGAGGAAAAGACCACCCAGAGACTACCCCACCTAGTGATCCATCCCATATACAGCTACAAAACCCAGACACTATTATTGATGCCCACAAGTACTTGCTGACTGGTGCTGGATATAGCTGTCACCTGGGAGGCTCTGCTAGGGCATGACAAATTCAGAGGGGAACACTCTTAGCCAGCCATTGAACTGAGCACAGGGTCCCCAGTGGGGAAGCTAGAGAAAGGACTCAAAGAGCTGAAGAAGTTTGCAGTGCCATAGGAGGAACAACAATATGAGCCACCCAGTACTCCCAGAGCTCCCAAGGACAAAAAATATCAACCATATAGTACACCGGGTGTTGCCCATGGCTCCAGATGCATAGGCAGCAGAGGATGGTCTTGTTGGACATCAAAGGGAGGAGAGGCCCCTAGTCCTGGAAAGGCTTGATTTATCGGTATAAGGAAATACCAGGACAGGGAAGCAAAGTGCCTAGATATAAAATTAACTCAAATAAATCAGCAGTGTTCCTTTATACAAATGATAAACACGCTGACAGAGAAATTAAGGGAACAATACCCTTCACAGTAGTCACAAATAATATAAAATATCTTGGTGTAACTCTAACCAAACAAGTGAAAGATCTGTATAACAATAACTTCAAGAAAGAAATCAAAGAATGTCTCAGAAAATTGAAAGATCTCACATGTTCAAGGATTGGCAGAATCAACTTAATGAAAATGGCCATCCTACCAAAGTCAATCTACAGATTCAACACAATCCCCATCAAAATCCCAACAAAAAATTCTTCAATCATAGAAAAAGCAATTTTCAATTCATCTGGAAAAGCAAATAACCCAGAATAGGGAAAACAAGTCCTTTATTTAATGGGATATATTCTTTATTTACATTTCAAACATTATCCACTTTCCTGATTTCCCCACTCCCAGAAAACCAGTATCCCATCCTCCATTCCCCTGCTTCTGTGAGGGTATTCCTCCACTTACCCTACTCCCACATCCCAGCCCTCAATACCCCTACACTGGGGCATCTATCTAGCCTTCATAGGAGCAAGGACCTCTCCTCCCATTGATGCCTGACAAAACAACCCTCTGCTACAAATACAGGTGGAGCCATGTGTGCCCCTTGGTTGATGACTTAGTCCCTGATAGCTCAGGGGGGGTGTCTAGTTGGTTGATATTGATGTTCTTTCTATGAGGTTGCAAATCTCTTCAACTCCTTTAGTCTTTTCTATAACTCCTCCATATGGGTGCCCAGTGCTCAGTCCAATGGTTGGCTGCAAACATCCACCTCTGTATTTGTAAGGATCTGGCAGAGCCTCTTGGAGACAGCCATATCAGGCTCCTATCAGCAAACATTTCTTGGCATCCAAAATAGTGACAGGGTTTGGTAACTGTTTGTGAGATGAATCCTCAGAGAGGACAGTCTCTCGATAGCCTTTGTTTCAGTCTCTGCTCCGAACTTTATCTCCACTTTTGCTCCTGTGAGTATTTTATTCTCCTTCTCAGAGGAACTGAAGCACCTACACTTTGGTCTTTCTTCTTGAGCTTCATGTGGTCTGTAAATTGTATCTTGACTATTCAGAACTTTTGGGCTAATATTAACTTATCAGTGAGTGCATACCATATATGTTCTTTTATAATTAGGTTATCACACTCAAGATGATATTTTCTAGTTCTATTCATTTGCCTAAGAAATGTGTGAAATCATAGTATTTAATGGCTGAGTAGTATTCCATTGTGTAAACATACTACATTTTCTATATCCATTCCTCTGTCGAGGGGCATCTAGGTTCATTCGAGCTTCTGGCTATTATAAATAAGGCTGTTATGAACATAGTGGGGTAACCTTAGACCATGGTAATCTGATAGAGTGCATGGAATTATTTCAATATTCCTGTATCTGTTGAGGCCTGTTATGTGACCAATTATATTGTCAATTTTTGAAGAAGGTACCATGAGGTGCTGAGAAGAAGGTATATTCCTTTACTTTAGGATGGAATGTTCTATAAATATCTCTTAGATCCATTTTGTTCATAACTTCTGTTACTTTCACAGTGTCTCTGTTTAATTTCTGTTTCCATGATTTGTCCATTGGAAGAGTAGGTGTTGAAGTCTGCCACAACTATTGTGTTGGGTGTAATGTGTGCTTTGATCTTTAGTAAGGTTTCTTTTATGAATGTGGATGCCCTTGCATTTGGAGCATAGATGTTCAGAATAGAGAGGTCTTCTTGGTAGATTTTTCCTTTGACCAGTATGAAGTGTCCCTCCTTATCTTTTCGGACAACTTTTGGTTAAAGGTTGATTTTATCTGATATAAGAATGGTCACTCCAGCTTGTTTTTTGGGACCATTTGTTTAAAAAATTGTTTTCCAAACCTTTGACTCTGAGGTAATAACTGTCTTTGTCACTGAGGTGGGTTTCTTGTAAGCAGCAAAATGTTGGTTCCTGTTTATGTATCCCTTTTGTTAGTCTATGTCTTTTTATTGGGGTATTAAGTTTATTGATGTTAAGAGATATTAAGGAAAAGTGATTGTTACTTCCTGTTATTTTTGTTGTGAAAGGCTCGATAGATGCCCCACTGTGGGGAAATCAAGGGGGTATTATGTGAAATTTGGTTGGGCAGAGGGGCATCTTCTTGGGCAGAGAGTGGGAGGATGGGTTTGGGGTTTTCTGGGAAGGGGAAAACACATATACACATGAATGTTGACCAATGTACTACCAATGATAACTTGGTCACGGAAGAAATAAAGAAATTAAGACATTTTAGAATTTAATGAAAATGGAGACACATGAAGACCAAAACTTATGGGACACAACAAAAGCACTAGTAAGAGGAAAACCTCATAGTCTAAGTGCCTCCAAAAAGAAAATGGAGAGAGCTTACACTAGCAGCTTGACAACATGCCTGAAAGCTCTAGAACAAAAAGAAGCAAATACAACCAAGAGGAGTAAGTGGCAGGAAATAATCAAACAGTGCAAAAATCAACTGAATAGAAACAAATAGAACTATACAAGGAATAAATAAAATCAGGAGCTGATTCTTTGAGAAAATCAGCAAGATAGATAAACCTCTAGCCTAAGCAGAGGGCACAGGTGCACTACACAAATTAATAAAATCAGAAATGAAAAGGGAGACATAACAACAGAAACTAGAAATTCAAAGAATTATCAGCTCCTACCACAAAAGCTGATACTCAACAAACTGAAAATCTGGACAAAATGGACAATTGTCTATATGGAAACCAGGTGCCTATTAAAACAGGGTCAGATAAAACATCTAAATAGTCCCATAAGACCTGAGGAAATAGAAGAAGTCATTAACAGTCTCCCAACCAAAAAAAGCCCAGGGTCAGATGGGTCTAGTTGGGAATTCTATCAGATCTTCAAAGAAGACCTAATACCAATACTCTTCAAACTAGTCCACAAAATAGAAACACAAGGAACACTACCCAATTCAATCTATGAAGCCACAATAATGCTTATACCTAAACCAAACAAAGATCAAACAAGGAAAGAGAACTTCAGATCAATTTCCCTTATGAAGATTGATGCAAAAATACTCAATAAAATTCTTCCCAACCGAATCCAAGAGTACATCAAAATGATAATTCACCATTATCAAGTGGACTTCATCCCAGAGATGCAGGCATGGTTCAATATATGTAAATCCATCAATCTAATCCACTACATAAACAAACTCAAAGAAAAAAACACACGATCATTTCATTAGATGCTGAAAAAGAATTTGGCAAAATTCAGCATCCCTTCATGATAAAAGTTGGAGAGATCAAGAATTCAAGGCCCATACCTAAACATAGGGAAAGCAATATACAGTAATCCAGTAGCCAACATCAAACTAAAGGGAGAAAAATTTGAAGCAATCCCACTAAAATTGTGGACCAGACAAGGTTGCTTACTCTCTCCCTATCTATTCAATATAGTACTTGAAGTTCTAGCAAGAGCAATTAGACAACAAAAGGAGGTCAAAGGTATAAAAATTGGAAAGGAAGAAATCAAAATGTCACTATTTGCAGATGATATGATCATATAATTAAGTGACCCCCAAAATTCCACCAGAGAACTCCTAGAGCTGATAAACAACTTCAGCAAAGTGGCTGAATATAAAATTAACTCAAACAAAACAGTAGCCTTCCTCTATCAAAGGATAAAGGAGCTGAGAAATAAATTATGGAAATGACACCATTCATAATAGTCACAAGTAAGAGAGAAATCTCTTAACAGTGTAAACAGTCTTTAAAGTGAGTTTAGGGAAGAAAAAAAAACCTTTCATTGAGCAAAAGAAGCAGGGGCTTTTTCCTTCTATCTAGAAGACTAAATATAAATAAATTTAGCATAATGAAAAACATTTTTAAACTTGCATTTAAAAGACAAAGGAAATTCAAAAATTTTGAACTTGTGATTATAAAAGATCAGTTAGTAGAATATTTTATTACAATTAGGCTAATTTAGCAGTATCTATTGGTTAATGTTAGTATTTTAAACCTTTGAGATCTTAATATAACAATGGCACAACAAGGTAAGACATGAAGCTCGTAGCTCTTACTCTTTCATACCCATACTTATCTGTCTCTCTTGCCCCTCTTGGGCTCTCCTCCCCTCCCCCAACTCTCCATGTGGTCATGGCTGGCCACCACTTCTCTACTATCTCATTCTCTCTTCCTTTCTCTACCTCTACTACCATCTTAATTGTCATCCTCTGCCCTTAATAAATTCTATTCTGTACCAAAAAAAAGTAGGATATGAAACATTTAGTCTCTGCAAACTAAGTTAAGGAAGTATCAGTTTACATCTATGACAGGTTACAACTGAATTTGTAAATCCTTCATCAAGAAATCTGTGAGCAAGGCAAACCTGTCTGTCCTTTTGATTAGAGATCTGGTAGTCTTAACAAGTTAACAAATTGAATAATGAGCTAATGCAGTAGGGTACTAAATTACTTTAGGGTAAAGAGCTAGAGGTCTGTTTTCTAGCTGTCAAGCTGTAATTAGCTTAGCTGTCAATATAATCAGAAATCTGGCAGGAATAAATTATAATTTAGATGTCACATATTAATTAAAATGAAAGAGGTTAGTCTATAGTCCACTACCTAAACAGTTTTCCCAGGTCCCTGTGGTCTCCCAGAGGTAGTCTGGCCATCAGGCCCAGAAGATGAGATATTTTTTCCTGTGGAGGAGGAATGTGGGAGAAACGACTCCCCTTATTTTTGGCTATATGAGACATTTAATTCTCTGGGTGCCCCCTGTTTGTCCAAGGTTAATGCCAAGCCCTGGCAGCAGGCAAGGCACTGGAGCTGTCTTTCTCAGTGGTTATTATACCATAATTCAAATAGAGTCTTTTGTTGCTGTGCCCATATCTTCTAAGAAACCTTAGGGGTGGGCACTGTTAGGATTTTGGAGACTGTATTACAATAAGCTTAAACATTTAACATTATACTTAACAGATTTCTAATAAGATTGAGAGCTAGTATATATCAAGCATATCTGAGTTAAACAGTCTGTGTCTGTTTTTAATTATTTGCTCTATATTTATCTGCCAAACAAGGAAGTTACATTTTAACTTAATGACAGTAATAACAGTAGCAAAAACAAGGCTAAAGATATTTTAAGGTAGTGATCTTTAAATTTTTACTGATGTACATCTTTAAAGTAGTATTAAATTAAATTACTGTTCCTGAACAGAACACCAAGAGCTTATGCTCTAAGATCAAGAATAGACAAATGGGACCTCATAAAATCACAAAGTTTCTGTAAGGCAAAGGGCACTGTCAGAAGGAAAAATCGAAAAGATCTTCACCAACCACACATCCGACAGAGGGCTAATATCCAATGTATACAAATAACTCAAGAAGTTAGACCCCAGAAAACCAAATAACCCTATCCAAAAATGGGGTACAGAGCTAAACAAAGACTTTTCACCTGAAGAAATTCAGATGGCTGAGAAACACCTTAAAAAATGCTCAACATCATTAGTCATTAGAGAAATGCAAATCAAAACAACCCTGAGATTTTACCTCACACCAGTCAGAATGGCTAAGATTAAAAACTCAGAAGACATCAGGTGTTGGTGAGGATGTGGAGAAAGAGGAACACTCCTCCACTGCTGGTGGGACTGCAAGCTGGTACAACCACTCTGGAAATCAGTCTGGCGGTTCCTCAGAAAACTGGACATGATACTTCCAGAGAACACAGACATACCACTCCTGGGAATATACCCAGAAGATTCCCCAGCATGCAATAAGGATACATGCTCCACTATGTTCATAGCAGCCTTATTTATAATAGCCAGAATCTGGAAAGAACCCAGATGTCCCTCAACAGAGGAATGGATACAAAAAATGTGGTATATATACACAATTGAATACTATTCAGCCACTAGAAACAATGAATTCATGAAATTCTTAGAGAAATGGATGGAGCTGGAGAACGTCATAAGTGAGGTAACCCAGTCTCAAAAGAATACCCATGGTATGCACTAAGTGGATTATCACTGATAAGTGGATATTAGTCTAGAATCTTGGGACACCAAAGACACAATTCACATACCAAATGATGTCTGACAAGAAGAAAGGAAATGACACTGGTGCTGGAAAGGATCAAAGTGTAGGGGAATACCAGAACAGGGAAATGGGAAGGGGTGGATGAGGGAGCAGGGGGAGGGAAAGGGGCATGTGGGACCTTAGGAGGGTGGGGAACCAAAAAAAGGGAAATGAAATGTAAATATAGAATATATCCAATAAAAAAATTTTTGACCCAAAAACAAAACAAAACAAAAAAAGTAGTATTAAATTAAATTACTATTTATTGAGACAGGATAGAAACTACATGAAAATATTATCTTAATTAAAAAGTGTCTTTGGAGACTTTCAGTCAGATTGTTCTAAAGTAATAAGGCACTGAAGTAGGAATTGCCCATAACAATTATGGTAAACAGTCAAGAGACTGCCTTCAAGATGGTGACCAAGATGGTGTCAAAGCTATGGCCAGCCATGTAACAACCCTTAGCTAAGATGACACTGAAGCAATAGTTCAGCCTGTGAAGGAAATTCATGAGTTTGTTATACCTTACACTGAAATTACAGAAGCATGTCTATGTATCAGTAAAGTCAAATAAACATATAAAGACAAATATATACAGGCATTTTGTGCACGTGAGGAGAACTCTCCCTGTCACCACGAGCAGCCTCTGCCACCACTGATGCAAGTCCAAGGGACACGGCTCTGCAGGTCTAAGCCTGGCACATGGCAAGGCTGTTTATGTGGTGCTGGCTTAGAGCTGGAACAGACCAGAATGGAAAGAAATCAGAAATAAAAATTCTCCAGTAAGTAAAAATTTAAAACTACCAGCTGGAACATCTGGAAGCAGCAGGGTAGGGTATCAGGCAAGAAGCATGAGAGTGAGTAAAGTCTAAAACAATATCTGGAGAGGGCCGTTAGAGTCAAAGGAGAAGGAAGCAGAGCAGAGACTGGAGAGTTAGCCAGATTGATCAAGGAATAAAGCAGTTGGGAGTGAAGGTGGAGAAAGCCTATACATAGGAAACCTTCCATTTTCTGGATTGCTATAACTCATTAAGTTCTTTATCAATTTTGGATATTAGCCCTCTGACATATGTTGGACAGGTGAAGATATTTTCCGCAATCCCAAATTTGGATTTTAGCCCTCTGTCATGTTGGACAGGTGAAAATTCCCAATCTTTTGCCATTTTGTTCTGTTAATGATGTTCTTGCCTTACACAAGTTTTTCAGTTTCTTTTTTTTGTTTTGTTTTGTTTTGTTTTGTTTTGTTTTGTTTTGTTTTGTTTTGTTTGAGACAGGGTTTCTCTGTGTAGCCCTGGCTGCCCTTGAACTCACTCTTTAGACCAGGCTGGCCTCGAACTCAGAAATCCGCCTGCCTCTGCCTCCCGAGTGCTGGGATTAAAGGCGTGCACCACCACCGCCCAGCTAGTTTTTTAGTTTCTTGAGGCCCAATTTATTAATTGCTGATCTTATTGTCTGAGCTATTGGTGCTCTGCTCAGGAAATTGTCTCCTGTTGAAGGATACACCCCACTTTTTCTTCTATTAGTATATCTGATTTTACATTGAGGTCTTTGATCTACTTGGACTTTAGTTTTGTGCAGGGTGATAGATATGGATCTATTTGCATTCTTCTACATGGAGACATCCAGTAACACCAGTATCATTTGTTAAAGATCTTTCTTTTTTCCTTTTACATGGTTTTAACCTCTTTGTTAAAACATCAATTTTCTATAATTGTGTGAGTCCATTTCTTAGTCTTTGATTTGATTCCATTGATACACCTATCTGTTTCTAAACAAGTACCATGCAGTTTTTATTACTATTGCTCTATAATATGGCTTGAAAGCAGGGATGATGATTCCTCTAGAAGTTCTTTGTACAGGATTGTTTTCACTATCCTGGGTTTTTTGGAATCTCAATCGAAGAACACATCAAACCGGGTTCGGATGGTTTGAACTGATTGGCTTAGAAGCTTGTGGTAGGCAGGTTCTGTTATAAGCCTATAAAAGGCCAATCCAAGCAGCCTACAAGGGCTCACTTCTTTTACCCTGCATGGTAGGACTGTGACCCCCCAGAGCTCTGGAAATTAAAATCCTCTTGCAAATTGCAAAAAAAAAAAAAGAAAAAGAAAAAGAAAAAGAAAAAAAAGAAAAGAAAAAAAGAAAAAAATCATTCACCATGATCAAGTAGGTCAAAGAAAATTCAAAGCATAAAAAAAAACCTCCTAAATGTCTCCCCTCCAAAAAAAACAACAACAAAACAAAACAGGAAATCCAAGAAACAATGAAAAGCCCAAATCTAAGATTGATAGGAATTGAGGAAAGCAAAGATTCTCAGCTCAAAGGACCAAAAACATCTTCAACAAAATCATAGAAGAAAACATCCCTAATCTAAAGAAAGAGATGGCCATAAATGTACAAGAAGCCTACAGAACTCCAAATAGATTGTACCAGGAAAGAAAATCCTCTCATCACATAATAATCAAAATACAAATGCACAGTGCAAAGAAAGAATATTAAAAGTACAAGGGAAAATGGCCAAGTAACAAATAAATCAGACTTAATGACACCAGACTTATTAACAGAAAAACTAAAAGCCAAAAGAATCTGGACAGAAGTCATGCAGACCTTAAGAGAACAGAAATGAAAGCCTGTGAAACAATACTCAGCAAAACTCTCAATCAATATAGATGGAGAAACCAAAATATTCCACGACAAAACCAAATCAAACAATATCTATCTACCAATCCAGTTCTACAGAAGATTCTAAAAGGAAAACTCCAACACAAGGAGAAGGTGGTACCTACACCAAGAAAAAAAAAAAGAAAGTAATTATCTCAAAAGAAAACTAAAAGGAGAGGATCAGATATACATACTACTACCTACAACAACAAACATAATAGTAACTAACAATCTTCTGCTCTAATATTTCTCAATATCAACGGACTCAATTCCCCTATTAAAAGACATAAGCTAACAGAGTGGATACACAAACAGGATCCAGCATTTTGCTGCATATAAGAACACAGCTTAATAAAAACAAACACTACCTCAAAGTGAAGTGCTGGAAAAAGTCTTCCAAGCTAATGGTCCTAAGAAACAAGCTAGAGTTGCCAGCCTAATATCCAATAAAAGAGACATTCAACCAAAACTTAACAAGTGAGATGAGAAAGGATATTTTATATTCATCAAAAAATCACCAAGAGAAAGTCTCAATTCTGAATATCTATGCACCAAATTCAAAGGCAAACACATTCATAAAAGAAACTTTACTAAAGCTCAAAACACATATTGAATCCCATGCAATAATAATGGGAGACTTCAACACCCCACTCTCACTGATGGATAGGTCTTTGAAACAGAAACTAAACAGAGACACAGTGAAACTAATAGAGGTTCTGAAGCAAATGGATTTAATAGACATCTACAGAAATTTTACCCTGAAACAAAAGAATGCACCTTCTTCTCAGAGCCTCATGGTACCTTCTCCAAAATTAACCATATAGTTGGTCACAAAACAAGCCTCAACCAATAAAAGATTAAAATAAAACCATGTATTCTATCAGATCACCATGGAATAAGGCTCATCTTCAACAACAACAAAAATAACAGAAAGCCCACATGCACATGGAAACTTAACAGCTAACTACTCAAGGAAACTTGGTGAAGGAAGAAATAAAGAAAGAAATTAAAGACTTCATGGAATTTAATGAAGATGATGACACAGCATACTGAGACTTCTGGGACACAATAAAAGTGATGCTAAGAAGAAAATTCATACTATTAAATGTCCTAGTAAAAAATTACAGAGATCCTGAGAGCTCTAGAACAAAAAGAAGCAAACACACCCAAAAGGAGTACATGACAAGAAATAGTCAAACTCAGGACTGAAATCAACCCAACAGAAACAAAGAGAACTATATAAAAAATCACCAAAACCAAAAACTGAGTTTTTTGTTCTTGTTGTTGTTGCTGTTGTTGCTTGAGAAAAATCAACAACATAGATAAACCCTTAGCCAGAGTAACCAAAGGGCACAGAGATGGTATCCAAATTAACAAAATCAGAAATGAAAAGGAAAATATAACAGAAACTTAGGAAATTCAAAAAAAATCATCAGATCCTACTACAAACGCTATACTCAACAAATCTTGAAAATCTAGATAAAATGGGTGTTTTTCTAAACAGACACCATGTACCAAAGTTAAATCAAGAGCAGGTAAACTCTCTAAATAGGCCCATATTCCCTAAAGAAATAGAAGTCATTACAAATCTCCCAACCAAAAAAGCCCAAGACCAGATACCTTTAGGGCAGAATTCTACCATACCTTCAAAGAAGACCTTATACCAATATTTTTCAAACTATTCCATAATAGAGAAGCTAAAAGAACACTACCTAATTCATTCTATGACGCCACAATTACTCTGATATCTAAACCACACAAGGACCCAACAAAAAAGAGAACTTCAGACCAATTTTACTTATGAATATCGATACAAAAATACTCAATGAAATGCTTGTAAATCAAATCCAAGAACACATTAAAACCATCATTTGCCATGTTCAAGTAGACTTCATACCAGGGATGCAAAGTTGGATCAATATACAATAAGCAATTTACATAATCCACTATATAAACAAACTCAAAGGAAAAAATCACATGATCATAATATTAGATGCTGGAAATGCATTTGACAAAATACAACAACCCTTTATGTTAAAAGTCTTGGAAAGATTAGGAATTCTTTTATATAATAAATAATAATATATATTATATATAATATATATTATTATATAATAATACATAATAGTAATATATAATAAAACCAATATACAGCAAACCAAGTGCCAATATCAAATCAAATGGAGATACTTGAAACAATCCCAACAAAATCAGGGACAAGACAAGGATGCCAACTCTTGCCATATCTATTCAATACAGTACTCAAAGCTCTAGTTATAGCAGTAAGACAATAAAAGGAGATCAAGGGGATACAAGTTGGCAAAGAAGAAGTCAAGATATCACTATTTACAGATGATATAGTATACATAAACTACCAAAAAAATCCTATCAGAGAACTTCTGCAGCTGATAAACAACTTCAGCAAAGTGGCTGAATATGAAATTAACTCAAATAAATGAGTACCCTTCTCTCCAACAGGAGAGAACACATGATGCTAAGACAAACACTATTTTCTGTGTATCCATAAACATTCATAATAGTGGAGAAGCCATAACTATTAAATTGATCAAGACCAAAAACAAAGCAGTGTACAGACAGCTGTCTTAAAAGATGTGCAATAAAAGGCCAAGTGCTGTTTTCTACATAGCACTACATTTTTTTTAAAAAAAAAATCAATTTAATTCTTTATTAGCACAGTATTTGATTGTAGAACAGCCTTGATTTATCAATTTACAGTGATCTTTGCCATCTGCTTTTGGACTTAGTAATATAAGAAACATTAAAATATATTAAAACTATCATTTTCATTTTAAGTCTTAGTATATTTAGTGAATAAAGACATAAATGTACTATGACTGCTCAAAGATAACACTGAGTATATGACTTCAGGTGACAAGATACATGGTATCTGATGTACTACCCACTGTCAGCAGCAAGAAGAAATCTTTAAGGCTTTCAGGAGATAAAGCACTTATCCACCCAAACTAGTTTCATGGAACCTTTATGAAATATGTAATGGCAACAGAACTACATCCTGATCACACATTAATAAAGAATGAATTCACAGCCATTGCCTCGTACCCTTAAATAATATAAAAGCATGAATTGTTTTTGGAAATTGAGTTTAAGACAGGTATAACTGTAAGTACACAGACCCTGACTAGAATATTACAGTATTACACTTACAAGGAAATTCCCCTGAGAGGAAGCAGCAGCAGCAAAAGTGTCACTGAAGAGATTGTAGGGAAGCAATCATAACCAGAGTACAAGATGCATACATAGCATTAGTTTGTAAAAGATATGAGAATACTCATTGGTAGTGTGTGTGTGTGTGTGTGTGTGTGTGTGTGTGTGTAAATTACTGGACTACTGGGCCTAAGAATAGAACAATAACATAGCTGCTAATAAGAATACCTGTACATCACTTGAGTGAAAAACTGAATTATAGAAAATATTTCTATGTTATAAAATGAACTTTAAGGAAAATGGAGAATATGTACACTTATTCTCATTTGTTTGATCAAATCCATGGGTGCTGCTTAGTGCACAAGAGCAGGCATTTAGTGTGAATTACTCAAAACAAACTGAAATTTGTGTAATGCTTGCAAACATCAACTCAAGTATTTATAATTTGATTTTTGTGGTCTTGAAACTCTGTGACAAGTAACTTAATAACAATAACTGGCATCATTTTCTTCCATTGCTTGAAACAATTATCTCTTAATTTTACATTATCTGTTTTCTTGTTTAATTTTTATTATGTGTGTGTGTGTGACAGAGAGAGGGGGGAGGGAAGGGGCATCTCAACCTGTAATTCAGAATGACATCATTCAAACTCACTATGTTCCTGTCTGATCCTTCAAAGTGCTAGGATAATAGGTGTTTACCACCACATATGCCTTAATTTTATTCTTATACACATAAATGATATTCCAACAAAATAAAAATGGACCTATAAAAATTGTCACATAAACTTAGTTTAGAAAACTTGACAAATTACAACTGAATTTATTTTTATTGGAACACACAAGTACCTACTGAAACTTATCCACCTTTCAATTTTGTAAGGATAACTTTACATAGAGTTAATAAATGAGAAGAGATTTTCAGATACTTTCAAAATACCCATAAAATATCTACTTCATTAGAAATAATTCAAATGGAATAAACAAATATATCCAAAAATTTTGAAACTTATATAATGTTAAAAATGCCTTATGTTTCCGAGGCTATTAGTTAAAACTTTCTTAGAATTCCTAAGTATATACATACTTAACAGAACAGAAAATTACTGAGAAATACTAAATTAGTTAATATTTGTTGTTTATTTCCTGCTTATGTTTTAGATTATTAGACACATACTGCCAGTTAACTTGAGAAAATGAGAAAATACATAAAACAATTTAAATATACCTAAATAGTATAAGTGGATTCCTGCAAAACAATGAATGTCTGGCCGGGCAGTGGTGGCGCATGCCTTTAATCCCAGCATTTGGGAAGCAGAGGCAGGCAGATTTCTGAGTTCGAGGCCAGCTTGGTCTACAGAGTGAGTTCCAGGACAGCCAGGGCTACACAGAGAAACCCTGTCTCAAAAAAAACAAAAAACAAAACAACAACAACAAAAAAACAATGAATGTCTGGTCTTTGTTTTTTGCCCTCCAACATATTTCAGGTGTTTTGTTAAGGAATAGAAAACTAACACAGTTGGCATTGTGTAGGTGGAAGAATGCTCTTAGAATTATTACAGTATATACTTTGGAAACTCCCATCTCAAATATGCTTCTTAATATATTGCATATGGGGCAATTTTTGACCCATATGTTAGTGTATATCCACTGTAAAATCTGATGGGTTTCATGATTCTTTCAATTAATATATAATACCAATTGATGATCTTCACTCTACTAGCCTTTCCCCTCTCTATCCACTATTCTGCTTGCCCCATCCTTATTCAAATACCCCTCTCTCACTGTCACATGCATAATTATAGATCATGACTTAGATGGGAACCTTCAGGTTTCTGTCTGCTACTGGAGACCATCCTCTGCTACAGGGCTGCATATCCAGGTCACAAGGGGAGATAGCTAGCCTCCCAGGAGTGCAGACAAGGCTGAGAGTGCAGGTAGGACCACCTGAATTTACTGTTCTTCCCAACTGGAACACTTAGGCAGGAGACTACCAGTCATCCAGAAAATCTAGGACACAATGGAAGGACAAACCTAAGGATTATAGGAATAGAAGAGAGTGAAGATTTCCAATTTAAAGGGCTACTAAATATCTTCAACAAAATTATAGAACAAAACTTCCCTAACATAAAGAAAGAGAAGCACATGAACATACAAGAAGCCTACAGAACTCCAAATAAATTGAAAAGAAATTCCTCCCATCATATAATAATCAAAACAGCAAATGCACTAAAAAAGAAAGAATATTAAAAGCAGTAAGGGAAAAAGGTAAAATAACATATAAGGGCAGACCTATCAGAATTACACCAGACTTCTCAACAGAGATTATAAAAGCTAGAAGATCCTGGGCAGATCTGATACAGACCCTAAGAAAACACAAATGCCAGCCCAGATTACTATATCCAGCAAAACTCTCAATTACCATAGATGGTGAGACCAATGTATTCCATGACAAAACCAAATTAACATAACATCTTTCCACAAATCCAACCCTGCAAAGGATAATAGATGGAAAATGCTAATACATGGAGGGAAACTACACCCAAGGAAAAACAAGTAATCGTCTTTCAACAAACAAAAGAAGATAACCACACAAACAGAAAAATTACATCAAAAATAACAGGAAGCAACAATCACTATTCTTTATTATCTCTTAACATCCCACCAGCAGTGGAGGAGTGTTCCTCTTTCTCCACATCCTCACCAACACCTGCTGTTTCCTGAGTTTTTAATCTTAGCCATTCTGACTGGTGTGAGGTGAAATCTCAGGGTTGTTTTGATTTTCATTTCTCTAATGACTAATGATATTG
Organism: Apodemus agrarius; assembly: GCA_964023405.1. Lineage (NCBI taxonomy): Eukaryota > Metazoa > Chordata > Mammalia > Rodentia > Muridae > Apodemus > Apodemus agrarius. The sequence goes on along the minus strand of OZ030006.1, from coordinate 83,488,387 downwards.
AACATTTTTTAAGGTGTTTCTCAGCCATCTGAATTTCTTCAGGTGAAAAGTCTTTGTTTAGCTCTGTACCCCATTTTTTGATAAGGTTATTTGGTTTTCTGGGATCTATACTTCATGAGTTCTTTGTATATATTTTATATTAGCCCTCTGTCGGATGGGGTTGGTGAAGACCTTTTCCCAATTTGTTGGTTGCCGATTTGTTCTTTTGACAGTGTCTTTTGCCTTGCAGAAACTTTGTAATTTTATAAGGTCCCATTTGTCTATTCTTGATCTTAGAGCATAAGCAATTGGTGTTCTGTTCAGGAACTTTCGCCCTGAGCCAATGTCCTCAAGGGTCTTCCCCACTTTCTTTTCTATTAATTTTAGTGTGTCTGTTTTTATGTGGAGGTCCTTGATCCACTTGGAGTTGAGCTTAGTGCACAGAGATAAGAGTGGATCAATTCTCATTCTTCTGCATGTTGACCTCCAGTTGAGCCAGCACCATTTGTTGAAAAAGCTATCTTTTTTCCACTGGATGTTTTCAGCTCCTTTGTCAAAGATCAATTAGCCATAGATGTGTGGGTTCAATTCTGGGTCTTCAATCCTATTCCATTGATCCACTTCTCTGTCACTGTACCAATACCATGCAGTTTTTAACACTACTGCTCTGTAGTATTGCTTGAAGTCCGGGATATTGATTCCCCCAGAAGTTATTTTACTGTTGAGAATAGTTTTAGCTATCCTGGGTTTTTTGTTATTCCAGATAAATTTGAGAATTGCTCTCTCTAACTCTATGAAGAACTGCAAGCTGGTACAACCACTCTGGAAATCAGTCTGGTGGTTCCTCAGAAAACTGGACATGATACTTCCAGAGGACCCAGCCATACCACCCCTGGGCATATACCCAGAAGATTCCCCAGCATGCAATAAGGATACATGCTCCACTATGTTCATAGCAGCCTTATTTATAATAGCCAGAAGCTGAAAAGAACCCAAATGTCCCTCAATGGAGGAAGGGATACAAAAAAATGTGGTATATATACACAATGGAGTACTATTCAGCCACTAGAAATAATGAATTCATGAAATTCTTAGAGAAATGGATGGAGCTGGAGAACATCATACTAAGTGAGGTAAGCCAGTCTCAAAAGAATACCCATGGTATGCACTCACTGATAAGTGGATATTAGCCTAGAATCTTGGGACACCAAAGACACAATCCATATACCAAATGATGTCCGACAAGAAGCAAGGAGTAGACCCTGGTTCTGGAAAGGCTCAAAGGATCAGTGTAGGGGAATACCAGAACAGGGAAGTGGGAAAGGGTGGATGGGGGAACGTGGGGAGAGAAAAGGGCATGTGGGATCTTTGGGGGGCAGGGAACCAGAAAAAGGGAACTGACATGTAAATATCGAATATATCCAATAAAAAAATGAAAAAAAAATCTCTTAACATCAATGGACTTGATTCCCCAATACAAAGACATAGACTAACAGCCTGTATATATAAACCCAGCATTTTGCTGCATACAGGAAACTCAGCTCAGTGTCAAAGACAAATACTACCTCAGAGTAAATGGCTGGAAAATATATTTTCCAAGCAAATGGTCCCATGAAACAAGCTGGAGTAGCCATTCTAATATCAGATAAAATCGACATTCAACCAAAAGCCATCAAAAAGGACACAGAAGGACACTTCATACTCATAAAAGGAAAAAATTCTACCAAGAAGAACTCTCAATTCTGATCATCTATGCTCCAAATTCAAGGGCACTCAAATTCATAAAAGAAACTTTTTTAAGCTCAAAGAACACCTTGCACCTCACAGAATAATTGTGGAGGACTTTAACACCTCACTCTCACCAATGGACAGATGAGCAAAACACAAACTCAACAGAGACACAGTGGAACTAACAGAATTTATGGACCAAATGGTTTTAACAGGTATCTATAGAACATTTCATCCTAAATCAAAATAAGATACCTTCTTCTCAGCACCTCAGGGTAACTTCTCCAAAATTGACCACAAAATCGATCATAAAACAGACCTCAACAGATATAAGAAGATTAAAATAATCCCATGGCTCCTATCAGATACTATGGATTAGGGCTGGTCTTCAATAGCAACAAAAACAACAGAAAGCCCACTTACACGTGGAAGCTGAACAATGCTCTACTCAATAATGACTTGGTCAAAGAACAAATAATGAAAGAAATAAAAGACGTTTTAAAATTTAATGAAAATAAAGGGAGAACATATCCAAACTTATGAAACACAATGAAAGCAGTGCTAAGAGCAAAACTCATAGCTCTGAGTGCCTCAAAAAAAAAAAAAAAACCTGAAGAGAGAATATACTAGCAGCTTAACAGCACACCACAAAGCTCTAGAACAAAAAGATGCAAATGCACCAAAGAGGAGTAGACAGCAGGAAATAATCAAACTCAGAGCTGAAATCAAACAAGTAAAAACAAAAAGAACTATATAAAGAATCAACAAAATGAGGAGCTGGTTCTTTGAGAAAATTATAAAATAGACAAACCTTTAGCCAGGCTAACCAGAGGGCACAGAGACAGTATCCAAATTAACAAAATCAGAAATGAAAAGGGATTTTTGGTGGCGGGTGCTTAGACCAAGCGGGCAGAAACAGATATCGGGATACCCCAATCTTAAGATATCGGGGGACCCGGGCTGCCAGCCAGTCATCTAAGAACAGGAGCTTGGCAGAGCAGCGTGGACTCCCTGCTCTGCAAGGGACTTGGCAAGCTGCACTTCCCACATCTCTGAGGAGAATCCTGCACTCTGTTCATCCATGGCCATCTTGGTGGCTGGGCTTAGACTGAGCGAACAGGACCAGATACCTGAGATATCCCAAGTTTAAGATCTCGGGGGACCTGGGTCGCCAGCCAGTCATCTAAGAACTGAAGCTTGGCAGAGCAGCAGTTCCTGTGTTCCAGCAGGTCATGGGTTCCCGGCCCTCTGGGAGTCCCTGCACTCTTCGTTCTGCACTCCGCACTCCTCACTCCCCCAGGCCTCAGACAGCATCCTTGCTGCTGATTCAACTAAGCAAACAGATCCAGAGAAGACAAGCAGCATCAGGTCCACAGTGATAACCAAATATAACATTGCTTAGAGCAAGATACACCAGGGGTCCAACAGCACCCAAGAGGAGAACAACACATCAGCAATCTGTGCCAGAGGAAACCCAATCATCCAGTGGTGGGGAAATAGCCTTTCCAGCCCACAGGAGGTTCAAGCACCAGCTAGTGACTACAAAACAATCTAAAGCCAGAGATGACCAGATGGCAAAAGGCAAACGTAGGAACATTACTAACAGAAATCAAGGCAATATGGCAGCATTTGAACCCAGCACACCAACAGCAGTAAGTCCCAGATACCCCACCACACCAGAAAAACAAGATTTGGATCTAAAATCACTAGTCAGGATGCTGATAGCAAAACATATAGATAAATCTCTTAAAGAAATACAGGAGAAAATGGATCAAAAATATGAAGCCCTTTCAAGGCAAACACAAAAAATCACTTAAAGAAATTCAGGAGAATATGGATCAAAAATTAGGAGTCAATAAGGAGGAAGTACAAAAATCACTTTAAGAAATACAGGAGAATGTGGGCCAACAAGTAGAAGTCATGAAAGAAGAAACACCAAAAAACTCTTAAAGAAATACATGAAAATACAAACAAGCAAGTGGAAGATCTGAGCAAAACCACCCAGGATCTAAAAACAGAAGTAGAACCAACTAAGAAATCCGCAAAGGGAGACAACTTTGGAGATAGAAAACCTTGGGAAGAAGTCAGGGGCCATAGATGCAAATATCAACAATAGAATACAAGAGAGAAGAAAGAATCTCAGATGCCGAAGATACCATAGGAACCATTGATTCAACAGTCCAAGAAAATACAAAATGCAAAAGGCTTGTAACCCAAAACATCCAGGAAATCCAGGACACAATGAGAAGACCAAACCTAAGGATTATAGGCATAGATGAGGGGGAAGATATACAACTTAAAGGGCCAGCAAATATCTTCAACAAAATTATGGAAGAAAACTTCCCCAACCTAAAGAGAATGATGCTCATGAATCCATCAATGTAATCCACTACATAAACAAACTAAAAGAAAAAAACCACATGGTCATCTCATTAGATGCTGAAAAAGCATTTGACAAAATTCAGCATCCTTTCATGCTAAAAGTCTTGGAAAGAGCAGGAATTCAAGGCCCATACCTAAACATAGTAAAAGCAATCTACAGCAAACCAGTAGCCAACATCAAAATAAATGGAGAGAAAATTGAAGCAATCCCACTAAAATCAGGGACTAGACAAGGCTGCCCTCTCTCTCCATATCTTTTCAATATAGTACTTGAAGTTCTAGCGAGAGCAATTAGACAACATAAGGAAGTCAAAGGGATACAAATTGGAAAGGAAGAAGTCAAACTATCATTATTTGCAGATGATATGATAGTTTACTTAAGCGACCCAAAAAACTCCACCAAAGAACTTCTACAGCTGATAAACAACTTCAGCAAAGTGGCTGGTTATAAAATCAACTCAACAAATCAGTAGCCTTCCTGTACTCAAAGGACAAGCAGGCTGAGAAAGAAGTTCGGGAAATAACACCCTTCACAATAGCCACAAACAACATAAAGTACCTTGGCGTAACTCTAATCAAACAAGCGAAAGATCTGTATGACAGGAACTTCAAGTCCTTGAAGAAAGAAATAGAAGAAGACCTCAGAAGATGGAAAAATATTTCTTGCTCCTGGATTGGCAGGATCAATATAGTTAAAATGGCCATCTTGCCAAAAGCAATATACAGATTCAATGCAATCACCATCAAAATTCCAACTCAATTCTTCATAGAGTTAGAAAGAGCAATTTCCAAATTTATCTGGAATAAGAAAAACCCAGGATAACTGAAACTATACTCAACAATAAAAGAACTTCTGGGGGAATCAGTATCTTGGACCTCAAGCTGTACTATAGAGCAATAGTGATAAAAACTGCATGGTATTGGTACAGTGACAGGCTGTTAGATCAATGGAATAGAATTGAAGACCCAGAAATGAACCCACACACCTATGGTCATTTTAATTTTGACAAAGGAGCTAAAATCATCCAGTGGAAAAAAAAGACAGCCTTTTCAACAAATGGTGCTGGTTCAACTGGTGGTTAGCATGCAGAATAATGCAAACTGATCCATTTGTATCTCCTTGTACAGGGTTCAAGTCCAAATGGATCAAGGAACTCCACACAAAACCAAACACAATGAAACTAATAGAAGAGTAAGAGGGGAAGAACTGCAAGCACATTGGCACAGGGGAACAATTCCTGAACAGAACTCCATTAGCTTATGCTCTAAGATCAAGAATGGATAAATGGGACCTCATAAAATCACAAAGTTTCTATAAGGCAAGGGACACTGTCCATAGGACAAAATGGGAAAAGATCATTACCAATCCTACATCTGACAGGTTAATGTCCAATATATGCAAAAACTCAAGAAGTTAGACTCCAGAGAACCAAATAACCATATTAAAAAATTGAGTGCAGTGCTAAACAAAGAATTCTCAACTGAGGAATATCAAATGTCTGAGAAGCATCTAAAAAAGCATTCAACATCCTTAGTCATCATAGAAATGTGAATCAAAACAACCCTGAGATTCTACCTCACACCAGTCAGAATGACTAAGGTCAAAAACTCAGGCAATAGCAGGTGCTGGAGAGAATGTGGAGAAAGAGGAATTTCACTGCTGTTGGGTTTGCAAGCTGATACAACCACTCTGGAAATAAGTTTGCCAGTTCCTCAGAAAATTGGACATTGTACTGCCAGAGGACCCAGCTATACCACTCCTGGGCATATACCCAGAAGATTCTCCAACATGTAATAAAGACACATGAGTCACTATGTTGATAGCAGCCTTATTCATAATAACCAGAAGCTGGAAAGAACCCAGATGTCTCTCAACTGAAGAATGGATACAGAAAACATGGTATATTTATACAATGGAATACTACTCAGCTATTAAAAACAGTGAATTCAAGAAATTCTTAGGTAAATTGGTGGAACTGGAAAATATCATCCTGAGTGAGGTAACCCAGTTACAAAAGAACCCACATGGTATGCACTCCCTGATAAGTGGATATTAGTACAGAAACTTGGAATACCCAAGATACAATTCATAGACCAAACAAAGCTCAAGCAGAGGATAACCTTGTTGGTCATCAAAGGGAGGAGAGGCCCTTGGTCTTGAGAAGGCTGGATGCTCCAGTATAGGGCAATGCCAGGACCAGGTAGAGGGAATGCATGTGTTGGTGAGTAGGGTAAGGGGGAAATAGGGTATTTTTGGAGGGAAGCCAGGAAAGCAGATAACATTTGTAATGTAAGTAAACAAAAAAGTAAAATACCTAATAAAAAAGAAAAAATCCCAAAAATATGAAAAATTTAAAAATTAAAAAAAAATCATAGATCATATTGGTGGAACTGGAAAATATCATCCTGAGTGAGGTAACCCAGTTACAAAAGAACCCACATGGTATGCACTCCCTGATAAGTGGAAATTAGTACAGAAGTGAAATCTATGAGTTTTTTATTAATCATTACACTGATACTTCTATTTCTACAAGCATCTGCTGTGTGCTTATTATACAGTACAGCTCAAAAGTAATATTCTAAGAAGAGAATTCTCTAATCATTTATTGTAAGAAATGCTGCTTCGTTCTACCACCCAATTACTGTTTTCACTATTAATGAAGAAAAAAGAAACCTTTGCCTAACTGGGCCTTTGATAAACATCCTTGTAGAATGAGGCCCCGAGAAGTAGTTATAAGGAAGAAATGTCATCAGCTCATCTCCCTCTAGACCTAAGTTATCATGTCATCTGGAGAAGGCTCTTCTAACTGTGAAGTTATTACAAAGTGGTTCCATCCAATGGAAAAGTGAACTTCCCTAATTCCTTGAGAGCAGAATTGGAGAAATAACTGCGCTTTGAGTGTCCATGGGTGAGCCATTCTCCCCAGAGTATACCTGACTGAATAGATTAACTTGTTCCAGTTCTTGTGAACAAAACAAAAATGACAACAACAATATCCTATTTAAAAGATGTGAAAAATGATCTAGATTCCCCAAGGTATCCTTCCTCCTTCCAAGACATTTATGGTGTCCTCCACACTTAAATGGCAGTGGCTTCAGAGACTCACCTTGAAATTAACATCACTTTTGCTAAAATTAAGAAAATTTCACCTCCTCCAAACATTCTTTAGGAGAGTCACCTTTCTTAATGATCACACAGAAGTGAGGTAATGTAACATCAGAAATCAAGCTATGGGGATGTCAGTGTAGCTCAGTTGATAGAGTATGTGCCTAGACATTAGCATGCATCTGGGAGACAATGAAATAAATCAAACTTTCAAAGTATAGGCTCAGGTGAGGGAGGTGAATCTCAGGTCAATAGCTAACAGAAGACCTTCAATATATATCATGAAATAAATCTTCTCCAAAGACAGACTCATATAACACAAGAAGCACAGAAAATTCACAAACATGCATGCACATGCAAGTACACACACACACACACACACACACACACACACATCCACAAAAATAAGAGCAGGATCAAAATTTTCCATTCATCCTATAGGTAAAACATGAAGCATAAAGAACTAAAAATCAAATTAAAAGTGCTAAAAGAAATACTGCAAGACACAAATAAAGAAACCCCATCACATGGAAAGGAGAACTTCCCCAATTCCAGGAAAATAGTTGACTAGGAGCAACTAATTTCTCAAGAAAACTTTTTTGTTTTACTCAGCGTGGCTAGAACTCAGATATCCAGCCCTGCCTCCTAAGTGGTGAGTTTCTTTATTTTTTTTATTTTCTGTATTCATTGTTTACATTCCAAATGATTTTACCTTTCCTGGTACCCCTCCCCCTAAGTCCCATAAGTCCTCTTCCCTACACCAGTTCCCCAATCAACCCCCTTCCTGCTCCTCTATCCTGGCAATCCCCTACAATGCTGCATCAAGTCTTTCCAGGACCCGAGCCCTTTCCTTCCTTCTTCTTTGGAATGATTTGATATGTGGGTTGTGTTTTGGGTATTCTGTGCTTCTAGGCTAATATCCTCTTATCGGTGACTGAATTCCAAGTGTGTTCCTTTGTGAATGAGTTACCTCACTTAGCATGATATTTTCCAGTTTGAACCATTTGCCTAAGAATTTCATGAATTCATTGTTTTAATAGCTAAGTAGTATTCCATTGTGTAAATATACCACATTTTCTGTATCCATTCCTCCATTGAGGGACAACTGGGTTCCTTCCAGCTTCTGGCTATTATAAATAAGGCTGCTATGAACATAGTGGAGCATGTGTCCTTATTGAATGCCAGGGAATCTTCTGGGTATATGCCCAGGAGCACTACAGCAGGGTTGTCCAGAAGTGTCATACCCAGTTTTCTGAGGAAATGACAGACTGATTTCCAGAGTGGATGTACCAGCTTGCAATCCCACCGCAGTGGAGGAGTGTTCAGCTTTCTCCACATCCTCCTCAACACCTGCTGTCTCCTGAGTTTTTAATCTTAGCCATTCTGACTGGTGTGAGGTGGAATCTCAGGGTTGTTTTGATCTGCATTTCTCTAATGACTAATGATGTTGAACATTTGACATTTAAGGTGCTTCTCAGCCATTGGAAGTTCTTCAGGTGAAAATTCTTTGTTTAGCTCTGTATCCTATTTTTAATAGGGTTATTTGGTTCTCTGGGGACTAACTTCTTGAGTTCTTTGTATGTATTGGATATTAGCCCTCTGTCGGATGTAGGGTTGGTGCAGATTTTTTCCCAATTTGTTGGTTGCCGTTTTGTCGTTTTGACAGTGTCCTTTGCCTTATAGAAACTTTATAATTTTGTGAGGTCCCATTTGTCTATTCTTGATCTTAGAGCATAAGCTATTGGTGTTCTGTTTAGGAACTTTTCCCCTGTGCCCATGTCCTCAAGGGTCTTCCCCAGTTTCTTTTCTATTAGTTTCAGTGTGTCTGGTTTTATATGGAGGTCCTTGATCCACTTGGAGTTGAGCTTACTACAAGGAGATAAAAATGGATCAATTTGCATTCTTCTGCATGCTGACTTCCAGTTGAACCAGCACCATTTCTTGAAAAGGCTATCTTTTTTCCACTGGATGTTTTCAGCTCCTTTGTTGAAGATCAACTGACCATAGATGTGTGGATTCGTTGCTGGGCCTTCAATCGTATTCCACTGATCCACTTGCCTGTCACTGTACCAATACCATGCAGTTTTTAACACTACTGCTCTGTAGTATTGCTTGAGGTCCGGGATACTGATTCTCTCAGAATTTCTTCTACTGTTGAGAATAGTTTTAGCTATCCTGGGGTTTTTGTTACTCCAAATGAATTTGAGAATTGATCTTTCTAACTCTATGAAGAACTGAGTGGATATTTTGATGGGAATTGCATTGAATCTATATATTGCTTTTGGCAAAATGGGCAATTTAACTATACTAATCCTGCCAATCCATGAGCATGGAAGATTTTTGCATTTTCTGAGGTCTTCTTCAATTTCCTTCTTCAGAGACCTGAAGTTCTTGTAATACAAATCTCTCACTTGTTTGGTTAGAGTCACACCAAGATACTTTATATTGTTTGTGGCTATTGTGAAGGGTGTCCTTTCCATAATTTCTTTCTCAGCCTGTTTATCCTTTCAGTATAGAAAGGCTACTGATTTGCTTGAGTTGTTTTTATAACCACCCACTTTGCTGAAGTTTTGCATCAGCTGTAGTTCTCTGGTGGAGTTTTTGGGTGACTTAAGTATACTATCATATCATCTGCAAATAGTGATAGTTTGATTTCTTCCTTTCCAATTTGTATCCGTTTAACCTCCTTATGGTGTCTAATTGCTCTAGCTAGTACCTGAAGTACTATATAGAAAAGATATGGAGAGAGAGGGCAGCCTTGTCTAGTCCCTGATTTTAGTGGGATTGCTTTAAGTTTCTCTCCATTTAGTTTGATGTTGGCTACCGGTTTGCTGTAAATTGTTTTTACTATGTTTATGTATGGGCCTTGAATTCCTGTTTTTTCCAAGACTTTTAGCATGAAAGGATGCTGAATTTTGTGAAATGTTTTTTAGCATCCAATAAGATGACCATGTGGTTTTTTTCTTTGAGTTTTTTTATGTAGTGGATTACATTGGTAGATTTCCATATATTGAACCATCCCTGCATCCCTGGCATGAATCCAACTTGATCATGGTGAATGATTGTTTTGATGTGTTCTTGGATTCAGTTGGCAAGAATTTTATTTAGTATTTTTGCATCAATGTTCATAAGGGAAAATGGCCTGGAGTTCTCTTTCTTTGTTGGATTTTTGTGTGGTTTTGGTATCAGCATCATAATTGTGGCTTCATAGAAAGAGTTGGATAGTTTTCCTTCTGTTTCTATTTTGTGGAATAGTTTGAAGAGTATGCGTGTTAGTTAGGGCTTCTTTGAAAGTCTGATAGAATTCTGCACTAAAACCATCTGGTCCTGTGCTTTTTTTGGTTGGAAGACTTTCTATGACCCCTTCTAATTCTTTAGGGGTTTTGGGACTGTTTAAATGATCTATTTGATCCTGATTTAATTTTGGTCTTTGGTATCTGTCTAGGAAATTGTCCATTTCCTTCAGATTCTCCAGTTCTGTGGAGTATAAGCTTTTGTAGTAGGATCTGATGATTTTTTGAATTTCCTCAGTTTCTGTTGTTATATCTCCCTTTCCATTTCTAATTTTAATGTGGATACTCTCTGTGCCCCTGGGCTAGTCTAAGGGTATACCTATCTTGTTAATTTTCTCAAAGAACCAGCTCCTGGTTTTGTTAATTCATTGTATGGTTCTCTTTGTTCCACTTGATTGATTTCAGCACTGAGTTTGATAATTTCCTGTCTTCTACTCCTCCCTCCTGGGTCAATTAGCTTAGTTTGTTCCAGGGCTTTCAAGTGTGCCTTTATGCTGCTAGTGTATGATCGCTCCAGTTTCTTTTTGGAGGCACTCAGGGCTATGAGTTTTCCTCTTAGAACTGCTTTCATTGTATCCCATAGATTCGGGTATGTTTTGCCTTCATTTTCATTAAATTCTAAAAAGTCTTTTTGATTTCTTTCTTTATTTCTTCTTTGGCCAAGGTATCACTGAGTAGAGTATTGTTCAGCTTCCATGTGTATGTGGGTGTTCTGTTGTTTTTGTTGCTATTGAAAACCACTCTTACTCCATAATGATCTGATAGGAGGCATGGGATTAGTTTGATTTTCTTATTTCTGTTGAAGTCTGTCTTGTGATCAATTATATGATTGATTTTGGAGAAGGTACCATATGATGCTGAGAAAAAGGTATATTCTTTTGCTTTAGGATGAAATGTTATATATTTATATATTTAATATATATATTAAATTCAATTGATACAAAGCTTCAATTAGTTTCACTGTGTCCCTGTTTATTTTCTGTTTTCCTGATTGGCCCATTGAGGAGAGTGGAGTGTCACCCACATTACTGTGTTAGGTGCAAATTGTGCTTTGAGCTTTAATAAAGTTTCTTTAAGAATAAGGGTGCCCTTGCATTTGTAGCATAGATGTTCAGAATTGAGAGTTCTTCTTGGTGGGTTTTTCCTTTGACCAGCAAGAAGTGTCCTTCAGCGTCTCTTTTGATGACTTTAGGTTGAAAGTCAATTTTAACTGATATTAGAATAGCTACTCCACCTTGTTTCCTGAGACCATTTGCTTGTAAAATTGTCTTCCAGCCTTTTACTCTAAGGTAGTGTTTGTTTTTGACACTGAGGTGTATTTCCTGTATGCAGAAAAATGTAGGGTCCTGTTTTCATATCCAGGCTGTTAGTCTATATCTTTTTATTGGGGAATTGAGTCCATTGATGTTAAGAGATATTAAGGAATATTAATTATTACTTCCTGTTATTTTTAAAGTTATTTTTATATTTGAGTGGTTATCTTCTTTGGGTTTGATGAAATAAGGTTACTCTCTTGCTTTTTCAGGGTATAGTTTCCCTCCTTCTACTGGCATTTTCCACCTATTATCCTTTGTAGGGCTGGGTTTGTGGAAAGATATTGTGCAAATCTGTTTTATCATGGAATATCTTGGTTTCTCCATCTATGGTGACTGAGAGTTTTGCTGGGTAACGTAGTCTTGGCTGACATTTGTTTTCTCTTAGCGTCTGCATGAGGTCTGCCCAGGATCTTCTAGCTTTCGTGGTCTCTGGTGAGAAGTCTGGTGTAATTCTGATAGGTCTTCCTATCAGAATTATGTTACTTGGCCTTTTTCTCTTACTGCCTTTAATATTCTTTCTTTTTTTAGTATATTTGGGGTTTTGATTATTATGTGATGGGGGAGGTATTTCTGTTCTGGTCCAGTCTGTTTGGAGTTCTGTAGGCTTCTTTTATATTCATGGGCATCTCTCTCCTTAGGTTAGAGAAATTTTCTTCCATAAATTTGTTGAAGATATTTGCTGGCCCTTTAATTTGTAAATCTTCACACTCATCTATAACTATAATCCTTAGGTTTGGTCTTCTCATTGTGTCCTGGATTTCTTAGATGTTTTGGGTTACAAGCTTTTTACATTTTGCATTTTCTTTGACTGTTGAGTCAGTGGTTTCTATGGTATCTTCGGCATCTGAGATTCTTTCTTCTATCTCTTGTATTCTGCTGTTGATATTTGCATCTATGGCCCCTGATTTCTTCCCAAGGTTTTCTATCTCCAAAGTTGTCTCCCTTTGTGATTTCTTAGTTGTTTCTACTTCTGTTTTTAGATTCTGGATGGTTTTTCGCAGATATTTCACTTGCTTGTTTGTGTTTTCATGTAATTCTTTAAGAGATTTTTGTGTTTCCTCTTTCATGACTTTTGCCTATTGGTCCAAGTTCTCCTTTATTTCTTTAAGTGATTTTTGCATTTCCTCTTTATTGGCTTCTTCTTCTGACCCATATTGTCCTGAATTTCTTTAAATGATTTTTCTGTTTCCCTTGTAAGAGCTTCTACCTTTTGATCCATTTTCTCCTGTGTTTCTTTAAGGGATTTATTTATGTCCTTGTGTTCCTCTAACAGCATCATGACTAGTGATTTTAAATCCAAATATTGTTTATCTGGGGTGTTGGGGTATCCAGGACTTGCTGTTGTTGGACAGCTGGGTTTTCAGATGCTGCCATATTGCCTTGATTTCTGTTAGTAACATTCCTACATTTTCCTTTTGCCATCTGGTTATCTATGGCATTAGTTGGTCTTGTTGTCACTGTCTTTTGTTTGAACCTCCTGTGAGCCTGTAAGGCTATTTCTGCACCTCTGGATGACTGGCTTTCACCTGACACAGATTGCTAATGTGCTGCCCTCCTCTTGGGTGCCATTGGAACCCTGGTGTGTCTTGCCCCAAGCAATGTTATACTTGGGTTGTCTCTGTGAACCTGGTACTGCCCATCTGCTCCATCAGGGATTGAAGATGGCAGATGCTCCAGGGACCTTTTCCAAGTGTTGATCACTCTGTAGGACAAATGACCCCTGACAGGGCTACCACACAGAAGGCCTACAGAGCTGCCCAGGCCCTGGGTGCAGGCAAAACCCTGACAGGCTGAGACCCAAGCACTGTTAGACTCAGGCTATGTCTCAAGGCTAACTTTCAAAGTCAGAGGTATCTACAGCAATACTTAAAGAAGAGGAAGGATGCACCTAAATAGGAATGGATTATATAGAATAAAAAGTTAAGGATAGCTGGAAGGGATCTGAATTTGGAGTATCAACCTGGAAGGAGGAAGTGGCACAAGGAAAGAAATGCTAGGAGGGACAGTTTAAACTAAGGAGCATCAAGGGTCATGTGAAAACTTAACACAGTTGTAACATTCAAAACTATATACATATATAAAGGCAATCTAAATGAAATCACAAAATAACAGGGAAGATGGAGCCCAAGATGAAATTTCTCATTATTACATGAACCTTATAGTACTGTGAATTAATCACATCTAATGAAATTATTAGCCAAAGAAGCTTCATGGGAAATTTCAAATAATGCAAGGTATTGTTAAGGCTATTATGTGTTCTCCACAAACTGATGTTAAGGCTCAATTCCTGAAGACAGCATTTAGATAACACTTAAAATGTGGAGAAATGTGGCAGTGCTGGCACACTCCTTTAATCCCAGTCCTTGGGAGGCAGAGGCAGGCAGATTTCTGAGTTTGAGGCCAGCCTCGTCTACAGAGTGAGTTACAGGACAGCCAAGGCTACAGGGAGAAACCCTGTCTCAAAAAACAAAAGCAAAAAAAAAACCAAACAAGAACAAGAACAAAAATAAAAACAACTTGGAGAAATCAAGCTGGTGACTATCTAAAGCCTACACCCCTGTGGATCAGAGATTATGGATCATAATGTGCACACTACCAAAGAAGAAAGGTAAACACCAAATCAGCTACAAAATCTTCAGTTTAAATTGGTGACCTACCTTTAAGATATGCTGGTGCAATAGTGGCCCAAAACTTATGGGAGTAAGCAGCCAGTCTCTGATTTCATTTAAAGCATGGAATCCATTAGATCAAAACCATACTCAGCACTGCTTGGCTTGCGAAGAATATGAGATTAGATAGGCCCAGAGTCATGGAAAATACCAAATACCAGTGCTCTTGTAACAAATAATATGACACCATATGACATACTGCTAAACTTGTAAATATGAGTCTTACTCAACCATCATCAGAAAAGCTTCCTTCAGCAGAAGATGGAAATAGATACAGTAACCCATGACTAGAAAACATGCAAAGTGAGAGACATTAAGACAGCCCTATATGGGGAATTTCCATCAAATTATTCTGCTCAGAGCACTGGGAACTCTATGAAAGATGTGATAGAAAGACTAGAAAAGCCAGAATGGGTGACAGACATGAAGAAACAAGACCTTCTAAACACAGCCCAATGGGACACACATATAAACTCAAAGACTAGGAACATACACATATCTGCACCTGATGGGATCATAGAACAGAAAGTGGATATGTGCCCCCTCCATAACCCAGAAACTATCTCCATTTAATAGCCACTTGCAAATAAAAAATTCATTTTCTCCAGGGATATGTCTCTCTGTAGAAACAAACCATTTGTAAGGGTAGCTTCCATGCCCTGAAGTACATGACCAACACAAAACAATCTTAATAGAGTCTCTACTGATTGTTTGCATATATATTAGGACTTCTAGTTTTGGAATCTTTGAGACCCTTGTGTGTGCACTTGTGTGGTTTTGTCACCTTGTTTGATGTGCTGTCACGTTGGCACTTTTCCTTCCATTTGTTTTGTCCTACTCTGATTTATTTATTTTTCATTTATCATTACTGTTTATTTTATTGTTATTACTTGAACAGATAAAATTTTTAAAAACTCTCTTTTAGAAAAAATAATTGGGGCTGCACAGAATGATTCCTTATAACCAGGTATAAGTCTAGTTTCCAGGGGATCCCATGTATACTTCTCACCTCTGTGGGCACCAGGAATGCACAAAGACATGATGGTCTGTTTGTTTTCTGACAGAGAAAAAAGAGGTGTAGATCTGGATAGAGTAGGAGGTGTGGAGGAACAGGAAGGAATAGGGGAAGGGGAAATCCTAATCAGACTATATTGCCTGAAAAAAATCTTTTTTTACAAAAAAAAAAGACATATTTAACTAGGGGGTAAGGAGGTGAGCACTTGTCATCCCAACAGTGGATATATAGAGAAAGAGTAGAACTGGGATTACCATCTTGGCCCAGGTCACAGAGAAAGATTCTCTTTCAAGGCACAAGATGAATGGCATATGAAGAACAACAGTCAAGCTTGAGTCCTGGTCTCCATGTGCACATAAACATACATAGTTCATCTATACATACATATATGCATATAGATACACAACAAACATATTGTACAACATGTATGTTTAGTAAACTATTTCTGTTTACCAATAATATTGTAGTAAGGGAGATGAAATGAAATACAAATAAACAGGAATATGATATTTTCATATAAGACAGATTACATAACTGGTTAAAAAATGCAAACTTTAAAATTCACACTATTTTTATGAATCCAGCAAAGGTATGATTAAGAATCAGAATTAAAGCTACAATGAAATATTTAAACTATTTTGAAGAGTGAGTATAGATTAAAGTCTTTTCATGAGAGAACTTAAAAAGTCACTATCAGCAAGAATCTTCTTTTGAGTAAACTCAGCAACAAGGGAATATTCGTGGTATACAGTAAAGAAGAAAGAACTCATGTGGAACAATCAACTGATTGTGTACAATTAACTTAAGAACTCTATAGTATTTGGCAAGAGAAACAACAACAAAAAAGAATGGTTATGTGTATTGCAACAAATTTTATTTAAATAATAAAAAAAGCCTCGCTTTGCTGTTAGATAAAGTTTTTTTTTACTGGATATTTTATTTATTTACATTTAAAATGTTATCCCCCTTCCTGGTTTCTCCCTTAGAAAGCCCCTATTCCATCCCACTCCTTTTGCCTCTATGAGGGTGTGCCTCCACCCTCCCACCCACTCCTGCCTCCTCACCTTCAAATTCCCCTACACTGGGGCATTGAGCCTTCATAGGACCAAGGGACTCTTCTCCCATTGATGCCCAACAAGGCCATCCTCTGCTACATATACTACTGGAGCCATGGGTCTTTCCATGTATACTCCTTGGTTGGTGGTTTAGACCCTTGGAGCTCTGATTGGTTGGTATGGTTGTTCTTCCTATAAAGATGTAAACTCGTTCAGCTCTTTCAGTCCTTTCTCTAACTCTTCCATTGGGGACCCTGTGATCAGTTTAATGGTTGGCTGCAAGCATCTGCCTCTGGATATATCAGACTTTGGCAGAGCCTCTCAGGAGACAGCTATATCAGGCTCCTGTCATCATGAGGTTCCTGGCATCCACAATAGGGTCTGAGTTTGGTTACTATATATGGGATGGATCCCCAGGTGGGACAGTCTCTGAATGGCCTTCTCTTCAGGCTCTGCTCCACACTTTGTCTCAGTATTTGCTCCTGTGAGTATGATGTTACCTCTTCTAAGAAGGACCCAGTCACCCACACTTTGGTCTTAAGGCTGGTCTTCAATAACAACAAAAACAACAGAAAGCCCACATACACATGGAAACTGAACAACCCTCTCCTCAATGATAACTTGGTCAAGGAAGAAATAAAGAAAGAAACTAAAGATTTTTTAGAATTTAATGAAAATGAAGGCATAGCACACCCAAATTTATGGAACACAATGAAATCAGTGCCAAGAAAAAACACATAGCTCTAAGTGCCTCCAAAAATAAATTGGAGAGAGTATACACTACCAGACTGACAGCACACTTAAAAGCTTTAGAACAAAAAGAAGCAAATACACCCAAGAGGAGTAGATGGCAGGAAATAATCAAACTCAGGGATAAAATTAACCAAGTAGAAACAGAAAGAACTATACAGAGAATCAACAAAACCAGGAGCTGGTTCTTTGAGAAAATCAACAAGATCGATAAAGCCTTAGCCAGACTAACCAGAAGGCACAGAGACAGTACCCAAAATAGTAAAAATCAGAACTGAAAAGAGAGACATTATAAAAGAAACCAGGGAAATTAAAAAAAAAAAATCATGACCGGCTCACTGGGCTTGCAGCGAGGCCGCCATCTTGCCTCTGCTCACTGTGGACTGCTGGCTGCTGGAGTCAGGTGCATGGACGGAGACCTAACCTAGCATAGACTACCCTGTCAGGCTCTTGCCTGCGCAAAAAGCCAAAGGAGCTCAGCGGGAGGTCTGTGCACCTAAAGCACAGCTGCAGTTGCTGACTGCTAGGGACCAGCTCACCAGGATTGCAGCGAGGCCACCATCTTGCCTCGGGGCACTGTGGACTGCTGGCTGCTGGGGTCAAGTGCATGGACAGAGACCTAGTCTAAAATAGACTACCCTGTCAGGCTCTTGCCTGCACCCAGAGCCAGATCAGTTTGGTGGGTGTTCTCTGCACTGACCAGCGTGGGCAATAACCTGCTCGTGGGTCTGTGCCTGGAGTACAGCGAGAGGCCAACATCTTGCCTCAAAACACCACAGACAGCTAACCAGACAGAGCCTGGAGGACTGAGAGAGCCACCATCTAGGTTACAGCAGTCCAACCAGGGAACCACGGAATCCCGTGGTTAGACAAAGCCCTGAGATCCGCCACCATCTTGGAGCTGGTGGAGCCCAGGTCACCATAAAGATCTAACAGACAAGCCCAGATTGGTGGAAAAAAATATCTGATTCTTAAGAGCTGGCAACTAGACAGGCCAGGAGGAGACCATGGGAGGCCAATTGCAGGTCCAGCAACAAGCCTGGGGAGACATGGGTCTGGTCCAGCAGAGCTGAGGAGGTAATTCTGAGCCCAGTAGCAGAATCCTCCTGGTCTCCACCTCGGGAGCACGGACACCCTCTACAACAGCAGCGCCAAAGGCCAGGCTCACAGGAGCTTCAAACTCCAACCAGTAACAATAAGACCAACTAACTGCAGAGATAAACAGATAGCAAAAGGCAAAAGTAGGAACGTTACTAACAGAAATCAGGGCAATATGGCAGCATCTGAACCCAATTCGCCAACCCCATCAAGTCCTGGATACGCCAACACACCAGAAAAACAAGTGTTGGATTTAAAAGCACTGGTCATGATGCTGCTAGAGGAACACAAAAAAGACATAAACAAATCTCTTAAAGAAATGCAGAGGAACATGAATAGGGTAGAAGCCCTTACAATGAAAATGTAAAAATCACTTAAAGAATTCCAGAATATGGATCAATAGACACAAGCCAATAAAGAGGAAATGAGAAAATCACTTAAAGAGATGCAGGAAAAATTGAGTCAACAGGCAGAAGTCATGAAAGAAGAAACACAAAAATCTCTTAAAGAATTGCAAGAAAACACAAACAAACAAGTGAAGGAACTGAGCAAAACCATCCAAGATCTGAACACAGAGGTAGAAACAACTAAGAAATCACAAAGGGAGACAACATTGGAGATAGAAAACCTTGGGAAGAAATCAGTGGTCGTAGATGCAAATATCAACAACAGAATACAAGGTATAGAGGTAAGAATCTCAGATGCTGAAGATACCATAGTAACCATTGACTCCACAGTCAAAGAAAATACAAAATGCAAAAGGCTTGTAACCCAAAACATCCAGGAAATCCAGGACACAATGAGAAGACCAAACCTAAGAATTATAGAGATAGATGAGAGTGAGGATCTACAACTTAAAGGGCCAGCAAATATCTTCAACAAAATTATGGAAGAAAACTTCCCTAACATAAAGAGAGAAGTTCCCATGAATATACCAGAAGCTTACAGAACTCCAAACAGACTGGACCAGAACAGAAATACCTCCTGTCACATAATAATCAAAACCCCAAATGTACTAAACAAAGAAAAAATATTAAAGGCAGTAAAAGAAAAAGGCCAAGTAACGTATAAGGGAAGACCTATCAGAATTACACCAGACTTCTCACCTGAGACCATGAAAGCTAGAAGATCCTGGGCAGATCTCATGCAGACTCTAAGAGAACACAATTGTCAGCCAAGACTACTATACCCAGCAAAACTCTCAATCAACATAGATGGAGAAATCAAATATTCCACAACAAGACCAAATTTAGACAATATCTTTCCACTAACCCAGTTCTACAAAGGATAATTGGAGGAAAACTCCAATGCAAGGAGGGAAACTGCACCCAAGAAAAAGCAAGACATTAACCTTTTTCCACCAAACTCAAAGGAAGATAACTACTCAGAAACAAAAATAACATCAAAAATGTCATGAAGTAATAATCACTATTCCTTAATATCTCTTAACATCAATGGACTCAATTCTCCAATAAAAAGACATAGACTAACAGACTGGATACGGAAACAGGACCCTACATTTTGCTGCATACAGGAAACACATCTCAGGGTCAAAGACAACACTGCCTTAGAGTAAAAGGCTGGAAGACAATTTTGCAAGCAAATGGTCGCAAGAAGCAAGCTGGAAGAGCCATACTAATATCAGATAAAACTGACTTTCAACTTAAGTCATCAAAAGAGACACAGAAGGTCACTTTTTGCTGGTCAAAGGAAAAATCCACTAAGAATTCACAATTCTAAACATCTATGTTCCAAATGCAAGGGAACCCTCATTTGTAAAAGAAACTTTACTAAAGCTCAAAGAACACATTGCACCTAACACAATAATTGTGGGGGACCTCAACACGCCACTATCCTCAATGGACCAATCAGGAAAACAGAAACTAAACAGGGACACAGGGAAACTCATTGAAACTTTGGACCAATTGGATCTAAGAGTTATATATAGAAACGTTCATCCTAAAGCAAAAGACTATACCTTTTTCTCAGCACCTCATGGTACCTTTTCCAAAATCGGCCATATAATGGTCACAAGACAGACCTCAACAAATATAAAAAGATTGAACTAATCCCATGCCTTCTATCAGATCACCATGGAGTAAGAGTGTTCTTCAATAGCAACAAAAACAACATAAAATCCTCATACACATGGAGACTGAACAATATTCTACTCAATGATACCTTAATCAAGGAAGAAATAAAGAAATCAAAGACTTTTTAGAATTTAATGAAAATGAAGGCCAAACATACCCAAATCTATGGGACACAATGAAAGCAGTAGAGGAAAACTCATAGCTCTGAGTGCCTCCAAAAAGAAACAGAAGAGAGCATATACTAGCAACTTAATGGCACACCAGAAAACTCTGGAACAAAAAGAAGCTATTTCACCAAGGAGGAGTTGAAGTCAGGAAATCATCAAACTCAGGGCTGAAATCAATCAAGTTGAAACTATACAAAGAATCAACAAAACCTGGAGCTGGTTCTTTTAGAAAATCAACAGGATAGATAAACCCCTAGCCAGACTTACCAAAGGGAACAGAGACAGTATTTTAATCAACAAAATTAGAAATGAAAAGGGAGATATAACAACAGAAGCTGAGGAAATTCAAAAAATCATCAGTTCCTACTACAAAAGTCTATACTCAACACAACTAGAGAATCTGGAGGAAATGGATAATTTCCTAGACAAATACCAAATACCAAAATTAAATCAGGAGCAAATAGATCACCTAAACAGTCCCATAACCCCCAAAGAAATATAAGAGGTCATAGAAAGTCTTCCAACCAAGTAAAAAGCACAGGACCAGATGGTTTTAGTGCAGAATTCTATCAGACCTTCAAAGAAGACCTAATACCAATACTCTTCAAACTATTCCACAAAATAGAAACAGAAGGAACACTACCCAACTCATTCTATGAAGACATAATTACCCTGACACCAAAACCACTCAAAGACCCAACTAAGAAAGAGAACTTCAGACCAATCTCCCTTATGAACATCGATGCAAAAATACTCAATAAAATTCTTGCCAATCTAATCCAAGAACACATCAAAAGGATCATTAATCACGATCAAGTTGGCTTCGTCCCAGGGATGCAGGGATGCTTCAATATACAGAAATCCATCAATATAATCCACTACATAAACAAACTGAAAGAAAAAAACCACATGGTCATCTCATTAGATGCTGAAAAAGCATTTGACAAAATTCAGCATCCTTTCATGCTAAAACTCTTGGAAAGAACAGGAATTCAAGGCCCATACCTAAACATAGTAAAAGCAATTTACAGCACACCAATAGCCAACATCAAAGTAAATGGAGAGAAACTTGAAGCAACGCCACTAAAATCAGGGACTAGACAAGGCTGCCCCCTCTCACCATATCTCTTCAATATAGTACTCGAGGTACTATCTAGAGCAATTCGACAACATAAGGAAGTCAAAGGGATACAAATGGGAAAGGAAGAAGTCAAACCATCACTATTCGCAGATGATATGGTAGTATACTTAAGTGACACAAAAAACTCCACTAGAGAACTCCTACAACAGATAAAAAACTTCAGCAAAGTGGCTGGTTATAAAATCAACTCTAGCAAATCAGTAGCCTTCTTGTACTCAAAGGATAAGCAGGCCGAGAAAGAAATTAGGGAAATGACATCCTTCACAATAGCCACAAACAATATAAAGTATCTTGGTATGACTCTAACCAAACAAGTGAAAGATTTATATGACAAAAACTTCAGGTCTCTGAAGAAGGAAATGGAAGAAGACTTCAGAAAATGGAAAAATCTTCCATGCTCGTGGGTTGGCAGGATTAATATAATTAAAATGGCAATCTTGCCAAAAGCAATATACAGATTCAACACAATCCCCATCAAAATCTCAACTCAGTTCTTCATAGAGGTTAGAAAGAGCAATTCTCAAATTCATTTGGAATAACAAAAAACCCAGGATAGCTAAAACTATCATCAACAGTAAAAGAACTTCTGGGGGAATCAATATCCCGGACTTCAAGCAATACTACAGAGCAGTAGTGTTAAAAACTGCATGGTATTGGTACAGTGACAGGAAGGTGGATCAATGGAATAGGATTGAAGACCCAGAATTGAACCCACACATCTATGGCCAATTGATATTCGACAAAGGAGCTGAAAACATCCAGTGGATAAAAGATAGCCTTTTCAACAAATGGTGCTGGCTCAACTGGAGGTCAACATGCAGAAGAATGAGAATTAATCCACTCTTATCTCCTTGCACTAAGTGATCAACTCCAAGTGGATCAAGGACCTCCACATAAAAACAGACACACTGAAACTAATAGAAAAGAAACTGGGGAAGACCCTTGAGGACATTGGCTCAGGGGGAAAATTCCTGAACAGAACACCAATTGCTTATGCTCTAAGATCAAGAATAGACAAATGGGACCTCATAAAATTACAAAGTTTCTGTAAGGCAAAAGACACAGTCAAAAGGACAAATCGGCAACCAACAGATTGGGAAAAGATCTTCACCAACCCCACATTCGACAGAGGGCTAATATCTGATGTATACAAATAACTCAAGAAGTTAGACTGCAGAAAACCAAATAACCCTAGCCAAAAATGGGGTACAGAGCTAAACAAAGACTTTTCACCTGAAGAAATTTGAATGGCTGAGAAACACCTTAAAAATGTTCAACATCATTAGTCATTAGAGAAATGCAAATCAAAACAACCCTGAGATTTCACCTCACACCAGTCAGAATGGCTAAGATTAAAAACTCAGGAGACATCAGGTGTTGGCAAGGATGTGGAAAAAGAGGAACACTCCTCCACTGCTGGTGGAACTGCAAGCTGGTACAACCACTCTGGAAATCAGTGTGGTGGTTCCTCAGAAAACTGGACATGATGCTTCCCAAGGACCCAGCCATACCACTCCTGGGAATATACCCAGAAGATTCCCCAGCATGCAACAAGGATACATGCTCCACTATGTTCATTGCAGCCTTATTTATAATAGCTAGAAGCTGAAAAGAACCCAGATGTCCCTCAACAGAAGAATGGATACAAAAAAATGTGGTATATATACACAATGGAGTACTATTCAGCCATTAGAAACAATGAATTCATGAAATTCTTAGAGAAATGGATAGAGCTGGAGAACATCATACTAAGTGAGTTAACCCAGTCTCAAAAGAATACCCATGGTATGCACTCACTGATAAGTGGATGTTAGCCTAGAATCTTGGGACACCAAAGACACAATCCACATATCTAATGATATCTGACAAGAAGGAAGGAGTAGACACTGGTGCTGGAAAGGATCAAAACATCAGTGTAGGGGAATACCAGAACAATGAATTGGGAAGGGGTGGATTGGGGAACAGGGGGAGGGAAAAGGGCATGTGGGACATTTGGGGAATGGGGAACCAGAAAAAGGGAAATAAAATGTAAATATAGAATATAGCCGATAAAAAAAACTCATCAGATCCTACTACAAAAGCCTATACTCAACAAAACTTGAAAATCTGGATGAAATGGACAATTTGCTAGACAAATACCAGGTACCAAAGTTAAAATCAGGATCAGATAAACCATCTAAACAATCCCACAACCCCCAAAGTAATAGCAGCAGTCATTAAAAGTCTCCCCAAAACAAAAAACAAAAAACAAACAAACAAAAAACCCCGGGACCAAATGATTTAGAGAACTTAAGATCAACTTTCTCTTATAAATGTTGATGCAAAGATACTCAATAAAATTCTCACAAACTGTAAAGATTGCATCCAGTTTAGTAAAGAAACCGAGGGGGGGAGGGGGAATGATTGGGGAACAGTTGGGGGGAGAGGAACTATGGGAACTATGGTGGGTGGGAACTGGGAAAGGGGAAAGCCTTTGGAATGTAAACATAGAATATAGAAAATTAAAAAAAATTAAAAAAAATTCTCGCAAACTGAATCCAAGATCACATCATAAGTTTTTTAAAAAGTCTGTATTTTAGAGGTAAAACAACTGAGGCTGTACAGAATGATTCTTTTTCCTGTCTGTAAGTTTAAATCCAAGGAATCTCATGATATCTTCTCACTTCTGCGGGCACCAGAAATGCAAATATACATATACACTTGCCAAGCATTCATAGGTAAAAATGAATAATAAATTAATAGGTTTTAAATAAAAGAAAAATCTTATTAAGAAGAACTCTGGTGGTGCTTTGACTTTAAGTTTTTCAGCATATTTATTATTCTATTATCAGAACTAATTTGTACCAAAGGGGTAATTGTGGGATAGGCATACATCATAAATTTCTGCACAGTCAGGATGACTGGGTTGTACTTCCACAACATGTGTGAGGTGAATGAGATGATAAAATCCAACCAGTACATGACCACAAAGAAAATCACCAGCAGCAAGATGGCCTGGGTGCCCTTTTCTCAGGGGATTCTCGCAGGTGGATGACGCTATGAAGATGCTTGTATTACCTTTGATGCCTGAACAAGATAATCACCATGTATGTGCTCATGGTCAGCATGAGTCCTACAAGAAATACATCTCTGGATGTTGATATTGTAAAAATCAGTCCACTGATAATGTAGTCCATGGGTAAGAGTGAGCAGGATTTAGTGACCTGCATCTGGTTGGTCTCATTCACATTGGTTAAACCACCAACATAAAAGATCCTGTTAGTGCTGAAGGACAGATTGAAAAACCAAATACATAAGAAAACGTGGATCATATGTTTATTTAGTTTTTGTTTAAAATTTGCCAACAGTGAAGTATTGGGACTAATAGTGACAGCCTGGAACACACTCAGGAGGCAGGTGATGCAGATAGAGAGGCCTCTCATTACCCTGAATAAGTAAAAAGTTGTCTTGCATTTGAAGTCATTCCCAATGTTCAGTGACTCTAATAAGTCTGTAAGCAAAATATCACCTCCAATGAGGATGATCTTATATGAACAAAGGTCAGTTGACAGGAGATCAGGTCTGAGGGTTTAGGTTTGGGACCTAGGATTATGAAAATATAGAAAAGAAGAAGAAACATATTGGCTAGGACTGCAAGTCCCGCTTGGAAATAAAGAACATTTTTAAATAAGGACATAAGTGCAGAATGTATTCATCTTAACAACATAGTGGAAGTTTATTTCATGTATCTGAAAAGAGTAATAAAGCATAAATTAAGGTTGTGAAACATTGGAAAATATGTTTATATCATCATTCTATTTTATCAAATTAGTTGTTGATTAGCCTGTCTCTTTACTTTTGATATCCAGACTATACATCATAGCCTACATTTCAGTATGCCTTTCATGTATCTCCTGTATATATACAATATTGTAGATAAAGAATGTATTCACACATATTTATACAAAGTGTACAATTTGTGAACCTATATTGCACCTAAGTCTCATTTAAGAGAAATCTAATCCTATTTATTTAAAATGTCTCATTTTATTATTAACATCTAAAACAGTATTTGCGAACAAAAAATATTATTCACATTTGTACAACTGAATAAAATATATGTTGATCTGAAAAATAGTCACAAAAGAGAAAAAACTGAGGTAATTCAGTATTATATTTTACTGTGCTCTATTTTGCAACTATCTATGTTTTGACTCATAAGCCTAATAAAATCATAGTGCTAATTTATGATAATCCCACCATTTTAATTAGCAAACTATCAATTCATGTACTTTTGTGTTGCTTTTTCCAAAAAATCCAGACTATGACTTAAAAACATAAGTTCAGGTGGAGACCATCAGTGGACTTTCCACACTCTATATCCATTACTTATAGTTATAAAGGTTCATAGACATTTTGAAATTAGTTCCCATCCTATCACCTTTTGTGAGATTTCCAGTTTAAAGCACTAACTCCAACATACAAAGACAAATGCTATTTTTCTTTTGGGGAGCACTGTAAATTGTTCATAGAATGGTGAGTTACAGCTTTTCAACCATCTATGTTGATATTTTACCTACCTACCTCTTTCTTCTATATTTATCCCCTTCCACTCTCTAAGATCCCCCCTTTTCCTCTTTTCCTGATAAGATACTTGTACCTTGCAATTCTGTTCTCTATTGCTCCAATGCCCAAACCTATATGCCACAGGTTCTGTTTTCCTTCCCTGATTTCTGTAGTTACTACAAGTTACATAATCACAACTGAAGATGTGAAGCTAGGAGCTTCCAACAAGAGAAAACATGTGACATTAAGACAATCTCTATATTCTATACATTATGACAAACATGGGCTTGCTGGAAATAACCATATAGTGATGATATTTGAGAATTTATATTGTAAGAGATTCTTTCATATGTAGTGAAAAAAGTCCCCACACAGTATTATCATATGTCATCAGCATGCACACAATTTTTACACTTTCAATAAACAGTATTTTTTGAGGGAAGATTGGGAGGGAGATTTAAGACAGGGTTTCTCTGCGTATCCCTGGCTGGCCTGGAACTTACTCTGTAGACCAGGCTGACCTCAAACTCAGAAAACTACCTGCCTCTGCCTCCCTAGTACTGGGATTAAAGGCCTGTGCCACCACTGCCCAGATCAGTCAACAGTCTTAACTTTTCTGCCTATGTTAGATTTTTGGCTTGTTTTCTAGGATCAATTTACTGTGGAATTAATTTAATTCAGTACCTTAAAATCAGTTTGAGATGTAGAAAGAGATAACAACTAAACGGACCCAAATTTGTGTAAGAAAAAGTGTGCCTAACTATATACTTATGTTCATTAGTATATTATACACATCTAGATGCATGCATCTATGTATAGAAATAGTGCAAAAGTTAGTGCCTAAGACCATCGTACAAGATTTTCATGAATAAGACACCTCAATCATACAGTTTACACTTACATAATATTTGTTCCTAAAAAGCTTAATCTTGTAATGAATTCACACTAATTTCCAGAGCCACACATCTGATTATCTCACTGACATACATTTACAGTAACTGCACCATGATCTTCTGCTTATAAAAGTTCCAGGGTATGGCTTGGAGATGTAGCTCTCTGAAGAAGAACACTTTTTGCTTTGTGAAAGACCTAGATTTGATTTTAGTCCATGGCATAGTGCCTTGCCACTATCTGTTACTCTTGCTCTAAAGAACATATTTGTCTTCTCTGACCAAGCATGCAAACAGTGTGGAGATAATATATGCAGGCAAAACATGCATATATGTAAAATAAATTATTAAAGTTCCAGGATAAAACTTATTTCAGCCTTGGTCTGCAAACTATAAGAACTGTTCCAAGGTTCAGTGCAATCCCCATCAAAATTCCAACACAATTCTTCATAGTCAGAAAAAAAATCTCACATTCATCTGGAATAACAAAAAACCTAGGATAGCAAAAACTCTTCTCAACAATAAAAGAACTTCTGGAAGAATCACTATACTGATGTCAAGCTGTACTACAGAGTAATCATGATAAAAAGTGCATTGTTTTGTTACAGTGAAACACAAGTAGATCAGTGGAATAGAATAGAAGACCCAGAAATGAAGCCACGCACCTATGGTTACTTGATCTTTGACAAAGGAGATAAAACTATCCAGTGGAAAAGAGACCACATTTTTCAACAAGTAGTGCTGGTTGAACTGGTGCTCAACACATAGGAGAATGAAAATTGATCCATTCTTATCTCCCTGTACAAAGCTCAAGTCCAAGCAGATCAAGGACCTCCAAATAAAATCACATATACTGAATCTAATAAAAGAGAAAGTAGGGGAAAGTCTATAACACCTGGGCACAAAGGAAAAGTTACTGAACAGAACACAAGAATCAACAAATAGGACCTCATAAAATTACAAGGTTTCTATAAGGCGAAGGACACTGTCAATAGGACAAAACAACAGCCAACAGATTGGGAAAGATCTTTACCAATCCTATATCCAATAGAAGGCTAATATCCAATATATATAGAGAACTTAAGAAGTTAGACTCCAGAGAAACAAATGACTCTATTAAAAATGGGGTACAAAGCTAAACAAAGAATTCTCAACTGAGGAATACAGAATGGCTGAGAAGCACCTAAAGAAATATTCAACATCCTTAATCATCAGAGAAATGCAAATCAAAACAACCCTGAGATTCTACCTTACACCAGTCAGAATGGCTAAGATCAAAAACTCAGGGGACAGCAGATGCTGGTGAGTATGTGGAGAAAGAGGAACACTCCTCCATTGCTGGTGCGATTGCAAGCTGGTACAATGACTCTGGAAATCAGTCTGGCAGTTCCTCAGAAAATTGGACATAGTACTACCTGAGGACCCTACTATACCACTCCTGGGCATATACCCAGAAGATGCTCCCGCATATAAGAAGGACACATGCTCCACTATGTCTATATCAGCCATATTTATAATATTCAGAATCTGGAAAGATGCCATATGTCCCTCACCAGAGGAATGGGTACAGAAAATGTGGTGCATTTACACACTGGAATACTAATCAGCTATTAAGAATAACAATTTCATGAAATTCTCAGGTAAATGTGTGGAACTTGAAAATATCCTGAGTGAGGCGACTCAGTCACAAAGCAACAAACACAATTTGTACTCACTGATAAGTGGATATTAGCCCAAAAGTTCAAAATACTCAAAGACCATATGAAGCATAGGAAGAAGGAAGACCAAAATGTGGATGCTTCAGTGCTTTTTAGAAGGGTATTCAAAATACTCACAGGAGGAAATATGAAGACAAAGTGTGGAACAGAGACAAAGGAAAAGCCTTCCAGAGACTGCCTCACCTGGGGATCCATCCCATATACAGCCACCAAAACCTATTATTATGGATGTCAGAAGTGCTTGCTGATGGAAACCTAATATGGCTATCTCATGAGAGGCTCTGCTAGAGACTGACAAAGACAGAGGTGGAAGCTCTCAGCCAACCATCAGACAGAGCTTGGGAGTCCCAGACGGAGTAGTTGGAGAAAGGACTGAAGGAGCTTAGTGTGGTTGCAGCCTCATGGAGGAAGCAACAGTGTCAACAGGCCAGACACTTCACCCCCAGAGCTCCTGGGGACTGGACCACCAACCAAAGAATACATATGAAGCGACTCATGGCACTGACCACATATGTGGCAGAGGATGGCCTTGTTGGTTATCAGTGGGAGGAGAGGCCGTTGGGCCTGAGGGTTTTCGATGCCCCAATGTAGGGGAATGCCAGGACAGAAGGACAGGAATGGGTGCATGGGGAAGCATCTCATAGTGGCAGGGGGATGGGTTAGGGGTTTCTTAAAGGAAAACCTGAAAAGGAGAAAAATTGAAATATAAATAAAGAAAATATCCAATACAAAAAAGAAAGAAATACAAAAATTAAGTGTTCCAAAATTCTTATAACTACAGATGGATAAACCATATACATATAAAGTACACTATTAAGTAGACATCAATAATTTATTAAAATAACTACCAGTATTATACATAATATAAAAAGATGAAATATAATAAAGTAAAAGATAGTAATGTAAAATGATTTTACTTATCCCAAAGGTATACACTTCAACGTCTCTTCTTCAGATTCATTGCTTTTTAAATGTTTAAAATTTTAAATGTTAAATATTTAAATGCTTAAATGAAACACCTTCTAATTCATAAATTGGCATCTTTATTTGTGGTTTAATGGAGCTGACAGTGGTGAAAAAAGACCATAGATATCAAGGGTAAAAACTGATTTTTAACATAAATATGCACTGAGAAAAATCATATTTTATGTGAAAAGAAAATTGTAGTATTGGGGGATTCTACATTAGTTTAATCTGAAACATTTAAAGCTAAGTGGTAAAAATCAGAGTATATCCATAAACATTTATAATGGTGGAGAAGCCATTATTACTAAATTGACCCAGACCAAAAGCACTAAGCAGGCTGCAGCCATGTTTCTGAAAAGGCAAGGGAAAGAGAGAGAAAGAGAGACAGAGACAGAGACAGAGACAGAGACACGGAGAAAGAGACAGAGAGAGACAGAGAGACAGAGACAGACACAGAGACAGACACAGAGACAGAGACAGGGATGAACAGAGACAGAGATGAACACAGAGAAACAGAGAAAGGAAAGCATCATTTTGCATAGCTCTAGATTCTCATGTGGATGGTCACTTCACCTCTTTATTATCACAATATTTGATTTTGGAACAGTTTATTTTATGCACATATAGTGATCATTGTATTCTGTTGGTGAAGGTTTAATAATATAGGGAATATACAAGTATAGTAAGTCAAAAGTATCATATCATTTGAGTAATAACCTAAAAGCTATATGACTGCTCAGAGAGGACATAAAGTTAGTATGTGACTTTCAAGTGAGAAGCAAAAATGTTGACTGATGTCCTGGCCACTGTCAGCAACTTGAAGACATTTTTAGAAGTCACCAAAAGAGAAAGAACTTGGCATCCAAATTAGTTCCATGAAATCTTTATAAATAATAGAATGCCAGCAAAAAAAAAAATAAAAAATACTTAGTATTTTTTAATAAAGTAGAAATTCATGCCTCTTACCAGATACTCTTAAATAATTTAAATGCATGAATTCTTATTTGGAACTTAAATTTAGCAAAGGTGTAACTGGAGACACAGAGATATAAAGTAGAATATTATAATCTCACAGTTACGAGCCAGTTCCTCTGAGGCATAGCAGCAACAGCACAAGTGTCAATGCAGAGACTATGGGGAAGCAGTCATTCCAAGAGCTTCATCACAAGTTGCATAGTCTGAGTTTGAGAAAGACGAAAATGGTCACTGGAAAGTGTGTGTGTGTATGTGGGGGGAGATGACACACACACGTGCGTGTACACACACACACACACGCACACACACACACACACACACACGCACACAAGAGAGAAGGAGGGAGAGGAGAAAGATATTATTGGACTACCAGGTCTAAGAATAGATCACAAGCATAGTGTGTTATGGAGCTGCTACTGTGAATATGTTTACATCATATGAGTTAAAAAACAGAGTCATATTAAATATGTTGATGAAATAAAATGAACATAAAGGGAAATGAAGTTATGTTATTTCACCCAGAAAACAGTTTCTGGGTGAGCTGGTCAGATCCAAAATGGTCCTGCCTAGTGCACTTGTGCAGATTCTTAAAGTAAATTATTCAAAACAAGCTGAAAATTCTGTAATCCTGGCAAACATAAACTCGTTTTTAACAACTGGTTTTTTATATCATTGATACTCTGAGCCAGGGAAGTAATGATGGTTACTGGTATTATTTTGTTTTATTTCACTTATAATAATTTTATAATTCAACATTCTCAGTTTTCCACTTTAGTTTTTTTGTATTTGTGTTTGTGAGCATGAGAGGGAGACAGACAGACAGACAGGTAGGCAAACAGGTAGACATGCAGGCAGGGATAGGATTTCAACCACGTTCAAACAACTGACTTCAATAAAACTCACAATCTCCTGCCTTAGCCTTGAAAGTGATGGGTTCATAGGCATGTGCCACTACGCCTGCCTTCATTTTCCATTTTAATCTTGTATATTTTATTAACTGGCCTTCTAGGAAAATAAAAATGTATTTCTGATATTCATCATTGACCCTTAAATTACTTGGCAATTTGAATGTGTGTATGTGAGAGAGTGTATGTGTGTGTGTGTGTGTGTGTGTGTGTGTGTGTGTGAAGATTTTACCAAGCATTTATATTTTGTTACTGTTACAGGAAACCTTAGTGACTTTTACTTTAAATAAATGTATACTATGTAAAAATTGCAAATATATTTCTCACTGCTAATGAAAAGCTTACTATTATACAGTTGGAATGTTAAAGGTTCAGTTTAGAAAATCTGAAATAAGAAAAAGCAATTCATTTTAATAAGATGACTAAAACTCCTACTGAAAATTACCTTTATGAAGGACAACTTTATAAGCATTTAATAAATAAGGTGAGATTGCCAAATATTTTTGAATTGCCTATAAGATGTATACTATATGAGAAATCATTGCAATAAACAAATCTATGCAAAACATTTAAAACTTATATGATGCTAATATTTTTATGCTTTACTGTCATAAATTGAAACTTTCCTAAGAATTCATTACTATATGCAAATGTAAGACACTATAAAATAACTGATAAACACTACATTAGTTACTCTTTGTGGTAGCTTAAGTTTCATATAATAATTGCATACAATAGGTTAATTTGGAGTAGAGTAAAATGGAAAAATACAAAACAAAATTCAAATGCATCAATGTTATAAACCTACCCCTGCAAAACCATAAATGGTTGTCACTTGGTTTTTTATCACCTAAGATATCTCAGATGTTTTGTTGCAGAGATGGAAAGCTACTGATTGCCATACCTAGGTGGAACCAGGATCCTAGAATTCTTCTTCTCCTCCTTCTCCTTCTCCTTCTCCTTCTCCTTCTCCTCCTCCTCCTCCTCCTCCTCCTCCTCCTCTTCCTCCTCCTTCTTCTTCTTCTTCATCTTTGGTTTTTGGTTTTTGGTTTTTTGAGAGGGTTTCTCTGTATAACCCTGGTTGTCCTAGAACTCACTCTGTAGACAAGGCTGGTCTCCAACTCAGAAGTCAACCTGCCTTTGCCTCCCAAGTGCTGCAATTAAAGGCATGCACCACCACTGTCTAGTTGATCTTAGAATTCTTAAAGCACATACTCGCTACAAACCTCTGTCAGATAGGTTCCTTAAAATGTTAAGATGAAATTCCTTTTTAAATATATGTCAGTGAAGATTCATTATATAAAGTACTGTATAATACTTAATGATCAACTTTATCCTATTTAATTTTCCTGTCTCTACCCATCCTGTTGCAAGGCCATGTCTACTGTCACATATAGAAGAGATCAAACCTGATTTATTTTATTGATCATTACACTGATATTCTTGCATCTTCAAGCATCTCAGGTTTAATATTATTACAATATAGTTCAAAATGGAAATTGTGAACAGAAAATTTTCTAATCACTTATTACAAAATATTATTTCATTCTACCACCTACCCACTGCTCTCACTATATTGAAGAGAATGAAAAAAATACTCACTGACTGAGCCTCCCATAAACATACTTGGACAATGAGACCCTAAGAAGTAGTTATATGGAAGAAAATGTCATCAGCCCATCTCCCTCTAGACCTAGTTATCATGTCATCTGGAGAAGGTACTTCTGATTTTGAAGTTGTTACAAAGTGGTACCATCAAATGGAAAAGTGAGTTTCTCTAATTCCAGGAGAACAGTTGAGTAGGAACGGCTGAGCTCTGGGATTCCCATGTGTAAACTATTCTCTTCAGGCCATATATGTCTGTGTGGATTAACTGATCTCAGTTCTTGTGAACAAAATAAAATTAATAATAATAATAATAATAATAATAATAATAATAATAATATCCCATTTAAAAGAAATAGAAAAACAACTTAAAATCTCCAAGGTATACATGCTGCTTCCAAAGCATTTGTGGTACAATCCATACTTACCTTACAGTGACTTCAGTGTCTCACATAGAAATTAACATCTTATTTACTAAAATTAGAAGACTGTCACCTCTAAACAGGGTTAAGGATTTTTCTTACAGAGCACACAGACAAAAGATAATATAACTGTATTATCAGCAAATATCAGGCTATGGGTATGGAAATATAATTCAGTTGAGAAAGTGTATGATTAGAAAGTGTTGTGTATATGGACCATCATTTTAAAAAATCAAATCTTGATTCTGCACTCCAGATCTGACCCTGTACCATAGCTCTTCATACCCAAATTCCTCCTAAAGAGAACTAGTCTCCCAGGAGTACTGACACGGAACCTTGAAGGAACGACAAGCCACACCCAGAAACAGCAAGAATGACTAACACCAGAGATAACCAAATGGTGAAAGGTAAGGGCAAGAACATAAGCAACAGAAACAAAGGCTACTTGGCATCATCAGAACCCAGTTCTCCTACCACAGCAAGTCCTGGATACCCCAACACACCAGAAAAGCAAGACTCTGATTTAAAATCACATCTCATAATGATGGAAGAGGACTTTAAGAAGGACATAAATAACTCCCTTGAATAAATACAGGTGAACACAGCCAAATAGCTAGAAGCCCTTAAAGAAGAAACACAAAATTCCCTTGAAGAATTATAGGAAAACACAACCAAACAGACGAAGGAATTGAACAAAACCAACCAGGATCTAAAAATGGTAATAGAAACAATAAAGAAATCAGAAAGGGCAACAACCCTGGAAATAGAAAGCCTAGGGAAGAGACCAGAAGTCATAGATACAAACAACAGCAGATTACAAGAGATAGAAGAGAGAATCTCAGGTGCAGAAGATACCACAGAAAACATTGACCTACCAGTCAAAGAAAATGCAAAATGCAAAAAGCTCCTAAGATAAAACATCCAGGAAATCCAGGCACAATGAGAAGACCAAACCTAAAGATAATAAGTATAGAAAACACTGAAGACTCCCAACTTAAAGAACCAATAAATATCTTCAACAAAATTATAAAAGAAGACTTCCCTAACCTAAAGAATGAGATACACGAGAACCATCCGGCGGCGGCGGCAGAACCAGGTACCCGAGACAGCCCAAGCTTAAGACCTTCGGGGACTCAGGCCTGGAGTGGGAATTGGGCACAGAATAGCGGGTGCACTCTGCACTCGCGCGCGGGGCAGACCCCGAGCTCCCTGCAGGCAGCTGCCATATTGCCTGCAGCTTCCCGCCCAGCTGGCGGTGGGGAAGCCGGAGGGTCACCCAGCATGCTAGGTGCTCAGAACCATCCGGCGGCGGCGGCAGAACCAGGTACCCGAGACAGCCCAAGCTTAAGACCTTCGGGGACTCAGGCCTGGAGTGGGAGTTGGGCACAGAATAGCGGGTACACTCTGCACTCGCGCGGCGGACCCCGAGCTCCCTGCAGGCAGCTGCCATATTGCCTGCAGCTTCCCGCCCAGCTGGTGGTGGGGAAGCCGGAGGGTCACCCAGCGTGCCAGGTGCTCAGAACCATCCGGCGGCGGCGGCAGAACCAGGTACCCGAGACAGCCCAAGCTTAAGACCTTCGGGGACTCAGGCCTGGAGTGGGAATTGGGCACAGAATAGCGGGTGCACTCTGCACTCGCGCGCGGGGCAGACCCTGAGCTCCCTGCAGGCAGCTGCCATATTGCCTGCAGCTTCCCGCCCAGCTGGCGGTGGGGAAGCCAGAGGGTCACCCAGCGTGCCAGGTGCTCAGAACCATCCGGCGGCGGCGGCAGAACCAGGTACCCGAGACAGCCCGAGCTTAAGACCTTCGGAGACTCAGGCCTGGAGTGGGAATTGGGCACAAAATAGCGGGTGCACTCTGCACTCGCGCGCGGGGTGGACCCCGAGCTCCCTGCAGGCAGCTGCCATATTGCCTGCAGCTTCCCGTCCAGCTGGTGGTGAGGAAGCCAGAGTCAGCCAGTGTGCCAGGTACCCAGACCCAGCCGGAGGCCGAACCAGCCTCCCATCCAGCCAGTGGCAGGGAAGCTGGAAACCGGACCCAGCCAGCTTCCCAGCAGCTTGGGACCAGCAGGCGGAACCAGATAACTGAGATATCCCATCTTTAAGACCCCTGGGGAAACAGGATATCAGACAGCGAACCCTGAGCAGGAGCAGTGCAGAGCAGCCGCCCAACAGGTGGAACCAAATACCTGGGATATCCTGAGGTTAAGACCTCGGGGGACTCAGGCCACCCGTCAGCAATCTGTGAGCAAGACCCCCGCAGGACAGTGATTCAGGTATCCCAGTCACTGGGAAATAGCCTTACAACCCCACAGGAGGGTCAAGCACCAGCTAGTATCTACAGGACCAACTAACACCAGAGTTAACCAGATGGCAAAAGGCAAACGTAAGATCGCTACTAACAAAAATCAAGGCAATATGGCGGCATCCGAACCCAGTTCCCCAACAGCAATAAATATTGGATACCCCGAAACACCAGAAAAACAAGACTCAGATCTAAAATCACTGGTCAGGATGCTGATAGAGGAACACTTAGATAAATCTCTTAAAGTAATACATGAGAAAATAGACCAAAAGCTAGAAGCCATTGCAAGACAAACACAATTAAATCCCAGATATCTCAACACACCAGAAAAACAAGACTCAGATCTAAAATCACTGGTAAAGATGCAGATTGAGGATCACTTAGATAAATTTCTTAAAGTAATAGAGGAGAAAATAGATCAAAAACTAGAAGCCCATACAAGGCAGACACAAAAATCACTTAAAGAAATCCAGGAGAATATAGAGCAAAAAGTGAATCCCAATACGGGGGAGAAACAAAAATCACCCAAAGAAATACAAGAGAACATGGGTCAACGAGTAGAAGTCATAAAGGAGGAAACACAAAAATCCCTTAAAGAATTACAGGAAAACACAAACAAGCAACTGAAAGATCTGAGCAAAACCATACAAAATCTAAAAACAGAAGTAGAAACAACTAAGCAATCGCAAAGGGAGACAATGTTGGAGATAGAAAACCTTGGGAAGAAATCAGGAGTCATAGATGCAAATATCAACAATAGAATACAAGAGATAGAAGACAGAATCTCAGATGCTGAAGATACCATAGGAACCATGGATTCAACAATTAAAGAAAATGCAAAATGCAAAAAGCTGGTAACCCAAAACATTCAGGAAATCCAGGACACAATGAGAAGACCAAACCTAAGGATTATAGGGATAGATGAGAATGAAGATCTACAACTTAAAGGGCCAGCAAATATCTTCTACAAAATTATGGAAGAAAATTTCCCCAACCTAAAGAGAGAGATGCCCATGAATATACAAGAAGCCTATAGAACCCCAAATAGACTGGACCAGAACAGAAATACTTCCCGTCACATAATAGTCAAAACCCCAAATGTACTAAACAAAGAAAGAATATTAAAAGCAGTAAGAGAAAAAGGACAAGTAACATACAAAGGAAGACCTATCAGAATTACACCAGACTTCTCACCTGAGACCATGAAAGCTAGAAGATCCTGGGCAGACCTTATGCAGACCCTAAGAGAACACAAACTTCAGCCAAGACTACTATACCCAGCGAAACTCTCAATTGCCATAGATGGGGAAACCAAGATATTCCACGACAAAACCAAATTTGCAAGATACTTATCTACAAACCCAGCCCTACAAAGGATAATAGGGGAAAAATACCAACACAAGGGGGGAAACAACACCCCAGAAGAAACAAGATAGAAACCCCATCTCATCCAACCCAAAAGAAGAGAACCACTCAAATACAAATAATAATAACAATTCCCAAAATGTCAGGAAGTAATAATTACTATTCCTTAATATCTCTTAATATCAATGGACTCAATTCCCCAATCAAAAGACACAGACTAACAGACTGGATACGGAAACAGGACCCTACATTTTGCTGCATACAGGAAACACATCTCAGTGTCAAAGACAAACACCACCTTAGAGTAAAAGGCTGGAAGACAGTTCTACAAGCAAATGGTCCCAGGAAACAAGCTGGAGTAGCCATTCTAATATCAGATAAAATCGACTTTCAACCTAAAGTCATCAAAAGAGACACAGAAGGTCACTTCTTGCTTGTCAAAGGGAAAATCCACCAAGAAGAATTCTCAATACTGAACATCTATGCACCAAATGCAAGGGCACCCTCATTCGTAAAAGAAACTTTACTAAAGCTTAAAGCACACATCGCACCTAACACAATGATTGTAGGTGACTTCAACACTCCACTCTCCTCAATGGACCGATCAGGAAAGCAGAAACTAAACAGGGACACAGTGAAACTAATTGAAGCTATGGACCAATTGGATTTAACAGATATATATAGAACATTCCATCCTAAAACAAAAGAGTATACCTTTTTCTCAGCACCGCACGGTACCTTCTCAAAAATTGATCATATAATTGGTCACAAGACAGACCTCAACAAATACAAGAAGACCGAACTAATCCCATGTCTCCTATCGGATCACTATGGAGTAAAAGTGGTCTTCAATAGCAAGAAGAACTACAGAAAGCCCACATACACATGGAAACTGAACAATACTCTACTCAATGACACCCTGGTCAAGGAAGAAATAAAGAAAGAAATCAAAGACTTTTTAGACTTCAATGAAAATGAAGGTAC
Organism: Apodemus agrarius; assembly: GCA_964023405.1. Classification (NCBI taxonomy): domain Eukaryota; kingdom Metazoa; phylum Chordata; class Mammalia; order Rodentia; family Muridae; genus Apodemus; species Apodemus agrarius. Next base: position 83,449,917 of record OZ030006.1, on the reverse strand, counting down.
GACCTACCCAAATCTCTGGGATACAATGAAAGCAGTGCTAAGAGGAAAACTCATAGCCCTGAGTGCCTCCAAAAAGAAACTGGAAAGAGCATACACTAGCAACTTAACAGCACACCTGAAGGCGCTGGAACAAAAAGAAGCTAACTCACCCAGGAGGAGTAGAAGAGAGGAAATCATCAAACTAAGGGCTGAAATCAATCAAGCAGAAACAAAGAGAACCATACAAAGAATCAACAAAACCAAGAGCTGGTTCTTCGAGAAAATCAACAAGATAGATAAACCCTTAGCTAGACTAACCAAAGGGCACAGAGATAGTATCCAAATTAACAAAATTAAAAATGAAAAGGGGGATATAACAACAGAAACAGAGGAAATTCAAAAGATCATCAGATCCTACTACAAAGGCCTATACTCAAAACAACTGGAGAATCTGGAGGAAATGGACAATTTCCTAGACAGATACCAAATACCAAAATTAAATCAGCATCAAGTAGACCAGCTAAACAGTCCCATAACCCTTAAAGAAATAGAAGGGGTTATAGAAAGCCTCCCAACCAAAAAAAGTACGGGACCAGATGGTTTTAGTGCAGAATTCTACCAGACCTTCAAAGAAGACTTAACACCAATACTCTTCAAACTACTCCACAAAATAGAGACAGAAGGGACACTGCCCAACTCATTCTTCGAAACCACAATTACGCTGATACCTAAACCACAAAAAGATCCAACAAAGAAAGAGAACTACAGGCCAATTTCTCTTATGAATATAGATGCAAAAATACTAAATAAAATTCTTGCCAACCGAATCCAAGAGCATATCAAAACGATCATTCACCATGATCAAGTAGGCTTCATTCCAGGAATGCAGGGATGGTTCAATATACGGAAATCCATCAATGTAATCCACTACATAAACAAACTAAAAGAAAAAAACCACATGGTCATCTCATTAGATGCTGAAAAAGCATTTGACAAAATTCAGCATCCTTTCATGCTAAAAGTCTTGGAAAGAGCAGGAATTCAAGGCCCATACCTAAACATAGTAAAAGCAATCTACAGCAAACCAGTAGCCAACATCAAAATAAATGGAGAGAAACTTGAAGCAATCCCACTAAAATCAGGGACTAGACAAGGCTGTCCTCTCTCTCCATATCTTTTCAATATAGTACTTGAAGTTCTAGCGAGAGCAATCAGACAACATAAGGAAGTCAAAGGGATACAAATTGGAAAGGAAGAAGTCAAACTATCATTATTTGCAGACGATATGATAGTTTACCTAAGCGACCCAAAAAACTCCACCAGAGAACTTCTACAGCTGATAAACGACTTCAGCAAAGTGGCAGGTTATAAAATTAACTCAAGCAAGTCAGTGGCCTTCTTGTACTCAAAGGACAAGCAGGCTGAGAAAGAAATTAGGGAAATAACACCCTTCACAATAGCCACAAACAACATAAAGTACCTTGGCGTAACTCTAACCAAACAAGTGAAAGATCTGTATGACAGGAACTTCAAGTCCCTGAAGAAAGAAATCGAAGAAGACCTCAGGAGATAGAAAAATATTTCTTGCTCCTGGATTGGCAGGATCAATATAGTAAAAATGGCCATCTTGCCAAAAGCAATCTACAGATTCAATGCAATCCCCATCAAAATCCCAAATCAATTCTTCATAGATCTAGAAAGAGCAATTCTCAAATTCATCTGGAGCAACAAAAAACCTAGGATAGCTAAAACTATTCTCAACAATAAAAGGACTTCTGGGGGAATCAATATCCCTGACCTCAAGCAGTACTACAGAGCAATTGTGTTAAAAACTGCATGGTATTGGTACAGCAACAGGCAGGTAGATCAATGGAATAGGATTGAAGACCCAGAAATTAACCCACAGACTTATGGTCACTTGATCTTTGATAAAGGAGCCACAACCATCCGGTGGAAAAAAGATAGCCTTTTCAACAAATGGTGCTGGTTCAACTGGAGGTCAACATGCAGAAGAATGCGAATTGACCCACTCTTATCTCCTTGTACTAAGATCAACTCCAAATGGATCAAGGACCTCCACATAAAACCAGACACACTGAAACTATTAGAAAAGAAACTTGGGAAGACCCTGGAGGACATGGGCACAGGGGTAAAGTTCCTGAACAGAACACCAATAGCTTATGCTCTAAGATCAAGAATGGACAAATGGGACCTCATAAAATTACAAAGTTTCTGTAAGGCAAAGGACACTGTCAGAAAGACAAAACGGCAACCAACAACGTGGGAAATGATCTTCACCAACCCCACATCCGACAGAGGGCTAATATCCAATATATACAAAGAACTCAAGAAGTTAGACCCCAAAGAACCAAATAACCCTATCAAAAAATGGGGCACAGAGCTAAACAAAGAATTTTCACCAGAAGAAATTCGGATGGCCGAGAAACACCTTAAGAGATGTTCAACATCATTAGTCATCAGGGAAATGCAAATCAAAACAACCCTGAGATTCCACCTCACTCCAGTCAGAATGGCTAAGATTAAAAACTCGAGAGACAACAAGTGCTGGCGAGGATGTGGAGAAAGAGGAACACTCCTCCACTGTTGGTGGGATTGCAAAATGGTAAAACCACTCTGGAAATCAGTGTGGCGGTTCCTCAGAAAATTGGGCATGCCACTCCCAGAGGATCCTGGCATACCACTCCTGGGCATATACCCAGAGGATTCCCCTGCATACAACAAAGACACATGCTCCACTATGTTTATAGCAGCCTTGTTTATAATAGCCAGAAATTGGAAGGAGCCCAGATATCCCTCAAAGGAGGAATGGATACAGAAAATGTGGTATATTTATACAATGGAGTACTACTCAGCAATTAAAAATAATGAATTCATGCAATTTGTAGGTAAATGGTTAGATCTGGAAACTATCATCCTAAGTGAGCTAACCCAATCACAAAAGAATACACACGAAATGCAATCACTGATAAGTGGATATTAATGAGCCCAGAAGCCCTAAATACTCAAGGCACAATTAGCAAGTCAAATGACTCTCAAGAAGAAAAAAAGGAGAGAACCCTGGGCCTGTAAAGATTGGATCCAGTATTGTAGACCCAGAACAGAGAAATCGTGGGGGGGGGGGAAAGAGTGGGGAATAGCATGGGGGGGAGAGGAATTATGGGACATATGGTGGGGGGTACCTGGGAAAGGGGAAAGCCTTTGGAATGTAAACAAAGAATATAGAAAATAAAAAAAAATGATAAAAAAAAAGAATGAGATACACATAATCATACAAGAGCTCCAAATACAAGAGCACCCACAATCACAAAAGAAACTTTACTAAAGCTCAAAGCACACATTGCACCTCACACAATAATAGTGGGAGACTTTAACAATCCATTGTCATCAATAGACAAATCATGGAAACACAAATAAATCATACAAGATGGCTACAGAACTCCAAATAGATTGGACCAGAAAAGAAATTCCTCCTGTCACATAATAGTCAAAACACAAAATGTGCAAAACAAAGAAAGAATATTAAAACCAGTAAAGAAAAGAGGTCACGTAACATAAAAAGGCAGACCTATCAAAATTACACCACCTGATTTCTTACCAGAGATTACAAAAGCTAGACAATCCTAGGCAGATCTCAGATAGACCCTCAGAGAACACAAATTCCAGCCCAGACTACTATACCCATTAAAATTCTCAATTACCATAGATAAAACAAAGATATTCCATGACAAAACCAAATTTACACAATATATTTCCACAAGTCCAACCCTACAAATAATATTAGATTAAAAATATCAATACAAGGAGGAAAACTATGCCATAGAAAAAACAAGAAAGAAATCTTTCAACAAACACAAAAGAAGATAGTAACACAAAAATAAAATTGACATTAAAAAGAGCAGAAACCAACAATCACTATTCCATCATATCTCAACATCAGTGGACTCAATTTCCCAATAAAAAGACATAAACTAACAGGCTGGATATGTAAATAGGACCCAGCATTTTGCTACATACAGGAAAAGCACTTCAGTGTCAAATACAATCACTACCTCAGAGTAAAGGGCTGGAAAACAATTTTCCAAGCTAATGGTCCCAAGAAACAAGCTGGAGTAGCCACTTTAATATTGGATAAAATCAACTTTCAACCAAAAGTCACCAAAAAAATGCAAGGAATGGCACTTCATACTCATCAAATGAAAAATCTACCAAGAAGAACTCTCAATTCTGAACATCTATGCTCCAAATACAAAAGCACCCACAATCATAAAAGAAACTTTACTAAGCACATATTGCACCTCACAACAATAATAGTGGGAGACTTTACCAATCCACTGTCATCAATGGACAAATCATTGAAACACAAATTAAACAGAGACACAATGAAACTAACAGAAGTTATGGGCCAAATGGATTTAACAGATATCTATAGAATATTCCATCCTAAATCAAAGAATATGCCTTCTCATCACCTCATGGTACCTTCTCCAAAATTGGCCATACAGTCACAAATCAGTCTTCAATAGATATAAGAAGATTGAAATATGCCTCCTAACAGATCACTAAGGATTAAAGTTCAGCTTCAAAAGCAACAAAAACAACAGAAAGCCCACATATACATGGAACCTGAGCAATGTTCTACTTGATAATAACTTGGTCAAGGAACAAATAAAGAAAAAAAAAGACGTTTTAGAATTTAATGAAAATGAAGGTACAACATACCCAAACTTATGGGATACAATGAGAACAGTGCTAAGAAAAAATCATAGCTCTGAGTGCCTCAAATAAGGAACCAGAGAGAGCACACACTACCAGCTTGACAGCAAAACTGAAAGCTTTAGAATGAAAAGAAGCAAATACACCCAAGAGAAGTAGATGGTAGGAAATAATCAAACTCAGGGATAAAATCAACCAAGTAGAAACAAGAAGAACTATACAAAGAATAAACAAAACCAGGAGCTGGTTCTTTGAAAACAATCAACAAGAAAGATAAACCCTTAGCCAAAATGGCCAGAAGATACAGAGACAATATCCAAATTGATAAATCATAAATAAATCATAAAAGAGAGGTCTACCAACAGAAACTGAGGAAATTCAAAATACCATCAGATGCTACTACAAAAGTCTATCCTCAACACAACTGGAAAATCTGGATGAAAAGGACAGTTTTCTAAACAGATACCAAAAACCAAAGTTAAATCAAGATCTGATAAACCATATAAACAGTCTCATAACCCCTAAAGAAATAGAAGCTGTCATTAAATTCTCCCAAGCACAAAAAGGCCAGAACAAGATGGGTTTAGTACAGAATTCTATCAGACCATAAATGAAGACCTAATACTGATACTCTTCAAACTATTGCACAAAATACAAATGGAAGGAATACTACCCAATTAGTTCTATGATGCCCCAGTTACTCTGATACAAAAATCTCACAAAGACCCAACAAAGAAAGAGAACTTCAGACTAATTTCCCTTATGAATATTGATGCAAAAATACACAATAAAATTCTCACTAACCAAATCCAAGCACACATCAAAATGATCATTAACCATGATCAAGTATGTTTCATCCCAGGGATGCACAGATGGTTCAATATATGGAAATCCAATAATGTAATCCACTACATAAATAAACTCAAAGAACAAAACCACATGATTATTTCAATAGATGCTGAAAAAGCATTTGAAAAACATTCAACATACCTTCATGTTATAAAAGACTTGGAAAGATCAAGAATTCAAGGCCCATTCCTAAGCATAGTAAAATCACTATACAGAAAAACAGTAGCCAATATCAAATGAAATTGAGAGAAACTTGAAGCAATCCCATGAAAATCATGGACTAGACAAGGCTGCCCTCTCTCTCCCTATCTATTCAATATAGTACTTGATGTTCTAGCTAAAGCAACTAGATAACAAAAGGTGGTCAAAGTATTAAAATTGGGAAGGAAGAATTCAAAATATCACTATTTGCAGATGATATGATAGTAGAGTTAAGTGACCCCAAAAACTCCACCAGAGAACTCCTACAGCTGATAAATAACTTCAGCAAAGTGTCCATATTTAAAATTAACTCAAAAAAGTCAGTAGCCTTCCTATACTCAAAGAAAAAAGAGGTTGAGAAAGAAATTAAGGAAATAACACCCTTCACAATAGCCATAAACAATATAAAGTATCTTGGTGTGACTCCAACCAAATAAGTAAAAGATCTGTATGACAAGAACATTAAGTCTTTGAAGAAAAATTAAAGAAGACATCAGAAGACAGAAAGATCTCCTATGCTCGTGGATCAGCAGAATTAATGTAGTAAAAAATGGACACCTTGCCTAAAGCAATCTACAGCAATCCCCATCAAAAATTCTGACTCAATTCTTCATAGAGTTAGAGCAATTCTCAAATTAATTTGGAATAATAAAAAAACAGGATAGCAAGAACTATGTTCATCAATAAAAGAATTTCTAGGGAAATTCTGATGTCAAGAACCATCTCTGATGTCAAGTTGTACTACAGAGTAATAATGTGAAAAGGTGAATGGTATTGGTACAGTGACAGGAAGGTAGATCAATAGAATAGAATAGAAGACCCAGAAATGAACCCACACACCTATGGTCACTTGATCTTTGACAAAGGAACTACACCCATCCAGTGGAAAAAAAAGATAGCCTTTTCAACAAATGATGTTGGTTCAACTGGAGGTCAGCATGTAGAATACAAATCGATCCATTCTTATCTCCTGGTACTAAGCTCAAGTCCAAGTGGATAAAGGACATCCACATAAAACCAGACACACTGAAAATAATAGAAAAGAAACTTGGGAAGAACCTTGAGCACATGGGCACAGGGCAAAATTTACTGAACTCAAAGCCAATAGCTTATGCTCTAAGATCAAGAATCGACAAGTGAAGGAACTGAGCTAAACCATCTAAGATGTAAAAATGGAAGTAGAAACAATAAAGAAATAACAAAGGGAGATAACTTTGGAGATAGAAAGCTTGGAAAGAATTCAGGAGTCATAGATGCAAACATCAACAACTGAATACAAGAGAGAGAAGAAAGAATCTCAGGTGCTGGAGATACCATAGAATACATTGACTCAATGGTCAAAGAAAATACAAAATGTAAAAAGTTTGTAACCAAAAACATCCAGGAAATCCAGGACACAATGAGTAGACTAAACTTAAGGATTATAGGTATAGAAGAGAGCAAAGACTTAAAACTTAATGGGCCAGTAAATATCTTCAACAAAATTAGAGACAAAAACTTACCTAACCTAAAGAAAAAGATGCCGATGAACATACAAGACATACAAGAAGCCTTCAGAACTCCAATCAGATTAGGCCAGAACAAAAATTCCTCCCATCACATAATTATCAAAACACCAAATGCACTAAACAAAGAAAGAATGTTAAAAGCAGTAAGGTAAAAAGGTCAGGTAACATATAAAGGCAGATTTATCAGAATTACATCAGATTTCTCACCAGAGACAATGAAAGCTAGAAGATACTGGGCAGATCTCTTACAGACCCAAAGAGACCACAAATGTCAGCCCAGACTACTATACCCAGGAAAATTCTCAATCATAGTTGGAGAAAACAAGATATCATACCATCATAAAACCAAATTTTCACAGTATCTTTCCATAAATCCAGACCTATAAAGGATAAAAGAAGGAAAAACGCCAACACAAAGAGGGAAACAACACCCTAGGAAAAAAAAGTAATCTTCTTTCAACAAAACCAAAAGAAGATAGCCACACAAACATAAAAAAATTAAATATAACAGGAAGCAACAATAATTATTCCTTAATATCTCTTAACATCAATGGACTAAATTCCCCAATAAAAAGATATAGATTAACAGACTGGATACATAAACAGAACCCAACATTTTGCTGCATACAAGAAACATACCTCAGTCTCAAAGACAGTAACTATTTCAGAGTAAAAGGCTAGAGAACAATTTTCCAAGCAAATGGTTCCAGGAAAACAGCTGGAGTAGCCATTCTAATATTAGATAAATTGACTTTCAACCAAAGTCATCAAATGAAGTAAGGACACTTTGTACAAAGGAAAAATCTACCAATAAGAACTCTCAATTCAGAACATCTATACTCCAAATGCAAAGGTACCAACATTTGTAAATGAACTTTACTAAAGCTCAAAGCATACATTGCACCTCACACAATAATTTTGGGTGGCTTCAACATCACACTCTCATCAATGGTTACATCAGGGAAACACAAACGAAACAGAGAAACTGAAGTTATAGACCAAATGGATTTAATAGATATCTACAGAACATTTCATCCTAAAGCAAAAGAATATACCCTCTTCGCAGCACCCTCATGGTACCTTCTCCAAAACTGATCATATACTTGGTCACAAAACAGACCTCAACAGATATAAGAACATTGAAATAACCCTATGCTTCCTATCAGATCACTAAGGATTAAGGTTGGTCTTCAATAGCAACAAAAACAACATGAAGGACATGTACACATGGAAACTAAACAATGTTCTACCCAATAATAACTTGGTCAAGGAAGAAATAAGGAAAGAAATCAAGGACTTTAATGAAAATGAAGGCACATTTAATGAAAATGAAGGCACAATGTACCCAAACTTATGAGACACAATGAAAGCAGTGATAAGAGGAAAACTCATAGCTCTGAGTACCTCCAAAAGGAAACGGAAGAGAGCATACACTAGCAGATTAACAGCACACCTGAAAGTTCTAGAACAAAAAGAAGCTAATACACCCAAGAGGAGTAGATGGCAGAAAATCATCAAGCTCAGGGCTGAAATCAATCAAGTAGAAACAAAGGGAACCATACAAAGAATCAACAAAACCAGGAGCTGGTTCTTTTAGAAAATCAACAAGATAGATAAACCCTTAGCCAGACTAACCAAAGGGCACAGAGACAGTATCCAAAGTAACAAAATTAGAAAGTAAAAGGGGGACATAACAACAGAAACTGAGGAAATTCAAAAGATCATCAGATCCTACTACAAAAGCCTATATACAACAAAACTGGAGAATCTGGAGAAAATGGACAATTTCCTAGACAGATACCAAAAACTAAAATTAAATCAGGATCAATTAGATCAGCTAAACAGTCCCATAACCCCTAAAGAAATAGAAGGGGTTATAGAAAGCCTCCCAACCAAAAAAAAGTACGGGACCAGATGGTTTTAGTGCAGAATTCTACCAGACATTCAAAGAAGACTTAACACCAATACTCTTCAACTATTCCACAAAATAAAACAGACGGAATACTGCCCAACTCATTCTTCAAAGCCACAATTATGCTGATACCAAAACCACACAAAGATCCAACAAAGAAAGAGAACTACAGGCCAATTTCCCTTATGAATATCGATGCAAAAATACTAAATAAAATTCTTGCCAACCGAATCCAAGAGCACATCAAAACGATCATTCACTATGATGTAGTAGACTTCATCCCAGGGATGCAGGGATGGTTTAATATACAGAAATCCATCAAGGTAATCCACTACATAAACAAACTAAAAGAAAAAAACCTCATGGTCATCTCATTAGATGCTGAAAAAGCATTCAACAAAATTCAGCATCCTTTCATGCTAAAAGTCTTGGAAAGAGCAGGAATTCAAGGCCCATACCTAAACATAGTAAAAGCAATCTATAGCAAACCAGTAGCAAACATCAAACTAAATGGAGAGAAACTTGAAGCAATCCCACTAAAATCAGGGACTAGACAAGGCTGCCCTCTCTCTCCATGTCTTTTCAATATAGTACTTGAAATTCTAGTGAGAGCAATTAGAGAACATAAGGAAGTCAAAGGGATAAAAATTGGAAAGAAAGAAGTCAAACTATCATTATTTGCAGATGATATGATAGTATACTTAAGCGACCCAAAAAACTCCACCAGAGAACTTCTACAGCTGATAAACAACTTCAGCAAAGTGGTTGGTTATAAAATCAACTCAAGCAAATCAGTAGCCTTCCTGTACTCAAAGGACAAGCAGGCTGAGAAAGAAGTTAGGGAAATAACACAATAGCCACAAACAACATAAAGTACCTTGGCGTGACTCTAACCAAACAAGTGAAAGATCTGTATGACAGGAACTTCAAGTCCTTGAAGAAAGAAATCAAAGAAGACCTCAGAAGATGGAAAAATATTTCATGCTCTTGGATTGGCAGGATCAATACAGTAAAAATGGCCATCTTGCCAAAAGCAATCTACAGATTCAATGCAATCCCCATCAAAATCCCAAATCAATTCTTCATAGATCTAGAAAAAGCAATTCTCAAATTTATCTGGAATAACAAAAAAACCCAGGATAGCTAAAACTATTCTCAACAATAAAAAGACTCCTGGGGGAATCAATATCCCTGACCTCAATCAGTACTACAGAGTAATTGTGCTAAAAACTGCATGGTATTGGTACAGCGGCAGGCAAGTAAATCAATGGAATAGAATTGAAGACCCAGAAATGAACCCACAGACTTATGGTCACTTGATCTTTGATAAAGGAGCTACAACCATCCAGTGGAAAAAAAGCCTTTTCAACAAATGGTGCTGGTTCAACTGGAGGTCAACATGCAGAAGAATGCGAATAGACCCACTCTTATCTACTTGTACTAAGATCAACTCCAAGTTGAACAAGGACCTCCACATAAAACTAGATACACTGAAACTAATAGAAAATAAATTGGGGAAGACCCTGGAGGACATGGGCACAGGGGGAAAGTTTCTGAACAGAACACCAATAGCTTATGCTCTAAGATCAAGAATTGAAAAATGGGACCTCATAAAATTAGAAAGTTTCTGTAAGGCAAAGGACACTGTCAAGTGGAAAAAACGGCAACCAAAAAATTGGGAAAAGATCGTTACCAACCCCACATTCGACAGAGGGCTAATATTCAGTATATACAAAGAACTCAAGAAGTTAGACCCCAAAGAATCAAATAACCCTATTAAAAATGGGGTACAGAGCTAAACAAAGAATTTCCACCAGAAGAAATTCAGATGGCTCAGAAGCATCTTAAGAGATGTTCAACATCATTAGTCATCAGGGAAATGCAAATCAAAACAACCCTGAGATTCCACCTCACACCAGTCAGAATGGCTAAGATTAAAAACTCAGGAGACAACAGGTGCTGGTGAGGATGTGGAGAAAGAGGAACACTCCTACACTGTTGGTAGGATTGCAAGATGGTGCAACCTCTCTGGAAATCAGTCTGGTGGTTCCTAAGAAAATTGGGCATGACACGTCCAGAGGACCCTGTCATACCACTCCTGGGCATATGCCCAGAGGATTCCCCTGCATACAATAAAGACACATGTTCCACTATGTTCATAGCAGCCTTCTTTATAATAGCCAGAAGCTGGAAGGAGCCCAGATGTCCCTCAAAGGAGGAATAGATACAGAAAATGTGGTATATGTACACAATGGAATACTACTCAGCAATTAAAAATAATGAATTCATGCAATTTGTAGGCAAATGTTTAGATCTGGGAAATATCATCCTAAGCGAGTTAACCCAATCACAAAAGAATACACATGAAATGCAATCACTGATAAGTGGATATTAATGAACCCAGAAGCTCTGAATACTCAAGGCACATTTAGCAAGTCAAACGATTCCCAAGAAGAAGGAAGGAGAGGCCCTTGGGCCTGAAAAGATTGGATCCAGTTTTGTAGGAGAGTACCAGAACAGAGAAATGGTGGGGGGGGTGATTGGGGAATAGGTGGGGGTGGAGAGTACTTATGGGACATATGGTAAGGGAGGAACTGGGAAAGGGTAAAGCCTTTGGAATGTAAACAAAGAATATAGAATTAATAATAATAATAATAATAAAATAAAAAATACAGGAGATAGAAGAGAAAATCTCAAGCAGAGATGATACCATACAAGACATTGACACAACAGTCACAGAAAATACAAAAGTCTCCTAAACCAAAACATCCAGGAAATCCAGGAAACAATGAGAAGACCAAATCTAAGGATAATAGGGATAAAAGAGAGTGAAGATTCCCAACTCAAAGGGCCAGGAAACATCTTCAGCAAAATTATAGAAGAAAACCTCCCTAACCTAAAGAAAGAGATGCCCTTAAACATAGAAGAAGCCTACGGAACATGAAACAGATTACACGAGAAAAAATTCCTCTAGTCATATAATAATCAAAACAGCAAATTCACAGAACAGAAAAAATATTGTAAGTGGTAAGGGGAAAGGGTCACGTAACATATAAAGGCAGATCTGGCACCAGAGAGCTAGGAGACCCCACAGTCTTCTGTGCATAGCCCTCCAGGAGGGAGTGATCTCCCAGAAGGCTTTTACTTTTGAGCACAGAAGTGAGATCTCCACCTTCTCTCTGGAGGGGACACACCTAGGAACAGATAGGGCCTAAGATCATTGGAACAGCTGGGACAGAAGTCTTTCCACCACCATTTGCACCAGGGAGCCAGGAAACTCCACACTCTTCTGTGCATATCTGGCCAAGAGAGAGAGAGATCGTCCAGCAGTGCTTTCACTTTTGAGCTAAGAGAAGTAAGGACACAGGCTTATAGACCCACAGGAGGAACAAACACCAGCCAGAGGCAAGAATATCAACTAGCACCAGATGGCAAAAGGCAAGCACAAGGACCCTACCAACAGAAACCAAGGCCACATGGCAAGATCAGAACCCAGTTCTCCCACCACAGCAAGTCCTGGATACCCCAACACAATAGAAAAGCAAGAGTTGGGTTTAAAATCATATCTCAAATGCTGATAGAGAGCTTCAAGAAAGACTTAAATAATTCCCTTAAAGAAATTCAGGAGAAAAAAAAAAAGAAATGCAGGAGAACATGGGTCAACAGGTAAAAGCGCTTAGAGAGGAAACACAAAAATCCCTTATAGAAGTACAGAAGATCATGGGTCAACAGGCAGAAGCCCTTAAAGAAGAAACACAAAAATCCCTTAAAGAATTACAGGAAAACACAAACAATCAAGTGAAGAAACTGAACAAAATTATCCAGGATCTAAAAGTGAAAGTAGAAACAATAAAGAAATCACAAAGTGGGGCATCTCTGGAGATAGAAAACCTTGGAAAGAATTCAGGAGTCATAGATGCAAGCATCAACAACAGAATACAAGAGATAGAAGAACCTCAGGTGTTCAAGATACCATAGAAAACATTGACTCAAAAGTCAAAGAAAATGCAAAATGCATAAAGCTGATAACTCCAAATATCCAGGAACTCTAGGACACAATGAGGAGACCAAACCTAAGGATTATAGGTATAGATGAGAGCCAGAATTCATGTCTTAGAGGTCCAGTAAATATCTTCAACAAAATTGTGGAAGACAACTTTCCCAACCTAGAGAAAGAGATGCACATGAACATACAAGAAGCCTTCAGAACTTCAAATAGACTGGACCAGAAGAGAAAATCCTCCCGGCACATAATAATCAAAACAGCAAATGCACTAAATAAAGAAAGAATATTAAAAGCAGTAAGGGAAAAAGGGCAAGTAACTTATAAAGGCAGACCTATCAAAATCACACCAGACTTCTCACCAGAGGCGATGAAAGCTAGAAGATCCTGGGAAGACCTCATACAGACCCTAAGAGAACACAAATGCCAGCCCAGACTACCAGCAAAACTCTAAATCATCATAGATGGAGAAACTAAGATATTCCATGATAGAACCCAATTTGCACTATATCTGTTCACAAATCCAGCCCTACAAAGGATAACTGATGGAAAATGCCAATACAAGGAGAAAAACTACACACTAGAAAAAGAAAGTAATCTTTCAACAAACCTAAAAGAAGATATCCACACAAACATAAAAATAACATCAAAAATAATAGGAAGCAACAATCACTGTTGCTTCATATCTCTTAACCACAATGGACTCAACTCCCCAATAAAAAGACATAGACTAATGAAATATTTCTCATTTAAATCTTAAATTTTATCAGAAAATGTTAGCAATTCCCCTTTTAATATATTAGTAATTTCTTTTATGTCTACCATTTTATCTGTATTATTTTTCATGATAATCTTCAATTTTAATGTCTTTCTATATACTTCCTCTATTTTATCTGAAATGTTTTCAATGTAAATCTTTGATTTTATCATAAATGTTTCTAATTCCACCTTCAATTAATTTAGAAAGAGTTTTTACATCAATCATCAATTTTCCATGAAATAGTCAATTTTAATGTGTTTGTCTATTTATTTCTTGAATTTTGCCATAAATATTTTCCATGTAAATCTTCAATGATATCTGAAAATGTTTATAATTCCACCTTCAATCAATTTAGAATTATCTTTATGCCTGTCATTTTATCTATATAATTTCCATGATAATCTTTAATTTTAACATGTTTTTCTATATATTTCTACAATTTTATCAGAAATATTTTCATGTAAATCTTCAAGTTTATCAAAAAATGTTTATAATTCCACTTCTAATCAACTTAGGAATACTTTTATGCCTACCATTATTATATCTATATAAAATTTTCCATGATAAGCTTCAATTCTAACATGTTTTTCTACATTTTTCTATAATTTTATCAGAAATATTTTCCACATAAATCTTCAATTTTATCATGAAATGTTTCTATCCCATATTTCAATTAATTTAGCAATGTTTTACATGTCTACCACTTTAATCCTTAATTTTCCATGAAAATTGTCAATTTTAACGTGTTTATCTGAAATATTTTCCAAATAAATCTTTAATTTTATCATAAAGTGTTTTTACTTCCCTTTACTTTCCTTTTCAATAAAAAAGGCAGACCTGTGAGAATTAAACCAGAATTCTCAATAGAGACTCTACAAGCCATAAGATCTTGGGCAGACGTGATACAGACCCTAAGGAAACAAAAATGCCAGCCCAAGCTACTATACCCAGCAAAACTTGTAATTACAATGCATGGAGAAACCAAGATATTCCATGTCAAAACGAAATTTAAACAATACCTTTCCTCTAATCAAGCCCTACAGAGGATAATAGAAGAGAAATTCCATCACAAGAAGGGAAACTTCTCCCAGCAAAAATCAAGAAATTGGTCTCACAAACTTAATAAGAACCACACAAACTTAATTTGCCATAACCTCCATAACCGTAAGGTTAGTGAACCCTGTCATATCACACCTGGGCATATACCCAGAGAATTCCCCTCCATGCAATAAAGACACATGTTCCACAATGTTCATAGCAGCCTTATTTATAATAGCCAGAAGCTGGAAAGAGCCCAGATGTCCCTCAAAGGAGGAATAGATACAGAAAATGTGGTATATCTACACAATGGAATACTACTCAGCAATTAAAAATAATTAATTCATGTAATTTGTAGGCAAATGGTTGGATCCGGAAGACATCATCTTAAGCGAATTAACCCAATCACAAAAGAATACATATGAAATGCAATCACTGACAAGTGGATATTAAACAGCCTAGAAGCTCTGAACACTCAAGGCACAATTAGCAAATCAAAAGATTCCCAAGAAGAAGGAAGGAGAGGACACTGGTCCTGAAAAGACTGGTTCCAGTTTTGCAGGAGAGTACCAGAACAGAGAAAGGGTTGGGGGGTAATTGGGGAATGGGTGGGGGTGGGGGTGGGGAAGAGGATTTAAGGGACGTATGGTGAGGGGGGAACTGGGAAAGGGGAAAAGCCTTTGGAATGTAAACATAGAATATAGAAAATAAAAATTAAAAAAAATTCTATATTCTTTGTTTACATCCAAAGGCTTTCTCCTTTCCCAGTCCCCCCCCCACCATACGTCCCATAATTCCTCTCCCCCCCAACCATTCCCCAATCATTCCCCCCCCCCGATTTCTCTGTTCTGGGTCTACAAAACTGAATCCAATCTTTTCAGGCCCAGGGTCCTCTCCTTTCTTCTTCTTGGGAATCCTTTGACTTGCTAATTGTGCCTTGAGTATTTAGGGCTTCTGGGCTCATTAATATCCACTTATCAGGGATTGCATTTCAGGTGTATTCTTTTGTGATTGGGTTAACTCAGTTAGGATGATATTTTCCAGATCTAACCATTTAGCTACAGATTGCATGAATTCATTATTTTTAATTACTGAGTAGTATTCCATTGTATAAATATACCACATTTTCTGTATCCATTCCTCCTTTGAGGGATATTTGGGCTCCTTCCAATTTCTGGCTATTATAAACAAGGCTGCTATAAACATAGGGAATGCTGAGCTGACAAACCTATTCCATCTTGAAACCAGCCTCCATAAAACATTTTCCTGCTGAGGGTTTGAGGCTGCTCTGCCCTCTATTCCTGCTTTGTGAGGGTTGTATTAGAGGAGAACCCAAGCTCCAGTTTGTAATAAAGTGACCCTAGTATGATTACATCAAAACAGGCTCCCTGGTGGTCTTTTAGCACTCACAAATACTTCCTGGCACAACATTGCATCTCCCTAAAAAGGGAAAATAGAATCAATATTAAAGGATGTGGTGGGGGCAGAGGCAAGAGAATCAAACTGAGAGGAGTAGAAGTAAAAACCCTAATCAGAATATATCATGTGAAAAAAATCTGTTTTTCCATAAAAGAAAACCAATGCTGAAATGATAGAGTATGATGGTAAACACTTGTGATCACAGAGCTGGAGAGTTACAAACAGGAGAAACCTTAATACTACTATCTTTGTACAGATCACAGAGAGAGATACACTATCAAGACACCAGGTGAATAGCAAATGAAAAAAAGCAGCCAATATTACCTCCTGGCCTCTATGTGTACATATACATACATGCTTCAGCTGTGCACACACACAGACATATATGCATACATATACACAATAAAACATTGTACAAGTATATTTATATAAAATTTTATTTACCATTAATATTTCAATAAATAGATAACTAAAGAAAAATCAAACAGACATATGATATTTTCATAAAAGACTCATTAAATAATGTGGTAAAAATGGAAACTTAAAATTCACATTCTTTTAATAGATCCACATAAATTATGATTAGGGAAAAAATAAAGATACAACAAAATATTTAAAATTTTTGATGAGTAAACATAAACTAAAAACAAAAGAAAGCATAAAAGTCAATACCAATGTTGATCTTTTATTGAGTAACTTTAGCATCAAAACAATATTTATTATATAAAGAAAAAAGGAGAAAGATAATTCATTTGGAAATATCAATTTATTGTGTACAATTAACTTAAGAACTCTCTACTACTTGAAAAGAGGAATGTCAGAAGAATGTATATGTGTAATAGCACACATTTTAGTTAAAATCATATGAAGAACTTTGCTTGCTTCTTGAAATATTAAACAAAGTAACTGGTTTGCACAGGATGATTTTTTATAACCACCTCTATGTCGAGTTCCAGGGTATGCCATGACATCCTCTCACCTCTATGGAGACCAAAAATGCACACATGCCTGCACTCTGGTACAACACTTCTACATATAAATAAGAAACTAAAAAATAGCTTTTTAAAGAAAAGAGAAAACATCTTTTAAAAAATTGTATGGTGGCATTTTGACTGCAGGTTTTTCAGCATAATTATTATTCTACTATCAAAACTGATTTGTACCAAAGGAATAATTGTGGGATAAACATTCATTACAAACTTCTGAACAGTCAGGATGACTGGGTCATACATCCATAACAGGATGGAGGTCGTTGAGATAGTGAAGTCTACCCAATACATGACCACAAAGCAAACCACCAGCAACAAGATGGTCTGTGTGGCCTTTTTCTCAGGAGATACTCTCAGGTGGCTGATGCTATGAAGATATTTGCATTGCATCTGATGCTTGAACAAGATAATCATCATGTATGTACTTGTGGTTAACATGACTCCTACAAGAAATACATCTCTGGAAGTTGTTACTGTTAAAATCAGTCCTCTGGTGATGTGGTTCATGGGTAAGAGTGAGCAGTATTTAGTGGCCTTCATCTGGTTGGTCTCACTCACATTGGTATAAGCACCAACATAATAGATTTGGTTACTACTGAAGGACAAATTGAAGGACCACATACATAAGAAAGCATACATCATGTATTTTTTTAGTTTTTGTTTAAATTTTGCCAACAGTGAGGTACTGGGACTGATAGTGACAGCCTGGACCACACTCAGGAGGCAGGTGATGCAGATAGAGAGGCCTCTCATCACCCTGCTTATATAAAAAGTTGCCTTACATTTGAAGTCATTCTTAATGTTCAGTGACTCAAATAAATCTGTAAGCCACATATCCCCTCCAGTGAAGAACATGATTATGTGCACGAAGGTCAGCTGACAGGAGATCAGGTCCGTGGGCTTAGGTCTGTGACCTAGGATTATGTAAATATAGAAACAAACAAGAAACATATTGGCTAGGAATCCAAGCCCAGCTTGAAAATAAAGAACATTCTTGAGTGAGAACATAAATGGTGAGTGTATTCATCTTAAGAGCTCAGGTTTATTTCATATATCTGAAAAAAAATAGAGCACAAATCAAGTTTGTAATACACTGACTGTATTATTCTATTTTCCAAACTAATTCTTGAATAACATGACTCTTTAGCTCTTGATCTTCCAGACTGTATATCATAGCCTACATTCTATCTCTTCATTGTATCTGCTGTATATAGAGAAATTTATAGATAATAAATACAATCATAATTATATCTCTACAGAATTCTCACTTAGTGGCCCTGTATTAGATGTGTCTCACGCTTCATAGTTATTTAATTGCCTCATTTTATAGTTATTGCCTAAATAGTGGTGATAAGCACAGAATGTTAATTATATTCCTACAACAAAATAAATGTTACATTAACCTGAAAATATTTTCAAAGAAATCCAATAGATTAGGTGATTCATTATCATGTTCTATAATTTTACTGTGCTCTAGTTTGCAACTATCCATACTTTGACTCATAATTCTAATGCAATCACAGTGATCATTCATGAAAATCACATTGGTTTAATCATCAAATGTCCTTCTCAATCCATCTGTTTTTATGTTCCTTTTTCTCAGAAATCTTACATCCCTGGAACCTAATTTAAGAGACTGATACAGTTGGAGACCATTAGTTTACCTTCCGTGCTCTATGACCATTAATTGTGGTTCTAAATGACCCTGGGCCTCTCCAACTTTAGGTCCCAACCAATGACCTTTTGCAAAACTTCAGATTTAATGAATTAACTCCCAGCTACCAAAACAAATGGTATTTTTCTTTTCTTTTGAGAACAGTGTCATTAGTTAATAGAATGAGTAGTTGTGGCCTTTCAGAAATCTATGTTGATAACTTACCTACCTAACTCTTTCTTCTGTATTTATCCCCCTCCATACTCTGAGAAGCCACCCTATTCCTAGTTCACTGAGGAGATCAGTTGTATTGATATTCTCCTCTCTATTGCTTCCATCCCACCCCTATATGGTCAATGCTCCTCTATTACTTTCCTAGTTTCTGTAGGTACTATAGGATACATACATCTTGCCAATAAGAGAGAACTTTGGATGTTAAGACAAACATTATTATCAACATGGTATGACAAGCGTGAACTCACTGAAGATGCCTAGATAGAGATCCTGTTTCTAAACACATTCCTTGCCATAAAGTGGCAAACAAGGTCCCCAGTGTTACCAGACATCATCAGAACCCACACACTTTTCACAGTTTCACTCAACAGTCTTACCTTTAGTGCCAATGCTAGTTATTTGACCTGCTGACCAAGATCAATTTGTTATTGAATTAATTTAATTGATTACTTTAAATCAGCTTGTGATGGATAAATAAAAACAACTACCCTGAACCAGATTCTTGTGAGGAAAGGAGTGTCCAATTATATTTTCAAGTCCACAATTATATTCCACATATATAGATGCATGTATGCATGTATACAAATAATTCAGAAGTTAGTTCCTGAGAACATCCTATAACTTTTCTATGAATATGACACCATAAATTACACTTTTAATATTTACATTATTCTGTTCCTAAAAAGCTGAATCTAGGCCGGGCGGTGGTGGCGCACGCCTTTAATCCTAGCACTTGGGAGGCAGAGGCAGGCGGATTTCTGAGTTCGAGGCCAGCCTGGTCTACAGAGTGAGTTCCAGGACAGCCAGGACTAAACAGAGAAAACCTGTCTCAAAAAAACAAAAAAAAAAAAAAGCTGAATCTAGTAAAGAATGGATTCCTCCCAATTACCAGAGTGAAACATCAAATTCTCTCACCAACAGACATTTACAGTAGCTGCGCACTAGTGTTCTGTTTATTAAAAGCTTCAGGATAAAGGGTGGAGATGTAACTCAATGGGAAAGAACACATTTTTCTTTTGGAAAGACCCAGGTTTGATTCTCAGCAATGACATGGTGACTTTTGACCATATGTGACTCGGTTTGAAGGGGATACAAACTCCGTCTGACCTGGCATGCAAGAGGTCACAGATGCTATATATACATATAAAAGATAAATAAATAAAGCTCCAGGAAAATACTTAATTCATGCCTTAGTCTGGAAATTATAAGAATTATAGCCCCATTTTAATTTTAAGCCTACTAATGGAAAAACCATATTCATAGGATAATTTATTATAATTATATATCCATAATTTATTAATATTATATTAATATATTATAATTGATATAAAAAGATGATAATATAATAAGGTAACAAATAACAATGTAAAATGCTTTTTCTTATCTCAAAAATATGCACTTAAACCTATTTCCTATCCATTGCTTTGTAAATGTTTATCCCATACAAAAAAATAATGCACCTTCTAATTCATGAATTGGCATCTTTATTTGAGGCTCACTGGAGCTGAGGATTGGTGAAAAAAGACCATAGCTATCATGAATAAAATTTGTTTGTTAACAGAGATATGCTGAGAAAAATATTTTTTATTTAAAATTGTAGTTTGGGCAGCTTCCACATTAGTTTATGTTTCAATAGTTAGTTGTAAATACTGAAACCCAGAGTATAGCCATACACATTTATAATAGTGGAGAAACCATGACTATTAAATTGAGGCCTAAAGACTAAGAAGTCTGCAGCCATATGTCTGAAGAAGCATGAGAGAGGGGAGGGGAGTGTCTTTATGCACACCTCTGCACTCTCAATTCACCTCTTCCTTATCACAATATTTGATTCTAGAACAGTTTGTTTTATACACATATAGTGATCTTTGTATTGTTTTGAAGACTTAATAACAGAGGGAACAAAGAAGTACAGTAAATTGAAAGTATCATTTCCATTTTAAGCTTCACCAC
Source organism: Apodemus agrarius (assembly GCA_964023405.1). Classification (NCBI taxonomy): domain Eukaryota; kingdom Metazoa; phylum Chordata; class Mammalia; order Rodentia; family Muridae; genus Apodemus; species Apodemus agrarius. The sequence goes on along the minus strand of OZ030006.1, from coordinate 83,428,684 downwards.
ATTTGGTGAGAAATTACCTATAAGCTGTATGGCTGCTCAGGGAGAACATAAAGCGAATACATGACTTTCAGGAAATGGGAAAAATTGTTGGCTGATGTACTCATCTGTCAGCAACACAAACACGTTTTTAGAAATCCCAGAAAGAGAAAGAACTTGGCCTCAAAATTAGTTCACGAAATCTTTATAAAATATAAAATGCCAGCAAGAATGTTTAATACAGGGAATCCCAAATCAGGGAAATGGGAAGGGGTGGATTGGGGAACAGGGGGAGGGAAGAGGGCTTATGGGACTTTTGGGATGGGGGGGGGGGAATCCAGGAAATGGGAAATCATTTGAACTGTAAATAAAGAATATATTGAATAAAAAAAGAATGTTTAATACTTTTTAATAAAGTAGTAATTCATAGCTCTTACCTGATACTCTTGAATAATTTATATGCATGAATTCTTATTTGGAAATTAAATTTAGCACAGGTGTAACTGGAGACACACAGATATTGAGTTCCCTTAAGATGAAGCTGCAGCAGCAGCAGGAATGTCACTGCTGAGACTGTGGAGAAACAGTCATACCCAGAGGTTCATCACAAGTTCCATGACATGAGTCTGGGAAAGATATGAGTGTTCACTGGAAGTGTGTGTGTGTGTGTGTGTGTGTGTGTGTGTGTGTGTGTTCTCTGCACAAGACAGAAGGGGAAAGAGAGGAAGAGGGAGACAAAGAGGAGGAGGAAGAAGGACAGAAAGAGAAAAAAAGAAAGAGAGGGAAAGGAAGAGTGAGAGAGAGATGATTGGACTATAATGTCAGAATAGATCACAAGTATAATGTGTTCTGGTGCTTTTACTGTTTATTACTGATTACTATGTTTAGATCACTTAAATACAAGACTGAGAATCATATCAAATATGTTCATAAAATAAGATGAACATAAAGAATAGAGATATGTCCACTATTTTCTGGATGACCTGGTCAGATCCAAAATGGTCCTGCCTAGTGCACTGGTACGGATTTTTAAAGTAAATTATTTAAAACAAAGTGAAAATTGTATAATCCTGGCAAACATAAACCCAAGTTTCTGGCAACTGGGATTTATTATGTTGATATGCTGAGCCAGGGAGTTAATGATGGTTAGTGGCATTATTTTGTTCCATTACATTGTGAATAATGTTATAAATTTACATTCTGTTTTCCACTTTGATTTTCTTGTATTTGTGTTTGTCTGTATGAGAGGGAGACAGGCAGACAGACAGACAGACAGACAGACAGACAGACAGAGATAGGATCTCAACCAAGTCCAGATTAATTTCAATCAAACCCACGACTCTCCTGCCTTAGCCTTGAAAGTGCTGGGATTGTAGGCGTGTACTACCACACCTGCCTTCATTTAACATTTTAATCTTCTATATACATTAGTAACTGACATTCCAGGAAAATAAAAATGGACTTCTGATATTCATTACCTACACTTAAATTACTCGGCAGTGTGTGTGTGTGTGTGTGTGTGTGTGTGTGTGTGAATTATATTTATATTTTCTTACTGTTACAGGAAACCTTAGTGAGTTTTACTTTAAAATAATTTTATACTATTCAAGAATTATATATACATATATTTCTCACTGCTAAAGAATACTTTATTTAATATTATTCAGCTTTACTGTTACAAGGTTCAATTTAAGAACACCTGAAATAAGAAAATGAAATTCATTTAAATAAAATGGCCTAACATCCTACTGAAAATTATGCTTGTGTAAGGATAACTTTATAAGCCTTTAACAAATGAGAGATTTACAAATATTTTTGAAGTGCCTATAAAATATATACTTTATGAGAAATCATTGTAATCAAATAAATAAATCTATATAAAACATTTAAAACTTATATGAGGTTAAGATGATTTTATGCTTTAAAATGTCATTAATTGAAACTTTTGTAACACACTAGAAAATTACTGATAAACAATACATTAGTTAATCTTTGTTGTATATCCATGGCTTAAGTTTTATATAATAAATGCAGTCAGTTACTTGAGAAAAGAGTAAAATGGAAAACTGCAAAACACAATTCAAATGCATCAATATTAAAAATTGACCAGTGTAAAGCAATAAATGGATGTCATTTGATATCCACCCACTAGGACAGCTCAAGTGTTTTCTTACAGGGATGGAAACCTAACACAGTTCGCCATACCTGGTGGAACCATGATCTTAGAATTCTTAGAATGCACAGTCAATACAATGCTCCATCAGATAGGCTCCTTAAAAGGTTGAGATGGAGTTACTTTTTAAATATATGTCACTGTAGATTCATTATAAAATGTAATGTGTCATATTTTTATTTAATATATAATACCCAATGATCAGCTTGAGCCTATTATCTTTTCTTGTCTCCATCCTTTTGCTAAGCCATGTCTACTGCCATATAGAAGAGATCAACCTGACTGAAATATCTTTTCTTTTATTAATCATTACATGGACATTCTTATGTTGCCTGGTTTACTTATGATCCAATATAGCTCAAAACTGAAATTGTAAGCAGAAAATTCTCTAATTTATTAAAGAATCCTGCTTCATTCCACCACCTACTACTGCTCTCACTATAATGAAGAGAACTAAAAAAAAAAAATCACTCACCATCTGGGCCTCCCATAAACATCCTTGTAGAATGAGGCCCTAAGAAGTAGTTATATGGAAGGCATGCCATCAGCTCATCTCCCTCTAGACCCACAGTTATCATGTCATCGGAAGAAGTAATTTTTGACCTTGACATTGTTACAAAGTAGTGCCATCAAAAGGAAAAGTGAACTTCCCTAATTTCAGGAGAACAGTAGAGAAGACACAGCTGAGCTCTGTGTTTCCCAAGTGTAAGATACTTTCTGCAGGCCATAACTGAGTGTGTGGATTGACTGTTCCAAGGCCTTGTGAAGCAAACAAAAATAACAATAATAGTATCCAATTTAAAAGAAATATAAAAACAAATAAGATATCCCCCAAGGTATCCATCCTGTTTCAAAAGCATTTGTGATGCCCACCATACTTACCTGACAGTGGCTTCAGTGTGACACATAGAAATTAACAGCTCTTTTGAGAAAATTAGGAAAATGTCACATCCTCAAAACACACTAAGGTTAAATGATTTTTCTTCAGAGCACACACACTCACACACAGGAGGTAATATAGCTGAATCATCACCTGAAATCAGGCTGTGGTGGCTGGAAATATATAGCTTAGTGTATGCCTAGAAAGTATTGTGTAGGTGGGACACCATAAAATGAACAGAATCTTCAAATTATAGGCACAGATAACAAAGAATTTCAAATCAATGGCAAACACAAGAAATTCAATAAGATCATAAAAGAAAACTGCCCCTAAAATACAACCATATAATTTAAAAAGCCCACAAAATGCAACAAAAAGCCAAGAGCACAAGAAAAAAATTCAAACATCTTATAGTTAAAACACTAAGTATATAAAACAGAAAACAAGCCCAAGAAAAGGAGAATTGAAAGCTGCAAGAGAAAACATAAGTCACAAATAAATAAAACCCATCAAATAGACAGGTGAATTTCCCTAATTCCGGGAAAACAATGGAATAGGAACAAGTGATTTCTCAAAGTAACTTTCAAAGCCAGAAGAGCCTATAGCAATACATACCAAGTCCTTAATGACAACCAATCTAAAATGATATGCCCACCAGTACTACTCCTCTGAAGAACAGTTTTTCACAATATAGACAATCTATAAAAATTATATTCCATGAACTAAATCTAAAGGATAGGAAGCATTATTTGGTACTGAAGAGAGGAATGAACACAGCAGAGTGACTGTGGTAAAAATATGAGGCCATAATTATCAAAACAAAATCTACCACTAAGACCACAACACCAAAAATCAATAACATGGTTATCAAAACTAACAACATACATTTCAATAATAATTCACACATGAATGGCCTCAATTCTCCACTCATAAGACAGAGAGTGAATGAATAGATCAAAAAACAAAAGCCAGCTGTCTGCTGCCTACAAGAAACACATCTCAATTTTTTTTCATTATGCTTTTTATTAAATGTGTTATACTTTCCTTCCTAATTGGGTACATTTTTAATTTTTATTTTCTATATTCTATGTTTACATTCCAAAGGCTTTCCCCTTTCCCAGTCCCCCCCCACCATACGTCCCATAATTCCTCTCCCCCCCAAATATTCCCCAATCATTCCCCCTCCCCCCACGGTTTCTCTACAAAACTGGATCCAATCTTTACAGGCCCAGGGTCCACTCCTTTCTTCTTCTTGGGAATCATTTGACATGCTAATTGTGCCTTGAGTATTTAGGGCTTCTAGGCTCATTAATATCCACTTATCAGTGATTGCATTTCATGTGTATTCTTTTGTGATTGGGTTAACTCACTCAGGATAATATTTTCCAGGTCTAACCATTTACCTACAAATTGCATGAATTCATTACTTTTAATTGCTGAGTAGTATTCCATTGTATAAATATACCACATTTTCTGTATCCATTCCTTCTTTGAGGGATATTTGGGCTCCTTCCAATTTCTGGCTATTATAAACAAGGCTGCTATAAACATAGTGGAGCATGTGTCTTTATTGTATGCAGGGGAATCCTCTGGGTATATGCCCAGGAGTGTTATGCCAGGGTCCATTGGAAGTGGCATGCCCAATTTTCTGAGGAACCATCAAACTGATTTCCAGAGCGGTTTTAAAATTTTGCAATCCCACCAACAGTGGAGGAATGTTCATCTTTCTCCACATCCTTGCCAGCACTTGTCTCTTGAGTTTTTAATCTTAGCCATTCTGACTGGTGTGAGGTGGAATCTCAGGGTTGTTTTGGTTTGCATTTCCCTGATGACTAATGATATTGAACATCTCTTAAGGTGTTTCTCGGCCATCCGAATTTCTTCTGGTGAAAATTCTTTGTTTAGCTCTGTACCCCATTTTTTGATAGGGTTATTTGGTTCTTTGGGGTCTAACTTCTTGAGTTCTTTGTATATATTGGATATTAGCCCTCTGTCGGATGTGGGGTTGGTGAAGATCTTTTCCCAATTTGTTGGTTGCCGTTTTGTCCTTCTAACATGGTCCTTTGCCTTGCAGAAACTTTGTAATTTTATGAGGTCCCATTTGTCAATTCTTGATCTTAGGGTATAAGCAATTTGTGTTCTGTTCAGGAACTTTCCCCCTGTGCTCATGTCCTCCAGGGTCTTCCCAAGTTTCTTTTCTAATAGTTTCAGTGTGTCTGGTTTTATGTGGAGGTCCTTGATCCACTTGGAGTTGATCTTAGTGCAAAGAGATGAGTGGGTCAATTCTCATTCTTCTGCATGTTGACCTCCAGATGAACCAGCACCATTTGTTGAAAAGGCTATCTTTATTCCACCGGATGGTTGTGGCTCCTTTATCAATGATCAAGTGACCATATGTCTGTGGGTTCATTTCTGGGTCTTCAATCCTATTCCATTGATCTACTTGCCTGTTGCTGTACCAATACCATGCAGTTTTTAACACAATTGCTCTGTAGTACTGCTTAAGGTCAGGGATATTGATTCCCCCAGAAGTCCTTTTATTGTTGAGAATAGTTTCAGATATCCTGGGTTTTTTTGTTGCTCCAGATGTATTTAAGAATTTTTCTTTCTGGCCAGCTGCTTCCCATCCAGCCAGCAGCAGGGAAGCCAGCCTCAGCCAACTTCCCAGGTGCTCAGACCCAGCCTGCAGAACCAGGTACCCAAGATATCCCGAGTTTAAGACCTTCGGGGACTCAGGCGTGGAGCTGGAGCTGCACAGAGTAGCGGTTTGGGGGACACCAGCCGAGCCTGTGCTCTGTGCTCGCAGGGCTGATCCCGAACTCCCTGCAGCCAGCACCATCTTGCCAACTGCTTCCTATCCAGCCGGCAGTGGGGGAGCCAGCCTCAGCCAGCTTCCCAGGTGCTCAGACCCAGCCTGCAGAACCAGGTATCCGAGATATCCCGAGTTTAAGACCTTCGGGGACTCAGGCGTGGAGCTGGAGCTGTGCACAGAGTAGCGGTTTGGGGGACACCAGCCGAGCCTGTGCTCTGCGCTCGCAGGGCGGACCCCGAACTCCCTGCAGCCAGCGCCATCTTGCCAGCTGCTTCCCATCCAGCCGGCGGCAGGGGAGCCAGCCTCAGCCAGCTTCCCAGCAGCTTTGGACCAGCAGGCGGAACCAGATAACTGAGATATCCCGACTTTAAGACCTCTGAGGAATCAGGACACCAGACAGCAAACCCTGAGCAGGAGCAGTGCAGAGCAGCTGCCCAACAGGCAGAACCAAGTACCTGGGATATCCTGAGTTTAAGACCTCAGGGGACTCAGGCCACCTGTCAGCAATCTGTGAGCAGGAACCTTGCAGGGCAGTGGTTCAGGTGTCCCAGTCACAGGGAAATAGCCTTACGAACCCACAGGAGGGTCAAGCACCAGCTAGTAACTACAGGACCAACTAACACCAGAGTTAACCAGATGGCAAAAGGCAAACGTAAGATCATTACTAACAGAAATCAAGGCAGTATGGCAGCATCCAAACCCAGTTCCCCGACAGCAGTAAATATTGGATACCCTGAAACACCAGAAAAACAAGACTCAGATCTAAAATCACTGGTCAGGATGCTGATAGAGGAACACTTACATAAATCACTTAAAGTAATACATGAGAAAATAGATCAAAATCTAGAAGCCCTTACAAGGCAAATACAATTAAATCTCAGATATCTCAACACACCAGAAAAACAAGACTCAGATCTAAAATCACTGGTAAAGATGCTGATAGAGGATCACTTAGATAAATTTCTTAAAGTAATAGAGGACAAAATAGATCAAAAGCTAGAAGCCCATACAAGGCAAACATAAAAATCACTTAAGGAAATCCAGGAGAGTATAGAGCAAAAAATGAATCCCAATAAGGGGGAGAAACAAAAATCACTTAAAAAATACAAGAGAACATGGGTCAACAAGTAGAAGTCATAAAAGTGGAAACACAAAAATCCCTTAAAGAATTACAGGAAAACACAAACAAGCAATTGAAAGATCTGAGCAAAACCATACAGAATCTAAAAACAGAAGTAGAAACAACTAAGAAATCGCAAAGGGAGACAACATTGGAAATAGAAAACCTTGGGAAGAAATCAGGAGTCATAGATGCAAATATCAACAATAGAATACAAGAGATAGAAGACAGAATCTCAGATGCTGAAGATACCATAGGAACCATGGATTCAACAATTAAAGAAAATGCAAAATGCAAAAATCTGGTAACCCAAAACATTCAGGAAATCCAGAACACAATGAGAAGACCAAACCTAAGGATTATAGGGATAGATGAGAATGAAGATCAACAACTTAAAGGGCCAGGAAATATCTTCTACAAAATTATGGAAGAAAACTTCCCCAACCTAAAGAGAGAGATGCCCATGAATATACAAGAAGCCTATAGAACCCCAAATAGACTGGACCAGAACAGAAATACTTCCCATCACATAATAATCAAAACCCAAAATGTACTAAACAAAGAATATTAAAGGCAGTAAGAGAAAAAGGACAAGTAACATATAAAGGTGTCGTGCCCAACCTCGACCCACAAGGAAGGACACAACACCAGCAATCTTCTTCAAGCAGTTTACTCAGGAACCTTATACCATGGCGTCTCTCCCTACCTCGACCCCAGCACTCTCTTATATCTCAAAGGCTGGCCAATCCCTGGATGACACGTGGGCAAGGCAGATAGGCTACCTCAAAGCAGAAGGACAGCATCTGATCACACAAAGCCAAATAAGGAGTTGTTTATCTCAAAGTGCACTCTCCCCCTGGGGGGAAGAAGGCAGAAACCAGTGCCATCTTTAAGGCGGGGCACTTCGCAGCCCTCTACAGTTCCCCTTTTTTGTTTTAAATAAGACCACGCAGGCACCTGGCTTAGGTTGTCTCCCTCTTGGGGAGATCTTACCTGTCATTGACTGTCCCCTCTCCGGGTCTTGTCCATGAGGGTGCCTGTCTTAGGTTGTCCCCCATTCAGGAGGATCTTACCCGTCATTGACTAACCCCTCCTCTGGTCTGTAGCCCTCCTGGTCAAGAATGCCTGCCCTGCCACCAGGCAATCATGCTGCCTCATGACTCTGTATAAGGCGAGCAAGGTCACAGCCAAAACACAGGAGGGCCTCCCCCAAGGTACTGGGGGGATCACATGGCCTCTGTCTTCATGACAGAAAGCCAAGTTTGGGGGAACTGTCCTGCCTTAATGGTAGTAAAGGCCTGTACAATCATAGCCGCTTGTCACCGCTGAGCAAAACACATTCTGCAAATGCACCACAAGCCAACAAGGGAGACCAGACTAACAACCCAACCATAGCGCCCATGCTCACCCACTCTTTCAGATGATTCAGGGCATTGGCAATCCAGGTTTCCCAATCCGGCAGCAAAGGACACATCTACTCGGGTGGAATTCACATGGACAATGGCAATCCTCAATTCTTGTAGCAGATGATCAAATTCTCCAGACCAGTTCCCTGCAAGATGACTTAGACAAGATATTTGACAAATTAGCAGCATGGGTAAAATTCTGATAGGGCACTGAGGTAATACATAGCCCCGTGTATCACCATTCACACCCTAACTGAGCAACCTGCCAAAGGGTATCAACTTGTTCCTGTACCAAATCAATTCTTTGATTAAGGATCATTATGCCACCTTTTAGGTGGGCATTAAGATTGGCCTGAAACTTCCTAGGTGTGAAATGCAAGACAAAAGCAGTGCCTCACACGTCTCCACTGAGGCAGCTCTGAGCCTTTCATTTACTCAACTGTAAATTATTTTCTAATCTGAGCCTATTGGCTAAGGCCAGGCCCAACACTCACCTGTCCTGCAGTGTAGTAGCCTACACCTGGACCCCATTGTATAAGGGTTGAATAACAAAAGGAACCTGAAATTTGAAGGTTCCCAGAAAAATTCTACTAGCTGTTTTTAGTAGTCATATCTACAGTTCGAATAAATTCCCATTGAGATCTCCTTTTCAATCTTGGGTGGTTAATTTTTACTTCTACCACTGTATCCAATAAAACTTGTGAAAAAGTGGCAACAGGTCTATACTGGCCACAGCTGTTTTAACTTACTCTTGAAATCATCTTAATTGCAAAATATGAGTGAGTTAAGAATCGTAAGCCTTAGATCAAACTCCAAACTTCAGGCAATGGTACACTGGCAGTTGTTAACCATAATTCTTTCTCTTGAAATATTAGAGCATAACTACAACTTTGGAAAGCAAAACCCAATTTTAAACAATATATTCTCTTTAAAAATCAATGGCAAACATGTTACTTTCACATTAAAAAGTTTGTCTGCAAGTTCTTATGTTTGAATGTTTCCTGGGTTGAGTCATGCCACGTATTGTTAAGATAGCTCCAAACCTGAGTTACCAGTTTTAAATTCTCTTTTTGTTTTGTTTTAATCATGCCCAATAACTTTTAAGCCAATACTCTATAGTCAAAACATGCAAAACATATTTATACCTTTAAGACCAATCAGAACCAAAAATGAAACAACTACATGAATCTTATAAATTTGAACCAAACAATTGTTTTCTAGCTGTAATTCAAGAGAAAAAGCACTTTGTACCCAAAAGGAGAAATAACCATCAGCCTACTTGTCCTGGAACTTGAGCAGCTGCTGGCCCTTTTCAAAAGCAGCTATTCTTCAGCTGTGCTTGACTCCTAGCTAACTGCAGAGCAACTTAAATCAGCCTCTGCTGTGTAAACTGAGACTGAATCAAGAGATGGACCTCCAGCAAATAAAGTTTTTACCGTTTTTTAACATAAAACACAGGACAGCAGTCACTCAAACAAAACAAGGAGAGACACACGTAGACAAACTGGTGCACCAATGACAATACATAGAGAGGAAAGAACACTTGTACCCAGTACTAAGAACATCTCCATTGGGGTCCATAGAAGAAACAGGACGTCTCCATGTTTCCCCTTGTCCCCAGAAGTTTTGAAATCCATTTTCATTTTCTCATTTTTCCACTGTTCCTTTCTTAAGCTCAATTCCTCTCGCTCCCAACAAAACCCTGAGGGCCCGGCAGGCTGTCTGAGCTGACGATGAACCCCACATCGTGCTCGGCGCAACCCGTCCCAAAACCGGGAGCCTAATCGTCTCAAACCAAGAACCTTATAATCTCAAACCGAGAGCCTTATTGTCTCAAACCGAGAGCCTTATTGTCTCAAACCGAGAACCTTATTGTCTCAAACCGAGAACCTTATCATCTCAAACCGAGAACTTTAACTGTCCCACTTACCTGGGAACTTACCAGCTGGCTGCCCTGACTGCAAAGAGTTCTGAACTGCGTTATACAAATGCAAGTCCTTCTCAGAGCAGTTTATTCGGGATTCTTTGCTTTGCCGCTTACCCCCGCGGCCTTTTTCCCCACTTACCGTGGTTATTTGCTAGCGCTGCCCTGACTGCAAGAAGTTCTGATCACCGTCAGTGGGGGAGAATCTCCCCGTACAGGCCACCATTTGTCGCGGCCAACCTCAATCCGCAAGGAAGGACACAACACCAGCTATCTTTTTCAAGCAGTTTACTCAGGAACCTTATACTATTGTGTCTCTCCTAACCTCGACCCCAGCACTCTCTTATATCTCAAAGGCTGGCCAATCCCTGGATGACACGTGGGCAAGGCAGATAGGCTACCTCAAAGCAGAAGGACAGCATCTGATCACACAAAGCCAAATAAGGACTTGTTTATCTCAAAGGGCATTCTCCCCCTGGGGGGAAGAAGGCAGAAACCAGTGCCATCTTTAAGGCGGGGCACTTCGCAGCCCTCTACATAAAGAAAGACCTATCAGAATTACAACAGACTTCTCACCTGAGACCATGAAAGCTAGAAGATCCTGGGGAGACCTCATGCAGACTCTAAGAGAACACAAACTTCAGCTAAAACTACTATACCCAGCAAAACTCTCAATTGCCATAGATGGGGAAACCAAGGTATTCCAGGACAAAACCAAATTTGCATGATATTTATCTACAAACCCAACCCTACAAAGGATAATAGGGGGAAAATACCAACACAAGGGGGGAAACTACACCCCAGAAGAAACAAGATAGAAACCCCATCTCATCCAACCCAAAAGAAGAGAACCACTCAAATACAAAAAAAAAATAATAATAATAACGCCCAAAATGTCAGGAAGCAATAATTACTATTCCTTAATATCTCTTAATATCAATGGACTCAATTCCCCAATAAAAAGACACAGACTAACAGACTGGATACGGAAACAGGACCCTACATTTTGCTGCATACAGGAAACACATCTCAGTGTCAAAGACAAACACCACCTTAGAGTAAAAGGCTGGAAGACAGTTTTACAAGCAAATGGTCTCAGGAAACAAGCCGGAGTAGCCGTTCTAATATCAGATAAAATTGACTTTCAACCTAAAGTCATGAAAAGAGACTCAGAAGGTCACTTCTTGCTTGTCAAAGGGAAAATACACCAAGAAGAATTCTCAATACTGAACATCTAGGTGCCAAATGTAAGGGCACCCTCATTCGTAAAAGAAACCTTACTAAAGCTAAAAGCACACATTACACCTAACACAATAATTGCGGGTGACTGCAACACTCCACTCTCCTCAATGGACCGATCAGGAAAGCAGAAACTAAACAGGGACACAGTGAAACTAATTGAAGCTTTGGACCAATTGGATTTAACAGATATATATAGACCATTCCATCCTAAAGCAAAAGAGTATACCTTTTTCTCAGCACTGCACGGTACCTTCTCAAAAATTGATCATATAATTCGTCACAAGACAGACCTCAACAAATACAAGAAGACCGAACTAATCCCAAGTCTCCTATCGGATCACTATGGAGTAAAAGTGGTCTTCAATAGCAAGAAGAACAACAGAAAGCCCACATACACATGGAAACTGAACAATACTCTACTCAATGACACCTTGGTCAAGGAAGAAATAAAGAAAGGAGTCAAAGACTTTTTAGACTTCAATGAAAATGAAGGTATGACCTACCAAAATCTTTGGGACACAATGAAAGCAGTGCTAAGAGGAAAACTCATAGCCCTGAGTGCCTCCAAAAAGAAACTGGAGAGAGCATACACTAGCAACTTAACAGCACACCTGAAGGCCCTGGAACAAAAAGAAGCTAATTCACCCAGGAGGAGTAGAAGAGAGGAAATCATCAAACTAAAGGCTGAAATCAATCAAGCAGAAACAAAGAGAACCATACAAAGAATCAACAAAACCAAGAGCTGGTTCTTCGAGAAAATCAACAAGATAGATAAACCCTTAGCTAGACTAACAGTATACAAATTAACAAAATTAGAAAAGAAAAGGGGGATATAACAACAGAAACAAAGGAAATTCAAAAGATCATCAGATCCTACTACAAAGGCCTATACTCAAAACAACTGGAGAATCTGGAGGAAATGGACAATTTCCTAGACAGATACCAAACACCAAAATTAAATCAGAATCAAGTAGCTCAGCTAAACACTCCCATAACCCCTAAAGAAATAGAAGGGGTTATAGAAAGCCTCCCAACCAAAAAAAGTACGGGACCAGATGGTTTTAGTGCAGAATTCTACCAGACCTTCAAAGAAGACTTAACACCAATACTTTTCAAACTATTCCACAAAATAGAGACAGAAGGGACACTGCCCAACACGTTCTTCGAAACCACAATTACACTGATACCTAAACCACAAGAAGATCCAACAAAGAAAGAGAAGTACAGGCCAATTTCTCTTATGAATATCGATGCAAAAATACTAAATAAAATTCTTGCCAACCGAATCCAAGAGTACATCAAAACGATCATCCACCATGATCAAGTAGGCTTCATCCCAGGGATGCAGGGATGGTTCAATATATGGAAATCCATCAATGTAATCCACTACATAAACAAACTGAAAGAAAAAAACCACATGGTTATCTCATTAGAGGCTGAAAAAGCATTCGACAAAATTCAGCATCCTTTCATGCTAAAAGTCTTGGAAAGAGCAGGAATTCAAGGCCCATACCTAAACATAGTAAAAGCAATCTACAACAAACCAGTAGACAACATCAAAATAAATGGAGAGAAACTTGAAGCAATCCCACTAAAATCAGGGACTAGACAGGGCTGCCCTCTCTCTCCATATCTTTTCAATATAGTACTTGAAGTTCTAGCAAGAGCAATTAGACAACATAAGGAAGTCACAGGGATACAAATTGGAAAGGAAGAAGTCAAAGTATCATTATTTACAGACTATATGATAGTTTACTTAAGTGACCCAAAAAACTCCACCAGAGAACTTCTACAGCTGATAAACAACTTCAGCAAAGTGGCTGGTTATAAAATTAACTCAAGCAAATCAGTACCCTTGTACTCAACGACAAGCAGGCTGAGAAAGAAGTTAGGGAAATAACACCCTTCACAATAGCCACAAACAACATAAAGTACCTTGGCATAACTCTAACCAAACAAGCAAAAGATCTGTACGACAGGAACTTCAAGTCCTTGAGGAAAGAAATCGAAGAAGACCTCAGAAGATGGAAAAATATTTCCTGCTCCTGGATTGGCAGGATTAATATAGTAAAAAATGGCCATCTTGCCAAAAGCAATCTACAGATTCAATGCAATCCCCATCAAAATCCCAAATAAATTCTTCATAGATCTAGAAAGAGCAATTCTCAAATTCATCTGGAGCAACAAAAAACCCAGGATAGCTAAAACTATTCTCAACAATAAAAAGACTTCTGGGGGAATCAATATCCCTGACATCAAGCAGTACTACAGAGCAATTGTGTTAAAAACTGCATGGTATTGGTACAGCAACAGGCAGGTAGATCAATGGAATAGGATTGAAGACCCAGAAATGAACCCACAGACTTATGGTCACTTGATCGTTGATAAAGGAGCCACAACTATCCAGTGGAAAAAAGATAGCCTTTTCAACAAATGGTGCTGGTTCAACTGGAGGTCAACATGCAGAAGAATGCAAATTGACCCACTCTTATCTCCTTGTACTAAGATCAACTCCAAGTGGATCAAGGACCTCCACATAAAACCAGACACACTGAAACTATTAGAAAAGAAACTTGGGAAGACCCTGGAGGACATGGGGACAGGGGGAAAGTTCCTGAACCGAACACCAAAGCTTATGCTCTAAGATCAAGAATTGACAAATGGGACCTCATAAAATAACAAAGTTTCTGTAAGGCAAAGGACACCATCAGAAGGACAAAACGGCAACCAACAAATTGGGAAATGATCTTCACCAACCCCACATCCGACAGAAGGCTAATATCCAATATATACAAAGAACTCAAGAAGTTAGACCCCAAAGAACCAAATAACCCTATCAAAAAATGGGGTACAGAGCTAAACAAAGAATTTTCACCAGAAGAAATTCGGATGGCCGAGAAACACCTTAAGAGATGTTCAACATCATTAGTCATTGGGGAAATGCAAATCAAAACAACCATGAGATTCCACCTCACACCAGTCAGAATGGCTAAGATTAAAAACTCAAGAGACAACAAGTGCTGGCAAGGATGTGGAGAAAGAGGAACACTCCTCCACTGTTGGTGGGATTGCAAAATGGTGAAACCACTCTGGAAATCTGTGTGGCGGTTCCTCATAAAATAGAGCAGGTCACTTCCAGAGGACCCTGACATACCACTCCTGGGCATATACCCAGAGAATTCCCCTGCATACAATAAAGACACATGCTCCACTATGTTTATAGCAGCCTTGTTTATAATAGCCAGAAATTGGAAGGAACCCAGATATCCCTCAAAAGAGGAATGGATACAGAAAATGTGGTATATTTATACAATGGAGTACTACTAAGCAATTAAAAATAATGAACACATGCAATTTGTAGGAAAATGGTTAGATCTGGAAAATATCATCCTAAGTGAGCTAACCCAATCACAAAAGAATACACCTGAAATGCAATCACTGAAAAGTGGATATTAATGAGCCCAGAAGCTCTAAATGCTCAAGGCACAATTAGCAAGTCAAATTACTCCCAAGAAGAAGAAAGGAGAGGAGCCTGGGCCTGTAAAGATTGGATCCAGTTTTGTAGACCCAGAACAGAGAAATTGTGTGTGGGGGGGGGGAATGATTGGGGAATAGTTGGGGGGAGAGGAATTATGGGACATATGGTGAGGGGGGGATAACTGGGAAAGTGGAAAGCCTTTGGAATGTAAACATAGAATATAGAAAATAAAAATTAAATTAAAAAAAAAAGAATTGCTCTTTCTAGATCTATGAAGAATTGATTTGGGATTTTGATGGGGATTACATTGAATCTGTAGATTGCTTTTGGCAAGATGGCCATTTTTACTATATTGATCCTGCCAATCCAGGAGCAAGAAATATTTTTCCATCTTCTGAGGTCTTCCTCGACTTCTTTCTTCAAGGACTTGAAGTTCCTGTTGTACAGATCTTTCGCTTGTTTGGTTAGAGTTACACCAAGGTACTTTATGTTTTTTGTGGCATTGTGAAGGGTGTTATTTCCCTAACTTCTTTCTCAGCCTGCTTATCCTTTGAGTACAAGAAGGCTACTGATTTGCTTGAGTTAATTTTATAACCAGCCACTTTGCTGAAGTTGTTTATCAGCTGTAGAGGTTCTCTGGTGGAGTTTTTTGGGTCGCTTAATAAACTATCATATCATCTGCAAATAATGATAGTTTTACTTCTTCCTTTCCAATTTGTATCCCTTTGACTTCCTTATGTTGTCTAATTGCTCTTGCTAGAACTTCATATATTGAAAAGATATGGAGAGAGAGGGCAGCCTTGTCTAGTCCCTGATTTTAGTGGGAATGCTTCAAGTTTCTCTCCATTTATTTTGATGTTGTCTACTGGTTTGTTATAGATTGCTTTTACTATGTTTAGGTATGGCCCTTGAATTCCTGCTCTTTCCAAGACTTTTAGCATGAAAGGATGCTGAATTTTGTCGAATGCTTTTTCAGCCTCTAATGAGATGACCATGTGGTTTTTTTTCTTTCAGTTTGTTTATGTAGTGGATTACATTGATGGATTTCCATATATTGAACCATCCCTGCATCCCTGGGATGAAGCCTACTTGATCATGGTGAATGATCGTTTTGATGTGCTCTTGGATTTGGTTGGCAAGAATTTTATTTAGTATTTTTGCTTCGCTATTCATAAGAGATATTGGCCTGTAGTTCTCTTTCTTCTTTGTATCTTTTTGTGGTTTAGATATTAGCGTACTTGTGGCTTTGAAGAATTAGTTGGGCAGTGTCCCTTCTGTCTCTATTTTGTGGAATAGTTTGAAAATTATTGGTGGTAAGTCTTCTTTGAAGGTCTCGTAGAATTCTGCACTAAAACCATCTGGTCCCGTACTTTTTTTGGTTGGGAGGCTTTCTATAACCCCTTCTATTACTTTAGGGCTTATGGGACTATTTAGCAGATCTACTTGATGATGATTTAATTTTGGTGTTTGGTATCTGTCTAGGAAATTGTCCATTTCCTCCAGATTCTCCAGTTGTTTTGAGTATAGACCTTTGTAGTAGGGTCTGATGATCTTTTGAATTTCCTCACTTTCTATTGTTATGTCTCCCTTTTTATTTCTAATTTTGTTAATTTGTATACTGTCTCTGTGTTCTTTCGTTAGTCTGGCTAAGGGTTTATCTATCTTGTTGATTTTCTCAAAGAACCAGCTCCTGGTCTTGTTGATTCTTTGTATGGTTCTCTTTGTTTCTACTTGATTGATTTCAGCGCTGAGTTTGATGATTTCTTGTCTTCTACTCTTCCTGGGTGAATTAACTTCTTTTTCTTCCAGGGCTTTAAGGTGTGCTGTTAAGCTGCTAGTGTATGCTCTCTCCAGTTTCTTTTTGGATGCACTTAGAGCTATGAGTTTTCCTCTTAGCACTGCTTTCATTGTGTCCCATAGATTTGGGTAGGTTGTACCTTCATTTTCATTGAATTCTAAAATGTCTTTGATTTCTTTTTTTATTTCTTCCTTGACCAAGGTGTCATTGAGTATTGTTCAGTTTCCATGTGTATGTGGGCTTTCTGTTGTTTTTGTTGCTATTGAAGACCACTCTTACTCCATGGTGGTCTGATAGGAGGCATGGGATTAGCTCGATCTTCTTGTATTTGTTGACATCTGTCTTGTGACCAATTATATGATCAATTTTGGAGAAGGTACTATGCGGTGCTGAGAAAAAGGTATATTCTTTAGCTTTAGGATGAAATGTTCTATATATATATATCTGTTAAATCCAATTGGTCCAAAGTTTCAATTAGTTTCAGTGTGTCCCTGTTTAGTTTCTGCTTTCCTGATCGGTCCATTGAGGAGAGTGGAGTGTTGCAGTCACCCGCAATTATTGTGTTAGGTGTAATGTGTGCTTTTAGCTTTAGTAAGGTTTCTTTTACAAATGAGGGTGCCCTTGCATTTGGAGCATAGATGTTCAGTATTGAGAACTCTTCTTGGTGGATTTTCCCTTTGGCCAGCAAGAAGTGACCTTCTGAGTCTCTTTTGATGACTTTAGGTTGGAAGTCAATTTTATCTGATATTAGAATGGCTACTCCAGCTTGTTTCCTGAGACCATTTGCTTGTAAAATTGTCTTCCAGCCTTTTACTCTAAGGCAGTGTTTGTCTTTAACACTGAGATGTGTTTCCTGTATGCAGCAAAATGTAGGGTCCTGTTTCCATATCCAGTCTGTTAATCTATGTCTTTTCATTGGGGAATTGAGTCCATTGATGTTAAGAGATATTAAGGAATAGTAATTATTACCTCCAGACATTTTTGAAATTATATTTATTTATTTATTTATTTATTTATTTATTTATGTTCGAGAGGTTATCTTCTTTTGGGTTGGATGAGAGGAGATTTTTATCTTGCTTCTTCCCGGGTGTAGTTTCCATCCTTGTCTTGGTGTTTTCCCCCTATTATCCTTTGTAGGGCTGGATTTGTGGAAAGATATCGTGAAAATTTGGTTTTGTCATGGAATACCTTGATGTCTCCATCTATGGCGATTGAGAGTTTTGCTGGGTAAAGTAGTTTTGGCTGAAGTTTGTGTTCTCTTAGAGTTTGCATGATATCTGCCCAGGATCTTCTAGCTTTCATGGTCTCAGGTGAGAAGTCTGGTGTTATTCTGATATGTCTTCCTTGTATGTTACTTGGCCTTTTTCTCTTGCTGCCTTTAATATTCTTTCTTTGTTTAGTACATTTGGAGTTTTGATTATTATGTGACAGGATGTATTTCTGTTCTGGTCCAGTCTGTTTGAGGTTCTATAGGCTTCTTGTATATTCATGGGCATCTCTCTCTTTAGGTTGGGGAAGTTTTCTTCCATAATTTTGTAGAAGATATTTGCTGGCCCTTTAACTTGTAAATCTTCACTCTCGTCTATACCTATAATCCTTAGGTTTGGTCTTCTCATTGTGTCCTGGATTTCCTAGATGTTTTGGGTTACAACCTTTTTGCATTTAATATTTTCTTTGACTGAGGATCAATGGTTCCTATGGTATCTTTGGCTTCTGAGATTCTGTCTTCTATCTCTTGTATTCTATTGTTGATATTTGCATCTATGGCCCCTGATTTCTTCCCAACGTTTTCTATCTCCAATGTTGTCTCCCTCTGCGATTTCTTAGTTGTTTCTACTTCTGTTTTTAGAACATGGATGGATATGCTCAGATCTTTCGCTTGCTTGATTGTGTTTTCATGTATTTCTTTAAGAGATTTTTGTGTTTCCTCTTTCATAGCTTCTACTTTTTGACCCACGTTCTTCTGTATTTCTTTAAGTGATTTTTGTCTTTCCTCCTTATTGTCTTCTTTTTGATTCACCTTCTCCTGAATTTCTTGAAGTGATTTTTGTATTTGCCTTGTAAAGGCTTCCAACTTTTTATCCATTTTCTCCTCTATTTCTTTACGAAATTTTTCTATGTGTTAAGCTACCAGCATCCTGACCAGTGATTTTATATCCAAGTCTTGTTTTTCTGGTGTTTTGGGGTATCCAGGGCTTCCTGTTGTTGGCGAATTGGGTTCAGATGCTATCATGTTGCCTTGATTTCTGTTAGTAACGTTCCTCGGTTTTCCTTTTGCCATCTGGTTATTTCTGGTGTTAGTTGGCCTTGTTATCACTGGCTGGTGTTTGAATCTCCTGCAAGGCTGGGCTCACCTGTTTTTTCTCTACTGGTGATTATGTGTGACTGCTGCTCTAAGGGACCACGTGCCATCTACCACCTGCTGCTTTGGTGCAATGCCGGAAGGCATGGAGAAGTCCCGCAGATCCTAGGCAGTGCCTGGCCTGCCTGGCGGCGAGAGCCTAGCGGATCCCCCCCCCCCCCGCACGATGGTAGCCCCGGCTGGAGTCTGTCTACCTGGGCCTCCTTAGCTGTGTCCTGGTAGCAATATAGAGGCTTACCGCTACCGCTGCTCCAAGGGACGGCCAATAATGCACCTTCTAATTGATAAATTGGCACTTTTATTTGAGGTTTACTGGAGCTGAGGGTTGGTTAAATAAAACACCATATCTCCCCTGAGTGAAAACTGATTTCTTACTATGGATATATACTGAGAAAAATCATCTTTTATTTAAAAAGGAAATTGAAGTATTGGCGACTTCCATATTAGCTTAAGTTTCAATATTTAATTATAATATTGAAACCCAGAGAATATTCATAGACATTTACAACAGCAGAGAATCCATCACTATTAATTTGACCCAGACAAAAAGACGAAGCAGTCTGCAGCCATGTGTCTGAAGAAGCATATAACAGAGGGGGAGAGAGGAAGAGAGACAGAGACAGACAGATAGAAAGAAAGAAAGAAAGAAAGAAAGAAAGAAAGAAAGAAAGAAAGAAAAGGTGTCTTCATGTACAGCTCTATACTCTCCCATGAACAATCAATTCATCTCTACCTTAACACAATATTTGATTTTGGAAAAGTTTGTTTTATGCACATATAGTAGAGCACAAATATCTTTGTATTCTGTCTGTAAAGACTTAATAATACAGGGAACAAACAAGTTTAGTATATCAAAAGTATCATTTTTTTTCTTTTTTTTTTTTTAGTTATTTTTATTTTCTATATTCTATGTTTACATTTCAAAGGCTTTCCCCTTTCCCAGTTCCCACCCACCATAGTTCCCATAGTTCTTCTCCCCCCCAACTATTCCCCAATCATTCCCCCTCCCCCCTCGGTTTCTTTACTAAACTGGATGCAATCTTTACATGCCCAGGGTCCTCTCCTTTCTTCTTCTTGGGAATCATTTGACTTGCTATTTGTGTCTTGAGTATTTAGTGCTTCTGAGCTCATTAATATCCACTTATCAGTGATTGCATTTCATGTGCATTCTTTTGTGATTGGGTTAGCTCACTCAGGATGATATTTTCCAGGTCTAACCATTTACCTACAAATTGCATGAATTCATTATTTTTAATTGCTGAGTAGTATTCCATTGTATAAATATACCACATTTTCTGTATCCATTCCTCCTTTGAGGGATATTTGGGCTCCTTCCAATTTCTGGCTATTATAAACAAGGCTGCTATAAACATAGTGGAGCATGTGTCTTTATTGCATGTAGGGGAATCCTCTGGGTATATGCCCAGGAGTGGTATGGCAGGGTCCTCTGGAAGTGACATGCCCAATTTTCTGAGGAACCGCCAAACTGATTTCCAGAGTGGTTTTACCATTTTGCAATCCCACCAACAGTGGAGGAGTGTTCCTCTTTCTCCACATCCTCGCCAGCACTTGTTGTCTCTTGAGTTTTTAATCTTAGCCATTCTGACTGGTGTGAGGTGGAATCTCAGGGTTGTTTTGATTTGCATTTCCCTGATGACTAATGATGTTGAACATCTCTTAAGGTGTTTCTCGGCCATCCGAATTTCTTCTGGTGAAAATTCTTTGTTTAGCTCTGTGCCCCATTTTTTGATAGGGTTATTTGTTTCTTTGCGGTCTAACTTCTTGAGTTCTTTGCATATATTGGATATTAGCCCTCTGTCGGATGTGGGGTTGGTAAAGATCTTTTCCCACTTTGTTGGTTGCCGTTTTGTCCTTCGGACAGTGTCCTTTGCTTTGCAGAAACTTTGTAATTTTATGAGGTCCCATTTGTCGATTCTTGATCTTAGTGCGTACGCTATTGGTGTTCTGTTCAGGAACTTTTCCCCTGTGCCCAAGTCCTCCAGGGTCTTCCCAAGTTTCTTTTCTAATAGTTTCAGTGTGTCTAGTTTTATGTGGAGGTCCTTGATCCACTTGGAGTTGATCTTAGAGCAAAGAGATAAGAGTGGGTCAATTTGCATTCTTCTGCATGTTGACCTCCAGTTGAACAAGCACCATTTGTTGAAAAGGCTATCTTTATTCCATCGGATGGTTGTGGCTCCTTTATCAAAGATCAAGTGACCATAAGTCTGTGGGTTAATTTCAGGGTCTTCAATCCTGTTCCATTGATCTGTTTGCCTGTTGCTATACCAATACCATGCAGTTTTTAACACAATTGCTCTGTAGTACTGCTTGAAGTCAGGGATATTGATTCCCCCAGAAGTCCTTTTATTGTTGAGAATAGTTTTAGCTATCCTGGGTTTTTTGTTGCTCCAGATGAATTTGAGAATTGCTCTTTCTAGATCTATGAAGAATTGAGTTGGGGTTTTGATGGGGATTGCATTGAATCTGTATATTGCTTTTGGCAAGATGGCCATTTTTACTATATTGATCCTGCCAATCCAGGAGCAAGAAATATTTTTCCATCTTCTGAGGTCTTCTTCGATTTCTTTCTTCAGGGACTTGAAGTTCCTGTTGTACAGATCTTTCGCTTGTTTGGTTAGAGTTACGCCAAGATACTTTATGTTGTTTGTGGCTATTGTGAAGGGTGTTATTTCCCTAATTTCTTTCTCTGCCTGCTTGTCCTTTGAGTACAAGAAGGCCACTGACTTGCTTGAGTTAATTTTATAACCTGCCACTTTGCTGAAGTTGTTTATCAGCTGTAGAAGTTCTCTGGTGGAGTTTTTTGGGTCGCTTAGGTAAACTATCATATCGTCTGCAAATAATGATAGTTTCACTTCTTCCTTTCCAATTTGTATCCCTTTGACTTCCTTATGTTGTCTAATTGCTCTTGCTAGAACTTCAAGTACTATATTGAAAAGATATGGAGAGAGAGGGCAGCCTTGTCTAGTCCCTGATTTTAGTGGGAATGCTTCAAGTTTCTCTCCATTTATTTTGATGTTGGCTACTGGTTTGCTGTAGATTGCTTTTACTATGTTTAGGTATGGGCCTTGAATTCCTGCTCTTTCCAAGACTTTTAGCATGAAAGGATGCTGAATTTTGTCGAATGCTTTTTCAGCATCTAATGAGATGACCATGTGGTTTTTTTCTTTCAGTTTGTTTATGTAGTGGATTACATTGATGGATTTCCGTATATTGAACCATCCCTGCATCCCTGGGATGAAGCCTACTTGATCATGGTGGATGATCGTTTTGATGTGCTCTTGGATTCGGTTAGCAAGAATTTTATTTAGTATTTTTGCATCTATATTCATCAGAGAAATTGGCCTGAAGTTCTCTTTCTTTGTTGGATCTTTTTGTGGTTTAGGTATTAGCGTAATTGTGGCTTCGAAGAATGAGTTGGGCAGTGTCCCTTCTGTCTCTATTTTGTGGAATAGTTTGGAAAGTATTGGTGTTAAGTCTTCTTTGAAGGTCTGGTAGAATTCTGCACTAAAACCATCTGGTCCCGTACTTTTTTTGGTTGGGAGGCTTTCTATAACCCCTTCTATTTCTTTAGGGGTTATGGGACTATTTAGCTGGTCTACTTGATGCTGATTTAATTTTGGTATTTGATATCTGTCTAGGAAATCGTCCATTTCCTCCAGATTCTCCAGTTGTTTTGAGTATAGACCTTTGTAGTAGGATCTGATGATCTTTTGAATTTCCTCAGTTTCTGTTGTTATGTCTCCCTTTTCATTTCTAATTTTGTTAATTTGTATACTGTCTCTGTGTCCTTTGGTTAGTCTGGCTAAGGGTTTATCTATCTTGTTGATTTTCTCAAAGAACCAGCTCCTGGTCTTGTTGATTCTTTGTATGGTTCTCTTTGTTTCTATTTGATTGATTTTAGCCCTGAGTTTGATGATTTCTTGTCTTCTACTCCTCCTGGGTGAATTAACTTGTTTTTCTTCCAGGGCTTTAAGGTGTGCCATTAAGCTGCTAGTGTATGCTCTCTCCAGTTTCTTTTTGGATGCACTTAGAGCTATGAGTTTTCCTCTTAGCACTGCTTTCATTGTGTCCCATAGATTTGGGTAGGTTGTACCTTCATTTTCATTGAATTCTAAAAAGTCTTTGATTTCTTTTTTTATTTCTTCCTTGACCAAGGTGTCATTGAGTAGAGTATTGTTCAGTTTCCATGTGTATGTGGGCTTTCTGTTGTTTTTGTTGCTATTGAAGACCACTCTTACTCCATGGTGATCTGATAAGAGGCATGGGATTAGCTCGATCTTCTTGTATTTGTTGACATCTGTCTTGTGACCGATTATATGGTCTATTTTGGAGAAGGTACCATGCGGTGCTGAGAAAAAGGTATATTCTTTAGCTTTAGGATGAAATGTTCTATATATATCTGTTAAATCCAATTGGTCCAGAGTTTCAATTAGTTTCACTGTGTCCCTGTTTAGTTTCTGCTTTCCTGATCGGTCCATTGAGGAGAGTGGGGTGTTGAAGTCACCCACAATTATTGTGTTAGGTGTAATGTGTGCTTTAAGCTTTAGTAAGGTTTCTTTTACGAAGGAGGGTGCCCTTGCATTTGGAGCATAGATGTTCAGTATTGAGAGCTCTTCCTGGTGGATTTTCCCTTTGGCCAGCAAGAAGTGACCTTCTGAGTCTCTTTGGATGATTTTAGGTTGAAAGTCAATTTTATCTGATATTAGAATGGCTACTCCAGCTTGTTTCCTGAGACCATTTGCTTGTAAAATTGTCCTCCAGCCTTTTACTCTAAGGTAGTGTTTGTCTTTAACACTGAGATGTGTTTCCTGTATGCAGCAAAATGTAGGGTCCTGTTTCCGTATCCAGTCTGTTAATCTATGTCTTTTTATTGGGGAATTGAGTCCATTGACGTTAAGAGATATTAAGGAATAGTAATTATTACCTCCAGACATTTTTGAAATTATATTTATTTATCTTATTTATTTTTTATATTCGAGAGGTTATCTTCTTTTGGGTTTGATGAGAGGAGGTTTCTATCTTGCTTCTTCCCGGGTGTAGTTTCCGTCCTTGTCTTGGTGTTTTCCCCCTATTATCCTTTGTAGGGCTGGATTTGTGGAGAGATATCTTGCAAATTTGGTTTTGTCATGGAATACCTTGATGTCTCCATCAATGGCAATTGAGAGTTTTGCTGGGTAAAGTAGTTTTGGCTGAAGTTTGTGTTCTCTTAGAGTTTGCATGATATCTGCCCAGGATCTTCTAGCTTTCATGGTCTCAGGTGAGAAGTCTGGTGTTATTCTGATAGGTTTTCCTTTATATGTTACTTGGCCTTTTTCTCTTGCTGCCTTTAATATTCTTTCTTTGTTTATTACATTTGGAGTTTTGATTATTATGTGACGGGATGTATTTCTGTTCTGGTCCAGTCTGTTTGGGGTTCTATAGGCTTCTTGTATATTCATGGGCATCTCTCTCCTTAGGTTGGGGAAGTTTTCTTCCATAATTTTATAGAAGATATTAGCTGGCCCTTTAACTTGTAAATCTTCACTCTCGTCTATACCTATAATCCTTAGGTTTGGTCTTCTCATAGTGTCTTGGATTTCCTGGATGTTTTGGGTTACCACCTTTTTGCATTTAGTATTTTCTTTGACTGTTGAATCAATGGTTCCTATGTTATCTTCGGCTTCTGAGATTCTGTCTTCTATCTCTTGTATTCTATTGTTGATACTTGCGTCTATGGCCCCTGATTTCTTCCCCAGGTTTTCTATCTCCAATGTTGTCTCCCTCTGTGATTTCTTAGTTGTTTCTACTTCTGTTTTTAGTATCTGGATGGATGTGCTCAGATCTTTCGCTTGCTTGATTGTGTTTTCATGTATTTCTTTAATAGATTTTTGTGCTTCCTCTTTCATAGCTTCTACTTGTTGGCCCACGTTCTTCTGTAGTTCTTTAAGTGACTTTTGTCTTTCTTCCTTATTGTCTTCTTCTCTTTGATCCATCTTCTCCTGCATTTCTTGAAGTGATTTTTGTATTTGCCTCGTAAAGGCTTCTAACTTTTGATCCATTTTCTCCTCTATTTCTTTACGAGATTTTTCTATGTGTTCAGCTACCAGCATCCTGACCAGTGATTTTATATCCAAGTCTTGTTTTTCTGGTGTTTTAGGGTATCCAGGGATTCCTGTTGTTGGAGAACTGGGTTCAGATGCTGTCATGTTGCCTTGATTTTTGTTAGTAACGTTCCTTCGTTTTCCTTTTGCCATCTGGTTATTTCTGGTTTTAGTTGGCCTTGTTGTCAGTGGCTGGTGTTTGAATCTCCTGTGAGGCTGGGCTCACCTGTTGTTTCTCTATTGGTGAATATGTGTGACTGCTGCTTTAAGGGATCATAAGCTGGCTGCCACCCATGCGATTGTAGCCCCTGTTGGAGTCTGTCTACCTGGGATTCTCGAGCTGTGTCCTGGTTGCAAGGAACTCCGAGAGCCTAGCAGATCCCCCGTGAGGGTAGCCCTGGAAGGGGTGTTTACCTGGGCCTTTCCAGCTGTGTCCTGGTTGCAATATGGAGGCCCGCCGCTACACCGCTGGTCTAGGGGCCGGCGAGCTGGTTGCAGAACGCAGCTTAGGTGCTCACCCGAGGGCGGGGATGTCCCACAGAGCCTGGGCCTTTCCAGCTGTGTCCTGGTTGTGATATGGAGGCCCGCCGCTACACCGCTGGTCTAGGGGCCGGCGAGCTGGTGGCAGAACGCAGCCTATGTGCTCACCAGAGGGCGGGGATGTCCCACAGAGCCTGGGCCTTTCCAGCTGTGTCCTGGTTGCAATATGGAGGCCCGCTGCTACACCGCTGGTCCAGGGGCCGGCGAGCTGGTTGGAGAAGCAGCCTTGGTGCTCACCAGAGGGCTCGGGGATGTCCCACAGAGCCTAGGCGGGACTCCGCCTGCTTGGCTCCGAGACCCTAGCAGATACCCCCGTGAGTGTAGCCCTGGAAGGGGTGTTTACCTGGGCCTTTCCAGCTGTGTCCTGGTTGCGATATGGAGGCCCGCCGCTACACCGTTGGTCTAGGGGCCGGCGAGCTGGTTGCAGAACGCAGCTTAGGTGCTCACCCGAGGGCGGGGATGTCCCACAGATCCTGGGCCTTTTCAGCTGTGTCCTGGTTGCAATATGGAGGCCCGCCGCTACACCGCTGGTCCAGGGGCCAGCGAGCTGGTTGCAGAAGCAGCCTTGGTGCTCACCAGAGGGCTCGGGGATGTCCCACAGAGCCTAGGCGGGACTCCGCCTGCTTGGCTCCGAGACCCTAGCAGATACCCCCGTGAGTGTAGCCCTGCCAAAAGTATCATTTTTATCTTAAGCTTCACAACATTTAGTAAATAATGACCTAAAAGCAGTATGACTGCTCAGTGAGAACAGAAAGTGAGTAACTTTCAGGTGACAAATGAAATTGTTGATGATCTACTGTCTACTGTCAATGTTTCTTCAAACACAGTTGTGCAGATTGCTTAGTCTTTTGGTCTGGGTCAATGTAATAGTGATGGTTTCTCCATTATTTTAAATGCTTATGGATGACTGCCTGGATGCTGCCACCATTGCTCCCATAATGGTTATAGACTAAACCTCTGAACTTGTAAGCTATCCCCAGTTAAATGTTGTTTCTTAGAAGAGTTCCCTTGGATATGGTGTCTTTTCACAGCAATTGAAACCTAATTAAGATACAGGCCTTTGCTTTATCTTTTTCAATTATCTGATTGTAAGTCACAACACATAATGCTATCAGTGGATGGTCGGAGTAGAACCACATTAGACATTATACACTATACACTATACACTATACACTATACACTATACACTATACACTATATACTATATACTATATACTATACACTATACATTATACATTATATAATATATATCATATATTATAGCAGGAGTAGAATCACAGGCATTTTCCATTATGTGTTGCTCCCTCAGAACCTGCTGAGGCACTATCATATATACAGATCTTCCAGTTAATGATGGATGGCAACTGTGCATATCCACCTTCATAACTTGGTTGTTCAGATAATACCAACCCTATAAAGGCAGTTAGAACAACATGGTAATCTGGTGGCCCACTATCAAGTGTTTGGTTTCTTCTAAGGTTATATAACAGGCCAAGAGTTGTCTCTCAAATGGAGCCTATTTGACTCCAGATGATGGTAGATATTTGATCCCAAATTCCAAGGGCTTCTATTGCAATTCACATATAGGTTCTGCTAAGGTTTAAAACAGAATCTCTATCTGCTAATGAAACCTCAGGTAAATTTGGTCTGTTAGATATTTGTCCCACATGGAAAGAAACCTACAACATAGTATGTAGTCTTATATTATTGCAGTTCTATTCAGAGGTAACATTTTTTCATTTTCCTTTGTACAAAGTCCACAGTAAAGCATCCATGTGATGAATGTGCTGTCTCCAGAATCTAAAGAAGCCAGTAAGCATTTTAGTTTTCTTTCCTGGTAGTAGAATGAACCAGTGGCAGCAATGTACCATCTATCATAGAAGAGATATTTCTTCATGCTCCACACCACTGGACTAGAAATTTCACTGAGGTAGAAAGTCCTTGAATTTTTCATTGCAACTATTTCCAGTCTTCTAATGCACATGTGTTTTATCCAAAAGACTCAAAAGTTTGCTACTGTCTGCTTTTGCAGTCCAAGCAGCACACTGTCATCAATATAGTGGATCAGCATGATATCTTGAGTATGATACGGGGGGATTACAATCCATTTAAAACAACATGTGATATAGCGCTACAAAGTAGTATACTTTGAAGTAGAAATGTAAAGATTTACTCCAGACACTGCCAAATGAAGACACATTGCTTTTGTTCTGCCTTATGACAAAGTATTTTGAAAAGCATTTGTGAGGTTTCTGTTGGCTCACAAGCATCAGGAAAAATATTAAAAGTTTTGAGAATAAAATTACATCATGTAGAACAAGTGCAGTTGAAGAAACTCCCACACTAAGTTCCTCACAGTCAACATTCATTCTCAATGAATGAATGCTTCACAGTTGAGTTCCCCATTTTTTTACATAGGCCAAATATTGTCTAGTGAGATGTAGGGATAACCATTACCTCTGCAAAACTTTAAACCTTGATGCTGGCATTGAATTCTGTATTTCCTCTGGGAATATGATCTATATTAGCAGACATTTGAATAGTGATTCCTGCTTTTGTCCTGGTCGCATTCAACTGGAGTACTCTTACTTATCTGTTTGCTCAAAGCTGGTGCCTGTCTTTTAAAACTGTGTTTCTTGTAGGCAGCAAAGAACTGGATTTAGGTTTTGATCCATTTATTCACTCTCTGTTATTTGAATGGAGAATTGGGTCCATTCATATGTGAATTATTTTTTAAATATGTGTGTGTTAGTTTTGGCACCATGTTGTTGATTTTTTTGTTGTGAGCGTAGTGGTAATTTTTGTTTTGATAATGATGGCTTCATATTTCCCCTCAGTATCTTTACTATGCTGATTCCTCTTTTAAGCCCCAAATAATGCTTCCTATGTTACAGAGGGTTTAGTTTGTGAAATACAATTTTTTAGGCTGTCTATGTTGTGGAAAACTGTTCTGCCTTCATCCATAGGAATAGTATTGCTGAGCATATCATTTTAGATTTATTGCCATTAAGGACTTGGTATGTACTGTTGCAGGCACTTCTGGCTTTGAAAGTTTACCTTGAAAAATCAGCTGTTCTTATTCCAATGTTTTCAGGGAATTAAGAAAATTTACCTTTTAATATGATGGGTTTTGTTTATTTGTACATTGCATTTTCCCATAGAGCTTTCAATTCACATTTTTGGTTTGTTTTTTATTTTCCATACTTAGTATTTTAAATATAAGTTTCATGGAAATCTACAGATTCAACACAATTCCCATCAAAATCCCAACAAAATTCTTCAAAGACATGGAAAGAACAATTCTCAAATTCATCTGGAAAAACAAAAAACCCAGATTAATGAAAACAATTCTTAACAATATAAGAATTTCTGGGGTAATCACCATCCCTGACTTCAAGCTATGCTACAAAGCAATAATGATAAAAATGCATGGTATTGGTAGAGAAACAGACAAGTTGATCAATTGAATAAAATTGAAGACCAAAGAATAAAACCACACACTTACAGATGCTTGATCTTTGAAACAGAAACCAAAATTTTACAATGGATAAAGAAAGCATCTTCAATAAATGGTGCAGGTCTAATTGGATGTCTGTATGTAGAAAAATAAAAATAGACTCATATTTGTTACCTTGCACAAAGCTCAAGTCCTCATGGATCAGGAATCTCAACATAAAACCAGATGTACTGAATCTAATAGAAGAACAAATGGGAAAAGCCTTGAACTCATTGACATAGGAAGAAATTTCCTAAACAGAACTCCAATGGCTAATGTTCTAAGATAAATTAGGAATTGATAAATGGGACCTCATGAAACAAGAAAACTTCTATAAGGCAAAGGACATAATCAATAGATTTTTCATAATCTACAGATTTGTGAAAAAAAACTTCACTAATCCCACATGCAATAGAGGACTAATATCCAAGATATATAAAGAACTCAGAAAGTTAACAACCAAAAAACAAACAACCCAACCAAAAAATGTAGTATAGAACTAAACAGAGAATTCAGAACAGAGAAATCATGAATGGCTGAGAAGTGCTTAAAGAAATGGCCAAAGTCCTTAGTGATCAGGGAAATGCAAATCAAAATGACAGTGAGATTCCCTCCTTACACCCATCAGAATGGTTAACATCAAAGACTCAGGTGACAGCACAAGGCTGTGAGGATGTGAAGAGTAACACTCCTCCATTTCTGGTGCAATTTCATACTGTTACAACTACTCCAGACATCAATCTAAAGGTTCCCCAGAAAATTGAGAGTAGATCTACCTGAAGACCCTACTATTACACTCTTGGAAATATATCCAAAAGATGCCCCACCAGACCACAGAGGCATGTGCTCCACTATGTATATAGCAGCCTTGCTTGTGATAGGCAGAAGCTAGGAACAACACAATTGTCCCTCAGCAGAAGAATGGATACAGAAAATCTACTTCATTTACAAAATGGAATACTACTTAGGACATCCTGAGTTTTGCAGGAAAATGGATGGATCTATAAAATTCCATCCTAAATGAGATAACTCAGACCCAAAAGAACATGCATGGAATGTAGTCACGAATAAGTGAATATTAGCCAAAAAAAAGTATGGAACACCACAATACAGTCCACAGGACACAAATAGTCTAAAAAATCCCGAAGAGCCCAAGTGAGGATGCCTTGGGAGAGAGAAGAAAGCAATCACAGGAGGAATGATGGAGGGAGGGACCTGTTGGGAAATAGGACAGGGAGAGGAAGGAGGGAACATGGGTGGGGGGAAAGGACTGAAGCCGTGAAGAAAGGAAACAGGCAACCTCCAGAGGCAGGAGATGGGGCTCCAGAATGCACCAGAGACCTGGGAGGTGAGAATGAGGACTGAAAGGCAAGGACTTAGATGACATGCCCAACAGCGGGGAGAGGGTCTTGTAGAGTTCACCTCCAGCAGGAAGACAGGGCATCAAATGAGGGATGGGGTTGCATCCCACAGCCAAAATTTCTGAACAATAACTGTTCCCATCTGAAAGAACTACAGGGGCAAAAATGGATAAGAGTCTGAGGAAAAGGAGGCCCAGTGACAGGCCCAAAGTGGGATTCAGCTCATGGATGCCCCAAGGATTAACACTATTATTGAGCCTAAGGAGTGCTCACAAAGAGGGACCTATCATGACTGCCCTCCGAAAGACCCAACAAGCAGGTGAAAGAGTCAGATGCAGATATTTGCACCCAACCAATGGACAGAACCTGCTGACTCTGTGGTTGAATTAGGGAAAAAGCAGAAGAAGCTGAGGAGGAGGGTGACTCTGTAGGAGGAACAGCAGTCTCAATTAACCTGGACTCCCAAGATCTCTGACACTGGACCACCAACCAGGCAGCATACACCTGCTAATTTGAGGCCCCAGACACATACTCAGAGGACTGCTGTGTCTGGGTTCAGTCAGAGAAGATGTACCCAACCCTCAAGACTGGAGGATCCAGGGAGTGGAGAGGTCTGGTGGAGTGGGGTGTGGAGGGTGGGGGTGAGGACATGATCATAGAGATGTGTGGAGGGAGGAGGTCTGGGACATAGAACAGTCAGAGGGAGGACCACCAGGATGGGGATATAATCTGAAGTGTAAAAAAAATTAAATAAAATTTTAAAAAATAAAAAATATTAAAAGATGCATGGAAATTTGGATTGTGCCCTTGGCTTTTCTTTTTTCTTTTTTCTCTTTTAAATTTTTTCCATTAAATTATATGGTTGTGTGTCTGTGGCATTTTTCTTCTGTTATCTTACTGAAGTTCTTGTTTTTGTCATTGGCTTGCATTCATCTCTGTCACCTGTGTGTATAATTTGAAGGTTTGATTTATTTTATGGTGTCTCAAATACACGATAATTTCTAGACCCACATCTGACCAACTGAACTATATTAACAGCCCCACAGACTGAGTTGTTCTGACCATACAATTAATGTATGTCTGTGTGCTCTGTAAGAAAAATCACTTAACTTTATTGGGTTTAGAGGAGATGACCTTTTCTTAATTTTCTCAAAAGAGCTGTTAATTTCTAGCTGAGACATTAAAGGCATTGTCATATATGTATGGAGGGCATCATGAATGCTTTCAAAACAGAATGGATACATTGGGAAATATAATTTCTTAATCTACTTCTTTTTAATGGGATATTATTATTCTTATAATAATATCCTTTTGTTCACAAGGACTGGGACCAGCTAATACACACACACAGTTATGGCCTGAAGAGAATGTCTCACACATGGGAAACCCAGAGCTCAGCTGTTTTGTGTTCTACTATTTTCCTGGAATTAGGGAAGTTCACTTTTCCATTTGATGGTACCACTTTCTAACAAAGTCAAGGTCAGAAGTGCCTTTTCCAGATGACATGATAACTGTGGGTCTGGAGGGACATGAGCTGATGACATTTCTTCTTTATAAGTACTTCTTAGGGCCTCATTCTACAGGGATGTTTATGGCAGGCTCTAAAGGTGAGTTCTTTTTTAAAATTCACTTCATTATACTGCAAGCACTAGGTGGTAGAATCAAGTAGTATTCTTAATGAATGATTAGAGCATTTTCTGCTTACAATTTTACTTTTGAGCTATATTATATCATAGGTAAACCGGAGATGCTTACAGACACATGAATATCAGTGTATTGATTAATAAAAGAACACAGGTTTCACTTAGTTTGATCTCTTCATTGTGTGACCATAGATATGGCCAAACAAAAGGATTAGTAGAGACAGGAAAAGATAATTGACTGAAGGTGATCATTGAATATTATATATTAAATGAAAATATGACATCCATTACTCTTTTAATGAATCTACACTTACATATATTTAAAAGGTAACTCCATCTCAACCTTTTAAGGAGCCTATCAGGATTGTACTGAGTGTGTGCTGTAAGAATTCTAAGATCACAGTTCCACCTAGGTATGGCCAGCTGTGTCACTTTTCCATCCCTGTAATACAAAACACTTGAACTGTCTTAGAGGGTGAAAACCAAATGACAACCATTTATTGTGTTGCACAGGTCAGTATATAATATTGATGTATTTGAATTTGCTTTTGTGTTTTCCCATTTTACTCTTTTCTCAAGTTACTGACTGTATGCATTTATTTTAGAAACTTAAGCCATGAATATACAACAAAGATTAACTAATGTAGTGTTTAGCAGTAACTTCCTATCCTTTTAAATTTCCACATATGTTGAATTCTCAGGGAACTTTCAATTAATAACACTGTAAAGCAAAAAAAAAGTCTTAGTCTCATATACGTTTTAAATGTTTGAAATAGATTTATTTAATCTATTGCACTGATTTCTCATAAAGTAGATATTTTATAGACACTTCAAAAATATTTGGAAATCTCACTTCATTTATTAAACACTTGTAATGTTATCATTGCAGAAGTGTAATTTTCAGTAGGAATTTTAGTCATTTTATTTAAATGAATTCCTTTACCTTATCTCAGGTTTTTCTAAATTGAACTTTGCAGCATTGAAGCTAAATGATATTGAATAAAACTTTTATTAGCAGGGAGGAATATATTTACAATACTTTAATAGTACAAAATTATGTAAAGTAAAAATCACTAAGCTTTTCTCTAACAGTTACAAAATAGAATTGCTTGATAAAATAGACTTAAACACACACACACACACACACACACACACACCAATGCAGAGTAAATGTTTAGGTGACAAATATCTGAGGCCAATTTTCATTTTTCAGAAATATCAGATGCTAATGTATATAAGAGATTAAGATGCAAAATGCAGGCATGTGTGGTGTGCCACATGCCTGTGATCCCAGCATTTTCAAGGCTAAAGTATGAGAATAGTGTGTTTGATTGAAGTCTTGGGTTTGGTTGAAGTCCGTCTGAACTACTGTTGAAACCCTATCTCTGTCTGTCTATCTACCTATCTGTCTGTCTGTCTTTCTCTCATACACACAAAATCAAATACAAGATAATCAAAGTGGAAAACAGAATGTAGAATTATATATTGTTGTCAATAAAATGGAACAAAATAATGCCAGTAACCATTATGAACTCCCTGGCCCAGAGTATCAGTGACAGAAAAACCAGTTGTCAGAAACATGACTTTATGTTTGCAAGCCTTCCAGAACTTTCTGTTTGTTTTCAATAATTTACTTTAAAAGTTTGCAGCAGTTCACAAGGCAGGACCATCGTGGATCTGACTAGGTCACTCAGAAAAGAAAGGACATACCTCCATTTAACTTTATGTTCATTTTATTTCATGAACATATTTGATAAGGCTCTCAATTCTTAACTTAAGTGATATAAATGTATTTTCAGTAGCAGCACCAGAACACTATATGCTTGTAATCAATTCATAGACCTCATAGTCCACTAATCTCTGTCTCTCTGTCTCTGTCTCTCCTCTGCCTTTCCCTGATCCTCTCAGTGTTCCTCCTCATCTCTCTTTTTCAAATTTGTGCACAAAATACATACACATACATACACACAGAAACACACAAAAATACAAACACACACA
Source organism: Apodemus agrarius (assembly GCA_964023405.1). NCBI lineage: Eukaryota > Metazoa > Chordata > Mammalia > Rodentia > Muridae > Apodemus > Apodemus agrarius. The sequence continues at coordinate 83,394,374 of OZ030006.1, read as the reverse complement.
CACACACACACACACACACACACAGAGAGAGAGAGAGAGAGAGAGAGAGAGAGAGAGAGAGAGAGAGAGAGAGAGATTCACAATGAACACTCATATATTTTACAAACACACACCATGCAACTTTTGATGAAGCTTTGTGTATAACTGCTTCTCCACTGTCTCTGCAGTGCCATTCCTGTTGCTGCTGCTTCATCTCAAGGGAACTGGCTAATAACTGTGAGATTATAATATTCTACCCAGCATCTGTGTGCTTCTGGTTACACCTGTGCTAAATGTAATTTCCAAATAAAAATTCATGCATTTAAATTATTTAAGAGTATCAGGTAAGAGCTGTGAATTACTACTTTATTAAAAAGTATTAAGTATTCTTGGCATTCTATATTTTATGAAGATTTCATGGAACTAATTTGGAGGACAGTTTTTTATCTTTTGGGGATTCCTAAAAATGTCTTCATATTGCTGACAGAGTACAGTACATCAGCCAACAATTTCACTTGTCACCCAAAAGTCACATATTCACTTTATGTTCACTCTGAGCAGTCAAACAGCTTTTAGGTTATTATTCACCAAATGTGGTGAACCCTAAAATGAAAATGATACTTTCAATTTACCATATTTGAGGGAGGCAGAGGCAGGCGGATTTCTGAGTTTGAGGCCAGCCTGGTCTAGGAGTGAATTCCAGGACAGCCAGGGCTATACAGAGAAACCCTGTCTCAAAAAAAACAAATAAAAAAACCATATTTGTATGTTGCCTACATTATTAAATCTTCACAAGCATGATACAAAGATCAGTATATGTGCATAAAGCAGACTGTTCTAAAATCAAATATTGTGATAAGGGAAAGGTGAAGTGACTCTTAGAATGCAGAGCTGTGCATAAAGATTCTCTCTCTCTCTCTCTCTCTCTCTCTCTCTCTCTCTCTCTCTCTCATGCTTCTTCATATTCATAAAAATTGAGTTGGGATTTTGGTGGGGATCGCATTGAATCTGTAGATTGCTTTTGGCAAGATGGCCATTTTTACTATATTGATCCTGCAAATCCAGGAGCAAGAAATATTTTTCCATCTTCTGAGGTCTTCTTCGATTTCTTTCTTCAAGGACTTGAAGTTCCTGTCATACAGATCTGCTTCCCATTATTTTTGATGTTTATTTATGTTTGTGTAGTTATCTTCCTTGGGGTTTGTTGGAAGATTACTTTCTTGCTTTTTCTATGGTGTAGTTTCCCTCCTTGTGTTGGCATTTTCCATCTATTATCCTTTGTAGGGCTGGATTTGTGGAAAGATATTGTGTAAATTTGGCTTTGTCATGGAATAACTTGGTTTCTCCATCTATGGTGATTGAGAGTTTTGCTGAGTAAAGTAGTCTGGGCTGGCATTTGTGTTCTTTTTGGGTCTGTATGACATCTGCCCAGGATCTTGTACCTTTCGTGGTCTCTGACGAGAAGTTTTGTGTAATTCTGAAAAGTCTGTCTTAATAATTTACTTGCCCTTTTCCCCTTACTGCTTTTAATATTCTTTCTTTGTTTAGTGCATTTGGCATTTTGATTATTATGTGCCTGGAGGACTTTCTCTTATGGTCCACTCTGTTTTGAGTTCTGTAGGTTTCCTGTGTGTTCATGGGCATCTCCTTCTTTAGGTTAGGGAGGTTTTCTTCTATAATTTTATTGAAGATATTTAGTGGCCCTTTAAGTTGTAAATCTTTGCTCTCTTCTATACCTGTAATATTTAGGTTTCGTCTTCTCATTTGGTCCAGAATTTCCTGAATGTTTTGGGTTATACAATTTTTGCATTTTGCACTTTCTTTGACTGTTGAGTCAAAGTTTTCTATGGTATCTTCAGCACCTGAGATTCTTTCTTCTATTTTCTATGGTATCTTCAGCACCTGAGATTCTTTCTTCTATTTTCAATGGTATCTTCAGCACCTGAGATTCTTTCTTCTATCTATTGTATTCTGTTCCTGATGCTTGCATCTATGACTGCTGATTTCTTTCCAAGGTTTTTTATCTCCAGAGTTTTCTCCTTTTGTGATTTCTTCATTGTTTCTACTTCCACAATTAGAGCCTGAATAGTTTTGTTCAGTTCCATCACTTGATTGTGTAATTATTTAAGGGATTTTTGTTTCCTCTTTAAGGGCTTCTGTCTGTTGACCCATGTTCTCCTGTATTTCTTTAAGGGATTTTTGTGTTTCCTCTTTAAGGGCTTTTTCCTGTTGACACATGTTCTCCTGTTTGTCTTTAAGGGAGTTATTTATGTCCTTCCTAAAGCCCTCTATCAGCATCATGAGATGTGATTTTAAATCCATCCCTTGCTTTTCTGGTGTGATGGGGTATCAATTCTTGCTGTGGTCGAGAACTGAGTTCTGATGTTGCCAAGTAGCCTTGGTTTCTTTTGGTAGGGTACTTGTGCTTGCTTTTTGCCATCTGGTTATCTCTGGTTTAATTGGTCTTGCTGTCTCTTGCTGGAGCTTGTCCCTCCTGTGGACCTGTAAGCCTGAGTCTGTACTCCTAGGAGACCAACTCTCTTCTGGCAGGGTCTGTGCACAGATGGCTGTGAAGCTGCTCTGCTTCCGCATGCAGATCGCAACTGGAAGGCTCCTGTCCCAGCTGCTCCACTGATCATATGCCCTGTGCACTCCTAGCTGTTCTCCTCCAGACAGATATTGGAGATAAACTGGAGATCTTACCTCCATACTCAGATGTGAAAGCACTCCTGGGTGTTCACTCTTTCCAGGCAGGCTGTGCAAAGAAAGCTGTGGAGCCACCTGCCTCCCTGGTGCAAATGGTGAACAGAAAGCTCCTGTCCCAGCTGTTCCACTGATCGTATGTCCTGTTAGCATAACTTTTCTTCAGTTCTACAAATAAGATTAACATCCTGTGCTAATCCCTACATTTTAGGTGTTGACTATGAAATGACACAAATAAATAAATAGGACTGACTCTCCAAGGCATGAGACTCAGGGATAATACAGGCCTCCTGAGTGAGCATTCTGTAAAGATATGAATATGATTGTATTTATTATTTATAATTTTCTATATATACAGCAGATACATGGAAGACATAGAAATGTTTTCTATGATGTACATTCTAGAAGATCAAGAGTTAAAGAGACAAGCTACTCAATAATTATTACAGAAAAAAGAATGATAATGCAAGCAGTGTGTCACAAACTTAATAAATGTTCATTATTTTTTTTCAGATATATAAAATAAACTTCCACTATGCTCTTAAGATGAATACACTCTCCACTTATGTTCTCACTCAAGAATTTCCTTTATTTCCAAGCTGGGCTTGGATTCCTAGCCAATATGTTTCTTCTTTGTTTCTATATTTTCATCATCCTAGGTCACAGACCTAAGCCCACAGACCTGATCTCCTGTCAACTGACCTTTGTTCACATCATGCTGGTCCTCATTGGAGGGGATATTTGGCTTACAGACTTATTTGAGGCACTGAACATTGATAATAACTTCAAGTGTAAGGTAACCTTTTATATAAGCAGGTTGATGAGAAGCCTCTCTATCTGTATCACCTGCCTCCTGAGTGTGTTCCAGGCTGTCACTATCAGTCTCAGCACCTCTTTGCTGGCAAAATTTAAACAAAAATTAAAAAGGTACATGATGTATGCTTTCTTATGTATGTGGTCTTTCAATTTGTCCTTCAATAGTAACCGGATCTTCTATGTTGGTGCTTATACCAACATGAGTGAGGACAACCAGATGAAGATCACTAAATACTGTTCCCTCTTACCCATGAAATATACCATCAGAGGACTGATTTTAATGGTGGAAACTTCCAGAGATGTGTTTCTTGTAGGAATCATGCTAACCACAAGTGTATACATAGTGATTATCTTGTTCAGACATCAGAGGCAATGCAAGCATCTTCACAGCATAAGTCACCTGAGAGCATCCCCTGAGAAAAAGGCCACTCAGACCATCTTGCTGCTGGTGGTTTGTTTTGTGGTCATATACTGGGTGGACTTCATCATCTCAACGACCTCTGTTCTATTATGGATGTATGACCCCATCATCCTGACTGTTCAGAAGTTTGTGATGAATGCCTATTCCACAATTACTCCATTGGTACAAATCAGCTTTGATAACAGAATAATTATTATGCTGAAAAACAGACAGTCAAAATGCCACCATATATTTTCTAAGAGATGTTTTCTCTCTTCCTTAAAAAGCTATTAATTTCTTAATTGCATTACAAGTGCTGTGCAAGCATGGAACCATGTTTACATTCATCTGGCCCCCACAGAGTTGAGAAAATTTCATGGAATTCCCTGGAACTGGACTTACTACTGGTTGAAAAGATTCATTCTGTGCAGCCCCAGTTATTTTGTTTCCAAAATACAGATTCTTTTTAAATTTCAATGGTTCAAATAGCAAAGCACAATTCTTCATGTGATTTTAAGTACTATGCGTACAATTACACATATAGTCATTCTTTTATCTCCTTATTGAAATTACACATATAGTCTTCATTTTATCTCCTTATTGAAATATTAGTGGTAAATAAAAGTTTTATATACACATACATGTTGCACAATATGTTCATTTGTGTATATGTATGCATGTATGTATATGTATGTGCACAGCTGAAGGATGTGTGTATTTGTACAGGTGGAGGCCAGGAGAAAGTTTTGGCTGTTGTTCTTCATATGCCATTCATCCTGGTATCTTGATAGGACATCTCTCTGTGATCTGGACCAAGATGGTAGTCTCAGGGTTTCTCCTGTATCAACTTCTCCAGCTCCAGGATCATAAATATTTACCACCATATCCATCATTTTAGCATTATGTTTTTCTTTTGATTCAATATTTTATTGAAAATGATTTTTCCATATAATATATTCTAATTTGGGTTTCTACTCCTACTCCTTTCAGTTTGATATACTTGCCTCAGCCCTGACCCCATCCATTCATAACTATCTATTCCATTTTCACTTTTAGGGAGATGCAATGTTATGTCAGGAAGTGTTTGTGAACCGCACAAGACCACCAGGGAGCCACTTTTGATGTAATCATACTAAGATCTCTTTATTACAAGCATAGGTTTGGGTTCTTCTCTACCCCCAAACTGATATAGCAGGAATAGAAGCCAGAGCAGCCTATAGACCATTGGCTGCACAAGGTTTTGTAGGAGTTGGAAGCAAGTGTGGGTGTGTCTAGCCTGGCAAGTATCTAAGAATGACTGTTGTAAGCAGACAGGCGAGTGTTCTGAAGTAAGACTGAACAATCACAAACAGTCTGAAAGTATATCTGAAACAATCAGACTAATCTTTGATTAACTGTTGCTATGAAGAAGCTAGTGAGTAACTAACTCTAGGGTATAGGCCAAGGACAAGCCCTGGGGTCCTTCCTGGTACTTGAGTAGAGCTTGGATTTAGCTGTAGGTCAAGGTTTTACACTTAAAAAAAAAAGATAGAGGCTAGTCCCAAAGATGGAGGTTTTTGCCTCTCAGACTCTTTTCCTCCTTCTATTACTCTATACCTGATCTTTACAGTTATGTAGACCATGGCTTGATTATGAATGACTTAACAGCTAAAAATTGCATACAAGCACATAACATATACCATGTTTTTTCTTTTTTAAATTTTTTTATTGAATATCATCTTCATTTACATTGCCAATGGCAAAACCTTTCCCGATATCCCCCCTCCCCTAAGACTCCCCAGGCCCTCCCCTTCCTCCTTCCCCCTGCCTCCACATATATGCCTCTCCACCTAACACACTCCCTCTTCCCCCCTCAGTTTCCCTTTGTTGGGGCCTCTGTTGAGCTTTTACCTGAACAAGGACCATTCCTCCCACTGATGCCCAACAAGGTCTTCCTCTGCCACATTTTAGGCTGGAACCATGAGTGCCCCTTGGTTGATGGTTCAGTCCCTGGGAGTCTTAGGGTATCTGGGTGGCTGAAATCATTGTTCTTCCCATGGGGCTGTAAACCCCTTCAGCTCCTCTGGACCATCCTCCAGTTCCACCATAGGGGACCCCATGCCCAGTCCAATAGTTGGTTGTTAGCATCTGCCTCTGTATTTGTAAGCCTCTGGCAGGGTTCCTCGGGAGACAACCATGGCATGCTCCTTGTCTTAGTCAGGGTTTCTATTCCCGCACAAACATCATGACCAAGAAGCAAGTTGGGGAGGAAAGGGTTTATTGAGCTTACACTTCCATACAGCTGTTCATCACCAAAGGAAGTCAGGACTGGAACTCAAGCAGGTCAGAAGCAGGAGCTGATGCAGAGGCCATGGAGGGATGTTCCTTACTGGCTTGCTTCCCCTGGCTTGCTCAGCCTGCTCTCTTATAGAACCCAAGAATACAGGCCCAGAGATGGTACCACCCACAAGGGGCCCTCCCCCACTTGATCACTAATTGAGAAAATGCCCCACAGCTGGATCTCATAGAGGCACTTCCCCAACTGAAGCTCCTTTTCCTATGATAACTCCAGCCTGTGTCAAGTTGACACACAAAACTAGCCAGTACAATTGACCCCTTGTCAACTTGACACACCAACATATCACTATTAAGCCTCAACCCTTACTTTCTTATTCATCCCCAAGATCTCAATAACGTAAAAAGTCCCACAGTCTTTACATATTAAAAGTTCAATCCCTTTAAAATGTCCAATATCTTAAAATTCAAAGTCTTTTAAAAATTCGTCTCTGAACTGTGGGCTCCACTAAAATACCTTCTTTCAAGAGGGAAAAATATCAGGGCACAGTCACAATCAAAAGCAAAACTCAAACTCCAATGGTTCAATGTCTGGGATCCAAATCACAATCTTCTGGGCTCCTCCAAGGGCTTGAGTCACTTCTCCAGCTCTGCTCTTTGTAGCACACACCTTGTCTTCTAGGCTCCAGCTGCCTGTACTCCACTGCTGCTGCTGTCCTTGGTGGTCATCGCATAGTACTGGCATCTCCAAGCCTCAACTCTTTTGCATGACCCCTTCAGTCTTGGGCTGTCAATTACAACTGAGGGTACACTTTCATCAATGGCCTTCCATGGCCTCTCACTGTACCAAGCCTCAGCTGTTCTTCATGATGCCTTCATGCCTTCAAAAGGAGTACCACCTGGGTGACTCTTACACAGTACCAAGTCCTGCTACAGCACGAGGCACAACCTTGGCTATCTGGAACACGCCCTCTGTGCTCTCAGAAAACACTTTCAGAAGATTTCACCTCAGTGATGCTGGTTTCTTCTTAATCACCGCTAATTTCTTAGCTCCAGCTAACCAGCATCAATAGTCCCAGTAACACAAAGGTTGACTTTAATGGTTTTGGTATCTTGTTACTCACAGCTGATTCTTCAGCTCCAGCTAACCAAAACCACAGAGTCTTCATGGCCCTGATAAGAGTCTTTAATCTTCCCTCTGAAATTTCACAAGCCAGGCCTCCATCTTCTGCACTGTTCTCAACATTATCTTCCAAGCTCCTCCACAACATCTCACAGAGGTCTCATCACTGAATGGACCATCTAGCCCAAAGTTCCAAAGTCCTTCCACAGTCCTCCCCAAAACATGGTCAGGTTGTCACAGGAATACCCCACTACGCTGGTACCAATTTGTCTTAGTCAGGGTTTCTATTCCCGCACAAACATCATGACCAAGAAGCAAGTTGGGGAGGAAAGGGTTTATTGAGCTTACACTTCCATACAGCTGTTCATCACCAAAGGAAGTCAGGACTGGAACTCAAGCAGGTCAGAAGCAGGAGCTGATGCAGAGGCCATGGAGGGATGTTCCTTACTGGCTTGCTTCCCCTGGCTTGCTCAGCCTGCTCTCTTATAGAACCCAAGAATACAGGCCCAGAGATGGTACCACCCACAAGGGGCCCTCCCCCACTTGATCACTAATTGAGAAAATGCCCCACAGCTGGATCTCATAGAGGCACTTCCCCAACTGAAGCTCCTTTTCCTATGATAACTCCAGCCTGTGTCAAGTTGACACACAAAACTAGCCAGTACACTCCTTTTGGTATATACTTCTTGTTGTTCATAGTAGTGTCAGGGTTTGTTGACTGTTTATAGGATGAATCTCCAGGTAGGGCAGTCTCTGGGTAGCCTTTACTTCAGTCTCTGCCCCACACATTGTCTCCCTTATTGCTCCTGTGACTATTTTGTTCCCTTTCTTAGAGGAACCAAAGCACCCTCACTTAAGTCCTCCTTCTTCTTGAGCTTGGTGAATTGTAACTTGTTTATTTTTAGTTTTTGGGCTAACGTCCACTTATTAGTGAGTGCATACCATGTGTGTTCTTTTGTGATTGGGTTGCCTTTCTCAGGATGACACTTTCTAGTTCCATCCATTTGCCTAAAAATTTCATAAATTCATTGTTTGTAATAGCTGAATAGTACTCCATTGTGTATATATACCATAGTTTCTGTATCCATTCCTCTGTTGAGGGACATCTGAGTTCTTTCCATCTTCTGGCTATTATAAATAAGGCAACTATAAACATCCATGTTTGTTTTTGTATGTCTGTGGTACATAACTTAGAATGAAGTTTGCCAATCCTATCCTTTTACCTGAAAATGCCATTAGTTTAATGGCTGTGTACTGTTTTTGTATGTAAATAAATCACATTTTCTTTGCTCATTCATCTGTTGATGGACATCTGGGTTGTTTCCAAGTGTATATGTTTAATAGTGGCATTTGAAGTAGATCTGTTCCCAGTGTCTTGAAGAACCACTGTGATTTCCACTGTGGATGTACATGTTTATGCTCCTAATATCAATGCATGAGTGTTCTTCACATGTTTGCCAGCATTAGTGTAAATTGCACTACTCATCTTGGCAATTCTGTCTGGTATATGATTAAATCACGAAGAAGTTTAAATTTACCTTACACTGATGACTAGTGATGTTGAACTGTTCTTTAAATAACTCTCAGTCATTTGAGGTTCCTCTATGGAAATTATTTGAATAGATCTATACAACATTTAAATAGTTTTGTTTGTTCTATTGATATTTTAGTTTTTTATTTTTTTATATATTTTGGATACCAGTCCAGTATTGGCTGATTTTCTGTCAACTCGTCAACTCAACACAAGCTTGAGTCATCAGAGAGGAAGGAACCTAAGTTAAGGAAATGCATCCATGAGATCCATCAGTAAAGCATTTTCTCCATTAGTGATCGGTAGCTAAGTGACTAGCCCACTGTGGGTGGTATGATCCCTGGGTTGGTGATTTGGGGATCTATAAGAAAGCAAGCTGACGCCTACCAAGGAGTGTCTACAACAGCATATGCAGCAGAGGACCACCTCATCAAGCATCAATGGGAAGAGAGTTCTTTAGTCCACTGAAGGTTCAATTGATGCCCCAGTATAGGAGAAATGAGCATGGGGAGGTGGGAGTGGGTGAGTGGAGGAAAACCTTCATAGAAGCAGAGGAAGAGGAGATGGGATACTGGGTTTGCCGGAGATGTGGAAACCAGGTAAGGGATAACACTTGAAATGAAAATGAATTAAATTTTAAAAGAAAAGCAGGCTGAGAAAACTACGAAAAGCAAGCCAGTAAACAGCACCCCTCTGGGACCTCTGCATCACTTCCTATTTCTAGAATCCTACCCTGTTTGATTTCCTGTCCTGCCTTTTTTACTTATAAATAGCATTGTGAAAATGTAAGCTGAATAAACACATATGTCCCAAAGATGTTTCCTTCACGGTGTTTTGTCACTGGTATAGAAATCCGAAGAATAGCCCTCTACAGGATGTGTAGTTGGGAAAAATATTTCCCGTTCCATAGCTGTCTAATTTGTCTGAATGATGGTGTTTTTTTCCATGCAGTAGATTTTTAGTTTCTGTGGTCATATTTATTAATTGTTGTTTTTATGACTGGGCAGTGGTGGCACAAGCCTTTAATCCCAGTACTTGGGAGGAAGAGGCAGGTGGATTTCTGAATTTGAGGCTAGTCTGGTCTACAGAGTGAGTTCCAGGATCTGCTACTAGAAGGGACAGGAGAAAAGTAAAGAGAGTCAGGAAATAGAATAGAAATATGTAGAGGTTGGGGATGGGAAAGTGGAAGTAGCCACTAGAAAGTCCCAGATGCCAGGGAAGCAATAGGCTCCTAAGACCCAACAAGAATTACTTTAGTTGAGATATACCACAAAGAGGAGAACTTGTAGAGACCACTTCCAGTTGAAGAATGGGGCCACACACTTATCTCAAAATGTTTAAACCAGAATAGTTCCTGTCCAAAGGAAAGACAGGAAGAAAAATGGAACAGAGACAGAAGGAAAGGCCATCCAGAGACAGCCCCACCTAAGGATCCATCCCATCTGCAGACAACAAACCCAGACACTATTGCTGATGCCAAGAAGAGCTTGCTGACAGGAACTTGGTATAGTTTTCCCCTGAGAGGTTCAACCAGCACCTGACAAATACAGATGCAGATACTCATAGCCAACAATAGGACAGAGAGCAAGGACACCAGTGAAAGTCCTAGGGGAAGGACTGGAGAAGCTAAAGAGTATTGCAACCCCATTGGAGGAACAATATCAAACAACCTGACCACCCAGAGCTCCCAGAGATTAAACCACCAACCACAGTATATATGGAGGGATCCATGGCTCCAGATACGTATATAGTAAAGGATAGCCTTATCTCACATCAATGGGAGTGAAGCCCTTGGGTCTGTGGAGGTTTAATGCCACTACAGTAGGGTGATGCTAGTGTGGTGAGGTGGGAGTGGAAAGTGGTAAAGAACCACCCTCATAGAAGCAAAGAGGAGAAGGAAGGGAGATAGTATGGGGGGAGGAGGTCTGGAAGATTAAACAGGATAGAGGATATCATTTATAATGTAAATTAATAAAATAATTAATTTTAAAAAAGAAAATCATTTATGCTAAGTGCAATAACACAGTGCGGAAAGAACATGTTCTCACATTGTCAGTGGATACTAGCCATAAAATGCAGGTATTATGTTACACTAAACAGACTAACAGAAACTAAATAAGAATGAATGCCCAAGTGAGAATTCTTGAATCTCACTTAGAAGGGGCAATGGAATAGTCATAAGAGACAGATAGAAGGATGGAACTGGGAGGGAGGAGGTGGGAAGGGGTATGAGGGAGTTCTGGTTTAGGGGCAGAGGAGAGAAAAGATGGGTAGATGGGCATGAAAATGAAAGGAAATCTGCAAATAATGGGGATAAGGAGGTGAGGGGCATCTCCAGGATGAGACAGAAACTTAGAATAAGGGAGGTGCCCAAGAATCAATGGGTTGAGCTTAGCAGTGACTCACCACTTTGGGGATATGGAACTTGAAGGGGCCACTTCCTGTACCCAGACAGGAACCCCAGTGTAGGAATAGAGACAACAACCCACCCACAAAACTTTCAAACCAAAATTTATGCAGGCTCCAAGGAATGCTGGCACAGAGGATGGAACAGAGACTAATGGTATAGCCAACCAATAACCTGTCCAACTTGAGACCCATCCCATGAGCAAGTACCAATCCCCAACAATACTGATACTTTGTTATACTTGCAGACAGGAGCCAGTTGTCCTCCAAGGGGATCCACTCAATAACTGAATCACACAAATAAAGATACCCACAACCAAACAATGGATGGAGCATGGGGACCCTTATGGAAGAATAAGAAGAAGGATTGTGGGTCCCAAAAAGAACAGGAACTCTGTAGGAAGACCAACAGAATCAACTAACCTGAACCCTTGGGGCTCTCTGAATCTGAACCACCAACTAACAAACACACCCAGACTAAATCTATTCAATACAAGATTTGAAGTCTTAATAAAGCAATAAAATAACTGAGGAGATTAAGGAGACACAAATAGGAACGTAGTCAAGTGTCTATATTTACACATGCTCTGATAGTGTGATGGCTATTTCTGGTTGCCAACTTGACTACATCTGCAATTAACTAAAATCCAAGTGACTAGACACACCTGCATGAGACTGTCTTAATTACATCATTTGAAATGGAAGTTCACTTCTGATCTGGATCTTTGAGGCAGGATGATCCACCATTTGTCTGGAACACACCTACTACTGGCAGCTAATTTAAAGAACATGTAAAGAAGAGAGAAGCTTGAGTTTTCTGTGCCTGCTTGCTCTTTTCTTGCTTTTGCTAGCAAGTCCATTCTTTCACTGGCATTAAAGCCTATATCTCCAGGAATCTGGCATATGCTAAAACCAACTGAGACATCCAGCATCATAGACTGAACAACTACTGGGTTCTTGAACATTCAGTTGGAGTAGGGCCATTGTTGATTTAGCTGGACCACAGCCTGTAAACCATCCTAATAATTCTTCTTTATAGGAAGATGCATATTCATTCTATAGGTTCTCTTCCTCTAGAGAACCCTGACAAGTACAGGTAGTATACTATGTGAATCTAGTACTGTGGTTCTCAACCTTCCTAATGCCATGGCTTTTTAATACAGTTCTTCCTGTTGTGGTGATACCCAACTGGAAAATTCTATTCACTGCTGTTTCATAACTATAATTTTGCTACTTTTATGAATGGCAATGTGAATATCTGATATTTCTGATGGTCTTATGCAACAACAACAAAAGAGAAACCAGGGGCTGGACCTAGGCCCCCTGCAAATTATGAAGCAGATAAATAGCCTAGTCTTTATGTGGGTCCTCCAACAACTGGAGTAGGGAATTCCCTGAGCCTGTTGTCTGCATGCCTGTAGATCTCAAGTCTTTCAATAGACAGCCTTTTCTGGCCTGAGTAGGAGAGGATTGCCTTGCCATGGAGTGACTTGATATGGTTAAGGGGGAAGCCAGGGGATGTGTGTTAATGAGGTATAACACCAGAGTGAGGCTTCGCCTAATGAAAAGAGAAGGGGGAGGGGAGATAGGGGAAGGACTTGTGTGAGGTGGTACTGGGAGAAGAGGGAGGGCTGAGATATTGGGTTGTAAAGTGAATAAATAAGTAAATTTTTTTAATTAATTAATTAACCACAGAAACAATACCCACGAAAAAATATTAACAGTCTTGGGAAAACTCTAACAAAGCAAGTGAAACACATATGTGATAAAACTATAAGATACTGAAGAAAAAATAAAAGATATCAGAGGATAGAAAAATCTATGCTCACAGACCAGGAGGATAAATATAGTAAACACAGTCATCCTGTCAATAGGTATGTACAGATTCAATTACATCCCCATGAAAACTCCAACACAATCTTCAAAGAACTTCAAAGGACAACACACACGCACACACACACACATGCAGACAGACATATAGACACACACACACATAGACACACACACACACACACACACACACACACACACAAAGCAAGATACCTAAAACACACTCCTAAACAATGATTGTTGAAGGCATTGTGTATGCCAAAGACTGGAGGATAAAGACCACTCATTGACCCAAATCATCATGGCTAAATTAAATAAAGCAAGAACTAATTAAATAAAGCATTTTATTCATATACATCAGCTCCCTCCCCCTGAATTGGGGTTCAAGAGCTCAGCATTCAATGTGAAGAAGACAAAACTTTTATAGGTCAGAGATATGGTGTTTCCAACTGTGGGATTTGAAAGATTGGATGGGGTTACAGGAGCAGAATATTACCATAATAAGTTAGGAAATCCTGAAGCAAAGACAGGATTGCAACTAGGTATAACAAAGTAATCATAGGTTGTAACATTACCTTTTGAAATGAAGGTAGGGTTGTAATGGCTTTTTGAAACAAAAAGCTACAAACAGCTTTTTTGAAAGTTACAAACAGCTTTTTGAAGCAAAATCATTAGTGCCATTCCTCAAATAAGCAGTACTGAACTGTTTATTCTTACAATGTGGAGCATAGCCCAGTTTTTGAGAAGCAAAAGTTGAATCACAGATAAGATTGAACCTGCTTTGCATTTACTATAAGATGACTTATAAGGCTAAGATGGTGGCAAGCTAGATAATCAGTAAGACCAGTCCTGATCTCAAATTGTACTGTACAGCTACTGGAATAAAAACAGCATAACATTCACACAAAAAGCAAAACAGTGATGAATGGAATAGAATTGAAGACTCAAACATAAGACCATATACCAATAGACACCTGATTTTTTGGTGAAGAAATAAGAAGGACACAATGGGAAAAATACATATCTTCAACACATGATATAGATCAAACTTAATTTCTGCACATAGAATGCAAATAGATCAATGATTTTCATACTCCACGAAACTCAACTCCAAATGAATCAAAAATCTCAATATAAAGAATAGTTGTACTAAAACTGACAAAAAAGAAAGATGGTAATATTTTGGAAACATTTTTCACAGGGAAAAAATACCCTTCAGAACAGAAAACTGATTAGCAGTCATTAAGAAGAACAATTAATAAATTAGGCCCCATGAATCTTCTGCAGGGCAAAAGACAACATCCTTCAGAAAAATTTACAGAATGGGAAAATAATTTTAGGAACTTCATAACCTGTACAGGGCTTTTCTTAGAATTCCTATACCTGTGACAAAACGCCATGAACAAAAAGCAAGTTGGGGAAGAAAGGGTTTATTCAGCTTACAATGCTGTTCACAAACAAAGAAACAAAAAAAGTGATATACAGCAAACCAGAGGCCAACATCAAACCGAATGGAGAGAAACTTGAAGCAATCCCACTAAAATCAGGGACTAGACAAGGCTGCCCTCTCTCTCCATATCTTTTCAATATAGTACTTGAAGTTCTAGCCAGAGCAATTAGACAACATAAGGAAGTCAAAGGGATACAAATTGGAAAGGAAGAAGTCAAACTATCATTATTTCCAGATGATATGATACTATATTTAAGCGACCCAAAAAACTCCACCAGAGAACTCCTACAGCTGATAAACAACTTCAGAAAAGTGGCTGGTTATAAAATCAACTCACGCAAATCAGTAGCCTTCCTATACGCAAAAGACAAACATGCTGAGAAAGAAGTTAGGGAAATAACACCCTTTACAATAGCCACAAATAATATAAAGTATCTTGGCATGACTCTTACCAAACAAGTGAAAGATCTGTATGACAAGAACTTCAAGTCCTTGAAGAAAGAAATCGAAGAAGACCTCAGAAGATGGAAAAATATTTCTTGCTCTTGGATTGGCAGGATCAATATAATAAAAATGGCCATCTTGCCAAAAGCAATCTACAGATTCAATGCAATCCCCATCAAAATCCCAAATCAATTCATTATAGATCTAGAAAGAGCAATTCTTAAATTCATCTGGAGTAACAAAAGACCCAGGATAGCTAAAAACTATTCTCAACAATAAAAGGACTTCTGGGAGAATCAATATCCCTGACATAAAGCAGCACTACAGAGCAGTTGTGTTAAAAACTGCATGGTATTGGTACAATGACAGGCAAGTAGATCAATGGAATAGAATTGAAGACCCAGAAAGGAACCCACAGAGTTATGGTCACTTGATCTTTGATAAAGGAGCTACAACCATCCACTGGAAAAAAAAGATAACCTTTTCAACAAATGGTGTTGGTTCAACTGGAGGTCAGTTTGCAGAAGAATGTGCATTGATCCATTCTTATCTCCTTGTACTAAGATCAACTCAAAGTAGATCAAGGACCTCCACATAAAGCCAGACACACTGAAACTAATAGAAAAGAAACTGGGGAAGACCCTGGAGGACATAGGCACAGGGGGGAAGTTCCTGAACAGGACACCAATAGCTTATGCTCTAAGATCAAGAATTGACAAATAGGACCTCATAAAATTACAAAGTTTCTGTAAGGCAAAGGACACTGTCAGAAGGACAAATCGACAACCAACAAATTGGGAAAAGATCTTCACCAACTCCACATCTGACAGAGGGCTAATATCCAATATATACAAAGAACTCAAGAAATTAGACCCCAAAGAACCAAATAACCCTATTAAAAATGGGGTACAGAGCTAAACAAGGAATTTTCACCAGAAGAAATTCAGATGGCTGAGAAGCACCTTAAGATGTGTTCAACATCATTAGTCATCAGGGAAATGCAAACCAAAACAACCCTGAGATTCCACCTCACAACAGTCAGAATGGCTAAGATTAAAAACTCAAGAGACAACAGGTGCTGGAGAGGATGTGGAGAAAGAGGAACACTCCTCCACTGGTGGTGGAATTGCAAGATGGCACAACCGCTCTGGAAATCAGTCTGGCAGTTCCTCAGAAAATTGGGCATGACGCTTCCAAAGGATCCTGTCATACCACTCCTGGGCATATACCCAGAGGATTCCCCTGCATACAATAAAGACACATGCTACACTATGTTCATAGAAGCCTTATTTATAATAGCCAGAAGCTGGAGGGAGCCCAGATGTCCCTCAAAGGAGGAATGAATACAGAAAATATGGTATATTTATACAATGGAATACTACTCAGCAATTAAAAATAATGAATTCATGCAATTTGTAGGCAAATGGTTGGATCTGGAAAATATCATCCTAAGTGAGTTAACCCAATCACAAAAGAATACACGTGAAATGCAATACTGATAAGTGGATATTAATGAACCCAGAAGCTTTGAACACTCAACGCACAATTAACAAATCAAAAGATTCCCAAGAAGAAGGAATGAGAGGACACTGGTACAGAAAAGTCTGGTTCCAGTCTTGCAGGAGAGTACCAGAACAGAGAAAGGGATGAGGGGTGATTGGGGAATGCACAGGGGTTGGGGTGGGGGGAGGACTTATGGGACACATGGTGAGGGGGGAACTGGGAGAGGGGAAAGACTTTGGAATGTAAACAAAGAATATAGAAAATAAAATAAATTAAAAAAAAAACAAAAAAAAATGTCAGGATAGGAACTCAATCAGGGGAATATCATAGAAACAGGAGGTGATGCAGAGGACCCAGAGAGGTGTTGCTTACTGGATTACTTTCTCTGGTGTGCTCAGCTTGCTTTCTTACAGAACACAAGACCAGTAGTCTAGGGATCATACCACCCACAATGCACTGGCCCGGTGGCATCTATTTGACAAATGCCTTACTGAAGGATCTCATAGAGCTATTTCAACAACTAAGGTTCCTTTATCTCTGATGACTCAAGCTTGTGTTAAGTTGACAGAAACCAGCCAGTACTGGACTGATAGCCAAAATATATGGCCTGTGACTGAGTAGACTGATGCAGACAGGGACGCAGGGATCACCTGAGTAGAAGATCACTTGGGACAGTGTCTTCAGGGCTGCACCTGCACCTATGTGCTGGGCAGTACCACAGCCCTATGTGAACCTAGTCTTCTAGAGGAAATCTGCTCTGCATTGAGACCTGAGATTAGAGGTGAGGCTACCATCTTCACTCCTGAGACTGAGCAGGCTGTTGCAGCCAGGAACACAGAGAATACCAGAGTGTAATATCACATGGGACTCGGTCTGCCAGGGTCCCACCTGCACCCATGAGCTGGACAACCCCACAGCAACCTGTGACAGGGGAAGGGCAGTCACCCAGGGGTGCTGAGACAGACTTGCAGGCACACAGGAGGGACAAGCACCAGCCAGCGACAGCAGGACCAACTAACACCAGAGATAAACAGATGGCAAAGGGCAAACATAGGAACATTACTAAGAGAAATCAAGGCAATATGGCATCATACGATGGAAGTAGAAATAATAAAGAAATCACAAAGGGAAACAACTCTTGACATAAAAAGCCTAGGAAAGAACTCATGAGTCATGGATGCAAGCATCAACAACAGAATACAAGAGATAGAAGAGAGAATCTCAGGTGCAGAAGATACCATAGAAAGCATTGATACAACAGTCAAAGATAATGTAAAATGCAAAAAGCTCCTGACCCAAAACATCCAGGTAATCCAGGACAAAATGAGAAGACCAAATCTAACGATACAGAAGAGAGTGAAGATTTCCAACTTAAAGGGCCAATAAATGTCTTCAACAAAATTATAGAAGAAAACTCCCCTAACCTAAGAAAGAGATGCCCATGAACAGACAAGAAGTCTAGAACTCCAAATCGATTTGACCATTAAAAAAAAATTTCTCCCATCACATAATAATTAAAGCACCAAATGTACTAAACAAAGAAAGAATATTAAAAGCAGTAAGGAAAAAAGGTCAAGTAACATATAAAGATACACGTATCAGAATTACACTGAACTTCTTACCACAGACTATGAAAGCCAGAAGACCCGGGGCAGATGTCATATAGACCCTAAGAGAACAAAAATGCCAACCCAGTCTACTATATCCAGCAAATCTCTCAATTACCATAGGTGGAGAAAACAAGGTATTCCATGACAAAAACAAATTTACACAGTATCTTTCTACAAATCCACACTTCAAAGGATAATGAATGGAAAACACCAAGAAAAGGAGGGAAATCACACACTAGAAAAGGCAAGAAATTAATCTTCTTTTAACAAACCCAAAAGAAGACAACTGGAAAAACATAAAAATTCCATCAAAAATAGCAGAAAGCAACAATTACTATTCCTTAATATCTCTTAACATCAATGGACTCAATTCCCCAATAAAAGGACATAGACTAACAGAATGGAAACATAAACAGGACCCAACATTTTGCTGCATACAGGAAATGCATATCAGAGTCAAAGACAAACACTACCTCACAGTAAAAGGCTGGAAAACAGTTTTTCAAGCAAATGGTCCCAGGAAACAAGCTGCGGTAGCCATTCTAATATCAAAAAAAAAAGTAAAAAAGAAAAATAGACTTTTAACCAAAAGGCATCAAAAAAAAGACAAAGAAGGATACTTTATACTCATCAAAGGAAAAATCTACCAAGAAGACAGCTGAATTCTGAACATCTATGCTCCAAATACAAGGGTACCCTCATTCTTAAAACAAACTTTACTAAAGCTTAAAGCACACTTCACACCCCACACAATAATTGTAGGTGACTTCAACACCCCACTCTCCTCAATAGACAGATCAGGGAAACACAAACTACACAGAGACACAGTGAAACTAACAGAAGGTTTGGACCAAATGGATTTAATAGATATCTACAGAACATTTCATCCTAAATCAAAAGAATATACCTACTTCTCAACACCTCATGGTACCTTCTCCAAAACTGACCTCAACAGATATAAACAGATATAAAAAGATTGAACTAATCACTTGCCTCCTATCAGATCACTATGGAGTAAGGATAGTCTTCAATAGCAACAAAAACAACAGAAAGCCCACATACACATGGAAGCTGAATAATGCTCTACTCAATGATATTTTGGTCAAGGAAGAAATAAGGAAAGAAATCAAAACTTTTTAGAATTTAATAAATATAAAGATACAACATTCCAAAATTTATGGGACACAATGAAAGCAGTGCTAATAGGAAATCACATAGCTCTGAGTAACTCCAACAAAAATCTAGAGAGAGCATACACTAGCAGCTTAACAGCAGACCTGAAAGCTTTAGAACAGAAAGAAGCTAATAATACTAAGAGGAGTAGAAGGCAGGGAATTATCAAACTCAGGACTGAAATCGACCAAGTTGAAACAAAAAGAAATATAGAAAGAATCAACAAAACCAGGAACTGGTTCTTTGAGAAAATCAACAAGATAGATAAACCCTTAGCAAGACTAACCAGAGGGCACAGAGACAGTACAAATTAACAAAATCAGAAATGAAAAGGGAGATATAACAACAGAAACTGAGGGAATTCAAAAAATCATCAGATCCTACTACAAAAGAACTTCAGCAAAGTCGCCAGATATAAAATTAACTCAAGCAAATCAGTAGCCTTCCTATACTCAAAGAATAAACAGGCTGAGAAAAAAATTAGGGAAATGACACCTTTCACAATAGTCACAAACAATATAAAGTATCTTGATGTGACTCTAACCAAACAAGTAAAAGATCTGTATGACAAAGAACTCAAGAAGTTAGACCACAGAGAGCCAAATAACCCTATTAAAATGAGGTACAGAGCTAAACAAAGAATTTTCATCTGAGGAATACTGAATGACTGAGAAGCACTTAAAGAAATGTTGAACATCCTTAGTCATCAGGGAAATCAAAACAACACTTAGATTTCACCTCATACCAGTCAGAATGGCTAAGATCAAAAACTCAGGAGACAGCAGGTGCTGGTGAGGATGTGGAGAAAGAAACACTCCTCCATTGCTGGTGGGATTACAAGCTGGAACAACCACTCTGGAAATCAGTTTGCCTGTTCCTCAGAAAATTTGGCATTATACTACCAGAGGACCCAGTTACACCACTCCTGAGCATATATCCAGATTATTCTCCAGCATGTAATAAGGACACATGATCCACTATGTTCATAGCAGCCTTATTTATAAGAGCCAGAAGTTGGAAAGAACCCACATGTCCCTCAGTGGAGAAATGGATACAGAAAATCTTGTATATTTACACAATGGATTACTACTGAGCAATTAAAAACAATGAATTCATGAAATTTGTAGGCAAATGGTTGGAACTGGAAAATATCATCCTAAGTGAGGTAACCCAATCACAAAAGAATACACATGGAATGCAGTCACTGATAAGTGGATATTAATTAGCCCAGAAGCTCTGAATACTCAAGACACAATTAACATATCAAATGATTCCCAAGAAGAAGGAAGGAGAGGGTCCTGGTCCTGTAAAGGCTTGATCCAGCATTGTAGGGGAGTACCAGGACAGACAAATGGAAGGGGGATGATTTGGGAATGGACAGAGGGAAGAGGATTTATGGGACTTATGGGGGGGGGGACCAGGAAAGGGGAAGGCATTTGGAATATAAACAAAGAATACAGAAAATTTTAAAAACAAAGAATAAATAAAATAAAATAATAGCCAGAAGCTGCAAAGAATCCAGATGTCCCTCAATGGAGGAATGGAATCAGAAAATGTGGTATTATTACAGAATGGAATATTACTCAGCTATTAAAAACAATGTATTCATGAAATTTTTAAGAAAAATAATGGAAATGAAAAATATCATCCTGAGTGAGATAACCCAATCACAAAAGAACACACATGGTTTGCATTCACCGATAATTGGATATTAGCCCAGAAACTTATTAAGACACAATTCACATATCAAATGATGCACAAGAAAAAGGAAGAACAAAGTAAATCTACTCTGGTCCTTCTTAGAAAAGGGAACAAATTGGGAAAAGATTTTTACCAACCCTACATCTGACCAAGGGCTAATATCCATTATATACAAAGAACTCAAGAAGTTAGACTACAGAGAGCCAAAAAAAAAAAAACACTATTAAAATGGGGTACAGAGCTAAACAAAGAATTTTCACCTGAGGAATATTGAATAGCTGAGAAGCACTTAAAGAAATGTTCAACATCCTTAGTCATCAGAGAAATGGAAATCAAAGCAACCCTGAGATTTTACCTCACACCAATCAGAATGGTTAAGATCAAAAACTCAGGAGACAGCAGGTGCTGGTGAGGATGTGGAACACTCCTCCACTGCTGTGGGATTGCAAGCTGGTAAAAACACTCTGGTGTTTCCTCAGAAAACTGGGTATGATACTACAGGAGGACCTGTTATACCACTCCTGGGCATATACCTAGAGGATTCCCCATCATGTAATAAGGACACATGCTCCACTGTGTTCATAGCAGCCCTATTTATAATAGCCAGAAGTTGGAAAGAACCCAGATGCCCCTCAACGGAGGAATGGATACAGAAAATGTGGTATATTTGCACAACGGAATACTATTCAGCAATTTAAAAAAATGAATTCATGAAATTCTTAAGCAAATGGATGGAATTGGAAAATATCATCCTAAGTGAGATATCCTAATCACAAAAGAACACACATTGTATGCACTCACTGATAAGTGGATATTAGCCCAGAAGCTCAGGATACCCAAGAAACAATTCACATATCAAATGGTTCCCAAGAAGAAGGAAGGAGAGGCCACTGGTACTGGAAAGGGTCAATGCAGCAGTGTAGGGGAATACCAAGACAGGGAAGTAGGACAGGGTTGATTGGGGAACAGGGAGAGGGAAAAGGGCTTATGAGACTTTCAGGGAGAGGAGATCCAAGAAAGGAGAAGTTATTTGAAATGTAAATAAAAAATATATCTATAAAAAAACAATAATATATATATATATAAAGAACTTGAAAAGCTCAATATCAATAAAAGCAATAACACTATTTAAATGTGGGGTACATATCAAAACAAATCATTTCCAAAAAAGGAAACTCAAATGGCAGAGAGACATTTATAGAACAGTTCAACATGCCTAGCCATCAGTGTAATGCAAGTTAACGCTACAATGTGATCTAACCTTTTGCCAGACAGAAAGGCCAAAATAAATAATGCAATTTACACTTAATTCTGAGAAATAAGTGGAGTAAGAAGAACACTCTTGTATTGCTGTCAGGAGCATAAACATGTACATTCACAGTGGAAATCAGGTTGTGGTTCCTCGAGATGGGACCAGATTTACTTCAAGATGCAGCTATGCCACTATTAAACATAGACACTTGATCCTACTACAGAGGCACTGAATATTTATGATATCCAAAAATTGGAAACAACCTAGATGTCCATCAATAGTTGAATGAGAAAAGAAAAATAGGTATATTTACATAATAGAACATTACTCAGACATTAAATTAATGACATTTACAGGTAAAAGGATAGAGCTAAAAAACCTCATTCTCACTTGTGTAACACTGACCCACAAAAGCAAGCATGGTATATGTTGTTGCTTATATGTGAATTTTAGCTATTAACTTGTTCATTACCAAGCCAAAATCCACATAACCATAAAGTTTAGGTATAAAATAAGAGGATGAGGAAAAGGAGGCTGAAAGGCCAAACCTTTTCCATCTTGGGACCAGCTGCGATTTTAAAAAAATCCACATCAATTGGAAGAAAGGCCCTTGGTCCTGTGAAGCCTCATTTCCTGCATATAGGGGAATGTCAGGTCGTGGAAGCAGAAGTGGGTTTGTTAGGGAGCAAGGGTAGGAGGGATGGGATAGGGGGGTTTTGGAGGGGAAATGAAGAAAGGAGATAATATTTGAAATGTAAATAAAAAAATTATCTAATAAAAAATACATAAGTACCAGGAAGGACCCCAGGGCTTGTCCTTGGCCCATACCCAAGAGGTACTCCCTAGCTACTGCCTAGAATCAGTTAAACAAAGATTAGTCAGATTGTCTTAGATGTCCTTACACAGTTTGGGATTGTTCCCAGTCTTGCTTCAGAACACCCACATGTGTGCTTACAACAGTCATTCTATTAGCTTCTTCCCAGCTTAGATCCCCTCACTTGCTCCCATTTCCTATAAAACCTTGTCCTGTTGAGGGTTCAAGGCCGATCCACCTGCCAATCCTGCTGTGTCATGGTTGTGTTAGAGGAAAACTCAAGCTCAAGCTTGTGATAAAGAGACCCTAGTACAACTGCACCAAAAATGGTTCATTGGTAGTCATTTGTGGTTCACAAATGCTTCTTGGCATATCATTACATCCCCCTAAACAGGGAAAATGCAATAGATGCTAATGAAGGGATGAGGGGGACTGAAGCACAAGTACAGACTGAGAGGAAAAGGGAAAGTAGAAACCTTAATCAGAACATATTATAGTGTTTAAATGATGGAGTGTGGTGGTAAACACTTGTGATCCCAGACCTCAAGAGGTGAAAACAGGATAATTTCTGAGCCTAACATCTTGATCTAGGTTACAGAGAGAGTTGCGCTATCAATACTCCAGATGAATGGCAGATGAAGAACAACAGCCAACATTATCTCCTGGCCTCTATGTCTCCATATATACACATGCTTCATTTGTGCACACACATATACAAAGATGCATACAGATATACAATGAACACATTGTTCAATATGTATGGTATATAAAAAAATTGCCATTAATATTTCAATGAATAGAAAAATAAATAGATAAAATAAACAGGCACATGACATTTTCATAAAAGATTTATTAAATAATGTGTAAAAATTGAAACTTAAAATTCAAATTGTTTTTATGGAGACACATAAATTATGATTAGGGAAAAATAAAGCTACAAGAAAATATTTAAACTATTTTGATGAGTGAACGTAACTTAAAAAGAAAAGAAAACTTAAAAGTGAATATCAGTGAGAATATTCTTTTGAGCAACCTCAGCATCAAAGTAATATTTATTTTATAAAGTAAAAAGGAGAAAGAGAATTCATGTGGAAGTACCAACATATTGTGTACAATAAACTTAAGAACTCTATACTATTTGAAGACAGAAATGTCATAAGAATGTGTATGTGTAATAACACAAACTTTATTTAAATCATATGAAGAATCTTGCTTTACTACTTGAAACATTAAAGTTTAAAGAATCTGTATTTTGGAAACAAAATGACTAGTGCTACACAGGATGATTCTTTATACCCTGAGGAAAGCCCAACTCCAGAGGATGCCATGACATATTCTCACCTCTGTGGACATCAGTAATGCAGACATACAAGCACTATGGCACAATAGTTGTTCATCTAAATGTGAAATAAATTAATCGCTTTGTAAAGGAGAAAACATCTTTTTAAAAAACATATATGGTGGCATTTTGACTGCAAGTTTTTCAGCATAATAATTATTCTCTTATCAATGCTGATTTGTACCAATGGAGTAATTGTGGGATAGGCATTCATCACAACTTTCTGAACCGTCAGGATGACTGGGTCATACCTCCACTACAGGAATGAGGTTGTTGAGATGCTAAAGTCTACCCAATACATGAGCACAAAGAAAATCACCAGCAGCAAGATAATCTTGGTGGCCCTTTTCTCAAGAGATACTCTGAGCTGGCTGATGATATGAAGATGCTTGCATTGCCTCTGATGTCTGAACAAGATAATCACCATGTATGTACTTGTGGTCAGCATGACTCCTACCAAAAACACATCCCTGGATGTTATCACTGTTAAAATCACTCCTCTGATGACGTAGTTCATGGGTAAGAGTAAGCAAAATTGACTGACCTTCATCTGGCTGGTCTCACTCATGTTGGTATAAGCACCAACATAGAAGATCTGGTAACTACTAAAGGACATATTGGAAGACCACACACATAAGAAAGCATATATCATGTATCTTTTTAGTTTTTGTTTAAATTTTGCCAACAGTGAGGTACTGGAACTGATAGTGATAGCCTGGACCACACTCAGGAGGCAGGTAATACAGATAGAGAGGCCTCTCTCTCATCAGCCTGCGTATGTAAAAAGTGGCCTTACATTTGAAATCATTCTCAATGTTCAGTGTCTCAAAGAAGTCTCTAAGCCAAATATCCCCTGCAATGAGAAACATCATTATGTGAATGAAGGTCAGTTGACATGTGATCACCTCTGTAGGCTTAGGTCTGTGACCTAGAATGATGAAAATATAGAAACAAAGAAGAAACATATTGGCTAGGACTCCAAGCCCAGATTGGAAATAAAGGACATTCTTCAGTGAAACCATAAGTGGAGAGTATATTCATCTTAAAAGCACAGTGGAAGTTTATTTTATATATCTGAAAAAAATAATAGAGCATATGTCAAGTTTGTGATACACTGGCTATATTATTATTCTATTTTCCATACTAATTCTTGAATACCCTGTCTCTTTAACTCTTGATCTTCCAGAATGTTCATCATAGACTACATTTTTGTCTTCCACGTATCTGCTGTATATATAGATAATTATTGTTAATATATGCAATCACACTCATATCTGTAGAGATTGCTCACTTTCTGGGCCTGTATTACACCCAAATCTCATGTCTTAGAAATCCAGTCCTTTTTATTTAATTCTCTAATACCTTGTTAACATCTAAAATAGTAGTGATGAACACAAAATGTCAATCATATTTGTACAACTGAAAAAGTTACAGTAATCTGGAAAATATTCAGAAGAGAAATTGAAAATATCAGGATAGTCATTCTCATATACTATAATTTTACTGTGCTCTATTTTACAACTCTCCATACTTTGACTCATAATTCTAATAATATCACGGTGATATTTCATGGTAATCACACTGGTTTAATCAGAAAAATGTCTTTCTCAATCTGTTATGATGTTCCAATTTCCAAGATATCTTACATCTCCAGAATCTGAATTATAGTGTTAGATACAGGTGGAGACCATTAGTTTACTTTTCACACCCTATGATCATCAATTCTGGTTCTAAATGTTCCTAGGCCTCTCCCATATTAGGTTCCATCCCATCACCATTTGTGAAACTTGAGATTTAAAGAACTAACTCCCAACTACCAAGACAAATAGTATTTTTTTTCTTTGAAGGTCAGTGTCATTAGTTAATAGAATGAGTAGTTAAGGCTTTTCAGAAATCCATGTTGCCATCTTACCTACCTATCTCTTTCTTCGGTATTTATCCCCCTTCATACTTTAAGAAGCCACCCTTTTCCTAGTATACTGAGGAGATCATTTGTACAGATATTCTGATCTCTATTGCTTCCATCCTACCCATATATGGCCATTGCCTCTCTATTACTTTCCTAGTTTCTGTACTTACTATAGACTCCATACATCTCGCCAATAGGAGAGAACATGGGACAATAAGACAAACACTATTATCAACATGGTATGACAAGCATGAACTCACTAAAGATGACCAGAGAGTGATCTTGTTTCTGTATTTCTATTTCTAAACACATTCCTTCCACTGACCAGGTCACCCAGAAAACACAGGACATACCTCTAGTTTTTTTAATGCTCATTTTATTTCATGAACTTATTTGTTATGACTCTCAGTTTTTCACTCAAGTGTAGACGTATTCACAGTAGCAGCACAAGAAAACAATATTCTTGTGATCTTCCTGGTCAGTGGAAAACAAGGTCCCTAGTGTTACCAGACATCATCAGTACCCACACACTTTTCACAGTTTCACTCAACAGTCTTATATTTAGTGCTGATGTTAGTTATTTGACATGGTGACCAGGATCACCTTATTATTGAATTAATTGAATTCATTACATTAAATCAGCTTGTGGTAGAGAAAAAAAAACAACTACACTGAATCAGATTCTTGTGAAATAAAAGTGTCCGATTATGTTGTCAAGCATATGCATATATTCCACATATATAGGCACATGCATGTATATATGGAAATAATTCAGAAGCTAGTGCCTGAGGCTATTCTAAATCTTTGAAATGAATATGAGACCATAAGTCACACATTTAATATTTATATTATTTTGCTCTTAAAAATGTTTAATCTTGTAAAGGAATGGATTCATCCCAAACACCAGAGCTGAACAACTAATTCTCTCACCAACAGACATTTACAGTAGCTGCACAGTGGTGTTCTGTTTATTAAAGATTTACCTCAGGGTTCAAAAGCATGTTTTGCTTTTGGAAAGACCCAATTTTGATTCTCAGCAATGACATAGTGGCTTGTGACTATATGTGACTCGGGTTGAAGGGGATACAAAGATGATGAGTAGAATACTATAATCTCACAATTACAACCCAGTTGCCTTGAGATGAAACAGCAGCAGCAGGAATGTCACTGTAGAGACTATGACAAAGCAAGCAGTCATACATACCCAGAGCTTCATCACAAGTTATATGATGTAAGTTTGGGAAAGACATGACAGTGTTCACTAAAAATATGTGTGTGTGTGTGTGTGTGTGTGTGTGTGTGTGTATGTGTGTAAGTAGATTTTTAACAAGCAATGGTAATTTGTAATTGTTAGAGGAAACATTGGTAATTTTGACGTTAAACTTTTTTATATTGTTCAAGAATTATAAATATATTTCTCACTGATGATGAAAGTCTTACTCAATCTTATTCAGCTTTAATGCTAGAAGGTTTAATTTAGAAAGCCTGAAATAAGAATGAAATTCATTTTAATAAATGACTAAATATCCTACTGAAAATTACATTTGAGTAAGGAAAATTGATTTGAGTAAGGAAAATAAATGAGAGATTTCAAAATATATTTGAAGTGCCTATAAAATATCTATATTATGAAAAATCATTGCAATAAATTTTAAAAAATCTATGTAACACATTTAAAACTTGAGAATAGAGTAAAAGGGAAAAATACAAAACACAAATAAAATGCGTCAATATTATAAACTGACCCCTGCAAGAAAATAAATGATTGTCAGTTGGTTTTTACTGACTAAGACAGCTCAGGAGTTTTGTTACAGGGATGGAAAACTTATGCATTTAGCCATACCTAGAAGGAACTATGAAATCTAGAAATCTTAGAGCACACAGTAAGTACAATCATCAGTCTGATAGGCTCCTCAAAAGGGTTGAGATAGAGTTAATTTTTAAAAATATGTCAGTGTAGATTAATTATAAAAAGTGTCGGGTGGCATGATATTTTCATATAATATATAATACTCAATGATCATCTTCAACCTATTAGCTTTTTCTGTCTCTAGCCATCCTCCTAGGCTCTGTCTACTGTCACATATAGAAGAGATCAAACAGTATAATCAGTGCTCTTTTATAAATCAATACACTGATATTCTTATGTCTACAAGCATCTCTGGTTTACTTATGATTCATTATAGCTCAAAAATAAAGTTGTAAGCAGAAAATGCTCTAATCATTTATTACAAAATCTTGATTCATTCTACCACTTACTGCTCTCACTATAATAAAAAGAATTTTAAAAAGGAAAAAGAAAGAAAGAAAAACGAACCACTCACCATCTGGGCAACCTATAAACATCCTTGAAGAATGTATCCCTAAGAAGTAGTTATAAGAAAGAAATGTCATCAGCTCCTCTCCCTGTAGACCCATAGTTATCATTTCATCTGGAGAAGGCACTTCTGATGTTGACATTGTTATGAAGTGGAACCATCAAATGGAAAAGTGAACTTCCCCAATTCCAGGAAAACAGTAGAATAGAAACAGCTGAGCTCTGAGTTTCCCATGTGTGAGATATTCTCTTCAGGCCATATCTGTGTGTGTGTATTAACTGATCCCAGTCCTTGTGAACAAAAGTAAGAATAATAATATCCCATTAAAAAAGTAGAATAATAATTTATAATCTGCATCCTGTTTTCAAAATATTCATGGTACCCTCCCGACTTCTATGACAATGGCTTTAATGCCTCAGCTGGAAATTAACAGCTCTTTTGAGAAAATTAAGAAAATAACAACTCCTCCAAATACACTAAGGTGTTTATACACTAAGGTAAAAATACATTGCATTTGTTCAGACTTATGACAAAGTATTTTCAAAAGCATTTGTGAGGTTATTATTGGCTCACAAGCATCAGGAAATATATTAAAAGATTTGAGGACAAAATTACATTGTTTAGAACAAGTGCAGTTGAAAAAACTCCGACAGTAAGTTCCTCACAGTCAACAGTCATTGTGTATGAATGAATGCTTCAAAATTGAGTTTCCCATCTTTTTTTTCAGCTCTTTTTTTCTATATTCTTTGTTTACATTCCAAAGGCTTTCCCCTTTCCCAGTTCCCCCCTCACCATATGTCACATAAGTCCTCTTCCCCCTACCCCTGCCTATTGCCCAATCACTCCCCCCACCACCATTTCTCTGTTCTGGTACTCCCCTAGAAAACTGGATCCAGTCTTCTCAGAACCAGGGTTTTCTCCTTCCTTCTTCTTGGGAATCTTTTGACTTGCTAATTGTGCCTTGAGTATTCATGCCCAATTTCCTGAGGAACCACCAGACTAATTTCAAGAGCAGTTGTACCATCTTGCAATCCCACCAACAGCTAAGGAGCATTTCTCTTTCTCCACATCCTCATCAGCACCTGTTGTCTCTTGAGTTTTTAATCTTAGCAATTCTGACTGGTGTGAGGTGAAATCTCAGGGTAGTTTTGATTTGCATTTCCCTGATGACTAATAATGTTGAACATCTCTTAAGGTGCTTCTGAGCCATCCAAATTTCTTCTGGTGAAAATTCTTTGTTTAGCTCTGTACCCCCATTTTAAATAGGGTTATATGGTTCTTTGGGGTCTAATTTCTTGAGTTCTTTGTATATATTGGATATTAGCCCTCTGTCAGATGTGAGGTTGGTGAAGACCTTTTCCCAATTTGATGGTTGCCGTTTTGTCCACTTGACAGTGTCCTTTGCCTTACAAAAACTTTCTAATTTTATGAGGTCCCATTTGTCAATTCTTGATCTTAGAGAATAAGCTATTGGTGTTCTGTTCAGGAATGTTCCCCCTGTGCCCATGTCCCCCAGGGTCTTCCCCAGTTTCTTTTCTAATAGTTTCAGTGTGTCTGGTGTTATTGGAGGTCCTTGATCCACATGGAGTTGATCTTAGTACAAGGAGATAAGAGTGGGTCAATTCGCATTCTTCTGCATGTTGACCTCCAGTTGAACCAGCATCATTTGTTGAAAAGGCTATCTTTTTTCCACTGGATGGTTATAGCTCCTTTATCAAAGAACAAGTGACCATAACTCTGTAGGTTCATTTCTGGGTCTTCAATTCTTTTCCATTGATCTGCTTGCCTATCACTGTACCAATACCATGCACTTTTTAATGCAATGTTCTATAGTACTGCTTGAGGTCAGGGATATTGATTCCCCCAGAAGTCCTTTTATTTTTGAGAATAGTTTTAGCTATCCTGGGTTTTTTGTTGCTCCAGATGAATTTGAGAATTGCTCTTTCTAGATCTACAAAGAATTGATTTGGGATTTTGATGGGGATTGCATTGAATCTGTAGATTGCTCTTGGCCATTTTTACTATAGTGATCCTGCCAATCCAAGAGCATGAAATATTTTTCCATCTTCTGAGGTCTTCTTCAATTTCTTTCTTCAAGGACTTGAAGTTTCTATCATAGAAATCTTTTACTTGTTTGGTTACATTCACTAATAGATACTTTATATTATTTGTGGCTATTGTGAAAGGTGTTATTTCCCTAACTTCTTCCTCAGCCTGCTTGTCCTTTGAGTACAAGAAGGCTACTGATTTGCGTGAGTTGATTTTATAACCAGCCACTTTGCTGCAGTTGTGTATCAGCTGTAGAAGTTCTCTGGTGGAGTTTTTTGGGTCGCTTAAGTATACTATCATATCATCTGCAAATAATGATAGACTTCTTCCTTACCAATTTGTATCCCTTTGACTTCCTTATGTTGTCTAATTGCTCTCGCTAAAATTTCAAGTACTATATTGCAAAGATATGGAGAGAGAGGACAGCCTTGTCTAGTCCCTGATTTTAGTGGGATTGCTTCAAGTTTCTCTCCATTTAGTTTGATGTTGGCTACTGGTTGCTGTAGATTGCTTTTACTATGTTTAGGTATGGGCCTTAAATTCTGTTCTTTCCAAAACTTTTAGCATGAAAGGATGCTGAATTTTGTGAAATGCTTTTTCAGCATCTAATGAGATGACCATGTGGTTTTTTTTCTTTGAGTTTGTTTATGTAGTGTATTACATTGATGGATTTCCGTATATTGAACCATCCCTGCATCCCTGGGATGAAGCCTACTTGATCATGGTGAATGATCATTTTGATGTGCTCTTGGACTCTGTTGGCAAGAATTTTATTTAGTATTTTTTTCTTTTTTTTTAATTTTTATTTTCTATATTCTATGTTTACATTCCACAGGCTTTCCCCTTTCCCAGTTACCCCCCACCATATGTCCCATAATTCCTCTCACCCCCTGCTATTCCCCACTCATTCCCCCCCTCCCCCACGATTTCTCTGTTCTGGGTCTACAATACTGGATCCAATCTTTACAGGCCCAGGGTCCTCTCCTTTTTTCATCTTGAGAGTCATTTGACTTGCTAATTGTGCCTTGAGTATTTAGGGCTTCTGGGCTCATTGATATCCACTTATCAGTGATTGCATTTCATGTGTATTCTTTTGTGATTGGGGTAGCTCACTTAGGGTGATAGTTTCCAGATCTAAGCATTTACTACAAATTGCATGAGTTCATTATTTTTTTTCCTTCTTCTTTTTTTTTATTTTTTTTAATTTTTTTTTATTTTCTATATTCTATGTTTACATTCCAAAGGCTTTCCCCTTTCCCAGTTCCCACCCACCATAGTTCCTATAGTTCCTCTCCCCCCCCAACTGTTCCCCAATCATTCCCCCTCCCCCCTCAGTTTCTTTACTAAACTGGATGCAATCTTTACAGGCCCAGGGTCCTCTCCTTTCTTCTTCTTGGGAATCATTTGACTTGCTATTAGTGTCTTGAGTATTTAGGGCTTCTGGGCTCATTAATATCCACTTATCAGTGATTGCATTTCATGTGCATTCTTTTATGATTGGGTTAATTCACTCAGGATGATATTTTCCAGGTCTAACCATTTACCTACAAATTGCATGAATTCATTATTTTTAATTGCTGAGTAGTATTCCATTGTATAAATATACCACATTTTCTGAATCCATTCCTCCTTTGAGGGATATTTGGGCTCCTTCCAATTTCTGGCTATTATAAACAAGGCTGCTATAAACAGTCAGAATGGCTAAGATTAAAAACTGAAGAGACAACAAGTGCTGGCGAGGATGTGGAGAAAGAGGAACACTCCTCCACTGTTGGTGGGATTGCAAAATGGTAAAACCGCTCTGGAAATCAGTTTGGCGTTTCCTCAGAAAATTGGGCATGTCAATTCCAGAGGACCCTGGCATGCCACTCCTGGGCATATACCCAGAGGATTCCCCTGCATGCAATAAGGACACATGCTCCACTATGTTTATAGCAGCCTTGTTTATAATACCCAGAGTTCATTATTTTTAATTGCTGAGTAGTACTCCATTGTATAAATATACCACATTTTCTGTATCCATCCTCTTTTGAGGGATATCTGGGCTCCTTCCAATTTCTGGCTATTATAAACAAGGCTGCTATAAACATAGTGGAGCATGTGTCTTTATTGTATGCAGAGGAATCCTCTGGGTATATGCCCAGGAGTGGTATGACAGGGTCCTCTGGAAGTGACATGCCCAATTTTCTGAGGAACCGCCACACTGATTTCCAGAGCGGTTTTACCATTTTGCAATCCCACCAACAGTGGAGGAGTGTTCCTCTTTCTCCACATCCTCGCCAGCACCTGTTGTCTCTTGAGTTTTTAATCTTAGCCATTCTGACTGGAGTGAGGTGGAATCTCAGGGTTGTTTTGATTTGCATTTCCCTGATGACTAATAATGTTGAACATCTCTTAAGGTGTTTCTCGGCCATCCGAATTTCTTCTGGTGAAAATTCTTTGTTTAGCTCTGTACCCCATTTTTTGATAGGGTTATTTGGTTCTTTGGGGTCTAATTTCTTGAGTTCTTTGTATATATTGGATATTAGCCCTCTGTCGAATGTGGGGTTGGTGAAGATCATTTCCCACGTTGTTGGTTGCCGTTTTGTCCTTCTGAGAGTGTCCTTTGCCTTACAGAAACTTTGTAAATTTATGAGGTCCCATTTGTCAATTCTTGATCTTACAGCATAAGCTATTGGTGTTCTGTTCAGGAACTTTTCCCCTGTGCCCATGTCCTCCAGGGTCTTCCCCAGTTTCTTTTCTAATAGTTTCAGTGTGTCTGGTTTTATGTGGAGGTCCTTGATCCACATGGAGTTGATCTTAGTACAAGGAGATAAGAGTGGGTCAATTCGCATTCTTCTGCATGTTGACCTCCAGTTGAACCACCACCATTTGTTGAAAAGGCTATCTTTTTTCCACTGGATGGTTGTGGCTCCTTTATCAAAGATCAAGTGACCATAAGTCTGTGGGTTCATTTCTGGGTCTTCAATCCTATTCCATTGATCTACCTGCCTGTTGCTGTACCAATACCATGCAGTTTTTAACACAATTGCTCTGTAGTACTGCTTGAGGTCAGGAATATTGATTCCCCCAGAAGTCCTTTTATTGTTGAGAATAGTTTTAGCTATCCTGGGTTTTTTGTTGCTTCAGATGAATTTGAGAATTGCTCTTTCTAGATCTATGAAGAATTGATTTGGGATTTTGATGGGGATCGCATTGAATCTGTATATTGCTTTTGGCAAGATGGCCATTTTTACTATATTGATCCTGCCAATCCAGGAGCAAGAAATATTTTTCCATCTTCTGAGGTCTTCTTCGATTTCTTTCTTCAAGGACTTGAAGTTCCTGTCATACAGATCTTTCACTTGTTTGGTTAGAGTTACACCAAGGTACTTTATGTTGTTTGTGGCTATTGTGAATGGTGTTATTTCCCTAACTTCTTTCTCAGCCTGCTTGTCCTTTGAGTACAAAAAGGCTACTGATTTGCTTGAGTTAATTTTATAACCAGCCACTTTGCTGAAGTTGTTTATCAGCTGTAGAAGTTCTCTGGTGGAGTTTTTTGGATCGCTTAATTAGACTATCATATCATCTGCAAATAATGATACTTTGACTTCTTCCTTTCCAATTTGTATCCCTTTGACTTCCTTATGTTGTCTAATTGCTCTCGCTAGAACTTCAAGTACTATATTGAAAAGATATTGAGAGAGAGGGCAGCCTTGTCTAGTCCCTGATTTTAGTGGGATTGCTTCAAGTTTCTCTCCATTTATTCTGATGTTGGCTACTGGTTTGCTGTAGATTGCTTTTACTATGTTTAGGTATGGGCCTTGAATTCCTGCTCTTTCCAAGACTTTTACCATGAAAGGATGCTGAATTTTGTCGAATGCTTTTTCAGCATCTAATGATTTGACCATGTGGTTTTTTTCTTTTAGTTTGTTTATGTAGTGGATTACATTGATGGATTTCCGTATATTGAACCATCCCTGCATCCCTGGGATGAAGCCTACTTGATCATGGTGAATGATCGTTTTGATATGCTCTTGGATTCGGTTGTCAAGAATTTTATTTAGTATTTTTGCATCAATATTCATAAGAGAAATTGGCCTGTAGTTCTCTTTCTTTGTTGGATCTTTTTGTGGTTTAGGTATCAGCGTAATTGTGGCTTTGAAGAATGAGTTGGGCAGTGTCCCTTCTGTCTCTATTTTGTGGAATAGTTTGAAGAGTATTAGTGTTAAGTCTTCTTTGAAGGTCTGGTAGAATTCTGCACTAAAACCATCTGGTCCTGTACTTTTTTGGTTGGGAGGCTTTCTATAACCCCTTCTATTTCTTTAAGGGTTATGTGACTGTTTAGCTGATCTACTTGATGCTGATTTAATTTTGGTATTTGGTATCTGTCTAGGAAATTGTCCATTTCCTCCAGATTCTCCAGTTGTTTTGAGTATAGGCCTTTGTAGTAGGATCTGATGATCTTTTGAATTTCCTCTGTTTCTGTTGTTATATCCCCCTTTTCATTTCTAATTTTGTTAATTTGGATACTATCTCTGTGCCCTTTGGTTAGTCTAGCTAAGGGTTTATCTATCTTGTTGATTTTCTCAAAGAACCAGCTCTTGGTTTTGTTGATTCTTTGTATGGTTCTCTTTGTTTCTACTTGATTGATTTCAGCCCTTAGTTTGATGATTTCCTCTCTTCTACTCCTCCTTGGTGAGTTAGCTTCTTTTTGTTCCAGGGCCTTCAGGTGTGCTCTTAAGTTGCTAGTGTATGCTCTCTCCAGTTTCTTTTTGGAGGCACTCAGGGCTATGAGTTTTCCTCTTAGCACTGCTTTCATTGTGTCCCAGAGATTTGGGTAGGTCGTACCTTCATTTTCGTTGAAGTCTAAAAAGTCTTTGATTTCTTTCTTTATTTCTTCCTTGACCAGGGTGTCATTGAGTAGAGTATTGTTCAGTTTCCATGTGTATGTGGGCTTTCTGTTGTTCTTCTTGCTATTGAAGACCACTTTTACTCCATAGTGATCCGATAGGAGACATGGGATTAGTTCGGTCTTCTTCTATTTGTTGAGGTCTGTCTTGTGACCAATTATATGATCAATTTTTGAGAAGGTACCATGCAGTGCTGAGAAAAAGTATACTCTTTTCCTTTAGGATAGAATGTTTTATATATATATATATATATATATATATATATATATATATATATATATATATGTTAAATCCAATTGGTAAAGCTTCAATTAGTTTCACTGTGTCCCTGTTTAGTTTCTGCTTTCCTGATCTCTCATTGAGGAGAGTGGAGTATTGAAGTCACCTACAATCATTGTGTTAGGTGCGATGTGTGCTTTAAGCTTTAGTAAAGTTTCTTTTACGAATGAGGGTGCCCTTACATTTGGCACATAGATGTTCAGTATTGAGAATTCTTCTTGGTGGATTTTCCCTTTGACAAGCAGGAAGTGACCTTCTTGTCTCTTTTGATGACTTTAGGTGGATAGTCAATTTTATCTGATATTAGAATGGCTACTCCGGCTTGTTTCCTGGGACCATTTGCTTATAAAACTGTCTTCCAGCCTTTTACTCTAAGGTGGTGTTTGTCTTTGACACTGAGATGTGTTTCTTGTATGCAGCAAAATGTAGGGTCCTGTTTCCGTATCCAGTCTGTTAGTCTGTGTTTTTGAATGTGGAATTGAGTCCATTGATATTAAGAGATATTAAGGAATAGTAATTATTACTTCCTGTCATTTTGGGCATTATTATTATTATTTGTATTTGAGTGGTTCTCTTCTTTTGGGTTGGATGAGATGGGGTTTCTATCTTGTTTCTTCTGGGGTGTTGTTTCCCCCTTGTGTTGGTATTTTTCTCCTATTATCCTTTGTAGGGCTGGGTTTGTAGATAAGTATCTTGCAAATTTGGTTTTGTCGTGGAATATCTTGGTTTCCCCATCTATGGCAATTGAGAGTTTTGCTGGGTATAGTAGTCTTGGCTGAAGTTTGTGTTCTCTTAGGGTCTGCATGAGGTCTGCCCAGGATCTTCTAGCTTTCATGGTCTCAGGTGAGAAGTCTGGTGTTATTCTGATAGGTCTTCCTTTATATGTTACTTGTCCTTTTTCTCTTACTGCCTTTAATATTCTTTCTTTGTTTAGTACATTTGGGGTTTTGATTATTATGTGACGGGAAGTATTTCTGTTCTGGTCCACTCTATTTGGGGTTCTATAGGCTTCTTGTATATTCATGGGCATCTCTCTCTTTAGGTTGGGGAAGTTTTCTTCCATAATTTTGTAGAAGATATTTGCTGGCCCTTTAAGTTGTAGATCTTCATTCTCATCTATCCCTATAATCCTTAGGTTTGGTCTTCTCATTGTGTCCTGGATTTCATGAACGTTTTGGGTTACCAGCTTTCTGCATTTTGCATTTTCTTTAATTGTTGAATCCATGGTTCCTATGGTATCTTCAGCATCTGAGATTCTGTCTTCTATCTCTTGTATTCTATTGTTGATATTTGCATCTATGACTCCTGATTTCTTCCCAAGGTTTTCTATCTCCAACATTGTCTCCCTTTGTGATTTCTTAGTTGTTTCTACTTCTATTTTTAGATTTTGTATGGTTTTGCTCAGATCTTTCAGTTGCTTGTTTGTGTTTTCCTGTAATTCTTTAAGGGATTTTTGTGTTTCCTCTTTTATGACTTCTACTCGTTGACCCATGTTCTCTTGTATTTCTTTAAGTGATTTTTGTTTCTCCCCCTTATTGGGATTCATTTTTTGCTCTATATTCTCCTGGATTTCTTTAAGTGATTTTTGTGTCTGCCTTGTATGGGCTTCTAGCTTTTGATCTATTTTCTCCTCTATTACTTTAAGAAATTTATCTAAGTGATCCTCAATCTGCATCTTTACCAGTGATTTTAGATCTGAGTCTTGTTTTTCTGGTGTGTTGAGATATCCGGGATTTAATTGTGTTTGCCTTGTAATGGCTTCTAGCTTTTGATCTATTTTCTCATGTATTACTTTAAGAGATTTATCTAAGTGTTCCTCTATCAGCATCCTGACCAGTGATTTTAGATCTGAGTCTTGTTTTTCTGGTGTTTCAGGGTATCCAAGATTTATTGCTGTCGGGGAACTGGGTTCGGATGCCACCATACTGCCTTGATTTCTGTTAGTAGCGATCTTACGTTTGCCTTTTGCCATCTGGTTAACTCTGGTGTTAGTTGGTCCTGTAGATACTAGCTGGTGCTTGACCCTCCTGTGGGGTCGTAAGACTATTTCCCAGCGACTGGGATACCTGAACCACTGCCCTGCAGGGCTCCTGCTCACAGATTGCTGACAGGTGGCCTGAGTCCCCCGAGGTCTTAAACTCAGGATATCCCAGGTACTTGGTTCTGCCTGTTGGGTGGCTGCTCTGCACTGCTCCTGCTCAGGGTTTGCTGTCTGTTATCCTGTTTCCCCAGGGGTCTTAAAGTTGGGATATCTCAGTTATCTGGTTCTGCCTGCTGGTCCCAAGCTGCTGGGAAGCTGGCTGGGTCCGGCTTCCCCGCTACCTACTGGATGGGAAGCTGCAGGCAAAATGGCAGCTGCCTGCAGGGAGCTCGGGGTCCGCCCTGCAAGTGCAGAGTGCAGGCTGGGCCGCTGTGCCCCTAACCGCTACTCTGTGCCCAACTCCCGCTCCAGGCCTGAGTACCTGGTTCCGCCGCCGGCTGGGTCTGAGCACCTGGCAAGCTGGCTGGGTCCGGCTTCCCTGCCACCAGCTGGATGGCAAGCTGGTTCCACCGTCGGCAGGGTCTGAGCACCTGGCAAGCTGGCTGGGTCCGGCTTCCCCACCACCGGCTGGATGGGAAGCTGCAGGCAAGATGGCAGCTGCCTGCAGGGAGTCAGGGGTCCGCCCTGGTTCCGCTGCCGGCTGGGTCTGATCACCTGGCAAGCTGGCTGGGTCCGGCTTCCCCACCACCGGCTGGATGGGAAGCTGCAGGCAAGATGGAAGCTGCCTTCAGGGAGCTCGGGGTCCGCCCCGCGAGTGCAGAGCGCAGGCTCGGCCTCTGTGCCCCTAACCGCTACTCTGTGCCCAACTCCCTTATTTAGTATTTTTGCATCGATATTCAAAAGACAAATTGGCCTGTAGATCTCTTTCTTTGTTGGATCTATGTGTGGTTTTGGTATCAGCATAATTGTGGCTTCGTAGAACGAGTTGGGCAGTGTTCCTTCTGTTTCTATTTTGTGGAATAGTATAAAAAGTATTGGTGTTAGGTCTTCTTTGAAGGTCTGATAGTATTCTGCACTAAAACCATCTGGTCCTGTACTTTTTTGTTGGAAGGATTTCTATAAACCCTTCTATTTCTCTAAGGGTTATGGGACTATTTAGCTGATATAATTGATCCTGATTTAATTTTGGTATTTGATATCTGTCTAGGAAATTGTCCATTTCCTCCAGGTTCTCCAGTTGTGTTGAGTATAGGCTCTTGTAGTAGGATGTGATGATTTTTTGAATTTCCTCAGTTCCTGTTGTTATATCCCCCTTTTCATTTCTAATTTTGCTAATTTGGATACTGTCTCTGTGCCCATAGGTTAGCCTGGCTAAGGGTTCATCTATCTTGTTGATTTTTCTCAAAGAACCAGCTCCTAATTTTGTTGATTCTTTGTATGGTTCTCTTTGTTTCTACTTGATTGATTTCACCCCTTAGTTTGATGATTTCTTGTCTTCTACTCCTCCTGGGTGAATTACCTTCTTTTTGTTCCAGGGATTTAAGGTATGCCTTTACACTCCTAGTGTATGCTCTCTCCAGTTTCTTTTTGGAGGCACTCAGGGCTATGAGTTTTCCTCTTAGCACTGCTTTCATTGTGTCCCATAGCTTTGGGGAGGTTGTACCTTCATTTTCATTGAATTCTAAAAAGTCTTTGATTTCTTTCTTTATTTCTTCCTTGACCAAGGTATCATTGAGTAGAGTAATTGTTCCATTTCCATGTGTATGTGGGCTTTCTGTTGTTTTTGTTGCTATTGAAGACCACTCTTACTCCATAGTGATCTGATAGGAGGCATGGGGTTAGTGTGATCTTCTTGTATTTGTTGACATCTGTCTTGTAACCAATTATATGATATGTTTTGGAGAAGGTAGCATGCAGTGCTGAGAAAAAGGTATATTCTTTTGCTTTAGGATGGAATGTTTTATATCTATATCTATATCTATATAATATATATCTATATAATATATATCAATATAATATATATCTATATAATATATATATCTATATAATATATATATATATATAATCTGTTAAATCCAATTGGTCCAAAGTTTCAATTAGTTTCACTGTGTCCCTGTTTAGTTTCTGGTTTCCTGATCAATCCATTGAGGAGAGGAGAGTGTGGAAGTCACCACAATTATTGTGTTAGATGCAATGTGTGCTTTAAGCTTTAGTAAAGTTTCTTTTACGAATGAGGGTGCCCTTGCATTTGGAGCATAGATGTTCAGTATTGAGAGTTCTTTTTGGTGGATTTTCCCTTTGACCAGCAAGAAGTGACCTTCTGAATCTCTTTTGATGACTTTAGGTTGAAAGTCAATTTTATCTGATATTAAAATGGCTACTCCAGCTTGTTTCCTGAGACCATTTGCTTGTAAAATTGTCTTCCAGCCTTTTACTCTAAGGTAATGTTTGCCTTTGACACTGAGATGTGCTTCCTTTATCCAGCAAAATGTAGGGTACTGTTTCCGTAACCAGTCTGTTAGTCTATGTCTTTTTATTGGGGAATTGAATCCATTGATGTTAAGAGATATTAAGGAATAGTAATTATTACCTCCTGACATTTTTGAAATTATGTTTTATATTTGAGAGGTTATCTTCTTTTGGGTTTGATGAGAGGAGGTTTCTATCTTGCTTCTTCCTGGGTGTAGTTTCCCTCCTTGTGTTGGTGCTTTCTCCCTATTATCCTTTGTAGAGCTGAGTTTGTGGAAAGATATCGTGCAAATTTGGTTTTGTCATGGAATACCTTGTTTTCTCCATCTATGGCGATTGAGAGTTTTGCTGGGCGTAGAAGTATTGGCTGAAATTTGTGTTCTCTTAGAGTCTGCATGATATCTGCCCAGGATCTCTAGCTTTCATGTTCTCAGGTGAGAAGTCTGGTGTAATTCTGATAGGTCTTCCTTTATATATTACTTGGCCTTGTTCTCTTACTGCCCTTAATATTCTTTCTTTGTTTAGTACATTTGGGGTTTTGATTATTATGTGACAGGAGGTATTTCTGTTCTGGTCCAGTCTGTTTGGAATTCTGTAGGTTTCTTGTATATTCATGGGCATCTCTTTCTTTAGGTTGGGGAAGTTTTCTTCCATAATTTTGTAGAAAATATTTTCTGGCCCTTAAATTGTAGATCTTCACTCTCATTTATACCTATAATCCTTAGGTTTGGTCTTCTCATTGTGTCCTGGATTTCCTGGATGTTTTGGGTTACAAGCTTTTTGCATTTAGCATTTTCTCTGACTGTTGAATCAATGGTTCCTATGGTATCTTTGGCATCTGAGATTCTTTCTTCTATCTCTTGTATTCTATTGTTGATATTTGCATCTATGGCCCCTGATTTCTTCCCAAGGTTTCCTATCTCGAAAATTGTCTCCCTTTGTGATTTCTTAGTTGTTTCTACTTCTGTTTTTAGATCCTGGGTGGTTTTGTTCAGATCTTTTGCTTGCTTGTTTGTGTTTTCATGTAATTCTTTAAGAGATTTTTGTGTTTCTTCTTTCATAACTTCTACTTGTTGATCCATGTTCTTCTGTATTTCTTTAAGTGATTTTTGTATTTCCTCCTTATTGGCTTCTGTATCTTGATCCATATTCTCCTGAATTTCGTTAAGTGATTTTTGTGTTTGCCTTGTAAGGTTTTGTTTTGTTTTTTGTTTTTTTTTTTATTTTTTCAAGACAGGGTTTCTCTGTATAGCCCTGGCTGTCCTGGAACTCACTCTGTAGACCAGGCTGGCCTCGAACTCAGAAATCTGCCTGCCTCTGCCTCCCAGAGTGCTGGGATTACAGGTGTGCACCACCACCACCCGGCTGTTTTCTAACTTTTGATCCATTTTCTCCCGTATTTCTTTAAGAGATTTATCTATGTGTTCCACTATCAGCATCCTGACCAGTGATTTTAGATCCAAATCTTGTTTTTCTGGTGTGTTGGTGTATCCAGGACTTCCTGATGTCAGCAAAATGGGTTCAGATGCTGCCATGCTGCCATGATTTCTGTTAGTAATGTTCCTACGTTTGCCTTTTGCCATCTGGTTATCTCTGGTGTTAGTTGGCCTTGTTGTCACTGGCTGGTGTTTGAACCTCCCATGAGGCTGGGCCCACCTGTTGGTTCACTATGGATGACCAGGCAACAAGATGGAGACCGCCACTGCAAGTGCTGAGAGGACCTCAGGGTAGGCAGTTCCCAACTGAGTTGGTGTGAGGCCTGGTGGCCGTGGAGATGTCCCGCTGAGCTGCCTGGGCACTGGCCACTGGAGAGAGCCTGGCAGGTTTCCACCCAAGTGATGGTAGTCACAGATTAAGTCTGCATATCTGGCCCTCTCTACTGGTTGACCTAGTGGCAAGATGGATACCACCGCTGCAAGTGCGTGGGAGGACCTCCGGGCAGGCAGCCCCCAGTCATGCTGGTGCACAGCCCAGTGGCCATGGTGATGTCCCGCCGAGCCGCCCCAGCCCTGGCTACTGGCGAGAGCCTGGCAGGTTTCCACCCGAGTGATGGTAGTCATAGATTAAGTCTGTATACCTG
This sequence comes from Apodemus agrarius, assembly GCA_964023405.1. Lineage (NCBI taxonomy): Eukaryota > Metazoa > Chordata > Mammalia > Rodentia > Muridae > Apodemus > Apodemus agrarius. The sequence goes on along the minus strand of OZ030006.1, from coordinate 83,352,049 downwards.
GGCCTCTCTACAGGTGGCATGGTGGCAAGATCCCCATCTTTTTTATATAGGCCAAATAATGTCTAGTGAGATGTAGGGATAACCATTACCTATGCAAATCTTTAATACTTGATGCTGGCATTGAGTTCTGTAATTCCTCTGGGAGTATGTTCTATTTTGGCAGATATTTGAATAGTGATTCCTGCTTTTGTCCTGGTTGCATTCAACTGGAGTACTCTTGCCTATCAGTTTGCTCAAGGCTACTGCCTGTCTTTTGAAACTGTGTTTCTTGTAGCCAGCAGAGAACTGGATTTTGGTTTTGATCCATTCATTCACTCTCTGAATTTTGATAGGTGAATTGAGGCCATTCATATGTGAATTATTTTTGAAATGTGTGTGTGTGTTAGTTGTAGGCACTATGTTGTTGATTTTTGGTGTTGTGAACTTAGTGGTAATTTTTGTTTTGATAATTATGGCTTCATATTTCCCCTCAGATTCTTCACTATGCTGAATCCTATCTTAAGCCCCAAATAATGCTTCCTGTATTACAGAGGGTTTAGTTTGTGAAATATATTTTTGTTAGGCCTTCTATGTTGTAGAAAACTGTTCTTCCTTCATCCATAGAAGTAGAATTGCTGGGCATATCATTTTAGATTTATTGCCACTAAGGACTTGGTATGTACTGCTGCAGGCACTTCTGGCTTTGAAAGTTTACCTTGGACCACCATCTTTGCTCCTAGATGGACCAGACAGGCAACACCAGGTACACAGAAATATCCTGAGTTTAACATCACACTCAAGGCCTGGGCAGCTCTGCAGGTCATCCTTGTGCCAGCACTGTTGTGGGACATTTGCCCTGCAGAATGATCAGCACTTGGAAGGGGTACCCGCAGCTTCCACATTCTTTGCTCCAAGATGGACCAGACAGAAAACCCCAGGTACACAGAGAAAACCCGAGTGTAACATTGCTTGGGACAAGGCACACCAGGACTCCAACAGCACTCAAGAGTAAGGCAGAACATCAGCAATCTGTGCCAGGTGAAACCTAGTCATCCAGAGGTGCAGAAATAGCCTTACAGGCTCACAGGAGGTTCAAGCACCAGCCAGTAACAACAGGACGAACTAATGCCAGAGATAACCAGATGGCAAAAGGCAAATGTAGAAACATTACATACAGAAATCAAGGCAATAAGGCAGCATCAGAAGCCAATTCTATGACACCAGAAAGTCCTGGATACCTCAACACACCAGAAAAACAAGAACTGGATTTAAAATCACATATCATGATGCTATTAGAGGATTACAATAAAGACATAAATAAATCTATTAAAGAAATATAGGAAAACATGAATATACAAGAAGCCTACAGAACTCCAAACAGACTGGACCTGAACAGAAATACCTCCTGTCACATAATAAAAAAAAAAAAAAAAAAAAAAAAAAAAACACCTTATAGCAGCGGTCGCAGTCGGTCTCCATGTTGCCACCAGGACACCGCTAGAGAGGCCCAGGTAGACGGACTCAATCAGGGGCTACCATCGCTCAGGAGGATCCGCCAGGCTCTCCCCACTAACCAGGGCAAGGGTGGCGGCTCACGGGACATCTCCACGCCCTCCGGCCTTGCACCAACTCAGTTGGGAACCACCTTCCCTGAGGTCCCCTCAGCACTCACAAAGGCAGTCCCTTTCTTGCAGCCTGGTCATCAGTAGAGAAACAACAGGTGGGCCCAGCCTCACAGGAGGTTCAAACACCAGCCAGTGACAACAAGGCCAACTAACGCCAGAGATAACCAGATGGCAAAAGGAAAACATAGGAACTTTACTAACAGAAATCAAGGCAGCATGACAGCATCTGAACCCATTTTGCTGACAACAGGAAGCCCTGGATACGCCAACACCCCGGAAAAACAAGATTTGGATCTAAAATCACTGGTCAGGATCCTAGTAGCAGAACACATAAAATACAGGAGAAAATGGATCAAAAGTAAGAAGCCTTTACAAGGCAAACACAAAAACCACTTAAAGAAATTCAGGAGAATATGGATCAAAAAACAGAAGCCAATAGGAGGAAATACAAAAATCACTTAAAGAAATACAGAAGAATGTGGGTCAACAAGTAGAAGCTATGAAAGAGGAAACACAAAAATCTCTTAAAGAATTACAAGAAAACACAATCAAGCAAGCGTGAGATCTGACTGAGCATGTCCACCCAGGTTCTAAAAACAGAAGTAGAAACAACTTAGAGAAAAAAAAAGAAACAACTAAGAAATTGCAAAGGGAAACAACATTGGAGATAGAAAACCTTGGGAAGAAATCCAAGATATTCTATGATAAAACCAAATTTACACAATATCTTTTCACAAACCCAGCCCTACAAAGGATAATAGGTAGAAACCACCAATACAAGAAGGGAAACTACACCCAGGAAAACGCTTCTTTCATCAAGCCCAAAAGAAGATAACCAGTCAAATATAAAAATAACATCAAAAATAACGCAAAGTAATAATCACTACTCCTTAATATGACTTAACATCAATGGATTCAATTCCCCAATAAAAAGATATAGACTAACAGACTGGATACATAAACAGGACCCTACATCTTGCTGCTTACAAGAAACACACCTCTAGGTCAAAGAAAACACTACCTCAGAGTAAAAGGCTGGAAAACAATTTTACAAGCAAATAGTCTTAGGAAACAAACCGGTGTAGCCATCCTAATATTAGATAAAATTGACTTTCAACCTAAAGTCATCAAAAGAGAAATGGAATGACACTTTTACTGGTCAAAGGAAAAATACACCAAGAAGAACTCTCCATTCTGAACATCTATGCTCCAAATGCAAGGGCACCCTCATTCATAAAAGAAACTATACTAAAGCTGAAAGCACACATTACACCTAACACAATAATTGTGGGCAACTTCAACACTCCCCTCTCCTCAATGGACAGATCAGGAAAACAGAAGCTAGACAGGGACACAGTAAAACTAATTGAAGCATTGGACCTATTGGATTTAACAGATATATACAGAACATTTCATCCTAAAGCAAAAGAATATACCTTTTCTCAGCACCCCATGGTACATTCTCCAAAATCAATCATATAATTGGTCACAAGCCAGACCTCAACAAATTTAAGAAGATCAAAATAATCCCATGCCTCCTATCAGATCACTATGGAATGAGAGTGGTCTTCAATAGCAAAACAAAACAAAACAAAACAAAAACAAAAACAAAAACAAAAACAAAAAAAAACCAACAACAACACAAAGCCCAGGTACACATGGAGCCTGAAGAATGCTCTGCTCAATGACCCAAGAGGTCAAGGAAGAAATAAAGAAAGAAATCAAAGACTTTTTAGAATTTAATGAAAATGAAAGCACAAAGTACCCAAATTTATGGGACACAATGAAAGCAGTGCTCAGAGAAAAACTCATAGCCCTGAGTGCCTCCAAAAAGAAACTGGAGAGAGAGCATACACTAACAGCTTAACAGCACACCTGAAAACCCTGGAACAAAAAGAAGCTAAGTAGAAGGAGGAGTAGAAGACAGGAAATCATCAAACTCGGGGCTGAAATCAATCAAGTGGACACAAAGAGGACCATACAAAGAATCAACAAATCCAGGAGCTGGTTCTTTGAGAAAATCAACAAAATAGATAAACCCTTAGCCAGACTAACCAAAGGGCACAGAGACAGTATCCAAATTAACAAACTTAGAAATAAAAAGGGAAATATAACAACAGAAACAGAGGAAATTCAAAAAATCATCACATCCTACTACAAAAGTCTATACTCAACACAACTAGAAAATCTGGAGGAAATGGAAAATTTCCTAGAGAGATACCAAATACCAAAATTAAATCAGGATCAAATAGATCAACTAAACAGTCCCATAACCCCTAAAGAAATAAAACAGTTATAGAAAGTCTCCCAACCAAAAAATGCACAGGACCAGATTGTTTTAATGCAGAATTCTATCAGGCCTTCAAAGAAGACCTAACACCAATACTCTTAAAATTATTCCACAAAATAGAAACAGAAAGAACACTAGCCAACTCATTCTACAAAGCCACAATTACACTTATACCAAAACCACACAAAGATCAAACAAAGAAGGAGAACTACAGGCCAATGTCTCTTATGAATATTGACACAAAAATAGTAAATATAATTCTTGCCAATCGAATCCAAGAACATGTCAAAACCATTATCCACCATGATCAAGTAGGCTTCATCCCAGGGATGCAGGGATGGTTCAATATACAGAAATCCATTAATGTGATCCACTACATAAACAAACTTAAAGAAAAAAAACACATGGTTATTTCATTAGATGCCGGAAAAGCATCCTTTTCATGCTAAAAGTCTTGGAAATAGGAATTCAAGGCCCATAACTAAACATGGTAAAAGCAATATACAGCAAACCATTAGCCAAAATCAAATTAAATGGAGAGAAACTTGAAGCAATCCCACTAAAATCAGGGACTAGGCAAGGCTGCCCTGTCTCTACATATCTTTCAATATAGTGCTTGAAGTTCTAGCTAGAGCAATTAGACAACATAAGGAGGTCAAAGGGATACAAATTGGAAAGGAAGAAGTCAAACTATCACTATTTGCAGATGATATGATAGTATACTTAAGCGACCCAAAAAACTCCACCAAAAAACTCCTACAGCTGATACACAACTGCAGCAAAGTGGTTGGTTATAAAATCAACTCAAGCAAGTCAGTAGCCTTCCTATACTCAAAGGATAAGCAGGCTGAGAAAGAAATTAGGGAAATGACACCCTTCACAATAGCCACAAACAATATAAAGTATCTTGGTGTGACTCTAACCAAACAAGTGAAAGATCTATATGACAAGACCTTCAGGACTCTGAAGAAGGAAATCGAGGAAGACCTCAGAAAATGGAATAATCTTCCATGCTCATGGATTGGCAGGATTAATATAGTAAAAATGACCATCTTAACAAAAGCAATCTACAAATTCAATACAATGCCCATCAAAATCCCAACTCACTTCTTCACAGAGTTAGAAAGAGCAATTATCAAATTCATCTGGAATAACAAAAAACCCAGGATAGCTAAAACTATTCTCTATAGTAAAAGAACTTCTGGTGGAATCAATATCCCGAACCTCAAGCAGTACTACAGAGCAATAGTGATAAAAACTGCATGGTATTGGTACAGTGACAGACAGATCACTGGAATAGGATTGAGGACCCAAAAATGAACCCACACACCTATGGTCACCTGATCTTTGACAAAGGAGCTGAAACCATCGGTGGGAAAAAAAATAAAGCTGTTTCAACAAATGGTGCTGGCTCAACTAGAAGTCAGCTTGCAGAAGAATGTGCATTGATCTATTCTTATCTCCTTGTACTAAGCTCAACTCCAAGTGGATCAAGGACCTCCACATAAAACAAGACACACTGAAACTATTAGAAAAGAAACTGGGGAAGAACCTGGAGGACATGGGCACAGGGGAAAAGTTCCTGAACAGAACACCAATAGCTTATGCTCTAAGATCAAGAATTGACAAATGGGACCTCATAAAATTACAAAGTTTCTGTAAGGCAAAGGACACTGTCAGGACAAAACAGCAACCAACAAATTGGGAAAAGATCTTCACCAACCCCACATCCGACAGAGGGCTAATATCCAATATATACAAAGAACTCAAGAAGTTAGACCCCAAAGAACCAAATAACCTTATCAAAAATGGGGTACAGAGCTAAACAAAGAATTTTCACCAGAAGAAATTTGGATGGCTCAGAAGCACCTTAAGAGATGTTCAACATCATTAGTCATCAGGGAAATGCAAATCAAAACAACCCTGAGATTCCACCTCACACCAGTCAGAATGGCTAAGATTAAAAACTCAAGGGACAACAGGTGCTGGTGAGGATGTGGAGAAAGAGGAACATTCCTCCACTGTTGGTGGGATTGCAAGATGGTACAACTGCTCTGGAAATCAGTCTGGTGGTTCCTCAGAAAATTGGGCATGACACTTCCAGAGGACACTATCATACCACTCCTGGGCATTTACCCAGAGGATTCCCATGCATACAATAAAGGCACAAGCTCCACTATGTTCATAGCAGCCTTATTTAAAATAGCCAGAAGCTGGAAGGAGCCCAGATGTCCCTCAAAGGAGGAATGGATACAGAAAATGTGGTATATTTATACAATAGAATACTACTCAGCAATTAAAAATAATGAATTCATGCAATTTGTAGGCAAATGGTTGGATCTGGAAAATATCATCCTAAGTGAGTTAACCCAATCACAAAAGAATACACATGAACTACAATCACTGATAATGAGCCCAAAAGCTCTAAATACTCAAGGCACAATTAACAAATCAAAAGATTCCCAAAAAGAAGGAAGGAGACGACCCTGGTTCTGAAAAGACTGGATCCAGTTTTGTAGGAGAGTATCAGAACAGAGAAATGGGGGGGTGGTTGGGGAATGGGCGGAGGGAAGAGGACTTATGGGACATATGGTGAGGGGGGAACTGGGAAAGGGGAAAGCATTTGGAATGTAAACAAAGAATATAGAAAATATAAATAAATAAATAAATAAATAAATAGATAGATAAATAAATAGATAAATAAATAGATAAATAAATAAATGGAACTGGGGAAGACCCTGGAGGACATGGGCACAGGGGGAAAGTTCCTGAATGGAACACGAACAGCTTATGCTCTAAGATCAAAAATTGACAAGTGGGACCTCATAAAAGTACAAAGTTTCTGTAAGGCAAAGGACACTGTCAGAAGGACAAATCGACAACCAACAAATTGGGAAAAGATCTTCACCAACCCCACATCTGACAGAGGGCTAATATCCAATATATACAAAGAACTCAAGAAGTTAGACCCCAAAGAACCAAAGAACCTTATTAAAAAATGGGGTACAAGAAGTTGGAAGGAGCCCGGATATCCCTCAAAGGAGGAATGGATACAGAAAATGTGGTATATTTATACAATGGAATACTACTCAGCAATTAAAAATAATGAATTCATGCAATTTGTAGGCAAATGGTTGGATTTGGAAAATATCATCCTAAGCGAGTTAACACAATCACAAAAGAATACACATGAAATGCAATCACTGATAAGTGGATATTAATGAGCCCAGAAGCCCTAAATACTCAAGGCACAATTAGCAAGTCAAATGATTCCCAAGAAGAAGAAAGGAGAGGACCCTGGGCCTGAAAAGATTGGATCCAGTTTTGTAGATCCAGAACAGAGAAATGGGGGGGGGGGGTGATTGGGGAATAGTTGGGGAGAGAGGACTTATCGGACGTATGGGGGGGGGACTGGGAAAGGGGAAAGCCTTTGGAATGTAAATAAAGAATATAGAAAATAAAATTTAAAAAGAAGTAACAGGAATATACACCAAAATTATTGATAAATTTTGATTTAAAAATAAATTTGTCCTTTATTCTGTTTTCATAAAAGCCAAAAGAAGTAATTTTCTTGGGTAACTTCATGGTCTAAGTTTCTTTTTTACTTTCTTTTTTGTCCTTTAGAGGATCAGTCTCTATCTATCTATCTATCTATCTATCTATCTATTTATCTATCTATCATCTATCTACCTATCATCTATTTATCACATTTTTAATCTATATATCAGATCTATCATCTATCTATTAATATAATCTTCATTTCCTTTTATAATTATCTGATATATTGACATGAAAAATATATAATTTTTGAATATATATACATTCAACAAAATATCTTAACCTTATTTGCTCACATATACTGTGTCTGATAAATCTAATTAAATGTGAAAAAGAGAACAAATTAAAGGAAATGTAGATAAAATATTTACTTCAGCAATTACAGGTAAAATCATTTTATTTAAATAACATGCATAAAAGATAAACAAACCATTACCCCCAGAGCTCCCAGGGACTAAACCACCAACCAAAGAGTAGACATGGAGGGACCCATAGCTCCAGCTGCATGTGTAACAGAGGATGGCCTTGTTGGACATCAGAAGGAGGAGAGAAACATGGTCCTGAGAAGATTTGATGCCCCAGTATGGGGGAATAACAGGACAAGGAAGCAGGAGTGGGTGGGTGGGTGAGCAGGTGGAGGGGACTGGGGATAGTGTGTTTTCAGGGTGGATAAAACAGGAAAGGGGTTGTAAATAAAGAAAATATCTAATAAAAATGATAATTTTATAATATTAAAAAAGGGAGTACAGAGCTAAACAAAGAATTTTCACCAGAAGAAATTCAGATGGCTGAGAAGCATCTTAAGAGATGTTCAACATCATTAGTCATCAGGGAAATGCAAATCAAAACAACCCTGAGATTCCACCTCACACCAGTCAGAATGGCTAAGATTAAAAACTCAAGAGACAACAGGTGCTGGCGAGGATGTGGAGAAAGAGGAACATTCCTCCACTGTTGGTGGGATTGCAAAATGGTAAAACCACTCTGGAAATCAGTCTGGCGGTTCCTCAGAAAATTGGGCATGACACTTCCAGAGGACCGTGTCATACCACTCCTGGGCATATACCCAGAGGATCCCCCTGCACACAATAAAGACACATGCTCCACTATGTTCATAACAGCCTTATTTATAATAGCCAGAAGCTGGAAGGAGCTCAGATGTCCCTCAAAGGAGGAATGGATACAGAAAATGTGGTATATTTATACAATGGAATACTCAGCAATTAAAAATAATGAATTCATGCAATTTGTAGGCAAATGGTTGGATCTGGAAAATATCATCCTAAGTGAGTTAACCCAATCACAAAAGAATACACATGAAGTGCAATCACTGATAAGTGGATATTAATGAGCCCAGAAGCTCTGAATACTCAAGGCACAATTAGCAAATCAAAAGATTCCCAAGAAGGAAGGAAGGAGAGGACGCTGGTACCAAAAAGACTGGTTCCAGTTTTGCAGGAGTGTACCAGAACAGAGAAAGGGTTGGGGGGAATGGATGGGGAATGGGCGGGGGTATGAGGAAAAGGACTTATGGGACATATGGTGAGGCAGAACTGGGAAAGGGGAAAGCCTTTGGAATGTAAACAAAGAAAATAGAAAAGAGAAGAAAAATAAATAAATGCACATCAATGGGAGGAAAGGCCTTTGGTCCTGTGAAGGCTCAATTCCCCAGTATAGGGGAATGTCTGTCGGGACAGGAAAGTGGGAGTGGGTAGGTTAGGGAGCAAGGGGAAGAGGATAGGATGGGGGGTGTTGGAGGGGAAATGAGGAAAGGGGATAACATTTGAAATGTAAATAAACAAAATATCTAACAAGAAAATACACAAGCTGAACCCAAGTACCAGGAAGGATCCTAGGGCTTGTCTTTGGCCCATATGCAAGTGGTACTCCCTACCTACTGCCTAGCAACAATTAATCAAAGATTAGTCTGATTAGTCTTAGATGTATTTTCACACTGTTTGGGATTGTTCCCAGTCTTGCTTCAGAATACCCAGACGTCTGCTTACAACAGTCATTCTATTAGCTTCTTCCCAGCCTAGATCCCCTCACTTGCTCCCATTTCCTTAAAAACCTTGTCCTGCTGAGGGTTTGAGGCTGCTCCAACTTCCCATCCTGCTGTGCCAGGAAAACCCAGACTAGAGCTTGTAATAAGGAGACCCTAGTACAAGTGCATCAAAAATGGTCCACTGGTGGTCATTTGCAGTTCCTAAATGCTTCTTGGCATAACAATACATCTCCCTAAAAAGGGGAAATGGAATAGATAGTTATGAATGGATGGGGGGCGGGGGCTGAAGCACAAGTACAAACTGGGAGGAATAGGAGAAGTAGAAACCCTAATCAGAACATATTACTAGAATGTTGAAATGATGAAGTGTGGTGGTAAACACTTGTGATCCATGAACTGGAGAGGTGAAAGCAGAAGAATCCCTGAGACTGCCATCTTGGTCCAGGTCACAGAGAGAGTTGCCCTACAAGACACCAGATGAATGGAAAAAGAAGAACAACAGCCAGCATTACCTCCTTGCCTCTATGTGTACATATACACACATGCTTCAGCTGTGCATATACACATACATAAATGCATACAGATACACAATAAACACATTGTACAACTTGAATGTGTATATAAAACATCTTAGTTCCCATTAATATTTCAATGAGTAGACAAAAAGAATAGATAAAATAAACAGGCACATCACATTTTCATAAGAAATGCATTAAATAAATGTGGTTAAGGTGGAAACAAAAAATTCACTTTATTTTTATGGATCCACATAAATTGTGATTCATGAAAACATAAACCTACAACAAAATATTTAAATTATTTTTGATTAATTAATGTAACTTAAAAACAAAAGAAAGCAACTGAAAGAGTCAGGTGCAGATATTCGCACCCAAACAAAGCCAGAAACAACTGACCCATACTGTTGAATTAGGGAAGCCTGAATGAAGCTGAGGGCAACCCTGTAGGAGGACCAACAGTCTCAATTAATCTGGACCCCCAAGATCTCTCAAAAACTGGACCATCAAGCAGGCAGCATACACCAGCTGATATGAGGCCCCCAACACACATGCAGTAGAGGACTGCCGGGTCTGTGTTCATTCAGAGATGATACACCTAACCCTCAAGAGACTGGAGGCCCCAGGGAGTTTAGAGGTCAGGTGGGGTAGGGGGTGGGAACGTCCACGTGGAGACAGGGGGAGGGGAGAAGGTATGGGATGTGGAACAGTCGGAAGGTAGACAGGGGTTGGCCTGGTGAGGAATAAAATATGGAGTGTATGAAAATAATTAATAAAAAATTATTTACAAAAGGCTACTTTGTCAGGACAGGAAAAAAGAAAGTTTGAAAGTGAATATCAGTGAGGATATTCCTTTGAATAACCTCAGCATCAAAGCAAAATTTACTATATAAAGTAAAAAGGAGAAAGAGAAATCATAAGGAAGTATCAATTTATTGTGTACAATTAACTTAAGAACTCTCTACTATTTGAAGACAGAAGGGTCATAAGAATGTATATGTGTGATAACACAAATTTTATGTAAATCATAAGAAGAATCTTGCTTTGCTACTTGAGTCATTAAAGTTTAAAGACCTGTATTTTGTTTGGAAACAAAATGACTGGTTGACACTGGATGATTCTTTATACCCAGAAGAAAGTCCAACTCCAGCAGATGCCATGACATCTTCTGACCTCTGTGGATGCCAGAAATGCAGACATGCATGCACTCTGGCACAACACTTAATCACATAAATGAACAAATTAATAGCATTATAATGAAGAGAAAAAACATCTTTTTAAGAACATATGGTAGCATTTTGACTGCAAGTCTTTCAGCATAATGATTATTCTGTTGTCAATGCTGATTTGTACCAAAGGAGTAATTGTGGGATAGGCATTCATCACAAACTTCTGAACAGTCAGGATGACTGGGTCATACCTCCATAACAAGAATGAGGTCATTGTGATGATGAAGTCTACCCAATACATGACCACAAAGAAAACCACCAGCAACAAGATAATCTGGGTGGCCCTTTTCTCAGGGGATGCTCTGAGCTGGCTGATACTATGAAGATGCTTGCATTGCCTCTGATGTCTGAACAAGATAATCACCATGTATGTGCTTGTGGTCAGCATGACTCCTACAAGAAACACATCCCTGGAAGTTGTCACTGTTAAAATCACTCCTCTGATGACATAGTTCATGGGTAAGAGTGAGCAAAATCTTCTGACATTCATCTGGCTGGTCTCACTCACATTGGTATAAGCACCAACATAGAAGATCCGGTTACTACTAAAGGATATATTGAAAGACCAAATACATAAGAAAGCATATATCATGTATCTTTTTAGTTTTTGTTTAAATTTTGCCAACAGTGAAGTACTGGGACTGATAGTGACAGCCTGGACCACACTCAGGAGGCAGGTGATGCAGATAGAGAGGCCTCTCATCACCCTGCTTATATAAAAAGTTGCCTTACATTTGAAGTCATTCTCAACGTTCAGAATCTCAAATAAGTCTGAAAGCCAAATATCCCCTGCAGTGAGGAACATTGTTATGTGAACGAAGGTCAGTTGACAGGAGATCAGGTCCGTGGGCTTAGGTCTGTGACCTATGATGATGAAAATATAGAAACAAAAAAGAAACATATTGGCTAGGACTCCAAGCCCAGATTGGAAATAAAGGACATTCTTGAGTGAGAACATAAGTGGAGAGTGTGTTCAACTTAAGAAAATAGTAGAAGTTTATTTCACATATCTGAAAAAAAATACAGCATACATCAAGTTTGTGATAGACTGGCTGTATTTTCATTGTATTTTCTATGCTAATTCTTGAATGGCCTGTCTCTTTAACATTTGATCTTCCAGATTGCACATCATAGGCTACATTTCTATGTCGTCCATGTATCTGCTGTATATATAGATAATTACAGATAATAAATACAATCACAGTCATATCTATACAGAATGCCCAGTTTGTGGACCTGTATTACACCCAAGTCTCATGTCTTAGAAGTCCAATCCTATTGATTTAATTGCCTAATTTCTTATTAACTGCTAGAACATAGTTAATAGCATAGAACATTAAGCATATTTGTACAACTGAAAAGAGTTACATTAATCTGGAAAATATTCAGAAGAGAAATTGAAAATAATAGGTTAGTCATTCTCATATTCTATAATTTTACTGTGCTCTATTTTACAACTAATCCATGCTTTGACTCATAATTCTAATGTAATCACAGTGATATTTCATGGTAATCTCACTGGTTTAACCAACTAATTGTCTTTCTCAATGTCTGCTTTAATGTTCCATTTTCCAAGAAATCTTACATCTCCAGAATCTGAATTAAAGTGTGAGATACAACTGGAAACCATTACTTTACTTTCCATACCCTATGACCATTAATTCTGGTTCTAAGTGGCCCTAGGCCTCTGCCACTTTATACCCCATTCCATCACCTTTTCTGAAATTTCAGATTTAAAGAACTAACTCCCAGCTACCAAGATAAAAAGTATTTTTTTCTTAAGAAGAGCAGTGTCATTAGTTAATAGAATGAGTAGTCATGGCTTTTCAGAAATCCATGTTGATATCTTACCTACCTACCTCTTTCTTCTGTATTTATCCCCCTTCACCCTCTAAGAAGCCACCCTTTACCTAGTTCACTGAGGAGTTCATTTGTACTGATAGTCTGCTTGTTTTGCTTCCATCCTACCCCATATGGTCATTGCTCTCTATTGCTTTCATGGTTTCTGTAGTTACTACAGACTACATATATATCCCCAATAAATCAGAACTTGGGACGCTAAGACAAACACTATTATCAACACAGTATAACAAACATGAACTCACTGAAGATAAACAGATGATAGTGATCCTGTTTGTATATTTCTTTTTCAAAACATACTCCTTCCCATACAATAGAAAACAAGATCCCCAGTATTACCAGACATCATCAGAACCCACACACTTTTCACAGTTTCACTCAACAGTCTTACATTTAGTGCCAATGTTGGTTATTTGACATGGTGACCAGTATCAACTTATTATTGAATTAATTTAATTCATTACATTAAATCAGCTCATGATAGAGAAATAAAAACGACTACACTGAGTCAGATTCTTGTGAAAAGAAAGTGTCCAAATATATTGTCAAGTTTATGCATATATTCCACATTGTTTAGGCACATGCATGTATGTATGGAAATAATTCAGAAGTTAGTGCCTGGGGCTATCCTGTAACTTTTAAAGGACTATGAAACAATAAGTCACCCATTTAATATTTACATTATTTCATACCTAAAAGCTTAATCTAGTAAAGGAATGGATTCTTCCAAATTACAAGAGATGAACACCTAATTCTCTCACCAACAGACATTTATAGTACCTGCACAGTGGTGTTCTGTTTATTAAAGCCCCAGGATTAAAGCTCCAAGATTTACCTCAGTGAGCAAAAGCATGTTTTGCTTTTGGAAAGACCCAAGTTTGATTATCAGCATTGACATGGTGGCTTGTGACTATATGTGACTCGGGTTGAAGGGGTACAACCTCTTTATGGATAGGCACACAAGAGGGAGAGAGATACTATATCTAGGTAAAATATACATATACATGTACATTAGACATAGACATATGATAGACAAAGACATAGACATAGGATAGACATAGACATATAAAATAAGAAAACAAAATAAACCTCCAGGAGAATACATAATTACTACCTTAGTTTGTTAACTATAAGAACCTTAGTCCAATTCTAATTTTAAACCCACAAATGGACAAACCATATACATATAATTTACTATTAATTAAACTTCAATAATTTATTAACATAAGCACAAGTATAATTAATATAAAAAGATGATAATATAATTAGGTAAAATATAGTAATGCAAAATGTTTTTATGCCAAAAATACGCACTTCAACCTCTCTACTTCATGTCCATTGCATTGTAAATGTTTACCCTATACAGAAGAAAACCCACCTTCTAATTCATAAATTGTCATTTTTATTTGAGGCTCACTGGAGCTGAGGGTTGGTGAAAAAAGACCATAGCTCTCATGAGTGCAAACTGATTTCTTACTATGGATACATACTGAGAAAAATCATCTTTTATTTAAAAAGGAAATTGGAGTTTTGGTGGCTTCCACATTAGTTTAAGTTGCAATATTTTGTTTTAAGTATTGAAACCCAGAGTATATTCATAGACATTTACAATACCAGAGAATCCAAAAGATGAAGTAGTCTGCAGCCATGTGTCTGAAGAAGCAGATAACAGAAGTGGGGAGAGGAAGAGACACAGAGACAGAGTAAGAAAGTAGTAAATGCATCTTCATGTACAGCTCTATACTCTCCCATGAGCAATCACTTCATCTCTTCCTTATCACAGTATTTGATTTTGGAACAGTTTGTTTTATGCACATATAGTATAGCACATATATCTTTGCATTCTGTTTGTGAAGACTTAATAATACAGGGAACGAAGAAGTATAGTATATCAAAAGTATCATTTTTATTTTAAGCTTCACAACATTTAGTGAGTAATGCCCTAAGCAGTATGACTGCTCAGAGAGGACAGAAAGTGAGTGTGTAACTTTCAGGTAACAAATGAAATTGTTGGCTGATGTACTGTCTACTGTCAATGTTTCTTTAGACACATGAATGCAGATTTCTTAGTCTTTTGTTCTGGATAAATATAATGATGATGGTTTCTCCACTATTTTAAATGCTTGTGAATATACTCTGGGTGTTAGTATTGACAACTAAATATTGCAACTTAAACTAATGTGGGAACCACCAAAACTGCAAATTTCTATTAAATAAAATAATAAATTAAATAAATGAAGGTATTTTTAGGAAAGAGCAAAAGTGAAAGAACATAACGTTCAAATTATAAATGGTTACAAAATATAGAATGCCAGCAAGAATACTTAATAATTTTTAATAAAGTTAAGAATTCATAGCTCTTACCTGATACTCTCAAATAATTTAAATCTGTGAATTGTTATTTGGAAATTGAATTTAGCACAGGTGAAACTGAAAGCACACAAATGATGAGTAAAATATCATAATCTCACAGTTACCACCCATTTCCCTTGAGATGAAGCAAGAGCAGAAGGAATGTCACTGTAGAGACTGCAAGTAAGCAAGTAGTCGTATGCAGAGCTTCAGCACAGCTGCATGATATAACTTTGGAAAAGATATGACAGTGTTCACTAAAAATGTGTGTGTGTGTGTGTGTGTGTGTGTGAGAGAGAGAGAGAGAGAGAGAGAGAGAGAGAGAGAGAGAGTAGATTTTAACAAGCTATTGTAATTTGCAACTGTTGGAGGAAACTTTAGTGATTTTGACTTGAAATAGTTTTATAGTATTCAAGAATTGTAAATATAATTCTCACTGCTGATGAAAGTCTTACTCAATATTGTTCAGCTTTAGTGCTGCAAGGTTTCATTTAGAAAACCTGAATTAATAAAAAGAAATTCTTTTTCATAAAATGACTAGAAATCCTACTGAAAATTACATTTGAGTAAGGATAATTCATTTGAGTAAGGATAATAAATGAGGAGAGATCTCCAAATATTTTTGAAGTGCCTATAAAATACCTGTATTATGAGAAATCATTTCAATAGATTAAACAAATCTATGTAAAAAGTTTAAAATTTGAGAAAAGAGTAAAATGGAAAATACAAAATACAAATAGAATTCATCGATATTATAAACCAACCCCTGAAAGAGAGTAAATAGTTGTCACTTGGTTTTTACTCTCTAAGATACTTCAGGAGTTTTGTTATCAGTGAGTATAATCAGTGTTCTTTTATAAATCAATGCACGGATATTCTTAAGTCTACAAGCATCTCTGGTTTACTTATGATTCAATATAGCTGAGAAGTAAAATTGTAAGCATAAAATTCTCTAATAATTTATTACAGAATCCTGATTCATTTTACCACTTACTACTCTCACTATAATGAAAAGAACTTACAAAAAAGTAAAAGAAAAAAGAATCACTCACCGTCTGGGCCTCCCATAAACATCCTTGAAGAATGAGGCATTAAGAAGTAGTTATATGAAAGAAATGTCATCAGCTCATCTCCCTCTAGACCCATAGTTATCATTTCATCTGGAGAAGGTACTTCTGGTCTTGACATTGTTATGAAGTGGAACCATCAAATGGAAAAGTGAACTTCCAAATTCCAGGAGAACAGTAGAATAGAAACAGCTGAGCTCTGGGTTTCCCATGTGTGAGATATTCTCTTCAAGCCATAATTGATGTGTACATTAACTAATTCCAGTCCTTGTAAACAAAAGAGTAATAATATCCCATTAAAAAGAAGTAGAATAAAAATTTATATTCCCCTAGGTATCCATCCTGTTTTGAAAACATTCATGGTAACTTCCATACATATATAACAATGGCTTTAATATCTCAGCAAGAAATTAACAGTTCTTTTGATAAAATTAAGAAAATGTCACCTCCTCCAAACACAGTAAGGTTAAGGAATTTTTCTTACAAAGCACACACACATTAATGGTATAGTCAATAGAACTCAGGCTGTGGGACTGTAAATACAGTTAGCCAAGTGTATGCCTAGAAAGTATTGTGGATATGAGACAACATAAAATAAATCAAATCTTCAAATTACATTCAGAGATGACAGAGATGAATTCCACATCTATGGCAAACACAAGAATTTCAATATGATCATAGAAGAAAACTGTGCCAAAGACATAATAATTCAATTTAAGAAAACCTCAGAATGGAAAAAAAAACAGAAAAACTAAGGGCACAATCAAAATTTCCATGTGTCTTATATTTTTCTTTATGTTTTATTTTATTTCATCATTTTTTTACACTTCAAGTTTTATCCCCATCCCAGTCCTCCCACTGTTACCCATCACATACCTTCTCTCTTGATGAATCCATCCATCTCCACAAGGATGTACCCCTCCCTGGAAATCGGGTTGAAATGGACAATGTTCTAGATGGATGCCAAATGCCTAAGTTAAATCAGAATCAGATACACAATCTAAACATTCCCATAAACCCTAAAGAAATAGAGGCAGTCATTAAAAGTCTCCCAGCCAAAAAAAGTCCAGGACAAGAAGGGTTTAGTGCAGAATTCTATCAGACCTTAAAATAAGACCTAATACCAATACTTTCAAACTATTCTACAAAATAGAAACAGAAAGAATATGACGAATTCATTCTATGAAAACACAATTATGCTTATACCTAAACCACAAAAAGACTAACAAAGAAAGAGAACTTCAGAACAATTTCCCTTAAGAATACTGATACAAAAATATTCAATAAAATGCCCACAAACCAAATCCAAGAACACATCAAAATGATCATCCATCATTATCAAGTAGGCTTCATCTCAGGGATGTAGAAATGGTTCAATATGCAGAAATGTAAACTACTATATAAAAAAAACTCAAAGAGAAAAAAGAGACACAAGATCACCTAATTAGATGCTGAGAAAGCATTTGACAACATCTAACTTCCCTTCATGATAAAAGTCTTGGAAAGAACAGGAATTCAAGGTCCATACCTAAACATGGTAAAAACAATACACAGCAAACCAGTAGCCAACATCAAACTAAATGGAGAGAAACTTGAAGCAACCCACTAAAATCAGGGTCTACACAAGGTTGTCCAGTCTCTTGCTATCTATTCAATATAGTACTCGAAGTCCTAGCCAGAACAATTAGACAACAAAAGGAGGTCAAAGGGATATAATTGAAAAGGAAGAAGTGAAAATATCACTATTTACAGATGATGTAATAGTATACATGAGTGACCTCAAAAATTCCAGCAGAGAACTCCTAAACCTGATAAACAACTTCAGCATACTGGCTGGATATAAAATTAAACAAATAAGTAGCCTTCATCTACTCAAATGATAAACAGGCTGAGAAAGAAATTAGGGAAACAACACCCTCAATAATAGTTACAAAAAATATAAAAGACCCTGGTGTGACTCTAATCAAGCAAGGTAATGATTTGTATTTCAAGAAATTCAAGTCTCTGAAGAAAGAAATTGAAGATCTCAGAACATGGAAAGATCTCACATGTGGTGGATTGACAAGATTAACATAATAAAAATGGCCATCTTGCTGAAAGCAATCTACAGATTCAAAGCAATCCCTTTCAAAATTCCAACTCAATTCTTCATACAGTTGGAAAGAAAAATTTGCAAATTCATAGGAAAAACTATTCTCAAAAATAAAGAGCTTCCCAGTTTGTTCCATAGGGCAGCTGTGTTCCAGCAGCACACAGGGCATTTGGTAAAAAGCACCCCCACCTCTGGATGGCCATAGCCGCTGGCTGAGACTCACTATCCAACATCCACCAAAACCCACCCTCAATCCAGAATACCACTCCCTTTCCATCCCTTCGATCCCTCCCTCCTCATCTGCCATCACGTGCCCAATTCTTTCAATGTGGTAGACCCCTGCTAGTTCTGCCACAAGGAAGACCCTAATTTCCTGATACTTTCTAAAGAACAATCAGCACAGGGTATTTGAGAACCAGCAGCCTGCAGGGCATTTGACCCTTGGAAGGACTGCCACAAGGCTGACCCCATCTCCTTATACTTCCTGGAGAACCAGCTGTATGCAGGGCATTTGAGAGAAAGGGAAACCCAGGAGTACAGATACACAGGCCTGCAGGACAGAGAAGCCAAAGTCAGAGACAGCAAGAACAGCTAACAGCAGAGATAACTAGATGGCCAAAGGCAAATGCAAGATCATTACTAAGAGAAACCAAGGCAACACGACACCATCAGAACCCAGTTCTCCCACAACAGTAAATCCTGGATATTCCATCACATCATAAAAGCAAGAGCTGGATTTTAAATCCCATCTCATGATGCTGATAGAGGAATTCAAGAAGGACATAAATAATTCCCTTAAAGAAATAAAGGAGAACATGGGTCAACTGGTAGAAAAGCTTAAAGAGGAAACACAAAAATCCCTTCAAGAAATACAGGAGAGGGACCAGGGAGCCTAGAGACTCCGCAGGCTTCTGTGCATAGCCCATCAGGAGAGAGTCATTTCCCAGCAGGCTTTCACTTTTGGGCACAGAGGCTAACAGGAGGAACAAACTCCAGCCAGAGACAACAATACCAACTAGCACCGGGGATAACCAGATGGCAAAAGGCAAGCACAAAAACCAAACCAACAGAAACCAAGGCCACATGGCAACATCAGAACCCAGTTCTCTCACCACAGCAAGTCCCGGATACCCTAACACACCAGAAAAGCAAGAGTTGGATTTAAAATCATATCTCATGATGCAGATAGAGGGCTTCAAGAAAGATTTAAATACCTCCCTTAAAGAAATATAGGAGAACATCACTCAACAGGTAAAAGCCCTTAAAGAGGAAACATAAAAATCCCTTAGAGGAGTACAGGAGATCATGGGTCAACAGGCAGAAGCCCTTAAAGAAGAAACACAAAAATCCCTTAAAGAATTACAGGAAAACACAAACAATCAAGTGAAGGAACTGAACAAAAACATCCAGGATCTAAAAGTTGAAGTAGAGACAATAAAGAAATCACTAGGTGAGACATCTCTGGAGATAGAAAATCTTGGAAAGAATTCAGGAGTCATAGATGCAAGCATCAACAACAAAATACAAGTGATAGAAGAAAGAACCTCAGGTACTCAAGATACCGTAGAAAACATTGTCTCAACAGTCAAAGAAAATGCAAAATGCATAAAGCTGGTAACCCAAAACATCCAGGAACTCCAGGACACAATGAGAAGACCAAACCTAAGGATTATAGGTATGGATGAGAGTAAAGATTTACAACGTAAAGGGCCAGCAAATATCGTCAACAAAATTCTGGAATAAAAGCTCCCTAACCTAAAGAGAGAGATGCCCATGAACATACAAGAAGGCTTCAGAACTCCAAACAGACTGGACCAGAACAGAAAATCCTACCGGCACACAATAATCAAAACACCAAATTCACTAAACAAAAAAAGAATATTAAAAGCAGTAAGGGAAAAAGGGCAGGCTTATAAAGACAGACCTATCAGAATCACACCAGACTTCTCACCAGAGATGATGAAAGCTAGAAGATCCTGGGCAGACCTCATACAAACCCTAAGAGAACACAAATGCCAGCCCAGGCTGCTATACCCAGCAAAACTTTCAATCATCATAGATGGAGAAACCAAGAGAGTCCATGATAAAAAACAAAGTTGCACAGTATCTGTCCACAAATCCTACCCTACAAAGGATAATTGATGGAAAATGCCAACACAAGGAGGGAAACTACACCCTAGAAAAAGCAAGAAAGTAATTTTCCAACAAACCCAAAAGAAGATACCCACACAAACATAAAAATCACATCAAAAATGATAGGAAGCAACAATCACTATTCCTTAATATCTCGTAACAATGGACTCAACTCCCCAATAAAAAGACATAGACTAATGAAATTTTTCTCATGTAAACCTTAAATTTTATCAGAAAATGTTTGTAATTCCCCTTTTGATTAATTTAGTAATGTTTTTTATGTCTACCATTTTATCTGCATTATTTTCATGATAATCTATTTTAACATGTCTTTCTATATACTTCCTCCATTTTATAAATGTTTCTAATTCGACCTTCAATTGATTTAGAAAGAGTTTTTACATCAACCATATTTTATGTAAAATTTGCCATGAAATAGTCAATTTTTACGTGTTTGTCTATTAATTTCTTGAATTTTATCGGAAATATTTTCCATGTAAATCTTCAATGTTATCTGAAAATGTTTATAATTCCACCTTCAATCAACTTAGAATTATCTTTATGCCTATCATTTTATCTATATAATTTTCATGATAATCTTTAATTTTAACATGTTTTTCTATATATATCTGCAATTTTATCAGAAATAGTTTCCATGTAAATCTTCAAGTTTATCAGAAAATGTTTATGATTCCACTTTTAATCAACTTAGGAATACTTTTATGCCTACCATTATTATATCTATATAAAATTTTCCATGATAATCTTCAATTCTAACATGATTTTCTACATTTTTCTACAATTTTATAAGAAATATTTTCCATGTAAATCTTTGATTCTATCATAAAATGTTTCTATCCCATACTTCAATTAATTTAGCAATGTTTTACATATCTACCACTTTACTCCTTAATTTTCTATGAATATTGTCAATTTTAATGTGTTTATCTGAAACATATTCCATGTAAATCTTTAATTCTATCATAGAGTGTTTTTACTTCCCTTTACTTCTCTTTTTAATAAATAAAAAAAATAAAAATTAAAAATTTTAAAAATAAGAAAAAGAAATGCGGGAGAAGATGGGTCAAAAGGTAGAAGACTTTAAAGAGGCAACACAAAAATCCCCATAGGGAATTACAGGAGAACATGGGTCAACAGACAGAAGCCTTTAAAGAGGAATCACAAAAACCCTAAAAGAAACACAGGAGAACATGGGACAACTGATAGAAGCACTTAAAGAGGAAACACAAGAATCCCTTAAAGAATTTCAAGAAAACAAAAACGTTCAAGTGAAGGAATTGAAGAAAACAATCCAAGACCTAAAAATGGAAGTAGAAACAATGAAGAAATCAAAAAGTGAGACATCTCTGGAGATAAAAAACCTTGGAAAGAATTCAGGAGATGGACAAAACAAGACATTACATGACAAAAGAAATTTAAACAATATCTTCCCACAAATCCAGCTCAGTAAAGGATAATGGGTACAAAATACAAACACAAGGTAGGAAACAACACTGTAGAAAAAGCAATAAAGCAATCTTTCAACAAAGCCAACAGAAGATAGCTACACAAACAGATTTTCACCTTTTTCATTTTTTTATTTTTTTTATTTTCTATACTCTTTGTTTACATTCCAAAGGTTTTCCCCTTTCCCAGTTCCTCCCTCACCATATGTCGCATACGTCCTCTTCCCTCCACCCCTTCCCCAATCACCTCCCTGCCCCGATTTCTCTGTTCTCATACTCTCCTACAAAATTGGATCCAGTCTTTTCAGGACCAGGGTCCTTTCCTTCCTTCTTCTTGGGAATCTTTTGATTTGCTAATTGTGCCTTGAGTATTCAGAGCTTTTAGGCTCATTAATATCCACTTATCAGTGATTGCATTTCATATGTATTCGTTTGTGATTGGTTTAACTCACTTAGGATGATATTTTCCAGATCCAACCATTTGCCTACAAATTGCATGAATTCATTATTTTTAATTGCTAAGTAGTATTCCATTGTATAAATATACCACATTTTCTGTATCCATTCCTCCTTTGAGAGACATCTGGGCTCCTTCCAGCCAGCTCCTTCTGGCTATTATAAATAAGGCTGCTATGAACATAGTAGAGCGTGTGTCTTTATTGTATGCAGGGGAATCCTCTGGGTATATGCCCAGGAGTGGTATGACAGGGTCTTCTGGAAGCGTCATGCCCAATTTTCTGAGGAACCGCCATACTGATTTCCAGAGCAGTTGTACCATCTTGCAATCCCACCAACAGTGGAGGAGTGTTCCTTTTTCTCCACATCCTCACCAGTACCTGTTGTCCCTTGAGTTTTTAATCTTAGCCATTCTGTCTGGTGTGAGGTGGAATCTCAGGGTTGTTTTGATTTGCATTTCCCTGGTGACTAATGATGTTGAACATCTCTTAAGGTGCTTGTCAGCCATCCGAATTTCTTCTGGTGAAAATTCTTTGTTTAGCTCTGTATCCCATTTTTTGATAGGGTTATTTGGTTCTTTGGCGTCTAACTTCTTGAGTTCTTTGTATATATTGGATATTAGCCCTCTGTCGGATGTGGGGTTGGTGAAGATCTTTTCCCAATTTGATGGTTGCCATTTTGTCCACTTGACAGTGTCCTTTGCCTTACAGAAACTTTGTAATTTTATGAGGTCCCATTTGTCAAATCCTGATCTTTGACCATAAGCTATTGGTTTTCTGTTCAGGAACTTTCCCCCTGTGCCCATGTCCCCCAGGGTCTTCCCCAGTTTCTTTTCTATTAGTTTCAGTGTGTCTGATTTTATGTGGAGGTCCTTGATCCACTTGGAGTTGATCTTAGTACAACGAGATAAGAGTGGGTCAATTCACATTCTTCTGCATGTTGACCTCCAGTTGAACCAGCACCATTTGTTGAAAAGGCTATCTTTTTTCCACTGGATGGTTGTGGCTCCTTTATCAAAGATCAAGTGACCATAAGTCGGTGGGTTCAGTTCTGGGTCTTCAATTCTATTCCATTGATCTACTTGACTGTCGCTGTACCAATACCATGCACTTTTTAGCACAATTGCTCTGTAGTACTGCTTGAGGTCAGGGATATTGATTCCCCCAGAAGTCATTTTATTGTTGAGAATAGTTTTAGCTATCCTGGGTTTTTTGTTACTCCAGATGATTTTGAGAATTGCTCTTTCTAGATCTATGAAGAATTGAGTTGGGATTTTGATGGGGATTGTGTTAAATCTGTAGATTGTTGTGGGCAAGATGGTCATTTTTACTATATTGATCCTGCCAATCCAAGAGCATGGAAAATTTTTTTCATTTTCTGTGGTCTTCTTCGATTTCTTTCTTCAAGGACATGAAGTTCCTGTCATAAAGATCTCACTTGTTTGGTTAGAGTCATGCCAAGATACTTTATATTGTTTGTGGCTATTGTGAAGGGTGTTATTTCCCTAATTTCTTTCTCAGCCTGCTTGTCCTTTGACTACAAGAAGGCTACCGATTTGCTTGAGTTGATTTTATAACCAGCCACTTTGCTGAAGTTGTTTATCAGCTGTAGGAGTTCTCTGGTGGAGTTTTTTGGGTCACTTACATATACTATCATATCATCTGCAAAAAGTGATATTTTGACTTCTTCCTTTCCAATTTGTATCCCTTTGACTTCCTTTTGTTGTCTAATTGCTCTCGCTAGAACTTCAATTACTATATTGAAAAGATATGGAGAGAGAGGGCAACCTTGTCTAGTCCCTGATTTCAGTGGGATTGCTTCAAATTTCTCTCCATTTATTTTGATGTTGGCTACTGGTTTGCTGTATATTGCTTTTACTATATTTAGGTATGGGTCTTGAATTTCTGTTCTTTCTAGGACTTTTAGCATGAAAGGATGCTGAATTTTGTCAAATGCTTTTTCAGCATCTAATGAGATGATCATATGTTTTTTTTTCTTTTAGTTTGTTTATGTAGTGGATTACATTGATGGATTTTTGTATATTGAAACATCCCTGCATCCCTGAGATGAAGCCTACTTGGTCATGGTGAATGATCATTTTGATGTGTAATTGGATTTGGTTAGCAAGAATTTTATTGAGTATTTTTGCAGCAATGTTCATAATGGGAATTGATCTGAAGTTCTCTTTCTTAGTTGGATCTTTGTGTGATTTTGGTATCAGCATAATTGTGGCTTTGTAGAACAAGTTGGACAGTGTTCCTTCTGTTTCTATTTTGTGGAATAGTTTGAAGAGTATTGGTGTTAGGTCTTCTTTGAAGGTCTGATAGAATTCTGCACTAACACCATCTGGTCCCATACTTTTTTTTTGGTTAGGAGACTTTCTATAACCCCTTCTATTTCTCTAAGGGTTATGGGACTGTTTAGCTGATCTAATTGATCCTGGTTTAATTTTGGTATTTGGTATCTGTCTAGAAAATTGTCCATTTCCTCCAGATTCTCAAGTTGTGTTGCGTGTAGGCTTTTGTAGTAAGATCTGATGATTTTTTGAATTTCCTCAGTTTCTGTTGTTATGTCTGTTGTTATATTCCATAAAGTTTCTTCACGAATGAGGGTGCCCTTACATTTGGAGCATAGATGTTCAGTATTGAGAATTCTTCTTGGTAGATTTTCCCTTTGAAATTTTCCCATTCTAATTTTGTTAATTTGGATACTTTTTCTGTGCCCTTTGGTTATTCTAGCTAAGGGTTTATCTATCTTGTTGATTTTCTCAAAGAACCAGCTCTTGGTTTTGTTGATTCTTTGTATGGTTCTCTTTGTTTCTACTTGATTGATTTCAGCCCTTAGTTTGATGATTTCCTCTCTTCTACTCCTCCTGGGTGAATTAGCTTCTTTTTGTTCCAGGGCCTTAAGGTTTGCTCTTAAGTTGCTAGTGTATGCTCTCTCCAGTTTCTTTTTGGAGGCACTCAGGGCTATGAGTTTTCCTCTTAGCACTGCTTTCATTGTGTCCCAAAGATTTGGGTAGGTCGTACGTTCATTTTCATTGAATTCTAAAGTCTTTGAATTCTTTCTTTATTTCTTCCTTGACCAAGGTGTCATTGAGTAGAGTATTCTTCCATTTCCATGTGTATGTGGGCTTTCTGTTGTTTTTGTTGCTATTGAACACCACTTTTACTCCATAGTGATCTGATAGGAGGCATGGGATTAGTTCGGTCTTCTTGTATTTGTTGAGGTCTGTCTTGTGACCAATTATATGATCAATTTTGGAGAAGGTACCATGCAGTGCTGAGAAAAAGGTATATTCTTTTGCTTTAGGATGGAATGTTCTATATATATATATATATATATATATATATATATATATATATATATGTTAAATCCAATTGGTCCAAAGCTTCAATTAGTTTCACTGTGTCCCTGTTTAGTTTCTGGTTTCCTGATTGGTCCATTGAGGAGAGGAGAGTGTTGAAGTCGCCTACAATTATTGTGTTATGTGCAATGTGTGCTTTAAGCTTTAGTAAAGTTTCTTTTACGAATGAGGATGCCCTTGCATTTGGAGCATAGATGTTCAGTATTGAGAGTTCTTTTTGGTGGATTTTCCCTTTGACCAGCAAGAAGTGACCTTCTGTGTCTCTTTTGATGACTTTAGGTTGAAAGTCAATTTTATCTGATATTAGAATGGCTACTCCGGCTTGTTTCCTGAGACCATTTGCTTGTAAAATTGTTTTCCAGACTTTTACTCTAAGGTAATGTTTGTCTTTAACACTGAGATGTGTTTCCTGTATGCAGCAAAATGTAGGGTCCTGTTTCCATAAGCAGTCTGTTAGTCTATTTATTTTTATTGAGGAATTGAATCCGTTGATGTTAAGAGATATTAAGAAATAGTAATTATTACCTCCTGACATTTTTGAAATTATTTATTATATTTGAGAGGTTATCTTCTTTTGGGTTTGACGAGAGGAGGTTTCTATCTTGCTTCTTCCTGGGTGTAGTTTCCCTCCTTGTGTTGGTGCTTTCTCCCTATTATTCTTTGTAGGGCTGGGTTTGTGGAAAGATATCATGAAAATTTGGTTTTGTCGTGGAATACCTTTGTTTCTCAATCTATGGTGATTGAGAGTTTTGCTGGGTATAGAAGTATTAGCTGAAATTTGTGTTCTCTTAGAGTCTGCATGATATCTGCCCAGGATCTCTAGCTTTTATGTTCTCAGGTGAGAAGTCTGGTGTAATTCTGATAGGACTTCCTTTATATATTACTTGGTCTTTTTCTCTTACTGCCCTTAATATTCTTTGTTGGTTTAGTACATTTGGAGTTTTGATTATTATGTGACGGGAGGTATTTCTGTTCTGGTACAGTCTGTTTGGAGTTCTGTAGGCTTCTTGTATATTCATGGGCATCTCTCTCTTTAGGTTGGGGAAGTTTTCTTCCATAATTTTGTAGAAGATATTTGCTGGCCATTAAATTGTAGGCCTTCACTCTCATCTATACCTATAATCCTTAGGTTCGGTCTTCTCATTGTGTCCTGGATTCCTGAATGTTTTGGGTTACCAGCTTTTTGCATTTTGCATTTTCTTTAATTGTTCAATCCATGGTTCCTATGGTATCTTCAGCATCTGAGATTCTGTCTTTTATCTCTTGTATTCTATTGTTGATATTTGCATCTATGACTCCTGATTTCTTCCCAAGGTTTTCTATCTCCAACGTTGTCTCCCTTTGAGATTTCTTAGTTGTTTCTACTTCTGTTTTTAGATTCTGGATGGTTTTGCTCAGATCTTTCACTTGCTTGTTTGTGTTTTCCTGTAATTCTTTAAGGGATTTTTGTGTTTCCTCTTTTATGAGTTCTACTTGTTGACCCACGTTCTCTTATATTTCTTTACATGATTTTTGTGTTTCCCCCTTATTGGCATCCATTTTTTGATCCATATTCTTCTGAATTTCCTTAAGTGATTTTTGTGTTTGCCTTGTAAAGGCTTCTAGCTTTTGATCCATTTTCTCCTGTATTACTTTAAGAGATTTATCTAAGTATTCCTCTACCAGCATCCTGACCAGTGATTTTAGATCTGAGTCTTGTTTTTCTGGTATGTTGGGGTATCTGAGACTTATTTGTGTTTGTCTTGTAAGGACTTCTAACTTTTGATCTATTTTCTCCTGTATTACTTTAAGAGATTTCTCTAAGTGTTCCTCTATCAGCATCCTGACCAGTGATTTTAGATCTGAGTCTTGTTTTTCTGGTGTGTTGGGGTATCGGAGACTTAATGCTGTCAGGGAACTGGGTTCAGATGCTGCCATATTGCCTTGATTTCTGTTAGTAATGGTCTTACATTTGCCTTTTGCCATCTGGTTATCTCTGGTGTTAGTTGCTGTAGATTGCTTTTACTATCTTTAGGTATGGTCCCCTGAGGTCTTAAACTCGGGATATCTCAGGTACTTGGTTCTGCCTGCTGGGCAGCTGCTCTGCACTGCTCCTGCTCAGGGATTGCAGTCTGGTGTCCTGAATCCCCAGAGATCTTAAACTAGGGATATCTCAGGTACCTGGTTCCTCCTGCTGGTTCAAAGCAGCTGGGGATGGTGGAGGCTGCAGGGAGTGTGGGGTCCGCCTTCAGGACACAGAGCCCACACTTGGCTGGGGGCCCCCCAAACCGCTGCTCTGTGCGCAGCTCCTGCTCAAGGCCTGAGTCCCCAAAGTTCTTAAACTCAGGATATCTCGGGTACCTGGTTCTGCAGGCTGGATTGAAACAGCTGGATGAATGGCTGAGGCTGCAGGGAGTACGGGGTCTGCCTTCAGGGCACAGAGCCCAGGCTTGGCTGGGGCCCCCCAAACCGCTGCTCTGTGCGCAGCTCCTGCTCAAGGCCTGAGTCCCCAAAGGTCTTAAACTCGGGATATCTCAGGTACCTGGTTCCGCAGGCTGGATCGAAACAGCTGGGAAGATGGCAGGGGCTGCAGGGAGTGCGGGGGTCCGCCTTCAGGGCACAGAGCCCAGGCTTGGCTGGGGCCCCCCAAACCACTGCTGTATGTGCAGCTCCTGCTCAAGACCTGAGTCCCCAAAGGTCTTAAACTCGGGATATCTCCGGTACCTGGTTCTGCAGGCTTGATCTAAACAGCGGGAAGATGGTGGAGGCTGGTTCCGCAGGCTGGATCGAAACAGCTGGGGACTAACCCACTTTCACTTCTGGGCACAGAGGTGAGATCTCCAGATTTTCACCTTTAACAAAAAAGATAACAGTATGCAGCAATCACTTTTCCTTAATATCTCTTAACATGAGTGATTTCAATTCCCCAATAAAAAGACTTAGACTAACAGACTGGATACATAAACAGGAACTAACATTTTGCTGCATACAAGAAACCCACCTCAGTCACAAAGGCAGTCACTCCTTCAGAGTCAAAGGTTGGAAAACAATTTTCTAAGCAAATGGCCCAAAGAAAGAAACTGGAATGGCCATTTTAAGTGAGATAAAATTAACTTTCAACCAAAAGTTGTCAAAAAAGATAAGGAGGAACACTTCATATTGGTCAAAGGAAAAGTCTACCAATATAACTCTCAATTCTGAACATCTATGCTCCAAATACAAGGGCACCAACATTCATAAAGTAACTTTAATAAAGCTCAAAGCACACATTGCACCCCACACAATAGCAGTGGGAGACTTCAACACCCCACTCTCAACAATGGACAAACCATGGAAACTGAAACTAAACAGAGACACAGTAAAACTAACTGAAGTTATGGACCAAATGGATCTAACAGATATTTATAGAACATTCCATTCTAAAGCAAAAGAATATATTTCTTCTCAACACCTCATGGTACCATCTCCAAAATTGACCATATAATTGGTCACAAAACAGGCCTCAACAAATACAGAAATATTGAAATTATTCCATGTATGTTATCAGATCACCACAGCCTAAGCCTGGTCTTAAGTTCAAACACAAACAATGGAAAACACACATACAGGTGGACTTTGAACAATGGTCTTCTCAATGATAGCTTGGTCAAGGAAGAAATAAAGAAAGAAATTAAAGACTTTTTAAAATTTAATGAAACTAAAGACACATCATATCAAAACTCATGGAACACAATGAAAGCAGTGCTAAGAGGAAAACTCAGAGATCTGAATGCCTCCAAGAAGAAAATGGAGAGAGCTTACATTAACAGCTTAACAGTGCACCTGAAATCTCTAGAACAAAAAGAAGCAAATACACCCAAGAGTAGTAAAGGACAGGAAATAATCAAAATTCAGGGCCGAAATGATCAAAATAGAAACAAAAAGAACTATACAAAGCATCAACAAAACCAGGAACTGGATCTCTGAGAAAATCAACAATATAGATAAACCCTTAGCCAGACTAACCAGAGGGCACAGAGGCACTACCCAAATTAATAAAATCAGAAATGAAAAGGTAGACATGACAACAGAAGCTGGAAGTTTAAAAAATCATCAGATTCTACTACAAGAGGTTATACTCAACAAAGTTTGAAAATCTGCATGAAATAGACAACTTTCTAGATACGTACCAGGTGCAAACTTTAACACAGGATCAGATAAATGATCTAAATAGTACCATAAGTCCTGAGGAAATAGAAGCAATTGTTAATAGTCTCCCTTCAAAAAAATAATAAAGCCCAGGACCAGATGTGTTTAATGGTTAATTCCATCAGCTCTTCAAAGAAGAGTTAATACTGATACTCTTCAAACTATTCCAGGAAATAGTTTTGTTCTAGAGCTTTCAGGTACAAACTCAAGGAACACTATCCAACTCATTCTATGAAGCCACAGTAATGCTTCCACCTAAAACAAAGAACAAACAAGGAAGGAAAACTTCAGACCAATCATCCTCATGAACATCATGGCAAAAATACTCAACAGAACTCTAGTCAATCGAATCCAAGAAGGCATCAAAACTGTAATTCACCGTGATCAGGTAGGCTTCATCCCAGAGATGCAGGGATGGTTCAATATATGGAAATCCATCAATGTAATCGACTACATAAACAAATTCAAGGGGGAAAAAAAACACATGGTCATTTCATTAGATTCTGAAATGGCTTTTGACAAAATCCAGCATCCCTTCATGATAAAAGTCTTGGAGAGATCAGGAATCCAAGGCCCATACATAAACATAGAGAAAGCAACATACTGCAAACTGGTAACCAACATCAAATTAAACAGAGAGAGACTTGAAGCAAGCCCACTAAAATCAGGGACCAGACAAGTCTGCCCACTCTCTCCCTATTTATTAAATATAGT
Source organism: Apodemus agrarius (assembly GCA_964023405.1). Taxonomy (NCBI): domain Eukaryota; kingdom Metazoa; phylum Chordata; class Mammalia; order Rodentia; family Muridae; genus Apodemus; species Apodemus agrarius. Next base: position 83,321,174 of record OZ030006.1, on the reverse strand, counting down.
ACTTGAAGCCCTAGCCAGAGCAATCATACAATGAAAGGAGGTCAAAGGTATACAAATTGGAAAGGAAGAAGTCAAAATATCACTATTTGAAGATGATATGATCATATATGTAAGCAACCCCAAAATTTCCACCTCAAAACTCCTAAAGCTGATAAACAACTTCAGCAAAGTGACTGGATATAAAATTAACTAACAAATCCTTAGCCTTCCTCTGCTCAAAGGATAAACAAGCTGAGAAAGAAATTAAGGAAATGATGCCCTTCACAATAGTCAAAAATAATATTACATACCTTGGTGTGACTCTAACAAAGCAAGTGAAAGATCTGTATGACAATTTGCAAATTCATAGGAAATACTATTCTAAAAACTAAAGAACTTCTGAGAGAATCACCATCCCTGACCTCAAGCTGCATTACAGAGTAATTGTGATAAAAAACTGTGTGGTATTGGGACAGAGACAGGGAGGTAGACCAATGAAACAGAATTGAAGGCCCAGAATTGAACCCACACACCTATGGTCACTTCGTCTTTGACAAAGGAGCTAAAACCATCCAGTGGAAAAAAGACAGCACTTTCAACAAATGGTGTTGGTTCAAATGGCTGTCTGCATGTAGAATACAATCCATTCTTATGCCCTTGTTCAAAGCTCAGTTCCAAGTGGATTGAGGACCTCCACATAAAACAAGATACTCTGAAACTAATAGAAGAGAAAGTGGGGAAGAGCCTTCGGCACATGGGCACAGGGAACAATTTCCTGAACAGAAAACCAATAGCTTATGCTCTAAGATCAAGAATTGACAAATGGGACTTCATAAAATTTCAAAGCTTCTGTAAGGTAAAGGACACTGTCAATAGGTCAAAATGGCAATCAACAGATTGGGAAAATATCTTTACCAACTCTACATCTGATAGAGTGCTAATATCCAATATATACAAAGAACTTAAGAAGTTAGACTCCAGAGAAACAAATAACTATAAAAAAAAATGAAGTACAGAGCTGAACAAAGAATTCTCAACTGAGGAATACTGAATAGCTGAGAAACACCTAAAGAAATGTTCAACATACTTAGTTATCAGGGAAATACAAATCAAAACAACCGTGAGATCCCACCTCATACCAGTCAGAATGATTGAGATAAAAAACTCAGGTGACAGCTGGTGAGGATGTGGAGAAAGGGGAACACTCCTCCACTGTTGGTAGGATTTCAAGCTGGTACAACCACTCTGAAAATCATTCTGAAGGCTGGACATAGTATTACCTTAGGACCCAACTATCTCACTCCTGTCACATACACAAAAATGCTCAAACATATAACAAGGACACATGCTCCACTATGTTCATAGCAGTCTTATTTATACTAGCCAGAAGCTAAAAAGAACCCAGATGTCCCTCAACAGATACAGAAAATGTGGTACATTTATACAATGGAGTACTACTCGGCTATTAAAAACAATGACTTCATGAAATTCTTAGGCAAATCAATGGACCTAGAAAATAAATATACTGAGTGAAATGACCCAATCACAAAAGAACATACATGGTATGCACTCACTGATTAGTAGATATTAGCACAAAAGCTAGATATACCCAAGATACAGTTCAAAGAGCACATGAAACTCAAGAAGAAGGAAGACCAAAGTGTGGACACTTCTTAGAAGGGGGAACAAAATACCCACTGGAGGAGATACAGGGACTAGTGTGGAGCAGAAACTGAAGGAAAGGCCATCCAGAAACTGCCCCGCCTGGGGGGTCCATTCCATATACAGTTACCAAACCCAGACACTATTGTGGATACTAACAAGTGTTTGATGACAGGAGTCTGACATAGATGTCTCTTGAGAGGCTTTGCCATGACCTGAAAAATACAGAGGTGGATGCTCTCAGCCAACCAATGGACTGAGCATGAGGTCCCCAGTGGAGGCGTTAGAGAAAGGACTGAAGGAGCTGAAAACATTGGCAGCACCATAGGAGGAACAAAATCAACCAACCAGACTCCCTTCCAGAGTGCTCAGGTACTAAACCAACAACCAAAGAGTACACGTGGAGCAACCTATGGCTCAAGCCATATATGTAGCAGAGGATGTCCTTGTCAGAGGCCCTTGGTCCAGTGAAGGCTCCAGTGTAGGAGAATGCCAGGACAGGGAAACAGAAGTGAGTGAGTGAGGGGGAACGACCCTTATAGAAGCAGGGGGAGGAGTTATGGTATAACAAGTTTTTGTAGGGGAAACCAGGCAAAGGGGATAGCATTTGAAATGTAAATAAAGAAAATATCCAATAAAAAATTTTTAAATTATATTCCACAAAATAATTCTAAAGAAATACAGGAAGTATTACTTTGGGCTGAAGAGACGAATGAGCATAATAAAGAAACTGAGTAAAAAATATGAATCCCTGATATCAAAACAAAAATTACAAGTAAGTTCACAATTCCCAAAATCAACAACATGGTGACCAGAACTAACACCCACATTTAAAATTACTCACATATAAATGTCCTCAACTCTCCACTCAAAAGACAGAGAGTGAACGAAAGGATCAAAAACAAAATCCAGTTCTCTGATTCTACAAGAAACACAGTTTTTAAAGACAGTCACCAGCATTGAACAAGCTGATAGACAGGAGCTGGGTGTTCTACATTGTCATCTGAAGGTTGCTAGCAGAATACTGGCTTCCAGGCAGCTAGGATGAAGGTCTTAAAGCGCACAAGCAGTGATGCTCCTACTCCAACAAACCTACTCCAACAGGTCCATGCATGCTAATAGTGCCACTCCCTGGGCTGAGCATACATACACCATAACACTATCTATGCACAAACTTATTTTATCTGTTTTTTGGGTTATACTTTATTCATTTATTCCACCTTAGTAATATATAACCCTGCAATTAGGTAATTTGACTATTATATACACTGGTTATGCATCATCTACCACATCATTCTAATAAGAATTTACAAGACTTTTCATTCATCTAATACAAAAGAGATGTTACTGCTCCTGTGAATATATATAAACAATGATATAGATCTCATCACTTGTTTAATCCTGTAAGTTTCTGTCCATACAGTTAGCAGAGACCTATGATGATATTTAGTTAAAATGATTATATGGTGTTATCTATGGTCATTTGAAATCTCTGGACAAGTAGGCTATAAAAGGTACCAATTCAATCATGTTGACTCATCCACGTGCTATGCACATGCTATGAAGAAATGACCAACCCTCAACCCATATATAACCTCTATCAACACCTGGTGTATTTCAAGAAAAGGGCTAAGGTGTAGATAAAGAAGAAAGTAAAAACCTCCAATTTCAGTGTTTCTAACCAGTTTCCAGCCAATCAACTGGCTACATCCCATGAATCAATAAACATTACACCTCTATCCATTACTCTATGCATTCCAAGTGTACAACTATATGTAATTCCTGAAGTTCTATATATTTCCTTCAGTTATGTCTTCCATGATTGATCCAGAAATAAGTTGAAATGCTATAAGCTGTCTACTCTTGATTTTGCATAGAGTGTACAACTATCAGCAAACAAGGTTGTGGTGGTTTGAATATTCTTGGCACAGAGAGTGGCACTATTAGGAAGTGTGGCCTTAATGGAGGAAGTGGGCTATTGTGGGAGTGGATGTGAGACTTTCCTTGTAACCATGTAGAAGTCAGTTTTGTCCTAGCTGCCTTTGGGACAATAGGTATAACTCTCAGTCCCTCCAACTCCATGACTGCCTAGATGCTGCCACCATTGCTCCCATAATGATAATAAACTAAACCTATGAACCTGTAAGCTATTCCCAGCTAAATATTTCTTATAAGAGTTCCCTTGGTCATGGTGTCTTTTCACAGCAATTGAAGCCTAATTAAGACATGGGCCTTTGCTTTATTTTTTTCAATCATCTGATTATAAGTCACAATACATAATGCTATCAATGAATGTTTGGAGAAGAACCACATTACACACTATACACTATACATTATATGTTACACAATATATTATACATCATTATACATTATACATTATACATTATAAAAGGAGTAGAAGCACAGACATTTTCCATTACTAGTTGTGCCTTCAGAACCTGCTGAGGCCTTATCACATATATAACACTTCTGGTTGATGATGGATGGCAACTGTGCATATCCACCTTCATATCTTGGTTGTTCAGAAAATACACACCTTATACAGGCAGTGAGAACAATCTGGCGGCCCACCATTAATTGACTGGTTTTTTCAGTCAATTACAGGCCAAGAGCTATATCTCAAAGGGACCCTATTTGACTCCAGATAGTGGTAGATATTTGATCCCAAATTCCAAGGGCTTCCATTGCAATTCACACATAGAGCCTGCTAAGGTTTAAAACAGAATCCCTATCTGCTAACGAAACCTCAGGTAAATTGTGTCTGTTAGATATTTGGCCCATGTGGAAAGAAGCCTACAACATAGTATGGACTTGTCAAAGAGTCTTATCTTATTGCAGTTCTATTCAGAGGTAACAACTTTTCATCTTCCTTTGCACAAAGTCCACAGTAAAGCATCCATGTGATGAATATGCTGTCTCCAGAATCTATATAATCACAGTAAGCATTTTAGGTTTTCTTCCTGGTAGTATGATGGACCAGTGGCAGCAATGTGCCATCTATCATAGAAGAGATATTTCTTCATGCTCCACACCACTGGACTAGGAATATGACTGAGGTACAAAGTCCTTGGATTTTGGTTGAAATTATTTCCAGTCTTCTAATGCACATGTGTTTTATCCAAAAGACTCAAAAGTTTGCTACTGTCTGCTTATGCAGTCCAAGCAGCACACTGTTATTAATATAGTGGACCAGCATGATATCTTGAGAAAGATGCAGGGGATTACAATCCATTTAAAACAATATGTGGTATAGGGCTGGAAAGGAGTATACTTTGAGGTAGAAATGTAAAGATTAACTCCAGGCATTGCCAAATGAAGACATATTGATTTTGTTCTGCTTTACGACAAAGTATTTTGAAAAGCATTTGTGAGGTTTCTATTGGCTCACAAGTATCAGAAAATATATTAAATGGTTTGAGGAAAAAATTACATTGTTTACAAGTGCCGTTGGAAAAACTCCCACACTAAGTTCCTCATAGTCAGCAGTCATTCTCTACGAATGAATGATTCACAGTTGAGTCCCCATCTTTTTTTACATAGGTCAAATAATATCTAGTGAGATGTAGGGATAACCATTACCTCTGCAAATCTTTAATCCTTGATGCTGGCATTGATTTCTGTATTTCCTCTGGGAAAATGATCTATTTTGGCAGACATTTGAATACCGATTCCTGCTTTCGTCCTGGTTGATTTTGACTGGAGTACTCCGGCCTATCACTTTACTCAAAGCTGCTGCCTGCCTGTCTTTTAAAACTGTGTTTCTTGTAGGCAGCAGAGAATTGGATTTTGGTTTTGATCCATTCATTCACTCTCTGTCTTTTGAGTGGAGAACTGAGGCCATTCATTAGTAAATTATTCATGAAATGTATGTGTTACTTCTAGGCACCATGTTGTTGATTTTTGGTATTCTGATTTAGTGGTAATTTTTGTTTTAATAATTGTGGCTTCATATTTTCCCTCAGTTTCTTCACTATGCTCATTCCTCTCTTCAGCCCCAAATAATGCTTCCTGTAATACATTGGGTTTAGATTGTGAAATATAATTTTTTAGGCTGTCTATGTTGTAGAAAACTGTTCTTCCTTCATAGATAGGAGTAGTACTGGTGGGTATATCATTTTAGATTTATTGTCACTAAGGACTCGGTATGTATTGCTGCAGGCACTTCTGGCTTTGAAAGTTTACCTCGAGAAATCAGCTGCTCCTATTCCAATGTTTTCATGGAATAAGGAAATTTACCTTTTTATTTATTTGTGCCTAGAATTTTCCCTTAGAGCTTTCAGTTGGCATTTTTGGTTTGTTTTTTGTTTTCTATACTTAGTATTTTAAATATAAGTTTCATGGCAATCTACAGATTCAACACAATTCCCATCAAAATCCCAACACAATTCTTCAAAGACCTGGAAAAAGCAATTCTCAAATTCATCTGGAAAAACAAAAACCCCGAATAGTGAAAACAATTCTTAACAATATAAGAATTTCTGGGGTAATAACCATCCCTGGCCTCAAGCTATACTACAGAACAATAGTGATAAAAACTGCATGATATTGGTACAGAAACAGAGATGTTGATCAATGGAATAAAATTGAAGACCAAAGAATAAAACCACACTCTTACAGATGCTTGAGCTTTGACAAAGAAGCCAAAAATATACAATGGAAAAAGAAAGCATCTTCAATAAATGGTGCTGGTATAATTGGATGTCTGTATGTAGAAAAATAAAAATAGATCCATATTTGTTACCTTGCACAAAGTTCAAGTCCATGTGGATGAAGGACCTCAACATAAAACCAGATGTACTGACTCTAATAGAAAAGAAAGTGGGGAAAGCCTTGAACTCATTGGCACAGGAAGAAATTTCCTAAACAGAACTCCAATGGCTCAGGCTCTGGGATCAAGAACTGATAAATGGCACCTCGTGAAACTGGAAAACTTCTGTAAGGCAAAGGACATAGTCAATAGGGTAAATCAGCAACCTACAGATTTGGAAAAAAATCTTCACTAACCCCAAATCCAATAGAGAGCTAATATCCAAGATACATAAAGAACTTAAGTTAACCACCAAAAGACCAAACAATCAAATCGAAAAATCGAATATAGAACTAAACAGAGGATTCACAACAGAGGAATCGTGAATGGCTGAGAAGTGCTTAAAGAAATGGTCAAAGTCCTTAGTGATAAGGGAAATGCAAATCAAAATGACAGTGAGATTCCTCCTTACACCAATCAGAATGGTTAAGATCAAAAACTCAGGTGACAGCACAAGGTGGTGAGGATGTGAAGAGTAACACTCCTCCATTTCTGGTGCAATTTCATACTGTTACAACTACTCCGGACTTCAATCTGAAGATTCCTCAGAAAATTATAAGTAGATCTACCTGAAAACCCTGCTATTACACTCTTGGGAATATATCCAAAAGATGCCCCATCAGACCACAGAGGCATGTGCTCCACTATGTCCATAGCAGCCTTGTTTATGATAGGCAGAAGCTTAAAACAGTACACTTGTCCCACAGTAGAAGAATGGATACAGAAAATTTACTACATTTACACAATGGAATACTACTCAGGATATCCTGAATTTTGCAGAAAAATGGATAGATCTATAAAATATCATCCTGAATGAGGTAATTCAGACCCAAAAGAACATGCATGAAATGTTCTCACGAATAAGTGAATATTAGCCCCCCCCCAAAAAAAATAGTATGGAACACCACGATACAGTCCACAGGACGCAAAAGGTTTTTAAAAAAAACCTGAACAGCCCAATGAGGATGCCTCAGTCCCCCTTAGAAGAGAGAAGAAAGCAATCACATGAGGAATGATGGAGGTAGGGACCTGGTGGGAAAGAGGACAGGGAGAGGAAGGAGGAAACATGGTCGGGTACGGGGTGGGGGAAAAGGACTGAAGCCATGAGGGCCAGCAGAAAGAAAGGAAACAGGCAACTTCCAGAGGCAGGAGGTGGGGCTCCAGAATGCGCCAGAGACCTGGGAGGTGAGAGTGAGGACTGAAAGGCAAGGGCTTAGATGACATGCCCAACAGCAGGGAGAGGGTCTTGTGGAGCTCACCTCCAGCAGGAAGACAGGGCATCAAGTGAGGGATGGGGTTGCCATCCCACAGCCAAAAATTCTGAACAATAACTGCTCCCATCTGAAAGAACTACAGGGGCAAAAATGGATAAGAGCCTAAGGAAAAAGAGGCCCAGTGACAGGCCCGAAGTGGGATTCAGCTCAAGGAGGCCCCAAGGCCCGACACTATTACTAAGTCTAAGGAGTGCTCACAAAAAGGAACCTGTCACGACTGCCCTCTGGAAGACCCAACAAGCAGGTGAAAGAGTCAGATGCAGATGTTTGCACCCAACCAATGGACAGAAGCTGCTGATTCTTTGGTTGAATTAGAGGGAAAGTGGAAGAAGCTGAGGAGGAGAGTGACTCTGTAGGAGGAACAACAGTCTCAATTAAACTGGAACCCCAAGATCTCTGACTCTGGACCACCAACCAGGCAACATACGCCTGCTGATTTGAGGCCCCAGACACATGCTCATCAGAGGACTGCTGTGTCTGGGTTCAGTCAGAGAAGATGCACCTAACCCTCAAGACTGGAGGCTCCAGGGAGTGGGAGGTCTGGTGGGGTGGGGGGTGTGGAGGGTGCGGGTAAGGAAATAATCATAGAGATGTGTGGAGGGAGGAGGTATGGGATGTGGAACAGACAAAGGGAGGACCTCTGGGATGGGAAAAAATATGAAGTTTAAAAAATAAACAATACAAAAAAATTAAATAAAATTTAAAAAAGAAAAGCAAAAAAAATAAGATGCACTGAAATTTGGATTGTGCACTTGACTTTTCTTTTTTCTTTCATTTTATATTTTTTTTCATTAAATTATATGGTTGTGCCTTTGGGCAATCTTCCTTCTATGATCTTACTGAAGTTCTTCAGTTTGTCATTGATTGAATTAATCTCTGTCACCTGTGTATATAATTTGAAGTTTTGATTTATTTTATGGTGTCTCATATACATAATAATTTCTAAGCCTTCGCTTGGCCAACTGAACTGTGCAACTTAACAGCTGCACAGCCTGAGTTCTTCTGACCATACAGTTAATGTATATGTGTGTGCTCTGTAAGAAAAAAATCACTTAACTTTATTGTGTTTAGAGGAGGTGACATTTTCTTAAATTTCTCAAAAGAGCTGTTAATTTCTAGCTGAGACATTAAAGCCATTGTCATATATATCTGGAGGGCACCATGAATGCTTTCAAAAGAGGATGGATGCTTTTGGGGAATATACATTGTTATTCTACTTCTTTTAATGGGATATTATTATTCTTACTTTTGTTCACAAGGACTGGGACCAGTTAATCCACACACGCAGTTATGGCCTGAAGGGAATCTCACACATGGGAAACTCAGAGCTCAGCTGTTTGTGTTCTACTATTTTCCTGGAATTAGGGAAGTTCACTTTTCCATTTGATGGTACCACTTTCTAACAAAGTCAAGGTCAGAAGTGCCTTCTCCAGATGACATGATAACTGTGGGTCTGGAGGGAGATGAGCTGATGACATTTCTTCTTTATAAGTACTTCTTAGGGCCTCATTCTACAGAGATGTTTATGGCAGGCTCAGACAGTGAGTACTTCCTTTTTCAATTCTCTTCGTTATACTACGAGCACTAGGTGGTAGAATCAAGAAGTATTCTGTAATAAATAATTTACGCATTTTCTGCTTACAATTGTACTTTTGAACTATATTGTATCATAGGTACACCAGAGACGCTTGCAGACTTATGAATATCAGTGTATTGATTAATAAAAGAACACAGGTTTCACTCTGTTTGATCTCTTCGTTTTGTGACAGCAGATAGGGCCTAACAAAAGGATTAATAGAGACAGGAAAAGATAATTGACTGAAGATGATCATTGAGTATTATATATTAAATGAAAATATAATGACATCCATTACTATTTATAATGAATCTACACTGACATATATTTAAAAGCTAACTCCATCTCAACCTTTTAAGGAGCCTATCAGAGGATTGTACTGAGTGTGTGCTGTAAGAATTCTAAGATCACAGTTCCACCTAGGTATGGCCAGCTGTGTCACTTTTCCATCCCTGTAATACAAAACACTTGAGCTGTCTTAGAGGGTGAAAACCAAATGACAACCATTTATTGTGTTGCACAGATCAGTATATAATATTGATGCATTTGAATTGTGTTTTGTGTTTTCCCATTTTACTCTTTTCTCGAGTTACTGACAATATGCATTTATTTTATGAAACTTCAGCCCTGAATATACAACAAAGATTAACTAATGTAGTTTTTAGCAGTAACTTACTATCCTCTTAAATTTGCACATATTGATGAATTCTTAGGAAAGTTTCAATTAATAACATGGAAAAAACTCTCAGTCTCATATTAATTATTAATAGTTTTAAATGTTTGAAATAGATTTGTTTAATCTATTGCAATGATAGGTTATGCAGTGCATAAAGCAGATATTTTATAAGCACATCAAAAATATTTGTAAATCTCACTTCATTAATTAAGCACTTGTACAGTTATCATTGCAGAAGTATAATTATCAGTAGGAGTTTTAATCATTTTATTTAAATGAATTCCTTTTCCTTATCTCAGGTTTTCTAAACTGAACTTTGTAGCATTGAAGCTAAATTATATTGAATAAAATTTTCATTAGTAGGGAGGAATATATTTACAATTTTTAATAGTATAAAATTATTTAAAGTAGAAATCGCTGTTTTCTCTAACAGTTACCAAATGTAACTGCTGGATAAAATAGACTAAAACACAGACACACACACACACACACACACACACACACACAGACACACACACACACACACACACACACACACACACACCACTGCAGAGTAAATGTTTAGGTGACAAATATCACAAGTCTATTTTCATTTTTCTGGAATATCAGATGCTAATGTATATAAGAGATTAAAATACAAAATGCAGGCGTGTGTGGTGGCACATGCCTGTGATTCCAGCAATGTAAAGGCTAAGGTAGGACAATAGTACGTTTGATTGAATTCTTCGGTTTGGTTGAAGTCCATCTGAAATACAGGTTGAAATCCTATCTCTGTCTGTCTGCCTGCCTATCTGTCTGTCTTTCATACACACAAGCTCAAATACAAGATAATTAATGTGAAAAACAGAATGTAGAATTATAAATTAATGTCAATAAAATAGAACAAAATAATGCCAGTAACTATTATGAACTCCGTGGCCCAGAGTACCAATGACATAAAAACCAGTTGTCAGATATGAGTTTATGTTTACATGCCTTCCAGAATTTTCTGTTTGTTTTGAATAATTTACTTTAAAACTTTGCACCAGTTCACAAATTAGGACCATTCCGAGTGACCATGTCACTCAGAAAAGAGAGGACATACCTCCATTTAACTTTATGTTCATTTTATTTCATGAACATTTTGATATAACTCCCAATTCTCCACTTAAGTGATGTAAATATATTCACAGTAGCTGCACCAGAAGACACTAGGCTTGTAAACAATTCATAGATCTCATAGCCCACTAATCTCTCTGTCCCTCTGTCTCTGTCTCTCCTCTGCCTTTCACTGATCCTCTCAGTGTTCCTCCTCCTCTAACTTGTGCACAAAATACACACACATACATACCCACAGAAACGCACACATGCAGAGAGAGAGAGAGAGAGAGAGAGAGACTTACTGTGAATAATCATATATTTCCCAAACTCACACCATGCAAGTTTTGATGAAGCTTTGTGTATGACTACTTCTCCACAGTCTCTGCAGTGCCATTCCTGTTGCTACTGCTTCATCTCAAGGGAACTGGCTAATAACTGTGAGATTATAATAATCTACCCAGCATCTGTGTGCTTCTGGTTACACCTGTGCTAAATGTAATTTCCAAGTAAGAATTCGTCTATTTAAATTATTTAAGAGTTATCAGGTAAAAGCTGTGAATTACTACTTTATTAAAAAAGTATTAAGTATTCTTGCTAGCATTCTATATTTTGTAAAGATTTCATGGAACTAATATGGAGGACAAGTTCTTTCTCTTTTGGGAATTCCTAAAAATGTCTTCATGTTGCTGACAGAGGACAGTACATCAGCCAACAATTTCACTTGTATCCTGAAAGTCATATATTCACTTCATGTTCTCTCTGTGCAGTCATACAGCTTTTACTCACCAAATGTGGTGAAGCTTAAAATGAAAATGATACTTTCAATTTGCTATACTTGTATGTTCCCTACATTATTAAATCTTCACAAACAGGGTACAAAGGCCACTATATGTGCATAAAACAAGACTATGTGTGTTCCCATATCACAATATTGTGATAAGGGAAAGGTGAAGTGACTTCACAGAAAATGCAGAACCGTGCATCCATCTCTCTCTCTCTCTCTCTCTCTCTCTCTCTCTCTCTCTCTCTCTCTCTCTCTCTCATGCTTCTTCAGACACATGGTTGCAGAGTGCTTAGTCTGGGTTCTGGATAAATTCAATAGTGGTGGCAACTCCACTGTTATGTTTATAGATATACTCTGGGTTTTATTTCTTACAACTAAATACTGCAACTTAAACTAATGTATAAGCCACCAAAACTGCAACTTTCTTTTTAAATAAAACATGATCTTTCTCAGTATATATCCCTGTTAACAAATCAGTTTTTACCAATGATAGCTATGGTCTTTTTTCACAACTCTCAGCTCCAGCGAGCCTCAAATACAGATGACAACTTATGAATTAGAAGGTGCATTATTTTCTGTATGGGATAAACATTTACTACTCAATGGAAATGAATTAGACAGGTTTAAGTGCATATCTTTGGGATAAGAAAAAGATTTTACATTACTATAATTTACATTATTACATTATCATCTTTTAATATTAATTATACTTCTGAATATATTGTTATTGAATTATAATTAATAAGAAATTATTATATGAATATTTTTGGTCTATTTGTTTTTTTAATTAGAATTCAGCTGTACATTTTTTGAGAATCATATTCTTTTATTGAAAAAGGAAGAAAAAACATTTTATGATAAAATTGAAGATTTACAAGGAAAATATTTCTGTTAAAATAGAAGAGATATATAGAAAAACACATTAAATTTGACAATTTTCATGGAAAATTAAAGAGTAAAATAGACATAAAAACATTGCTAAGTTAATTGAAAAAGGAAATAGAAACATTTTATGATAGAATTGAATATTTACATAGAAAATAATTCTGATAATATTGTAGAAAAATGTAGAGAACATGTTAAAATTGAAGATTATCATGGAAATTTTTACATAGATATAATAATGGTAGACATAAAAATAATTCTAAGCTGCATGAAAGTGGAATTACAAACACTTTCAGGCAAAATTGAAGACTTTCATGGAAAATATTTCTGATAAAACTCAAGAAATATATAGAAAAACAGGTTAAAATTGTCTATATCATACAAAATTATACAAATAAAATGGTAGACATAAAATACCTTTCTAAATTAATTGAATGTGGAATTAAAAACATTTTGTGATAAAATCAGAGATTTACATGGAAAACATTTCTGGTAAATAGGAAAGATATATAGAAAAACAAGTTAAAATTGAAATTATCGTGAAAAATAATGCAGAAAATGGTAGACATAAAAAAATTATGAAATGAATTGAAAGAAGAATTACAAACATTTTGTGATTAAAATTGAAGATTTATATGCAAAATATTTCTGTTAGTTTATGTCTTTTTTCAGCACTTTTATTTTTTATTTTATTTGATATGTTCTTTTTTTCTTTTTTTTTAATTGTCATTTTCTATATTCTTTGTTTACATTCCAAAGGCTTTCCCCTTTCCCAGTTCCCCCCACCACCATATGTCCCATAATTCCTCTCCCCCCCCCAACTATTCCCCAATCATCCCACACACACACCATTTCTCTGTTCTGGGTCTACAAAACTGGATCCAATCTTTGCAGGCCTAGGGTCCTCTCCTTTCTTCTTCTTGAGAATCATTTGACTTGCTAATTGTGCCTTGAGTATTTAGGGCTTCTGGGCTCATTAATATCCACTTATCAGTGAATGCATTTCATGTGTATTCTTTTGTGATTGGGTTAACTCACTTAGGATGATATTTTCCAGATCTAACCATTTACCTACAAATTGCATGAATTCATTATTTTTAATTGCTGAATAGTATTCCATTGTATAAATATACCACATTTTCTGTATCCATTCCTCCTTTGAGGGATATCTGGGCTCCTTCCAATTTCTGGCTATTATAAACAAGGCTGCTATGAACATAGTAGAGCATGTGTCTTTATTGTATGCAGGGGAATCCTCTGGGTATATGCCCAGGAGTGGTATGCCTGGGTCCTGTGAAAGTGACATGCCCAATTTTCTGAGGAACCGCCACACTGATTTCCAGAGCAGTTTTACCATTTTGCAATCCTACCAACAGTGGAGGAGTGTTCCTCTTTCTCCACATCCTTGCCAGCACTTGTTGTCTCTTGAGTTTTTAATCTTAGCCATTCTGACTGGTGGAATCTCAGGGTTGTTTTGATTTGCATTTCCCTAATGACTAATGATGTTGAACATCTCTTAAGGTGTTTCTCGGCCATCTGAATTTCTTCTGGTGAAAATCCTTTGTTTAGCTGTGTACCCCATTTTTGATAGGGTTATTTGGTTCTTTGGGGTCTAACTTCTTGAGTTCTTTGTATATATTGGATATTAGCCCTCTGTCAGATGTGGGGTTGGTGAAGATCTTTTCCCACTTTATTGGTTGCTGTTTTCTCCTTCTGACAGTGTCCTTTGCCTTACAGAAACGTTGTAATTTTATGAGGTCCCATTTGTCAATTCTTGATCTTAGAGCATAAGCTATTGGTGTTCTGTTCAGGAACTTTCCCCCTGTGCCCATGTCCTCCAGGATCTTCCCAAGTTTCTTTTCTAATAGTTTCAGTGCGTCTGGTTTTATGTGGAGGTCCTTGATCCACTTGGAGTATCTTAGTACAAGGAGATAAGAGTGGGTCGATTTGCATTCTTCTACATGTTGACCTCCAGTTGAACCAGCACCATTTGTTGAAAAGGCGATCTTTTTTCCACTGGATGGTTGTGGCTCCTTTATCAAAGATCAAGTGACCATAAGTCTTTGGGTTCATTTCTGGGTCTTCAATCCTATTCCATTGATTTACTTGCCTGTTGCTATACCAATACCATGCAGTTTTTAGCACAATTGCTCTGTAGTACTGCTTGAGGTCAGGGATATTGATTCCCCCAGAAGTCCTTTTATTGTTGAGAATAGTTTTAGCTATCCTGGGTTTTTTGTTGCTCCAGATGAATTTCAGAATTGCTCTTTCTAGATCTATGAAGAATTGATTTGGTATTTTGATGGGGATTGCATTGAATCTGTAGATTGCTTTTGGCAAGATGGCCATTTTTACTATATTGATCCTGCCAATCCAGGAGCAAGAAATATTTTTCCATCTCCTGAGGTCTTCTTTGAATTCTTTCTTCAAGGACTTAAAGTTCCTGTCATACAGATCTTTCGCTTGTTTGGCTAGAGCACAGTAAAATTGAAGAACTGAATCACCTGATATATTTGATTTCTTTTGAGAATAGTTTCCAGATTAATGTAACTTTTTTCCACTTTTAAAGGGTGCCTTATTGTTTCTGTTCTAAGTCAGAGGGACCTCCTGATGGTGATTGGAAAAGCAGAGACCCTGTGCCCACAGTGGTTTCCTAGACTCACTTCTCTTGCCCTCCTTGTCCCACTGCCTTGGTTTACTTGGCATATCAAGAACACAGTCTGTGCCTCACACCAGCATCTGGATATTATTTTAGAATTTCCTGTTGCCATGGAGTACGTTGATCGCTTGCATTTTTTTATGTTTCTATTTCAGCCCATTCCGACTTATTCTTTAAGATCTTCATTTTTCCTTGTCTTTACTCTCTAGCTCATTTTTTTCCTATTCGAATTTAAGAAGAAAATAAATTTTAAACAAACTTTAAAAGAATTTTTTCTCTGCTTCTAAATATTACTACTAACTTGGATTTTCTTGTTTTAGCTTTTATCTCTCATCTCTCTAACTTGCATACTTGCAGCTTTTTTATTGGATATTTTCTTTATTTAGATTACAAATGTTATCCCCTTTCCTGGTTTCCCCTCCAAAATACCCTATCCCATCCCCCCTCCCCATGCTCACCAACACCCCCACTTCCACTTCCCTGTCCTGGTATTCCCCTATACTGGGATATCAAGCCTTCTCAGGACCAAGGGCCTCTCCTCCCTTTGATATCCAACAAGGCCATCCTCTGCTACATATGCAGCTGGAGTCATTGGTCTCTCCATGTGTACTCTTTGGTTGATAGTTTACTCCCTGGGAGATATGGGGTTACTGGATGTTTCCTATTGTTGTTCCTCCTATGGGGCTGTAGAACCTTCAGCTCCTTGGGTCCTTTTTCTAGCTTCTCCATTGGAAACCTTTTTGCTCAATCCAATGGTTGTTTAACAGCACCCACCTCTGTATTTGTCAGGTACTGGCAGAGTCAGCTATATCAGACTCCTGTCAGAAAGCACTTGTTGGCATCCACAATAATGTCTGGGTTTGGTGACTGTGTATAGGATGTAACCTCAGTTGCGGCAGGCTCTGGATGTTCATTCATTAGACTCTGATCCACAATTTGCCTCTGTATCTTCTCCCATGAGTATTTTGCTCCCCTTTCTGAGAAGGACCAAAATATCCATACTTTGGTATTCCTTCTTCTTGAACTTTGTTTGGTCTGTGAATTGTGTCTTCAGAATCCCAAGCTTCTGGGCTAGTATCCACTTATAGTGAGTACATACTATATGTCTTCTTTTGTGATTTGGTTACCTCACTCAGGATCATATTTTCTAGTTCTATCCATGTGCCTAAGAATTTCATGAATTTATGCAGTTTTTATCACAATTGCTCTGTAGGAGATCTTGAAGTGAGGAATGGTGATTGCACCAGAAGTTCTTTTATTGTTGAAAATAGTTTTCAATATCCCGGGTTTTTTGTTATTCCAGATGAACTTCCAAATTCCACTTTCTAGCTCTATGAAGAATTGAGTTGAAATTTTGATGGAGATTGCATTGAATCTGTAGATTGCTTTTGGCAAGATGCCCATTTTTACTACATTAGCCCAGCCAATCCATAAGCATAAGAGATCTGTCTTCTGAGATCTTCGATTTCTTTCTTCAGAGACTTGAAATTCTTGTCATACAGATGTTTCACTTGTTTAGTTAGAGTCACTCCAAGGTATTTTACATCATCTGTGACTATTGTAAAGGGAGTTGTTTTTCTAATTTCTTTCTCAGCCTGTTTATCTTTGAGTAGAAGAAGGCAACTGATTTGTTTGAGTTAATTTTATATCCAGCCACTTTGCTGAAGTTGTTTATCAAGTTTAGGAGTTCTCTGCTGAAATTTGGGGGGTCACTTAAGTATAGTATCATATCATCTGCAAATAATGTTATTTTGACTTCTTTTCCATTTGAATCCATTTTACCTGTTATGGTTGTCTAATCGTCCTGGCTAGGACTTCAAGTACTATGATAAATAGGAAGGGAGAGAGCAGACAACCTTGTCTACTCCCTGATTTCAGTGGGATTGGTTCAAGTTTCTCTACATTTAGTTTGACATTGACTACTAGTTTGTTGTATAATGCTTTTCCTAAGTTTAAGTATGGGCCTTGAATTCCTGATCTTTCCAAGACTTTTATCATGAAGGTGTGTTGGATTTTGTCAAATGCTTTTTCAGCATCTGATGAGATGATCATGTGGTTTTTTTTCTTTGAGTATGTAGTGGATTACATTGATGGATTTCCTTATATTGAACCATCCCTGCATCCCTGGGATGAAGCCTACTTGATCAGGATGGATGATCATTTTGATATGTTCTTAGACTCAGTATGCATTGAGTATTTTTGCATCAATATTCATAAGGGAAATTAGTCTGAAGTTCTCCTTCTTTGTAGAGTCTTTGTGTGGTTTAGGTATCAGAGAAATTATGGCTTCATAGAACAAATTGGGTAGGGTTCCTTCTGTTTCTATTTTGGGGAATAGTTTGGAAAGTTGTTAGGTCTTTTTTGAAGGTCTGATAGAACTCTGCACTAAACACATCTGGTCCTGGGCTTTAATTTGTTGGGACACTATTGATGATTGCTTCTATTTCCTTAGGGCTTATAGGGCTGTTTAGATCGTTTATCTGATCCTGATTTAATTTTGTTATCTGGTATCTGTCTAGGAAATTGTCCATTTCATCCAGAATTTCCAGTTTTGTTGAATAAAGGCTTTTGGAGAAGGATCTGATTTTTTGGATTTCCTCGGTTTCTGTTGTTATGTCTCCCTTTTCATTTCTGATTTTGTTAATTTGGATACTGTCTTTGTGCCCCCTGGTTAGTCTGGCTAAGGGTTTATCTATCTTGTTGATTTTCTCAAAGAACCAGCTCCTGGTTTTGCTGATTCTTTGTATGGTTCTTTTTGTTTCTATTTGGTTGATTTTAGCCCTGAGTTTGATTATTTCCTACTGCCTACTCTTCTTGGATGTGTTTGCTTCTTTTTGTTCTAGAGCTTTCAGATGTGCTGTCAAGCTGCTAGTGTATGCTCTCTCCAGTTTCATTTTGCAGAGATATGAGTTTTCCTATTAGGACTGATTTAATTGTGTCCCATATGATTGGGTATGTTGTGGCTTCATTTTCATTAAATTCTAAATAGTCTTTAATTTCTTTATTTCTTCCTTGACCAAGTTATCATTAGAGCATTATTCAGCTTCAATGTGTATGTGGGATTTCTATTGTTTTTGAAGTTATTGAAAATCAGCCTTAATCCATGATGATCTGATAGGAAGCATGGGATTATTTCCATTTTCTTGTATCTGTTGAGGCCTGTTTTGTGACCAATTAATATGGTCAATTTTGGAGAAAGTACCATGAGGTGCTAAGAAGAAGGTATATTCTTTTGTTTTAGGATAAATGTTCTAGAGCTAACTGTAAAATCCATTTGGTCCATAACATATTTTAGTTTCACTGTGTCTCTATTTAGGTTGTTTCCATCATCTCTCCATTGATGAGAGTAGTGTTTTGAAGTCTCCTTCTGTTATTGTGTGAGGTGCAATGTGTGCTTTGGGCTTCAGTAAAGTTTCTTTTATGAATGTGAGTGCTCTTGCATTTGGAACATGTATATTCAGGATTGAGAGTTCTTCTTGGTATATTTTTCCTTTGATACATATGAAGTGTCATTCCTTATCTTTTTTGATAACTTTCAATTGAAAGTTGGTTTTATTTGATATTAGAATGGCTACTCTGGCTTGTTTCTTGGGACCATTTGCTTGGAAAATAGTTTTCCAGACATTTATTTTAAGGTAGTGTTTGTCTTTGTCACTCAGATGGGTTTCTTGTATTCAGCAAAATGGTGGGTCCTGTTTACATATCCAGTCTGTTAGCCTATGTCTTTTTATTGAGGAATTGAGTCCGTTTATATTAAGAGATGTTAAGAAAAAGTGATTGTTGCTTCCTGGTATTATTGTTAAAGGTGGAGTTTGTTATGGGGCTGTCTTTTTGTTGGTTTGTTTTTTGTTTTATTTTGTTTTGTTTTGTTTTGTTTTGTTTTTGTTTTTTCAAGACAGGGTTTCTCTGTGTAGTCCTAGCTGTCCTGGAACTCACTCTGTAGACCAGCCTGGCCTCGAACTCAGAAATCTGCCTGCCTCTGCCTCCCAAGTGCTAGGATTACAGGCGTGCGCCACCACGCCCCGCCCACCACTGTTGGTTTGTTAATGGAAGATTACTTTCTTGCTTTTTCTATAGTGTAGTTTCCCTCCTTGTGTTGGTGTTTTCTAATTATTATCCAATGAAGGGCTGGATTTATGGAAAGATATTGCATATCTTGGTTTCTCAATCTATAGTAATTGAATTTTGCTGGGCATACCAGCCTGAGCTGGCATTTGTGTTCTCTTAGGGTCTGTATGACATCTGCCCAGGATCTTCTAGCTTTCATAGTCTCTGAAGAGAAGTTTGGTGTAATTCTGATATGTCTTTCTCTATATGTTGACCTTTTTCCCCTATTGCTTTTAGTACTCTTTCTTTGTTTTGTGCAGTTGGTGTTTTGTTTATTTTGTGACAGGAGGAATTTCTTTTCTGGTTCAATCTATTTGGAGTTCTGTAGGCTTCTTGTATGTCTGTGGGTATCTCTTTCTTTAGGTTTGGGAACTGTTCTATAATTTTTTGAAGATAGTTACTGGTCCTTTAAGTTGGGAGTCATTGCTGTCTTCTATCCCTATTATCCTTAGGTTTGGTCTTCTCATTGTGTCCTGGATTTCCTGGAAGTTTCGGGTCAGGAGCTTTTTGAATTTTCCATTTTCTTTGACCATTGTTTCAATGTTTTCTATGATATCTTCTGCAACTGAGATTATCTCTTCTGTCTCTTGTATTCTGTTGTTGATGTTTGCATCTATGACTCCTGATTTCTTTCCTAGGTTTTCTATCTCCAATGTTATCTCCTTTTGTGACTTCTGTATTGTTTCAAATTCCATTTTTAGATTCTGGATGGTTTTGATCAGTTCCTTAAACTAGTTGTGTTTTCCTATAATTCTTTAAGGGCTTCTACCTGTTTACCTGTGTTCTCCTATATTTCTTTAAGGGAGTTATTTATGTTCTTCTTAAAGTCCTCTATCATAGTCATAAGATGAGATTTTTAATCCCACTCTTGCTTTTCCTGTGTGTTGGGGTATCCAGGACTTGTTGTACTGGGAGAACGGGGTTCTGATGCTGCCAAGTAGCCTTGATTTCTGTTGGTAGGGTTCTTGTGCTTGCCTTTTGCCAACTGGTTATCTCTGGCATTAGTTGGTCTTGCTGTCTCTGACTGGAGCTTGTCCCTATTGTGGGCATGTAAGCCTGTTTCTGTACTCCTGGGAGACCATCTCTCTTATGGAAGAATCTGTGCAGATGTCTGTGGAGCCGCTCCACTCCAGGGTGCAGATGGAAACTGGAAGGCTCCTTTCCCAGCTGTTCCACTCATCTTATGCCCTGTGCACGCCTAGCTGCTCCCCTCCAGAGAGAATGTAAAGATCTCACCTCTGCACTCAAAAGTGAAACCACTGCTGAGACATCACTCTCTCCTGGCAGGATGTGCAAAAAAAGGCTATGGAGCCACCTGGCTCCCTGATGCAAACAGTGATCCCAAGGCTTCTGTCCCAGCTGCTTCACTGATCCTATGCCCTGTTTATTTTTTGTTTATTTGTCTGTTTGTTTGTTTTATTATAGCAGCTTTATTTATTTTTTTATTGAATATAATCTTCCTTTGCATTTCAAATGCTAAAACCTACCTGGTTTCCCCCTCCCCGAAAACCCCCCAACCCCTCCTCCCACCACCTCCACCCACTCCAAGTATATGTGACTCCACCCCACCCACTCCCCCTCCCCCCTCTGCAATTTCCCTTTCTTGGGGCATCTATTGAGCCTTCACCTGACCAAGGATCACTCCTCCCACTGATGCCTGAAAATTCATTCCTCTGCCACATTTTTGGGTGGAACCATGTGTGCCCATTGGTTGATGGTTTAGTCCCTGGGAGTCCTTGGGTATCAGGGTGGCCAACATCTTGTTCTTCCCATGGGGCTGTAAACCCTTCAGCTCCTCTGAACCAACCTCCAACTCCTCCATTGAGGACCCCACACCCAGTCCAATGGTTGTATGCTAGCATCTGCCGCTGTGTGTGTGTAAGGCTCTGACAGGGCCCCTTCGGAGACAATCATGACATGCTCCTTTTGGTATGCACTTCTTGTCATCCATAATAGTGCCAGGACTTGGTGACTGTTTATAGGATGAATCCCCAGGTAGGGCAGTCTCTGGGTAGCCTTTACTTCAGTCTCTGCTCAACACTATGTCTACATTATTGCTCCTGTTAATATTTTGTTCCCTTTCTGAGAGGAACCAAAGCACCCCCCACTTCAGTCTTCCTTCTTCTTGAGCTTCATATCGTCTGTGAATTGTAACTTGTTTAGTTTGAGATTTTTGGCTAATATCCACTTACCAGTAAGTGTATACCATGTGTGTTCTTTTGTGATTAGGTTACCTAGCTCAGGATGACACTTTCTAGTTCTATCCATTTGCCTAAGAATTTCATGAATTCATTGTTTTTAATAGCTGAATAGTACTCCATTGTGTATAAATACCACAGTTTCTGTATCCATTCCTCTCTTAAAGGACATCTGGGTTCTTTCCATTTTCTGGCTATTATAAATAAGGCTACTATGAGCATAGTGGAGCATGTGTCCTTATTACCTATAGGGTCATCTTCTGGGTATATGCCCAGGAGTGGTATAGCTAGGTCCACAGGTAGTACTATGTCTAATTTTCTGAGGAATCACCAAACTGATTTCCAGAGTGGTTTTACCAGCTTGCAATCCCACCAACAATGGAGAAGCATTTCTCTTTGCCCACAACCTCTCCAGCAACTGCTGTCTCCTGAGTTTTTCATCTTAGCCATTCTGACCTGTGTGAGGTGGAATCTCAGTGTTATTTTGATTTGCATTTCCCTGATAACTAAGGATGCTGAACATTTCTTTAGGAGCTTCAGAGCCATCTGAGTTTCCTCAGTTGAGAACTCTATTTAGCTCGGTACCCCCATTTTTTAATAGGGTTATTTGAGTCTCTGGAGTCTATCTTCTTGAGTTCTTTATATACATTGGATATTAGCCCTCTATTGGATGTAGGATTGGCAAAGATCTTTTCCCAATTTGGTGGTTGCCATTTTGTCCTATTGACCATGTCCTTTGCCTTACAGAAGCTTTGTAGTTTTATGAGGTCTCATTTGTCGGTTCTTGTTCTTAGAGCATGAAATATTGGTGTTCTTTTCAGGAACTTTTTCCCTGTGCCCATGTGTTCAAGATTCTTCCACACTCTCTCCTCTATAAGCTTCAGTGTGTCTGGTCCTTGATCCACTTGGACTGAGCTTTGTACAAGGAGATAAGAATGGGTCAATTTGCATTTTTCTGCATGCTGACCTCCAGTTGATCCAGCACAATTTGTTTAAAATGCTGTTGATTTTCCACTGGATGTTTTTAGATCCTTTGTCAAATATATATAACATATGTATAGTCAAGAGACCACACAAGTGTGGGTTCTTTTCTGGGTCTTCAATTCTATTCCATTGATCTTCCTGCCTGTCTCCATACAAATGCCAAACAGTTTTTCTCACTATTGCTCTGTAGTAGAGCTTGAGGTCAGGGATGGTGATTCCCCCAGGATATCTTTTGTTGTGGAGAATAGTTTTTGCTATCCTGGGTTTTTTGTTATTCCAAATGAATTTAAGGATTACTCTCTCTAGAACTATGAAGAATTGGTTTGGAATTTTGATGGGGATTGCATTGAATCTGTAGATTACTTTCAGCAAGATGGCCATTTTTGCTATATTAATCCTGCAAATCCATGAGCATGGGAGATCTTTCCACCTTCTGAGATATTCTTCAATTTCTTTCTTCAGAGGCTTGAAGTTCTTGTCATACAGATCTTTCACTTGCTTCATTAAAGTCACACCAAGGTATGTAATATTATTTGTGACAATTGGGAAGGATGTCATTTCCCTAATTTCTTTCTCAGCTTGTTTATCCTTTGAGTAGAGGAAGGCTACTGATGTGTTTGAGTTAATTTTTTATCCAGCCACTTTGCTGAAGTTGTTTATCAGCTTTAGGAGTTCTCTGGTGGAAGTTTTGAGGTCTCTTAAGTATATGATCATATCATCTGCAACTAGTGATATTTTGACTTTTTTCCTTTCCAATTTGTATACCTTTGACCTCCTTCTATTGCCTGATTGCACTGGCTAGGACTTCAAGTACTATACTGAATAGATAGGGAGAGAGTGGGCAGCCTTTTCTGGTCCCCGACTTTAGTGGGATTGATTCAAGTTTATCTCTGTTTAATTTGATGTTGGCTACCAGTTTGCATTGTATTGCTTTCACTATGTTTAGGTATGGGCCTTGGATTTCCAATCTCTCCAAGACCTTTATCATGAAAAGATGCTAGATTTTATCAAAAGCCTTTTCAGCATCTAATGGAATGACCATGTGGTTTTTTTCCTTCGATTTGTTTATGTAGTGGATTACATTGATGGATTTTCGTATCCCTGGGATGGTTCATCCCTGGAATGAAGCCTACCTGATTGTGGTGAATTAGTTTTGATGCATTCTTGGATTCGGTTGGCCAGAATTTTGTTGAGTATTTTTGCATGGATGTTCATGAGGAAGATTAGTCTGAAGTTCTCCTTCCATGTTTGGTCTTTGTTTGGTTTGGGTATAAGCGGTATTGTGGCTTCATAGAATGAGTTGTGTAGTGTTCCTGGAGTTTCTATCTTGTGGAATAGTTTGAAGAGTAACAGTATTAGCTCTTCTTTGGAGATCTGATAGAATTCCCCACTACACCCATCTGGTCCTGGGCTTTTATTTTTTTATGGGAGACTATTAACAACTGCTTCTATTTCCTCAGGAATTATGGGACTGTTTAGATGATTTATTTGATCCTGTGTTAAAGTTGGCACCTGGTATGTATCTAGAAAGTTGTTCATTTTGTCCAGATTTTCAAACTTTGTTGAGTATAACCATAACCTCTTGTAGTAGGATCTGATGATATTTTGAATTTCCAGTTTCTGTTGTTATGTCTCCCTTTTCATTTCTAATTTTATTAATTTGGGTAGTGCCTCTGTGCTTTTGGGTTAGTCTGGCTAAGGGTTTATCTATCTTGTTGATTTTCTCAATGACCAAACTCCTGGTTTTGTTGATGCTTTGCATAATTCTTTTTGTTTCTATTTTGATCATTTCGGCCCTGTGTTTGATTATTTCCTGCCCTCTATTCCTCTTGGGTGTATTTGCTTCTTTTTGTTCTAGAGATTTCAGGTGCACTGTCAAGCTATTAGTTAGCTCAATTTTCTTTTTGGAGGCACTCAGAGCTATGAGTTTTCCTCTTAGCACTGCTTTCATTGTGCCCCATAAGTTTTGATATGATATGTTCAGTTTCATTAAATTCAAAAAAGTCTTTAATTTCTTTCTTTATTTCTTCCATGACCAAGTTATCGCTGAAAAGAGCATTGCTCAAAGTCCATGTGTATGTGTATGTGTGTTTTCCATTGTTTGTGTTTGAACTTAAGACCAGCCTTAGGCCGTGGTGATTTGATAAGGTGCATAGAATAATTTCAATATTTCTGTATCTGTTGAGGCCTGTTTTGTCACCAATTATATGCTCAATTTTGGATAAGGTACCATGAGGTGCTGAGAAGTATATTCTTTTGCTTTAGGATGGAATGTTCTATAAATATCTGTCAGATCCATTAGGTCCATAACTTCAGTTAGTTTCACTGAGTCTCTGTTTAGTTTCTGTTTCCATGATTTGTCCATTGTTGACAGTGGAATGTTGAAGTCTCCCACTATTATTGTGTGGGGTGCAATGTGTGCTTTGAGCTTTATTAAAGTTTCTTTAATGAATGTGGGTGCCCTTATATTCGGAGCATAGATGTTCAGAATTGAGAGTTCATCTTGGTAGAATTCTTCTTTGACCAGTATGAAGTGTCCATCTTTATCTTTTTTGACATTTAGTGGAAAGCCAATTCTATCTAGAATGGCCACTCCAGCTTCTTTCTTGGGACCATTTGCTTGGAAAATTGTTTTCCCTTCCTTTGACCCTGAAGTAGTAACTTCCTTTGTCACTGAAGTTGGTTTCTAGTATGCAGCAAAATGTTGGGTCCTGTTTATATATCTAGTCTGTTAGTTGATGTCTTTTTATTGGGGAATTGAGACCACTGATGTTAAGAGATATTAAGGAAAAGTGATTGCTACTTACTGTTATCATCTTTGTTAAAGGTGAAATTCTGTTTGTGTAGCTATCTTCTATTGGGTTTGCTGAAAGATTACTTTATTGCTTTTTCTACAGTGTGGTTTCCCACCTTGTGTTGGTATTTTACACCCATTATCCTTTGTAGAACTGGATTTGTGGGAAAATATTGTGTAAATTTGCTTTTGTCATGGAATGCCTTGTTTTCTCCATCTATGGTAATTGAAAGTTTTGCTGGGTATAGTAGTCTGGGCTGACATTTATGGTCTCTTAGGGTCTGTATGACATCTGCCCAGGATCTTCTAGCTCTCATAGTTTCTTGTGAGAAGCCTGGTGTAATTCTGATAGGTCTGCCTTCATAAGTTACTTGCCCCTTTTCCCTTACTACTATTAATATTCTTTCTTGGTTTAGTGCATTTGATGTTTTGTTTTGTTTTGTTTTGTTTTGTTTGTTTTGTTTTGTTTTGCATTTGATAGGTGAGAGGAGGAATTTCTGCTCTAGTCCAGTCTGTTTGGTGTTCTGTATGCTTTTTGCATGGTCATGGCATCTCTTACATTAGGTTTGGTAAGTTTTCATCTATAATTTTGGTGAAAATTATTTACCTGCCCTTTAAGATGTAAATTCTTGCTCTCTTCTACACCTATAATCCTTAGGTTTGGTCTTCTCATTTTGTCCTGGACTTCTTGGATGTTTGGGGTTACAAGCTTTTTGCATTTTGCATTTTCTTTGACTGTTGAGTCAATGTTTTCTATGTAATCTTCGGCATCCAAGATTTTTTCTTCTATCTATCTTGTATTCTCTTGTTGATGCTTGTATCTATGTGTAGCAGCCCTTGGCTACCTGCTAACGGCTTGGGTTCTCTGGAAGAAGAGATGGGGTAGAAAACGGGGTGGCAAGAGAAACACATGTAGTCAAGGCATGATTTCTTGCTCAAGGCTCAAACTTTAATGAATCTCTCCAAATATATATATTGGCAGGGCCAGACCCACCCCCAAAGGCTGGAAACTGGTTCTGCTTGTTCTGCAGGAGGCTGGCTTAAGGGGGCTGGGCTGCTATTCTTTGAGAACAATGGATCAGATCCTCAAGGTCTGGGGAAGGTCACATCTATGGCTCCTGAATTCTTTCCAAGGTTTTCTATCTCCAGAAATGTTTCACTTTTTGATTTCTTTATTGTTTCTACTTCCATATTTAAGTCTTGGATAGATTTGTTCAATTCCTTCACTTATTTGTTTGTGTTTTCCTTAAATTCTTTAGGGAATTTTTGCATTTCTTCTTTAATGGCTTCTACCTGTTGACCCATGTTCTCCTGTGTTTCTTTTAGTGATTTTTGTGATTCCTCGTCAAGGACTTCTGTCTGTTGACCCATGTTCTCCAGTAATTCCCTATGGGATTTTTGTGTTGCCTCTTTAAGGGCTTCTACCTGTTGACACATGTTCTTTAAGGGAGTTATTTATATCCATCTTGAAGTCCTCCATCAGCATCATGAGATGTGATTTAAAATCCAGCTCTTCCTTTTCCAATGTGATGGAGTATCCAGGATTTGCTGTTGTGTGAGAACTGGGTTCTGATGGTGCCATGTTGCCTTGGTTTCTCTTAGTAATGATCTTGCATTTGCTTTTGGCCATGTACTTATCTCTGGTGTTATCTGGTCTTGCTGTCTCTGACTGTGGCTTCTCTGTCCTGCAGGTCTGTGTATATGTATTGGGATTCCCTTTCTCTCAAATGCCCTGCATACAGCTACATCTCCAAGAAGTATCAGGAGATGGCGTCTTCCCTGTGGCAGACTTGGCAAGGATAAAATGCCTTGAAGGCTAGTGGTTCTTGAATGCCCTGTGTGTTGCTGGTTCTCAAATGCCCTGTGTGCTACTTCTTCTCTAGAAAGTATCAGGAAATGGGATCTTCCCTGTGGCAAAACTGGCAGGATGCTACCACATCAGAGTGAACTGTGCAGATGGTGGCAGAGGAGGAGGGAGGGATAGAAGGAACAGAAGGGGAGTGGTATTCTGGAGGGAGGGTGAGTTTTGGTGGTTGCTAGGTAGTGAGTCCCAGCCAATGGTTCTGGGCCTCCAGAGGTGGGGGATGGTTCTTACCGAATGCCCTGCACGCTGCTGGTTCTCTAGAAAGTATCAGGAAATGGGCAGAATTCTTCTCTGTGGCAGAATTGTCACAGGTCTACCACATCAGAAACAAAGGGGCAGGCACTGGCAGAGAAGACCCTATGTCCTGTTAATGTAACTTTTATTAAGTTTTACAAATAGGATTAACATCCTGGGCTTATCATTACTTTTTAGGTGTTAACTATGAAATGAGGCAAATAAATCAGTAGGATTGGATTTCTAAGGCATGAGACTCAGGTATAATGCATGCCTACTAAGTAAGCATTCTGTCGAGATATGAAAGTAATTATATTCATTTTTTATAGTTTTCTACATATACAGGAGATACATGGAAGACATAGAAATGTTTTCTATGATGTACAGTCTGGAAGATGGAGAGTTAAAGATACAGGCTATTCAAGGATTAGTATGGAAAAAAAGAATGATAATACAAGCAATGTATCACAAACTTGATATATGCTCATTATTTTTTTCAGATACATGAAATAAATTTCCACAATGCTCTTAAGATGAATACACTCTCCACTCATGTTCTCACTCAAGGATTTCTTTATTTCCAAGCTGGGCTTGGAGTCCTAGCCAATATGTTTCTTCTTTGTTTCTATATTTTCATCATCATAGGTCACAGACCTAAGCCCACGGACCTAATCTCCTGTCAACTGACCTTTGTTCACATCATACTGGTCCTCATTGGAGGGGATATTTGGCTTACAGACTTATTTGATACAGTGAACATTGATAATGACTTCAAGTGTAAGGTAACATTTTATATAAGCAGGGTGATGAGAAGCCTCTCTATCTGTATCACCTGCCTCCTGAGTGTGTTCCAGGCTGTCACTATCAGTCTCAGCACCTCTTTGTTGGCAAAATTTAAACAAAAATTAAAACAGTACATGATATATGCTTTCTTATGTATGTGGTCTTTCAATTTGTCCTTCAATAGCAACCGGTTTTTCTATGTTGTTGCTTATACCAACATGAGTGAGGCCAACCAGATGAAGGTCACTAAATACTGTTCACTCTTACCCATGAAATATACCATCAGAGGACTGATTTTAATGGTGGAAACTTCCAGAGATGTGTTTCTTGTAGGAATCATGCTAACCACAAGTGTATACATAGTGATTATCTTGTTCAGACATCAAAGGCAATGCAAGCACCTTCATAGCATCAGTCACCTGAGAACGTCCCCTGAGAAAAGGGCCACTCAGACCATCTTGCTGCTGGTGGTTTGTTTTGTGGTCATATACTGGGTGGACTTCATCATTTCAATGACCTCCATCCTGTTATGGATGTATGACCCCATCATCCTGACTGTTCAGAAATTTGTGATGAATGCCTATCCCACAATTACTCCATTGGTACAAATCAGTTTTGATAACAGAATAATTATTATGCTGAAAAACATACATTCAAAATGCCACCATACAGTTTATAAAAGATGTTTTCTCTCTTCTTTAAAAAGCTATTAATTAGTTTCTTCTTTGTATGTATAAGGATTGTGCAGGCATGTATCCATATATACAATCATCTGGTCCACACAGAGTTGAGAAAATTTCATGAGATTCCCTGGAACTGGACTTACCACTGGTTAAAAAGATTCATTCTGTGTAACCCCAGTTATTTTGTTTCCAAAATACATATTCTTTTTAAACTTGAATGGTTCAAGTAGCAAAGCAAGATTCTTCATGTGATTTTAAATAAAATGTGTGCTATTACACATATATTCATTCTTTTGACATTTCTGTTGTCAAGTAGTAGACTTCTTAACTGTACACAGTAAGTTGATATTTCCACATGAATACTCTTTATCCTTTTTACTTTATATAGTAAATACTGCTTTGATGCTATGGGTCTTCAAAAGCATATCCTAATTGATATTGACTTTTAAACTTGGTTTTAATTTTAATTTACTTTCACTTATCAAAAATAGTTTAAATATGTTATTACACCTTTATTTCCCCCAATCATAATTTGTCTGGATCCATAAATAATGTAAATTTTAAATTTCCATTATTACCACAGTTATTAATAAGTCTTTTTTGAAAATGTCATGTGCCTGTTTATTTGTACTTCATTTTATCTACTTATTGAAATATATTAATATTTCAATAAATGTTAATAAAATGTTTTATATACATATATATGCTGCACAATGTGTTTATTGTGTATATGTATGCATGTATGTATGTGTGTCTACACAGCTGAAGGATGTGTGTATTTGTTCAAGTGGAGGCCAGGAGAAAGTGTTATTTGTTTTATTGATATTTTAGTTTTTGATTTTTTTTTTAATATATTTTGGATACCAGTCCAGTACTGGCTGGTTTTCTGTCAACTCATCAACTCAACACAAGCTTGAGTCATCAGAGAGGAAGGAACCTAAGTTTTGGAAGTGCCTCCATGAGATCTATCAGTAAAGCATTTCCTCCATTAGTGATCAGTAGCTAAGTGACTGGCCCAGTGTGGGTAGTATGATCCGTGGGGTTAGTGATTTGGACTTCGATAAGAAAGCAGGCTAATATCAACCAAGGAGTGGCTCCAACTCCATAGGCAGCATAGGATGGCCTCAACAGGCATCAATAGGAGGAGAGGTCCTTGGTTCTATGAAGGTTCAATAGGTGCTCTAGTGCAGGAGAATTGAGGGAAGGGAAGTGGGAGTGGGTGGGTAGAAGAACACCCTCATAGAAGCAGAGGAAGTGGGATGGGATAGGGGGTTTCCAGGAGAGGGGGGACTGGATAAGGGTATAACACTTGAAATGTAAATAAATTAAAATGAATTTTAAGAAAAGCAGGCTGAGCAAGCTAGGAAAAGCAAGCCAGTAAACAGCACTCCCTCTGGGACCTCTGCATCACCTTCTGCTTCTAGGATCCTACTCTGTTTGAGTTCCTGTCCTGCCTTCCCCCACTCCCTTATAAACAGCATTGTGAAAGTGTAAGCAGAATAAACACTTTTGTCCCTAACTTTTTTCCTTCATGGTGTTTTGTCACTGGTATAGAAATCCTATGAATAGCCCTCTACAGGATGTGTAGTTGAAAAAATATTTCCCATTCCATAGCTGTCTAATTTATCTGAATGATGGTGTCTTTTACCATGCAGAAGATTTTTAGTTCCTGGGGTCTTATTTATTAGTTGTTGTTCTTAGGGCTGGGCAGTGGTGACATAAGCCTTTAATCCCAGCACTTAGGAGGCAGAGGCAGGCGGATTTCTGAGTTTGAGGCCAGTCTGGTCTAAAGTGAGTTCCAGGACAGCACAGCCAGGGCTATACAGAGAAACCCTGTCTCAAAAAACAAAAACAAAAAATTGTTCTTAGTGGCTGGTAATCAATGTTCTGTTCTAAAGGCTGTTTTTTTTTTTTCTTGTCATGAAAGTGGGTTCAAATGTATCCCTACCTTACTTGTCTGTCAGGTTCAGTGTATCCGTTCTTATATTGAGAGATTTATCCATTTGTAGTTGAGTTTTGTGGAGTGTTATAACCATGGATCAGTTGTGTTCTACATGCAGACGTTAAGTTTGACCGGTATAATCTGTTGGAGATATTTTTCCATTGTTTATTTGTGACTCTTCTATATATAAAACAAAAAAACAAAAACAGGTGTCCATTGGTATGTGGCCTATGTCTGGGTCTTCAAATCCATCAGTGTTTTGGTTTTTGTGCCAATGCCATGCTGTTTTTATTCATATAGTCCTATCCAAATTGATATCAGGAATGTTTTTGCTGAATAGCCAGCCTGCCTCCATCTTAGACTTAAAAGCCATCTTATACTAAAGTAACAACAAAGTAGGTTCATTCCTATTTATGATTCAACTCTTGTTTCTCAATAACTGGGCTATGCTCCACATTTGTAAGTACAGACAGTTCTGTACTGCTTATTCTAGAAATGACATTCATGTCTTTGTTTCAAAAAGTTGTTTGTATCCATCTTACAAGAGTACCTTTGTTTCAAAAGGTGATGTTAGGACCTGTGACTACCTTGTTATGCCCAGTTGCAACCCTGTCTTTGTTTCAGGGTTTCCTAACTTGTTATGCTTATATTCTGCTCCTGTAAACTCACCTAATCTTCCTACCAAATCCTTCAGTTGGAAATATACCTCTGAGCTAAAAAAGCCTTATCTTCCCCACATTGAATGCTGACCTCTTCAACCCCAATTCAGGGGGAAGCAGCTGGTGTATATGAATAAAAATGCTTGCTGTACAACCAACAAATTGGGAAAAGATCTTCACCAACCCCACATCTGACAGAGGGCAAATATCCAATATATACAAAGAACTCAAAAAGTTAGACACCAAAGAACCAAATAACCCTATCAAAAAATGGGGTACAGAGCTAAGCAAAGAATTTTCACCAGAAGAAATTCGGATGGCTCAGAAGCACCTTAAGAGATGTTCAACATCATTAGTCATCAGGGAAATGCAAATCAAAACAACCCTGAGATTCCACCTCACACCAGTCAGAATGGCTAAGATTAAAAACTCAAGGGACGATCCCATCCAGCCGGTAGCGGATCAGCCAGACCTAGCCAACCTGTCAGGTGCTGAGACCCTGCCGGCAGAACCAGGTACCAGAGACAGCCCGAGTTTAAGACCTCCGGGGACGCAGGTCTGGGGCAGGAACTGCGCACAGCCTAGCGGTTTGGAGTTCAGCGGCCGTGCCTGAGCTCTGCGCTCGCAGGCCAGACCCCCGAACCCCCTGCAGGCAGCGCCATCTTGTCTGCAGCATCCCATCCAGCAGGTAGCAGGTCAGCCATACGTAGCCAGCCTGCCAGGTGCTGAGACCCTGCCAGCGGAACCAGGTACCAGAAACAGCCCGAGTTTAAGACCTCCGGGGACTCAGGTCTGGGGCAGGAACTGCGCACAGCCTAGCGGTTTGGAGTTCAGCGGCCGTGGCAGCGCCATCTTGTCTGCAGCATCCCATCCAGCAGGTAGCAGGTCAGCCATACGTAGCCAGCCTGCCAGGTGCTGAGACCCTGCCGGCGGAACCAGGTACCAGAGACAGCCCGAGTTTAAGACCTCCGGGGACTCAGGTCGGGGGCAGGAACTGCGCACAGCCTAGCGGTTTGGAATACAGCGGCCGTGCCTGAGCTCTGTGCTCGCAGGCCAGACCCCCAAACCCCCTGCAGGCAGCGCCATCTTGTCTGCAGCATCCCATCCAGCCGGTAGCAGGTCAGCCAGACCTAGCCAGCTTGCCAGGTGCTCAGACCCTGCCCACAGAACCAGGATAAGCAACAATTCTTGTTTATTAAGAAGAGTGAGGACCAGCTATAGCGGCAGGCCTCCATATTGCAACCAGGACACAGCTGGAAAGGTGCAGATAGAGACTCCGCCTGGGGCTAGAGCAGGGAGAGCTGCTAAGCTCTAGCCCACAGGCGGGCCCAGGCGCCTAGGATCTGCAGCACGTCCCTGCGAGCTTAGGCCATGCACCGAGGCAACCGGCACCACCCAGCTCCCCAGGAGCCCGGACCAGCGATAGCAGCAGGCCTCCATACTGCAACCAGAACACAGCTGGAAAGGAACAGGTAGACAGATTCCATCAGGGGCTACCACGTGGGGGGATCTGCTAGGCTCTCGCTACTAGGCAGGCCCAGCAGCACCTGCCGAGGCTCTGCTGCACAACCCCACACTTCCCGGAGACCTCAGGCCGTGCACAAAGTCAGTGGGTGGCAGCCAGCTCGTGATCCCGTTGAGCAGCAATCACGCATAACCACCAGTAGAGAAACAACAGGTAAGCCCAGCCTCATAGGAGATTCAAACACCAGCCAGTGACAACAAGGTCAACTAACACCAGAAATAACCAGATGGCAAAAGGTAAACGAAGGAATGTCACTAACAGAAATCAAGACAACATGACAGCATCTGAACCCAGTTCGCCAACAACAGGAAGCCCTGGATACCCCAAAACACCAGAAAAACAAGACTTGGATATAAAATCACTGGTCAGGATGCTGGTAGCTGAACACATAGAAAAATCTCGTAAAGAAATAGAAGAGAAAATGGATCAAAATTTAGAAGCCTTTACAAGGCAAATACAAAAATCACTTCAAGAAATGCAGGAGAAGATGGATCAAAAAGAAGAAGACAATAAGGAGGAAAGACAAAAATCACTTAAAGAAATACAGAAGAACGTGGGCCAACAAGTAGAAGCTATGAAAGAGGAAACACAAAAATCTATCAAAGAAATACATGAAAACACAATCAAGCAAGCGAAAGATCTGAGCACATCCATCCAGGCACTAAAAACAGAAGTAGAAACAACTAAGAAATCGCAGAGGGAGACAACATTGGAGATAGAAAACCTTGGGAAGAAATCAGGAGCCATAGATGCAAATATCAACAATAGAATACAAGAGATAGAAGACAGAATATCAGAAGCCGAAGATACCATAGGAACCATTGATTCAACAGTCAAAGAAAATACTAAATGCAAAAAGGCTGTAACCCAAAACATCCAGGAAATCCAGGACACAATGAGAAGACCAAACCTAAGGATTATAGGTATAGACGAGAATGAAGATGTACAAGTTAAAGGGCCAGCAAATATCTTCTACAAAATTATGGAAGAAAACTTCCCCAACCTAAAGAGAGAGATGCCCATGAATATACAAGAAGCATACAGAACCCCAAACAGACTGGATCAGAACAGAAATACATCCCGTCACATAATAATCAAAACTCCAAATGTAATAAACAAAGAAAGAATACTAAAGGCAGCAAGAGAAAAAGGCCAAGTAACTTATAAAGGAAGACCTATCAGAATAACACCAGACTTCTCACCTGAGACCATGAAAGCTAGAAGATCCTGGGCAGATATCATGCAAACTCTAAGAGAACAAAAACTTCAGCCAAAACTACTTTACCCAGCAAAGCTCTCAATCACCATAGATGGAGACATCAAGGTATTCCATGACAAAACCAAATTTGCACGATATCTTTCCACAAATCCAGCCCTACAAAGGATAATAGGGGGAAAACACCAAGACAAGGACGGAAACTACACCCGGGAAGAAGCAAGATAGAAACCTCCTCTCATCAAACCCAAAAGAAGGTAACCTCTCGAATATAAAAAATAAATAAAATAAATAAATACAATTTCAAAAATGTCTGGAGGAAATAATTACTATTCCTTAATATCTCTTAACATCAATGGACTCAATTCCCCAACAAAAAGACATAGATTAACAGACTGGATACGGAAACAGGACCCTACATTTTGCTGCATACAGGAAACACATCTCAGTGTCAAAGACAAACACTGCCTTAGAGTAAAAGGCTGGAAGACAATTTTACAAGCAAACGGTCTCAGGAAACAAGCTGGAGTAGCCATTCTAATATCAGATAAAATTGACTTCCAACCTAAAATCATCAAAAGAGACTCAGAAGGTCACTTCTTGCTGGCCAAAGGAAAAATCCACCAAGAAGAGCTCTCAATACTGAACATCTATGCTCCAAATGCAAGGGCAGCCTCATTCGTAAAAGAAACCATACTAAAGCTTAAAGCACACATTACACCTAACACAATAATTGTGGGTGACTTCAACACTCCACTCTCCTCAATGGACCGATCAGGAAAGCAGAAACTAAACAGGGACACAGCGAAACTAATTGAAACTCTGGACCAATTGGATTTAACAGATATATATAGGACATTTCATCCTAAAGCTAAAGAATATACCTTTTTCTCAGCTCCACATGGGACCTTCTCCAAAATAGACCATATAATTGGTCACAAGACAGATGTCAACAAATACAAGAAGATCTAGCTAATCCCATGACTTCTATCAGATCACCATGGAGTAAGAGTGGTCTTCAATAACAACAAAAACAACAGAAAGCCCACATACACATGGAAACTGAACAATACTCTACTCAATGACACCTTGGTCAAGGAAGAAATAAAAAAAGAAATCAAAGACTTTTTAGAATTCAATGAAAATGAAGGTACAACCTACCCAAATCTATGGGACACAATGAAAGCAGTGCTAAGAGGAAAACTCATAGCTCTAAGTGCATCCAAAAAGAAACTGGAGAGAGCATATACTAGCAGCTTAATGGCACACCTTAAAGCCCTGGAAGAAAAACAAGTTAATTCACCCAGGAGGAGTAGAAGACAAGAAATCATCAAACTCAGGGCTGAAATCAATCAAATAGAAACAAAGAGAACCATACAAAGAATCAACAAGACCAGGAGCTGGTTCTTTGAGAAAATCAACAAGATAGATAAACCCTTAGCCAGACTAACCAAAGGACACAGAGACAGTATACAAATTAACAAAATTAGAAATGAAAAGGGAGACATAACAACAGAAACTGAGGAAATTCAAAACTACAAAGGTCTATACTCAAAACAACTGGAGAACCTGGAGGAAATGGACAATTTCCTAGACAGATATCAAATACCAAAATTAAATCAGCATCAAGTAGATCAGCTAAATAGTCCCATAACCCCTAAAGAAATAGAAGGGGTTATAGAAAGCCTCCCAACCAAAAAAAGTACGGGACCAGATGGTTTTAGTGCAGAATTCTACCAGACCTTCAAAGAAGACTTAACACCAATACTCTCCAAACTATTCCACAAAATAGAGACAGAAGGGACACTGCCCAACTCATTCTTCAAAGCCACAATTACGCTAATACCTAAACCACAAAAAGATCCAACAAAGAAAGAGAACTACAGGCCAATTTCTCTTATGAATATAGATGCAAAAATACTAAATAAAATTCTTGCTAACCGAATCCAAGAGCACATCAAAACGATCATCCACCATGATCAAGTAGGCTTCATCCCAGGGATGCAGGGATGGTTCAATATACGGAAATCCATCAATGTAATCCACTACATAAACAAACTGAAAGAAAAAAACCACATGGTCATCTCATTAGATGCTGAAAAAGCATTCGACAAAATTCAGCATCCTTTCATGCTAAAAGTCTTGGAAAGAGCAGGAATTCAAGGCCCATACCTAAACATAGTAAAAGCAATCTACAGCAAACCAGTAGCCAACATCAAAATAAATGGAGAGAAACTTGAAGCATTCCCACTAAAATCAGGGACTAGACAAGGCTGCCCTCTCTCTCCATATCTTTTCAATATAGTACTTGAAGTTCTAGCAAGAGCAATTAGACAACATAAGGAAGTCAAAGGGATACAAATTGGAAAGGAAGAAGTGAAACTATCATTATTTGCAGACGATATGATAGTTTACCTAAGCGACCCAAAAAACTCCACCAGAGAACTTCTACAGCTGATAAACAACTTCAGCAAAGTGGCAGGTTATAAAGTTAACTCAAGCAAGTCAGTGGCCTTCTTGTACTCAAAGGACAAGCAGGCAGAGAAAGAAATTAGGGAAATAACACCCTTCACAATAGCCACAAACAACATAAAGTATCTTGGCGTAACTCTAACCAAACAAGTGAAAGATCTGTACAACAGGAACTTCAAGTCCTTGAAGAAAGAAATCGAAGAAGACCTCAGAAGGTGGAAAAATATTTCTTGCTCCTGGATTGGCAGGATCAATATAGTAAAAATGGCCATCTTGCCAAAAGCAATATACAGATTCAATGCAATCCCCATCAAAATCCCAACTCAATTCTTCATAGATCTAGAAAGAGCAATTCTCAAATTCATCTGGAGCAACAAAAAACCCAGGATAGCTAAAACTATTCTCAACAATAAAAGGACTTCTGGGGGAATCAATATCCCTGACCTCAAGCAGTACTACAGAGCAATTGTGTTAAAAACTGCATGGTATTGGTATAGCAACAGGCAAGCAGATCAATGGAACAGGATTGAAGACCCAGAGGTTAACCCACAGACTTATGGTCACTTGATCTTTGATAAAGGAGCCACAACCATCCGGTGGAATAAAGATAGCCTTTTTAACAAATGGTGCTGGTTCAACTGGAAGTCAACATGCAGAAGAATGCGAATTGATCCAATCTTATCTCTTTGCACTAAGATCAACTCCAAGTGGATCAAGGACCTCCACATAAAACCAGACACACTGAAACTATTAGAAAAGAAACTTGGGAAGACCCTGGAGGACTTGGGCACAGGGGAAAAGTTCCTGAACAGAACACCAATAGCTTATGCTCTAAGATCAAGAATCGACAAATGGGACCTCATAAAATTACAAAGTTTCTGCAAAGCAAAGGACACTGTCAGAAGGACAAAACGGCAACCAACAAAGTGGGAAAAGATCTTCACCAACTCCACATCCGACAGAGGGCTAATATCCAATATATACAAAGAACTCAAGAAGTTAGACCGCAAAGAACCAAATAACCCTATCAAAAAATGGGGCACAGAGCTAAACAAAGAATTTTCACCAGAAGAAATTCGGATGGCCGAGAAACACCTTAAAAGATGTTCAACATCATTAGTCATCAAGGAAATGCAAATCAAAACAACCCTGAGATTCCACCTCACACCAGTCAGAATGGCTAAGATTAAAAACTCAAGAGACAACAAGTGCTGGCGAGGATGTGGAGAAAGAGGAACACTCCTCCACTGTTGGTGGGATTGCAAAATGGTAAAACCGCTCTGGAAATCAGTTTGGCGGTTCCTCAGAAAATTGGGAATGTTACTTCCAGAGGACCCTGGCATACCACTCCTGGGCATATACCCAGAGGATTCCCCTGCATGCAATAAGGACACATGCTCCACTATGTTTATAGCAGCCTTGTTTATAATAGCCAGAAATTGGAAGCAGCCCAAATATCCCTCAAAGGAGGAATGGATACAGAAAATGTGGTATATTTATACAATGGAATACTACACAGCAATTAAAAATAATGAATTCATGCAATTTGTAGGTAAATGGTTAGACCTGGAAAATATCATCCTGAGTGAATTAACCCAATCACAAAAG
Source organism: Apodemus agrarius (assembly GCA_964023405.1). Lineage (NCBI taxonomy): Eukaryota > Metazoa > Chordata > Mammalia > Rodentia > Muridae > Apodemus > Apodemus agrarius. The sequence goes on along the minus strand of OZ030006.1, from coordinate 83,282,723 downwards.
AATGCACCTGAAATGCAATCACTGATAAGTGGATATTAATGAGCCCAGAAGCCCTAAATACTCAAGACACAAATAGCAAGTCAAATGATTCCCAAGAAGAAGAAAGGAGAGGACCCTGGGCCTGTAAAGATTGCTTCCAGTTTAGTAAAGAAACCGAGGGGGGAGGGGGAATTATTGGGGAACAGATGGGGGGGGAGAGGAACTATGGGAACTATGGTGGGTGGGAACTGGGAAAGGGGAAAGCCTTCGGAATGTAAACATAGAATATAGAAAATAAAATTAAAAAAAAAACTCAAGGGACAACAGGTGCTGGTGGGGATGTGGAGAAAAAGGAACACTCCTAAACTGTTGGTGGGATTGCAAGATCGTACAACTGCTCTGGAAATCAGTCTAGCAGTTCCCCAGAAAATTGGGCATGCCACTTCCAGAGGACCCTGTCATACCACTCCTGGGCATATACCCAGCGGAATCCCCTGCATACAATAAAGACACATGCTCCACTATGTTCATAGCAGCCTTATTTATAATAGCCAGAAGTTGGAAGGAGCCCAGATGTCCCTCAAAGGAGGATTGGATACAGAAAATGTGGTATATTTATACAATGGAATACTAGTCAGCAATTAAAAATAATGAATTCATGCAATTTGTAGGCAAGAACCAAGAACTTGTTCAGCTTATGAGGCTGGATGTCTCAGCTGGTTGCAGTACATACCAGATTCCTAAAGAATTAGGCTCTGAAGCAAGTGAAAGAATGAACTTACTAGCAAGAACAAGAGCAAACAGACAAAGAGAATTCAAGCATAGAATAACATATTTCACATATAGGCAATAGCTTTTGGGATATTCCCCTGTTCCAGTTGTTCAGGACACACATGAAAACCAAGCTGCTCATTTGCTATATGTATTTGTAGAGGCCTAGGCTTAGCCCACATGTATTTATTTGTTGGTAGTTCAGACTCAGAGAGTCCCAAGGGTCCAGGTTAGTTGACTCTGTTGGTCTACCTATGGAAATCTTATCCCCTATGGACCCCATAGTTCTTCCTCATATTCTTCCATAAGAGTCCCCAAACTGCATCCACTGTTTGGCTGTGGGTATCTATCTATATCTATCTGAGTTAGCTGTTTCGTGGAGTCTCTCAGAGGACAACTTTCTCCTGTCTACAAGCATAACAGAATATCATTAATAGTGTTAGGGATTGGTGCTTGCTCATGGGATGGGTCACAGTTGGGTCAGTTATCAGTTTGCCATTCCCTCAGTCTTCCCCATTCTCCATGCCTGCATTTCTTGTAGCCAGCATACATTTGGGGTTGAAAGATTTGTGGGTTAGTTGGTGTCTCTACCCCTACACTGGAGTTCCAGCCTGGATACAGAGGGTGGCCTCCTCAAGTTCCATATCCCCAATGTAATGAGTCAAGCTAAGGTCAACTCCATTGATTCTTGAGTGCCACCCTTATCCCAAGTTTCCGTCTCATCCTAAAGGTAGCCCTTACCTGCTTACCTCCATTAGTTGCAGATATTCATTCATTTTTATGGCCATCTACCTATCTCTCCTGTCCCCCACACCTTATCCTGAACTCCCTCATACCCCTTCCCACCTCCTCCCTCCCAGTTCCATCTGTCTATCTGCCTCTTATGACTATTTAATTCCACTTTCTAAGTGAGATTCAAGCTTCCTTGCTTGGGCTTTCATTCTTTTTCTTTTGTATCTTTTTATTGTTTGTTTCATTTATTTACATTTCAAATATTACCCCCCTTCCCCATTTCCTCTCTGAGAATTTCCCATCCCATTCCCCCTCCCCCTGCCACCACTAGATTACTCTCTCACCCACCTGCCTACTCCAGCCTTACCACACGGACATTCACCTCCACTGACAAATCAAGCCTTCACAAGAACAAGGACCTCCCATCCCTTTAATAGCAGACAAGGGCATCCTCTACTGCATATGCAACTGGAGCTGTAAGTCCCTCCATGTGTATTCTTTTTTTTTTAATTTTTATTTTCTATATTCTATGTTTACATTCCAAAGGCTTTCCCCTTTCCCAGTTACCCACCACCATATGTCCCATAATTCCTCTCCCCCCCCCCGGTATTCCCCACTCATTCCCACCCCACGATTTCTCTGTTCTGGGTCTACAATACTGGATCCAATCTTTACCGGCCCAGGGTCCTCTCCTTTCTTCTTCTTGGGAGTCATTTGACTTGCTAATTGTGCCTTGAGTATTTAGGGCTTCTGGGCTCATTAATATCCACTTATCAGTGATTGCATTTCATGTGTATTCTTTTGTGATTGGGTTAGCTCACTTAGGATTATAGGTTCCAGATCTAACCATTTACCTACAAATTGCATGAGTTCATCATTTTTAATTGCTGAGTAGTACTCCATTGTATAAATATACCACATTTTCTGTATCCATTCCTCTTTTGAGGGATATCTGGGCTCCTTCCAATTTCTGGCTATTATAAACAAGGCTGCTATAAACATAGTGGAGCATGTGTCTTTATTGTATGCAGAGGAATCCTCTGGGCATATTCCCAGGAGTGGGATGCCAGGGTCCTCTGGAAGTGACATGCCCAATTTTCTGAGGAACCGCCACACTGATTTCCAGAGCGGTTTTACCATTTTGCAATCCCACCAACAGTGGAGGAGAGTTCCTCTTTCTCCACATCCTCGCCAGCACCTGTTGTCTCTTGAGTTTTTAATCTTAGCCATTCTGACTGGTGTGAGGTGGAATCTCAGGGTTGTTTTGATTTGCATTTCCCTGATAACTAATGATGTTGAACATCTCTTAAGGTGTTTCTCGGCCATCTGCATTTCCTCTGGTGAAAATTCTTTGTTTAGCTCTGTACCCCATTTTTTGATAGGGTTATTTGGTTCTTTGGGGTCTAACTTCTTGAGTTCTTTGAATATATTGGATATTAGCCCTCTCTCAGATGTGGGGTTGGTGAAGATCATTTCCCACTCTGTTGGTTGCCGTTTTGTCCTTCTGACAGTGTCCTTTGCCTTACAGAAACTTTGTAATTTTATGAGGTCCCATTTATCAATTCTTGATCTTAGAGCATAAGCTATTGGTGTTCTATTCAGGAACTTTCCCCCTGTGCCCATGTCCTCTAGGGTCTTCCCAAGTTTCTTTTCTAATAGTTTCAGTGTGTCTGGTTTTATGTGGAGGTCCTTGATCCACTTGGAGTTGATCTTAGTACAAGGAGATAAGAGTGGGTCAATTCGCAATCTTCTGCATGTTGACCTCCAGTTGAACCAGCACCATTTGTTGAAAAAGCTATCTTTTTTCCACTGGATGGTTGTGGCTCCTTTATCAAAGATCAAGTGACCATAAGTCTGTGGGTTCATTTCTGGGACTTCAATCCTATTCCATTGATCTACCTGCCTGTTGCTGTACCAATACCATGCAGTTTTTAACACAATTGCTCTGTAGTACTGCTTGAGGTCAGGGATATTGATTCCCCCAGAAGTCCTTTTATTGTTGAGAATAGTTTTAGCTATCCTGGGTTTTTTGTTGCTCCAGATGAATTTGAGAATTGCTCTTCCTAGATCTATGAAGAATTGATTTGGGATTTTGATGGGGATTGCATTGAATCTGTATATTGCTTTTGGTAAGATGTGTTTCCTGTATGTAGCAAAATGTAGGGTCCTGTTTTCGTATCCAGTCTGTTAGTCTGTGTCTTTTTATTGGGGAATTGAGTCCATTGATATTAAGAGATATTAAGGAATAGTAATTATTACTTCCTGACATTTTGGGCGTTATTTTATTTTATTTTATTTTATTTTATTTTATTTTATTTTATTTTTTATTTGAATGGTTCTCTTCTTTTGGGTTGGATGAGATGGGGTTTCTATCTTGTTTCTTCTGGGGTGTTGTTTCCCCCCTTGTGTTGGTATTTTTCCCCTATTATCCTTTGTAGGGCTGGGTTTGTAGATAAGTATCGTGCAAATTTGGTTTTGTCGTGGAATACCTTGGTTTCCCCATCTATGGCAATTGAGAGTTTTGCTGGGTATAGTAGTTTTGGCTGAAGTTTGTGTTCTCTTAGGGTCTGCATGAGGTCTGCCCAAAATCTTCTAGCTTTCATGGTCTCAGGTGAGAAGTCTGGTGTAATTCTGATAGGTCTTCCTTTATATGTTACTTGTCCTTTTTCTCTTACTGCCTTCAATATTCTTTCTTTGTTTAGTACATTTGGGGTTTTGATTATTATGTAACGGGAAGTATTTCTGTTCTGCTCCAGTCTATTTGGGGTTCTATAGGCTTCTTGTATATTCATGGGCATCTCTCTCTTTAGGTTGGGGAAGTTTTCTTCCATAATTTTGTAGAAGATATTTGCTGGCTCTTTAAGTTGTAGATCTTCATTCTCATCTATCCCTATAATCCTTAGGTTTGGTCTTCTCATTGTGTCCTGGATTTCCTGAATGTTTTGGAAATACCAGCTTTTTTGCATTTTGCATTTTCTTTAATTGTTCAATCCATGGTTCCTATGGTATCTTCAGCATCTGAGATTCTGTCTTCTATCTCTTGTATTCTATTGTTGATATTTGCATCTATGACTCCTGATTTCTTCCCAAGGTTTTCTATCTCCAACGTTGTCTCCCTTTGCGATTGCTTAGTTGTTTCTACTTCTGTTTTTAGATTCTGTATGGTTTTGCTCAGATCTTTCAGTTGCTTGTTTGTGCTTTCCTGTAATTCTTTAAGGGATTTTTGTGTTTCCTCTTTTATGACTTCTACTTGTTGACCCATGTTCTCTTGTATTTCTTTAAGTGATTTTTGTTTCTCCCCCTTATTGGGATTCATTTTTTGCTCTATATTCTCCTGGATTTCTTTAAGTGATTTTTGTGTCTGCCTTGTATGGACTTCTAGCTTTTGATCTATTTTCTCCTCTATTACTTTAAGAAATTTATCTAAGTGATCCTCAATCTGCATCTTTACCAGTGATTTTAGATCTGAGTCTTGTTTTTCTGGTGTGTTGAGATATCCTAGATTTAGTTGTGTTTGCCTTGTAAGGGCTTCTAGCTTTTGATCTATTTTCTCATGTATTACTTTAAGAGATTTATCTAAGTGTTCCTCTATGAGCATTCTGACCAGTGATTTTAGATCTGAGTCTTGTTTTTCTGGTGTTTTGGGGTATCCAAGATTTATTGCTGTCAGGGAACTGGGTTCAGATGCTGCCATACTGCCTTGATTTCTGTTAGTAATGATCTTACGTTTGCCTTTTGCCATCTGGTTAACTCTGGTGTTAGTTGGTCCTGTAGTTACTAGCTGCTACTTGACCCTCCTGTGGACTCGTAGGGCTATTTCCCAGCGACTGGGACACCTGAACCACTGCCCTGCAGGACTCCTGCTCACAGATTGCTGACAGGTAGCCTGAGTCCCCCGAGGTCTTAAACTCAGGATATCCCAGGTACTTGGTTCTGCCTGTTGGGCAGCTGCTCTGCACTGCTCCTGCTCAGGGTTTGCTGTCTGGTATTCTGTTTCCCCAGGGGTCTTAAAGTTGGGATATCTCAGTTATCTGGTTCCGCCTGCTGGTCCAAAGCTGCTGGGAAGCTGGCTGAGGCTGGCTCCCCTGCCGCCAGCTGGATGGGAAGCAGCTGGCAAGATGGCGCTGTCTGCAGGGAGTTCGGGGTCCGCCCTGTGAGCGCAGAGCGCAGGCTCGGCCACTGTGCCCCAAACCGCTACTCTGTGCACAGCTCCCACTCCAGGTCTGAGTCCCCGAAGGTCTTAAACTCGGGCTATCTTGGGTACCTGGTTCCGCCGGCTGGGTCTGAGCACCTGGGAAGCTGGCTGGGTCTGGCTTCCCAGCCACCTGCTGAATGGGAAGCTGCAGGCAAGATGGTGCTGCCTGCAGGGAGCATCTTTACTATTTCTACATCCAATAGAGGCTAATATTCAATACATACAAAGAACTCAAGCAGTTAGACTGCAGAGAATCAAATAACCCTATTTAAAAATGGGGAATAGAACTAAAGAGAGATTTCTCAACTGAGGAAACTCAGACTAAGAACCACCTAAAGAAATGTTCAACATCCTTAGTTATCAGGGAAATGGAAATCAAAACAACCCTAAGATTCTACCTCATACCAGTCAGAATGGCTAAAATGAAAAACTCAGGTAAGAGCAGAATCTGAAGAGGCTGTGGAGAAAGGAACAATCCTCTATTACTGGTGGGAATACAAGCTGGTACAACCACTCTGGAAATCAGTTTGGTGGTACATCAGAAAATTGAACATAATATTACCAAAGGACCCAACCATACCACTCCTGGATGGATCCCCAAAAGATGCTCCAACATGTTAATAAGGACACATGCTGCACTATGTTCATAGCAGCCTTGTTTATAATAGCCAGAAACTGAAAAGAATCCAGATGTCCCTCAACAGAGTAATGGATACAGAAAATGTGGTACATTTACACAATGGAATACCACTCAGTTATTCAAAACTAGGACTTTATGAAATTCACAGGCAAATAGATGGAACTTGAAAATATCATCCTGAGTGAGGTAACTCAGTCACAAAAGAACAAACACGATTTGTGCCCAGTGATAAGTGGATATTACCCAAAAGTTCAGAATACCCAATTCACAGACCATATGAAGCCTAAGACGAAGAAAAACCAAAATGTTGGTGCTTTAGTGCTTTTAGAAGTGTGAACAAAATACTCACAGGAGGAAATATGGAGACAAAGTCTGGAGGAGAGACTGAAGGAAAGGCCATCCAGATACTGTCCCACCTGGGGAATCCATCCCATATACAACCACCAAACCAGGACCTTATTGTGGATGCCAGGAACTGCTTGCTGATGGAAACCTGGTATGGCTGTCTCCTGAGAGGCTCTGCCAGAGCCTGACAAATACAGAGGTGGAAGCTCATAGCCAACCACTGGACAAAGTTCAGGGGTCCCTGATGGAGGAGTTGGAGAAGGGACTGGGAGCTAAGGGGGTTTGTAGCCCCATGGAAGGAGCAACAGTGTCAAGAGGCCAGACCCCTGGAGCTCCCGAGGACTGGACCAGCAACCAAAGAATACACATGGAACAACCCAAGGCACTTCCCACATATGTGGCAGAGGATGGCCTTGTTGGACATCAGTGGGAGGAGAGCCCCTTAGGCCTGAAGTATTCAATGACCCTGTGTAGGGGAATGCCAGCTCTGGAGGATGGAAGTGGGTGGGTGGGGGACCACCCTCATAGAGGCAGGAGGATGGAGGAGGGGAGAGGGGGTTTCCAAAGAGGAAACCTGGAAAGTGGAAAATATTTGAAATATGAATAAAGAAAATATCCAATCAAAAAATTAAAAAAAAACTAGTTTTGAGTTGATAAATAAACAAATAAATAAATATTTTAAAAAAGACACCAGGTGAATAGCATATAAAGAACAGGGATCAACATTGTTTTCTGTCCTCCACCTGCACATATAGACGCATCCTTCAGTTGTGCACACACACACATACATAAATGGATACATATACATAATAAACACATTGTACATTATATATATTCCATGTATATATAAAAAATTTATTCGCCATTAATATTTTAATAAGGAAATTACATTAAGTACAAATAAACAGGCACATGACATTTTCACAAAAGACTCATTAAATAACTGGTAATAATGGAAACTTAATGTTCACATTATTTTTATGGATCAAGATAAATTATGATTGGGGAAAAAATAAAGCTAAGATAAAATATTTAAACTATTTTTAATGAGTGAAAGTAAATTATAAACAAAAGAAAGATTAAAAGTCAATTATCCATACCACTCCTGGGCATATACCCAGAGGATTCCCCTGCATACAATAAAGACACATGCTCCACTATGTTTATAGCAGCCTTGTTTATAATAGCCAGAAATTGGAAGGAGCCCAAATATCCCTCAAAGGAGGAATGGATACAGAAAATGTGGTATATTTATACAATGGAATACTACTCAGCAATTAAAAATAATGAATTCATGCAATTTGTAGGTAAATGATTAGACCTGGAAAATATCATCCTGAGTGAGTTAACCCAATCACAAAAGAATACACATGAAATGCAATCACTGATAAGTGGATATTAATGAGCCCAGAAGCCCTAAATACTCAAGGCACAATTAGCAAGTCAAATGATTCCCAAGAAGAAGAAAGGAGAGGACCCTGGGCCTGTAAAGATTGGATCCAGTTTTGTAGAGAAACCATGGGGGGAGGGGGAATGATTGGGGAATAGTTGGGGCGGAGAGGAATTATGGGATGTATGGTGGGGGGGGGGGGACTGGGAAAGGGGAAAGCCTTTGGAATGTAAACATAGAATATAGAAACAAAAATTTAAAAAAAAGTCAATTATCAACAAGGATCTTGCTTTGAGTAGACAAACCCAGCATCAAATGAATATTTACTAAATAAAGAAAAAAGGAGAAAGAGAATTCATGTGGAAATGAATTATGAATCAACTTTTTGTGTACAATTAACTTAAAAACTCTCTACTACTTGACAATAAAAATGTCAAAAGAATGTATGTGTGTAATACCACAAATTATATTTCAATCATATGAAGAATCTTGCTTTGCTACTTAAACCATTAAAGTTTAAAGAATCTGTATTTTGGAAACAAGATACTGGTGCTACACAGGATGATTCTTTATACCCAGCAGTAACTCTAACTCCGGGGGATGCCATGGCATCTTCTGACCTCTGTGGACACGAGAAATGCAGACATGTATGCACTCTGGCACAACACTTGTACATATAAATGTGAAATAAAGACAACATCTTTTTAAAAACATATGGCAGCATTGTGACTGCAGGTTTTTCTGCATAATGGTTATTCTGTTATCAGAACTCATTTGTACCAAAGGAGTAATTGTGGGATAGGCATTCATCACAAACATCTGAACAGTCAGGATGACTGGGTCATACCTCCATAACAGGATGGAAGTAGATGAGATGATGAAGTCCACCCAGTACATGACCACAAAGAAAACCACCAGCAGCAAGATGGTCTGGGTGGCTCTTTTCTCAGGCTGATGCTATGAAGATGCTTGCATTGCCTCTGATGTCTGTGCAGGATAATCACCATGTGTGTACTTCTGGTCATCATGACTCCTACCAGAAACACATCTCTTAAGGTAGTCACTGTAAAAATCAATCCCCTGGTGATATAGTTCAAGGGTAAGAGCGAGCAAGATTTGGTGACCATGATCGGCTTGGTCTCACTCCTGTTAGTAAAACCACCAACATAGAATATTGTGTCAGTACTGACAGAAAAATTTAAAAACCAAATATAAAATAAAGCACTGATCGTGTACTTTTTCAGTTTTTGTTTAAATTTTGCCAACAGCGAGTTACTGGGACTGATTGTGACAGTCTGGAACACACTCAGGAGGCAGGTGGTGCAGATAGAGAGGCCTCTCATCACTCTGCTTATATAAAAAGTTACCTTACATTTGAAGTCATTCTCAATGTTCAGTGAAGCAAATAAGTCTGCAAGCAAAATATCCTCTCCAGTAAGGAACATAATTGTGTGAACAAAGGTCAATTGACAGATCAGGTCTGAGGGCTTAGGTCTATGACCTAGAATTATGCAAATATAGAAACAAAGAAGAAGCATATTGGCTAGGACTCCAAGTCCAGCTTGGAAATAAAGGACATTCTTGAGTGAGAACATAAGTGGAGAGTATATTTATCTTAAGAGCATAGTGGAAGTTTATTTCATATATCTGAAAAAAATATTAGAGCCTGCATCAAGTTTGTGTTGTACTATCATTCTTTTTTCCGTACTAATCTTTGAATAGTCTGTCTCTTTAACTCTTGACCTTCCAGACTGTACATCATTGAAAACATTTCTATGTCTTTCATGTAGCTAATGTATATATAGAAAATTGTAGAGAATAAGTACAACCACAATCATATCTGTACAGAATGCTCACTTAGTAGGCCTGTATTATACCTGAGTCCTATAGATTCAATCTCCTCATTTCAGAGTTAACACCTAATAAGTAGTGATAAGCACAGGATGTACAACTGAATGAAAGTTACATTAATCTGGAAAATAGTCTCAAAAGAAATCAAATATATCAGGTGATTCAGTTTCATGTTCTACAATTTTACTGTGCTCTAGTAGAACTATCCATGCTTAGATTTATAGTCCTGATGCAATCGTGGTGGTAATTTATTGTAATCCCACTATTTTAATCAGCAAAATATCTTTCTCGATCCTCCTGTTTTTAATGTTCCTTTTCCCAAGTAATCTTACATGCAAAGAATCTAGTTAAAGAGATAGATACAGTTGGAGAACATTAGCTTTACGTTCCTTACCCTATGACTATTTTGATTCTAAATGACCCATCCCATCATCTTTAGTGAAACTTCCGGTTTAAGGAACTAAACCCAGCTATCAAGACAAATAGCATTTTTCATTCCTTTTTTGGAGTGTAATTAGGTAATAGAATGAGCAGTCATGGCTTTTCAGAAATCCTTGCTGACATCTTACCTACCTACCTCTTTCTTCTGTCTTTATCCCCCTTCACACTTTTGAGAAGCCACCCTTTTCCTAGGTCACTGAGGAGATCATTTGTACTGACATTCTGCTCTCTATTGCTTCCATCCCACCCCTATTATGGTCGATGCTCCTCTGTTACTTTCCTGGTTTCTGTAGTTACTATAGGCTACATACATCTCCCCAGTAAGAGAAAACCTGGGATGCTAAGACAAACACTATTATCAACACAGTACTACAAACATGAGCTCACTGAATATGACTAGAGATCCTGTTGGTATATTTCTGTTTCAAAACATACTCCTTCCCATGCAGTGGAAAACAAGGTCCCAAGCGTTACCACACATCATCAGAACCCACAAACTTTCACAGTTTCTCTCAACTGTCTTACATTTAGTGCTCATGTTAGTTATTTGACCTAGTGTCCAGGATCAACTTATTATTGAATTAATTTAATTGATTACTTTATTTCAATGTCTTTTATTAATTTATTGTTTACACTCCATAATTTATTCCTCCCACCCCAGTCTACCGTCCAACTGTTCCACATCCCATACCTCCTCCCCACCCCCTGTCTCCATGTGAATGTCCCCATACCCCACCCTACCTGACCTCTAAAATCCCTGGGGCCTTCAGTCTCTTGAGGGTTAGGTGCATCATCGCTGAATGAACACAGACCCAGGAGTTCTCTGCTGTATGTGTGTTGGGGGCCTCATATCAGCTGGTGTATGCTGTGTGTTTGGTGGTCCAGTGTTTGAGAGATCTCAGAGGTCCAGTTTAATTGAGCCTGCTGGTCCTCCTACAGGATTGCCCTTCTCCTCAGCTTTTTTCAGCCTTCTCTAATTGAACAAGGGTCAGCTGCTTCTGTTCATTGATTGGGTGCAAATATCTGCATTTGACTCTTTCAGCTGCTTGATGGGTCTTCTGGAGTGTGGTCAACCTAGGTCCATTTTTGTGAGTGCTCCATAGCCTCAGTAATAGTGTCAGGCCTTGGCACCTCCCCTTGAGCTGGATCCCACTTTGAGCCTGTCGCTGGTCCGTCTTTTCCTCAGGCTCCTCTCCATTTCCAGCCCTGTAATTCTTTCAGATAGGAACAATTATAGGTCAGAGTTGTGACTGTGTGATGCCCCTTGAAGCCCTGTCTTCCTGCTGGAGGTGGGCTCTACAAGTTCCCTCTCTCTACTGTTGTGCATTTTGCTTTTAGTGCTGTGAGTCTCTCATCTCCCAGGTCTCTGGTGCATTCTGGAGGGTCTCCCCAACCTCCTATCTCCTAGGTTGCTTGTTTCCATTCTTTCTGCTGGCCCTCAGGGCATCAGTCCTTTCCCCTCCCCCAATACCAGATCAGGTAGCTATCTCCACCCCCCAACTTCCCTGCCCTGTCCACTTTCCTTCCCAGGTCCCTCCCTCCTTCCTCACTTGTGATTGCTTTCTTCTCCCTCCCAAGTGGGACTGGGGTGTCTTCACTTGAGCACTTCAACTTGTTGACATTTTTGAGTTCTGTGGCTAACTAATATCCTTTTTCTTTTTCTTTTTCTTTTTTTTGTTTTGTTTTGTTTTGTTTTGTTTTGCTTTTCGAGACAGGGTTTCTCTGTGTTGCCCTGGCTATCCTGAACTCACTTTGTAGACCAGGCTGGCCTCGAACTCAGAAATCCAGCTGCCTCTGCCTCCCAAGTGCTGGGATTAAAGGCATGGGCCACCACTGCCAGGCGCTAATATCCATTATTATTAGTGAGTACATATCATGCAACTCTTTTTGGATCTGAGTTACCTCACTCAGGATGATATTTTCTAGTTCCATCCATTTGCCTGCAAAACTCAGGATGTCCTCATTTTCAATAGCCGAATAGCATTCCATTGTGTAAATGAAGCATGTAAATGAATTTTCTGTATCCATTCTTCTGTCGTGGGACATCTGGGCAGTTTCCAGCTTCTGGCTATCACAAATAAGGCCACTATGAACATAGTGGAGCACATGACCCTGTGGCATGGTGGGGCATCTTTTGGGTATATTCCCAAGAGTGGTATAGCTGAGTCTTCGGGTAGATCTATTTCCAATTCATTATTTTAAATCAGGTTGTGACAGAGAAATCAAAAATGACTACACTAAATCAGATCCTTATGAGAATTTATATTCCACATATATAGATACATGCATGAATATATAGGAATAATTCAGAAGTTAGTGCCAGAGACAATCCTATAACTTTTCTATGAATGTGATGCCATAAGTTACACATTTAATATATACATTAATTTGCTATTAAAAAGCTTAATCTAGTAAAGGAATAGATTCATACCAATTACCAGAGCCAAACATCTAATTCTCTCACTTACAAAAATTTACAGTAGCTGCATAGTGGTGTTCTAGTTATACAAACTCCAGAATAAGGGGTGGAGATGTAGCTCAGTGGTCAAGAGCACATTTTACTTTTGGAAAGACCTAAGTTTGATTCTCAGCAATGACATGGTGGCTTGTGACTATATGTAATTCTCAGTCGAATGGGAAACAAACTGTTTTTGACCAATCACAAAAGAGGTGCACAGATACTGTATGTAGGAAAAAATATACATATCTATGTAATAAGATAAATAAATAAACCTCCAGGAGAATATTTAAATCCCACCTTAATCTGCAAGCTGTAAGAACTGTAGCCCAATTCTGATTTTAAACCAACAAATGAACAAGCCATAGACATATAATAATTTATTATTAATTATACTTCAATAGTTTATTATTTTAATTAATATAAAAAGATAAAATAAGGTTACTGTTAGTAATGGAAAATGTTTTTTCTTATCCCAAAGATATTCATTTCAACCTCTCTCATATTCATTGCTTTGTAAATATTTATCACATACCGAAAAATGATTAATCTTCTAGACCTAAACTGGCATCTTTTGTTGGGACTCACTGGAGCTGAGGTCTGGTTTAAAAAGACTAGAGTTATCATAGGTAACAACTGATTTGTTAACATGGATACATACTGAGAAAAAAGAAAATTTAAAAAGAAAATTGCAGTGTTGGTGGCTTCCAGGTTAAAGTTGCAATATTTTGTTTTAAGTACTAAAACTCAAAGTATATCCATAAACTTTTATAATAATGGAGAAGCCACGACTATTAAATTGACCAAGACAAATGAAGCTATGTGTCTGAAGAAGCATGTAACAGAGGGAGAGAGAGAGAGAGAGAGAGAGAGAGAGAGAGAGATCTTCACTTCATGCACAGTTCTACACTCTCACTTCACCTCTTCCTATGACAATATTTGATTTTAGAACAGTTTGTTCTATGCACATATAGTGATCTTTGTATTCTATCTGTAACAATTTAATAATATAGGGAACAAACAAGCATAGTAAATCTAAAGTATCATTTTCATTTTAAGCTTTACCACATTTGGTGAGTAATGACCTAAAAGCTGTATGACTGCTCAAAAAGAACATAAAGCGAATATGTGACTTTCAGGTGACAAGTGAAATTGTTGGCTGATGTACTGTCCTTTGTCAGCAACATGAAGATGTTTTTAGGAATTCCCAAAAGAGAAAGAACTTGGCCTCCAAATTAGTTTCATGAAATATTTATAAAATATAGAATGCCAGCAAGAATACTTAATACTTTTTAATAAAGTAGGAATTCATACCTCTTATCTGATACTCTCAAATAATTTGGAAATTAAATTTAGCACAGGTCTAACTAGAAGCACACAGATGCTGAGTAGAATATTATAATCTCACAGCTATTAGCTAGTCCCCTTAAGACTAAGCAGCAACAGCAGGAATGTCACAGTAGAGTGTGGGGAAGCAGTCATACACAAAGTTTCAACAAAAGTTGCATGGCGTGAGTTTGAGAAATATATGAGAATGTTGACTAGAACATAGTATATGTGTGGGGGGTGTAGTCTGTGGTATATGCACAAGACAGAAGAAGAGAAGGAGAGAGGGAGAGAAAGAGAAAGAGATGATTACACTAACAGGCCTTAGAATACATCACCAGCATAGTGTGTTCTGCAGCTGCTACTGTGAATACGTTTCCATCACTTGAGTGAAAAAATTACATAAAGTAAAATGGAGGTATGTCCTCTGTTTTCTAGGTGACCTGGTCAGATCCACAATGATACTGCCTAGTGCACTGGTGTAGACTTTTAAAGTAAATTATTCAAAACAAACTCAAAATTCTGTAATCCTTGCGAACATAAACTCATATTTCTAACAACTGTTTTTTATGATGTTGATACTCTGGGCCAGAGGTATACATAGTATTGGCATTATTTTGCTCCATTTCATTAACAATAGTTTATAATTCTATGCCGCAGACCGCGGCTGCTCTTGGCAGCTTTGGTTGCAGCCTTTTGTAAGCCGTAGCTCCTCGTGGGAGTTCGGTTACAGGGGAGACCAAGATCCCGGGGTCAGGAAGGCACGAATCGGCGAGAATGACGACACAGACGCAGGATACTTCATATTATAGAAAAATCTGTATTTCCTCTAATGAGGAGCCCTGTTTTATGGCTCCCTACTCAGAGCATCAGGTTCTAACAATTACATAATAAAAATGAGGCATGCTAGCTTACATAGGTAGCGCCCTTAGGTTACAAACTAAAACATTCTAAGCCATTTCTGTCTAAGCTAGAGATCTTGCCTAAGTTAGCAAGATTCTTCTCTGAACTAGCAAGCTTTCCTCAGAGCCAGGGATCTTGCCTGACTCTGAGAATCTTTTCTCTCTAGCCTAACCCATTCTCTCACTAGCAAACTCATGTTCCCACCACCTAAGAAGCTCTCTTCAGGGCCGGGCAATGCCCGGCCCTGGAAACTCTGCTTTCTAGACTAAACTCATCTTCTCACTGACTAACTTTCTTCTAAGTCTCATGTCTTGTCTGCTCAGAGGAAATCTCTGCACTCAAATGCTTGACAAATGCTTGACATTAACATAGTAAAGGATGTAGCTAGCTAAGCAGGGATAATTTACATGACCATACCTTACAGTCTCCTATGTTGGGAAGGCCTGGACTTGTTTTCCACTTAACCTCATTAATAATTCATGAGCCTCACCTGGGACCGAGGGCTATAGGTGTCTGAATAGCCGGTGAATACCTTGGCTTAGCAAGACAAAGGATGGCAGCTCAGTAAGCTGTTTTGAGGAAGTCTGGGCTCAGGGACTACTTCCTATGTAGATACACAGCAAGCTCGAGGACTAGGCAGGATCTGAATTATAGCATATTATGAGAGCTATGAAATACTCTCCTTAAATTTTACATGGTCATGGCTACCAGAAATAAACAGGTTAGAAAAGGTGCCAAAGGAACATTTATGGCATCCTGTAGTAGGCTTTATGCGTAGCAATTCTACATTCTCAGTTTTCCAATTTCATATTGTATTTGTGTTACTGTATAAGAGGGAGACAGACAGACAGACAGATAGATATAGGGTCTTAATCTGTACTTAAGACTGACTTAGCCAAACCCATGATGCTCCTGTCTTAGACTTGAAAGTGCTGGGATCATAGGCATATACCACCAACATGCCTTCATTTTCCATTTTAATATCCTATATACATTAAAATAAAAATTTGCTTGTGATATTCAGTGCCTAAACTTAAATTAAATTGGTTATGTGTATGTCTATGTGTATGTGTGTGTGTGTGTGTGTGTGTGTGTGTATGTATATAAGTTGATTTTAACAGGCAATTGTATTTCATAATTTTTAGAGGAAACCTTAGTGATTTTGACTTCGAATAATCTTATACTACTCAAGAATTATAAATATATTTCTCACTGATAATGAAAAGCTTACTCAATATTATTCAGTTTCAATATTACAATGTTCAATTTAGAAAACCTGAAATAAGAAAAAGAAATTTATTTTAATAAAATGACTAAAACTCTTACCAAAATTTAGGATAAGTTTACAAGTGTTTAATAAATGAGGTGATATTTCCAAATATTTTTGAAGTGCCTATAAAATATCTACTTTATGAGAAATTATTGTAATAGATTAAACAAATGTATTTACAACTTATTTATGCTTTACTATGTCATACTATAAGTATATGTAAATTCAACACACTAGAAAATTACTGATAAACAATACATTAGTTAATATTTGCTGTATATTCATAGCTCAAGCTTCATATGACAAATGAATACAGTCAGTTTACTTGAGAAAAGTAGTAAAATGGGAAAGTACAAAACACAATTCAAATGCATTAATATTATAAACTGACCATTGCAAAACAATAAAGGGCAACCCTTTGGTTTCCACCCAAAATGAACAATTAGCCATACCTAGTGGAACCATGACCTTAGAATTCTTAGAGCAGACACTCAGTACACTTCTGTCAGATGGGCTCCTTAAAATGATGAGATGGAGTTACTTTTTAAATATATGTCAGTGTAGATTCACTATAAAAAGTAATGGGTGTCATGGTATTTTAATATATAATACTCAGTGATCACCTTCAGCCTATTGACTTTCCCTGTCTCTGTCCATCCTTTTTCTAGGCCCTCTATACTCGCACATATAGAAGAGATCAAACTGAGTGAAATCTCTGTTGTTGCTTTATTAATCATTACTCAAAAGTAAAATTGTAAGCAGAAAATCCTCTAATCATTTATTACAGAATTTTGCTTCATTTTACCACCTACTACTCTAGCTATAATGAAGAGAATTAAAAAAAAAAAAAAAACACTCACTGACTAGGCCTCCCATAAAGATCCGTGTGGAATGAGGCCCTGAGAAGTAGTTATATAGAAGAAATGTCATCAGCTCATCTCCCTCTAGACCCTTAGTTATCATGTCATCTGGAGAAAGCAGTTTTGACCTTGACATTGTTACAAACTGGTAACATCAAATGGAAAAGTGAACTTTCCTAATCCCAGGAGAACAGTGGATTCGGAACAGCTGAGTTCTGGGTTTCCCACAAGTGAACTGTTCTCTCCAGGCCATATCTGTCATGCTCGAATAACTGATCCCAGTCCTTGGGAACAAAAAACAAAAGTAAAAGTAATGATGTCTCATTTAAAAGAAACAGAAAAACAATTTAGATTCCATAAGGTATCCCTCCTGCTTCCAAAGCATTCATGGTGCCCTCCATATTTGACAGTGGCTTTAGGATCTCACCTAGAAATTAACAGCTCCTTTGAGAAAATGAAGAAAATGTCACCTTCTCCGCACATACTGAAGGTAAATGACTTTTCTTACAGAGCATACAGACAGGAAGTAATGTAAGTGTATTATCATCAGAAATTGTGCTGTGGGGCTCGAAATGTAGCTCAGTCAATAGCGTGCATGCTTAGAAAGTACTGTGTATGTGGGACACCATGAAAAAAGTCAAATATTCAAATTATAGACAGAGAAGAATTCAAAGTCTGTGGCAAACATAAGAACTTCAATAAGATCAAAGAAGAAAACTGCCCCCCAAAACACAATCATATAATTTAGGAAGCTCACAGAATACAAAATAATCCAAAAGCACAAACAAAACTTTCCATTTATCTTATAGTTAAAACACTAAATATACAAAACAAACAAAAAGGATGAATTGAAAGCTCTAAGAGAAAACACAAGATGCAAATAAATAAAACCCAACAAATAGAACGGTGAATTTGCAGAAAAAACACTGGAATGGCAACAGCTGGTTTCAGGAGGTAAACTTTCAAAGCCGGAAGAGCCTGCAGCAATACAGACCAAGTCCTGAATGACAACCAATTTAAATGATATGCTCACCAACACTACTCCAATGAATGAAGGAAGAACAGTTTTCCACAACATAGACAGCCTAAAAAATTTTGTATTCCACAATCTAAGGCTAAAATAATACCAGAAACATTATTAGGGGTTGAGGAGAAGAATGGGCATAGCGGAACAACTGTGGAAAAGTATGAAGCCATAATTACCAGAACACAAAAGCAAAAGTCAACAACTAACACACACATTTCAATAATAAATTAAACTGGATGGCTTCTATTCTTCACTTAAAAGGCAGGGAGTGAATGAATGGATCAAAAAACCAAAACAAAACAAAAAACAAAGCAAAACAAAGCAACAACAAAAACATAAAAACCAGCTGTCTGCTGCCTAAAGGATTCACATCTTAGTTTTAAAAGACATACATCAGCTTTGAGTACAACGATAGGCAAGAGTATTCCAATTAAATGGAACCAAGAAGAAAGCAGGAATAACTAACATCTGACAAATATCTAACAAAATAGACTTTGAAGTAAAACTAATTAGATGAGATATAGAGGAAGACCTCATTCTAATCAAGGGAACACTTAACCAGAAAACATTTATATCCTAAATATATGTACAACAAACTCCAGGATACCTAATTCTATTTTTAAAAATCTATTATTACAGGATTTAAAGGCACAGATTAAAATCAGTCCTTTAATAGTGACTATTTCAATACCTAATTGTACTGGTTGGTTTTGTGTGTCAACTTGACACAGGCTGAAGTTATCAGAGAAAGGAGTTTCAGTTGGGGAAATGCCTCCATGAGATCCAGCTGTGCTGCATTTTCTCAATTAGTGATCAAGGGGGCAGGGCCCCTTGTGGGCTGGTATTCTTGGGTTTGATAAGAGAGCAGGCTGAGCAAGCCAGGGGAAGCAAGCCAGTAAGAAACAGTCCTCCATGGCCTATGCATCAGCTCCTGCTTCCTGACCTGCCTGAGTTCCAGTCCTAACTTCCTTTAGTGATGAACAGCAGCATGGAAGTATAAGCTCAGTAAACCTTTTCCTCCCAACTTGCTTCATGGTTATTATGTTTGTGCAGGAATAGAAACGCTGACTAAGACACTAATTGTTTTCCAATACATAGGTCATCTGCACAAAAATGAACAGAAACACCAGAAAAACAGATGTACTCATACATTAAATGGACTTAAACAATTTCCTAGACAATATTCTAACCAAGCATTTTACTCACAGCACACAGAAACTGCACATATGCCAACACATATACAAAAAAGGACTGGCTTATCTGGCCTCAGTGAGAGATATACCTAACTCTCAAGAGACTTGAGGCCCCAGGCAGTGGTGAAGCCTGGTTGGGGAGGGAAGAACATCTTCTTGGAGGTGGGAGAAGAGGAATGGGATGAGGAACTACTGAGGGTGGACCAGGAGGGGGATTACAACTGGACTGTTAAAAAAAAGATTAAAGATAATTTAAAAATAAATACCCCATATCCTGAAATACAAGACAAATCATTACCAAAGACATTGACATCACTCTTTGTATCCAATCTGACCACAATGCAGTAAAACTTAAGCTGACAATGAACAAATGTCTAGTAAATACAAAAACCAATGGAGATTAAACAGCTCATTACAGAATGATGATGCAGTCAAAACAGAAATCAATGGAGAAATAAAAACTTCCAGGAACTATTTTAAAATAAAGACAAAACTGGGGTACATTGAAAGCAATCCTGTGAGTAAAATGTGTTGCTCTAAGCACCTACATTAAAAATTCAGAAACAAAATGTTCAAATAAATGTCATAACTACACAACTCAAAAAAGTTGGAAGAAACCAAATGTAACCCAACTTGACAGGAAAAATAAATAAAATCAGAAATAAACAAAACAGAAAAAAAGAAAATACCACAAAGAATCAACAAATGTAACTGACAAGCACTTGGCCCATCTAACTAAAAGAAATAAGAGAGGACTCAAATTATCAGAATCAGAAATGACCAGAAAAACATTACAAGAGCTGCCAAAGCAATTCAGAATATTATAAGAGTCTATGTTTAAAAATGTGCTCCAGCTTTTGTGGTCCCCATTTGCACCAGGGAGCCAGGTGGCTCCACAGCACTCTGTGTACAGTCCACCAGGAGAGAGTGATCTCCCAGGAGCATTTCCTTTCTGGACATGGAGGATAGATCTTCACTTTCTCTCCAATAACTCTCTGGAGCAGAAGGGCTAGAAGCACACAATCAGTGGAGCAGCTGGGACAGCAGTCTTCCAATCTCCATATGCACCCAGGGGCAGTGCAGCTTCACAGCCATCTGCACCCAGATCCCACCAGAAGAGTTGGTCTCCCAGGAATGCTGACTTAGGCTTACAGGCCCACAGGCAGGACAAGCTCCAACCAAAGACAGCAAAACCAACTGACACCAGAGATAACCAGATGGCAAAAGGCAAGGACAAGAACCCAACCAACAGAAACCACGACAACTTGGCAACATCAGAACCCAGTTCTCCCACCACAGCAAGTCATGGATACCCCCCAACACACCAGAAAAAGCAAGAGTGGGATTTAAAATCACATCTCATGATGATTATAGAGGACTTTAAGAAGAACATAATTCTCTTAAAGAAATACAGAACACAGGTAAACAGGTAGAATCCCTTAAAAATTAAAGGAAAACACAACAAAGCAGGTTAAAGAACTGAACAAAACCATCCAGGATCTAAAAATGGAAATTGAAACATGAAAGAAATCACAAAGGGAGACAAAACTGGAGATAGAAAACCTAGGAAAGAAATCAGGAGTCATAGATGCAAGCATCAAAAACAGAATACAAGAGAAAGAAGAGAGAATCTCAGGGGCAGAAGATACCATAGAAAACATGGTCACAACAGTCAAAGAAAATGCAAAATGCAAAAAGCTTCTGACCCAAAACATCCAGGAAATCCAGGACAGAAAAAGAAGACCAAACCTAAGGATAATATGGTTATAAGAGAGTGAAGAGTCCCAACTTAAAGGACCAGTAAATATATTCAACAAAATTATAGAAGAAACCTCCCCTAACCAAAGAAAGAGATACCTACCCATGGACATGCAAGAAGCCTATAGAACTCCAAATGGATTGGACCAGAAAAGAAATTCCTTCCATCATATAATAAAGAAAACACCAAATGCACAAAACAAAGAAAGAATACTGAAAGCAGTAAGAGAGAGAAAGTCAAGCAACACATAAAGGCAGACCTATAAAAATTACACCAGACTTCTCACCAGAAGCTATGAAAGCTAGAAGATCCTGGGCAGATATCATACACACCCTAAGAGAACACAAATGCCAGCCCAGATGACTATACCCAGCAAAACTCTAAATTACCATGGATGGAGAAACCAATATATTCAACAACAAAATCAAGTTTTACACAGTATCTTTCAATAAATCCAGCCCTTAAAAGGATAAGAAATGGAAAACTCCAACACAAGGAGGGAAACTACACACTATAAAAAGCAAAAAAGTAATCTTCCATTAACAAACCAACAAGAAGATAGCCACATAAACATAACTCCACCTTTAACAACAATAATACCAGGAAACAACAATCACTTTTCCTTAATATCTCTTAATATCAATAGACTCAATTTCCCAATGAAAAGAACATAGGCTAACAGACTGGATATATAAACAGGACCCAACATTTTGCTGCATACAAGAAACTCACCTCAGTAACAAACACAGACACTACTTCGAAGTAAAAGGCTGGAAAAAAATTTTCCAAGTAAATGGTCCCAAGAAACAAGCTGGAGTAGCCATTCTGATATGGAATAAAATTGACTTTCAACCTAGAATTATGAAAAAAGATCAGGAAGGAAACGTCATACTCAACAAGGGAAAAATATACCAAGAAGAACACTCAATCCTGAATTTCTGTGCTCTAAATGCAAGGGCATAAAAGAAACTTTACTAAAGCTCAAAGCACACATTGCACCTCATACAATAAGAGTGGGAGACATAAACACTCCACTCTCATCAACAGACAGATCAGTGAAACACAAACTAAACAGAGAAACAGTGTCACTAATAGAAGCTATGAACCAAATGAATTTAACAGATATCTATAGAACAATTAATCCTAAAGCAAAAGAATATACCTTCTCAACACCTCATAGTACCTTCTCCAAAACTGACCATATAATCGATCACAAAACAAGCCTCAACAGATACAAGAAGATTGAAATAATCCCATGCATCCTATCAGATCATCACGGATTAAGGCTGATCCTCAAAAACATCAAAAACAATAGAAAACCCACATATACATGGAACCTGAACCTTGACCAATGATAACTTGGGCAAGAAAGAAATTAAAAAAAGAAATTAAACACTTTTTATAATTGAATAAAAATTAAGCCACTACATACCCAAACATATGAGACACAATGAAAGCAGTCCTAAGAGGAAAACTCATAGCTCTGGGTGCCTCCAAAAAGAAAATGGAGACAGCATACACTAGCAGCTTGACAGCACATCTGAAACCTCTAAAACAACAAGAAGCAAATACACCCAAGAGGAGTATACAGCAGGAAATAATCAAACTCAGGGCTAAAATCAACCAAGTAGAAGCAAAAAGAACTACCAGGAGCTAGTTCTTTGAGAAAATCAATAAGGTAGATAAACCCTTAGCCAAACAAATCAGAGGGTACAGAGACAGTATCCAAATTACCAAAATCAGAAATCATAAGGGAGATATGACAACAGAAACTGGAAATTCAAAAAGAATCATCAGATCCTACTACAAAAGTCTATACTCAACACAACTGGAAAATCAGGATGAAATGGACAATTTCCTAGACAGATACCAAATACCAAAGTTTAATCAGGATCAGATAGACCATCTAAATGGTCCCATAACTCCTAAAGAAATAGAAGTGGTCATTGACAGTCTCCCAACCAAAAAAAAAAAAAAAAAAAAAGCACAGGAAATTAAGCCTGGTTTTTTTCGTGCAGAATTCTATCAGACCTTCAAAGAAGACCTAACACCATCACATAAGCAGAGTCAATCTGGGCCACCAGTCAAAGACTCAGAAGCCTTGTTTCTTCTGGCATCCCCGAATAAGGGCTCAAGTAGGGTTTATAAGCATAAAAAACTCCAAACACCTGGGCAGTTACAGTTATAATTTTTAACAATGAGGACTTGGGAATTAGGAGCTTTCCTAATTGTTCCATCATTGTCAACTGACATTGAATGTATAAGTGTTTCTGTCCAACCAATCAAGTTCATTTGCTCTATTGGTTGTGAGGAACAGGCATTGTGTTCAGTGGAACTATCATTGCTCAGAGAAGGAGTTGGATAGGTTAAGTAAAATGAAGTTGAGAGGGTCCAAGAATCACTGAAGAATGATACTCCCAACTCAAGTAGCATGTAAAAGCAAAAAGTATTTATTTAGTTGATTTCCTGCATGCAGGGTTCTCTGCAAATGGTAATGGAAACCTCTAGTAGACTTGCAGGCCTGGCTTTTATTGTCAGGGCAATTTCAGGGATGAGTATGTGTCCTTTTACCTTGATTGGTGAGCTCTAACTCTAGGGATCTGACTGATTCTGCAATCGGTTCGGCTCTGGAGACATTCTACTCATTTTAGGTGCCTATTTTTACTTCAGGCACAATGACAAGTATCCTCAGACTGGCTGCCCCGGTTGGGGTTGGCTGACCACAGTTTTCTGGATATGGGTTCTTATCTCTGAGAAACAGAAACTTAGGCTTAGTCTCCAGAACTGTCAGTCTGAAGTTAAAATGGCAGTACTTAAGACAAGTTCCTCTGCCTGTTCCCAACAGTACCCGGTTTGTGGGCTTTGCAGTGACAGACCAGACCGTGTTGTTTTGGGGAGGATTGTAGAAGGACTTGGGACCTGGTCCAAGGAGGGGCACAATGGAATGTTGAGAGAGCAATGCAGATGCTGGAGGCCTGTCTTGTGAAATTTCTAGTGGAACTTTTAGAGTCCCTCAAAGACTCTATCGGGGTTATTTGTGTGATGTTTTGAACTGAGAACTACTAATGTGAAACCTTCACACTGCTGGGAAAATTGATAGTCATTAGCTAGGCTTGAAGAATCAGGTGTGGTTAAAAAGAAACCAGAACCACCAAGGTGAAATCTGAGAGTATTTCCCAAAGTTACCACACAGAAGCTGTTGTCCATGAGGAACTGAGGCTGTACCTTTTGCTAACAGACAAATTTGGTAATGTGTAAGAGTTTCCCATGTGGTACTGGGTTTGGAGGTCAGAAGGGCTCAGAGGCTTGGTTCTGTGTGACAGGGATAACTCCCTGAAGAGAAGCCAAGGAGATGGTTTCTGAAGACACAACCTCAGTTTCTGTTGAAAACTCAGGATTGAAGGGGCCATGGAGAGAGTGTGGGACTTGGCACCATAGGACAGGGTTAAAGTCCTGAAGACAGCCCAGGGGATGATTTGGATGAAGGTGTAGCAGACTTCCTGTAGAGACTCAAGCATTTTTGAGATGTTAATACCATGAGATGGCCACCAATGACAGCAGCAGCCATAGAGTGGAGGTGCCCTGAGCTGAGATGATGTGCTGGGTAGTGTGGGGGAGGGGAGACAAGCCCTGTGTAGCCTAACAAATCATGAGTGAATCCAGATGTCTTACACTGAGATTTTTTAGACCGTTAGCATTCATTTTTGCTTTGATTTGATTACGAGTGTGCCCTGATTATTCCCTCTTGGGAAAAGAAAGTATTTAACTTAATTTGATGTAAAAGGAAGCCACAGTTATGGGACCTTGGATGTTTTAGAGAGGTTTTGGATATTTTAGGAAGACTATGGATATTTAGGAAGGCTTTAAGAACTATTAGAGTGGCTTACAACTTTGAATGAGATTTGGGATATTTAAGTTTTTTTTTTAATTTTCAAAGACTAGAAATTTTAAAAGTTGGAATGCTTTATATTGTGATATTAATATTACTATCAGATCTTTACAACAAGCAAGAAAGGAGCTGTTATTCCTTAACAGTGATATGTTTGTGTGTCAAGTTGACAAGAGATTATTTGTACTGGCTAGATTAAACTAGAGTCCCTTTGAACAATGGAACTTCAGTTTAAAAAAAAAAAAATGGCCCTTACTAGATTGTCCTGTAGAAAAGTCTGTAATGCACTTGCTTTTTCTTGGATTATTAATTGTTGTGGGAGGACCCTGCTCACTGTAAGTGGTGTCACCTCTGGGTTGGTGGTCCTAGGTGCTGTAAGATAGAAAGAAGGTTCCCTGGAGACTCTGCCTCTTGGTGAGGACCCAGCATCGTTCTTCCTCACCAGCACTCTAAGCTTCCTTGTCTAGCCCAGCTCCAGTCCTTTGTGTCAGCCATCTATCCTCAGAAATATTTTCTACCAGAAACCCAGTGGCCACACCAGGATGGGACACTATAGGC
This sequence comes from Apodemus agrarius, assembly GCA_964023405.1. Classification (NCBI taxonomy): domain Eukaryota; kingdom Metazoa; phylum Chordata; class Mammalia; order Rodentia; family Muridae; genus Apodemus; species Apodemus agrarius. Next base: position 83,257,136 of record OZ030006.1, on the reverse strand, counting down.
AGCTTTCTCTACCCTTCATGTCCTCCGATATGTCTCTAGACATAGTCTTTGTCTTATTGCAACTGCTCGCAGGAGCTCCTTCTCCCACTCTACCTCTACTCCCTGAATACTCTGCCTTTCAGTATAGACCTCAATATGCCTAGCTCTTTTTAATAGCCCCTCTTGCTTTTTGTTTGTTTGTTTGTTTGTTTTTTCAAGAAAGGGTTTCTCTGTGTAGTCCTGGCTGTCCTGGAACTCACTCTGCAGACCAGGCTGGCCTCGAACTCAGAAATCCACCTGTCTCTGCCTCCCAAGTGTTGGGATTACAGGCGTGCGCCACCACGCCCAGCTAAATGATACCAAGAGCACATTCCCTGACCAGGAATCGAACCCCGGCCACAGTGGTGAAAGTGCCGAATCCTAGCCACTAGACCACCAGGGATACTAATGTTTGTTTGGGTTTTTTTGTTTTGTTTTGTTTTGTTTTGTTTTGTTTTGTTTTGTTTTTTTCGAGACAGGGTATTCTCTGTGTTGCCCTGGCTGTCCTGGAACTCACTCTGTAGACCAGGCTGGCCTCGAACTCAGAAACCCACCTGCCTCTGCTGCTTTTTCTATACAAACAATCTCAGTTCCTTTCAGTCACCCGCCAAACCACAGAAGCACTCTTTACCAGGGACTCCAGAGCCACGACATCCGCCTAGGATGTAGAGAGGGAAACAGTAACCAAATAATGGAACACACAACCAACAAAGACAAGACCAGATATCCATACCAAGAAACACTTAAAACATCATAACTCCACATGACTAGATCCCAGCACAAAACACAAGCATGAGTAGCTATAACAGTATACGTCGATGAAAACCCAGTGGCTCTATTGCAGTAGGCCCCAAGAAATGCTATGTAGTTGAAGTTCAAGACAAGGGCTTTAAAACAGCTATTATGAATATGTTCAAGGACCTTCAAGAAGAGATGAAGAAACAGTTTAATGAAGAAAAATTCAAGATAGAAAAGTAGAATTTAACAAAGAAATGGAAGTGATAAGAAAGTAGAAACTGAAATAATAATGAAACTAAAAAAAAAAAGCTGTCAAAGCAAATAAACAAATCTCAGAGATAAGCCTCAACCACAAGCTACAAGTCATAGAAGAAAGAATCTCAGGTGTTGAAGACAAAGTAGAAAAAATGGACACCTCAGTCCAGAAAAAAAAAGTTAAATCTGAAAAAATTCCAGGCATAACATATACAGGAAATCTATATAAAGATCAAATACATGAATAATAAGATAGAGGAAGGAGAAGAAACTCAGGTCAAAGACACAGAAAATATTTTTTTTAATTTTTATTTTCTATATTCTATGTTTACATTCCAAAGGCTTTTCCCTTTCCCAGTTCCCCCCCTCCCCAAGAAACCATAAAAGAAAATTTCCCAATTCTAAAGACAGGGACAGGGGTGCCTATTAAGGTACAAGAAGCACAAAAACATCAAATACACAGTCCCAGAAAAGATCCATAGCACAATTATCAAAACATTAGCCATACAGAACAAAGAAAGGATATTAAAAGCTACAAGGGGAAAGACTAAGAAACTTAAAAACAGGCCCATTAGAATGATATCTGAGGGAGGTCAACATGCAGAAGAATGAGAATTGATCCACTTTTATTTCCTTGTACTAAGCTCAACTCCAAGTGGATCAAGGACCTCCACATAAAACCAGACACACTGAAACTAACAGAAAAGAAACTGGGGAAGACCCTTGAGGACATTGGCTCAGGGGGAAAATTCCTGAACAGAATCACTTATGCTCTAAGATCAAGAATAGACAAATGGGACCTCATAAAATTACAAAGTTTCTGTAAGGCAAAAGACACTGTCAAAAGGACAAATCGGCACCCAGCAAAGTGGGAAAAGATCTTCACCAACCCCACATCCGACAGAGGGCTAATATCCAATGTATACAAAGAACTCAAGAAGTTAGACCCCAGAAAACCAAATAACCCTATCCAAAAATGGGGTACAGAGCTAAACAAAGACTTTTCACCTGAAGAAATTCGGATGGCTGAGAAACACCTTAAAAAATGTTCAACATCATTAGTCATTAGAGAAATGCAAATCAAAACAACCCTGAGATTTCACCTCACACCTGTCAGAATGACTAGGATTAAAAACTCAGAAGACACCAGGTGTTGGTGAGGATGTGGAGAAAGAGGAACACTCCTCCACTGCTGGTGGGACTGCAAGCTGGTACAACCACTCTGGAAATCAGTCTGGCGGTTCCTCAGAAAACTGGACATGATACTTCCGGAGGATCCAGCCATACTACTCCTGGGAATATACCCAGAAGATTCCCCAGCATGCAATAAGGATACATGCTCCACTATGGTCATAGCAGCCTTATTTATAATAGCCAGAAGCTGGAAAGAGCCCAGATGTCCCTCAATGGAGGAATGGATACAAAAAAATGTGGTATATATACACAACGGAATACTATTCAGCCATTAGAAACAATGAATTCATGAAATTCTTAGAAAAATGGATGGAGCTGGAAAACATCATACTAAGTGAGGTAACCCAGTTTCAAAAGAATACCCATGGTATGCAGTCACTGATAAGTGGATATTAGCCTAGAATCTTGGGACACCAAAGATACAATTCACACACCAAATGATGTCTGACAAGAAGAAAGAAATGGACACTAGTGCTGGAAAGGATCAAAGCATCAGTGTAGGAGAATACCAGAACAGGGAAGTGGGAAGGGGTGGATGAGGGAGCAGGGGGAGGGAAAGGGGCATGTGGGACCTTAGGGGGATGGGGAAACAAAAAAAGGGAAATGAAATGTAAATATAGAATATATCCAATAAAAATTTTTTTAAAAAAGAATTTGCATCACAAAAAAAAGAAGAATGATATCTGAGGTCTCAGTGGAGACTCTGAAAGCCAGAAGGGATGTTTCTGAGGAAACCACACAATTGAGTCAAAAGTCATGGGAGGAAAGGAAAAGAAAGCAAGTCAATACTAATTTGGAAGCTTCATTCCTGTTGACTAGCTTTAAAGTACTAGAAGATTCCACACTCATACTGCTGACAGAGAAAAGCAAGGAATAATCTTAAACAACTATGAAGTTTTACATCTCCAACATGAATGACGTGGCAAAATATGTCACTGGTCCATCAGTGGCTATGATGCTTGGAATGGGAAATGTCCCCTACAGGTTCACATATCTGAACACTTTTTCTGTTGATGGCTCTGTCTGGGGAGGTTATGGAATTTCCTGGAGAAAGTACCTAATGGGGACAGCATTTATACTTCATAGTGTGATATGGGTGCACATGTACCACATGGTGTGTGTGAGCCCATTTGCTATAGTATGGGAGGTAGGAGAACAATTTACTGCATTGGTTTTTTTATTTCCATCATGTGAGTCCTGAGTATTGAATCCGGGTCATCAGGCTTGGCACCTTTACTTGATGGTCCATTTTATAGGTCCCAGAGAAGCTTCTTTTTGAAGTAGATCATAGCTAAAGCAGAAATCCACAACTGGTCAATATGCAGAGAATAAGACTGTGGAGTTCTAAGCTCTAAGTGGGATCTACATCATACCCCTCCCCCAGTGACCCAGGGACCATAATGGAAATGGGGGAGGAAAGACTGTAAGAGCCAGAGGTAGTGGATATGAGCAGTAAAACAGGATGTACTAGACATGAGAAGACTACAAACTCAGATATATAAACTCAGATTGGTTGTAACTACATGCACAAGACTTACAGCAGACAAGGCCAGACAAATTCCCAGCATGGATGCAAGGGGCAGAGGGACTCATGAAGTATCACTGACATTTGAGGAGCTATTGAAAAATTATGGCTGCTAGGGGAGAGACAGTTAGTTTTCTTCGAGATGTAGAAGCTCCTGAGAAGCTACAACATGGCCCAGTGAATGATCCTACAACCATGCACATAAAGGCAATGCTAAGTGGGATCAGTGGGTAAGAGGGTTGTGTTTTCATGGTTCCAGCCAAAAATGTGGCAGAGGAATGCCTTGTCGAGCATCAGTGGGAGGAGAGGTCCTTGGTCCTGTGAAGGCTCAATAGATGCCCCAACAAAGGGAAATGGGGGGGGGGAATGGGTCAGGTGGAGGAGTATATACTTGGAAGCAGGGTGTGGGAGGAGAGGTTAAGGGTTTATGGGGAGGGAGGAAACCGGGAAAGGTGTTGGTGTTAGCATTTGAAATGTAAATGAAGATTATATTTAATTAAAACAAAGAGTGTTGTGTTTTATAAAAAAGAAGAAGAAGGAGGAGGAGGAGGAGGAGGAGGAGGAGGAGGAGGAGGAGGAGGAGGCAGGGATATGTTTGATAGGTGCAGGGGGGTGCTTCTGATGGCTCCCTCTTCCCCCTGAGGTACCAGCCATAAGATAGATGTATTATGGAATAGAGTTTATTTAGGGCATGGGAAGGTGCTGGGGACAGCATACCATGACCCAGATGGTGCCTGGGACACTGAGAAGCAGGAGACACATGCTTCCAGGAGACCTGCCATCAGAACTACCCACAGCAAGCCTGGATGGTAAGATCTCAGAAGCCCTGGAGCAGCTCATTTGTAAAAAAGTTGTTTCCATTTCTCCTAACCTTAGCCCTGGACAATGACTGTATAGATTTCATTTGTGTGTTACAGCTTTTCAGTTGGCCTTGGTATGCATAATTATTCTATTATATCTGACTTGCTATTTCTTTCTCCTTCTGCTCTGGTGAATTCTATGAAGCTAGATGTTTGTAGATGTAATGCTTCTTAATCAATCAAAAATTGAGGCATAGGGGCACAGCATAGCCCAGTCCTAATGGACTAGGTGCATACAGTGCACTCTTATTTTTGGAACAAAGAAATAACTGCACAATGGTAGTTATGGATTAATGTCTGGCTTATAAAGAAAGTTTGAAGAAATTATGCTTAAAAGTAAATTAAGAAGATGAAGCAAAGCCAATATTGGGACCCTGAGTAAAGTTATGAAATGAATTTTGCACAACATTTGAGAGTAGTTCCTGGTCTTCTTTGGATATGTGTGGAAATCAACCTGTATTACAGAGCAATAGTGATTAAAAAACTGTATGGTACTGGTACAGAGACAGTCAGGAAGATCAATGGAACAGAATTGAAGACCAAGAAATGAACTCACTTGATCTTTGACAAAGGAGTTAAAATCACCCAGTGGGAAAAAAGACAGCATTTTTAACAAATGGTGCTGGTTCAACTGGCAGTCAGCATGTAGAAAAATGCAAATCAACCCATTCTTATCTACCTGTACAAAGTTCATGTCCAAGTAGATCAAGGCTCTCCACATAAAAATAGATACATTAAAACTTATAGAGGCACTACACTGTAATCCCAGCACTTGGGAGGCAGAGGCAGGCGGATTTCTGAGTTCGAGGCCAGCCTGGTCTACAGAGTGAGTTCCAAGACAGCCAGGGCTACACAGAGAAACCCTGTCTCGGGGAAAAAAAACTTATAGAGGAAAATATGGGGAAGAGCCTTGAACACATGGGCACAGGGGAAATTTTCCTGAACAGAACACCATTGGCTTATGCTCTAAGATCAAGAATTAACAAATGGGACCTCATAAAACAGCAAAGCTTCTGTAAGGCAAAGGACACTGTCAATAGGATAAAATAGCAACCAACAGATTAGGAAAAGATCTTTACCAATCCTACATCCGATAGAGTACTAATATCCAATATATACAAAAAACTCAAGAAGTTAGACTCCAGAGAATCAAATAACCCTATTTTAAAATGGGGTATAGAGCTAAATGAATTTTCACTGGAAGAATGAACGAGAAGCACCTAAAGAAATGTTCAACTTCCTTAGTTATCAGGGAAATGGAAATCAAAACAACCCTGAAATTCCACCTCACACAGGTCAGAATAGCTAAGATCAAAAACTCAGGAGACAGCAGGTGCTGGCAAGAATGTGGAGAAAGAGGGACACTCCTCCACTGGTGGGATTGCAAACTGGTAAAATCACTCTGGAAATCAGTTTGGCAGTACATCAGAAAATTGGACATAGTATTACAGGAGTACCCAGCTATACCACTCTGGGCATATACCCAGAAGATTCTCCTACATGTAATAAGGACACACGTTCCACTATGTTCATAGCTGCCTTATTTATAATAGCCAGAAACTGGAAAGAACCCAGATGTCCCACAACAGAGGAATGGATACAGAAACCATGGTATATATACACAATGGAGTACTATTCAGCTATTAAATATAATGAATTCATGAAATTCTTATGCAAATGGATGGAACTAGAAAACATCATCTTGAGAGGTAACCCAATCAGAAAAGAACACACATGGTATGCACTCACTGCTAAGTGCATATTAGCCCTAAAGCTCTGAATACCCAAGATACAATTCACAGAGCACATGAAGCTCAAGAAGAAGGAAGACTAAAGTGTGGGTGCTTCGATTCTACTAAGAAAGGGAACAAAATACTCACAGGAGCAAATATGGAGATAAAGTGTAGAGCAGAGACTGAAGGAAAGGCTATCCAGACTGTCCCACCTGTGAATTCACCCCATATACAGTCATCAAACCTGACACTATTGTGGATGCCAAGAAATGCTTGCTGAAAGGAGCCTGATATGGCTGTCTCCTGAGAGGCCCTGCCAGAGCCTTACAGAGGCAGATGCTCACAGCCAACCACTGGACTGAGCACAAGGACTCCAATGGAGGAGTTAGAGAAAGGACTGAAAGAGCTGAAAGGGTTTGTAACCTCATTGGAAGAACAACAATATCAACCAACCAGACCCCCCCCCCCACTCAGAGCTCCCAGGGATTAGCCATCAACTAAGGACTACACATGGCTCCAGTTACATATGTAGCAGAGGATTGCCTTGTCAGGCATCAATGGGAAAAGAGGTCCTTGGTCCTATCAAACCTCAATAGATGCCTCAGTGTAGGGGAATTGAGGGCGGGGAGGTGGGAGTGGGGTGAGTAGAGGAACACCCTCATAGAAGCAGGGGGAGGAAAATGGGGTAGAGGGTTTCAGGGAGGGGGGAACCACAAAAGGGGATAACATTTGAAATGTAAATAAAGAAAATATCCCATAAAAAATGATCACATACCATGATCAAGTTGGTTGCTGTCTATGGATGCAAGAATTATTCAAAATATGATAATTAATAAGTGTAATATACTACATAAGTAAACTTAAAGATATATATCACATAATCATCTCATTAAATTCAGAAAGGGACTTTGGCAATGTTCGACTTTATTTTTTTATATATCAAAGCCTTGAAGATACTATGAATTCCAAAAAAAAAAAAAAAAAGATTGGGTTCCTGAAAGTAGATATAGAGTGCATAAAATTTTATACTAGTAAAACTAAGTCAAAACACTGAAACTCCTGGGAGAGTCATTGTGTGCAACCTGCAGAAGCCAGTGAACTGCTGAGTTAAGGGTTAATCTGATTCTTTCTAACCACTGCCTGGCAGCTTTGCCCATGTCATTTATTATTAGAGCTTCACAGGAAACCGCATGTAGCTGACCTTGGAGCTCTGAGCTCTGAAGTATAATGAGTCAAAAGTTAAAGTTTAAATAATGATGTTTGCAATTATTATTTTGGCCACGGGCCTGGTAATGGGGAAAGCTTGAAACTTTGGGAACAATCGGGATTCTAACTCTTAACTTTTTGTGATATGTGATCATTCTTTTGAACTTGACACATTTGGTAATGATTATACAATGTCTTTCTTTCTACCTGTTTTTTGGAGTAACAATAAAATACTGGGGCAAGTTTATCAGCTGTAGAAGTTCTCTGGTGGAGTTTTTTGGGTCGCTTAGGTAAACTATCATATCGTCTGCAAATAATGATAGTTTCACTTCTTCCTTTCCAATTTGTATCCCTTTGACTTCCTTATGTTGTCTAATTGCTCTTGCTAGAACTTCAAGTACTATATTGAAAAGATATGGAGAGAAAGGGCAGCCTTGTCTAGTCCCTGATTTTAGTGGGAATGCTTCAAGTTTCTCTCCATTTATTTTGATGTTGGCTACTGGTTTGCTGTAGATTGCTTTTACTATGTTTAGGTATGGGCCTTGAATTCCTGCTCTTTCCAAGACTTTTAGCATGAATTATAATAGCCAGAAATTGGAAGGAGCCCAAATATCCCTCAAATGAGGAATGGATACAGAAAATGTGGTATATTTATACAATGGAATACTACTCAGCAATTAAAAATAATGAATTCACGCAATTTGTAGGTAAATGGTTAGACCTGGAAAATATCATCCTGAGTGAATTAACCCAATCACAAAAGAATGCACATGAAATGCAATCACTGATAAGTGGATATTAATGAGCCCAGAAGCCCTAAATACTCAAGACACAAATAGCAAGTCAAATGATTCCCAAGAAGAAGAAAGGAGAGGACCCTGGGCCTGTAAAGATTGCATCCCGTTTAGTAAAGAAACCGAGGGGGGAGGGGGAATGATTGGAGAACAGTTGGGGGGGGAGAGGAACTATGGGAACTATGGTGGGTGGGAACTGGGAAAGGGGAAAGCCTTTGGAATGTAAACATAGAATATAGAAAATAAAAAAAAAATACTGGGGCAAGTTAAAGGTGAGGAAAGAGTGTGTACAAGTAAAAGGAGAGTGCACAGAGGTGTGTGTGAAGTGTGTGTAGGTGTGTGTGTGTGTGTGTGTGTGTGTGGTGTAGGGGTGAGAATGTGTGAGTTTGAGAAAGGGAGTGTACAAAAGAGCACAACCTCCAACCTGAGAAGGGAGCGAAAGTTCACACAGTCTCAAGCGCAGAGAGAGAGAGAGAGAGAGAGAGAGAGAGAGAGAGAGAGACAGAGACAGAGACAGAGACAGAGAGACAGAGAGACAGAGAGACAGAGAGACAGAGAGCAGCCACAGCCACATAGAGGGGGGAATGGGGAGAGAAGGGACAGTGGGGGAGGGTAAGAGAGCAAGAGAGAGTGAGTCAGGTATACCTGGCTATTGCCAGGAAACTGTGGGGCAGAGCCTAGAAGAAATGCTAACATTCCCCCCCCTTTTTTTTTAATTTAAAAAAGGAAAAATTAGAAAGAGGTGATGGTGGGCTGGAGAGATGGCTCAGCGGTTAAGAGCACTGACTGCTCTTCCAAAGGTCCTGAGTTCAAATCCCAGCAACCACATGGTGGCTCACAACCATCCATAACAAGATCTGATACCCTCTTCTGGAGTGTCTGAAGACCAGTGTACTTACATATAATAAATAAATAAATCTTTTAAAAAAAGAAAGAAAGAAAGAAAGAAAGAAAGAGGTGATGGTGAAGCAGGAGTAGGATCATAGTGACCTTTAGCTACTTCCTGCTGACTTTAGGGCGATGTATCTCTAGGAAACCTAAGAAAATGGGTATGGGGATGGTGGTCCAGTCTTAGGAGAGTTGGCTGTTTCCTTGCTGTTCAGGGTCTGTGGAACCATCCTTGGATAGATAGGAAGGAGTACGTCCAGCAGAAGCGTCTGTGTCTGTGAGAGAAAATTGGAGCATCTGTGGGTTGCTTCTCTGGAGCTGTCCTGGATGTAATAAAAGCCTGAACTTGACAAGATGCTGAAGTACACACACACACACACACACACACACACACACACACACACACACATTACAGGTAGAGAATAAAGTACTTTGGAAGGAAAATAAATTCTTAGGCTCACACTTGAAACCTTTAGGTCTTGGTGGTTGGAAGTGAGGGAAGTCCCAATCCCAGGAAGGGGAAAGGAATCCCAGCCTCTGGAATAGGTAGCAAGTGGGAATTTAGGCTATTGATTGGCAGGTGCATTTATCTGGATGGAGTCTACTCGGTCCATGAGAGAGTAGATCTGAGTAGGTTTTCTGTAGCTTATAAGTTTACAAGAGATAAATTTGTTAACAACATCAACAGTCTTTAAGATGGGTTTAGGGAAGACAAAAAACTTTTTGTGAAGCAGGAGCAAGGATTTTTTCATTCTGTCTAGGACACTGAATACACAGAAATTTAGCACAACAAGAAACAATTTTAAGTTTACATTTGAAAGACAAAGGAAACGCAGAACCTTGACTTTGTGAATATGATAGTTGATCATAGAGTTTAGCAAACACACACACACACACACACACACACACACACACACTTTAAATCTATAGTTTTAAGACAACCAAAGGAAACTTATATTTGAGTGTGAGAGCTGATAGTGTAGACTGAGCATGAGAAACACTTTAAGTATATAGTTAGAAGACAAAGAAAACTTAAAATTTAAATTTGTGATTATTATAGTTAGATCGTATAGTGGAATGTTTTATTAGAGTTAAGCTAATTTATAAGAACTATACTATAGTGCAATGTTTTATTACAGTTAGGATAATTTATAAGAACTATAATATAGTGGTGTTTTATTTGAGTTAAGATAATTTATAAGAACTATACGTATAGTGGAATGTTTTATTAGAGTTAGGCTAATTTATAAGAACTATACTATAGTGGAGTGTTTTATTTGAGATAGGATAATTTATAAGAACTATACCGATTAATGTTAAGACAGTGGCATAGCAAGGAGAGGAAATAGGAAGCATTCGGTCACTGGAAACTGACTTTAGATAAGGAAGTAACAGAAGGTTACATTTGTGAAAGCTTGCATCTGAACTTCTGTATCCTTTATCACGAATCCTGTGAGCAAGGTAAACCTTTCTATCTTTGATAAGAGATCTGGTAGTCTTAACCTATTAACAAATTGATTAATGAGCTTATTAGGTGGTAGATTACCTTGGGGTAAGAAGCTAGTTCTGTTTTGTAGCTGTCAATCTACAGTTACATAAGTTGGAAGGGAAAGTTTTGGGAGAAAAAGAAGACCAATTAGATGGGAGGGAATCCCATCTATAAGATCCAACTATATATTGTTTCCAAGAACCACACTTCCCTGGGAAAGATATGACAAACTAAGAGTCAGAATAAACAAATAGAAACCAAAAACAAGTGGTATATCTATATAGATATCTGATAAAGTATGCTTCAAAGTAAAATTAATGAGAAGAGATAAAGGTGTCTTAGCTACTTTATTTTTAATCCTGTGATAAGACACCACGACAAGGCAACTTAGAAGAAAGAGTTTATTGGCCTTATTGTTTCAGAGGGTAAGTTTATGACATCCATCATGACAGGGAACATGGCAATAGTCAGACAGGCATGACACTGGAGCTGGAGGTGAGAGCTCCTATCCTGATCATAGGCAGGAGGCAGAGAGAACTAAATGGAGATGGAGCAAGTCTTCTGAAACTTCAAAGCGTGACCCTAGTGACATACTTCCTCCAACGAGGCCACACTTCTGAATCTTTGGGGGCCAAATACTAAAATACATGAGTCTATTGGAGCCATTTTCATTCAAACATTTACAGAACATGTATCAGAAACTTTTCTATTGCCGTGAAAAAATACCATGACCAAAAGCAAGTTAAAGAAAGAAGAGTTTATAATGGATTATGGCTCCAGTAAGATAAGAGTCATCATGGCAGGGAAACTTGGCAGCAATCAGCAGGCCTGGTAGCCAGAACAGGAAACTGAGAGATCATCTTCTCAACTGCAAACATGAAGCAGAGAACATGAATGAAATTATGGCCAGTTAGACACTTCCTCCAGTAAGGCTGAACCTCTGAAAGGATCCACAACTTCCCCAAACAGTACACCAACTAGAGACCAAATATTAAAATACATGTGCCATTGGCAGATATCTTCTTCATTCAAACCACCCCACAAGGCTACTACAAATTAATTTTAAAAAGCAGCTCATCAAGAATATATAAGTTATAAATAAATACAGATCAACGTCAAGACTTCTAATTTCATTTTAAAAGTAATGGATTTGAAGGTTCTGATAGGTCTTGATATCATAATACTGGGTGATTTCAATACCATATACTAATCTCTATATGTGTCATTCATCAAACAAAAATTAATGGAGAAATCAGGGTTAAATTATATAATAGATCAAGTAGACATGATGGATAGATACAGAATATCGCATCCAACATATACAGAATACATATTCTTGTCAGTAGCTACTGGAATCATATCTAAAAGAGAGCACATTATAGGTCATAAGGCAAATATAGGTCATAAGGTAAAAAATATCAAAATATCTTGTATTTGATGATATAATTGCACATTAAGCCAGAAATCACTTGAAAACAACTACAGAAACTAAATAAATATATGGAGTCAGAACTCCACATTGTTGAATATCCAGTGTGTCTTGGAAGAAATCATGGAGGACATCTAAAAGTTTCTTGAATCATGTAAAAATAAATCACTACTTGTCAAAATACCTGGGATATGAAAGTAGATCTATGAGGAAAGTTTATAGTGATGAGTGTCAGTAAAATCAGAAAGATCTCAAGTAAATAATATAATCATATACATTAAAGTCCTTAAAAATCAAGTGCAAGCAAAAAACCCTAAAATGATACAGAGCAAAAAATAACAAAGATTAAGTCAGAAATTAATGATACATAGACAAATGTATTCTTTGGCAATATAAGCAAATTTAACAACCCCTATGCACACTAACCAAAGCAAAGAGAAAATACCCAGATCAATGCAATTAGAGATGAAAATAGGAGGTTACTATGAAGCTCAGAAATCAATCTGGAGGTTTCTCAGAAAATTGCAAAGAAATCTACCTGAAGACCCAGATATACCAGTCCTGGGCATATACCCAAAAGATACCCAACCATGCCACAAGGCCTCATGCTCCATTGATAACCAGAAGCTGGAAACAACCCAGATGTCCCACAATGGAAGAATGGATACAGAAAATATGGTTCATTTACACAATGGAATACTATTCAGCTATTAAGAACATCATGAGTTTTGCAGGCAAATGGATGGAACTAGAAAATATCATCCTGAGTGAGGTATCTCAGACCCAAAAGGACACGCATGGTATGTACTCACTAATAAGTGGATATTAGCCCAAAAAGTACAGCATACCCAGGATACAATCCACAAAACTCAAAAAGGTTAACAAGCTGAAGGGCCCAAGTAAGCCCTGAGGGTTAGAAAATGAATGGAAACAAGACACCTCAGGACACAGGAGATGGGGGCACCCTCTAGAATGTACCAGAGACCTGGGAGGTGAGAGTCTCTCAGGACTCAAAGGGAGGGACCTTAGATGAAATGCCCAATAGTGGGTAAATGGAGGGATGGAGGGATGGAGGGATGGGTTGCCGTTCCACAGTCAGAAACTCTGACCCAGAATTGTACTTATCTTTAAAAAAAAAACAAAAACAAAAACAAAAACAAAAAAAACTTCAGAGACAAAAATGGAGAAGAGACTGAGGAAAAGGAGATCCAGTGACCGGCTCAAAATGGGATCCAGCTCAAGGGGGAGGCTCCAAGACCTGACACTATAACTGATGCTATGGTGTGCTTACAGACAGGAGCCTAGCATGGCTCTCCTCTGAGAGGCCCACCCAGCAGCTGACCAAGATAGATGCAGATATTTACACCCAACCGATGAACAGAAGTTAGGGTTGAATTAGGGAAAGGCTAGAAGTTGTAGAGTTGGGTGACCCCATAGAAAAGACCAACAGTCTCAACTAATTTGGATCCTGACATCTCTCAGACACTGAGCCACCAACCAGGCAGCATACACCAACTGGTGTGAGGCCCCAGAAACATATCCAGCAGAGGACTGCCTGGTTTGGCCTCAGTGACAGAAGTATCAACCATGAATGATTTGAAAGAGATTGTGAATATATTTGAACATTTGGTCTCCAGTTGGGAACTGCTTGGGAGGAATTAGTGTCAAAACACTCTTATGATTCCCCATACATTCATTCTTCTCTCTCTCTCTCTCTCTCTCTCTCTCTCTCTCTCTCCCCATCTCGCTCTCTCCCTCCCTCCCTCCCTCTCTTTCTCTCTATCTCTCTGCCTCTGGTTGTAAATCAAGATGTGAGCTCTTGGATGTCCCTTCACTCTTCTATAATGAACACTAACACTCTGAAAACACAATCCAGATTAAATGCTTTCTTTTACAACTTTCCTTGGTTGTGGTATTTTATCATAGCAATAGAAACGTAAATAAGATAGGCATGCAAACTGTCAATGTTTAATTATAGATATAAGTGATCATTAGATACCAGGTTCTGAACCTATCTTTTCTTCCGGGATAGATAAAGATATAAATACATAGATATATCTTTAAGAGGGCTTTGCAGGGGCCCCAGGGATGGGGAAGAGAAGAACATATGACACAGAGAAAACCAATCCTTAGCTTTAATTATGATGACATTCAAGCATATCACCTCAAAATATGATTAAAGGAGATCAGACTACCATAGGAAAACAGGCCACTTTGCTACAATAATCATTTTGATCTGGAAGATACTGAGAACCAGTCAAAGCGGGGAAAGCTCTTTAGTTCCCCTTAAATTCTGTAGTTGTTTGAGTGAGGATGTTCCGCCTTGGATCACACGTTTGAACATATGGTCCCCAGTTGGTGGTGGTGTTTGGGGGGCTTTGGAGGTGCGTCCTTGTTTGAGGAAGCGTGTCTCTGGAGCTTTGATGTGAAGGTTTAAAGACTGTACCACTTCCAGTTTGCTCTCTCTACTTCGTGCTTATTGTTGAAATGGGAGATATGCACCCGATCACAGAGCTCACACCTTTAGCCCCTGGAAAGATTTTCATATGCACAAGGCAACCTTTAATCACTATACATTTCCCCTCCTGTCGATTCCACCTCTCTCTAGAATTGTCAAATATAATACATATTCCTTTCAGTGACTTAGGTGGTATATTTTAGCCTCCATTTCTTGGCCACTTCTTTGAGGTTTTTCGTCATGGTCCATGGCCTTGTTTAATCAGCCAATGTACTCACTGCAATCCTCCTGCCTTAGGATCCTACATGCCGGTATCAAAAGCATGCTGCCGCATCACGACCAGCTTGAGTCTTATATTTTTGTAGAACTGCTGTTTGCACAATAAATTGTTTTACTCAAGATAATGTCTTTTAGAAACACCTAATAAAACCTAAAAAAGAAAAATAATTATTTCTCTTCCATAGCTTCTCATTCTTAACTTCCTTCGGTTGCATATATCAAGCAAAGGCAGCCTAGTCAAGCAGCAGCACAAAACTCATAGAACTGGAGCGACTAAGAATCTCTCTTGAACCCCGTCACACCCGACCCACTCCGAAAGAAGCAGAGTAAACTATATCAACCCCTTGAAATACACTAAGCAAGTGAGAACAACTGCAAGTCTGTCTGTCCTCACTCCTAAGGAATAGCACACTAAAGTTGTAAATAGAATGTGGCTGAAAAGACAGAGCGCCCAAAGATGTTTATATCTAGGTCTTCCAACCTAGGATGCTACTGCGCAGGTCAGACGCAACGCCGCTGAGCCTGCTGGGTGTCGTAGTTCGTGGTGGCTAAGGCGGGGCACAGTTTCTGAGTGGGTGGCAGGTGGATTCACTTTCAGTGGGGCGAGACTTTGTTTTCTCATGTGTTTCTGGGGTGGTCTTACTGTGTACTATAGGCACAGCCTTAGTTGTATCACAGCCTAGCATCCGGAACACTAGGATTCTGGGTTACATATGCACTACTTGCTTTTAGTAGCGAATTATAGTTGTTTTCTTCCGGGTCCTTGCCGCGTTTCCTGAAGTCAGGGTGAGAGGAAGTCCCACCCCCACAATAGAGGAGGGGTTCCGGACGCGGATCTCCTAGTCCCCGCCCCGTCGTCCCCGCCCCTCACCTCTTCTGGGCGGGGCCTCCTCGGTTTCCCCAGTGCGGGGCGGGGCTCCGGGCTAGTGTGCGGCTTGTGGCCGCGCCCCTGGGCTCGTACCCGCGGCTCCTGGGCTTTCGCGCCGAGAGCACGCGGGCCTGTCAATGGACCGCGCGGCCGTGGCGCGAGTGGGCGCGGTGGCGAGCGCCAGTGTGTGCGCGGTGGTGGCGGGCGTGGTGCTGGCCCAGTACATATTCACCTTGAAGAGAAAAACGGGCCGCAAGACCAAGATCATCGAAATGGTGAGTGCGGGAGCCGCGGCTCGCACGCGAGCAGCTGAAGAGGCGTGAGCCAGCTGCGGCCCTGCGAGGGCAGGCTGCACGCGTGCTGATGCTTGACAGCGTTTGTTTCGGAGAGTGGAGAAAATAGATGCTCGGAGATAACTACCTCTTGCTGCAAAACCCGTTTCTCCAGAGCTAATCTCCGCTTGGCACCCGCCTCCATGAGGTGCAGCTAATCCGATTCAGTCTCCTGTCTAGGAGTCGGGTTTTTTGCATCATCCAGGCTGCCTTGGGTTACGTTATGAAAAGAGCATTTTCAGTGTTTTTAGAAATGCCAATCAACCAGTCGGATATTGGAATAGCTCGACTGTTTGAATGCTCTTCCTTGTTTTATGTTTCAAGATGTGTTCATGTGTCAGTCCCCAAAACTCTTTCGTAAATCCTAGAAATGTTCTTTTAAGAGTTATTTACAGCTTCATTAAAATTGTTTGTGTCAAGAATTCCATTTGAGGTTTATTTTAAAGCGATTTGTTGTTCCCAGGATGGATGTCTCATTTAGGGTTTTTGTTTTGATGTTCCTGTTGTTCGATCTGACTTGAACAGTGTGATTTGAACAGTGTGACTTGAAGTGTGATTTATTTACTGGAGTACAAGTGAAGATCCGGAACTAAAACATAAAGTTGAGAAGCTATTACTATTCTAAATAATATTTTAGGTTAATTACTTTATTCCTGTCTTATTTTCTTTATGTACCTCTGACTGCAAACATTTTGTGTGATGAGAAGTTTTGCCTTCCTGCCTGCCTAGCAAATTCACATGGCTTTTTTGTTGTTGTTGTTCCATACTCAAATTTTCCAGCAATGGAAAAAAGCTGATTTACCCATCTTTCTGTATGTACTTTAACAGTGGACTGATTTTCCACAAAATCTTTGTGCGTGTGTGTATGTGTGTGTGTGTGTGTGTGTGTGTGTGTGTTTGGTTTTGGTTTTGGTTTTGGTTTTCAAGACAGGGTTTCTGTTGTATAGCCCTGGCTGTCCTGGAACTCAATCTGTAGACCAGGCTAGCCTCGAACTCAGAAATCCGCTTACCTCTGCCTCCCAAGTGCTGGGATTAAAGGCATGCGCCACTACCGCCCAGCATTCCACAAAATCTTAAGGAAGAGTTTTGCTTTCATTGTAAAAAGTAATAAGGGGCCACCAAGAACACCAGCTTTTTTTGTTTGTACTGTACAAATCAGTCCTTATAGTGCATTGTTTTAAATTAGCTGTAATATATGTCAATAGCTTTTCAGTAGAAGACATAGAAGAGTTAGGTTGTTTTTGTTGTTGTTGTTTTGTTTACTTTTGTGATTTTAGTTAATAGTTCCTTTAGATGGGAGAAGTATTTGAATGACCTGAAATATATATTCCAGCCCTCGTTCTTTCTCTTTATAATAGTCATGTTTGGGGAGTCCTCTGTTCCTATCTCCACCCTCTTCCTTCATAGAATTTGTACAAACCCAGGGATGCCCATTGAACATCGCTGTTCGGATCACAGATAAACTATAACTACCGAACCAAGGTAGTCTAGGTAAAAAAAAAAAAAAAAAAAAAAAAAAATGACACCAGTTTTGGTCTTGGTTGTGGTGTTTCTCTTGACTCTGCCACCTCAGTGCAGGGTTACATTCTGGAGTCACCCTGACCACCAGGACATTTTAATTGAAAGACAATTAGGAATTTGCTGATGAGCCATGCATGTCATAGTGGAGATGTCCAGTAATGTGGCAGTCAAAAGGCCCGCTAGAAGTATTCAGGGAGATAAGACAAGCCAGTTAGTGAAGCTGCTAGCACTTCACAGTTTAATTATCCTTGTGTGTGCTCCCCGAATCTGTTTTACCATCTGCCTACCTGCACTTGCACGCACGCTCTATACTGCTATAGCAGGGCTTTACACCTGCTAGACAAACAAACCTACTTCATCAGTACCCTCCTGTCCCGCCCCCTTTTGAGACAGAGTAGTGTCTCTGTAGTGAGAAATCTGGAGTTTTGGTTTCTTTAAAAAAAAAAAAAAAAAAAAAAAACCGTAGCAATACTATGAAAATATGTTTTCATTGTAATCCGAAGTGTGGAATATGGGGCTGCTTCAGATTGTCCACAGCAGCTGACGATGATTTGTCTTGTGCTCTAGTAGGGGTGTGTTTTTTTCCACTGCAGACTGTTTCTGTGATGGAGTGCCATTTGGAATTCTGGGGCTGTTTCAGAGGGTATATAAACGTGAAGGCCCAGAGAGGCAGGGTGGGTTGTTGGTAGGTTGTTGTCTGGCCACTGGTCGCTGTCGGCCGCTGTTTGTTAAGTAGTTGGTGCAAAGCTGTTTGTTAAGTAGTTGGTGCAAAGAAGAAACAGGAAGAAGAAATTATATATCGTGATGGTGAAGATCAAACTTACCCCACAGAACGCTTCTAATCAGCAGGATGCAGTCTAAGGATAACTTGCCGCCCCTGACTTTATTCAAGGATCTCTTTCCTTTACTCTCTATTCTTTTATCTCTCTTATCTAGGGCTAGGGAGAAAGGGTAGAAGAAAAAAGATGGAGCTGGGTAGAAAAAAGAAGAACCCGCAAAGTACCCAGGAGCAACTACACCTTTCTGAATTGTTTGTCCATGCCTTGAATTTGCAGCCCTGCCTCTGTTAGGATTACAGGCATGTGCCAACCATGACCAGCTTCAGATTTCTCTTTAACACATCTACAGTCTCTTACTATTACTGATTAATTTGTCATAATCAAACCCTTTCTCTTAGCGCTTTATTTTAGTATGCACAAGTGTCCTCATATATCGCATACCAGTGTCCCCTGTTATTAACGTCTGGTATGATTCATTTGTATTGACACATTATTAAATGCACCACCGCCCTTTTCAGATTTCCTTCACTTTTGTTAATGTCCCCAGGAGTATCACAGTGCATTTAGTCATCCTGGCTCCTTATCTTACCCTACTCTGGTCCAGAGATTAAACCCAGGGCCTCTTCACACTTGCTCTACCCCTGGCCCACACCCCCACCCTCCTTATCTTGTCTTCTCTGGGCTCTTTTCTGCCTTCACTTGTTTGCATAGCTCACAGTTTGAATTGTTGTGCTATTGTGTAGAATGGCCTTGGTTGGGTTTATCAGGAGCTTTTTCTCATGATTGTCTGGGGTGCTGAGTTTCTCGGAGAATGACTAGTGAAGTGTTAATTTCATCCCACAGCAGGGGTGCATGCTGTCATCCTAACCTCTCATTCGTAAACTCTGCTTGAGGAATATTTGTCAGCACTCTCCACGGTCAGTTATTTTCAGTCTCCTCCTCCACCTTGTGCCCTTTGGAAGGAAGTAGTGCAAGAAGTTTGCCTTTACAGTACAGAGTTACGGTTCAGTGCCTGCGGGTAAAGTGGCTACAAGAGCTGCTTGGGATCATTCTGTCCTGGAAACGTGTCTGTCCTCCCTTATTTGTGCATCAGTACGGACTCATAGATATTTACCTTATATTTGAGTATATACAATCAGTACCGCTTTGCCTGTTGCTAATATTGCTCCCATCTGACCACTGAGAGCGCTGACGGTTGGGTTCTGTGTCTTCGTCACTTTCTCATTGAGTCAATAAATGTTTTCCAGCTGAAAATAAAATTCTGGCTGCCCAGGAAATGCTGTGGCAAGAGTGAGCAAGGCTAGACTCGGTGTTTGGATTGTTTTGTTTTAAGACAGGATCTTATTATATTACTCATACCAGGCTCAGACCCCTGGACTGAACTGACCCTCCAACCCTGTCTACTCAGTTAGCTAGGACTTAGTGTGTGCCGTATTACCTAGCCGTTAGGACAGAGGTTTTACAGATTACAGCCCATATGCCACATCCAGCCCAAAGCATCTTTTAGAACTGTACTACTAGTGACCTAAAAGGGTTTGAGGGTTTGTTTGTTTTTTGAGGGGTACGGGGGCGGGGGGGGGGGCTGTTAAGAGGGGATGGTTACTTGATTTTTAAAAATCAAATGAAAGGTCAGCAGGATGCCCCCCCCCACACGTGAGTAGAGGTGTCTGGAGGGAGGCCTGTCAACCTGGGTTTGACATCCAGAGCACATGGGTGAAGGGGAGATAACGCCAACTTGCAGGTTATCTGTGATCTCTACACGCTGGGCCCTGGCACCCTCCTCCCCCAAATAAAATCAAACAGTAGATGCTATTTAAAATGTTTTAACAATTCAGTTTTGAAGCAGTTCAAAATTATATCAATTTCAGTGGTCCTTAGATTTTTTTTTTTTTTTTTTTTTAATTGAAGCAGGGTCTTTCTCCTTGTGTAGCCCAGGCTGGCCAGGAACTCGAGAGTCCTCCAGCCTCAGCCTCCAGAATTACAAGATTGCTCTATCATGCCCATATTTCCGGATTCCTTGCGTTATCAGGGTTGTTTCCTGCAACAGCATTGAGTCATTGAGATAGTGAATTATTTCCTGTCGCTTGACACACAAACAACTTGACAAGAGTTCAGGTGCCACCACATCACATATCTCTGTGAAAAAAAAAAACATTTTCAAAGCAGTGTGTATAAATATTAATATCTGTTAGCATTACAAATGAACATATCTCATAGGTTTTTAAATTTTCTATGCTGAGGATTGAACCTATTGCATGCTAGATGGCCTTTACAAATCCATTTACACTTTCATTTGGAAATTGAGTCTCAGTAAGTTGTCAAGTCTGGCCTTGAATTTGCAATTCTCTTGCCTTGTCTCTGGACTATCCAGAATTACCTTCAAGTACCACTAAGCCTGTGGCAGATTTTGGTGATAGGAAATGGTGGGGTGGCTCAGTGGTTAAGAACACCTGTTCTTACAGAAGACCTGGGTTTGGTCCCCCCAGCCACGGGGCAGCTCACTACCATCTATAACTTCAGAGTATCCAGTGCCTTCTTCTGACCTCTTCAGGCAACACCCACACAGTGTGCACAGACACACATAAAAGCATAAATATGAATAAAATAAATCCAAAAAAACTTTAAAGAGATGTGGTGACAGCCACTTCTAAACACTGAGTGATCCCCAGTGAACCCCGAGAATAATCTTTCTTTGAAATTCAGGCATCTTCCCAGAGCTGGGCTGTATGCCTCTAGTTCTAGAGGGCCATTCCTTGGACTGCTGCTGCTCAGAATCACCTGCTAACGGAGAGTCTACTCCAGCAGCGGAGAAGACAGCGCAGTTGGCCAGAAGCATCCTGCAGCCTCACACACAGTTTCTTGGTCTGCTGCTTCAGCTTTAATGAATGTTCGGGGTTATCAAGCTATATCTGTCTCTATAGTTTTTGAGATTTAAAAACAGATTAGGAGCAAAGGGATATTCCAAGTGGGTATACAGTATCTTTTCCCTGTTTAGGCATGACCACTGGATACCCTGGGGGAGCCCAGTAAGAGTGGGAACCCTGGGTTCAACAGCTCACGACCGAGACCCTTAACTTTTCAGCTTGCAAGTGGTGTGGCCTTGTATAGATTACCTGCCCTCACTACACCTGAGCGGACTGTAACCTGGAAAGTTCCTCCCTCTAAGCCGGGGATTGTTTTCCAAGTCAGAAGAATGGTACTGTTACAGACTGAGTGGGTCCTTTGTGGCATTAGGATAGAAATCCGATACAGACTAAATAAGGTTCTGTGTTTGAAGCAAAAGCCAGGTGAAGGCTAGAGAAAGAGGTGCAGGGGCTGCAGTGACGCCACAGGAGCCCCAAATACAGGTCTGTAGCCATCCTTCGGGGAGAGTGCCTCTTCAGACCTTCCGGCACCGGAACCGGCACCGCTTTCCACCTGGCTCTGGCTCTGACTCAGGATGTGCCCTGCTTGTGGTCCTGCCGCCCCCGCAGCCTTCCGTAGTGCTTCCCTGTGCTAACATTGTAACAAAGATGTAATAAGGCCATGGACAGTTCTAGGGCAGACTTGTCCTTTTTGAGGTCCTTGGATTGAACCTATCAGCCCGTGCCTCCTGTTTTATCTGTCGAGGATGACAGCCAACTAAAATGCAGAAAAAACAGAAGACTGAAATGCATTATTTCAAAGATAAAAAGCTTTCCGGAGGCAGGCCGCAGCTCCCTTCGGGTTGGGAGTTTGCTGGCAGTGGAGAGGGAGGCCCTGGGTCCTCCCATTTTCTTATCATCTTGCCCAAATGTTTGTCCTTGAGCAGCCTTCCCTGACGGTTTCTCCTTCCCATGAGAAAGGAAGTGGCCTCTGAGGAGCCCTCTCCTACTCTCTGTACCCTGTAGCCTTCCCTCGGTATAACTTTTCTTTTTTTAATTCAATGGTAAAGATATTAGCATGATTTTCTAGATTAGTGTTTTGTTTTATGCTGGTTTTTTCCATTTTAAAAATGGGGTGTGTGTGTTGTGTGTGTGTGTATGTGTGTGTGTGTGTGTGTGTGTGTGTGTGTGAGAGAGAGAGAGAGAGAGAGAGAGAGAGATCAACCTTGGGAGTTTCCTTCTCTTGTTTTCCACTCCCTTATTTTTTGAGCCAGGGTCTCTCACAGAACCTAGAGCTGTGCTTTTAGGTGGATTGGCTGAAGATTAAGTCTCCCGAAGCCCCCTCTCCTCCTCAGCACCCTCTCTCTATCCCCCATGTGCCCTACCCCCACCTCCTGAGTGCTGGGATTAAAGGCAGACATCACAACACCTGGGCAAAAGTAAGCACTTAATAAACATTTGGTTCGCTAAGGCTCTTGGAGTCTGTGGCGTTAGTGTATGCCTGTCTGTCTTAGTTAGGGTTTCACTGTTGTGAACAGACACCATGACCAATGCAAGTTTTATAAAATACAGCATTTAATTGGGGCTGGCTTACAGACTCAGAAGTTCAGTGCACTGTCATCAAGGCAGAAACATGGCTCTTCTTCCCTGCGTCCTCTGTGTGTGTAACTCAGTTCCTTTGATGTCCACTCACTTTCAGCCCTTGAGGTTTGTAAACAGTGTGTAGGGGAGTCGGGGGAGGCAGATGTAGGGGTGAGAGTGTGTTATTGTTGCTGTTCTCAGCACTGGGGATTCCATATGCTAGGAAAGCATTGTACTTCTGAGCTGTACCCCAGCCCTAGTGTTGAACAAGGGCTTAGAACAAACCCTCACCTCCTCCTTACTCCATAGTTCCGAAGTTGGCTTTGGATTTTGTAATGAAAATGAAGGCTGTGTGACGTATAGCACTTTCTGACAGATATCTACTTACTTGTTTATTCATATTGGAGAAGATAGTAGTGTCTTGCTGCAGAACTCAGGCTGCCTTTGAACTCAAGGCATTCAGACCTCAGCCTCCACAGTGGTAGAAATACAGGCATGGGCTGATCAGTTGGCTCCGGAAATCCTTTGTCAGTAAATCTCAAAACAAGTGTGGAATCATTTTAGAAGTTTGTTTTAAAATATGCATGCCAGATCCTCAAAGTACATTGAGTGCCTACTGAGAAGTTGACATCTTGCCACTGGTGTGGATGTGAAGAGTGATAGGCCCACCGTAGCCACTGCAGTAATTCAAAAGAAAAGAACAAGGGGTGTGGTTTGGTACTAGGGTGTGGGCCGAGCATGCATGAGGCTGAGTTCCATCCCTCGTACTGCAAATTAAGAACAATTTTAAGGGGATTGGGAAGATGGCTTAGCAGTTGAGAGCACTGGGTACTCTTCCACAGGACATTCCCAGGGCCTGCATGGCAGTTCACTGCTGTCTATAACTCCAGTTCCTGCAGGCTCCAGACCCTCACATAGGGCACATGCCTAAATGAAGATATGTAGTTTAAAAAAATCGTAAAACAGAGAGCAATGAATGCATGCACACATGCTTTTCTCAGCTTGATCCAAGTGGTTGAAGGGTTATGAGCCCATCTGGTGTGCATAAGACTCATTTTTTTTCATTTGCTTTATCCCAATAATTAGTAATTTCATACCTTGATTTGTTTTTTTTTTCTTATCTGTCTTGATACATTTGAACTCTGTAAAATTCTTCTCTGCACGAAATTAGTGTGAAATTTATTGCCGTATTCCATGGATTAACAGGCCTGTGCTTTACAAATAACTGCAGAGCAAACTTATTTTCTACAGAGACATGTCTAACGTCTAGTTCCTTGTGCTTTCCTCACAGGCCATGATTTGCTTTTATCCTGAAAAAAAATGAACTGAGATATAATATCTTAGCAAAGTACGGATGGCGAGGAGGGCCAGGTGTTGTCCTAGAAACTAAGGTTTAGAGATGAACGTTTTTAAATAGATCTCATCTTCCCAATAACTTGACACGTGATAAAGATGAAGGAGGTCCAGTTGTAACTGGATACAATAAAAGATATCACCACGATCTCCCTTGCTTTCAGGGCCTTAGTTTTCCATGCTGCTTTTGAGGCAAGATCCCAGAAAGGAAGAGCAGGAAACCCAGTAGTAAGACATGAGCCCAGCCAGGCTATGGGAACTCTGCCAGTAGAACAAGAGCCGTGAGGGGCCACCAGAACTCCCAACAATAGAGTAAAGGTCCAGTCAGGAATAGGGGGACTTAATGGTAGAAGGGCACCCCACAAAAAAAGTCCATGTCAATTTATGTGGTAGTCTAGATGACAATGGCCCCATAGGCTCATATGTCTGAATGCTTGGTCTTTAGTTAGTGGAACTGTTTAGGAAGGACTAGGAGGCGTGGCCTTGTTGGAAGAGGTGTGTCCCTAGGGATGAGACCCACACATTTCCTGTTAGCTCTTTCTTTCACTTGTGGATCAAATGAAAACTCCAGCAAGCCCTGCCTGCCTGCCTGCCTGCCTGCCTGCCTGCCTGCTTTCTGCTTTCTTGTGTTCTTCAAACAGATGGTCTGGGACTCTAACCGTTGGGAACCATGAGCCCTAAATTAAATTCTTTCTTTCCATAAGTTGCCTTGGTCATGTTTTTTTGTCATACCAACAGAAAAGTAACAAAAGTTTAAAAGTAACTTGAGCTTACCTCTCTCTTAAGGACCCGGGTTTTACACTGTGTGTGTTTTTAGTATGATTTCAGATTAGGTAGAGGGACTTAACGGAGATCCGTGCGAAACTAGGCTCTTACACAAAGAAAATAGCTTCAGGATGAGTCAGCAGGAAATAGGAGGTGGATTTATTAAGCAAAAGATAGTACATGCTTTAGATTTAAGTAGGACTGGAGGGAGGAGGAGATTTAAGAGCCGTTGAAGTGTTTTGACAATAGCTGTCTGTGACTTAGAACCAAGGTGAAAGGTGAAACAAAGTTTGAAGCTTAAGAACTATGAACTTTTTCTTGTTTCCTTTTTCTTCTTACTGTGAAGAATTAACTTTGGCTAGTGGTTTATGAGTTACCCTGTTGGAGTTTGAGGAAGAGGGAAGTATTAATAAGATTAAACCCAGAGGTCACAGACTGTAAGAAGAGCAAACAGATCTAATTTGTGACAAATCGCGTCTTCAAGGAAATCGGAGATGGCATTGGTGGCAGAACTTGAGGAGTAACAACCATAGCTAGTCAAGTTCGAAGAAAATGTATTGCAAGATAAGAGATGAAAGCATATTAAACCGTTGATATTGATCGTATCTTGATAGCCAACTTTCTTTTTGTGGAATTGTCCGAGCACACTAGGCGAGTACTCTACCACTGAGCGGCATCCCCAGCCTCTGGTATTCTCTTGAATCCCCAACATCTCAGACATTGTTAGAGCAGGCTCTGTGACTTGGTTCTTCCAAATCACATCAGCCATGCTTCCTTCGCTTTATCTCCAAGCCACAGGCAGCCACATTTGCAACCCTAATGACGGTGCCATCTCTTATCTGGTAAGTTTCGAATTACTCTGTAGACCAAGCTGGCCTCGAATTACTTCATGAAACTGTTGGGTTTTTTTTTTTTTTCCTTGTTTCTTTTGTTGTGTGGTCATCTGTGTGGCACGTGACACCAGTTTCGAACCAGTTCCTAACGTTTTAAATTTGCTCAAAAACTCTTGACATCCTTTTACTCTTCTCTGTTTGTATTATTAGCATAACCCCTATTGATGGGGGTTGAGAGACAGGTCTGTTTTTCCTTAACAGAGCAATGTTTACCATCCGGCTAAGGCTCACAGAAGCTGCTTACGGGAGTTATGGCAACCAGAGAACATATAGAGTCGTTTTAAAATGCAGTTCTCCCACTTGCTAGTGATTTCAGGAAGTAAATTCTGTAGCCCTATCTCATATACACAGTCTGAACCAGAAAATCGCCAAATAAGAGAGGACCAGGAACCTGAAGTTTCTATTTGGTTGGTTTTCGTTTGGTTGCTGTTTTTTGAAAGGAGTCTTATTACTGTAGTCTAAGCTGGGCTCCGCTGATCCTCCTGCCTTAGTCTCTAGGGTTCCAGACAGATATGCACCCTCAGGTCTAGCCTGTCCTCTGCTTAAACAATTGAAACAGTTGTGCATGTGTTCGTTTGTTCGCTCTCTCTGCCTTCCCCCCCCATCCCCCCTCTCTCTCTCTTATCACCTGAATTCTTCATTGAAAGTATTTGTACCATTCAAAGGGGACCAGGTTATAATTAGGTTGTGGGGGGGGGGTGTTTTTGTTTTTTTTAACCGCTCATACTCATTTCCTCTGTGCTGGGCTAGGCTGTGTTTCCAGCAGAATGGACAAAGGCTGTTCTCTTTGGTCCGTGTCCTCACTAGCATTTGTTGCTTTTGTAATGACTGCCATTCTGACTGGGGGTCTTAGTTAGGGTTTTACCTCTATGGACAGGCATCATGACCAAGGCAAGTCTTATAAAGGACAGTATTTAATTGGGCTGACTTACAGGTTCAGAGAGAGAGGTTCAGTCCATCATCATCATGGTGGGAGCATGGCAGCATCCAGGCAGGCATGGCGCAGGCAGAGCTGAGAGTTCTACATCTTCATCTGAAGGCTGCTAATGGAAGACTGGTTTCCAGGCAGCTAGGGTGAGGGTCTTAAACCCACTCCCACAGTGACACACTTCCTCCAACAAGGCCACACCTTCTAATAGTGCCACTCCCTGGGCCAGGCATATACAAACCATCACACTGGGGTAAGATGGAATCTCAATATAGTTTTATTTTGTATTCTACGATGGCAAGTTTGATGATTAATTTGCTGAAGAGTCTGTTTGCTTTAAAAAAAATAGGTAATTAATAAACTACAGAATGAATTTAGTATCATTAAACTGATGTTTTTTTCTGGGCACACACCTAATTGGCACTACTAGAAATAGTCTAGAAGAAGGAAGCAGAATTTAAAGTAAGTTGCGTGCCTGGGGCTGTGGCTCAATTGGAGAGCATTTGCCTGGCGTGCAGGAAGCCCTGGGTTCAGTCCCATTACCACAGAAGCCAGGCGTTACGGCATACACTTGTAATCCTGTCAGCACTCAGTGGCTCAGAAAGGTCAGCGGTGCAAGCCCATCACTATCTGTATGAAACTCTGTCTTGGAAAACGGGAAAGGGGGGCGGGGAGGAGAAAGAGAGAACGGAGCTTCAATTTGTCAAGCTGTGTAAAATCTTCACAATAGTTTTTTGGCTTGGCCTTAATTTTCACAGTAATTGAAATGTTTCCTACATAATATTGTGCAAAATCCTTTTCTAATTTAGCTTTTTTTTTTCTTTGAAAGTAGTTTAAGCATAAAAACCATTTAGAGATAATTAGGATACATAAAATACTTTTATTTTAAATTCCGGTTGTGCTGGCAATTGAATTCCGGGCCTAGCATGTGCTAAGCAAGTAATCTACGATAGAACATTTGCCCCCATAATTATTTAATTTTTATCCTTATTAGTTATTTATTCATTGTTTTATTTTGAGAGGAGGTCGAGCTATACAGCCACATGACCTCAAATTCGTGATTCTCCTGCCTTAGTCTCCTGAGGGCTGGTTTTGTGGCCAGTTGTGAAGTTTGGAAGGGATCCCCTAAAAGCCTGAAAGGTCTCTCTGCTGGTGCCACGGGCGGCTCAGCAGTGGCTGTACTCTGTGATCTGGGGATGGGGAACCATTCTTTGTTCTTGCAGTGTATCCCATACTATTCTAAAAATCACTATGTAGACAGGGCCGGCCTCAAGCTCGCAATCCTAGTAGACTGGGAATCATTTGAGGCCTTTAGAGCTGGTTAATCTGCAACTAAATTAGAATTGGGGTGTGCATATTTGTGTGTGCGGCTGTTTTTCCTATCCAAAGAATTCTGTCCTTGAAGAAGAGACTTACTAGGCACACCGTACAAGCTTGCGGGTAGACAAGGGGCATTTATCAAGATGGGGTTGTGGCCCGTGCCTGTAATCCTAGTACTTAGGAGGCTGACGCAGGATGACTTTTACAAATTCTAGGCTACTCTGGGATATATAATGACTTCCAGGCTAGCACCGGCTACTGCATGAGATACTGTCTCAATGTAAAAAGAGGACGAGGAGGGGAAAGAAGGACAAGAACCAAAGCAATAAAACCAACACAGAAGGAAGGGTCACCGATGGCATGGGTGACGGGGAGCCGGGCTGTGTGTGCTTCGTGAACAGGTCCTTACCTGTGCATGGTGACAGGGAGCTGGGCTGTGTGTGCTTCGTGAACGGGTCCTTACCTGTGCATGGTGACAGGGAGCTGGGCTGTGTGTGCTTCGTGAACTGGTCCTTACCTGTGCATAGGTGACGGGGAGCTGGGCTGTGTGTGCTTCGTTAACGGGTCCTTACCTGTGCATAGGTGACGGGGAGCTGGGCTGTGTGTGCTTCGTGAACGGGTCCTTACCTGTGCATAGGTGACGGGGAGCTGGGCTGTGTGTGCTTCGTGAACCAGTCCCTACCTGTGCATGGTGACAGGGAGCTGGGCTATGGTTCGTTAGCCATTTAACAATTTATGACGCTTCTCAGAAAGGTAACTACTGTCCTTTCGAAGCTGGCCCGGTCCGTTATGTTGAGGTTTGTGGATGTGAGCCAGCAAGATACTTAAACAAGAACAAGAGAGTGAGGCGGCTCTTCCATTTTTCTGCGTGCGTCCCCTAGCTCCTAACTACACACTGAACCTCAAGCTGACAGCACCAGCATTTTCACCATGTATTTAAATGTAGTGTGAGTACCTTACCTGAGAGATTGTTTTGCCCCCCATTAAAGTATCGGCCATGGCCTGGCAGGTGGCACTTGGGAGGCCAAGGCAAACGGAGGTTTGTGGGTTCCAGGCCAGCCAGGGTTACCTTAGAGACTCTGTCTCTAAAATAAATACGTTATTTAATTAAATAAGCAAACAAAAGTCATTTAATACAACAAACCACACACACTCTAATGGCTATTCCTGGTTGTCAGCTTGACTCTATCTGGAATGAACTACAATCCAGAATTGGAGGGCTCTCCTGGGATCCAGATCTTGAGGCTGGAAGACAGTTTCTGACCTGGATCTTGGCATGGAGATCTTGAGGCATAGTGGCCATGAAAAGCTTAGGCTCAGGAAAGGTAGTACGTTCCTTTAATCCCAGGAGACTGAGGCAAGGAGATCTCTGAGTTCAAGGTCAGCCTGGGACACACCTTTTGCTGGAGACCTACATAAGGACATTGGAAGGATGACTCACTCCTCGTCAACTGCTTGCACTCACTTGCTAGCACGTTTGTTAGAACCTAAAGACCAGCTGACAAAACTAGCCTTGTGAGACTGAGCAACTACCAGATTCCTGGACTTCCCATCCTCAACTGCCCATTGTTGGGTTAGTTGGACCACAGACTCTAACTCATCACGATCATTCCCTCCATGTAGAGAGACATTCCATAAGTTCTGTGACTCTAGAGAACCGTGACTAAGTCAGGAACATCTACGCGATGCAGCCTTCTGTCAGCAGGTGGCAGGCTTCTCCTGCAGTAGACGCCGCTCTCCAGTGTTGCTGCACTGTTACTGTGTGTTGCTGGAGATGGGACCCAGAAGCTGGAAAGTACCTAGTTGGGTACTTAAAACAGTACTTTCTTGGTGTACATTCATTGTCTGAACGTTATGTGTGTGTGTGTGTGCGCGCGCGCGCGTTCTCTCTCTCTCTCTCTCTCTCTCTCTCTCTCTCTCTCTCTCTCCCCCCCTCCCCCCCTTAAGACAGGATTTTGCTGTGTAGCTTTAGCTACACACTTATACTCTCAGAGATCCGGCTGCTCTAGCTCGCCTCCTGAGTTCTGGCGCTGAAGGTGTGAGCCGCCGTGCCTGGCAGGTTATGTACGCTCACGTAAACCCTCAGTTACTTTAACCATTAAGCTGTACATTTTAAACAAGCATGACAACACCCAGCTGTGCCAGACCAAGTTGTCGTCTTCTCATTTTGTTTCTTATGCTGTTCGCTGGCTTCTCCCTCCCATTTGTTTAATCCACTAGAGTACAAAAGATGCAGACCCGTCTTGCAGTTGATGAGGGGTTGCTTAATCTGTTGGTAAGTTCCTTCTTGTAAGTAGGTGGAAGTAGATACCACGGCCCGGAAGGTCCTGTGTCCTCATGGTGGACTTCTCCACCCTGTCCCATCATATTGTCTCATTTATGTCGTTCTACATGCTCTTCTATTTGGGAATTTAGGTTGGAGACAGCATCAAGAATACCATAATCTAAGCAGTTTGTGGCATGCCCGCCTGTAGCTCAAACTACCTGGAGCCTAAGATACAGGATTACTTGAGCCTGTTGAGAAAGTAAGAAATGTCACATTTTTTAAAAATTTATTTTTCTCAAGGTTTATTTATGTGTATGAGTGTTATGTATATGTATGAGTCTGCATGTGTGTGCCTGATGCCTGGAGAGGTCAGAGGAGAGTATCAGATCCTCTGGAACTGGAGTCACAGGTGCTTGTGAGCTGCCGTGTGGGTGCTGGGTGCAGAACCCAAGTGCTCTGCTGCAGTAGCCAGTGCGCTTGCTTAACCACCGAGCCGTTGCTCCGGCCCTCAGATCACCACATTCCTCTCCTGTGCAGCTTCCTCAGGAACAGCGATCAGTTAGCACAGCAGTCAGGGTCTCTCTTCAAATGATTCACTTGATGGACGCTTACAGAAGCAGGTGGGAACCACTTAAGAACTCCTGAGCCTTGAAGCATGCTGAAATGTAAAACTGAAACTCAACTGAAACTCCCTGACAGTAGTTCTCATAAGAAAAGAAACAAAAGACTAGAATCAGGTATGCTATAAGGCACACCATAATCCCAGCACTTGGGAAGCTGGGGAAAGAGGATAGTAACTCAGAGCAGGCCTGGGCCTATGTAGTGAAACACTGTCAGAAAGAGAGGGAGTGGAGGGGGGGGGACACACTACAGTGGGACTGGAGCTGGAAAGCACTAGACGCTGAAACCAGATCTCTTTGGTTGACGAGACTTGGGACCACGTACTTACTGCATTATTTGCCTAACTCATAAAAGATTCTACCTGAATTATTAGTACAACTGTCTGTTAACTTAAGCTGATTCTAGCAGTCTGAAACTTTGGTAGTTGCTGCGTCCAGGAAATGTTAGTGACACTACAGAAAAAGTAAAAGAAAGTAAGTCAAAATCCTATCTTTCATCTCTGATCACATCTTGAAGCTGGGTTGCTTGTATTGGCTATTACAGCATACAGTCTAGTCTGTTACTACTGCATTTTAGACTTTAGAATCTATAAGTGGAATTAGTCATGTTTCTTTTTCTATTTTTATCTTGTGACAGTCTCACTATGTAGCTCAAGCTAGCCTGTAAATTAAAAGGTCCGTCTGTCTCAGTCTCCTGTTACAGGCTTGAATTGTCTCTGTGCTAGGAATTATCCCAGGGCCTCCTGCATACACACTGAAGCACGTGGGTTTTTCCACTGAACAGTACTGCAGCCAATTAGTCATGCTTGTTAAATATTGTTGGGAGGCCTGAAAATCTTGCTGTGTGGTGAACTGTCTCTCTTTATGTTCTCTGTTTAGGTGTATCAGATAGGATGGACCAATAGGAAAACCTTATTTTACCACTTTTATTTAATGTGTCCCATACAAAATAGCAATCTGTAGTAACAGTGTTTCTTTTGAGCAGAAAGCAAACTGTATATTCTGCAAAATCCAAGATATAAAAACAGCTTTATCTTGTGTATTAGTCTGGGTTCTCTAGAGTTACAGAACGTATGGGCAGTCTCTGTGTAGTTAGGGAATTTGTCGATGACTTAGTCCAACTCCCCAATAGTAGTCAGCAGCAGCTGTGGATGGAAGTCCAAGGATCTTGCAGTTGCCCAGTCCCACGAGGCAAGCCGGCAAGCAGGAATCAGTCTTCCTTCTTTCAATGTCCTTATATTTGTCTCCAGTAGAGGGTGTAGCCCAGATTAAAGGTGTGTGTATCCATGCCTTTAATCTCAGATGATCTTGAACTGGAATCCATAGCCATAATCTGGGATGAAAGGTGTGTGTCTCCATGCCTTTAATCCCAGATGATCTTGAACTGGAATCCATAGCCACCATGCTTCAAGATCTCCATGCTAAGTCCAGGTCAAAAACTTATATCTCTGAGCCTCCAGATTAGGATCATAGGTGAGCCTTCCAATTCTAGATTGTAGTTCATTCCAGATATAGTCAAGTTGACAACCAGGAATAGCCCCTACATTTTGTTCTGTTTCAGGCACAGATTCTACTACAGTAGGATGGATGTGCTTGGTATACCAGGACATGGCAGGTTTAGCATGGAGCATGGAAGGCTAAGAGAAAAGATGCGGACTGCGAAAGAATGTGCTTGAGTTTCTCAAAGGAAGTTTGAAATCTCAAGCCACTTAGTTGAGGTTTGGGGAAAGGTTTTAATATCTGTTGGGATAGAGTCCATAGGCCCTCCCCGTAATCCACCAACCAGTTTACCAAGTAGGCTGGGCTGGGGTCACCAAGCTCCAGGGATTACAAGCATGTGTCACCATCCTCAGTTTTTAAATGGGAGTTCTAGGGACTGAACTCAGGCCCTTGTATTTTCAGGGCTGACCAAGTCCTAAGAAACTTTTAGTGGCAAACTATGAAAGGTACTGAATAGTTACTCAAACATACAAGTGGATATTACATTCTCCCTTGATAAAGATAGCCGTGCTTACTAGTAAAATAAACAGACATCTAGTTACAGTGTCAGAGTGAGAGAAAATAACCTGGCGGATATCCTGTCCTGTGTAATTCTGTCCTATGGCATTGCAATTCCTCCTCGTCTAGTGCCTGCCTGCCTGCCGTAGGGAGGGATGTGGGTGGTTTCAGCCAGGCCAGTCACAGTACAGAGACGAAAGTCCACTCCACTACTGAAGACCCGCCTCTGTGACTTCCAGCTGCTTTCCAGCCCTTCTCAGAAAACAATGAAAAATCTATTTGAAACAAAACTGGTTTTGTGTTGCTTGTTTTATTGTTGATTCTGAGGTTCAAACTCAGGATTTAGTGAATGCAGGACTAGGGCCACTGACTTACATCCCTAGCCCCCAAAAGTGTTTGTTATTAACTCATCTTTTTGTCCATACAATGTATTTTGATCATTCCCCCCCCCAACTCCTCCCAGATCCTCTTGGCTTCCCTAAACTGTTTTCCTATTCATTCTCATTCGGGGTCTCCCTCTCTTCCCCCTTCCTGTTTCTCTTCATCTAAACAAAGACCAATAAGACCAAAACCAAGGAAAAGTCCACAAAAGTAGCATTGAGTGTGTGTGTGTGTGTGTGTGTATGCTATGTGTTTGAGTGGCTACAAGCACTGCCATGGTATGGAGATCAAAGAACAACTGTGGTTTGGGGTTTTTGTTCTGTTTTTTCCCTTTTACTGTGGGTCTGGGGCATGGAACTTAGGTTGTAGGCTTTCTATCTGCCGTGCCCTCTTACAAGGCAAGAACTCTTAGAGTATATTCCTCAAGCACTCTCATGTAAGCATGTGTATGTAATTGCCTACAGTGGCACATGTGTGTGTACATGATTGATTGATTGATTTACCTACAGTGCCCCAGGCGTGTGTACATGATTGATTACCTACAGTGGCACAGGCGTGTGTACATGATTGATTGATTACCTACAGTGGCACAGGCATGTATACATGATTGATTGATTGGTTACCTACAGTGGCACAGGCTTGTGTACATGATTGGTTACCTACAGTGGCACAGGCGTGTGTACATGATTGGTGACCTACAGTGGCACAAAAATGATTTTAAAAAACCTTGCTGCTTTTTCCATAAATGAAGTACCGGTAATGAGTGGTTTAGTTTCTCCAGACCCCATATTGCTTTACTGTAGAGACAGGGGGTGTATTGAGTTCTCTCATGCTAACCTCATTGCTTTAGTGTGCCTGTCAAGGGCATTAGCATGCTTCAGGACTGACCATACAAAAGCCCTAAGTAAACATCACTCAGTCTTTGATCAAGCTAAGTCCCTCAAGGGGGATCTTTATTTTTATGTTTTAGACAAGATTTTGCTGTGTAGCCTTTGAGGTCTGTAGATGTGCTTTGTGGTCTGTTCTATGCGGCGTGCAGCTCCTCCGCCTCCACTTTGGAGAGCTGGGTGTGCTGTGAAGTGCCTGGCTCCCAGTTCGGGTCTTGGCATGTTACTGGCCAGGATACTCTTCAGCTTTTCTGATTATGGACAAAATTAATGCCACTTGCCGCTGGCTGCCACATTTAAACACTCTTTATTTTCCCACTCAGGCTAGGAAAGCAGGCTGCCGTGCTGCCGTGGGTCCGCTCATGTGTCCTACTTTAGGCTGCCTGTGCTTCTCACGCTGAACCTATCGCTGCTCCTTAGCAGCTGTATGCCTGAACCCCCTCAGAAATGGGAAAACCATGGCATACGATATACCGGGTGCTAGGGACAGAAGCTGAGGAAAGCCCACATACTTGGAGTTTAGTAAACTGCTTTTATTTGTTCATGTAATTTAGTTACTTTTTTTTTTCACTTCTTGGAATTAAAGCAGGACTTCATGGATTCTATACAGTCCCTCTGTGTACTGAGCCACACCCACAGCAGAAGCTAGTAAAGTTTGACCACGTAGAATATTTTGCTTTATTGTTTGTAAGACCAGCTCTTAACTGTTGCCTGGCCTGGGACAGTGGCCCTGCTGCTCCTTCCTCCCACGTCCTGGGAGCATAGGCTTCACACACACACACACACACACACACCACACACACCACACACACACCCCACACACACACACACCCCTACAGTCCCCGTCCCCCCCGTCCACCCCCCCCCGTCATCCCCCCCCCCCACCCCGAGACAGGGTTTCTCTGTATAGTCCTGGCTGTCCTGGAACTCTGTAGACCAGGCTGGCCTCGAACTCAGAAATCCGCCTGCCTCCCAAGTGCTGGGATAAAAGGCGTGCACCACCACCGCCCGGCCCCTACAGTTCATTTCTAAGAGCTTCGTATGTCTGTATCTCACGTGTATCCCATTGTGTTCACCTCTCGGATACTGTTGTGTTTGTGGCACTCAGGGTAGAGCCCAGAGCTCTGTGCATGCTAAACAGACTGCCTGCCACTCAGCTTGACCCCGCCCCCGCCTGCCCTCTGTATTGAAGTTTTATGCTTTGTTACTGTTCCTCGTTCTGTTTGTTTGCTTTTGAGACAGTATCTCATTTAGCCTAGGCTTGCCTCCAACTCTTCCTAATCCCCTAGTGTCTACCTCCCAAGTGCTGGCTTACAGGCATTCATCGCAATGCCCATCTCTCTCCTATGTTAAAAATCAGCGAGGTGTTGTCATTATGGATGCTCACCGGTTCTTAGTATTACAAGCAAATCTACAGTCTGTATGTTTGCAACTTTATCATTGTTTACAATCATATGCCCCTAGGTTAAGTTTCTAGACACTGAGTTGTATTTCAAAGGAGTGTTTATATCAACAGCTTTTGGTAATATTTCTAAATATTCCTCTATGAAGGTGTGGAACTATACCTCCAAAAACGCTTTGTTAAAAGAGGTAATTTAGCCGGGCAGTGGTGGCACACGCCTTTAATCCCAGCACTTGGGAGGCAGAGGCAGGCGGATTTCTGAGTTCGAGGCCAGCCTGGTCTACAGAGTGAGTTCCAGGACAGCCAGGGCTACACAGAGAAACCCTGTCTCAAAAAAAAAAAAAAAAAGAGGTAATTTAGGGCAGATTAGTATTTTTTGTTTGCTGTCCTTGAATTCCCATCAGTAATTAGATATAATAGGTCTTCCTCTTAAGGATATGTTTTGTTAATGAGCCTTATTAAATCTTATTATAGTGCCTGGGGCTGGAGAGATGCTTCAGTGGATAAAAGCACTTGCCACATAAGACAGGCATGAGGATTCCTAGCCCCCGTGTGCATGCCAGGTAGGTGTGGTGGCCTACCTGTAGCCCCAGTAACAGGGACGTAGATAGCAGGAATGCCCAGGTCAAGCTGGATAGCTTACCTAGCTGAATAGGTGAGCTGTGGAATTAATGAGTGTATTAGTCTGGGTTCTCTAGAGTCACAGATCGTATGGGCAGTCTCTATGTAGTTAGGGAATTTGTCGATGACTTACAGTCTGTAGTCCAACTCCCCAACAGTAGTCAGCAGCAGCTGTGGATGGAAGTCCAAGGATCTTGCAGTTGCTCAGTCCCATGAAGCAAGCCGGCAAGGAAGAATGAGTCTTCCTTCTTTCAATGTCCTTATATATGTCTCCAGTAGAAGGTGTAGCCCAGATTAAAGGTGTACACCTTTAATCCCAGATGAACTTGAAGTCTGGGATTAAAGGTGTATGTCTCCACACCTTTAATCCCAGATGACCTTGACTGGAATCCATGCTTCAAGATCTCCATGCTAAGTCCAGGTCAGAAACTTATATCTCTGAGCCTCCAGGTTAGGATCATAGGTGAGCCTTCCAATTCTAGATTGTAGTTCATTCCACATATAGTCAAGTTGACAACCAGGAATAGCCACTACAATCCACCCCTTGTCAACTTGACACAGATAATATCTCATGTCCACATGAAACAATAACAAGGTCGTGAATACGCCTAACATGATATAACTATTCCTCGTACAATCGCAAACGCATTTGTAAATTTACAATGGGGCAATGTCCCTTGGGAACATTCTTTTAGTGTCTCAATACCAATTGGGGTTAAAGGAATTTTTAAAAGACTGAATTTTAAGATATTGGACATTTTAAAGGGATTGAACTTTTAATATGTAAAGACTGTGGGACTTTTTACATTATTGAGATCTTGGGGATGAATAAGAAAGTAAGGGTTGAGGCTTAATAGTGATATGTTGGTGTGTCAAGTTGACAAGGGGTCAATTGTACTGGCTAGTTTGGTGTGTCAACTTGACACAGGCTGGAGTTATCATAGGAAAAGGAGCTTCACTTGGGGAAGTGCCTCTATGAGATCCAGCTGTGGGGCATTTTCTCAATTAGTGATCAAGTGAAGGAGGGCCCCTTGTGGGTGGTGCCATCTCTGGGCTGGTATTCTTGGGTTCTATAAAAGAGCAGGCTGAGCAAGCCAGGGGAAGCAAGCCAGTAAGTAACATCCCTCCATGGCCTCTGCATCAGCTCCTGCTTCCTGACCTGCTTGAGTTCCAGTCCTGACTTCCTTTGGTAATGAACAGCTGTGTGGAAGTGAAAGCTGAATAAACCCTTTCCTCCCCAACTTGGTTCTTGGTCATGATGTTTGTGCAGGAATAGAAACCCTGACTAAGACAATGAGAGACTGTCTTAATATTATAGAGGAGAGCAATTGAGGAAGACACCTGAAGATGACCCCTGGCCTACACAAGCCCGCCCCCCCACACACACACAATGTAAATATGCACATCCAGCCAGCACAGGGGGAGAGTGCTGGTGGTGGTTGAGGTGGTCAAAGTGGTCGAGGTGGTCGTGGTTGCAGCAGCAGTGGCGTCATGAGTTTGAGAACAAACATAGCAAGTTTCAGTCCAGCTAGTGACCTCATATTCTGTCACTGCCCTCTCCTGCCCGAGGCCACCCAAGAGCTCTTATAATAATGTGGACTTGTAGTTGACAGGT
This sequence comes from Apodemus agrarius, assembly GCA_964023405.1. NCBI lineage: Eukaryota > Metazoa > Chordata > Mammalia > Rodentia > Muridae > Apodemus > Apodemus agrarius. The sequence goes on along the minus strand of OZ030006.1, from coordinate 83,219,297 downwards.
CTTGCTACAGGATGCTGTAGTGTCCTGAAGATAACTTGAGCCCAGGAGCTTGAGCCTGACCTGAGCAATCTATTGAGATCCTTTCTCTGAAAAAAGGACTTGCTACTTTACAAAGTTTAATTAGTAAAATATAGCCTGGCATTAGATCTCTCTGAACACAGTAGAGGGAGTGTAGCAGCTATTCCTGGTTGTCACCTTGACTATATCTGGAGTGAACTACAATCTAGAATTGGAAGGCTCACCTATGATCCTAATCTGGAGGCTCAGAGATATAAGTTTCTGACCTGGACTTAGCATGGAGATCTTGAAGCATAGTTGCTATGGATTCCAGTTCAAGATCATCTGGGATTAAAGGCGTGGAGATACACACCTTTAATCTGGGCTACACCCTGTACTGGAGATATATATATAAGGACATTGAAAGAAGGAAGACTGATTCCTGCTTGCCGGCTTGCCTTGTGGGACTGAGCAACTGCAAGATCCTTGGACTTCCATCCACAGCTGCTGCTGACTATTGTTGGGGAGTTGGACTACAGACTGTAAGCCATCAACAAATTCCCTAACTACGTAGAGACTGCCCATATGTTCTGTGACTCTAGAGAACCCAGACTAATACAGGGAGCCAATAGAAGAAATATATTTACGTGTAAACAGCTTAACCGTGGCCCTAAAGATAAAGTTCCCGGGGCCTGAGTTCTGCCTTATCTAGCAGGCCCTGTCCTGTGTTAGCATACGGCCATCCTACTGCTCAGTTTAAACGCTAGGCTGGCTCTGTTTTGATGTAAAAATGTTTTATCTCATTACCTTCCTTTTTAATAGCAACAACAGAAACTTTCATATTGTGGTACCGAGACTGGCCCACATAAGCTAAGTGATTCTCCTGCCTCAGATCCTTAGTGGCTGAGACTACAAATGGACACTGTTAAACGTGCATGTTCCAGTTTTGTTTTTGGGGTTTTTTTTTTTTTTTTTTTTTTTTTTTTTTGGTTTTTGAGACAGGGTTTCTCTGTGTAGCCCTGGCTGTCCTAGAACTCACTCTGTAGACCAGGCTGGCCTCGAACTCAGAAATCCGCCTGCCTCTGCCTCCCAAGTGCTGGGATTAAAGGCGTGCACCACCACGCCTGCCCGGCGCATGTTCCAGTTTTATACTAGTCTCCAATTTTTAGCATGGTTTTATTAAATTTTACCAAAAGCTGCCAGAAAATGTAAAGGAAACGTGAGAGCCTCCTTCAGTCCCACTGGAGTAAAATATGCATAATACAAGAGGTGCCATTTCACTCAGGTTTACGCTTACAGTTTGGTGACACTAAATACGAGTGCATTATTGTGCACCCATGACCACCACACACCACCCACAGGACAGTTTTCATTTAAAAACTGGAACTCTGCCAAATTGAGCAACCACAGCCTCCTGTCCGCCTTCCCGGGCTCCAGCAGCCAGACTTCATTCTTTCACTTTGTGTTGAAGTAGAGTACCCACCAGAGGAGTGCACACATCACAAGTGCAACGAGCGGCCACAGGAAAGGAGCGGTCTAAGTCATGCTCAGAGTCCATGGATTGCAGAGCGTTCGCTTGGCCGAGCTACCTGCTCTTCGCCGGCATGTTTTGCCAGATGGTTAAGTTCTGTAAACTAAATGGCATCCAGCCTAGAGAGCCAGCCTTGCTGTCACCGTAGCATAATAAAGCACTGTTCCGCCTGCGTCACAGGACTGTTTGCATAAGGCTTAGTCGAGGCTTCGGGCGCCGCCCTCCTTGCACCTTCTGCTATATTAGTGCTTCTCAGACAGGAAGAATTTTCTTTTGCTGGTGCTGCCGTACGTCCATAGCTTGTCCGGTTACCTTCAGAGTAAGTGTTCACTGTTCCAGAAGCCATGAGATTCTTGTATTTAACTTGCTGTGGTTCTAATTTGGTTCTCTACCTTATTGAAACTTTAGCCACTTAAAAATACAGAGTAGGAAATATAAGTAGACAGATCTAATGTGGAGAAATGTAAAATTGTTTGTAGTTTGCAATGTGTTAAGTGTGTAAAACTTTCAGATATCTTAGCTCAGGAAGTGCATTTTATGTAGTCTGATTTTAGAGACTTCTTATTTAGACACGTGAGTGTTAAGCAAAAGCAAAGTTCTCTCAGAAGAGCAACATACTCAGTTGCTGTGTGACTCAGTTCTGCAGAGAGCCACAGGAGTTTATTATTGCTGGTAATAACGATTAATAGTCATGCCTGCGAGCCTTACCCAGGATGTTATAGACTGCATTTATACTGGTACATTTTATGAATTGATGAAAGCTATTGATTTCTAATGTTAACAATTTGCATATTGAAATTCAGACATGTAAGGACTGGGGATATAGTTCGGTGGTAGACTATTTGTCTAATATGTATAATATTAGGTTGGACACCCAGAACCTCCAAACACACATCCTTAAAACACAGAACATGTGTTACAGTAAAATCTAGAATATTGTGGCCATGCCTTTTTTTTTTTCTTTCTTTCTTTCTTTTTTTTTTTTTTTAGACCCGGGTCTTAGGATCTGATAGTGTGTGCTGACCTCTAACCTACTCAGTACTTCCTACAGGCTATTACCATGCCTGGCTCTGCATCACATTTAAATAATTGAATTTTCATATAGCTTCTTTTAAAAATTGGACCATACAACAAACTGTTGTGTAAGCAGCCTGCTTGCTTAGCTTTTCTGGATACTGACGCTCCCTGAGCTGTTACTCTAGGAGAAAGAACAGGACAGGAAGAACTCAGAGTATGTTCGGGGTCAGCAGTGCAGTTTCTATGTGCCTTGGTTAATGTCTTGAAAAAAGCTATTGGTATTAGAACCGATGTGTGTGGAAGGCTAGAGAATTGCATTCTGGGCTTACAAACTATTTGTTTTCACAATTACCCATAAAGCCCAACTGCTGTTTTCCTGTTTTAAAAAGTGGGCATAAATTGCCCATCCTGAAATAGACAGCTTTTGAATTTACTCTCTCCGTTTCCTCGGATACCTTCAGCTGTTCAGTTTCAGTTTTGTTTATTCTCTCTGTGGAGAATTTTCACTTTCCAGTTTGTGTATATTTATTTCTGTCCGGGAAGAAGTCTTTAAATGCAACATGATAATTATTACAGTCCTCCATTAAAAGTGAATTTATAATTTTATTTCTATTTAATAATCACCTTAAGAAATTTGACACCTTAGTAAACTGAACTCAATGACAGACAGTATTGGTTAGTTGAGAGAGGTAAAACTCAATACCAGTGAATTTAACGGGGACTGTTAATGCTGTTGCCAGAGTCTCCCATGTTAGAGTGAGATCTGTCTTTTCTCATGTAAGATACACAGTTCACCACATAAAGTTTCATTACCTAATCAATGTGATTTTCATGGCTCTACAAGCATCAAAATTAAAGTGGAGTCACAACTTAAAAGCTGTGTTAATCAATTTTTTTTTCTACTTTCCTATAAGTCAGAGTGGAGCCAGTCTTTAAAAGTATTCAGTCTACACTCAGATACTTTCAGGTCTGTTTTAAAGCAAATAAATTGCTTATGTAGACATTCCCATTTTATTGACTTAAAAAACTATAACCTCAAAGGACACACAGTGACTAACTTCGCAGAGAACAGAGTTAAGTAAAGGTCTTACCTCTTGCTTCCTTCTTTAACCTTGATCTACACAGGCTCAGGTTAACCCTTTAGAAACCTTAAGCTCATCCTCAAAGGACACAAAGTAATTGTTTTCTAGTTTTCAAGTTTTTCTAGTTCATATTTCAAGAGTCCAGATTTAAAGGCTTTCAAACTTCACAGAGAGTTCATAGTTCAAGGGCAGAGCTTTCTATTTTTGAATGTGTCTTCTGTACTTGGTGTGCTGTTGTCCAGCAGCTCCTCTCAAAGCATCTGCCACAGCTGACATTGGCAGAACAAGCTAGAACCTTGTCTACACCGGGTATAGGCTTACAAGACTGGTGGTTAAAAATACTCTGCTCTGATGTTCAGTATCTTCTTCCAGATAGTCCCAGAATGCTGGCATCTATGCCTATGTGTGGTGTTTGTGTGTGTGTGTGTACGCACATACTTACACTTTTGTGACAATATAGGTCTGAAAGAGAGGTTTAGGACTGCAGTTTCACAGTCACAGAGACTGTGAAATTAACTTCGGACCCCTTGTTGAGCATTGGGAGGAAGGAAAGCTCTTGGGTTAACATTAGCACAGTGTATGTGAATTACTAAAAGCAAGCAGCTGCCAGATGTGGTGGCTGTTTGCCTATATCCCAGTAATTGGAACAATAGGTCGGAGGATTGCCGCTAATTTGGAGGCAGTCAGCACTATATATCATAACCCCGTCCCCAGGGGACGGGGTTGGAGGGAGAAAGCTGGCCATTGTTTAGTCTTTTACTGATCCTTCTTCTGTTTGTAGTAGTTCAAGAACCATCAATATTGAAGAGGCCATAAGACCTTTTTTTTTTCCTAACACTGACATTTTTTTCTTTTGTTTTAAAGTGTGTGCATAGGTGCCCTAGGAGGGCATCAGGTCACCTGGAATTAGATTTAGAGTCAGTTGTGAGCTGCCTGACGTGGCTGCGGGAATGGAACTCCGTCCTCCTCGAGAGCAGTCAGTGCCCATTCCCAGCGGCTGGGGCACCCCTTCAGCCCCCACTGAGTTTCTTAATCTCTATTTCTATTTTTTGCCCTGCTGAAGATCAAGTTAAGGACTCATTTTAGGCAAATCCTCTACCACTATTCTACATCTCCATCGCCTGATCAGTAGCTCTTTTAAAATGGAGTTTTTGACTGGATTGTGGTGCCTCACAACTTAAATCCAAGCACTGGGGAGGCTGAGACAGGCAGATCTCTCTGAGTTTGAGGCTAACCTGGTCTATAGCGAAAGTTCCAGGGTTTTTGATCATTAAATTTTTACTTAGCTGGAGTAAATTAAAAACTAAAGTCATTAAAGAATTAGTAATTTCCTCTAAGATTTACACTGCAGGACAAAATCAGAATGATAAAGAGTTTTGTTTAATTTCATAGATATAAAATTCATCCAGTTGCCTCCTAAAAATGTTCATTTTATTTGACAAACATGGTCTGTGTTGGCTTTGTCCAAACCCTGTGCCAAGTACAAACACAACACAGATTTACACACTAAGAAAATTTGGAAAAGCCGGGCGGTGGTGGCGCACGCCTGTAATCCCAGCACTTGGGAGGCAGAGGCAGGCGGAGTCAGCCTGGTCTACAGAGTGAGTTCCAGGACAGCCAGAGCTACACAGAGAAACCCTGTCTCAAAAAACAAAACAAAAACAAAACAAAAAAAGCCGGCATGGTGGTGCACGCCTGTAATCCCAGCACTTGGGAGGCAGAGGCAGGCGGATTTCTGAGTTCGAGGCCAGCCTGGTCTACAGAGTGAGTTCCAGGACAGCCAGGACTACACAGAGAAACCCTGTCTCAAAAAAAAAAAATTTGCATGGAGGAAGAAGGGCTCCCTCAATACACACACACACACACACACACACACACACACACTCACACACATGAGCAATACTAATTAGACACAGTAAGGTGAGTAAATAAATATTTTTGGAAAAAAATGAAAGAAAAATAGTTTTGTATATTATGTCTTTTTATTTTAATTATTATGTGGATTTGGCATAGTGACACGCTTTTCTCATGGGCTTCACCCTTGTATAGAGGAAGTGTTGAAAGAATATCCTTGCAGAACCAAGCAGAGTGGCTCACACTCACAATTCCAGAACAGGAGACTGAGGAAGAAGGATTCCCAGGAGTTTAAGGCAAGCCTAGACTACATAGTGAGACCCAAATATGTAGTCCACTTTTCCTCTTTAGTCAAACTTATTAATACTAATTTAGTTCTTAGAATGTCCAACTCTTGATATAAGAGTTTCATCCTAAAACTCTGCTTAGGAGAGGAAATCCTATGCTGAACATGAAGCCTGCAATTCCTTGGTACTTAAATAATACTAAAATACCATCTACCTGTGTCATTAGCATACATTAAGAACCTCACGTGTAAAAGTGTCCTTTTTTCCCTTCTCTCTTGCTGTGACATCACCTGGGGAAATCCAGAAGATTGGATAACCACGAAATGACTAATCAGGAGTCTCCTGTCCTCTTGAAAATGGTGGGTATGTGAGCAGGTCCAGCTCTGCCTGCAAGGCTGAACCTTCTCCACTCCTCTCTCTACTGCATAATAGCAGGACTGGAACTTTACACAGGACTTTCTTCATGATGCTCGGCACACAGAGAATAAAATCTCAAGCACTTCTGATGACATACAAATACAGTAATTATTTTGCTTGAAATGTAATACATTGTATAGTTCTTAACGTAAAATGGTGGCAAGGCTCTGGGGAGATTTGTTGTTGTTGCTTTGCTTTTTGTTTACTCTGTTTGAAGATAGTGTCTCACTATGTCTGTATCTCAGAATACACATCTCACCATCCTCCTGTATGAGTTACGCTGAGATGCTGAGATTACAAGGATGTGTCACCATGCCTGGCATTACAAACACCTTATTCCTTCGTTCTTTGTGAGTTTGGTTTGGTTTGGGGTTTCGAGGCAGGGTCACATGTAGCCCAGGCTGGTTGATCTCATTGGTAGCTTAGGATGCTTGAGCTCCTGATTCTGCCTCCATCTCCTGGGGGCGTCCTCGACCTCTGCCAGATGACCATTCTTTTCTGTATTCTTTGGCACTCTTATATTTAAGTCATTTAGAACAAAATATTTTAAGTATTTTAAAGGGACCGGCATTCAGGGCCAATCAAAAGGCTCAGAGGATTAGGGCTTTTGCCACCAAACATGGTACTTTTTTATTTTTCTTTCTTTTTTTTTTTTCTGTTTTCTTTGTCAAGAATTAACTTTTTTTCAAATTTAGAAAATTACTTGCTCTGTAACAATATTTGTCAACCTTCTGAACTACAAACATGGCACTCGAGTTCAATCCCTAGGACCTAAGTGGTGGAAGGAAAGAACTGAGTCTTAAAACTTGTCCTCTAACCTTTACATACATAGACACTCTCTCTCTCTCTCTCTCTCTCTCTCTCTCTCTCTCTCTCTCTCTCTCTCTCTCTCTCTCTCTCTCTCCCTCCCTCCCTCTCTCCCTCCCTCCCTCCCTCTCTTGAGGGGGAAAGAGGGAGCGATGGGGATCAGGAGGCAGGCAGGTCAGGCAAACAAATATAAAAAGGAATTTAAGAAAAATTAAGGGTGTGTGCAGATGGCTGGGGCTGTCATAGAGTGTCATAGAGTGCTTATGTGACATGCAGGAAGCTCTCAGTTCAGTCCCCAGCAGCACATAAAACCGTAGTCCCTGCTTGTAATCTCAGTGCCTGGGCGGTGATGGAAACAGGTAAATCAGAAGTTTAGGATCACCCTTGGCTACATAATTAGCTTAAAGGCAACTGGGCTACAAGAGACTATTATGTAAAAAATTATCATATAAAGAAACAGTGGCAACTACCAACTTTATGTGTTACAAAAGTTACATGATGTTCCTGAAAGCAGCTGTCTTCTCTGTATAGAGGTACTGTAGCCATGGAAGGTACATGTCTCCCCTGAACATCGGCTGGGTGGTGGGTGGTACCTTCCCTATAGTAAAACTCCTTGGAGCCAGGCATGGCCGCATATACCTGCAATCCCAGTGTTCCGAAGGCTGACACAAGAGAGTTCCTATAAGTTCAGGGTCGGCTTAAATTATACAGGGTATGCCTGGCCAGCCAGCTCTACACAGCAAAATTCTTGTTTTTAAAAGAATAATGAAAAGAAAATAAATAATTCCTATTCGTTATTTAACTAGTACATAAAACCATAAAAATATACATTTTAATGAACTCTATGATATTTAATCCGTAGGCATCAGCTTAAAGTGTTTGTGTGTCTCAGCTGAGAAGTATGGCATATCTATAAGTCATTTTGTATATCTGTCTTTCCTCCTTTTTTTGCTGGGATTGAACCCAAGGTCTTATAGGTGTTAGGCTGGGACTCTACCCATTTCTTACACCCTGCATTATCCACCCTTCTATGTTCTCTAGAGGGAGCAAGTGCCAGCCGTTTCCCTGTTGTAGCCAGTCTGTTCCTCCAGACCCACTTGAGTGTTCCATGCGTATCTACTTGCAGTGAATGGTTGTGTATTCTCAGAGGCACGGGCAGTGATGATGTCCCAGCAGCTGGTTCCCTTTGATGTGTGATAACTACAAAAAAGATGATCTTACAGTAGTCTGTGAAACTTCTGAAGCAGTTTGAGTTCTCAATTTTCTTGTTACTGAAAATAAATAAGAGGCTAACAATTCTCGTATAATTGATATTTAAAAATAGAAAAATTTTTTTTTTTTTTTTTTTTTTGGTTTTTCGAGACAGAGTTTCTCTGTATAGCCCTCGCTGTCCTGGAACTCACTCTGTAGACCAGGCTGGCCTCGAACTCAGAGATCCGCCTGCCTCTGCCTCCCAAGTGCTGGGATTAAAGGCGTGCACCACCACCACCCGGCAGAAAAATGTTTTATAAGATACTAAATGTAAAATGTAGGTGAAGACCTGATTAGAATCAGGGCATTTGGTAGGCACCACCAAGTGGTCTCAGTTAATATTCGTTTGTTCATGGTTTTTTTGAAACCAGAGTTTTTCTTATAGCCTTGACTGTCCTGGAATTTGGTCTGTAGACCAGGTTAACCTTGAACTCAGAGATCTGCCTGCCTCTCCTTCCCAAGTGTTGTGGGATTAAAGAATGCACCACCATACACTGGTGCTAGTTTTCTTGGCTGAACTTTGAGAGTATGGCTTGCCTGAGGGAAGGTATTTTATTCACTATGAAATAAAATGCTCCATTTTCTTGGTGAAAATATTATGGTGACATAATCCTTTGTTTACATTATAATGAGTTCGTTTTAAAGAAAAATTTATTAGCCGGGCGGTGGGGGCGCACACCTTTAATCTCAGCACTTGGGAGGCAGAGGCAGGCGGATTTCTGAGTTCGAGGACAGCCTGGTCTACAGAGCTAGTTCCAGGACAGCCAGGGCTATACAGGGAAACCCTGTCTCGGAAAAAAAAAAAAAATTATTTATGTCTATGTGGGAGAAGGAGAACTTGCGTGTGAGTGTTGATACAGAGAAGTTTAAAGCCCTTGGAGTACAAGTTAGAACAGTTGTGAGCCATCCAACATGGCTGCCGAGATCCACAGTCCTCCGCAAGCGTTCTTAGCCACTGCGCCATTTCACCATCTCCAGTGAGTTTAGTTACGGAATCAAGTCTCTGCTCTTCCCAGATCAGCTTTTTGTAAGGAAGCTACAGAAGAGGCCCACCAGAGCACTGGTGATCCTTAACATCAGCACAGTATTGGTCCACATCCAGTCTCTAGCAGGAGTGTGTGTTACAAAGTAGACACACAGTATTTATTATGTAAATGTAAGGGTGAGTGAAGAAAAAGAAATGTGTCAGTCAATTCTTGTTTTATCTGCTGAAAAATATTGTTAAATAAATATTTCAGTAACCTTTAAACCCATTATAAAATTCTTGATTCATTGAGGCTTGGGGGTGTGGCCTTTGCATATGCAAACGGCCAGAAGTCAGCTTTGGGAACCGTGCTCTATTGCTTCCCACTCGTCTTTTTGGTCTAGGGTCTCACTGAATCCAAAGCTTCCTGATTCTGCTAGGCTTGCTAATGAGCAGACCCAGAGATCCCGACTCATAAAGTGCAGCAAGTACTTAAAGTACAGAGAGGGCCATCTGCCCTCCCCTTCTGAGACTCTGAAAGTCTGGTTAAGTTCAAAGGATCACAGTGGCAGGGTTCAGCACATTGCAGGCGATCTTATTCTTCTTTTAAGATACGGCTTTTACCACAGTTACACTGTGTATTCTCCCTTGGAGACGGAACGGTTTCTGTCTAATCAGGAACTTGTCACAATTTCCTTCCATAGAGGACTTCATAAGAGATTTTTTTTTCCTACTTCTATCATGTCTAATGTTCCAAATAGATTTTAAAAACCGGTTGAGTGCATACTACTTTTAGCTTCAGAAAACAGCATGTATATTTAAGAGGCATTTAACTATTATAAATTATTTTGATGACTTAAAAAAATGTCAATACTGAGTTATATATTTTAAAATAAATTTTATTAGTTTAATAAAAAAAGATACAAAGATACAGCTTTTAAAACTAAGTGTGTAAGGGCTACAGAGATAGTAGAACTCATATACTTTGGGACTTGATTCCCCGCATCTCCCCGCCGCCACCACCACCAAAAAAGAGAAAACAAATAAATGCAGGTGTTTCATGAACGGTGTTTGAATGTTTTGCCCTTTCCTATATACCTCTGTTATCTTCCAGTCTTTGGGAAATGTTCTGGACTTTTGGTATTAGGGTTTTGTTGTTGTCTTTTTAACTCTAGCATATATGTAGGAACAACATGGGGCCTGATAGAAATAATCGGGTCAGAATCTTTTGAAGTAAAAACCTAAGTCTGCTGCTTTTGTGGACTATGTTAGTGCTGGCGGTAACACTGGGGAGAAGGCTGGGCTTCCATTACACACTATGTAGAATCGTAACGTGACATACTGTTTACTTGCTGTTGATCAAAACAGAATCTCAGAGAATACTGACTGTTGTGGTAGAATTGTTTCTTCTAATTACCTTTCTGCTATTGCTGAATATCATAATGTGAAATGACCCCTGGTTTCCTGGGCCACTTGTCCAGGACATTGCAGTGCAAGCAGCATGTCTTCCTCTTTTCGTTTCCTTCAACTTGTGATAAAGTATGAGTTCACACAGGGCATGATCCTGGAGCGGGAGCTGATGCAGAGGTCCTGTATGAGTTTACACAGGGCATGATCCTGGAGCGGGAGCTGATGCAGAGGTCCTGTATGAGTTCACACAGGGCATGATCCTGGAGCGGGAGCTGATGCAGAGGTCCTGTATGGGTTCACACAGGGCACGGTCCTGGAGGCAGAGCTGATGCAGAGGTCCTATATGGGTTCACACAGGGCACGGTCCTGAAGCGGGAACTTATGCAGAGGTCCTGTATGAGTTCACACAGGGCATGATCCTGGAGGCAGAGCTGATGCAGAGGTCCTGTATGGGTTCACACAGGGCATGATCCTGGAGGCAGAGCTGATGCAGAGGTCCTGTATGGGTTCACACAGGGCATGATCCTGGAGGCAGAGCTGATGCAGAGGTCCTGTATGGGTTCACACAGGGCACGGTCCTGGAGCAGGAGTGATGCAGAGGTCCTGTATGGGTTCACACAGGGCACGGTCCTGGAGTGGGAGCTGATGCAGAGGTCCTGTATGGGTGGTACTTATTGGCTTACTCCCCTGGCTTGCCCACCCTCTTTTTATATAACCTAGGACCACCTGCCCGGGGATGGGACAGGCCACAAAGGGCTGGGCTCTCCCACATCAATTACTAATTAAGAAAATGCCCTGCAGGCTATCCTGTAACCCTACCTTATGGAGTGGTTTTCTTAAGTGAAGTTCCCTCCTCTCAACTGACTTTAGCATGTGTCAACTTGACATGAAACTATCCAAAACAATGTTTATCTCACATAGTGTGGCATGCTATTTGCATATAACCTATTTACATTTTTACATACTTTATTTTTTAAATTTTAATTAATTTTTAAAACTGAGACCAATCTATGTTGTCAAGGCTGGCTTCAAACATGGATGCTCGAGATCTCCCTCCCGCCTGCTAAGTAGGGAGGTGTGGTTTTACACTGTGTTTTCCAACATGGTCTGGGCTGAGACTGCTCTGTGGACCACACTGGCCTTGAACTCAGAGACCTGCCTGCTTCTGCCTCCCAGGTGATGGGGTTAACGGCAAGCGCCACCACAGACAACTGAAATCATAAGCAAAACCTTCCTTAGAGGAAATAGCTCTATCATTCAGTTCAGATATTTTGTAGGATTCTAGACAGTTTTGATCAATGATAAATAGTTTTTTTTTAAATGTTCTATAGATTTGGGGAAATCACATTACCTGTATGTTTATATAGGAAAATTATGCTTTCTAATAAAGTAACTGAGCCATAAGTGTAGGGCTTTTCTTTTGTTAGGCTTGCTTTGTGTAAGATGCCTCTTGCTGTGTACTCTGAAATAGTCTTAAACTCAAGATCCTCCTGCCGTAGCATCCAGGGTGCATCACAGATTTGTACTGCCATACTATGTAATTTTATGTTTATTTTCTAGTTAGAATCCAGTTATGTCATTTAAATTATTTTGCATGTATAAATGGTAAGTTGATATGGTGATTTGCATTTTCAGAATAATGCCTCAGCGTTTTTATACTTTCTAATACAAGCATCTTGGTGTGGAAGGAACTGGGGAAAGTGAGTAAAAGTGATTCCTCTTTATTCACATTTTAGATGCCAGAATTTCAGAAAAGCTCAGTTCGTATCAAGAACCCTACAAGAGTAGAAGAAATCATCTGTGGTCTCATTAAAGGAGGCGCTGCCAAACTTCAGGTGACTAAGCTTGTTTAAACGTTGAGTGACGCTGCTGGGGGAAGGAAAATCCGTTCTCACCAGTAGAGGGGTGCTGGGGCTGTCGGCCACACTCCAGGGCAGGCCCCTGCGCGGAGTTTTCACTGCACAAGTAGACTCCACGATGGTTGGGTTGGGTTGGGTTGGGTTGGGTTGGGTTGGGTTGGGTTTGTTTTTGTTTTTTCTTTTTAGTTTCTTTGTTTTGTTTGTGTGGAGAGAAAGAAAGCAAATGAGTGGAAGTGGGGATGACCTAGACCGAGTTTTTATACAAAGATATTGTATTAAGAAATGTAAGCCAATTGGAAAGTCGAAGTAGACACATCTGTCTGGGGTTGTGACCGAGCACTGCAGGGTAAATGAATCTCGGTCCAGCACCTAGCAACTGCAGGGGAAAGCTCTTTCATTAGTCTCCTGTTCTGGTAAAATCTTAGTAATAGAGGGGTTGGTTGGTTGGTTTGTTTGTTTGTATTAAGTTCTAAGGTAACTAGTACTTTAAACATGTTAAACCATTTCAGGAGTCATAGTTAAAAGAATACAGTTTCAAGTTATTCTATACTTTAATCAATTGAGTCATTGTCAAATTAAAGTGTAACTCTCTGAGGCATCATTGAGTTTTACCTGTTTCTCTCACTGTGGGTCTGGGAGGTTTCTGGTTTGCTTCCCACTCCCAAGTGCTGGGGTCGTGGACAGGCATCATCCCGGCTCGAGCTTATTCGCTTTTAAGTATAGAATTACAGACTAAACGGGAAGGAACTGAAGAAGTTATTTATTATCGTTTTAAGAATGAATTCCTTTGCTAGTTTAGCTGCCTAAAAGCTAATTTAATATCTACTTGAGTCATATGCAGAGCAGAGAGCAGAAACTAGTGAGACCCCGCCCCAGTAAGGTGGAAACTAGTGAGACCCCACCCCAGTAAGGTGGAAACTAGTGAGACCCCGCCCCAGTAAGGTGGAAACTAATGAGACCCTGCCCCAGTAAGGTGGAAACTAGTGAGACCCTGCCCCAGTAAGGTGGAAACTAGTGAGACCCCACCCCAGTAAGGTGGAAACTAGTGAGACCCCGCTCCAGTAAGGTGGAAACTAGTGAGACCCTGCCTCAGTAAGGTGGAAACTAGTGAGACCCTGCCTCAGTAAGGTGGAAACTAGTGAGACCCCACCTCAATTAGGTGGAAACTAGTGAGACCCTGCATCAGTAAGGTGGAAACTAGTGAGACCCCGCCTCAGTAAGGTGGAAACTAGTGAGACTCTGCCCCAGTAAGGTGGAAACTAGTGAGACCCCACCTCAGTTAGGTGGAAACTAGTGAGACCCCGCTCTAGTAAGGTAGAAACTAGTGAGACCCTGCCTCAGTAAGGTGGAAACTAGTGAGACCCTGACCCAGTATGGTGGAAGGCGAGAATCAACTCCTAGAAGTTGTCCTGTGGCCCACACATACCAGTGGACAGCGTATCCACATTGACACACACAGATATTTCATGTTGTTTTGTTTTTATTGTTTTCGAAACACAGTGTCTCTGTGATAGCCCTGCCTGTCCTGGAACTCACTTTTTGGATCAAGCAGTCCTTAAACTTACAGAGATCCTCTTGCCTCTACCTCGCTAGTGCTGTGATGAAAGGGAGTGCTCCTCAGGTCAAAGGCTCCAGGATCTGTCTTTGCTGACACAGTGAGCTTCTGACTGTGGTGGACTTGTTTACAGTTTTGCCTTCTCCTTTTTCTTACAGATAATAACAGACTTTGATATGACTCTAAGTAGGTTTTCCTATAATGGGAAAAGATGCCCAACATGTCACAGTAAGTGTGATACTACTCAAGTAAATGAGTGTAATCATTAATATTTATCAATGAGTTGACTGGGGGTTTGGTGTACTTTTCTCTTTTGATGTTGAAAGTGAAGAAATTTGATTCTTGTTGTTTTGGGGAATGATTTTTACTCATCCTATGTGAATGATTATTTTCATATATGGTTTTGGAAGAAAAGGGAATGGATGAAGACTCCAAAATATTTCTCACTGTTTATAGTCAATATTGATTACCCAAGAAATACTTGAAAGGTTTTAACATTTGGGGATAACCCAAAAAAATAATCAAAGTAACAAAAATAATTGTTTATTAGATTTCTGTTGCTATTGTAAACACTATGACCAAAAGCAACCTGGGGAGGAAAGGGTTTATTTTGCTTGCACTTGCAGTCCATCAAAGAGGGAAGACAAGAGGTCAAGCAGTAACTCATGCAGAGACCACAGAGGAGTGCTGCTTTCTAGCTTACTCCTCCAAGGCTTGCTCAACCTGCTTTCTTCATCCAACCAAGGGTGGAGCCACCCACAGTGAGCCGGCCCTTTCCACATCAGTCCTCAGGCAAGAAATGTCCCATCCACATACCAGAAACTGTACAACCATTGTGGATGGGATTTATGTGGTTTTAATTATATGAAGAATGCAGAGGGAAATGGGAAATGAAAAGAACTAGATTTGCCTTGAGCTCATTTTACCTAGTTCATTAATAATAAATAAATAAGACTTTAAGAATTATACTAAAATACCAGTAGTTATAACTTTTCCATATTTTCACATGAAGTACCGTTCTTAAGAAAATGGTATCTTTCATGGCGATATGTAGTTCAGTTGAAGCCCTGAACTAAGTCTCTAAGATGGCATAAACTGGGTCTAGTTGGCTCCTGCCCATAATCCCAGCAGTGGAGGAGTGGAGGCAGAAGGATCCTAAATTCAGAATCAGCCAGGATTGCATGAGACCTTATATCCAAGTTTGGTGTCTGATCGTTCTAAAAGAGAGATCAAAACAACTTGGGGAAGGAACAGGTTTATGTGGCTTTCTGGTTACCGTCCATCATCGAGGGCGGCCAGGCAGGAGCTGAAGCAGAGACCATGGAGGCTTCCTGGCATTCTTACCTTGCTTTCTTATACTACCCAGAACCACCTCGTCAGGGGTAGACCCACCCACAGTGGGCAGCGCCTTCTCACATCAATTATTAATCAAGCAAAATGCCCCACAGACGTGGGCCTGGGCCAGTCCGTTGGATGCAGTTCCTCAGTTGAGGTTCTCTGTTCCCAGATGACTAGTTTGTGTCACATTAACATAAGCCACCTGGCATGCCCTGTCTCAAAATAGAAAGAAAAAGAACATTATAGACTTCGAGATGTATTTGTTGCTTCTGTTTACTAAAAAGGAAGATGAAAATGGAAATAGTATACAGGTGATTGTTTGAAGATATTGAACTATTTAGCTAGGTGGTATATGTTACGAATTACTAAATCTCAGATTCGGAAACCATCACCTCCTGGATCAACACCATTTGAAGGACAATCTTGAGGACAAAAGTTGCAGTATCCACAGTAATTGACTTGGCTCTTAAAAACAAAAAAGCAAGTTATCTTTGTTAGTGGTACCATCAACCAGAATAGTTTTTTTAATGCCTATATTGTTCTCTCTCTCCAGATATCATTGACAACTGTAAGCTTGTTACAGATGAATGTCGAAGAAAGGTAAATATGAAACCATTACAGATGTATAGTTAAACCTTTCATTGACTCTGCTGATTTAGGGTTTTGGTTTGGTTTGGTTTGGTTTTCCTCAGACAGGAATGAATGTCAGAGGGTAGGCATGATAGCATATGCATATGATCCCAGACTAGAGTACTGAGGAAAGGCAGTTTCAAGTTTCCAGTCAGCATTAGCTCCATGGTGATAGTGTCCTCCACTTACCCTCACACCACCCCACCTCAAAAGAAGTGAAACTAATGCTAAGTGCTTGCAGCCTTTTCTGGCACATAATAAGCACTCGATAAGTATCAAGTTTATTGTATCAATTCTGTCTTAGCTTTTTTTTCCAAGATGGGGTCTCATTTAGCCCAGACTGGCTTTGAATTCACTGGCTGGCTGAGTAAGACCTAGAGATCCTGTTCCCCTTTCCTTGACCTCCCAGGTGCTGGGATTACAGGGTGTGCAACCGTTGCCCGCACAACCAGCTTCAGAAGTTGTAATTAGAACACTCTGGTCCTAACATTAACTGGGAAGGCAAAGGTCTTATGATGATTTGCCCTCTTAAACTGATCAGGGTGTTCCTGGGGTGCCTGCCTCTGTCTTAACAGGGCAACTCATGGTGCCTATCAAAGTTAATGACTTGATTTCAGGACTAAGCTCTTCTGGTCTGGTGGTTCCAGCCTGTAATCCTACTACTCGGGCTGAGGCAGGATTTGAACACTCAAGGCCACCTGGGTAACAGAGCAAAGAACCTGGCCCAAAATAGAGAGTAAAACAGCGGGGCAGGAGAGAGCACTTGCCTAACGTGTGCAGTGCCTCACATTCGGTCTGTAGTACCATAGCGCGGCAGAACAAAGCCTGAAAATAAGCCCACACTTGCTCTGATGAATTCCTAAGGAGTACTTGTCTCACTGAATTACTGTCTTGGGAGTAAGGTGGCTTCTGCAGGTGAATCTAAGTATATGTAAATGAAGATCAAACCACCTCCAATTTTAATTTTTTACTGGAAAGTGGCGTGTAAGCCATTGTCTTTCATTGTTTGCATTGTTTTCTGTAATAGCCAGGTAAATCACAAAACTGTATAGCCTCACAACTAAGACACTCGTTTCCTTCCAGTTACTGCAGTTAAAGGAGCAGTATTACGCCATTGAGGTTGATCCGGTTCTCACCGTGGAAGAGAAGTTCCCTTACATGGTGGAGTGGTGAGTGCCTCTGGGCAGTGGGAGCCCTGAAGTGCTAGTGATACAGTGGCCCAGTTAAACCTGGTGTCTCGGTTCCTCCTTCACTGTTCACAGAAAGATACACAACCCAGGTAATGACTACAGGAAAGCCTAGTCACCCCGATGAATTAACAGCCTACGATGTGCCTTCAGATGGCATGCAGTAAGAGTAAATAAAAAGTCTGGCACATAAGTCTTAAAAGCTACATCTTTATTTTAAAGCTTATTAGACAAGACATGATCTAAGTACAAAGAAAAAACTAGGCTCCACACTGCATCTGTCCTAAGGTGGAGGACAGGGCCTGTGGTGTTGGCTGTGTTCGCCAAACTGCAACATTCTTGGAGACCACAGTGAGCGGTTTGTGTGGAAGTCCAGGACAAGACAAACCTTGACAAACTTAGAGGCTCCGAGGCTCCACCGGGATGATACAGAAACCAGAACCAGATCCGCCGAAAAGCGCTCCAAGAATCGGGAAGTGTTTTGATTTGAGCAGCAAAATCTGCTTTACAGTTGTAAGAGACTAAGAATATTCCCGGAGCTGTCGGGGGTGTGGACAGTTCGCCGGTGTGGATACTAAATGTTGAAGAGAGATTTTTCTCTGCCCATGTGTAGAACCAAAACTGGAGCTAGCTTTGGAACACTTAAAAAGATTTATTTCTGTATGGAGAAAGGACAGTTTCGCAGTTCCTTTTATCTGCGGGTGGAACAAGCTCTGGCCACAGAGACAGTCTCTTTTACATACCTGTAATCCGTGACGTTGGAAAGCTGAGGCGGAGGGATTGTTTCTGGTTTGAGGCTACCCTAGCTCGCATAGTGAATACAGGCCAGATAGGGCTTTCTGACATTAAGCTGACCCATGAGAAGAAGGGAGAGGGAAAACTGATGGGAAGAAAGGAGTATCACTGCGAATCACATAGGGATATTCAGTTAAGTAAAGGTTCTGTTTCCTCCTGGGAGACGGGAGTTTTCATAGTTGTAAATAATTAGGTTCTAAGCAGGCCAGCGTATGTGTAACACTTTCCTGCCAAGAATTTTTCTTTTACACTAGGCACTATTCCGTTACTTTGAGATTTCATGAAACCTTAAGTTGCTAACTGACTAAAGAATTACTTAGCTGATTTCTGAAAGGAGGAAGAAGCTTGACAGCCCAGGTTAGCCTGATCCTGTCTGTGGACTCGGGAGAGAAAGGCTTACAGCTGTTCCATGCTTCCTTACCGACATTTGTGCTAACCCTTAGTCTGGGACACTGGGACACCGGGGGAGAACACCATCACACATTTTAAGCCCCTCAGTCTCAAAGAGTTAAGTCCACTTGGTGAGGATCAGCACTCCCTCAGGAAGGATTTGCAATAAAGATGGCAGTTTTAATATTTTAACTGATCTCTCTCCCCTCCTTTGATCATAAACTCCAGGTATACTAAATCGCATGGTTTGCTGGTTGAACAAGGCATACCAAAAGCCAAACTTAAAGAGATTGTGGCTGACTCCGATGTCATGCTCAAGTAAGTCACCTGTGTTTTGTTGTTTCTGTTGTCTACAGAATTAACTGCTGTTGTATATATTCAATTATGTGCTTTAATTAAATGTAAGTTGTCACATTATTCATTAAGATATCAGTGTCACAAAATGAATAGTGCTACGGTTAGAAAACCACCTGAGGTTAGAGCTGCTGTGGTTGGGGTGTCGCTCGGTTAGCACACTGCTTGTCTAGCAATGCCCACGGCTCTTTGGTTGATCCGAGCACTGACTAAAGCTGGCGTTGAAGTGGGCTGGAGAGGTGGCTCTAACCATGAAGAGCACTTCTGCTCTGGAAGAGGACCAGGGTTTGATTCCCAGCACCTACATGTCAGCTCGCTCGCTGCAGTCTGTAACTCCAGTTCCAGGGACCCAACACTCTTTTCTGGGCACTTTTTCTGCCCTCCATGGGCACCAGGAATGCATATGATACACCGAGATGCATGCAGGCAAAACACCCATACACATAAAATAAAATTTAAAAACATTTTTTTAAAACCTGGGTGTGGTGGTGCATGCCTAAAGTCCCTGCATTTGGGAGTAGCAGCAGGAAGATCCTGAACGAAACCGATGTCTGAGGCCAGCTTGGGACACACGAAACCCTCTCTAAAAAGGGTTTTGTCAGTTAGATGTGCTATGGGTGGTAAGTGCATTGGAAGATTTAAGTAATGATTTGTATTTCCTTTCTCCAGTTTGTTTTAACTTTAAGAATAATGTACAGACTTACATGGCCAATATGATTTTCAAATTCTTTAGGAAAACAGTTTTGAAAGATCTGAAATTTGAAGGAAATATGTATAAGCTATAAAGGTTTTAGCTAAGAATTGTTTCTAAATTTACATGAATCTAGTTTTTAAGTTCTCATACTTTGAAACTTTACAGGAACATATTTTAATATATAGGTATGGTATTTATAAGGATTTGGCATAGTGTCAAAACCTGTGATTACAGAATTCAAGAGGCAGAGTGGGGGAAGTCACAGCCAGTTGAAGGTCAACGAAGTCTACATAGCAAGTACTAAACCAGAGAGAGAGAGAGAGAGAAAATACTTATAATATGGATTATGATTGTATGAAAATCTAGCTTACTTTCAATACTTTTTACCAGCCTTAAATCTGTTTCAGCGTATTTGGCCAGTATGGCAGAGCTGTTCCTGCTTCCCTCTGTGCTGGGTATTGGACCTGGGACTTCCCACGTGTTGGGCAATCGCTCTGCCACTAAGCTACCCCCACCCACCTTATCACATCACCCTGGGATAATAAAATGATTATGATTGAGGAAGAAAAGATTCAGTTGTCAAAAGAGTAAGGCCATGAACATCCCCCTGCTGAGTGAGCACCAAGAGCTTACCTTAGCCTGTAGCTGAAAGAGGGAAAAGGAAAGAGAGCTTAAGGTTTTATGAACAAGAATGAGTTTATGATATTTTTAGGAAAATGGGTGGATTTAAAGATAATCAATCATGTTAAGAGAAATAAGCCAGAATTAGACAAGCGTCACACATTTTCTCTCATATACAGGATATGTAGCCATAAGTATACATGTATGTATAGATATGCATACATTTGATAAGAACATAGAGGCACGAGGAAGAAGATGTGTAAACACAGGGAGGAGCAGGGACAGGAGATGGTAAGGGACGGGGATGAATACTATAGATTTGCTCTCCTCTAAACCTGTCTGTGTGTGTGTGTGTGTGTGTGTGTGTGTGTGTGTGTGTGTGTGTGTAGCCTGAAGGCAGATGAAGTGTTTGGTGAGAGGAAGGGGCCCTCCAGAGGAGAGGCGATGTGGGGACGAGTGGACAGATGGTGGGGTGTATGTGTGGGAAGCCCATTGAAGTCCGTAAGTAAACGGTCGTGAAAAGGAGCCGTGGCTGGTGAAGGAGAACATAGCCCAGCCTTGCTGCTCTCTCTCCTGGTGGAGGACCAGAATGCCCTAGTGGCTTTTTACAGGATGGTTTGACCTTACTTGTAAATGGTGTAAATTGTAGCCTTTTGTCTGTGCTCAGTGTAAGTCTAAAAAACACCTAACTAGTACTGCTAGAATTAATATAGCAAGGTAAAGAGTCAAACTGGAAATATTTTGCTTCAGACCTTCTAAGTGAAAAAGACAAATCTTTCTCATAAACACACTGTATATCCTCTTGCAGGGAAGGATATGAGAATTTCTTCGGTAAACTTCAACAGCACGGTATCCCTGTGTTCATATTTTCGGCTGGTATCGGTGATGTCCTTGAAGAAGTTATCCGGCAGGCTGGAGTTTATCACTCAAACGTCAAAGTAGTGTCTAACTTCATGGATTTTGATGAAAATGTAAGAATGTGAAATCATTCCCCAGAGCTACTTTCCAATCTAAAATATTCTAGTCATGTAAACACACGTTCTTTATTAATAACAGGTAGATGTTGCTGATCGGCTCTTAGTGGAACACCTTTGTTTTATTTCGCAGTGTTATATTTGTAATTTATTGCCCTTAAAGTTTTTTTAACAAGTTAATAAGTTAATATTAAAATTCATAAAAATTGGCAGGTAGTGATGGCACACAACCTTTAATCCCAGCACTCGGGAAGCAGAAACAGGCGGGAGTTTGCCAGCCTGCCCTACAGAACAAGTTCCAAGACAGCCAGGGCTACACAGACAAACCTTGTCTCAAAAAAACACAAGAAAAGGAAAAATTCACAAAACTTACAATGGTGCAGCTCTGAAGAATACGTCATAAATGGGAAAGAAGTGGATAATGCTGGCATTTTTTGAACAAATATATTTTAAGTTTATCTGGGCATGATAGAAAATAGATATAAGTCCAGCGTTCAGCTAAGGATAGACTTATGAGCTCAAAATCTACATAATCTCAAATGAAATAAGAACCCAAGAAATCAAAGAGGGGGTCCTTTGGCCAGGAACAAAGTGAACGCTGAAGCTGAATTCTTGACTAGCTGTGCTTTACCATTTAATGTGGCCAGTAGAGCATATGTTGTAGTCCTTCGTGTGTGTGTGTGTGTGTGTGTGTGTGTGTGTGTGTGTGTGTGTGTGAGAGAGAGAGAGAGAGAGAGAGAGAGAGAGAGAGAGAGAGAGAGAGAGAGATGGACTTCTGTGTTGTGAGATCAAGTCGAAAACATGATAAATAGCAACATCTATTTAGAATCATAAAATGTAAAAAAACAAAACAAAAAAAAAAAAAACCTAACAAGTAATATTTGTAAAAACCTATAATTTCAAGCCGGAGAGATGGCTCAGTACTTGTAATTGCTTCCCACCAAGCCTGTCAGCTTGGTTTTAATCCCAGGTCCTCTGGTGGAAGGAGAAAGCCTGATCCTGCAAGTGGCTCTTTTACCCTCCAAGTATCCCCGTGTCACCGGCACCCACAGACATGTACACACCATAAATAAATGTAATAAGGTTTTTCTTAAGCTATTATTTAAAATATTTTTAATAGGGAGTGCTGAAAGGGTTCAAAGGAGAGCTAATTCACGTCTTCAACAAGCACGATGGTGCCCTGAAGAATTCAGACTACTTCAGCCAGCTGAAAGACAACAGCAACATCATCCTGCTCGGGGACTCCCAAGGAGACTTACGGATGGCCGACGGCGTAGCCAATGTGGAACACATCCTGAAAATCGGTTATCTGAATGACAGAGTAAGTGTGCAGAGCTGTAGTTTGATTTTCTATTTCAAAAATTAAGATGAAACATTGTAATTGGTTGCCAAAGACAATATTTTAGCCTCCTGCTTCGGTGGTGATTGGGGGAGATACGAAGCAGAGCCCCGTGTAATATGGGGAGGTCACATTCCCAAAGTAGGCAGCATGCCCTAATCATGAGTGTCAAAACATCCCCGTGCATGGCCAAGGGCTGCTTGTGCAAAGCTGCCCAAAGTCAGAACCATGGGGCTGGAGAGAAACCATTTAGTGAGAAAATCTTCATGCAGAAAACTTCCTGTGCATGATAAGTCAGAGAATAAGCTACACATGATGATGCATGTCTCTCATCCAGCCATCAGGAGGCTGAGGCAGGAGGCTGGCCTCCAAAGTTGAAGGCCAGCTTAAGCTTATCCAGAAAGACTGTTTCAGAAAATTAAAATCTTTATCGGAAACAAGATAATTATTTAAAAACAATTTGACAGTATGTTTATATTACAACCCTTGTAGGAAATTAGATTGATATTCTACAAATCTAATATTATGTGGTTAAAATTAAAATTATGTGTCCTTCTCTGCATGTTAATTTTATTTTTGTTCTTCTCTTGATTAGGTAGACGAGCTTTTAGAAAAATACATGGACTCTTACGATATTGTTTTAGTAAAAGAAGAATCATTGGAGGTTGTCAACTCTATTTTACAGAAGACATTATAAACAAGCCATTGTGAGAAGACTTCTCCCAGGGGTACACCTGAATCAGGCACTGTCCATCTTAAGGAAAGACTCTTATTTATAAAGCGGTCTTGCTCCTGGGATTTCTCCCTTTCCCCAGCACAGGATCTTCAGCTGTGTGGACGCTGTGAACCGCAGCCCCTCCTCCCACCTCCGTCACTACACACACCAGATTTTTTAAGTCATTAAAAACAATCTTAAGGCCAAAATTAGAAAAATAGCTCCCTTTTCTAAAGTGAGTTTTGTAGTTTGGCGTTGTGCAGTTTCTGGGGCATTCGCTCAGGTGGGTGTGTGGGGGCACAGAGGATGCTCTCCTGGTGGACAGTGTTCCTGATTTTAACCACTGCTAGCTTCATGATTGGGGTGGACTGTGAAGATATCATCTCCTGAAATTGTGTTTTATTTGGTTATTTTGTCTAGAAAAAATATTTGCCCGGAAGTCATATCTGAAAAACTGTTGGTGTCCACATCACTAACATTGCAAATACTCTGTGAAGCACTGAGAATAAACCTGAAATGGAAAGCTTTTCTAAAATTCTGTTGTTGAGATCATATTCGGCCTGTCACGGTAGCACCATATGTCTGAAATCCTAGCACGTGAGAGGAAAATGCAGGAGAGTCAAGAATTTAAGGTCAGCCTCAAATCAGACCAAGGAGCAAAACAAAAACCAGTTGGTGTGGATCTTTACATTAATCCTACTTTCAAAATACATGTCTAGGCCTTAAAAAGATATTTTAGGTAGAATTTAATTTGTCCTTTATGAATACTAAGGACTATGAAAATCATTTTCTTTTATTGAACACAAGTAAAGAGTTCCTTGTAAAAAGTTTCAGAAACAAAGTATAGCTGGATACATCAGTTACTTTTCTGTTGCTGTGATAAAGTGCCGTGGCCACGCCCACTTGTGAACCAGAGCATTTATTTGGGCTTTTACCACTCCGGGGAGTTAGGATTCATGACGGGGAAGCAGAGGCAGCAGGAGCAGGAAGAAATGCAAGCTCAAAGCAGAGAAAACAAACTAGCAATGGTGGGAGTCTTCAAACTCTCAGCCCACCCTGAGTGCTGTGCTTACACTGAGGCCACACCTCCCCAGACAGCAGCACCAACTAGGGACCAAGTATTTAGACTATGGGAGGTACCTCATTCAAACAAGTCACAGTGGGTTCCCTGGTGACTAAGTCATGCAAAGTTAGGGACCTTCTCCAGGTTCTAATCCAGATCTCTTTGCTGCTTGGCTTTTGTGGGTTTAGTTTCTACTGTGATATATTTTATTCCCTATTGTAACATATAAACTTCAGATCCTCCAGGCAGCTAAGTAGTTTGCCTTACAGACACCAAGTATGATCTGACTGGCCTGGCCATTCATTGTGAAGAGCCGTCTCTAGTCAAAACAGAAGGGGCCGAAAGGCACTCTCCATTGGTGTTTTTGTTTTTTTTAATAAATAACATGAAAGAGCAAAAGTATTTAATGTGAAGTTTAGTGATCATAGGACTGAGAACACACTTAATAGTATGTTCAAAGGAAAGAACAGCATCAGCATACAAGTGAGACTGCTTTAAATACCAGAAGTTGGGGCGGGGTGCAGAGGTGCTTTCCTATAACCCCAGTACTCAGGACAAAGCAGGAGAATCATGGGTTCAGAGCCAGACTAACTGTACAGCAAGGCCCTGTCTCAGAAAACAAACAAACAAGTCCCCCAGATCCGAAGCTGCAGGATCTCCATGACACAGGACAATAACAGGATGTCCAAGAGGAGTCCCTGTGAGGATGGTGTTGATAGTGTAACAGAAGCCGAGATCTTGCACCAGACCAGTGACTCATTGAAATGAACATTTGCAAGTAAGGATGTGTGGACAAAGGCATACACTGTGTGACACTGTAGCTCCACAACAGGATGTTCTCTATCCTTTGGTTTTAGTTTGTGTATGTTTTAAATTTTTGTTTTTATTTTCTTTTTGAGGGTGGGGGAGATTGCAAGGGCAGAGGGCCTTGATGTGAAACTCACAAAGAATCTATTAAAGAGAAGAGGGGGAGGAGAAAGGAAGGAAGGAGAAGAAAATGGACTTCAAGAGCCCCAGTCGCAATGCTGTCACATGGACGGTGGATTAGCCAAGAAAGCCTTAGGTGCTTTTGCTGCATCTAACACGAGTCATGGTAGACTGTCCAGTGAGGGCCATGGCGTCCAAGCTGTGCCTTGTTCACAGTAATGAAATGTGCTGGATCAGCCACCTCTCTCCCACTCCCTTTAGGACTTAACCGGATCCTAGCCCACTCTCCACCAGCAACTCAGTCAGGCTTGTGACACATGACCAGTCCACACTACCAGGGAAAACTTGTTTCAGCTGACCAGCAGAGACTATAGCTCTAAATATAAAACAGGAGAATTACACACACACACACACACACACACACACACACACACACACACACATGCACACACGATACACATTATCTCCAAAAATACAAGTCCTATAATCATAACCCCTAATGAAAATCACCTGGAACTCCCAGACAAAGAGTTCAAAAGAATGGGTGCATGCTGTGGTCAAGCAACTGGAAGACAAAGGTAAATGAAACAGGAGTCAATCGTATGACATAAAGTTCTGGGGCAAAGAATAAAGTACCCAGACCTCTGCAAATGGGCATAAGGACCACTGGGAGTAGAATAGGGTCACAGGAGCATTTGAAGATGGACATGTACCTGAAACTCTCCATATAGTGTCTGAGTTATGTCAAATACCAACTAAGTCAGCTAAAAGCTGTTCCAGGAAAAACTATAAAGTTGGCTGTTGGCTTCTACTGTATAGTCAGCCTTTCCATCAATATAAAAAAGTAAATAATAAAGAGAAAATTGGGGAAGGGCTCAATTTTTTGTCCTTTGAGCCTTGAAAAGGTAGACCGCAGAGGCAGGAATACATGGCATAGCAAAATTTATACTTGTGGCCAGGAAATAAAAGAACACACCACCATTCCAGCCTCCTTGAAAGGCAAGCTGCCAAGGGCCGATAGGCTTCCCACTAAATCAGCTGTGGTGGCCCAAGCCCGAAATCAACTAACCCAGCACTTGGAGAGCTGACGAGAGACTCAGTTCAATATGCAGCACTGCATAGAGTGCAGGTGATGGCACATACCTTGAGTTCCAGCCCGCAGCTACATGGGGCATTAAAGACCAGCCTAAGCTAAAGACTGATTAAAAAATAATATTAATAAAAATTTTTTTTAAAAAAGCTCATCTTGAGTGTGACAGTGGGTGTCTATGGTCAGACTTTTCTGGAAGCTGGAGGAAGATCACCTGAGTCCAAGAGTTTGATAATAAACTAGAAACATTAAGACCCCAGTCTCAAAAAATATTTTTAAAAATCCAGACTTCGTCAACATTTTAAATATAAACAATGTAAGCTGGAAATGACTCTGTGACTAATCAAACTACTAATTTGAACATGAAGCACCCACATAGCATTAAATGCCAATTTTCATAAAAGATAAAAGTGTCATATTGGCAAGTGGACCTAAATGATCGCCAGCACTCTCTTGATTAAATAGACACTCCCGTTTCTCAGGAAAGCCAAGGGCAAAGGACTTTAAAATAAGTAGCTGTTGCTGAAGACCTAACCTAGTAAGTAGTGGATGGCACAAGAGCCAATGAGTGCTTAGGGTTATAGTCCTGCAGACAGGCCAATTAATAAAATCTCCCCTGCCCGCCCCCCACCATTTCTCTGTCTCTCCTTCCCCTTCCCCTTTCCCTTCCCTCTCCTCTCCCTCCCCTTTTCCCTTCCTCTCCCCTTCTCTTCTTTCCTTCCCCCTTCCCTTTCCGTTCCCCTCCCCTCTCCCTCCCCTTCCCCTTTCGCTCCCCCTCCTCCAGGTTAGTGGGGTCCTGCTATGACCTCACTGGCCTGGTACTCCCCACTCTGTGATCCAGGATAGCTTCAAATTCCAGAGAGTTCTGCTTTACCTCCTCAGCACCAGGATTATCATCACTCAGCAGCACATCCAACTTATGTGGGTTCTGGGAAACAAACTCATGCTTGCGTGGCGAGAACCTTGTCAACTGAGTCAGCTCCCCAAACTGCATTCTTCACAAATTACACATTTCGAGAGGCTAACCTGGGAGAACCCCTAAGGTCCTTTCTGTCAGGCTTAGGTCGGGGTTCACCCCACGGGAGCCAGTGGTTGGCAGCAGACAGGAGGGTGAGAAGAGACAGTATCTCTCCTTCACGTGGCTGCTGTGCCCGCCATGCCCTGTGTGTAGCTGGAGGCCTCAGCACACACATTCAGGCAGCTCGGCTCCAGCTGATTGACCTTAAACCCCAGACCCTGGAGTGGGGAACAGCTTCCAGCTGTTCCTAAGCAACCCTATCTTCAGGGATCTCAGCATCGCCTGCTGTGGATAGCCTGTGAATAGCCCTGTCTAGGAGCTTATCTAGTGAGTTTCCTTCCAGGACCTCCTCCCCACCCCATCCCCAGTCCCGTCCCACCCAGATGCCCCACGGTCCTGCACAATGCTCTGCAATAAACGCAATGCTGCCCTGCAGATTGTCAAGGGGACTTCCGCTGCACAGCGCATTCTCACAAGATCCTCTCAACCTTCAAATGAAACACCATAAAGCCAGGTAGGATTCCACATTTTATAGCAGAAAAAAAAAAGTCAGTTTTCCAACAACAATTCCACTGAAGGAGTGAGTGCACAGCATTCGCATGAACTGTCTCGGGGCAACATCAGTACAAAACAGTTTACATTTGTAAGACAGCCATTTCAAAAGGAAACCTCCTGATTACTGCAGGGTGAGTGCCAACACCATTGGGAACAGAGGGCGTAACAGAGGCAGGGGCATGGCTACCACACGGTGTGGGAATGGGCTGGCCTGAATAACATTATTGCTTTTCTACAGCCAGCAGGAGACCCCAAACTGCTCTCTAAGACACAAATGGGTGGCAGAAAATGTCACCTTCATTTGTTGGGATCACACACTCCACTTTAGTCACAGTCAAATTTTCTTCTGTTGACTGACAGTGAGAGCCAGCCATCAGCCCTACAGGTATCTACCCAAAGGAATACAGAGTGGAGGGGGAGAGAGAGAGAGAGAGAGAGAGAGAGAGAGAGAGAGAGAGAGAGAGCCAGCCCTGCAGGAGAGTGCACCAAAGATAGGGTAGAGCCAAGCAGATAATCTTACATAGCAAATGTAGGTCAAATCCTCTACTCGTGGGCTAAGCCAGACTCCATTTGGTCTGTTTTTCCTGTCCAGGAGACTCCTGTGAACCTGTAAGTGACAGACCCTACCAGTTGGGGGACTGCCAGTGTAGAGAGTGAACTGGAAAGCATGAAATGGAGATTTGTAGGGAAGGTGACGGTGACTGGGGTGGTTGTCGCACAGGGCCGGGTATCACCCGACTTTGTGCAGAACACTGAGAAAAGCAGTGGCTGCCGTCAAGGAATCTTGCTGGAACGTGTGTGCCCTTTATCTTTCTGCCTGTGGTGAACACTTTTGAAGACATCAGCAAGATTTAAAAACAAATCGTTTCTTTAGGTAGACACCTGGGTACTTCTTCAGTTTCCTCCACAACAGCTACATCTTCTATGAAGTAATTTTCCTTTATTAACACAACCTCCCAGAAGACTCATAAATACAATTGGTGCTGCAGACTTTCCCACGCCAAGGCGCTCTGTACAGATTCTCTTCACTGTCACTGGAAATCCACCCAAGTTCTCACCGTGGGCATCAGCCAACCCCACTGCACGCACCAGGTACTGCATGGCCCACCTACTACTGGCTACTCTCCAACCTTCCTAGAAATCTTCACCCCTTGACAGCATGCCCTGCCACGGCAGGTCGCTTGGTGTCGTGAACTCCTTGGCGCAAACCGGTCCGTGTCAGGCTTACAGTTCATCGTGTTTGGCTTCCTGATCCTTGAGTTTAAATTCCTTCGCCGTGACCTTCCCATCTCCATTCCGGTCCTGGTTGGTGAACATATTCTTCACGATCAACTCAGCATTAAAACCAGGAGCCAGCTTCCCTTTGCCTGTTGCCACTTGGGCATGAATGTACTCGGAGAACTGGAAAGGGGACAGGACAAACGTGAGACCAGCGGAGCTGAGCATGCAGAACCAAGCCTGAGGACAACATGGCCTGGGCTCCTCTCCCTAGATGCAGATGAGAATTCCCCGGACTGCGGACTGGAGAGATGGATAAGCAGTTAAGAGCACTTAGTTCCCAGGACTGGGTCGGGTAGTTCATAACCGCCTGTACCCCCAGCCCCAGGGGATCGGATGCTCTCCTCTGGATTCCTCAGGTGTTTGCCATGTACATGCACCTACTACCACACACATACACATACTTTTAAAAATAAAATAGTATTGAAATTCTTTTAAATCCCTTGATTAGAGGACTTTCAAGAGTCCTTGGGATCGAGGTATCCAATATGCTTCAGCCTCCAGAACAGCTTGAGCTTCCCACAGAAACAGTGTTAGACCCACACATTCACTCATTCGCAATAGAAACCTACCAGCACCCACCATGTGCCCAGCATCACTCTGAAGGCATGGGATACAGCATAAACAAAACTGCCTTTGTGACGTTGACATTCTACGTGAATATAGTAAGATTATACTCTAAGTTATAAAACAGAATGTTCCACCAAGAGAGAGGGAGGGGAGAGAAAGCAAAGTGACGTTCACCTGGGAGGGTGAGTTGAAAGAATGAATTTGGCAGTCAGAGTAGAACCGCTGAGGCCAGGGAGATTTTGTGCAAAGACTTGAAGAAAGGTGGGGAATGAGCCAGACAGTTTTCTGAGTGGAGTCTAAGCATAAAGAACAGTTGGTTTGGAGGGTGGAAGCCTGCCTCGTGGGTTCTCAGAACAAGGCAATGGGCCGCGGCAGCTAAGGGGGAAGCTGGTGAAAAGGCGGCAGCAAGCAGATGGAGAGGGCCCTGACAGCCTCGGGGAGCTCTGGAGATGGGCCTCTGCAGGAGCTATAGCAGCTCACGGAGAAGCTCAGGGTGAGACAGCCTTGGGGTGGAGCTAGGACAAGGACCCAGGTTCAATAACCGAAGACATAAAACAGGTGATTAGAATGCACAGTGGGGAAGTAAGCCTGGTGCAGGCAGACATTTCTGCAGGCAAAGCATCCACACACATAAAGAATGGAGGGACGGTCACAGCGGGAAGCTGAGGTCCCAGCCACTTGGAAAGAAGATGGTTTGAACTCAGATATTCAGGGCTAGCCTGGGCAAGAGAGAAAGAACCTATCTCACAAAAGCAAAATAAAGCCAGGCACAATGGTGCCTACCTGTATTTCCAGCAGTCGGGAGGCTGAGGCAGGAAGACCGTGAGTTCAAGACCAGCCTTGGCTACAGAGCAAAGCCTCATCTCAAAACAACAAATTAAAAAAAAAAAAAAAAAAAAAAAAGAATGCATTTAAACGCGTGTGCGCGCGCACACACCCACACACAATCGGGAGCAGAAGAGGAACAGAACATGTCTCTTGAGGTTTTGCTATAAAAGAAGCAAAGAAATGAAAACTCTGGGATGACATATCAAGATGACATGAAATACCTGTACTGGGCATGATGGTGTGTGCTATCACCCTAACACATGGGGGGCTGAAACAAGAGGACACAGGTTCAAGGCAACCTTGGCCACACCCTGGACTAGGTCTCAAACACAAAGGAGAATAGGGAAAGCCAAACCAAAACCATGTGTGAACCTCAAAGGAATGTTCCAGGTCTAGGAAAAGCCGCTGGTGTAGGAAGACAAGGGTGAGACCGGAGATGGGCTTGAGTAAGCAGAAGGGAGGGGCCTGAGCTCGGCCTCCATGCCCAGTGGCAGCACAACAGGCGGCTACGGCTCAGCTCCACCGAGAAGCTGTGGCCCCGACTCAAACACTGGGAAGCTGAGACCCCTCTGCAGGTTCTTCTAAAATACGAATGCTGTCCACATGGGTGTCGTGAAGGTGGAGCCCGAAAACGTGGAGAAACAGCAACCAGGGACCGGGATCTGTGTACTTGAGACATTCCCTACACCTCTCGGGAGCTCTGATCCTTCTTGCGAGGATGTGTGTAAAACGCACGTGCTAGTTACCACCATTACGAGAGATCTGCATGGCCAGCTCTGTCCTTGGCGCACTGAATGCCCCCAGAAGGCCCTTGAACAACGGACCCTCCTACAAAGGCCATTTACCTCTTCCAGGAGGATTTCCCCGTTGCCATCCTTGTCGATTTCTTCAAAGAGGTTGGGAGAGACTTCCCCGTTCCATATGAACATGTACCCCTCCGGAAGGCCAGACACGAGCTCCAGCAGTTCGATGTCAAACACGAGGACGGCACTGCCAGGGACCTCACCATCTGGTCAACAAGGCAGAAGGAACACAGTGTTAAACACAGGCCGGTGGTTGGGACTGTCCGCCTGTGCTGTCCTCCCAGCCTCCGGCCGCCATACCCAAGAAGCATTGTTAAAAATTATAGGTTATATTTTGAAATTCACTTTTTTTTCTTTTGGTGCTAGAGATTAAGCCCAGGGCCTCGTACATGCCAAGCACAAGCTTTTCCACCAAATTATATTTAATATTTACCATACGACCTAAGAAAAGTCTTAGAGAATGCAGACATGTTTGAGACATTTTTCTGGGAATGAGAGGAGAGACAGTAAGCAATATATATTTTTTTAGAGGTTTTCTTAAAAAACAAAACAAAACAAATTACCCCAGCATGCCCATCACTTTTACAAACTGGTCGCCTATGCTGCCAGCTGCCAGCAGTGGAAAAACACCCTGAACGGGTATTCTGCGATCACAAAATCATAAGGTAAGATATCACCACCGCAGGGATGCAGAGGCCCACTTTCCCAGAACTCGAAAGCAGCCTGTGCCTTACAGGACCTCCCCGGCTGACTCTCAGGCTCCGGAGCAGTGCAGAGCAATGGCCAGCAGCACCCGACCTGCCCCAGGAAACTGTTCCAAAGAAGCAGGCAGCCTAACCCCAAACCACCCGAAGCTCTCCCCTAGGGCCTGGCCAGCGAACCTGCAGACCAGTGGTGTGTTTTCTTGGAACTGGCTCTTTCTCAAGAAGTCCGGAACAGTGAAATGGTTGAACAAAACTTACATGGTCTTTAACTAAAAAAAAAATGCTCAAAACTCCTTAAGTTTTCTTAATTAAAAAGCAACCATGCCAAATAATAAATAAATAAGCCCAGAACCCACAAACGGTTCAGCTCAACGTGGCGGAAGCATACTGTGGCTTCCCTTCTGACCCATGCGTTCGGATGGTGGCTTTCCCGGCACTCCTGAGTGCCATTACTCACTCACTCACCCACACCAGCTTCCCCGTAGCCCAGGTGGGGCGGGATGATCACTGTCCGCTTCTCTCCCACGCACATCTCTCTGAGCCCCATGTCCATCCCCAGCACGACCTGTCCAGAGCCCAGCACGATGTTATACGTTTTGCCTAAATCCCACCTGGAAAAGAGGAAAGGAGCACCTATCAGTGGTGACAGAGGGCGTGCCAGGAAGGATATATAGCTCTGAAGACATGGCTGACAGACTCGCGGCGGGACAGACTGCAGAACAGCCAGCCTGCCTGCTTCTGAACTGGCAAAGACATCAAAATCAAGACAAAAGAACACGTCCCGCAGTACAGGAGCATGCTGGCATGCGGCCTTACTGCCATAAGGGATCCTACGGAAGTTCTGGAAAATATAAAGTGGAACAGTGAACTCCCTACATGGGCGCATTCCTGGTGACAACTGACTCTACAGTGTCTCCCACGGAGTAAATTCTTTGTATATAGACAGGCATTTTATGAGGATATATTGCATATAATGTACTTAGGAGCCTGAATTTTATTTTATATATCACTGATTTATTTTGGAACACTATGTAGCCCAGGATGGTCTTGAAATAATTTTACAGTCCAGGATGACCTCAAACCCCTGTTCCTCCTCCCTCAGACCCCAAAGCGCTAGCTAGCACTGCAAGCAAGCACCAGGCTCAGAGTTTAGAGTAAAGGCCTGAGTTAGAACCCTGGTTCTGGCACTGGAGAGGTGGCCCAGCCATTAAGAGCACTTGAAAGCATCCTGGTTCTGCAGCTTCATTTGACTTGGGAAACATAACTTTGGTTTCTTTGTCTAGAATGAAGAAATAATAGTAGTCAATAATAAATATCTCTGACATGCTGGAAAGCAAAGAAAGAGTGTGGAGGTACCAATCCTGCCGAGAATGTCATTAGGTACAAAGTTCAGGGAGCCTGGGGACACAGGGAAAGAAGTTGTCCCCATAGCCTCAGCCATGACAAAAAATCTACCACTTCCCAAAAGGCAATATGACAACTCTTATGTTCTTAATTCCCAAGGAAGAAATATCCTGCCATCCCTGGGGGCCATAACCAGGTGGTGACAAAGGAGCAGATGTCTCCTTTGAGTTACAGTCCCCAGGGACAACCCCACCCAACCCCCAGGGACAATCCCACCCCCCACTCCCCCACCCCACCCCACCCCTGCAGCCTCCACAGGCCAGGACCTCCACTTCCTTCCCTCCTTTGCAAGGCCCTCTGATGTTCAAGGCTCAGCAAGCCCAAAATGACCACATGCTTATCCAACCTCGGGAGAAAATGACACAGAACCAACACCAGCACAGGACGTCCTCAGGAGAGGCCTGGGGAGGAGCCGCCTCTGGCCTACTGGCAGTCAATCCTCTCAGCAACCAGGAGTCTCCATGCTGGCCCTCCAGGTCCCAGCTGGAGTAGTGCAGGTCTCTTATTACATAGTCCAGACCTTGCTCGTGCGATAACAAACACCAACATTGATAGAATCCTCTAAGCAAATATCCCATTGCTACTTTTCTCTATTGACTTTTGTTCATTTACTTATTTTGTGAGATGTTCAAACACTATGCTCACGCCTTGAATTCTCCCAATGCTGACCCCAGGTTTCCTGCCTTCTGGATCCTTGCCAAGTGACCCTTTGAAACTTCCATGTCTCCTCAAAGCAGCACTGTAATGTCAAGTTTTATGTCAACTTGACCCAACTAGAATCACTGGCAAAGAGGGAGTCTCAATTAAGAAAGGGTCTCATTAAGATCCAGCAGCAGACAAGCCTGTAAGGCCTTTTCTTAATTAGGGATTAACTGGAGTAGGCCCAGCCCATTGAGAGTCATGCCATCCTGGGCAGGTGGTCCTGGGTTCTATTAGAAAGTAGGCTGAGCAGGCCATGGGGGGACTAAGCCAGTAGGCAGCACCCCTCCACCATGGCTGTTGGGAGCATGAACATCCTTGCACCCACAGATCGCCAGGGAACCCAGGAATGTTAAGCACACAGATTGTTCTTTCAAAAGCAAGGACATAACCTGTTTTTCCAGAAAGCTTGGACCTGGAAGCGATTAATAGCCTGGTGACCTGTGTTGTCTGTTGGGCCAGGCCATATCAAACTCCCACAACCAAGACCAGAGGTGGCTAAGTATCTAAATGACCTTTATAGCCAGAGGTTCCCCCAAGCTCCTACAACCATAACCAGAGGTGGCCAATTACCCAAATAACCTCTACATTATCTGTATGACAGAGAACAGGCTACAGCCTTCCCTGGGCCCTTAAGCTAGCCCAGGGAGCATACCGCTAAAACCCATCTTCTTGGAAGAAATGACAAGTTTCTGAATCAAGTTATAATGTAGTTACACTTCCTTGTGCAGCAGGGATTCTATGACACCAAGAAACTTTTCTCCAATTATAATTGTGTTTAAATTTGTTGTGAATAAACCCTCTGACATTAGACTCCCTAAAGCCTTGATCTGGGTTGATGAAGTCCGTCTGAACCAAGTTTTCACTGGCATCTCTTTGTGGTTCACTTCCCGGCCTGAGCACCTGCAAGGTCGTCCTCAAATGGCCTCTACATCAGCTCCTGCCTCCAGGTTCCTGCTGTTTGAGTTCCCGTCCGGACTTCCTCCGATGATGAACAGTCAAATAAACCCTTTCCTCCCCAACTTGCTTTGGCTATGGTGTTTCGTCACAGCCACAGAAACCCTAACTAAGAGAAGCAGCTATCCCTTGCCTTGATAACAAGCACCCACACCCATGAACTGGTTTGTTGATTGTACCAGTAGGTTTTGAGGTGGCACCAAGAAGGTGGGCGCCTGCCAGCCTTCCCATAATTCCTTTACTTGGAAATTTAGACACACACAAAGACCAACAAGGCTGTGTGGCCACTGCTCTTGCCTGTGGATTTACAGGTAACACAAATGACACTCGAGGCATATTTATTTTGTCTTAAAAAGAAGGTTCCCTGCATCTTGTGGCTCCAGTTCCATAAGAATACAGTGATTCCACAAGGCATATCAGAAGGCAGGAAGTCTGATCTCTGCCCCTCAGATGCGTATCCTACACAGACAAGATAGACCGTCTTTGTCTCCCAGCCCCACTTCCCCATTCTTGGTCTGAGCAGCAGAGCAGAGGCAGGAGCACTGACAGCTGGGCCATTTTCATGTGTGAGCTCTACCGTCCTTCCTCCTGCCTCTGAATACTCTCACAACCAGCCACAAGGTCTGCTGTAAGCCAGATCTCTGTGAATCAGGGCCACTGACATTAAGGACATATTTTGTCAATTCTAAAATGTGCTATTTCTCGCTCCACATTTTAACATCTCTGTGATTATGACTGACTGACTGATTGACTGACTGATTGACTGACTGACTGACTGACTGACTGACTGACTGACTGACTGACTGACTGATTGGGCAGAAGTTCTGTGTTTTTAGAGGTGCATAAAATAGTACTTATAATAAGAAAGTTTTGTATTTGATGAAATAACACTGAATGTGCCACAGCTTGCAGGAGCTCAGAATCGGACGCCAGACTCTCAGAGCTAAAAGGCAAAGTGACAGGTAAGAGGGAGGCACCTCCGCACTCCGGGGCAAACGGCTTGCCAACTCTGGACTCAGACCCTAAATCAGGCTCAGCATAAAAGTGGATGTTCTTAGACAAAAATATAAAGTCTGAAAATGATTCCTTCCCAGAGAAGACTGATTCAATTTCCAGACACACTTGAGATTCAGAGTCATAGGAAGCAAACTTGTTTTTTACACTATTTTTTATGATTTTCAGGTTTATTTCTATCAACTAACATTTACTATATGATCCTTTAGTGCTACAGAAACTCGGAGCAAACAAAGGAAAAACTATGAATTAGAAATCAGGTGTCAGTATTGTAGACCCAGAACAGAGAAATCGTGGAGGGGGGAGGGGAATGAGTGGGGAATAGCAGGGGGGGGAGAGGAATTACGCAACATATGGTGGGGGGTAACTGGGAAAGGGGAAAGCCTTTGGAATGTAAACATAGAATATAGAAAATAAAAATTTAAAAAAAAGAATATATTAAACACAACTGGAAAATCTGGAAGAAAAAAAAAATAGATACTGAGGAAATCCAGAGAATCCCAAGAACATATGGGACGTATGGTGGGGGGGGAACTGGGAAATGGGAAAGCCTTTTGAATGTAAAAAAGAATATAGAAAATAAAAATTAAAAAAAAAAAAGAAAGAAAGAAATCAGGTGTCTTGCTGGGCAGTGGTGGCGCACACCTTTAAACCTAGCACTTCGGAGGCAGAGACAGTCGGATTTCTGAGTTCGAGGTCAGCCTGGTCAACAGAGTGAGTTCCAAGACAGTCAGGTCTACACAGAAAAACCCTGTCTCCAGAAACAAAAACAAAATCAAAATCAGGTGTCTCTAAAGTATTCAGATCATAACAGACACAAAAGTAACTTAAGAATGGAGGATTAAAAATACAGAAAGTGTTGGGAGACTGTAGAAGCAGGAGCAGCATTTCTCCCAGGAATTCAGGGATGTGTTTGAAAACAGGAAGGACATATAAGTGGGGACAAAAGCAGAGAGGCCAAGCAACCCCTGTGCACAGTGGGACGCCGTCTGAAACCCCCTCTAGGACAAAGTAAGAGCCTGTGTAGTAGACTCTGACACAGGCTCTTACTTAAGGAGCTCACAATGTATCCATGTTTGCCTCTAACTTTCTGTCTCCCTTTGCAGCTTTCTAAGCACTGGGATTATGGGTGCTGGTCCCTGCATCTGACTCCAAGGGTTTAGCTATTATAGATCTGACTGAGAAAGAGAGTTCTACCAGGTAAGAAATAGTCTAGAACAGGGCAGATCTGCAGCAGGAAACTCCATTACAATGCACTGAGCACTGAGAAGGCTTACACTATACAATAAGGAGGGCTGGACCAAACAACTCCTACCCAGCATCTGACGGGGAGAGACAGACAGTGGGAAGTATTACCAAAGGCTCCCTCCATATCTGGTTCCCAGTTAACCTTACGTGGAGTCCAGCAGAGTCCCGTCCAGAAGGGAGGCGTTGTAGTGGTATTTGAGGTAATCCCCCTTCTTACTCAGCACCGTGCAGTCTGGAGGCTTGTAGTGAGAAGTGATGCTGATGGAATCCGAAGGGTTGTGAAAGTCAATCACGTGGATGTCGAACACCAGCACAGCTGAGCCAGGAATACTCCCTGAGGGCAGGACAGAGGGAATCAGGGAACAAGCCCACCACAGCACCCTCGGCTCCCCACGGACCAGCGGGTGCGTCCTGGTAAGGACCACAGGGACCCAGGTCCTTCTCAAACTCAGAGGTTCTTGGATGTTGGTACCCATAAGAATTACTTATAGCGTACAAAGGGTTGAGTAGGCCAGGTCTCCGCATTTTTACCCAAATCTAAACAAGACTGAGAGCACTGTTAAAGTCTCAGGA
Source organism: Apodemus agrarius (assembly GCA_964023405.1). Classification (NCBI taxonomy): domain Eukaryota; kingdom Metazoa; phylum Chordata; class Mammalia; order Rodentia; family Muridae; genus Apodemus; species Apodemus agrarius. The sequence continues at coordinate 83,181,498 of OZ030006.1, read as the reverse complement.
GGAGGATCAGGCACTGACACTTTACTTTTAATGTGTCTTTCTGGAGCCGGGCATGGTGGCTCACGCCTTTAATCCCAGCACTTGGGAGGCAGAGGCAGGCGGATTTCTGAGCTTGAGGCCAGCCTGGTCTACAGAATGAGTTCCAGGACAGCCAGGACTACACAGAGAAACCCTGTCTCAAAAAAAAAAAAATTGTCTTTCTGGGACAGTGTCTCTCTGTGTACTCACTTTTGGGGAGTGGTCGGGAGCTGTTTTGTTTTGTTTTGTCTTGATTTTTATATTCTGCAAAGGTGGCAAATTCCATTATTTGATTTTTTTTTAACTCTCACATGGTCAACATTTTTACATATTTTTTAAAGACAGGGTCTTACTGTATAGACAACATCCAGATCATGTTCTGTATAAAGGACTCCTGTATCAGCCTTCCACCCAACGGCTCTTCCAGACTGCTCCCTCATCATTATTAACTGGTAAAGTTAATTATGATAATAAATAAATACCCTTTAGGGAGAGGCTGTAGCCACGGCAGTTATAAGTCAGTGACGGGCAGAACCGCACACCTTGACCGGGCCTGCTTCGTTACACACACGGCCTGCCCTTCAACCTCAGCCTCATGGCAGAGCCATGGAAGCTGGACCCATGGGAGGGGCTCTCACACCTCTTGACGTTTCTCATCCCAGCGTGACTGCTCAGAACGAATCCCACTCCTCTGCTTTCTATCATTATCTTTCTGTGGTATACAGGGGATGAACCTAACTTCTGGGGGCTTCTTGAGTCCAGGCTTTGACTCCAACAACTCCAGTAACATTGTAAATACAGTTAATTCCTCTGAATTGTAAGCTTTCAGTTGATGAGAATGAGAAAGGAATGCACCACTATCCCTTTACTCCAGCCCTTGAGAGGCAAAAGCAAGCAGATAAGTAAGTTTAAGGTCACCCTGATCTATATAGCAAATCTCAAGTCAGCCGGTGTTACACAGTAAGACCCTATCTAAAACAAGTAAAATTGTTGAGCATGTGATTTTTTTAAAAAAATTCAAATAATGCAATTTTTCACCTTTGCAGAATAAAAACTGTATATCTCAAAAGAAAATCACATTTGCCTACAAAATTCGTTTTTAATGGCTGAGTAGTATTCCATTGTGTAGATATACCACATTTTCATATATCTAGTCTTCAGCTGAGGGACATCTAGGTTGTTTCCAGTTTCTGACTATTATGAATAAAGCTAATATGAACACAGTTGAGCAAGTGTCCTTGTAGGATGGTGGAGCATCTTTTGGGCATATTCCCAGGAGTGGTATAGCTGGGTCTTGAGGTAGAATTATTCCTGATCTTCTGAGAAACCAATAAATTGATATCCAGAGTGATTGTACAAGTTTGCACTTCCACCAGCAGTGGAGAATTGGAACTAGAAAATATCATCCTGAGTGAAGTAACCAAGACCCAAAAGAGCATGCATGGTATGTACACACTTGTAAGTGGATATTAGCTAGAAAGTACAGCATAACCATGCTATCATCAACAGACCCAAAGAAGATTAATAACAAGATGGGCCCAACGGAGGTTGGTTGAATCTTTCTCAGAAGGGGGGGGGGATAGATACCAAATGGAGGTCGATGGAAGAGGGGAACTGGGAGGGGAGTAGGAGAGAGATAATATGTAGGGAGAGCAAGAGAGAGGGGGGGGATCATCTGGGAGGCAGGGGCAGTCTCTAAGACATGCCAGAGATCTGGGATGAGGAGAGGCCCCAGAGCATCTAAGGGGGAACTCCAGCTGAGAGTCCTAGCAGTGGAGGATACAGATCCGAAAGTGACGACTTCCTGTAGCCAGGCAGGACTCTCAGGGGAAGGATAAGGACAGCAAACTACCACAAAGCCTTCAACCCAAACTGTGTCCTGCTACAAGATGTGCAGGAACAAAGAGAAGAGACGGAGGGAAAGGCCAACCAATGCCAACCTCAAATTGAGACCCATCCCACATGGCAAGAACCAGTCCCCGGCTCTATTAATGATATTCCACTATGCTGTAGACAAGAACCTGACATAACTCTCTTCTGAGAGGCTCCACCCCACGGCCAATCGAAAGAGATGCAGAGCCTCACGCCCAAACAGTAGATAAGTTTGGGGACTCTTAAGGAAGAGTTGAGAGAAAGGTTGAAGGACCCAAAGAAGAGAGGAAGACCAACAGAGTCAACTAACCTAGACCCTTAGGGGCTCCCAGAGACTGAATAACCAGCCAAACAGCAAGCACGGGCAGGACGGAGGTAGGCCCCCTGCACATATGATGAGCAGCTTGGACTTCGTGCAGGTATCCCAAACATCTGGAGCAGGAGCAGATCCCACACCCTAAATGGACAGCTTTGTCTGGCCTCGGTGGAAGAGGATGTGCCTACTTGTGCATCGATTTAACATGCAGGGTCGGGAGGTTGGGGGGTAGCAAGGTGGGAAGTGGGGGGGGGGGTGAGGGACGGGAGGTAGAGGATAATGGGGGTAAGGATAAAGGGTGCCATAGGGGGAGGCTTCCCCTTGTAAGGGGAATGGGGAGAGAGCTTGCATGAGGAGGTACTAGGAGGAGAGGAAGGGCTGATACTGGGTTGTAAAGTGAATAAATAAATAAATTTAATTTTAAGAAGAATACTCATTAAAACAAAGGAGAAAAGAGAGAGAGAAACACACACACACACACACACACACACACACACACACACACACACTTTAAAGTAGTTTCAGCCGTGATAGGGAGACTGATGGTCGAGTTCCAAAGTCATCCTGAGATACACAGACACTGTCTCAAAAATTAAAAATAAAAATGTCAGTGCCTGACCCTCATTCTGAGACTTTAACAACAGTCTGAATCTTGTCTGGATTCAAGTAAAAATGCACAGACCTGGCCCACTGCCACAGAATGCCCTGTAAGCTATAAGTAATTCTCATCTTCACCAATGTTCAAGAACCTGAGCTTGAGAAGGACCAGAAAAAAATTTTTCCTAGGTGATTATGTTTTAAAAAAAAAAATTATGGCTAGGCATGATGGCTCATGTCTTTAACCCCAGAACTCAGGTGGCAGAGCCAGGTAGATGTCTGTAACTTCTAGGTCAGACTGGTCTACAAAGTGACTTCAGGTCAGTCAGAAATATACAGTGATAACACTGTCTGAAAAAAAAAAAACAAGAGAAAGAAAAGACTGTGTTAATGGCATGTGGTTAACTTACCCTTTCTCAGACATAGATGAATAAGTAGGCAAATACTAAACTTGATTAATATAAATAAAATGACCCCTTAATGACACAATGGGAAACAGGGCCTGCTACAGGAGAAAATGGAATTGGTTCCAGACCAGTACATTACTGGGATCTGCCACCAGTTCACCAAGCACTCTGCGGATGACTAAGTCAACATCTTTGACACGCACATCTTGATGAGTTGGTTCACACCCACTCAGTGAGTTCCATATGAACTCCAGGCATTCTCGTCAGCTTCTAGGAAGTTAATGTGGGTCAGTCTCCCAGGGGCCTAGTTAACACAGAGACAAACACGCTAGTGTGGTCATCGGTGAGGAGCCAGGCTGTGGGTGGGCAGAGTTATTGTTTGTCTTGTTCTCTGATAGGCTCCCAACACCCAAGCAGAATATGGGCATGAGATTACTCGATGCATCTTTGATGGACCAGCAAATGGAGCTTCTTAGCTTATAAAACCAGAGGACAGAGCTTGAACACAAGACAGTCTTGAGCCCCAAAAGGGCCAGCAAGGCAGACACAAAAGACTGCTGGTGGCCTGGCCCTGCAGAAAACACTCCCACTACCTGGTCCTCACTAATTCCCCTCTCGATCTCTGTAACTTCTGGTTTGAGTTCTCAGTTCACTACATATGGGAACCAGCAATTCATTATACATAATGGGGACTTGCCCTATAGCACAGACTCGTAATATAGCTTTGGATCTAACTGTGGCTCCATTCTGTGGCCTTAAGCAAATTGTTCCACTTTTGTGGGCCTTGCTATCTTATCTAAACAGTGATTATAGTAACCTTTTCTTCTGAGTATGGCTCTCTGTGTGTGTGTGTGTGTGTGTGTGTGTGTAATTATACATGAACATGTGCAGTCAGAGGGCAAACTCTGGGGTTACTGTTCCATGAGCACCATCCACTTTTCCTTTCTTCCTTTCTCCTTTCCTTTCTCTCTTTTTTCTATTTTTTTTTTAAAGACAGGGTCCTCCAGCCAACAGTGCACACACATAAGTAACACATGCATACACCCAACATGCACATCCGTGCACATGTGCACACACATATACAACACATGCAACATTCCAGTAGGCGTGCATATGTGCACATATACATACACAACAACACAAACATACGGTCCCAGGTACAAGTGGGTAAAATAGCAATTATTTTCCTCACTCTTTTCTATGAAGTATTGAAAAGACATTTCGGGAGGATAGAATACCACAAGGAAGCTCTCTTCTATAACAAGAAACCTACCCTTCAGAATGCAAACACACACAAGAGTCCAAACTCCTGGATTGTCCTCACAGAACATGCCAGACAGCAGAGAAGGCCAGAACATCTAGAAGTCTTATTGTGCTTTTTCTAACCCTAGAGGTGAAACAGCTTCAACAAAACAAAATGCCGGCAGAGGCTGTGACCACCACAAGAGGATCACTGCTGCCACAGATTTTAAAGAGACCCTCTTCATGCCTGGCACTCCAGTGTGCTGAAAGGAAGCCACAAGGTAAGCGTGCTAGGCACTGCCTCGCCTGTTTCTGGCCAGTGCTCCAGGGATCACCATGAAGTCCTACGGAACACTCACATAAGCCACTGCGCACTGAGCCAGAGCACCTGGGTCAGGTGTTTCAAGGCACCCTCCCCTACTACAACGCGGGGCTTAGGATGGAGCAGTCTCTTTGGATACCTCCCAAAGCACCATTTAATTATGTGCGGAGCTCAGTCTCATACTTGATGGACAGCCAAAAGGAGAAAAAGAAAAACTTTAAACAAATGGTTTTCATCAGTGTGTTCTTTTTTAAAAAGGCAGGCCAGATTATTCTTCAAGACATAATGAAATAAGAAGGCTCAGAAACTATCCACTTCTGTCTATGGTTGACCAGAACTAAAACCTGGCACAGTATAGAACAATAGCATCAAAACTAAACAGGACACAAGCAAGGCCTATTATATATATATATATATATATATATATATATATATATATATATATTCATTCATTCATTCATTCATTCATTCATTTAATTGTCCATCCATCCATTCTATTCATCCATTTGATTACTGAGGATCGAAGCCAGGGCTTCATAGAGGCTATGCAAGCATTTTACCACTGCGTAAATACCTCATCTTTTTTCTTTTCTTCTTCCTCCTCCTCTTTCTTCCTCTCTCCCTCTACATTGGTTTCTCTTTCCTTTCTTTTTTAGGACAGGGTCTCATGAGCCCAGGTAGGCCTCAAATTCACTACTTAGGTAAACCATTTACATGGTTTAAATATTTGGTCCCCAGTGGATGAAAGTGAGGTGGATTAGGAGGTGTGGCCTTGCTGGAGGAGGTGTACAAGTAGCAGGCTTCAAGGTCCCAAAGGTCCAAGCCATTCCTAGTCAGCCCCTTGTGCCTCCTACCTACAGATCCAAGCTCTTAGCTGTCTGTGGCATCATGCCTTTGCACTGTCCTCAGGGACGAAACCCTCTTTCATTAGTAGCAGCTGTTACATCGTCCAGAAAGGAAAGGAATGTGGGGATGGGAAGCTGATGTGAACAAACAGCTCTAGAAATGAAAACCATCAGTGGGACAGAGTCTTCTGCTGGATTTCCTCCTCGTTTTGTGTCTGGAAGTGACAACAGTGTAGAAGTGGCCAGTTAGTGAGGAGGGCAGGTAATACACACCTCTCCCTTCTTCTCCGTAGCCCAGGTGAGGAGGGACCACAATCCTTCGCCTCTCTCCAATGCAGACACCAAGTAAGCCTTCGTCCATGCCAGGAATCACATAGCCCTGCCCAATGTATGTGTCAAAGGTGTGGTTCCGTGAATAGCTGAGAAAGAAGAAGGGAAAGATGAGGTCATTCATTAGGGACACACACAGCAGCAGCTGGAGAAATTACTCAGAATCCAGATGCCAAAGGCCACGAGTAACTCCATGCCCCAGAACAGCTAACTCATAGACTCTGAGGTCACAGCCCCTGGAATGAGGAACATGTGAGCATCTGCAGGAAACGACTATCTGTATGGTTATATTATAAAAGGAGCGTGGGTATGAGAAGCAGCCGTACAATGGAGCTGATGGGAGCTGCCTCATCTCCTTCCCGGTTAGTTCCCATCTGCCTCTGGTCTTCACACACTTGCATTTCCTTCCCCACCCTTCCTTACTGCCCCAGCACCACTGGTCTTACTCCCATCCTTCCCTTCCCTCTCACACCCACAGCTTGTGTGTACAAAGTTCTATTCATGTTTCCTGCTTCCTAAAGTAACTAATGCTTAAAAGATTGTGTCTTGTTACAGTTTCATAGTGAGCCTTCCCTTTAACATGAATTGTTTGGGGAGATAGTATTCTACTCTGCAAAAGTCTGGGGCTGAGCCTGGTGCCCTCGGTGCCACTTAACAGACAAAAGTGACATCCCAGCGACACCTTGAGTGACTGAAGGCCAGCCCCTCCTCTTGAGCAGACATTTCCACTGGCAAGATAACAAAACCCAGTGTAAAAAAACAACGTAAAGACTGTGCGGAATAAAGACAACCTGACTCCACCAAAAGTTACTAATTCCATAGGATGGCCTACAAAGTGAATTAGATGAAATCCCAGGAAAGAATTCAAAAGAATAATTATAAATATATGCAAGGAAATCAAACAGAACACAAACTCAGGAATTGACTGAGAGAGAATAGAAATAAGTGAACAACATGAAGAAGTCAATACAGCATATGACAAATTAATATTGTAATAATTTAATAAAGAGAAACCCTGACTAGCTAGAGACGACCCTGCGGTTAAGACGGTCCCCAGACCCGCAGCCTAAGCCCTCCCGTACCTCCCGCTCCATGGGATTGTGGCCATTGCTGATGGCTGCGCTTGTGTATACATAATGCACATACAAACATAAATACATACACATGGTTTTTAAAATACTAGAAAAAATCCAAACCACAAAACTGGAAATGAACATTTCAATATAAGTTGGAGAGACTCACCAGCAGACTGCACCAAGAGGACAGACTACTGGAGCCTGAAGCCCAGGTGGGGGAATTGGAATATTCAGACAGACAATATCAAAGATAGATCAAGTAATAGAGCATGAATAAAGCATTAGAGATTTGTGGAACATAACTTAAAAACAAATCTAGGCACAGGAAAAGGAGAAGAGCTTCATGTTCAAGGCCTGTGATTTTATTCTCAATAAAATCATAGCAGAAATTTTCCCAACACTAAGGGGAAAGATATTCAGGAATAGGTTGCACTCAAAATGCCAATCAGACAAGACCAGAGAACTTTCCCATGCTGTATTATAGTGAAAACACTAAATACATAGAACAAACTTAAAATGTAAGCAGAGAAAATATTTTCAACAATATCAACCATAAAAGGGATTCATTTCTTCATATCAATAAGAAAAGGACAAATTATAATATCATTAATATAAAAATAGGTAATAATAATAATAAAAGACTTCCAAATAAATATTCAGAAACAATAACCATCAAAGAACTTCAGATTAAAACCTTAGGTATGAGTTTTCTCTTGAAAGTTAACAAAGCTTTATTTGTTTTGCTGTATGATTTGAGACCAAGCTAGCATCAAAACTTAAGACAATCCTCCTGCCTCAGCCTTTTAAGTGTTAGGATTGAAGACATAAGCAACCACACCTGGGTCTTACTTCTAAATGATGATACCCAGAGGATGCTATCAAAAGATGATATATATGAGAGTGGAAAAACGAAAGCATTTTAATGAAGAATACATTAAAATTACATACATACATACATACATACATACACACACACATATACATATATGTACTTTAACCCAAAGATTTTTATCAGAAATAATCTTATACTTGAAGACCTAGGCACAAAAAAATCACTACAACTCTTTTTAAATGTCAAAAGGTAGGTAAACCATAAATGGCCCCCAAAAAGGATTAACTGCATATGTTTAGGACAGAATCTATACAATGGAATTGTAAAGATTCCATTATATAGCTTATATAGATAACCAATATATAATTGTATATATTGTTTAGGATGGATGAGATCCCACTGCACTCAAGTGGTAAACTACTAAAAACCCGCAGAAACAACAGTTACATCACCTGGGCAAAAATCCAGTTGCCGAGAAAATGATTGTTCCACCTCTTTCCTTCCTTCCCTCCCTCCCTCACTTCCTTCTACAGAGCTATCCCTATGTTGACCAGGCTAGCCTCTGACACCTGAGCTGAAGTAATCCTCTTGCCTCAACCTCCCAAGTAGCTGGGAACACAGGCACATACCACTCTGCCAGGCTGAAATGGTCTTTAATTAGAAATGTAACTCCAAGGCGTGGTGGCGCACGCTGTAATCCCAGCACTTGGGAGGCAGAGGCAGATGGATTTCTGAGTTCAAGGCCAGCCTGGTCTACAGAGTGAGTTCCAGGACAGCCAGGAATAACTGCACAGAGAAACCCTGTCTCTGAAAAACAAAAAAAAAAGAAAGAAAGGAAGGAAGGAAGGAAGGAAGGAAGGAAGGAAGGAAGGAAGGAAGGAAGGAAGGAAGGAAGGAAGGGAGAGAAAGAGAGAGAAAGAAAGAAAGAAAGAAAGAAAGAAAGAAAGAAAGAAAGAAAGAAAGAAAAAGAAATGTAACTCCAAGGAATAAAGGATAGAGGCAAGGTAAATGTAAAAAGTAATAACAAACATGCACTGAGAAGATTCTTCTTTGTAACAGAAAAGTATAAAGATAAGTCAAATGCAATAGGATGATTATATAAACACTTTATACCTGCCCAGTGGGAAACTACACAGATGTGAAAACTAAATGAGTCCTCTCAGTGCACCAATGTGGGAAAACTTCATATCAGGAAACAGGATTATATGTAAAGTATATAATCTTTTATGACATGTTATATACATACATACATTCACACAGAGACATACCATATCAATAAGCTATAAGCCAAAAAGGAAGGAATTAAGGAAGTATCTGCTTGCACACACACACACACACACACACACACACACACACACATTGGATGATAACGAAAGTATTCAAGCTGTATGAAGGAATATGCACCTGTAATCCTAGAATTTGGGAGACTGGAGCAGGGGGACCACTTTCAGTTCAGGAGTTCAAAACCAGTCTGAGCTACACAAGAATACCTGATCTCAAAAAAAATAAATAAATAAATAAATAAAAGAGAAAGAAAGAAAGAGAGAAAGGGAGGGAGGGAGGGAGGGAGGAAGGAAGGAAGGAAGGAAGGAAGGAAGGAAGGAAGGAGGAAGGAAAGTTCTAAAAAGCTTAGGTTGTAGCACTCAATGTGAGACCCTGAGGTTCAATCCCGAACTAAAAAATTTTAAAAGGATGAAGTGAGAAGGAGGATGAGGAAAAAAAGGAGAAGAGGAGGGGAGGAAAAGGAGGAGGAAAAGAGAAACCAATAAAGATGGCTCAACGGGGCTAGAGAGATGGGTCAGCATTGAGAGTCACTGCTGCGCTTGCAGAGGAGCAAGTCCAGTTCTCAGCACCCACAGGGTGGCTCACGACCACACATAACTCCAGTTCCAAGAGATCCAATACATTCTGCCCTCTGTGAGCATCAGGTATACATGGGGTGCACATACAGAAATGCAGGCAAAACAATCATAGACATAAATAAATGAGTCTTAGTTAATTAATCAATTAATTAAAATAAGCAGCTAACTCTAACGAGTAAAGCAAGTGAGGCAAAGACAAGTAAATTGAATGTCTTAACTTACTACTTAGTTTTATTTTGAACCATATGACTACTGCTTTTCGTAAGAAAAAAATTAATTAAAATAATAGACGCGATCTCAAAAATAAGAAGAACGTGTTATCCCAATTAAAGAAGTAGCATAGGAAACTCCCTCGTTGCTGCTTTGGCTGGGTAAACAAATTAGAAGTCTACTGCCTCAGAGACGTGGAGGCTCTGTCACTACTTGTTTATAGGAAGCTAAAGGAGTGGTTTCCAAACTAACATGCCACCTGAATAAACAAGACATGCCAAAGCTTGTCACATGCCCTGTGCGCCAAAGCCAATGCGTAACTGCTGATGAAGGGGCAGAGTAATTAGCCTCCAGAGCGTCCATTCACAAGGGAGCTGAACGCCTCCAGCTGGCTGTCCTCAACTTCTACACAGCACTCCCCACAGCTTAACTCAACCATCGTGGAGAGTGTGTGGAAACGAGAAATACACGGAAGCTGACGTTCAGAGAGCTCCCACACCATCCAACCTCAGGAAGCTACGGGTTCTTTGTCCACTGTATCTCTTCTCCTCACTTCTGACCTCTCCACATCCTAGAGTCTACAGTGGGGTTCAGAGTGGGAAAGAGAACAATGGGAGCCTAGAAATATAAATCCCTCCTGTTTCCTAAGCCGTCTAAACCAAGAGACCCTGGTAACCATCTTGGAACAAACTCGGAGTCTGAAAACAGAAACCTGTACTGATGACTAAAATGAGTCAGGACTGATGGTATAATTCGAGCACGGCCAACCACGGTTGGTTAGACAGCATTAGCCAGATGTTCTGTGAGTGAAGAGTAGCCTCCTTACCTGGAGTCAAAGAGAGTGCCGTCCAGAAGCGTGCCATTGTAATGATACCTGAGGAAGTCCCCGCTCTGACTTCTCCTCTCACAGTTCTCAGGGATGACCTTGTTCTCAATGGAAATGGTATCCTTGGGGTTATGGAGGTCCAATAATGCAACATCAAAGACTAGGGACGCCTGCCCAGGGATGTCTTTTCCTAGAGTGAAATGGAAAGACAATTCATTCCAGACACAAAATTTAGGAAGGGTTTTAACCACCACACATGCCCTCTAGGTTGGTGTTCCTCATTCCTTGAAGTTTTCAAGCTAAGGAAACAAACGCTCTGTTCTTCATGGTGTCTCACTCTAGTGTCTAACTGTGGACATCACATAATGCCTGACTGGCTCAGGAGGAGCAAATTGACAGGAGCCACACCATACCAGCGTGACCACACCTCAGATGCTCAGGCCACAATGAGAAGCTCTCTGTGGAATCCAAATCCATATCTCCTATGGGTTCTGTCTGAGCACAAATGCATTGTAAACATACAAATGTGCAAATTCCAAACTTCTCTCTAGAAAATACTATACATTCATGTTCCTTAAAACCAAGAGCCAGCCCAGAAGCACTAAATACTCAAGACACGAATAGCAAGTCAAATGATTCCCAAGAAGAAGAAAGGAGAGGACCCTGGGCATGTAAAGATTGCATCCAGTTTAGTAAAGAAACTGAGGGGGGAGGGGGAATGATTGGGGAATAGTTGGGGGGGAGAGGAACTATGGGAACTATGGTGGGTGGGAACTGGGAAAGGGGAAAGCCCTTGGAATGTAAACATAGAATATAGAAAATAAAAATTAAAAAAAAAAAACCAAGAGCCACAGTTTTTAAATGTTAACTTCTTTATCCAAAATGAGCTATTAATAAACAGAAATTAAATAGCAAATAAAAAATAAGACACATAAGTAGCTTTTTTTTTTTTTACATATTTTCTATCTCATTTCTGCATGATACTGTTTCTCTTGGATGTTTGTAGGATGGGACATACTGGATACAGCCTACCCTCTGTATTTGTGGATTCAACATCTATGGATTCAACCAATCTCAGAGCAAAAATATTGAAGACAAAAAGTTTCATCTGTAAAATCAGACATGGAGGCATACAAGTGTAATCCTATCACTAGGGAGGTGGAAGGTGATGAGAATTCAAGGTCACCCTCAGCTACATGAGTTCAAGCCCAGCCAGCCCAAAAATTAAATTAAATTAAAATTTTTATCTGTACTAAACACATATACTTCTATTTTTTCATCACTTCTAATTTTTTCATTACTCTCTAAACAATACAGAATGACAATTTTTTTCTTCTGAGTATTTGAGACAGGGTTTCTCTGTATAGCCTTGGCTGTCCAGAACTTACTCTGTACACTAGGCTGGCCTCAGAGATCTGCCTGCCTCTGCCTCCAGAGTGCTGTGATCAAAGGCATGCGCCACCATTGCACGGCGACAATAAGTTATATATGTCGTATAGAAATTTCCCCCTGGAACTGAAACATTCCCTCTAGGTGTGGAAAGATTCAGTAGGTTAAAAAAAAAAAAACAAAAAACAAAAAACAAAAACAAAACAAAAAAAACCTTCTCAAATTTAATGCTTTTGGTTAAAGAAAATAAAAGGGAGGTTTTTTTTAGCATCTTCTAGACTGAGGCACAAATAAACTGATAGACTGTGACAATGTGAGCAAGACCTGCACAGTTCAAACCAGACAGAATCCTAGCACTGATTAGGGGAAGTGAATGCAAGTCCCACCTCTAGTCAAGAAGCTATTTGCAATTGGTCCTACTAAGAAAGGGGAAACCAGTTTCCTCAAACTTACTGTTGGTGGTAATATCAACCACACTCCGGGGCACGCTCCATTCCCAGGAGTAGCGAGCCCACACAGAATGCACTACAGGTTTTTTGTTCACTACTTGTTTGGGTTTGATATTTGTGTGTGTGTGTGTGTGTGTGTGTGTGTGTGTGTGTGTGTAATTGGTTTTCCTTCTTTTTTTTAGTTTGTTTGTATTTTCCTGTTTTGAGAGAGAAAGATCATGAAGTTGGGTGAGTAGGAAGATGGGGAGGAGTTGGGAAGAGCTGGAGAAGGAAAAAAACATATGAACATATGTTCCATAAAAATGTTTTTAGAAAGGAAGTTTCGCCGGGCGGTGGTGGCGCAGGCGAAATCCCAGCACTTGGGAGGCAGAGGCAGACGGATTTCTGAGTTCGAGGCCAGCCTGGTCTACAGAGTGAGTTCCAGGACAGCCAGGACTACACAGAAAAACCCTGTCTGGAAAAAAAAAAAAAGAAAGAAAGTAAGTTTCTTTCTTTCTGTTTACTTCCCATATACTGTTAAAGAGCAGACTCAATCCTGCAGGTCCACAGTGAGTCATCTACTACTGCCCCAGTCCCAAAAGGACAGTCTCAAAATCAACTCCAGAGTCTAAATTTTTCTAACATTAACATATACTCTCTGAATATTTTTGCAGCTTTCCTAAGATATAATTTATATACCACATAATTCAAATACCTAAGGTATATACTTTGACAGCTGCACATAGTGAAGTATTTCATAAATACACAGTATTTTTAAATTGCTATTTTAAGCACGTACGCACTAATTATCTACTTTAAAGAAATAAATGATTTTTTTTGTTGCAGGCTGGTTATCTTATTTTGTCATTTAGATGATATCTATAATATTTTGCCAGCACTTGGGAAGCTGAGTTAGGAGGATAGGCAGTTCAAAGCCAGCTTTGGCTACAAAGCAGGATTTAAGAGCTGAAGTGAATGCACTCCCATTGGCCAAGAAGGAGACAATGTGAACATCAATAAGAATAAGTTATGGCTGGGGAAAGGACTGAGGGACTCAAAGAGATAGGGACTCCACAGAAAGACTAACAGAGTCAACCAACTTGGACCCTTGACTGAGACTGAACCACCAACCAAACATTATACAAGGACTAGACGTATCCACCCACCACCCCTGCACATACGTAGCAAATGTGCAGTTTGATCTGCATGCAGGTCCCCAGCAACCGGAGTGGGGGCTGACCCTGACTCCACTGCCTGCCTGTGGATCCTCCTCTCCTAACTGGTCTGTCTTGTGTGGCCTCAGTAGGAGAGGGTGTACCTAGCTGTGTAGTGACTTGAGGTGCCAGGGGAGGGTTGGTTCCCTGGGAGGGACCTCCTCCTTCTCAGAGGTGAAGCGAGGCAGGGGAGATGGGAAAAGGGCCATGGGGTGGGGGGAGACTGGGAGAAAGGGGGACTGCAATCAGAGTATAAAGTGAATAAATAAATCCATGGGATAGAAGATTAAAAAGGAATACTTATATCTTCCAGAGACAAGAAGTAAGACACATTTGTGGTGATTTTCAAACTATTTCTCTTTAGGAGGGTACTCCATTGCCAGACTCTTTGAAGAAACAGTATGCAGGACTGGCTTTGTAGTCAGTAGGATAGCACGTTTTGCATGCACAAGGCCCTAAGTTTGATCACAAGCACCAACAAATAAAAATAGCCCATTATAGATATTTGAATGAGAAAGCCTCCCCTGACCCATAGTCTGAGTGAGACATTTGAACACAACCTCCCATGTTGGTAATATTCCGAATTTGGTAATACTGTTCAGGAGGTTTAGGTGGTAGAACCTCACTTTGCTAGAGTAGTCTGTCCCTGGGGGCCCACTTTGAGATTAAAGGCCTCGTGCCTTCTAGCTGTCTCTATGGTTTTTGTAAATTTGAATGGTTTATGCATTTGAAGAGGTAAGCTCTCATCTCCCTCATGGTACCACGCCTGCTGCTTATTGCCACAATGGACTCTTATTCCCTGGATCCGTAAGCCTAAATAAACCCTTCCTTCTATCAATTGCTTCTGAGCGTAGTGTCCTACTACAGCAACAGAAAAGTACAACCATAAGAGCTCTTTGCCAATCTCAAGCATGGAAACATAAAACATGAAAAGGCTCATCCCCTCTCCTATGCCCTACAGACAACAAAGGCAGGAAACAGTGTGGGAAATATTACATTGGTTATTGTTAATTAGAGTACCATTCAACTTCCTCAACGGCACCCTGTTTTCATCTGTATTCTTTTTTACCTTCTTTTTTTTTTTTATTTTTTTTTTTTTGGTTTTTCGAGACAGGGTTTCTCTGTGTAGCCCTGGCTGTCCTGGAACTCATGCCCAGCTTACCTTGATTCTTTAAAATAGGTTCTTATATGCCAGGCTAGCCTTGAACTCACGGTCCTATGACTCAGTCTGCCAACTGCTCTCACAGGTGTATGCTGCCACACCATGCTCTCATTTCTATTCTTCACTCCATATATACCTACTACTTAAATGCCTAAAGGACTGTTATATCCAACCATCAGTATGATTGAATGTGTGAAACTTAATATGAATAACTAATAAACCTTATTTATCAGTCAATATTCTACCTCTCTTCAAAGGACACTAATTGTTTTGCTTTTGAGACAGGGTCTTATGTGTCCCACCTGGGCTCGAACTTCCTGTGTAGCAGAAGATGACCTTGAACTCCTGATCTTCCTGCTCTCACCTCCTAGGTACTGAAATTAGAAGTGTGCACCCCCATATGCTAGGAATCGAGCCTGGGGCTTCATGAATGCCAGGCAGGAACTCTATCAACTCCACAATAGTCACAGCCAATGGTGTGCCTTGAGTTTGTCCAAGTAGAACACACACACACACACACACACACACACACACACACAAAGCAAACAAAGGGGGGAAGCTGGAAAATACGTCAATTTAGACATCAGTGGCTAAACCTTTACTTTGATGTTTGTAAACTCTAGATCAAATCTTGCTTACAGAGAAGAAAGTAAGAGAAGTTGGTGCCCGGGGCTACAGATGGCAAGGCATGGAGGGACACATCATCTCATCATCCCATGACACCGATGTCCATGAGCAAATGCAAGTTCTAGACAGAAGATCATCCTGCCTAGCACTGTCCAACAGACCTCTCTGTAACTACAGAAACAAAAGGTATTTGTGGAGTAGCTCAGGGCCCTTAGCAAGGTGTGGCTCTCGCATACCAGAAATGTGAGGTTGTGACCAGAATTAAATTTTAATATTAATTCATTTTTGCCTCAATGTAAACAACCACATGTAGTAGCCAGTGGCTACCATAGTTGTAGTGTTGGCCTAGAGTAAAAGACACAGTATATTTCAGTGGACACAGTTGAACTGACTGCTACAGACAAAGGTAAGGTCACTGAGGCTAGATAGGCGCCTCAGAGATGGCCGAGGAGTTTAGGGCACTAGCTGCTCTGGCAGAAGACTCAGGTTGGGTTCCCAGCACCCACATACAACAGCTCTCAACAGGCTGTCTCTCCAGCTCCAGGAGATCTGAACCCCTCTCCTGGCCTCTATGCAAAATGCACTCAGTACATGTACAGAGAGGCAGGCACACTCACATACTCATCAATGAAAATAAACATACAAGGATGAACGGGTGAAGCTCTGAGGAAGAGAAGGACTTACCATCTCCCTCCTCCCCATAAGCCAGAAAAGGGGGGATGGTGATGACCCGCTTCTCCCCGACACACATGCCCAGCAGCCCTTTGTCCATTCCAGGAATCAGCCATCCAATCCCCACGTATGTGTCATAGGTCTTCATGCGATTATGGCTGAAACACATCAAAGAGGAGGCGAGCAAGTTCCACACCGTTCTTAACTCACCCCTTGGGATTTTTTTTTTCTTTTTTTCCGGTTTTTTGAGACAGGGTTTTTCTGTGTAGCCCTGGCTGTCCTGGAACTCACTCTGTAGACCAGGCTGGCCTCGAACTCAGAAATCCACCTGCCTCTGCCTCCCAAGTGCTGGGATTACAGGCGTGCGCCACCAACGCCCGGCTGGGATTTTTGTTTCCCAAATCTCAGGTAGACACAAAGCCCTCAGTCATCCCTAGAAACAGGCACAGATCCCATTTTTGCTCCCTTCACGTTAGGAAGAAATGAGAAGTTTCTATGGATACCAGCAGTCAGCAGCTGTCCTGCTCACTGAGCATTCTGACATTACAGAAAATCTCAGAGGGTTCCCCTTTTTTTATCCTAGCCTCAGGCCTCTCTGTAGCTCTCCCCTTCCCTTTCCATAGACAAACCGTATAAAGGACTCAAACACCATGAGCTTCCATGGAAACCTGTCCCTTCACTTAAGTGCAGATCTCCAACTATGGTTTAAGCATTTAAATGAAAGTTTCAATGTCTTCTAAGGTGTTACAGTCTGACCCTGGCACCACAGGGTATCAAACACTAACCAAAATTATATGAGGAGGGATTTAGTACTAAGTATAGTTTGGTAGAATACATTTTCTGGTTTCCCAATGAGCACAGAAAGAAACATGACAGAAGGAACCAAGGGCATTTCACACGCTGACACCAACAGTGGCACTTACCTGGAATCGAACAGTGTCCCGTCCAGGAAGGTTCCGTTGTAGTGGTACCTCACAAAATCAGACACCTGGATAGTCCGAGGGCAGCTGGGGGGCTTGAAATACGTCTGAATCTGAACCTGGTCTTCAGAATTCCAAATATCCACCAAGAGTACATCAAAATGAAGAACTGAATTTGGAGGGATCACACCAGCTGGAAATTAAAGTGCATTCACACTGAGAGACTGCCACCTTCTGGCGACTCCGAGATTCCCCAGAAGGCAGCTGTTGGATAGTTATTTTCTCCTTGTTGAACTGCTCCCCCAGGAGGAAGTGGGTACAGCAGACTGGAGAAGCTAACAGACAAAGATTTACTCGGTTTCTCCCCAAAGTGATAAAAGCGTAAACAGTGGCTAATCAGAGGAATTGTCCCCTAAGGAGCTGCCTCCAAGTTGTACGGGGACCTCCTGAGACAGAGCTTTTATCTGGCACCGCCCATACTACCATGGGCTTTTTAGTGATACAGCTGCTCCCCCGAAGAAACCCTTCAGCCAAGCTCCTGTAAGTTACTCCAGTGAAATCACTAGTTCACCAGGCTGGATCTGGTGGGATCTTTGGTCAACTATCAATGACCCAAGAGCCTAAGTTGGTTAAATAAACATCTGCTCACACAGCCCACAAGTAAGAAGTCAATTGACTACCACCATGAGAACAGAAGTCAAAAGAATTCAAACCCATCACAGACGTACAATTGCAAAGGGCTGATTCTTCCTCCAAATAAAATTACAGAGAGAGAAAAACTCTCCTCTTCTCAAGAGTTCCAGATACTCCTGTGTCGGCACTTTCTTCTATCTCTAAGAGATAAACCTATACTGGAAATGCTAACCATGGCTGTTGGGCCTTTCTTTTTGTCCTATTAAAGATCCCAAATTATCCACTCAGGTTGGCTGGAGGGCCTGCAAATGTGTCTATAAATAACAGAATGGAGACTTACAAACGCCTTCACTTCCATAGGCAAGGTTTGGCGGGATCGTCACAAAACGCCTCTCGTTTACGCACATCCCAACAAGAGCCTGGTCCATCCCTGCGATCAGCTGGCCTTTTCCCACAAACACATTGAAGGTAGAGTCCCTGTCATAGCTGACAATCCAGGAGGAAGAGAGAGAGAAATAAAAGCATAGTTATTGCCATAGTGAAAACAGTTTTGTGACGGTCACAGCAACAGACAAAAAGGCCTGCCAAGGAGGTACTGACCTGGGCTTTGTCATCACTAGACAGTATCTGCAGGGTTGAAGTTCTTATATTAACTTGAATATTGCCAACAAATCCACTTAAAACTCCTTGCCACTGGGCTGATCATCTCAGGCCCAGATCCAGGACTCTGAATTAGCTCGCCCCAACATCTCCCCCCATGGGTGAACCACTGGAATGCATAAAGGGGCCTTGTCTTACAGATCCAAAACTATAGGATCTCCATGACACAGAATAACAACAAAAACCCCACCTCCAAGAGGAATCCCAATGAGGTTACAGGGTTGATAGAGTAGCAGAAGCCAGAGGCCTCGTGCCAAACTCACTGCAGTGAGCATTTGCAAGAATAGACAAAAGGGTATCCTGTGGGACACTGGGACACACCACATCTTCCACCATGAGATTTTTTTTCTGTGTTGGGAATAATGTTGCAAGGGTGGAGAGAGTGTATTGGGGGTGGGATAGGTGGAATCAGGGTGTATGATGTGACATTAACAAAGAACCAATAAAATGCTTGTTAAAAAATGTTTGCCACACAAGCCTGACACCTTGAATTTGATTCCCCTGAGCCCACAGTGGAAGCAGAAAGTCCTGAAATTGTCCTCTGATTTCCTAGGCACACTGAAGCACATGCAATAGAGGGGGGGGGTGCACATAATTAAATGCTGACACGTAAGGCCATAAATAACAAATCATGGCTGGGACTTACAACGTTGTTCTTCAACATTACATTGAGCAACAAAGATTTTTCTTCCAGGAGATGTACTGATTATATGCTCTAGGAGATACATAAATAAAGGCCAAGACAAGGACTTTGTCTATAACTACTTTATAAATTGGCAGAGAAACCCATAGTTTCAAACACTGTATGTTTGAAAAATGACATCACATCCAGGCCTGATAGCCCATGTGCAGTATCAGCTACAAAGGAGGTTAAGGAAAAAGGATCACAAGTTCAAAGGTAGCCTGGGCAACCTTGTGAGGCTGCCTTGAAATTTAAAGGGAAAGAGGTCTGGAGACACCGCTCAGTGGTGGAATCCAGCATTGCAAGGCTCCGGATTTAATTTGCAGCCCTGCAGACTGAAGAAAAGAATCAGGGTGAGGGGGCTGGAGAGATGGCTCAGCGGTTAAGAACACTGACTGCTCTTCCGAAGGTCCTGAGTTCAAATTCCAGCAACCACATGGTGGCTCACAACCACCAATAATGAGATCTGATGCCCTCTTCTGGTGTGTCTGAAGACAGCTACAGTGTACTTACATAATAAATAAGTCGAATTTAAGAAAAAAAAAAGAATCAGGTTAAGGAAGGGGAAATGAGTGCAAAACAGAGAAAAATGAGCAAAAGAAAGCTTGCTACAGATCTTGGTTTACAATAAGAAGCAATGGAAACAACTCGAGGGGCTGGCCCTGCCTTCGTTTCAGTCGGAAGTACAATACATTTTCCTGTGGCCATCTTATGGATTCTTACATCCATATTGAAGGATGCTCTCAGCGAGTGAGGGGTAGGCCAATGGGGTGAAGGTACCTGCTGCCAAGCCTGAGAACCTGGGACCCTGGGGCTCACATGGTAGATAGAGAGAACCAACTGCCACAGGACATCCTGTGACCTCTTTATGTGTGCCGTGGCAAGCATATGAGCTGGCAGACACATACACATACTCTCTCTCTCTCTCTCTCTCTCTCTCTCTCTCTCTCTCTCTCTCCAAGTAACACATCTACAGTGTCAAGTGATATCATTTTCCATTTATACATATGTAGGTACTATGGAAAGATCTATTTTTAAAACTCTGAGAGAGGAAGGGAGTTATTAGCTGCTGGCATTTAGGATTCTGTGCCACCCTTCCTTTCGAAACATCTGCCTTTTCCTCATTTTTTTCCTAAGGATCGATTTGGCCAAGCAATGGCCCCAGCTTCCTCAGATCTCCTCCTAATCTCACACACCATTTTAATTCAAGGTCAGTGAACAGATCAGGACCTCCAGCCTAGGCCACACTGGACACAAAAACACGTGTGAACCTCCTACACATATCAACCTCACACCTCCATGCTGGGGCAAATGTTCTGCACATGTGGGAGCAACAACAGTACCCAGGCAGGATGTGGCTTTAGAAATGGATTCCTCTAGCTGACCCTGAGCCATAGCACTCCATACCCAAATACCACCGGGAGAGAGCTGGCTTCCGGGAGTGTGGACAAGCCTATGAGCACAGGTAAGACCACCACTTCTATTCAAATTCCTGGCCCAAAAGGGATCCTCCCAGAGTCATCAGGACACAGGAACCAAGGAACATCCAGGGAAAGGATCCATCTGGTTTTCATCTGCACACCAGAGCTGAGCCTGTGCCACAGCTCTCCATACCCAAATTCCTCCTGGAGAGAACTGGTCTCCCAGGAGTACTAAGACATAGGCTCGCAGGAGGGACAAGCCACAGTCAGAGATAGCAAGACCAGCTAACACCAAAGATAACCAGATGGTAAGAGGCAAGGGCAAGAACATAAGCAACAAAAAGCAAGGTTACTTGGCATCATTGGAACCCAGTTCTCCCACCACAGCAAGGCCTGGATACCCACACACACCAGAAAGGTGAGACTCTGATTTAAAAATCACATCTCATGATGATAGAAGACTTTAAGAAGGACATAAATAACTCCCTTAAAGAAAAACAGGAGAGCACAGGAAAACAGCTTGAAGCCCTTAAAAAGGAAACACACACACACACACACACACACACACACACACCTTAAAGAATTGCAGGAAAACACAAACAGGTGAAGGAATTGAACAAAACTATCCAGGATCTAAACATGGAAATAGAAACAATAAAGAAATCACAAAGGGAGACAACCCTGGAGATAGAAAACTATCACCAACAGAATACAAAAGATAGAAAAAAGAATCCAGGTGCAGAAGATACCATAGAAAACATTGACACAACAGTCAAAGAAAATGCAAAATGCTCCTAACCCAAAACATCAAAGAAATGCAGTACACAATGAGAAGACCAAACCTAAGTATAATAGATTTAAAAGAGATTGAAGACTCCCAACTTAAAGGACAAGTAAATATCTTCAACAAAATTATAGAAAAAAAACTTACCTAGCCTAAAGAAAGAGATGCCCATGAGCATACAAGAAGCCTACAGAACTCCAAACAGACTGGACCAGAACAGAAAGTCCTCCCATCACATAATAATGAAAACGCCAAATGCACTAAACAAAGAAAGAATATTAAAAGCAGTAAGGGGAAAAGTTCAATATAAAAAGGCAGACCCATCAGAATTACACCAGACTTCTCACCAGAGACTATGAAAGATAGAAGATACTGGGAAGATCACATACAGACTCTAAGAGAACACAAATGCCAGCCCAGACTACTATACCCAGCAAAACTCTCAATTACAATAGATGGAGAAACTAAGATATTCCATGACAAAACCAAATTTACACAATATCTTTCCACAAATCCAGACATACAAAGGATAATAGATGGAAAACGCCAACACAAGGAGGGAAACTATACCCTAGAAAAAGCAAGAAAGTAATTTTCTTTCAACAAACCCAAAAGAAAACATAACATAAAAATAACATCAAAAATAACAGGAAGCATCAATCACTATTCCTTAATATCTCTTAACATCGATGGATTCAATTCCCCCAATATAAAAACAGAATAACAGACTGGATACGTAAACAGGAACCTGCATTTTGCTGCATACAGGAAATGTACCTCAGTGTCAAAGATAGACACTACCTCAGAGTAAAGGACTAGAAAACAATTTTCTAAGCAAATGGTCCCAAGAAACAAGCTGGAGTAGCCATTCTAATATTGAATTAAATTTACTTTCAACCAAAAGTTATCAAAAAGGATAAGGAAGGACACTTCATACTCATCAAAGGAAAACACTAGCTGAGCAAGCCATGAGGAGCAAGCCAGAAAGCAGCACCCCTCCATGGCCTCTGCTTCAGTTCCTGCCTTGAGTTCCCGCCTTGACTCCCTTCAGTGGTGGATGGCAACATGGAAGTGTAGGTTGAAATGAGCAGTTTTCCTCACCAACTTGCTTTTAGTCGTGGTATTTTATCAGAGAAGTAACAACCCAACTGTACTGGCTGGTTTTACGAGTTAACTTGACACAAGCTAGAGTTATCACAGAGAAAGGAGCCTCCCTTGAAAAAAAAATGCCTCCATGAAATCCAGCTGTAAGGCATTTTCTCAATTAGTGATCAAAGGAGGAGGGCCCCTGTGGGTGGTGCCATCTCTGGGCTGGTATTCTTGGGTTCTATAAAAAAGCAAGCTCAGCAAGGCCAGGAAAACAAGCCAGTAAGAAACATCCCTCCATGGCCTCTGCAACAGCTCCTGCTTCCTGACCTGCATGAGTTCCAGTCCTGACTTCCTTTGGTGATGAACAGCAGTGTAGAAGTATATACGCTGAATAAACCCTTTCCTCCCCAACCTGCTTCTTGGTCACAATGTTTTGCGCAGGAATAGAAACCCTGAGACACCAACCAAGACAAAAAAATTCTAAATGTCAAAACTGAAGGAGAAACCCTTTCTAGCACACAGAAATGAAAACACACAATAAACACAAAACCACCACTTGCCAGCAGACCTGCCCTTCCAGCGAGACAAGGGAGGGTCTTCAAACAGAAGAAACATGGGCCAGTACTTTGATCTAACCAAAAATCCACAATGAAAATGGCAGACATGTTGGGCAGTGGTGGCACACACCTTTAATCCCAGCACTTGGGAGGCAGAGGCAGGCAGATTTCTGAGTTCGAGGCCAGCCTGGTCTACAGAGTGAGTTCCAGGACAGCCAGGGCTACATAGAGAAACCCTGTCTCGGAAAAAAAAAAAAAACAAACAAACAAAAAACAAAAACAAAAACAAAAAAAAGAAAAAAGAAAAAAGAAAAAAGAAAAGAAAAGAAGAAAGAAAAAGTTTACACATTTAGCATTGAATACTATTAAAAAAAAAGTCCATTAAACTGAAATTAAATATTCAAAGAATTGGTTTGTCGATAGAGAAACATTGTAGGCACAGCTAACAGATCATAAATCGTTCCTCTTAAAATAATATTAAGCATAGAGAAATTGCAAATTAAATTGAAAGGTTCTGGGTTTTTATTTTATTTACTTGTTTTTATTTAATAACTTATTTTATATATGAGCGTGTTGCCTGCATGTATGTGTATACACCACATTCATGGCTGGTGTCCACTTCAGCTCACCTGGAACTGGAGTTATGGACAGCTGTAAGCCACTACATGGGTACTGGGAATCAAACCTGGATCATCTAGAAGGACAGCTGTGCTCTTTAACACAGACCGTCTCTCTCTGGTCCTATTGTATTTTGAGAACTTCATACATAAGCACTGTATCTACATCTATCCCTTTCCTCTGCCCTCAAGCCGCTCCCACACATCTCCCAAATTCACACTCCCTTATTTAATCATTATTGTTATACGTTATACATATTGGGGAGAGCCAGGGGAACTGAAGCTGATGAGGAAACTGGGTGTAGGACCCTTTAAAGGGGGCTGCCTCTTGCTCCAAGGAGTTTGAGGGCCAGAGAAGGAAACCTACTCAGGTGAGGGACCCAGCCGGACCAATCAGGGAAAAGGAGAGGGAGTGAGAAGGGAGAGGGCTAGGGAGCCTATAAAAAGGGCAACCCAGAGTTCCTGAGTGGCCTCTCGCCTCTAAGGCCCCTTTAGACCACCTTGATGGGAACTATTTGTTCTTCTTTCTGTAGCTGATGATTCTTTCCCTGCAAATGCAGCTCTGAAAGCTCCACCTATCACTTTTACCTTCAGGGATCAAGCCAAGTTCTCCTCCGTTGGGACCCTCTGACTCCTGTCATTTTCTTGGCATCTGCCATTATTCCTCCTGCCTGTGATTCAGTCTTCTACCTTTCCCAGAGGTCCAGTTCTCTGTCCATCCCAGATGACCGTGCCTCACCCTAATACTTCTGTGGAATTGGGTGTTCATGTGTGTGTATATATGTGTGCATGTGTGTATGCATGCTTTATACATTTAGCATCTCTTATACAAACACGTTTCCAGGGCTGACCACTTAGGATTGGACATCCTACGTGGGAGCTCACCCATGGAAGAAACTGAATCTCTTAGCAGGCACTGACCACGTGCATCTCCTTCACCTAGGGGTGAAACCATGTGACATTTCCCCCAACCAACACCGAGCATGTCAGCCGGTATTGTCATTATGCTAGATCTGATCAGGCAACCATTCTGCTGATACTTCATGTGTGGTTTCCCTGAAAGGCATTATTTGATAGCAAGCATCCTGGGTCTCTGGCTCTTACAATCTTCATTCTTTTCCCTGAGCTTTAGGTATGGGGGCTACATTGCAGATGTATCACTCAGGGTTGGGCACCCACACTCACTCTTCTCTGCACCATGGCCAGTTGTGGATCTCTGTAATAGTCTCCATCTGTTAGGGGGAAACAATCTTTTTTGATAAGGTGTGAGAGCTAAAGTCATCTGT
Source organism: Apodemus agrarius (assembly GCA_964023405.1). Taxonomy (NCBI): domain Eukaryota; kingdom Metazoa; phylum Chordata; class Mammalia; order Rodentia; family Muridae; genus Apodemus; species Apodemus agrarius. The sequence goes on along the minus strand of OZ030006.1, from coordinate 83,156,602 downwards.
GAGTATAAAGGTTATTGTCTAGAATGCAGTTAGAAATTATACTGGTTTAGGAACATGGTGGCTGTAGGTTCTTCTCTCATGTCTATGACCTCTCTCGAGCCCTGAGTAAGTGGCTAGCTTTACTTTACCAGGCATGATTCCCTCCTGTTGAACAGGCCTGAAATCCAACGAGACAGCCGTTGGTCACCCCCATTCATTGTCACTATTCATTATTGTTTGTAAGCTTTACGACTGGATAGCACCCCTGATGGCTTCCCTCCCTTGGCAGTTTGCACAGCGCCTTCCTTCTACCCCACTGGGTCCTGACGTAGGCAGTGTCTTCAGCCATGGAGTCCTTCCTTCAAATGCTGCAAGGAAAATGGCAGTAGCCCATACCGTGCATTCCTTTGACCTACAACTTGTTGGAGGTTTCCCATTCTGGCACTGGGATCATGTTCAATGAATGCATGACTGTTGCGCGCGTGCACGCGCGCGCGCGCGCGCACACACACACACACACACAGATATATTATATATGTTTTAAGGAAGCTCATATAGTAACATGTTGCTCTATGGCTTTTTCAAACACCCTTGCTGTTATTTATCTCTGCTTCTTCACTTCCCCCGGATTAACCTTCCTTCCTCCCCACAGCTGAAGTCCCTGAGCACATTTTCCCATTATCCTTCCAATCTCTCCCCTCTTTCTAGGTCCCTTTCTACTCTTTACCAAGCATTTCTTCTGCGTTAGGCCCAGTAGCAAAGTAAGCTCTTCACAAAGAGCTTGAATCTGTCTAATCCTTGAATCCTCATAATTCTTACACAACACAGGTTGCTTAGACATTCAGGCTCCCTGGAAGTTAATTTTTTTTTCCAAGATCAAAAAGTTAGCCAAGTGAGAAAAAACAAAGATGTTAGAATCCATGACTATCTAAGTCTTAGCTCCTGGCCCAGACTCAGGAGGCTCAGCAGCATCACAGTGTCATTAATTCCTTTGATGATCAGCCTTGTTATGTTAATTTCTTCCTTTGATGATCGCATAGCACTGTGGAACAATGGTGCAGAAATGTGTTATACCCACTAAGGCACTTAAGGCTCTAACAATGCAGGACCCATGCTGTCTGTTGCTTAAAGGGCTGACCATTTGGAAAAAACTGAAGTTGTCCTAGGTAGATTTATGCTGATCGTGGCAACTGGCACAAACGCTTGTGAAGCATCAAGCCCAGATCTGGTCATAAAAATCACTTCTGCAAATGCTGGAATAAGATTGTCTGCAGCCTGTCCCACTGTCCAGCTCATTCACAGCTTTTATAGATGTCCCGATCGGGGTCCTACAGGAAACAGATGGCTCACCCAACCAGGCAGTTCCAGGAAGGCTTAATGAAGGGACTGTGCACAGCTGACATTATACTCGATGGTGAAAAAACCAGATGCTTCCTCCCTGTGCTCAGAAATAAAGTAACGATGCCTTCTTTCCCACTTCTATTCAACAAAGTCCTGGAAAAGCTAGCAAGGCAAATTCAGCAAGGCAAAGAAGCAGAAGCGTCCACACTAAGGAGAGGCATAGTGTCCTGATGCTAACACAATAAACTGTGGAAACCCCTAAAGAGCTTGTTCTCTCTGAACTAATAAATGACCTTGACAGTGTGGCATGATACAAAGTCAATAAGCAAAAATTAGCTGTGTTTCCCTTCCACTAGCAGATAATAAGAAGTTAATAGAGCCAGGCGTGGTGGCGCACGCCTGTAATCCCAGCACTTGGGAGGCAGAGGCAGGTGGATTTCTGAGTTCGAGGCCAGCCTGGTCTACAGAGTGAGTTCCAGAACAGCCAGGACCACACAGATAAACCCTGTCTCAAAAAAAAAAAAAAAAAAAAAAAAAAAAAAAAAGTTTGCTAGAAATTAAACCAAGACCCAAAAGCACTACACACTGAAAACTAGAGGAATATTGCTGAAAGAACTGTAAGTGGCCTGCCAAGGTGGCTTACCTGGTATGGACACTTCAAACCAAGACAGAGGACCCGAGTTTGCTCCCCAGAACCCACACGGTAGAGGGAGAGAACCAACTCTTGCAGGTTATCCTCTGACCTCCACACATGACTGTGTGAACTTCACACTCATGCACAGATACACTCATGATAAAAAAAATATTAAAATAATTTTAAGCAAAAATAAAGATGACAAAAATAAAGACACCCAACCTGTGTTCACGGATTGGAAGATTAATCTCATTAAAACACTTGCAGCAAAGCCGGGTGGTGGTAGCGGCGCACGCCTGTAATCCCAGCACTGGGGAGGCAGAGGCAGGTGGATTTCTGAGTTCGAGGCCAGCCTGATCTACAAAGTGAGTTCCAGGACAGCCAGGGCTACACAGAGAAACCCTGTCTCGAAAACAAACAAACAAACAAACCGCTTGCAGCACCCAAGTGACCTACAGAGCCAAGGCAGTGCCTATCGAACTCCCGCTGGCGTCTTACAGCAGGAGAAAAATATCCTAAAATTCATCTGGAAATATCTAATGATTCAAATAGCCACAATAATCCTAAGAAAGAAGAGCAGGAACGCTCTAGTTCCTGACCTTTAACTGTAGAAGACTACAGTAATGAGAACAGTGTGCCCCGGATTTAAATTACAGAAACTAATGAAACTGAACAGAGAGTCCAGAGTAAGTTTTTTCATACATCAGCAAGGGATCGTGAATTAGATCACATGATGGTGACATTCTAGGTTCCAAAAAGTTGTGTCAGAAACTACAGATAGATATCTAAATACAAAAGAATAAAATTGGGTCTTTGCCATTAAATGCATATGATATTAAAGACATAAACTTAAGATCCAAAGCTACAAAATCCCTAAGGGGGAAAAAAGCCATGGAACCAGGCATGATAGTACACACCTATTATCCCAGCAATGGGGAGACTGAGGCAGGAAGATAAAGGAATTAGAGGCCAGGTTAGGCTTCCTCCTTAAACTGCATCTCACAAAGCACAGGGAAAGCCTCTCAGCACTGATTTTACAGTGATTTCTTGGATAGCACCAAAGGCACGGGCTGTCAAAGCAAAAACAGTCAAGTGGGATTGTATCAGGCTTAAAAAATCCTCACAGTGCAGGAAATAATTGGCCGGGTGGAAAGACAACCTGCAGAACAGCAGGAAAGATGTGCAAGCCACTGTCAGGTCTGACTCTGAAACGTCTCTTCCATAGACTCATGTGCTCGGACACTTAATCCACAGCTGTGGTGCTACTTGGGAAAGTTACAGAACCTCTGGGGTATGGGGCCCAGCAGGAAGGCACAGGCCACCAGAGGTGGCCCTTTGAAGGTTCCAGCCACTCCCAGTTCTGGCCAGTGTTCTCTCCTTCCTGATCTATGAGATGTAAACAGCTGCAAGCCCCACTGTCCAGGACCCAGCTGCTCCAGCACCATGCCTTCCCACCGGGATGGACCAAAGCCTCTCTACTACCTGCAAATCAACCCTTTCCTTCCTAAAGTTGTTTCCACCGGGCATTTTGTCACGGGGACAAGAAAGATAAGCAATACACAAACAAGAGATTAATATTTAGAATATCTACGAAGTCTTGCAACTCAACAGCAATAAAATGACCCAAGTTCAAAAAAAAAAATGAGCAAACTACTTGAATAGACATTTCTTCAAAGAAGAAAAACAAATGACTAACAAGCACCTGAAAAGGTTTTCAATATTACCAAGCACCAGTGAAATACTAATTAAAACCGTAATATATTTCCAGGATGCTTTCCACCTGCAAGCTCTCCTCTGGAGAGTGTATGTGACTAACATACTCACCTCCAAATAGACAAGTTAGGTTTCAATGAGTAAGTATCTACCAGTGACCAATCACTGGCCTTAATTCCCTTACCTATCATTCTGACTCAGAACAACGGCTAAAAGTCAGTTTTGAGTCCCGTGCTGTCTGTATGGTAGCCATTGAACAGGAATGTGTAGCTACTGAGTAGGAATGTGTTATGGTGCTGCCAACCAGGATCTAACCCAGAGCCTAGCATGGGTCTCAAGGAGCTTGGCTTCCAGGTTCTGCTGTGATCTACACCGATGGACCCTAGAACTCCTCTCCAGAACACAAAACTATCTCCATCACCCTAGAGCGATCAAGACCCACTGGCACTTCTCCATGGCCTTGGTTTTTGTATGAGAAAGTTCCACAGACAGCACTGAATAAGCCCTTCCCCCACTAAGGGCTGAACGAAGTCAGGTTATGAAGCCACAGTAGCCCAAACCCTACCCTTTCCCAGCAGGCTCTGTAGCAGGTACTTACATAGATGGGGGTTGGGGAGGGGGAGATACGAAACCATCTGGAAGCCAAGCCAGAGGACTTCAAATGCAATCTTCATAGGCAGCCCTCTCCTGCCTCATACCTCAGGGCTATGCTGACACCACTACCCTCTTTCCCTCAACTCTACTTCGTGTACCCTCAAGATACTTTCCCTCAACTCAACTCTGTGGCTTTCTTTGAAAAGGTGCACGTTTCTGGCCCCTCTACTGCCATTTCTACCCCCTCGGTCTTGAATCCTAGGCTGACTTCAGCGGCTCTGGAGCTGACAAGCCAGGGCAGTCGCTGCACTTCCCTTGGCCTCCTCAACGTCCTCATCTATAGCAGAATTACAGCAGCTGGAGAGAGGGTTAAGAGTGTGTGCTGCTCTCCTAGGAACACAGGGTTTGGTTCCCAACACCCACACGGGCCAGCGCACAAGCACAACTGCCTATAACTCCTGTCCCAGAAGCTCCAGCACCCTCTTCTGACCTCCATGAGCACCCGCACATACTTGCTCATGCACACAGAAACATAGTTATTTCAAACAGAATAGGCTCAATGTACCTTTAAAAGCAATCGTAGCAACACTGACAAACTACCTCAGGACAGGAAGAGAGGCCACTAAAAAAACACAGAAAATAAACACTGAACATGACCATGTAGAGAAAGACAAACCTTGTGCACCATTAGTGGGAATGTAAAACAAGCCAACTTCTAGACAAAAGAGAATTTCATTTAAAAAAAAAAAAAAAACTCAAAAGTCCACGAAGACCCAAGAATCCTAATTATCCAAAAGACTTAAGAACAGAGGCTGGCAGGGGTATCTGCATGAACATGTTCCCTGCAGCATGACCCATTACAGCCAAACAGAGAAGCAAACTGAACGTCCGTCAGGTGAGAAATGGGAAGCATGCACAGAGGGAAGGAAATAGGGTAAAAGAACATGAAATGCTATGTGCCACCTGCGTATCTTGAGGGCACTTCATTAAGGGATATGGACTAGCCAAGAAAGATAAGCACCGTGTGCATGGGTCCACAAGGTACATGAGTTAGACATGTGGCTGGTGACTTCATAATCCCAGTACCTGGTTAGCTAAGGCAGGAAGACACCAAGTTTGAGGCCAGCCTGGGCTACATAGTGAACTCCAGCACCACCTGAGCTATATTGTGAGACCCTGTCTTAAGAATAAAACATAAACAAAAACCAATTTAAACTCACAGAAACAAAAATAAAGTGTGATTATCAGGAAACTGGGGTGCAGGGAAAATGAGAAGGAACTGTCAGTGCATCTAAGGTAAGAGTTTTTAAGAAACAAGAAACCCTAGAGATCCACTGCATGCCAACATGCATGTAATTCACACAACCACTACAACATAAATGTTTAAATGGTTACAATGGTCATTTTGTTTTTGAAAGAACAATAGCACAGGGGCTATGTGCACAGATGTGTGCAGATGCAGAACACCACAGGGGCTATGTGCACAGATGTATGTGAATGCAGAACAGCACAGGGGCTATGTGCACAGATGTATGTGAATGCAGAACAGCACAGGGGCTATGTGCACAGATGTGTGTGAATGCAGAACAGCACAGGGGCTATGTGCACAGATGTGTGTGAATGCAGAACAGCACAGGGGCTATGTGCACAGATGTGTGTGAATGCAGAACAGCACAGGGGCTATGTGCACAGATGTGTGTGAATGCAGAACAGCACAAGGGCTATGTGCACAGATGTGTGTGAATGCAGAATAGCATAGGAGCTATGTGCACAGATGTGTGCACATGCAGAACAGCACAGGGGCTATGTGCACAGATGTGTGCACATGCAGAACAGCACAGGGAACAGTATAATAGCAAAGCTAAGAAGGGAGTGCCTTTATTTTGCTGCAAACTGAAGTTAGTACTTAAGAAAGTGGGGGGTGGGGTGGTCTACCTAGGGCTGGGGATGTAATTCAGCAGTAGAGTGCTTTCCTAGCTACAAGAAGCCCTGGACTCCATTCCCAACATCACAAGAATCACTTGATGGCTCATACCTGTGATCCCGATACTAAAAAGGTGGAGGCAGGAGTATCAGAAGTCAAGGCCAGCAAGTTCGAGACTCTGACTCAAAAAGGAAAAATAACAACAAAAAGGTAGATCCAGCCATGGCACTATTGCTGAAGATAAGTAAAACCCATCATTCTCAACTCAGGAAATTGTCTACACAGAAGCATACATTATTTTCCAACATATTACTTAACATAAGTAAGCGCTTGGTATCTCCATACTTACAGTGTTAATAATAGGCTGCACCTCTGAATACGGGATTAGGCAAGGTTATAGTAAGAAAGAACGCTTGCTGGAACAAATGGCAAGCTGGCGGGCTGGTACATGCCTGAATCCAAGCAGTGGGGAAACTGAGGTAAGAAGACTGAAGCCACTGGGCTCCATAACAAGACCACACCTCCAAAAAACACAAGAAAAATAAATAAACGAGGGGTGGAGAGATGGCTCAGTGGTTGAGAGCCCATACTGCTGCTGCAGAGGACCCGGTTGGGTGGCTCACAACCATCTGTGATTCCAGTTCCAGGGAATCTGATGCCTGGCCTCTTAGTGTACCTGCAAGTGCAAACCCATACTAAAACGCATACATATAATCTAAAATGAAACAAATAAATTTTTAAAAAATAAATAAGAACAAGTAGTAGTAACAGGAAGCCGTAAAGTCACATATACCTCCCCTTCAAAGGGATGAAAGGAACAGTAAAGATGGCCTGAACAGCCCATGGACAGCAACAAAACTTGGGGAAATTGAAAGCAAATAGGAGAACAGAATGATCTTACTGAAAGGAGTCTATAACACAGGATGGCCAAAAACCCATCGACTGGCCTCCTGGAAAGGCTGGAGCAGGACAGAAGGAACTTCACTGTGAAACAAAGGACCACACCTGCCCTTCTCAAATCTCAGAAGCTGGGCAGTTAGAATTTTAAGTTATAAAATTACCTAACCAAGATAGATAGATAGATAGATAGATAGATAGATAGATAGATAGATAGATAGATAAACAGATAGAGATATCACTATTATTTGTTATGCTTGGAATTAAATCCATGGCTTCACATTCTAAAATGTTTTTAATATGTGTCTTAATCAAGGTTTCTATTCCTGAAAAAACATCATGACCAAGAAACAAGTTGGGGAAGAAAGAGTTTATTCAGCTTACAGTTCCACATTGCTGTTCATCACCAACAGAAGTCAGGGCAGGAACTACGCAGGGCCGGAACCTGGAGGCAGGAACTGATGCAGAGGCCATGGAGGGGTACTACTTACTGGCTTGCTTCCCCTGGCTTGCTCAGCTTGCTTTCTTATAGAACCCAAGACTCCCAGCCCAGAGATGGCACTACCCACAATGGGCTGAGCCCTCCCCACTTAATCACTAATTGAGAAAATGCCTTACAGCTGGATCTCATGGAGGCATTTCCTCAAGGGAGGCTCCTTTCTCTGTGATAACTCTAGCTTGTGTCAAGCTGACACGCAAACCCAGCCAGCACAATATGTACGAGTGTTCTGCCTGCATGTATATCTGTGTGTCACATGTGTGCCTGGTGTCTATGAATGCCAGAAAAGGGCATGAGACATCATGGAATTACAGAGCACTGTAAGGCAGCATGTGGGTTCTGGAAATAGAACCTGGGTGCTTTGGAAGAGCAGCAGTGTTCTTAACCATTGAATCATATCTGTAGCCCAACTGCCTCACATCTCTATCATGTGAGCTACACCTCCAGCCTATATTATGTATTGTATTAATTTTTTTAAATAAATTCATGGGGCTAGGGAGAAGAAGGCTCAGTGGTTAAGAGCATTTGCTACTCTGGCAGAGCGGGGGACTTGAGTTTGGTTCCCACTACCCACACGGTTGCTCACAATTACCTTGTAACCCCAGTTCCAGGGGACCCAGTGCTCTCTGCCGACCTCCACAGGCTCCAGCATGCACACGGTGCACACAGTGAACTCCCACGCATGTACACAGACGCATAAAAAGTAAAAATAAATGTGTTTTAAACTAAAATCAAATGGCATATGTTTATGCCATTCTTTGCTGAAATCATTCTTATTTCAGATTCAGAGACAAAAGAGAAATGACCATCCCAGAGGATGCAGACAATTCACCTCTCATTTCTATTGTACACATCAACTAGGAGAAGAAAGTTAGCTTGCTTTAAAGTCTAGTTTAGGATTCTGTTTGGACCATTAAAAGCTGAAAACAATGTTTTTGAACACTATAAAGACTACCAAGGTTGGGACAGCAGCCCCACCCACTCCAGCAGCTGAGGCAGGAAGATCTCTTGAACCCATGAACTTGAGACAACCATGGGCGACACTGGGAGATTCCTGTCTCAAAAATAAACAGTCCAAGCATGGTGGCAAACACTTGCAACCCCTATACTTACGAGGCTGTGGCAGGAAGATGTCAAGTTTGAGTCCAGCTGGGATGGTACAGGGAATCCTCCCAACCCTATCTCAGAACAACACACACACACACACAAAGAATATCCAAGACTGCCTCACCTGGGATCTGCCTCACATAGCAACTGCAGTCCTGACATAGCAGCCCTCAGTGAACTAAACCTCTCCTGCAGGGTGACTCGCCCCATCCCCTGGAGACATCCCTCCCCTGAGAATGGATCCAGCTGCAGACAGAAAGGGGACCAGCAAGGCAAGGTCTGCCTTCCCCCGCCTCCCACCCTCTGCACCATAGACTCCCAGAGGTGGCTAGGCCTCCAGACGCATTGAGCAAGAGTGTTTCTCCCAAACAGCCACGTCTACCAGCAGCGAATACGACCTGGCAGGGTAAAGACACCAGTAAATGATCTGGCAAGCTACCTGTCTACTGCCCAGATGGAAAAATAAAGGAAGGTCGAAATGAAGGAAGAGAAGGCCGAGAAAGCAGGCAGGACATGGGACGGCCTCCAGTGCATTAAAATACTGAAAGGAAATGCTTCAAAGCAGAGTCGAGCTGTCACACTCTGTTAAAGAGTATTACTCCTAGGCAACTGCACAAATTAAAAAGTTGCGCTCCCATAGACAGTTCTTAACAAGGGTCCAGTCAGAAACGTGGACCCCAATCAAGTCATTCATATGAATACATAGTAACCTGCAATGCCCCCACAAAGTCCTGCCAATAAATCTTCTCAGGGTGGGGTGCCTTGTCAACCTGCCAGTGGCCTCCAGGGACCTTCAGAGGAAGAACACTTTCCCCTAATTCAGAAGCAGCCCCAAGGCACATAGCTCAGCAGCAGCACCTAGCATCATCTCCTTTGTCATAGTACATTCACGCTTTAAACACCGCAAGCCTGTGTGAGCGTGCCCTGACTGGCCACTAACCATTTCTCCCAGTCCACCCAGGTGCTGCCCAGCCCAGTGGCTCTTCTCGGAGGACCAAGCCTGCTGAAGCAATGAGCCTGGGTCCTACGGAATGCCTCTACAGGAGGCACCTCACCCAAATGCAACCAACCAAATCATCTCCCAGGAATCTGGACTTGAGATAGAGTCGGGTCGAGCATTCGTGCAGGTTGGAAAGCTGGCTCTCTTTTGAGGAAACCTCCGATGCAGGTTTCTCTATGAGGAAACCTTGGGGATCTGGAGACACTCATCTCAGCTCATGTTTCTGGAATTTCTCTCAGCATCAGAGATGATTCCAATAAACTCCCTCTGCACTCTGCTCTAGTCAGCTGGAATTGGCTTGTGTTCTTTTCTCAGCCATAACGGAAGACGTGGCTTTCCTCTGTCTTTCTCCTGTTATATTCCAACATTAGAAACTTAATCGAATAATTATGCAAAATAATTTTGCGATGAGACTAATCACTAGGGTTCCCTACTCAGAATCCATCCACTGAAGACCTCCCGGATACTACTTCTCTTCACAAAAGCCTCTAATAGCTATCAGGGCTCCTACGGAATGGCTCCTCCACACCTGCCCAGCTCCAGGGCTCCTGCCTCCTGATCCAACTATCAGGGACATTTTTTATCTTTTTCTTTTCCTGTTCATGTCCAGGCTTCACACACACACACCCCTCTCTCTCTCTTAAGCATACTCTCTACATTGAAGAAACAAAATCCTGTCAATGCTCAGGACCCACCTCAAGCATCTGGCTTCTCCCTGCCCCCCAAAGGCTTCCCCAGCAGACAGAAAACTCTTTCTCACTGGAACTGGCAGAGGCGTGATGTCTGCCCTCACTTGGCAGCCTCAGTATGCCAACAGGCTTACATGAGACACCGAGAGTCTACCCCATATGGAGTCTAGAAGTTTTTATCTACGTGGCCAATGTAATCATAGCTGTCGGAGCCTGGCGCTTCAGCCCCCACCTCAACCTCCCTCTGCTCTCTCTACCTCGATAGCTCTCAATAACTTTACTGTGTAACTTGGAGTATATGTGTTTTCCCAGTAGAAATGTAAGCTTCATAACCTTCTGTTTTAATCACTACCACCTATCCAGGACCTAGAAGAGTAGGCACTCAATAAGTATCTGTTTAGTGAATAAACACATGGGTGACTGAGTAGAAATGCAGTGAACTGAGCGCCAACAAATCTACAGCTCTTTTAGAGCAAAGGTCCTCAAAGTCCTATCTTCCAGACAGCTGCATCAGTAAGGAACTTGTCTCAAATGCAAATGCTTCTTGAGCCCAAACCCTGAGAGCTAGCAAACCAGAAACTGCGTAACAATCTCTGTAGGCGATTTGGATGCATTTAGTTTGAAAGCTTCGAGAAGCACAAGTTGGCCAACCTATCAACACATGCGGTGGGCATCACTCAAGGGCCGGCACCTTGGAGGTTTGCAGAGAGACCTGAAGGCTGCCAATGACCCAGAGAGAGGACTTTTTGCCAGGATAATGAAAATGGAAGCATATTTAGTCCCAGAAGGAAATCAGAGCACCCAAATGTGTTCTTTCCCTTACTCTCAGGCCTAGAACTGCGATGGAACTCCTAAGATGAAACTGGGGAGGCTGGCCAGGAGCCCCACAGCACCAGCAGGTGGAGCGGCCATCCGCTCCGCTCGCCTCTGCAACAGTGCACACGGGAACACATTCACAAGCTCACAGAGGTTAACCACAGCCACGGCCACGGCCAAAGCAGTGGCCAAGGGCTGACGGTCCTAGTCATCTTTGTAACCGTCCACATGCAGAAAAGGCCCATTGGCTTCAAGTGTCTGACAAGAGACACAGAAAAAGAAAAGAAAAGAAAAGAAAAGAAAAGAAAAGAAAAGAAAAGAAAAGAAAAGAAAAGAAAAGAAAAGAAAAGAAAAGAAAAGAACAACCACCACCCCTGGTACAAGGTTCTCTTGCTGTTGATGACTCTACCCAGAATACAGGTCCTCATTTTCGTCTCCTCATTAACAGTCGTTGAGGGGCATACACGTCATCAGGAGAGACAGCAAGCACCTCTCCCCCACTGAGCCTTCTCATCCGCCCGACAGTTGCCATTTTCTTCTGGCAAAACCACCAAGGGAGCCAAAGCCCAAACTCCTCGATTTTTCCTCTCTACACACACTTTGCAAAGGCCACCAAAGCTTTGGGCTGGAGAGACGATGGCTCAGTGGAAAATTTCAAACTGCTCTTTAAGCAGGCATGGGTTTGGTTCCCAGCACTCACGTCGGGCAGCGCACAACTGCCTGTAACTAACTCCGCTCTCGGGGATCCGACACCTCGGACCTCTGGATATGCATGTGCCCATATCCACACATAGACACGTAATTTAAAAATAGTAAAAACCTTTTTTAAAATTAAAAAAGAACGAGAGAGAGAGAGAGAGAGAGAGAGAGAGAGAGAGAGAGACTTTCACCTTCAGCTCCCAACATTCCACAAATTCCAAAGGAACCGAGACCTGAGAGGGACCAGTGAGCGCGCTCTCAGTGTCTCGCCCTTCGCATCCTGTCTGCCCCTTGGCAGTTTCTTCTGAAAGGGAAATCTGACCCCTGAGCCCCAGGACTCAAAGTCTTCATGGACTGTCTACTGTCCTCAGACTAGGTGCAAACCTCAATAGTCAGAAAGCACGATCTCAGCCGGGCGGTGGTGGCGCACGCCTTTAATCCCAGCACTTGGGAGGCAGAGGCAGGCGGATTTCTGAGTTTGAGGCCAGCCTGCTCTACAGAGTGAGTTCCAGGACAGCCAGGGCTACACAGAGAAACCCTGTCTCCAAAACAAACAAAAACCCAAAAAACAACAACAACAACAACAACAAAAAAAAAAAAAAAAAAAAAAACAGAAAGCACGATCTCACCAGAGTCGGCTGGCTCCTGGCTGTTATGTCGTTTCCTATAAATATGCACAACTCTGTGTCGATTACAAGTTTTACAGTCTAGTTAGTGTTTTTAAACCGTTCCCTCCAGCTCCCTCCTACTCCCCCACTTGTCCCGGCCCCACTCTCACTGAGACCACACCGACCGGGCCTCGCTTTGGCGACACAGTGCACCCCACTCCACACCCTGCTATCAGCCTTACCGCCTCCCCCACCAAATTCTCCTCCTCAGCTCCTCCCCTGTACATTTTGCTCTTCCTTAGGTCTTATCCTTGCATTCTAGGAACTCCGTGCTGACCACCCACCTCTGGCACACACAGAACATATAGTTAAGCCTTCTGTGTGGGTCCACTGCTTCTTGCTTTTCTTCCACCATCTTTATGGCGGACTACAGAACACAGATGATGGTCATAAACTGCCTGCATTCAGATTCCCACGTGACCACCCAATGCTCGGGTGTCTTGATATTCTCAGCCTTACTGTCTTAATCTGTAATGAGGTATCTTCCTCGCCGTCTTCTGAGCGTAGACGAATTCTTCTGAGATGAAAATAACTTTACCCTGCGAAGGCACAGGATAAAACTAGGTATGCCCCCGGTGAAAGAGAGCCAGCTCTGCTATCCTTCCTGTACCCGTCTCAACACTTCGTAATTACTTGCCTGTGCTAAATGACAGTCTCATAGAGAAGCGTGTAAGACTAGAACTCTTAAGGGTACACAGTGTATAAACGCTATGGCTGCACCACAGTGGTCTTCCCACTGTCCTCGTAGTCATCCTTAGAGAGTAGAACTTGCTCCAATGGGAACTATGAGTTACCGTCAGCTCAAGCAAACAATTACTTTCTATGAAAGGAATAAATCAAAGCTATACAAATAACCAATGAGCCCATGAACAGATGATCAACCTCTTCACAGATATAAAGATCAGAGGGGCCAGAGTCTTCCTATGCAGTTCTGGCTATCCTGAAACATGTTACGTATACCAGGCTAGCCTCAAACTCACAGAGAGACCTGCCTGCCTCTACCTCTTAGATGCTGGGACTAAAGGTGTATACTACCTCATCCAGAAAATACAACTCTTAAAAAGACAACTAACATGTTAAAAAGGACACGAAGACCTAGGAGCCCCGACGGAGGGGACGACAGGTGAGTGAATTACGGGAAAACAACCGGTCCTATACATTCCAGGAGGGCTGCACAGCAGGGGAATGCCTCAATTAAGCTTGGTATAAAAACTACAACCGAAGCCGGATGGTGGTGGCGCACGCCTTTAATCCCAGCACTTGGGAGGCAGAGGCAGGCGTTTTTTCTGAGTTCAAGGTCAGCCTGGTCTACAGAGTGAGTTCCAGGACAGCCAGTGCTATACAGAGAAACCCTGTCTCTCAAAAAACAAACAAAAACAACAACAACAACAAAAAACCTACAACTGAAACAACAGTATGACTAGGTCTGGGGATATAAGTCAGCAATACAGAGCTTGCCTAGAATGTACAGTCCTGGGTTCAATCTCCCTGCGTGTCCCAAAAAATAATTAACACTAAGGACGACCATATCCAAGCATTTGCTTTGTGCCACATAGTACCGACAACCTTTAACGGTTTGTTTTAACTACTCACTACCTGGAATTTCAAAAAGAGACAAGCGCGGCCGCTTGTACATAAGCCCATTCAGACATACAACAGAGGCTCCACAGTTCCCTGCCTAATGGAGTGGTTCGCCACGAGGGCACAGCCCAGGGTTAGTAACAGCAGCCCAAAGCAAGGAGCAAGGCTGAAGCGAGCTGAAGACTTAGGCCAAGTTACAGGGGCAAGCCCACAGGCTGCTCCAGGCCATCTCTCCCGCAGTTTTTGTAAAGCCGGAAGGGGAGGGCACTGGAGTTACACTCATGAACAGCATTTGAATTCCCATAGCCTGAATCCAATATTTGCACAGGTCTCACTGGTCTTGGTGACATCGTTGGTAAAACTACAAACAGAAGGTTCTTCTTGTAACTCCCCGAAGATTTAAATGAGCTCATGCATATTTATTTAAATATATACAAAACAGAACGGTGCCTAACAGCTCAACAGTTCAGTACAGTGGCTGCGATTATGGGACACCTACCTCCTCCTCCTTCTTCTCCTCCTCCCAGGCATCAATGCTAAGGCCGGGTTGACTAGACAATCCTGGGATGAAACCCAGGGGCCAGTCAAGAGGGACCACCAAGGAGGCGGGCGGGCATCACCCACTCTTGGAGGTCTCGCTGAGTGGCCATTTTACTTGTCTGAAAAACACAGGACGCTGTGCGGGGGCAGAGGAAAGGAGGAATTGTCCTGTCCGCAATCTCAAGATCCCACCTACCGCTGTGGTCCTGGGCGGAAGGCACAGCCCACCTCCAGAGGCATGGGGAGGGCGGCGGAGAGGGTGGGGACAGGCTGGTGGAGGTCCTTGGGGAGTGTGGGGGCACGGGGTACCTGGAGTCGAACTTCTGGCCGTCGAGGAAAGTCCCCACGTAGTGGTAGCGCACGAAGTCGCCGCTGCGCACCGTGCGCGGACACTCATCAGGCACGAAGCTCCGCTGGATCTGAAGTTCCGAGCTCACAGCCAGGCCCAACACCGGGGCCGCCTGCCCGGTCACCCAGAGCAGCAGCAGGAGCAGCGACCGGCGCCGCCAGTCCCGAGCCCCGAATGCCATCGCACGGCCTGGACAAGGGAAGCGAGAGGCAAAGCTGGGCGCGCCGCGGCGATGCAAACGTGGAAAGGTCTCCCGGCTAGCCCCGGGCCGCAGCGCCCGCCCCCCGCCGCCCGCGCCCGCCCCCTGCCGGGCCGAGGGGAGGAGCCGCGCCCAGCCCGAGGGGCGTCGACCCGCGGGACACCGAAGCTTGGGAATTCCTCTGCCCTCCCCGCCTCCAGAAGCCTGGAGAAGATCGCTCCGACTGCCAGGCCCCTCGCCTGAGCACTACGGGTCCCCAGAGACGATATGGAGACTCCTACGTGGCAGCGGATCCAGTTTCCCCTTGCTGCTATGGGAAAGGAAGGAAACTTAAGAGTCTTTTTAAAAACTTAGTTACTGGGGGGTGTACATAATAAACAGGCTGGAACCATCCCTCAGGATGTTTTTGAGTTGCTGTGAATTCATGTGGTTAATGAATGTAAGTTCCTGAACATGTGACAGTTTTTGGCCAGGGCTCCAGATCCCACAAGCTACCACTAGTTAAATGCATCTTCAATTTATTAAAACTTTGGAATATTAAAAGTAAATCAACAGAGCTTTCTCAATTTGTTTTGGAAAGCTACCAAATAATCCAGATACCAAAACCTGGTAAAGACACCAACAAACAAGAAAAATAAGCAATTGGCACCAAGCAGGCTTATTTAAAAAAAAAAAGAAAGAAAGAAAGAAAGAAAAGAAAGCAAAGGTGCTAAATAAAACGTAAGCAAATGGAATACATTAGCTACGTAATGTAGCTACGTAATGTATTCCATTTGCTTACGTGAATGAGCTAACAAAGTTTCAGAGACATCTGCAAAGAGAAAACAAGGTACTTAAAAATTCAGTATAAAAATAGTATAGAGCTTATTATTAGAATCCAGCAATCTAATAAGAAACTATAGATGGCTCTCAAAAAATGTTAGTGATCAGCTTTCCTAGTTGGAAAAAAAATATATTAAAAAAAACCTTGGAGCGTCCTAAGTTACAGAACAAAGGATAAAGGAAAAAAGAAATCCATACTAACTTAGCTTCAAGTTAAATCAACAAAGAAAAAGAAGAGAAAAGAAAAGGCGCTCCACATTGCTTCCCAGGACCCTGAATTCAGATCAAGACCACAATCTACTTCTAGAACCAAGCAACCTGAGAATCAATCAAACCCTTCTTTACTCTCAGCTTTTAACTGCTGGGCTCACCTCTCCAGGGCTCCCTAACTGCTGGGCTCACCTCTCCAGGGCTCCCTAACTGCTGGGCTCACCTCTCCAGGGCTCCCTAACTGCTGGGCCACCTCTCCAGGGCTCCCTAACTGCTGGGCTCACCTCTCCAGGGCTCCCTAACTGCTGGGCCCCCTCTCAAGGGCTCCCTAACCACTGGGCCACCTCTCCAGGGCTCCCTAACTGCTGGGCCCCCTCTCAAGGGCTCCCTAACCACTGGGCCACCTCTCCAGGGCTCCCTAACTGCTGGGCCACCTCTCAAGGGCTCCCTAACCGCTGGGCCACCTCTACAGGGCTCCCTAACCGCTGGGCCACCTCTACAGGGCTCCCTAACTACTGGGCCACCTCTCCAGGGCTCCCTAACCGCTGGGCTCACCTCTACAGGGCTCCCCTCTCCAGGGCTTCCTAACTGCTGGGCCACCTCTCCAGGGCTCCCTAACCGCTGGGCTCACCTCTCCAGGGCTCCCTAACCGCTGGGCTCACCTCTCCAGGGCTCCCTAACCGCTGGGCTCACCTCTCCAGGGCTCCCTAACTGCTGGGCTCACCTCTCCAGGGCTCCCTAACTGCTGGGCCACCTCTCCAGGACTCCCTTTCAGCTTTTCCCCAATAGTTTCATGGCTTATATTAAGTTTTCAATCCATTTTGAGTTAACCTTTGTATACAGAAAGAGATATGGTTCTGGCTTATCCAGCATGGAAGCGTATTCAGTTCCCCAGCACCATTCACAGGAGAGAAGGCCCTTTATCCAGTGGGCATTCTTGCTGCCTTGTGAAAAAAATCAGACGGTTGTGTATACATGTGCGCACTGGGCATTGAAACTCTTGTCTTGCAAATGCTTGGTAAAGGATCCCAGGCAAAGGAAAGCCTTTTCAGAGACTCAAGCAGGTAGGGGGATCTGGGTTTAATACCCACTATCGATATGGTAGCTCACAGCTGTCTGTAACTCCAGTTCCAGGGGATCTGACGTTCTTTTCTGGCCTCTGTGGGCATTGCAGATCTGGTACAGAGATACACAGGCAGGCCAAACACAAATACACCTAAAGTAAATATAAATATTATTTTTTAAAAAGAAACCATAAAGAAACACTTCAGGACATTGGTGTAAATGATGGTTTTATAAGACTGCAAAAGCATGGCAAGCAGAAGCAAAAGACATATGGGATTATATTAAATCTAGAGATGGCATTTAAAGAAATCACGTTCAAGCAAAGGAAACAACGGGGTTTGGATCCAGGACCTTGCACACATGTAAGGCAGATTGTCGTCACGGACTGAACCATTTTCCAGGCCCTTTGAGTATTTTTAATTAGAACATTTAGCATTAATTTGGGGGGAGGACAAATGAAAATTCTTATATTTTAAAAACGAATCCCTCATGGGTTGCACAGGATACAAGTGCATCCTCCCGTCTGGAGGCTGGGACCTTCATTATTTCCTCAGCATCAGGGACAGGAGGTGGGGAAACCTTCTAGAAAGTACCAGAGACCTGGGAGGTGAGAGACTCTTAGGACTCAATGGGAGTGACCTTAGATGAAATGCCTAACAGTGAGGAGAGGAAAACTGAGTCCGCCTCCAGTAGATAAGGCATCAAGTGGAGGGATGGGGTTACCATCCACAGTCAAAAATTCTGTTACAACAGTGTTTCTGTCTAATAGAACTTCAGGGACAAAAATGGAGAAGAGACTGAGGGAAAGGCAATCTAATGACCAGCCCAACGGGGGATCTGTCTCATGGGGAGATGCCAAAGCCTGACACTATTACTGGTGCTATGCTGTGCTTCCAGACAGGAGCCTAGCATGACTGTTCTCTGAGAGCCCAACCAGCAGCTGACTGAGACAGAAGCAGATAATCACACCCCACCAATGGCCTGAAGTCAGGGACCCCTGTAGTTGAATTAGGGGAAAGATGGAAGAAGCAGAAGAGGAGGGCAACCCATAGGTAGACCAGCAGTCTCAACTAACCCAGATTCCTGGGAGCTCCCAGACACTGAGCCACCAGCCAGGCAGCAAACAAGAGCTGATCCAAGGCCCCCAACACATATACAGCAGAGGGCTGTCTGGTCTGTCCTCAGTGGGAGAAGATGCATCTAATCCTAGAGAGCCTTGAAGCCCCAGGGAGCAGGGAGGACTGGTGGTGGCAGAGCATCCTCTCAGAGACAGGGGGAGGAAGAATGGGATGAGGAACTGTGGAGGGGTGGGGACCTGGGGGAGGGGCAATGGCTGGATTGTAAATATATTTTTTTAAAGTGCCAGGTCTCTGTATCGTTATTTGGGAGCTAAAACATGCTAGAGCAGGTGCGGACACAATCAGCAGTTAGTTGAGAACAAGGGAGGGTATAGAAAGCCCCAAAAGAATTACACTTACATTAGTGGGCCGAGAGCTGCTGGAAGGACACATAGTATTTCTGATGTTTTATAGCAGAAATTCTCAAACTTTTCTACACATGATCTCTTTCACTATGGTACATAAGCACATAAAATGACCACATAAATCAAACATTTACTGATGACAAGTCATACAGAGTTCTATTTTGAAACAATAATATGCATTTTTACCATTTATTAGAAGTGAAACCAAGTTTTTTGAAATAACGAGATGGATAGACTCATTAATTTTTACACACAAAAATTACTCCCGGCTGAAAAGTTGATATTGTAGGACACAGTGAAACAACAACATTTTTCAGAATGAATTGATATTTAAGTGTTTACGTCTTCAATGCTAAGAACATTATTTTGAATGAACACATACATAGTACAATATTGTAGAAGCCTGCCTAGGGTCATTTAGGAAATTCTGTTTTAATCAAAAGCCAAAATTCTTTAATGAACTTTTTATATGAAACTCAAGTCATCAACAGCAATGCTTGTGTGTGTGTGTGTGTGTGTGTGTGTAACAGAGAGAGAGAGAGAGAGAGAGAGAGAGAGAGAGAGAGAGAGAGAGAGACTCATGGAGCCTACACTGGCCTTGAATTACTGATCCTCCTGATTCCATCCCAGTGTTGAGATTACAGACAAGCATTGCCGTGACTGCCTCAAAAGTAGTGTCTTAAAATCAAACCATTTTTAAAAATTCTGTGATTATTTAAATACATGCTTATAATGTGCTTGGATCATCCCCTCCCATCAGCCTCTCTGATCCCAATCCCCTCAGCCAAACCTCTTCTTCTCCAGTCTCCTCAGTGTGTGTGTGTGTGTGTGTGTGTGTGTGTGTGTGTGTGTACTCTACTGAAATTAATTAGGGTCTACCTCTGAGTATGAGCAACCTACCAGTGGCTCACAGCGTTGAGGAATATGACGCCCCTTCTCCAGCAACCATGAAGAACTGACTGAAGCTCCTTAGGGAAGGGTGGAGCCTCGAGAGCCCCACCCTGATCGCTGACGGAAGGTTGATGACACCAACTTTGCAGCTAACACTCCATGCTAGAAATTCAAGAGTGCAGCCATTCTGACACATACTATCCATGAAAACACTAAATTATTACATGCTGAGAAATCGTAGTAGAAAAACAGTGCAAGTTTTTATTTTCTGTAACTCAACCATTATGCTTCTATAAGAGTAAGAAGCTTCAAACAGTGAAAACACTGCAGATCGCGACAGTGGTCTCCAGTCTGTGACAGAAAGCATTTGTTTGCCATTGTGAGGAGAAGAGCACACAGAGCAGGGTCAGAACCTCAACTGCATTGACGTTGCGTGGGAAACACAGGTGTTGCCAAAAACACCTCAGCTTCTCTCTGTCTTGAATTTCCAGTTAATTTTTTGGATGTTCACATTCAGAAAACATTTACTGTTGCCAATTTTACAGGTGCCCTGTGCAGCAAGGTGCCCTTGCTGTGTCAAGTTTATGCCAACTTGACACAGGCTATAGTCTCCTGAGAGGAAGGAAACACAATTGGGAAAATGCCTTCATAAAAATCTAGTTGTAGGCAGGCCTGAAGAGCATTTTCTTAATTAGTGATCCATGGGGGAAAGGGTTGACCATTGTGGGTGGGCTATCCCCAGCCCTGACTGGTATGAGGTGAAATTTCAGGGTTGTTTTGATTTGCATTTCCCTCATGATTAATGATGTTGAACATTTCTTAAGGTGCTTCTCAGCCATTCGAAATTCTTCAGATGAAAATTCTTTATTTAGCTCTGTACCCCAAAACTGCATGGTATTGGTACAGTGACAGGCAGGTAGATCAATGGAATAGAATTGAAGACCCAGAAATGAACCCACACACCTCTGGTCACTTGATCTTTGACAAAGGAGCTAAACCCATCCAGTAGAAAAAAGATAGCCTTTTCAACAAATGGTGCTGGTTCAACTGGAGGTCAGCATGCAGAAGAATGCAAATCGATCCATTCTTATCTTCATGTGTACTAAGCTCAACTCCAAGTGGATCAAGGACATTCACATAAAACCAGACACACTGAAACTAAATAGAAAAGAAACTTGGGAAGAGCATTGAGCACACGGACACAGGGTGAAAAGTTCCTGAACAGAACACCAATAGCTTATGCTCTAAGATCAAGAATTGACAAATTGGACCGCATAAAATTACAAAGTTTCTGTAAGGCAAAGGATGTTGTCGATATGACAAAATGGCGACCAACAAATTGGGAAAAGATCTTCACCAACCCTACATCCGACAGAGGGCTAATATCCATTTTTTATTTTATTTTATTTATTTTATTTTTTTATTTTATTTATTTATTTATTTATTTATTTATTTATTTTTGGTTTTTCGAGACAGGGTTTCTCTGTGTAGCTCTGGCTGTCCTGGAGCTCACTCTGTAGACCAGGTTGCCTTCGAACTCAGAAATCCGCCTGCCTCTGCCTCCCAAGTGCTGGGATTAAAGTCATGTGCCACCACCGCCCAGCTGAGAGCTAATATCCCATAGATATAAAATTTAGTCTCTTTAGATATCTAACAACTTTTTAAATTTACAATCTCTTTAAAAGTTGAGAGTATTTCAACTGCCAGAGCACAAAGGTCTTTCCAATCACAGATAGCTCTAGGAAAACTAGGAATGTTTAGCACATTGTCTTTTCAAAGAAAAATATGTATAACCCGTTTTTCCACCAGAAGGCCAGGAATGGAAGTGGTCAATAACCTGATGACCTGTGTTATCCAGGCCATATCAAGTTTCCATAAGCAGGACCGGAAGTGATTAACAGTCTAGGTGACCTTTGCATTATCTGTGTGGCCTGGGGCTTTCCCGGGCTCCAACAACTAGGAGAAGAGGTGGATAATAGCGCAGCTGACCTCTATACTATCTGTACGACAAAGAGCACACCAGAACCTTCCCATGGCCCTTAAGATAACACATGCAGCCTATCTTTAGAATCCATCTTCGTGGAAGATGTGACATGTACTTTGAGAAGAATTTCAATGTAATTGTGCCTCCCTATACACAAAGGATTGTATTATACCAGAAAACTTTTTTCCAAATTGTACTGTACTTAACTATGCCTCCAACAAACCTCCCAGTGTTAGACTCTAGAAGTTTGAACTAGCACCAGCTAAGTAAATTGTGTTGAACTGGATTATCTTCTGGCCTCTTACAATTGTTCCTCTGCCGGCCATAACATTTGCAGATACTCCCATATTCAACAAGTCCTATAAAATCAAAAAATCATAAATAACTCAAATGCTATCATGATTTCAAGGTGTGTGTGTGTGTGTGTGTGTGTGTGTGCATGTGTGTGTGTGTATAATATATATTGGATATTTTCTGTCAACTTCACACAAATCAGAGTCATCAGAGGGAAAGAATCTCAGTTGTGGAAAGGCCTCCATGTGATCCATCAGTAAGGCATTTTCTCAATTAGTTATCAGTGGGAAACGGTCCAGCCCTTTGTGGGTGGTACCATCTCTGGACTGGTTGTTCTGGGTTCTAAAAGAAAGACTGAGCAAACCAGGCGAAGGAAACCAGTAAATATCATTGCTCCTTGGTCTCTGTACAAGCTCCTGCATCCAGGTTCCTGCTTCATTTGAGTTCCTGTCCTGACTTCCTTTGACGACGACGACGACGACGACGACGACGACGACGAAGTATGACATAAAAATCAAGCTAAATAAATTCTTCTCTCCCCAAGTTGCTTTTGGTCACGGAGTTTCATCATAGCAATAGACAAGACAGCCAAGACACAGCACAAACCAGAAATTGGTACTATATAGTGAGGTTTCATGGTGAACACCATGGTTTTTTTGTTGTTGTTGTTTTTGTTTGTTGTTTTTGTTTTTTGTTTGTTTTTTGTTTGTTTGTTTGTTTTGGTTTTTTCGAGACAGGGTTTCTCTGTGTAGTCCTGGCTGTCCTGGAACTCACTCTGTAGACCAGGCTGGCCTCGAACTCAGAAATCTGCCTGCCTCTGCCTCCCAAGTGCACCATGTTGTTTTGAGAAGGATTATAGAAGAACTTTGGACTAGAAAAGCCATTGAGTGTATAAAGTTTGATGAGTTGTTCTGTGGGAGCTTGGGTGTTTAAAGCTTCTGTGGGAGTTTGGAAGACAAGTGCCAATGATGGAGGCTTCGCTTGTGACATCCTAAAGGGAAGCACGGGAGTCACTCAGACACTCCATTGGGGTTGTTAAATATTTTGAGTTAAGAATCTGTGGTTCTGGCTAGCTGGGGCTTAATAATCAACTGTGATCAACAAGGTACCAGAACTTACAGCTTCAGAGATTTGGTACATTATCATTATGGTGGGAAGAAAGGTGGCACGTGGGCAAACATGGTGCTAGAGAAGTAGCTGGGAATTCTACATTCAGATCCACAAGCAGCAGAAAGAGACAGTTTCTCTGTGTAGCCCTGGCTATCCTAGAAATCACTCTGTAGACCAGGCTGGCCAGATCACTCTGTAGACCAGATCCACCTGGCTCTGCCTCCCAAGTACTGGGATTAAAGGTGTGAACCACTGCCTGGCAATTTCTACTTTTTAAAAACTCTCTTTAAGCTGTGCTTATTCTTATTTTATGTATATGAGTGTTTTTCTTGCTCATGTATGTGCATTATATATGTGTCTAAAGCCCACAGAGGCCAGAGGAGGCATTGCATGCCTCAGAACTAGAGTTATAAATAGTTGTGAACCAACATGGACGCAGTGCTGGGGATGAATTCAGGTTCCTTGAAAAGGTAATCAGTGCTCTTAACTGTTGAGCCATTACTCCAGCTCCAATTGCTAGTTTTATAAAAAAGAAGCATCTCCAAAATTGTTCATTTCTGCACTTTATGAAGTTTTATTTATGTATTTCTAATGTTATCTTAAAAGATGAACTACTAATAAGTATTTGTCATCTTTATATTTTAATTAAAATTTTAATTACCATCTAATTATTATATATTTTTATTTATTTATTTATTATTTAGTGTGTGGCACACACATATGACACAGAGAAGATGTGTCATGGCACATGTGTGAAAGGCAGAGGACATTTGGGGGATCTTGATTTTTCAGGAATGGCATCTCTTGTTTCAGCCACTTGACTGTGGACAGAAGCTTCTCATAGATTCTCACGTCTGCCTCCCATCCTGCATAGGAGTGTTGGATATATAGTTGTACAGCTTCTCATCTGGTTCTTTCTGTAGATTCACAGCCATCACTGGTGGTGTAAGTTTACAAGAGCACCAGTCATGTCATGTGCAGAGGACAGTATTTCACAGCACTGCACCCCATCTTCTATCACTTTGTTTCTATATTTCCTGTGCCTTGGGGATGAAGGGGCATATATTGTTCTCCTCTGAAACCTCTTGGGTTAGACCTTCACAATTCAATCTTTCTCAGCACCATTGTCTTTCATTTGGCCAATTAAGGCCCCCTTAAGCATTCAGCTGCTTTTCTAATCCAAAGCCCCAAAGTTTACATTTCTCTAAACAAAAGCATAGTCAGGCTTATGACGCAATACAACAGTCAACAGTCCCTGGCACCAATTCTATCTTAGTTAGGGTTTCTATTGCTGTGAAGACACCATAACAATAGCAACTCTTATAAGAAAAAATATTGAATTGGGGACGGCTTACATTCAGAGGTTTAGTCCATTACTGTCATGGCGGGAAGCACGGTAGCATGCAGGCAGATGCGTTTCTGGAGAGACAGCTGACAGTTCTACATCTAGATCCCCAGGGAGCAGGAAGAAGAGAGTGACAGTGGGCCTGGCTTGAGCATCTGAAACTTCAAAGCCTACCCCCAATGGCACACTTTGTCCAATGAGGCCATACCTACTCCAACGAGGCCACACCTCCTAGTAGCGCCCCTCCCTATGGGTCGATGAGAGCCATTTTTCTCAAACCATCACAGCAACTGATGCTCCTGTAGAGTTAGTGTGTCATGGAAGTCATTGATGAGGTTCACAGGCATCATTGCTGAGTAAAACCGATGGCTGCCTCCCTCCTTTGGATGTTTACATGGTGCTGCCTTTTGGTACCATGAATGCAAGTCTCAGGGAGTGGCATTCAGGCTAGGTCTAGCTCAGGGGTTTCTTGGCCCTGTCTCTGAAGTATGTAATGTCTTTAGCAAAAGGGGCTTGCCTTCCACCTAAACAGAGTATCCAAGGGCAACAGCAATCGGTTGTATATTTTGAGTCATTTTGTAGGAACTGGAAATACTAAAACCCATGAGTGTTTTTCTTCTTTCTTTCCTTCTTCCTTCCTTCCTTCCTTCCTTCCTTCCTTCCTTCCTTCCTTTCTTCCTTTCTTTTCTATTTTTTTCAAGACAGGGTTTTGGGGCTGGAAAGATGGCTCAGTGGTTAAGAGCACTGACTGTTCTTCTGGAGGTACTGAGTTCAATTCCCAGCAACCACAGGGTGGCTCGTAGCCATCTGTAATGGAATCCAATGCTCTCCTATGGTGTGTCTGAAGACAGTGTACTCATATACATAAAATAAATCTGTTTTTAAAAAAAAAAAGAGCATGAGGCAAATTCAATAAAAAAAGAGGGTCTCTTGGTATAGCTCCTACTGTCCTAGAACTTGCCTCGATCAGGCTGACCTCAAATTCACAGAGATCTGTCCACTCTGCTTCCTGGGTACTAGAATTAAAGACTTATGCCACCACTGCCAGGCAAGATTTTTTTTCTTAATTAAATAACTTGAAGTAGAACGATATGTCTTTAATCTAGATCTTTTGAGGCAGGAAGATCCATCTCTAACCTGCACCACCCCTCCTGCTGAAAGCCCATATAAAGAACACAGAAGAAGGAAGTGCTCGCTCTTTCCTGCTTGCTCTTCCCTTGCCAGCAATTCTATTTCTCCACTAACATTAGAGCCGACTTCAGGATTTCAGCGCTGGAGACCAGCTGAGGCATTCAGCACCATGGACTGAACAACTACTGGATGTTTGGACCTTCTGTTGGTAAACAGACAACATTGACCATAGCTTATAAATCATTCTAATAAACCCCTTCTATACAGAGAGAAAGATCCATTCTGTGAGTTCTGTTCCTCTAGAGAATCCTGACTAATAAAGACAAACCTGGACAACAATTCAAAAAGGGGCTTCTCATGTCTAGTGTTTGGATTTTACTTAGGTGTCTATGGTTCTTGGAGGGAGCACTATCAGCCCAGATAAGAAACGTTCATTACAACTATATATGTATATTTACTCACTGAATCACATGCACTGTAATTTTTTAAGGTAAGTAGCTAATGGTACAATTCCTTGTGCCTTTTTCAGACATCTTGATTATTGTTTTGCCTACCTCTCATTTTTCCCTATATTTCTCTCTCTCCCCCTTCCCTAAGGAGACCCACTTTCCCCTGTCAGATCACTTGCATCTTACCATCTCTCTTTACCCTCTTCCCAGCATCTTCTGTATCCACCTCCCTCCCACGCCCTAGGAAGCTTTCCTGATCATGTCATTTGTACCCTGCCGCTTCCCTCTCTATTGCTCCTCCTACCCCACCCCCAATCAAGGCAACCATCTCATTTGTCTTTCCTAATTTCAATAGTTAAGTACAGGCTATGTACTCGCATTTGAAGATTTGGAGTTAGGAGCCTCTAATAAGGGGGGGGGGACATCCTTGCCAAGTTTTGACCTTTGGCCTTTCCTAGACTCTCCCAAGCCTTAGCCATGTCCCGTGAGTCCCTTCATCCATTCAAAAGCAACACGGGACACACATATTACCAAGTTTGACTACTATCATGAGACACAGCCTTGGCCAGCTCTGGACCACAGTTTCAGTGCTTTGACCCTGAGGAAATACTCCCAGAAGGCTTCCTATCAATACTGCCAGTCTCTTCTTAATCACTACTATTTCTCTACATGCTCCATGAATGGGCCCCGTTCAAGAACTGTATTCTTTACACTGTTGAGTTTTGATTTGCTTTAATTTGATTGTGACTGTGCATTGGTTCTTCTTGGAGTAATAAAGGATTTAAATATTTTTAATTTTATAAGAGCTAACAATTGAGGGACATTTCTACCCACGTTCCAGGTTCCCAACAACAACCTGGAGCCTTGTTTATGGACAATGCATAGGCCTTAGACTTGTTCCCCGACTAGCTTGTAACTCCATTATCCTGTTTATTGCATATCTGCTACATGGCTGTTTACCTCTCCACAGCTTCATACATCCAGCTTCCTCAGAGTTCAGGTGGTGAATCTCCTGCCTCTGACTATTTCCCAGAATTCCAATCTCTCTGCTGGAACTTCCTGCCTCTTGCTAATAGGCCATCAGCTTTTTATTGGCAGAAGATGCTTCCACACAGTGGACAAGATATCATCCCTACAACCCCAACTAAACAGCATTAAATTCCCAGAAAAGCAAGGGAAACCAGCTTGCTAATCACAGCTGATTCTCCAGTCCCAACTGATCATAAGCACAGATCTTACTACACAAATAGTAAACAAATAGCCCAGACAGTCTTTGCTTCCCTTCTGAAACTTCCTTCTGAAAGGCCTCCATTGTCCACATCCTTCTTAGCAAGTTCACGTAACAGCTCATTAAGCTTTTCTAGCTTAAGGGTCCAAGCACTTTCAGAGTCCTCCCAAAATAATGTGGTCATGTCTGTCATAGCAGCACCTCCACAAACAAATACCAGCTTTTGTCTCAGCTTCTTTACATTGCTGTAACACAGCATGACCAAAAGCAGCTGGGGAGCAGGAGTGGCGTGGGTGAGGTGGTCTTCATTTAGCTTGGACGGTACAGTTGATCACCAAAGAAGCCAAGGCAAGAACCCAGGGCAGAAACTTCGAGCTGGGAACTGGAGCAAAGACTATAGAGGAATGCTGCTCACTGGCTTGTTCCCTTGGATCACTGGATCTGATTTGTTAAGAGCATTCAGGACTGCCTGTCCGGGGGTCCTACCCAATAGACTTAACTCTCTTACAGCAACTGTCAATCAAGAAAATGCCTACAGGCCAATGTAATGGAGTTATTTTCCCAAATAAGGTTTCTCTTCCCAGTGACTCCAGCTTGTGTCAAGTTGATGGAAAGAAAGAAAGAGAGAGAGAGAGAGAGAGAGAGAGAGAGAAGGAAGGAAGGAAGGAAGGAAGGAAGGAAAGAAGGAGGAAAGAAAAAGAAAGAAAGAAAGAAAGAAAGAAAGGAAGGAAGGAAGGAAGGAAGGAAGGAAGGAAGGAAGAAAGGAAGAAAGAAAGTTAGTACCAAGGTACTTTCATTTTGTATCTTCTTTTATTTCAAACAATTTGGAGGCTCATCCAGGAAGTCCAACTTCAAGAGTATTTGGATTTCGGGTCCCCCCTGCCCCCACACACACCCCCGTGGTGGTTCAAATGAAAATGGCCCCCAGAGGCCCAGAAAGTAGCACTATTAGGAGGTGTAGTCCTGTGGGAGTAAATTATGGCCTTGTTGGAGGAAATATATTAATTGAAGTGGGCTTTGAGATTTCAGCAGCTCAAGCCAGGTCCCATGGGTCTCTGTCCCTTCCTGCTACCTGTGGTTCCAAATGTAAAACTCTTGGTCCCTCTCCAGCACTATGTCTGCCTGTCTGCCTGCCAACATGCTTCCCACCGTAATGACAATGGGCTAAACCTCTGAATCTGTAAGCCAACCACAGTTAAATGTTTTCCTTCATAATGGTTGTCTTTGTCACGGTGTCTCTTCATGACAATAAAACCCTAACTAAGAAAATCCTCTAGTGGATACATGTTCCACAGCCCCATTACACTAGCTCTCAGGGCCTTGAAAAAATAACACTCTTTTGAATTACCAATCCCAGGTTGGTGACTCACATGGTGGGTCTACTTCCCTGGAGAAAGTGTTTACTGCCTTTGTTTCTGCAGTATGTGAATACACCTCTTCATCGTATTCTGGACTATTCTGTTGATTAATGGTAGAATTGCTCTGGGCTTACTTTTCCTTGTATTGTTTCTCTTCCCAGTCTTCATCAAACAGATCAGGCCTTCCACTTGGCCCTAAGAGCCATAGGAAAGGTTCTAGACAACATAACCACAGAGGTCATCAACGCCTTCATGGTCCTTTGTAGAAATTGCTCATTGAGAGACTTGGAATTAGGAAGAGAAACATGTACCAAAGGGTCCAATTAGCCAAGGTGAACTTGAGGACATTAAGGATAAAGAGTTAAAGTGGTCTCAAGAAGAAAATGCATGAATAGAAACAAAAGGAGTATATATAGATACCAAACCCAGACACTATTGTGGATGGTAACAAGTGCTAGCTGACAGGAGCCTGATACAGCTGTGTCCAGAGAGGCCCTGCCAGTGCCTGACGAATACAGAGGGGGATGCTCTCAGCCAACCATTGAACTGAGCACAGGGTCCTCAACGGAGGAGCTACAGAAAGGACCCAAGGTGCTGAAGTGGTTTACAGTCTCATAGCAGGAACAATAATATGAACCAACCAGTACCCCTAGAGCTCCCAGGGACTTAACCACCAACCAAAGAGTACACTTGGAGAGACCTATGGCTCCACCCACGTGGGTAGCAGAGGATGGCCTGGTTGGACATCAATGAGAGGAAAGACCCTTTGACCCATGAAGGCTCATTGCCCCAGCATAGGGAAATGCCAGGTCAGGGAAACAGAAGTGGGTGGATTACTGAGCAGGGGGAGGGAGAGGGGATAGGGGGTTTTCAGGGGAGGAATGAGGAAAGGGGATAGCATCTGAAATGTAAATAAAGAAAATATCTTAAGAAAGAAAGAAAGAAAGAAAGAAAGAAAGAAAGAAAGAAAGAGAAAGAAAGAAAGGGAGGAAGGAAGGAAGGAAGGAAGGAAGGAAGGAAGGAAGGAAGGAAGGAAGAAAGAAAATTCCACTTCCAAAAAAAAAAAAAAGGAAACATAAGGAGTAATCTATAAAAAACAAGCAAATAATAGATGGGTTTATCTTATAGGAGACAGTCCTGCATGTAATCTAGAAATAATTAGTACTAGAAGGAAACTACATGAGGCAATGGAATTGCTAGGATGAGGAAACAAAGATTAGAGAATTAAAAGATGATGTACAAGCATATGAAAAGTTAATATCTTGTTCTCCTAGCTACTTGAAGGACTGAAGCTGATATTGGACAGAGCTAGCTGCTTTACTTGCATAAATTTTAAAACTTTGTAAGAAATCATTTTAACCTTAACAATCTGTCACCTTTCCATCCTTACATGAAAATAGCTACTAAAGACGGCTGTCTGCTGTACCAGGAAACTGCAGGAGCTGTGCCCAGCTACCCATGAAAAATAGACTGGAGCATGTGTCTTTATTGTATGCAGGGGAATCCTCTGGGTATATGCCCAGGAGTGGTATGACAGGGTCCTCTGGAAGTGTCATGCCCAATTTTCTGAGGAACCACCAGACTGATTTCCAGAGCGGTTGTACCATCTTGCAGTCCCACCAACAGTGTAGAGTGTTCCTCTTTCTCCACATCCTCGCCAGCACTTGTTGTCTCTTGAGTTTTTAATCTTAGCCATTCTGACTGGTGTGTGGCTGGGTGTCTCAGATGGTCTTCAGTGCTGGAATCCCAAAGAAGTAGGCTCTAATGCCAGTGAAGGAATGGACTTGCTAGCAAGGGTACAGCAAGCAGGAAAAGAACAAAAGCTTCTATTTTCATGTATTTATATAGGTTTCTAGCAGAAGGTGTGGCCCAGATTAAAGCCCATCTCAAGATCCAGAGTAAAGGTGTGTCTTTTTCAAGCCCAAAGGTCTGGATTTAAATTAAGAAAATAGTTCCTCAAAAGTGTGCCCTCCATTTTCATATATCTGTTAATTCCAGATATAGTCAGGTTGACAACCAACGACAGCTAACACACACTTCCTCCAACAAGACCACACCTCTAACCCTTCCCAAACAAGTCTACCAACTGAGGAATAAGTATTCAAATATATGAGCCTATTTGGGCTATTCTTATTCTAACTACCACATTGGAAAGTGGTCTCCATGGGCTCCTGGTCATACTACAATTCATATTTAGTACAACTTCAAAAATCCCCATGGTCTTTCCATCTAAACATTGTTTAAAAATCTAAATTTGAAAATCTCCTCTCAGTCTCAGACAAATCTTTTAATTGTAATTCTCTGTAAAATCAAAAACCAAATTATATTCTTCCAACATACAATGGCAACATACAATTGTCACCATTTGTGACAAGCATAATAAAAGATGCCTTTTAGATATAGAGGAGTAGTAAACTCAGGAACCCCCATACACCCAAGGCTGCACCTGATAACAAGAACCCAGCAGTATCACTTACTCAAGATAACCAGCCTCGTGAAGATGTAAGCAGAGAACTCACAAGGCCCACTTGACAGTGTATAAGAAGAGACCAAGAGTGATACATTGCTCTGCACCTCTTCAAAACAGCTGGAGACATCAGAGATGCCACCTTGATCTGCTAGAGAGTATGCCCTGGGATCCTGACCGCTCTATCCATAGTCTACCATTAGATACTGGACCCAGTCCTCACCTAAGGTCCATCATACAGGTAAGCAACCTTGGGGAGATAAGAATAGGACCATAGTTAGGAACTTACAGTGTGAACCTTGTGTGATGGCCCTCAGGATAATCAAACATAACTTTTGTTATACCAACTATGTGCACCTACCATTCCAGAAAAGATGAATAGTAAGGAAATACTGAACCAAAGCAAGACCAAAACCCAGCAAGGCAAACTCCAAATCCTGTCGCTCCATGTCTTATGGCAAAGGGTGAGATGGCCTCTACTTTGCAGCTTTGGTATCTACAACTCACTTTTCTTCCTGGGGCTGGTTCCACTCCCTGTGTGCAGCTCTCCTTGGCAGATATCCCATGGCTTTGACACCTCTAACATCTTGGCATCTCCACAGCAACCCAGGCTTCATTTTCACAATCTCACACAATGGTCTCTCAAGGTTTTCACGCAGGGACTTTCCTGCCAACATGCCTGGCCCCAGCGGTTCTTCTTAATTATGGAAGGAGATTCTACAACCCCTTAAATTATGTATCCTTCATGACTCTAAAACCAGAGCCACTTGGCAGAACAACACTGCCAAGTGTGGCTGCCTGCTTGATACGTAGCTGGGCCTCACTGAATCACCCTTGTGACCCTTTTTGTTTACTGTCGCTTTCGAGGAACAAAAGATTCCTTAGGCTTTTGCTTTTCTTAAGTTAGAAGCTTAGCTGGGTAAAGTCATGCTCTTTTTATCCTAATGCAGGTTTTGCCTGATCTTCTCTCTTTTAGTGCAAACCATGACTCCAACATTTTATTCTCTGATACTCCTTGTCTCTTTACACTGTACATTTTATATTAATTTTATCCTGCTTGCTCGTTTTCATTCGAGACATGCACAATAGTGATTTCTAATAAGCATGTGACAGAGTCAGTATTAGGCTGTCTTGTAATCTTTTCCACCAAAGAATTAGGATTCATTTAGCTGCAAGCACCTTCTTAGAAAAAAGGGCAAAAAGCAGCCACATTTTTCAACAAAATTAAAGAGGTTATGAGATCTTCTTCCACAGTTAAAAAAGAGTTGCTGAGGCCAGGCACATGAGAGGGGAGTCACTGCATGGGGGTCTGGAGAAACCACTAAATGGAGCTCTGAAAACAATGACTGGGTTGCAGTGGCGACCTCAAGATGTAAGAGGTTCCAGCGTCATCTCCAGCCCAGTTGCTAATACTGTTTCTCTCTGACCCTGCTTGCAGTGGGACCCGCAGTCTACATAGTTCTCAGCTCATTTGTCATCCAGGTTCCACCTAGGATGGCCCATTAACGCCTGTTCACAGTGTTCACATGCTTTCCTAGTCTGAAGTCCCAAAGCCTTCCACATTCCTTAAAACACAGCAGCAGACCAACTTCTGTCTTAGTTGCTTTTCTATTGCTGTGATAAAATACTATGACCAAGCCAACTTATAAAAAAAAGTTTAATTTGGCTTATGGTTTTAAAGAGTTAGAGTCCATGATGGCAGGGCAAAGGTATGGTGACCTTTGAAACCTCAAAGCCCACCATAGTGGCACCTCCTCCAACAAGGCCACACGTCCTAATTCTTTCCTAACAGTACCACTAACTGGGAACTGGATGAAAATGGGCACAGTAAAGAGACAAAAATACCTTCTCTGTGGGTCAAAAGGGAAAAGTTTATCCCAAACTACAAAGATTGTCTCCTGGGAAAGCAAGGAGAAGCTGAAAGGGAAAAGATTTTCAGGCATGAATGGGACCAGGAAAAACTGGGCTTCTGAGCTTGTTTGAAGTGTGTGATTCCAGACTGATTGAGTCTAGAGTGTAAGCATTGACCTTGACAAGTTAGTGGGCACCACAGCCATAGTTTAATGAAAGGACCACAAGCTTCTCCTGCCAGAGATAAGGAGAATTACTCATTTTTTAACAAGCAATAACTTTCTTCAAGCCCCTGAAGGAATGGAAGCTTTGGTCTACAGGCCACCCGCCTTGGGAAAAAGACTTTCTTGGGGGACCAGAGACCAAGTATTCAAACATATATGCCTATGTAGCTGGTGTGGTGGTGGTAGGGGGTTGGGGGAAGGGGAGTTGTTCTCATTCAGACCACCACAGAATACTATAATATTCCCAAGTTTAATTGTCATATACTAACAGTGTAATGATCTACATCTTGAAAGCACTGAAATAAACCCATCCCATAACCTCAAACTCAAGGATGTTGGGCTCAAGCCTCATTGTCACACTCCTCTCCAGCCTCTCCATCAAGAGCAGCCCTGTGATTTTAAACAGGCTTGTCTGACCTATGGTTCATGGGTACGTGTGGCCAAAATAGGAGGAGGCTCAACACAAAATCACAGACTCACTTAAAATATCTGGAGGGTGGTTTTTGCTATTGTAGTGAGTTGGCCTAATGCTGCTTGTATTCTAATGCTAATCTGGGAGCCGCAAGACTGGTGCCCCAGAGACAAGAGAGTCCACACGTGACAGGGACAATGAGTGACCCTGGCCCCAGTTAATTGTGATTGGTGAATAAAGATTCCAACAGCCAATAATAGGTGGGCAGAAGAGACATAGGTGGGGTTGAGATTTTGTGGGCTTAGAGAGAGGGGACCATGAGGAAGGAGAAGGAGGAAGCAGCGGCCATGGAAGAAGAAAGTGCAGGAGAGAGAAGGGAGCCACCATAGGCTAAGGGCCGAGAGAACATGTGGGCCGGCCCATTGGAGCTGAGAGCGGCCCAGACGGAACATCGTAAATAGTCAGTGATAATCTGGGGTATTGATAGGAACGTGGATTCTAACTGCATAGAGGGTAGGCAGCGGCCCAGCTATTGTGCTGCCTAGGGCATAATAAAATACGAAGGCTGTGTGTCCTTCATTCGGGAGCATAAACTGGTCAAAGGCGGGGAAGAAGCCCCAGGCCGGAATCTATAATTATTTTCTGCTACATTTGTAATTCAATTGTGTGGTACTCAAGCATGAACTTTGTAGATGTTATTTCACAATGTCAAAAGGTTGGGCATGCCTGAAAGGGAGACCACCCTAGAGACCAGCGTGATCTTCCAACACCATCATCTTAAGCCTGTGAAAGATAAACTTCCCCGCCACAGCCCTCCCCTGCCGCAACCCTCCCCCTGTTACAACCCTCCCCCGCCACAGCCCTCCCCCTGCTACAACACTCCCCTGCCTCAACCCCCCCTGCTACAACCCTCCCCCTGCTACAACCCTCCCCTGCCTCAGCCCCCCCCCCGCTACAACACTCAGCCTGCTACAACCCTCCCCTGCCACAGCCCTCCCCCTGCCTCAGCCCTCCCCTGCCTCAGCCCTCCCCTGCCTCAGCCCTCCCCTGACACAGCCCTCCCCTGCCTCAGCCCTCCCCCTGCCACACCCTCCCCCACCTACAGCCCTCCACCTGCCACAGTCCTCCCCCTGCTGCAGCCCTCCCCTGCCTCAGCCCCCCCACAACACTTAGCCTGCTACAACCCTCCTCTGCCACAGCCCTCCCCTACCACATCCCTTCCCCTGCTACAACCCTCCTCTGCCACAGCCCTCCCCCTGCTACAACCCTCCCCTGCCACAGCCCTTCCCCTGCCGCAGCCCTCCCCTACCACAGCCCTTCCCCCTGCCACACCCTCCCCCACCACAGCCCTCCACCTGCCACAGCCCTCCACCTGCCTCAGCCCTCCCCTGACACAGCCCTCCCCTGCCACAGCCCTCCCCTGCCACACCCTCCCCCACCACAGTCCTCCCCTGTCACTGCCCTCCCCAGTCACAGCCCTCCCCTGCCTCAGCCCTCCCCCTGCCACAGCCCTCCCCTGCCTCAGCCCTCCCCTGCCAGAGTCCTCCCCCTGCCTCAGCCCTCCCCTGCCTCAGCCCTCCCCCTGCCTCAGCCCTCCCCTGTCACAGCCCTCCCCTGCCACAGCCCTCCCCCCCCTGCCACAGCCCTCCCCTGCCTCAGCCCTCCCCTGTCACAGCCCTCCCCCTGCCACAGCCCTCCCCCTGCCACAGCCCTCCCCCTGCCACAGCCCTCCCCTGCCAGAGTCCTCCCCCTGTCACAGCCCTCCCCTGCCACAGCCCTCCCCTGCCACAGCCCTCCCCCTGCCACAGCCCTCCCCTGCCTCAGCCCTCCCCTGTCACAGCCCTCCCCCTGCCACAGCCCTCCCCCTGCCACAGCCCTCCCCAAGCCTCAGCCCTCCCCTGTCACAGCCCTCCCCCTGCCACAGCCCTCCCCCTGCCACAGCCCTCCCCCTGCTACAACCCTCCACCTGCCACAGCCCTCCCCTGACACAGCCCTCCCCTGCCTCAGCCCTCCCCTTGCTACAACCCTCCCCCTGCCACAGCACACCCCGTGCCACAGTCCACCCCAGGACACATCCCTCCCTTGCCCCCACAGGAGTGTTGCTCCTGTGCTAGCTGCAGCTTCCTCTGTCATTACGAAGCCAGGGGCTGACTGGCCTCAGCCTGTGGCCCTGGCACTGTCCTGCTGAGTGGGTCAGGTCCTGCCACTCGCTTCAATACCACCACCATCACCCTTGCTGAGGAATGGCAGCCTGGGGCAGCGCCACTTCTCCCTCCTGGACGGTTTTTCATCAGTGTGTCCGACTTCCAGAGAACATAGCATGGCCTCCTCAGCTTGACTGTGTGCAGGTGAGCAGGTTACCATAGATCTTCTCAACTCAGAGCCTCCATTTCTTGAACCTGAAGCTGATGACTCTTGGGGAGAATGTAAGAGATAAAGAGAACGAAGGCACACACATGTGGGGCAGAGGAGGTGTGAGGAGTAAGATTCACAGAGCAGTTATCCTCAAAGCGTGCATAATGCTGAAGGTAAAACAGCGCGGTGGGGACTCGTGACTATGCGGCTGTGGTTAGGAAAGGTGGTGCTGAAGACGGCTACAGAAACTGGGCAGAGGAGCAGGCAGTTTGAAAGGAAGAGAAAGGGGTCAAAACCATTGTTCCCTCGCATAGCATAAAAAGACATAGGATAAGAGTTAATGGCAGTCGTGTGTGTGTGTGTGTGTGTGTGTGTGTGTATACTAGTGCAAGTCACATATGTCTTGCTTCTGTCTTATGGAAAAAATTGTATAAATTCTTTTTTTTTTTTTAAATCCAGTGTCTTTTTTTTTTTTAAAGATTTATTTATTTATTATGTCTAAGTACACCATGGCTATCTTCAGACACACCAGAAGAGGGCATCGGATCTCATTACGGATGGTTGTGAGCCACCATGTGGTTGCTGGGATTTGAACTCAGGACCTTCAGAAGAGCAGTCAGTGCTCTTAACCGCTGAGCCATCTTACCAGCCCAGTTGTATAAATTCTTAATGTTATTCATACAAGGAAATGGAGACTGAAATTTTTCTGTGCCACCACATTAAGGTTTTGAAAACAAAGAAAAAAAAAAAAAACAAGTTTTGGAAATGAAATTGCTCATTTTCGGAGTAATTAGTTGCTGTGGAAATCTATCAGTGACGGTTGCTACTTTCAAGTGTGAGGACACGCTAATCTTAAAGAAATGTTTAGATTTAATAATCTCATTTGAGGTGCTTTTATTTTATTTTATTTTTTCTGGACTCAGGGAAAGACACGTGACCCCAGGCTACCAAACGTCCATTTCCGTCAGCAGCCCTTACGGCCGACTGTCGCCGTCTTAGGCCACAGCTCGGCATCTGGCAGCCATGACATTGTCGACCTTGGCCTTATTCCTGCTGTGTGTAGATCAGGGAGGCACGCAGTGCACTGGCAGCCGCAGACCCAGGACATGTTCCTGGGATTGGCTTGTCCGTAGTGATTTTGCCCACCTCTGATTATTGTTTTCTTTTTTTATAAAGTTGTAGAGTTTTTTTTTATTAGATATATTCTCTATTTACACTTCAAATACTGTCCCCTTTCCTGGTTTCCAAAAAATCCCATAACCCATCTCCCCTTCCCCTGTTCCCCAATCGACCCTCTCCCGCTTCTCTGTCCTGGTATTCCCCTACACTGCTGCATAGAGCCTTTCCAGGACCAAGGGCCTCTCCTCCCTTTGATGTCCAACAAGGCCATCCTCTGCTGCCTATGCATCTGTAGCCATGGGTAACTCCAGGTGTACTATCTGGTTGATGGTTTTGTCCCTGGGAGCTGTGGGAGTACTGGGTGGCTCATATCGTTGTTCCTCCTGTGGCGCTGCAAACCCCTTCAGCTCCTTTGGTCCTTTCTGTAGCTCCTCCATTGGGGACCCTGTGCTCAGTTCAATGGCAGGCTGAGAGCATCCCCCTCTGTATTTGTCAGACATTGGCAGGGCCTCTCTAGACACAGTTATATCCTGCTCCAGTCAGCAAGCACTTGAGGCATCCACAATAGTGTCTGGATTTGTAACTGTATGTGGATCCCTAGGTGGGGCAGTCTCTGGATGGTCTTTCCCTCAGACTCTGCTTCACACTTTGTCTCTGTATCTCCTTCTGTGGGTATTTTGTTTCCCCTTCTAAGAAGGGCCAGGGTATCCATACTTTGGCCTTCCTTCTTCTTGAGCATCATTTGATATGTGAATTGTGTCTTGGGTATTCCAAGTTTCTGGGCTAATATCCACTTATCAGTGAGTGCATATCATGTGTGTTCTTTTGTTAGTGGGTTACCTCACTCAGGATGATATTTTCCATTTCCACCCATTTGCCTAAGAATTTCATGAATTCATTGGGGTTTTTTTTGTTGTTGTTTTGTTTTGTTTGTTTTTTGTTTGTTTTTGTTTTTTTCCGAGACAGGGTTTCTCTGTGTAGTCCTGGCTGTCCTGGAACTCACTCTGTAGACCAGGCTGGCCTCAAACTCAGAAATCCGCCTGCCTCTGCCTCCCAAGTGCTGGGATTACAGGCGTGTGCCACCACGCCTGGCGAATTCATTGTTTTTAATAACTGAGTTGGTTGTAGCAGCCACAATGTATGTATCCTTTCCTCTGTTGAGGGACATCTGGGTTCTTTCCAGCTTCTGGCTATTATAAATAGGGCTGCTATGAACATAGTGGAGCATGTGTCCTTATTACATGCTGGAGAATCCTCTGGGTATATGCCCAGGTGTGGTATAACAGGGTCCTCTGGTAGTATTATGTCCAATTTTCTGAGGAACTGCCAAACTGATTTCCAGAGTGGTTGTACCAGCTTGCAATCCCACCATCAGTGAAGTAGTGTTCCTCTTTCTCCACATCCTCACCAATACCTGCTGTCTCCTGAGTTTTTGATCTTAGCCATTCTGACTGGTATGAGGTGGAATCTCAGGGTTGCTTTTATTTGCATTTCCCTGATGACTAAAGATGTTGAACATTTCTTTAGGTGCTTCTCAGCCATTCGATATTCCTTAGTTGAAAATTCTTTGTTTAGCTCTGTACCCCATTTTTAATAGGGTTATTTGGCTCTCTGGGGTCTAACTTCTTGAGTTTTTGTGTATATATTTTTTATTAGCCTTCTGTGGGATATAGGGTTGGTGAAGATCTTTTCCCAATTTGTTGGTTGCCATTTTGTCATATTGACAGTATCTTTTGCCTTACAGAAACTTTGTAATTTTATGAGGTCCCATTTGTCAATTCTTAACCTTAGAGCATAAACTGTTGGTGTTCTGTTCAGGAAATTTTCCCCTGTGCCCATGTGCTCAAGGCTCTTCTCCAGTTTCTTTTCTATTAGTTTCAGTGTGTCTGGTTTTATGTGGAGGTCCTTGATCCACTTGGACTTGTAGCTCTGATCATTGTAAAGGCAGACCATCCCTCCCATTTACTCCTCAGACTCATCCTGAATAGTATGCTGGTTTCAGACCGGGGACCTACATGGGATGGGATCTCCCCCTAGTGTTGAAACATTGGAAACACATCACTGCGAACATCAGAATGGAGGCATCATCTAATGCTGACCGCTCACAAGAAGTTAGTAACCTGTTTATAATTTCTGGGAAGACAAGCACAATGCAAGATTGGAAAGATTTGAACAAACACCTAATCCCTCGATGCATGGATGATAGAACAAACGAGTAAACATCCAGAACTTACTAATGGCCAAAATAAAGAGCCAGAAAATGGCCAGATAGCAATTAATATTGGAGAGCTCCCAGGCAGAAAATTTTAAACAGCTGTTTAAAATCCTTGAAGCTCAGCCTAGTGAATTCTGTCTATGGCTCTCTCTACTTTAGGGCTGGGCACTCAGTGTCTTATCCTCAACACTGTGACCAGTTGTGCAGTCTTTCCATTGGCTGATGTCCACTGCAAAAAGCTTCTCTGACCAGGAAACAGCAACTTAGGACTGTCCACGGGTATAAATGCAAATACGTAGAAAGCACGTTGCCAGCCCGACCATTTCGCAACAGGCCAATAGTGGATTCTACCCTATGAGCCTGTGGAGACCATTCTTACTCAAACCATCACATAATCGTACTACCCAGTGGGTTTTCATAGGGCATTTGTATACACTCTTAATTTTGGCTGACCTACCCACTACACTTTCCTCCCTTCCATCCCCCACCTCTATCCCTGCTTATTCCCCTAATCCCCAGTATCCCCTCCTCTTCTTTTATTTCACATGTTTTCTACTATCTTTTAAACTGATTTTTCAATTGGATTGTGAGATAGTAGGCTTCTGTATGGCTTTTCATTCACCCTTCCTTTGGCTTAGCCCTTCCCTCCACCCCATTGGTCCCTCCTTCCTGCTTAATTCCTTCCAACCCCAATATTTCACCTCTACTTCTATCTTACTGTCAATGTTCAATATGCACTCCCTTAGCATGTACCCAAAAACACCTCTCTAGTTTCCTGTATTCCATTGTGATACAAGTTAAACACGCAAAAGATTTGAAGCTAGGATCCACATATGTGCTGGTCAGTTTTTGCTAACTTCACACAAACTGAGTCACCTGGAAAGATGAAACTGAAACTGAGGAATTAGCTCTATGTACCCCATGGCATGACTGTGGGGCATTTTATTGGATGATGGTTGATGTGGGACTTACTCGGGGAGAGGGTGCTCCTGAGATGATCAAGTCAGTGAGCAGTGTCAATGATTTCCCCCCTGTATGAGTCCTGTCCTTCTCTTAGCAATTGGCTGTGATTGAGACATGTAAGATAATAAAACTCCTTCCTCCTTAAGTCACAGTCTTATCACAGTAGTAGAAAACAAGCTAGACAACACATGGGGAAACATACGGTGTTTGTCTTGCTAAACCTGAGTTACCTCACTTCAGTACTTTTTCCAGTTCCTTCCATTTACCTGCAATTTTCATGTTCTCGTTTCTCTTTAGAGGTGAATAATTTGCATTAATATATCACATATTCCGTATCCATTTTTCAGTTGATTCTGTTTCCTGGGTGCTGTGAATAGAACAGCAATACACACAGATGTAC
The DNA here is from genome assembly GCA_964023405.1 of Apodemus agrarius. Taxonomy (NCBI): domain Eukaryota; kingdom Metazoa; phylum Chordata; class Mammalia; order Rodentia; family Muridae; genus Apodemus; species Apodemus agrarius. The sequence goes on along the minus strand of OZ030006.1, from coordinate 83,115,997 downwards.
AAGTATGGAAATCAGACAGTTTGTAGAAGTTTGTCCTCTATTTTCACCATGTGAATCCCAGGAATAAAACTCAGGTTTGGGGCTAGAGAGATGGCTCAGCGGTTAAGAGCACTGACTGCTCTTCCAGCAACCACATGGTGGCTCCCAACATCTGTAATGGGATCTGATGCCCTCTTCTGGTGTGTCTGAAGGCAGCTGCAGTGTACTCATACAAATTTTAAAAAAATAAATAAATCTTAAAAAAAAAAAAAAAAAAAACCTCAGGTTTACAGGCTTGGAAGCAAATGACTTTACCCACTGAGCTATCTACCTGGTTCTGTGTGTGTGTGTGTTTGTGTTTGTGTGTGTGTGTGTGTGTGTGTGTGTGTGTTTAGTTTTGGTGAGCAGGGTCACACTTTATTGTCTAGACTAGGGTTGTGTGGGATCAAGTGATCTTTTGTTTCAGCTTTCACATAGCTGGGACTACAGTGTTTTATCTGTTTTATGTTTTATATGTTTTATTATCATAAAACAGATAATGCTACAGTATTATCTGTTTTATGAAGCTTCTCTAGAGAGATAGTATTGACTAAGTCTCTGTGTGTGTGCACGTGTGTGTGTGTGCACGTGTGTGTGTGTGTGTGTGTGTGTGTGTGTGTGTGTGTGACTGTGTCTGAAAAATTGAATCCACAGCTTTGTGCATGTCAGGCCAGTACTCCACTGCTGATTGACATCTCCAGTCCTTCGGTTTTGGGGATGAGGTCTTGCTATTTACCTCAAACTGGCTTTAAATGCTCAGTCCTCTCGTCTTAGCCTGCTGAAAGCTGAGACTCTAGGAATACCCATGCCCAGACTAATTTTTAAGTTGTATTTATATATTAATTTTCAAATTATGTTTTAAGATAAGTTTCAAACCATTAGTGATCATAATATTCTCTGCTGTCATTTTTTTAGCGATTTCTACCTTCCTTCCAACCCTTATTCTACCCTAATCCCTTCCAACGACCCCGCACCCCCCCCCAACACTAGATAGGAGAGAAAGGTTAGAGGTAAATGGAGATGTAGATGTAGACCTCATTAGGCTACTTCCTCCTGGTTAGCGACATTGGGTACCGGGGGCCAAGGTGAATCTTCATTGTCAGAATATCCAGCAAACCAGCAAACCAGCAAACCAGCAAACCAGCAATTCAGCAACAGCAAATGCAGCAGAGACTAGCAGTAGCTGCCGCCTCCTCCTCCTCCTCCTCCTCCTCCTCCTCCTCCTCCTCCTCCTCCTCTCCCTCCTTCTTCATATCTCCTCCTGCCCCTCTCATGGCTCTGCCACTTATTCCCTCTCCAGAGTCCCCAGAGCTAAACTATCTGTACCTGGCAAAATAAATAAATAAATAAATGCTCTTCCTAAAGCACTAGACAATAATAGTTAATGTCTGTGGACAAACTAAAGCAACCCCATATCCCACACTTGGGATCAAAACAAAAACATTCATATAACATAACTGGGTTTTTTTTCCAATAATTTATTTTTTTATTCACTTTAGAGCCCCCCTCCCTCATCTCCTCCTAGTTCCACTCTTACAAATCCCTCCCCTTGGTCCCCTCCCATTCTCTTCAGAGGAGTTCCCCTTGGCTACTACCCCACCTGTGATGTCTCGTCCCAACAGAACTAGGCCCATCCTCTCCACTGAGGTTCAATCAGGCAGTCCAAGTATGGGGAAGGGAATCCAATGGCAGGGAACAGTGAGACCCTGCTTTGTCCCAGTGGTCAGGGGACCCAGATGAAGACCAACTTGCACATTTGCCACCAATGTGTGTGGGCTCTAGGTCCAGCCCCTGAATGCTCCCTGGCTGGTAGCCCAGGCTCTCTCTGTGAGCCCCCGTGGTCCCAGGTTAGTTGACTCTGTAGCTCTTCTTTTGATGTCCTTGACCTCTCCGGCTTCTCACTTCTATCCCTCACTCTTCCACAAGACTCCCCGAGCTCCTCCTGATGTTTGCTGTGGTTCTCTGCATCCACTACTGAATGAAGCCTCTAGGGAGACAATTATGCTAGATTCCTGTCTGCAAGCAGAGAGGAGCGGGACACATCAATATTGTCGGGTTGGCTCTCTCACTTGGGATGACACATGACCTGGGGTAGCTATTGGTTGGCTGTTCCCTTTGTCTCTGCTCCATCTTTATCTCTGCACATCAAGACAAGACCGATTTGGGGTTGAAGGTTGTGTGTGTGGATTGATGTTCTCCTTCCTCCTCTGGAAGTCCTGCCTGGCTACAGGAGGTGACCACTTCAGTCTCTATATCCCCCTCTGGTAGGATTCTCAGATAGAGTCACCCCCATAGACTCCTCTTATCTGCCCTCCCATCCCAGCCCTCCAAGTAGCCACCAGAGATGCCCCTGCCAATTTCCATTCTCACGCCCAGGCCTCTCCTACCTTCCCTCACTCCCCCTCCCCCTCCCCACATCTGACCACCATCCCATTCTCCTCCTCTCCCCATCTCCTACCCATGTGCCTCTTTCCATCCACCTCAGATGGCTCTTCAGTTTCACCTTCTGAGTGAGATTCATGCATCTGCCTTTAGGACCAATTTGTTTGGGTCTGTGGATTATATCATGGTTATCCTGTGCTTTATGGCTAACGTACTTATAAGTGAGTACATACCATATGCGTTTTTCTGGCTCTGGTTACCTCACTCAGGATGATATTCTCAAGTTCCATCCATTTGCCTGCAAAGTTCATGATATATTTGCTTTTAAATAGCTGAGTGGTATTCCATTGTGTAGACATGCCACATTTTCTTCATTCATACATCTTTGGGCCGGAGCGAGTGGGGCCAGAGCCAGTGGGGCTGGAGCCAGCAGAGGCCCTGAGTTCAGTTCTCATCGTCTGAGCAATGATGGCTCACAGGCATCTGCACAGCTACATGTACTCACACATATAAAACAAACGAAGAAATCTTTTTAAAAATGGATAATTGGTTGTTGGTGTCTAATTTCTCGAATTCATTTTCTATTTTGGCTATTAGTCTTCTGTTGGATATAGGGTTGATGAAAATCCTTTCCCACTCTGTAGGCTGCTGTTTTGGCCTCTTGACAGTGCCCTTTGCCTTACAGAAGCTTTTCAGTTTCATCCGGTCCCACTTATCAATTGTTGAATATTAGACCCTGAGCAGAGTTCCCCCATAGCCTCTGTATCAGGTCCTCCAGGCTGCTGCCTTGAGTTTATGCCCTGATTTTCCATGATTATGGAAACTGTATGAACTGTAAGCTGAAGTAAACCTTCCCTTTCCTGGTTGTTTTTGGTCATGGTGTTTACGCTGCAATATACCTCAAAATGCCTGGCACCTGAAGTGTTTTGGATTTTTATTGTTTTGTTTTGCTTTGGTAATTGTTGTTTGTTTGTATTTTAGATCTTATAATATATATATGAATATATATGAAAATATCTTAGTAGTGGGACCCAAATACAGATTTGAAATTCACTTGTGATTTAAAAATATCTTACATACATAACTTGAAGATATTTAACTATCAGTATTCTTTTAGTCTAGCTCTCTCTCAGCATGCTTCCTGGACTGGACACCAGCTCAGAAGCCTCCTTGCCTCATCCTCCTGAGGGCTGAGAGTATAGGTACATGCTAGTAGGTGACCAGAATGTACCACCTTGCATATAGTACTTTTAGTACATTTTATCTTGATTGCTGTCTGTTACATCAAGCCAATTGTACAATTTTTCTGCTTGTGGTATCATTTCTTTGCTCAAAAAGTTTTAGATTTTGGAGCATTTGGATTTTCATATTAGAGATGCTTAATCAATACTACACTAGTCCCATCTTATAGCTGAAGAAATTGGCAAATATCCTGTAAATTCCCAAAGCTACTATGTATGGAAACAAAGATTTCAACTAGATCTTCATAAATCTGTACTTGAGACCAGAAAAAAAATAGTTTTGAGGTTGTAATCTAAACATAATCCACCAATGATAGGAAGATATAGAAACACTTATTGGCTGCATGTATAGGCTAGTGTTAACTTATATATTAGTGGCAACCATTAGTAATGTTAACAAAACTTGGACTGTGTTCAAAGTTCATTAATATATTAGTTATCTATAACAAATATATATATGTATATATATGCACATATATGTATACATATATATACATAGACATATATAGACATACATATACACATACATATATATACATACACACACACACACACACACACACACACACACACATATATATATATATAAAACAACAAACTATACCCAACTTCTTGTTGGGGATGTGCATAGAGTTTAAAGCCAACATTTACTATGAAACATTTTCATTTATTTATTGATTCATTCATTGGTGTTTTTTTTTTTTTTTCAAGACAGAGTCTCACTATGTAGGTCTGGCTGTTCTGAAACTCACTCTGTATACCAGGCTGGCCTCGACCTCAGAGGCCCACCAGCCTCTGCCTCTCCAGTGCTGAGGTTAAAGGTGTGCACCATCACTGCCCAGCCTCATTCTGAAACACTGTCTAAGGGATAGAGTTTAAGGGACAGATGGACAGGCTGATTCTAGCTCCGAGGCTCCTGTAAGGTTTGTTTGTTTGTTGTTTGTTTGTTTTATCGTGTCAGCCTCAGTGGGACAGGAGAATCTCCCTCCACACTCACTTGTATTTCTGGCCTCAGGTTATGACTTGATGTTGACCAGATGCTTTTGTTTCTAGCCAGATGGACCTCTCCAAAGACTGTGTGGGGGTGGGTGTCCTCATGCCATGGTGACCAGTTTCCTCAAACACTAGAAATGAGGGGGTGTGCACAGCAAAATGCAGAGAGAGGACAGAGACAGAGTGTCCTCCAGATGGAAGGCTGCCATCCCGCCTACCCTACACACGGAGCGGGGATGGCACACACGCCTTGCTTTAGATGCCACGCACCCTGCCACACGGTCACTCACGTCTCCTGAGTCTTGCTGTGCATACTTCTTTCCTTTATGCCATTCAATGAGCTGTGCACTGCCAGACCATGGGCTTTACAAGACGTGGGACATTTATCATAAAACATAAATATTCACACAATCTAACCTGAGCATCAGCTGTGGTTAGACAGTGATCTGGGAGGTCGATAGTGTTTGACCCATTTACCTATTTGCACAGGTTGTGCAAGCCACACGACTCCTTCCCTTTCATGTTGGTTGGTGTTAGGGACTGATCAAGGGCACCATGTATACTCAGCACCCATGTTCCCACTGCACTGCACCTGCTGTCTGCCATTCCTTCTGGAATCCTGGAACATAAATCTGTTTGGATTCCTGAGTTCAAGATTCTGGTTCAGCTGCATTATGTGTCTTTTTTTGTTTGTTTGTTTTGTTTTTAGAGACAGGGTTTCTCTGTGTAGCCCTGGCTGTCCTGGAACTCACTTTGTAGACCAGGCTGGCCTCAAACTCAGAAATCCACCTGCCTCTGCCTCCCAAGTGCTGGAATTAAAGGCGTGCGCCACCACGCCCTGCTGCATTATGTGTCTTTACCAGAGTCTTTCATTGTTAAGTTACAGTCTCCCTTTCTTTTAAAATAGATTGCTACTGTTTTATGTGTGTGTGTGTGTGGGGGGGGGTGTTTTGCCTATATGTATGTCATGTGCCACGTGTGTTCAGTGCTCATGGAAGGATGCAGGAAGATTTTGTCAGATCCCCTGGAACTGGAGTTATAGATGGTTATGAGTTGCTTCCTAAGTCCTAAGAATCAAATGTGGGTCCTCTGGAAGAGCAGCCAGTGCTCCTAACTACTGACTCACCCCTCCAGTACCTAAGCTTTACCCTTCCTAATCTCTGAAATGGACATTTTATAATCATTACTCCCTTGAACACTGAATTAAAGTTGTGTTTTCAGGACTTTAATCATAGATTTTTGACTGAGTTGGGATAGTATGAGAGATTGTTTAGTCTTTCTACTTTACATTACTTTGTGTTTCTTCTCATTCTTTTCTTTCCCTCTGTGCTTTCTTCCTTCCCTTTTCATCTGCTGGTGCTGGAGTCTGAGCCCAGGAGCTCATGAAGGCCAGGCAAGTGATATGCACTGAGCTATGCCCTAGCTGGAGAGCATGCATCACAGACAATTTAAAATGAGCCTTAGGGGAAAATGAAACCAGATTCTTAGCCAAAATCTCTCATGGCCTCTATCCTACATCTTAATGAAGTCCTTTGTCCATGGTCCCTCCCTCCCCCCTCCAGCCCCCCTACCCTTCACCTCCCACCCCCACCCCACCCCCACAGCTGAAGTCTGGGAGCCTGGCTTCCACTGTATTTCTCTCACCATTCTTGTCTTCTAAGTTCCTACCAAAATGCTACACTTTACTCTGTGTACAGCAGGGACTTTTCTAGCCCAAAGGATCAAAAATTTCCACATTCGATCCACAAACCAGTTCCAGAGGCCTAAGAATCACATGTTCAGAATTATCACAGTAACACCCCTACTCCTGGTACCAATGTTCTTTCTTGGTCATTTTTTCCTGGTACTATAATAAAATATCCTGACAAAAACAATATTTAAAGAAGCAAGTGCTTAGCCGGGCGTGGTGGTGCACGCCTTTAATCCCAGCACTTGGGAGGCAGAGGCAGGTGGATTTCTGAGTTCGAGGCCAGCCTGGTCTACAGAGTGAGTTCCAGGACAGCCAGAGCTACACAGAGAAACCCTGTCTTGAAAAAAAAAAAAAAAAAAAAAAAGAAGCAAGTTTTTATTTTGGCTCGGAGTGCAAGGGTGAAGTGCATAGCCGTAAGGGAGTCCTGGTAGGTGAGCTCCACTGAGCTGGTCACTTTGCACTCACAGTCGGGATGCAGAGAGTGATGCAGGTGCTCAGTCTGCTTTCTCCTTTCTGGGCTTCTCAAGGACCCAAGCGCAGGGGAGGGTGTTGCTCACTTAAAAAAAAAAAACATTTATTTTATTATTTTATTTTATGTGTATGAATATTTTGCCTACATGTATTGTCTTAGTCAGTGTCCCAGTGCTATGAAAAGACAACATGATCATAACAATTCTGTAGTGGCTATTCCTGGTTGTCACCTTGACTATATCTGGAATGAATTACAATCCAGAATTGAAAGGCTCACTTGTGATTCTAAACCGGAGGCTGGGCGATGAAAGTTTCTGACCTGGATCTTGGCATAAAGATCTTGAGGCATAGTGGCTACGAATCCCAGAAGATTAAGACAAGGAGATCTCTGAGTTCAAGGTCATCTGGGACAAAGCAAGTCCCAGATCCTGGCCTGGTGGCACACACCTTTAATCTGGGCCACACCTTCTACTGGAGGCCAACATAAGGACATCGGAAGAAGGAAGATTCGCTCTTCTTCTCCTGCTTGCCTTGTGGGACTGAGCAACTGCTCGATCCTTGGACTTCCATTCACAGCGGCTGCTGATCATTGCTGGGAGTTGGACTACAGACTGTAAGTCATCAGTAAACTCCCTTACTATATAGAGATTACCCATACGTTCTGTGACTCTAGAGAACCTGACTAATACAAACTCCTATAAAGGAAGGCATTTCGTTGGACTTGGCTTACAGTTCAGTGGTTTAGTCTGTTATCATCCTGGTAGAAAGCATCGAGGCACAGAAGACTTGGTGCTGGAGAATAGCTGAAAGAGTTCTACATTGCAACTGGTAGGAAGCAGGGGGTGAGAAGGAGAAGGGGGAAGGGAGGAGAGAGAGATTGAGAGAGATTGAGAGAGAGAGAGAGAGAGAGAGAGAGAGAGAGATTGAGGGGGAGAGAGAGAGAGCCTGGCTTGAGCATTTGGAACTCCAAGCCCACCTCCAGGGACGTACTTCCTACAACAAGGCCACACCTCCTAATACTGCCACTCCCTGGTGTCCAAGCAGTCAAACCTATGAGCCTATGAGTTCCACTCTTATTATTATTCAAAACACTATACATATATACATGTACTACATGCGTGTCTCTAGTACCCACAGAGGTCAGAAGAATTAGAAGGTGCCATATTCCAGGAACTAGAGTTAGGAATAGCTGTGAACCACTGTGTGGTGCTAGGAACAAAAGCCATGTCTTCTTCAAAAGCAACAAGTGCACTTAACTACTAAGCCGCCTCTCTCTAGCCCTTATGTTCCCCACTTTTAGGGTGGATGTTCCCACTTCCATTAACCTTATCACAATAATTCGTCCCAGGCATGACCAGAGGCTAACTAGCAATCTAAATAATCTCTCCTAAGTATACCCAGAAGTTTTTCTCCTAGGTGACAATAGATCCTATCAAGTTAAAAACAAGATAGGCCAACACATTCACGGTGACTCTAGTTCCTTCAAGTGGCTCATGTATATGAAATCATGTGATTTTTCCCTTTTAAAAAACCCTGAATAAAATTTCATTCAACTGCAGTAATATCCTGATGTATATAACTCCTTGTATGCACCTGTGAGTTGACATCTTTTTCCACCATTCGACAGTTGTGACTAATGCTGTTATGAAAATTGATGCACAAAAATATGCTCAGGTCACTGCTTTAAATGATTTTCAGTATGTATTCCACAGTAGATCGGAGACAGATAAAACGACCTAACTTTCTCCAATGGTTTTTGTCCCATTGTTAAACACTAGTAAATACTATAAGAGCATTGTTAATGTTTCAGGTTTTGGTTTTGTTTTGACACTGAATCTTGATATGTAGCCCAGGTTGGCTTTGAACTGTCAATGACTTTTGTAGTGGTTTGAAGAGGTTTGGTCCCCAGAGACTCATGTGTTTGAATATTCTTGGCCCAGGGAATGTGCTTGGGAGCCTAAGCCAACTGGATCCAAGGCTGAAGACCAGCCTCGGTGCTCCACACTACCCAGAGCAAGCCCCTGTCCCTGAAGCAAAGCCATGTGCGTGCCACGCTTCCTGCTGTACTCAGTTGAGTCTCCCCGAGCGTCTATGTTGCCCAGTCAGGCTCCAAGCTTGCAGGCTCAAGCTCTCTTCCTGCTATGCTCCAGAGGAGACAGGAGAGAAGCATGTCCCGATCTGCTTGAGCCCCTCCCCATGTTCTGAGAATAGTACACTGTAGCCCGGGGCTGCTTAGGACTCAACAGAACCTTCAATGTGTGACAATTCCTTGCTGCAGCCTCCCAAAGACTGTGATTACAGGTATGAGCCAACATTCACATACCATAAAGCTTTTCCTAACCCACGTATTCTCCTGCATCTCCAGAGTACCCTGTACACATTGCTCCTATAGAACTTCTCTTGCAGTATTTGGATCTTTCCTCTCAACACATTCATTCCCCTATGAGACTTCTGTCTCCCAAGATATTAAATATTTTTGACTGCATGAGAACTTGAAAAACGTAAATGTAATTTTAACTGTATAGATGTCTTGCATGCAATGTATATCTCTATACCACATGAAGAATATTTAAATACAGTGCAATTTGGGGGAAAAGTTTTCTGGTATAATACAATCCTTGGCGTCATCTCTGACCAAGATAGAATAGAGGTCAACAGGCTACCTCCCCTAATGATGGGTTCTATTAATTAGGAGCTAAAGATGAAAGGTTTAGGGATGCAGAGTCTGGAATAATTATTCTGGGGGATTTGGGTGGGTCTACCTCTACAGAGAGCAAAAGGTTACCACGTTGTTAACATCCACTCTCAGGTTTTGGGTGGGATGTAAGTATTTTATTTCTTCCATTGAGAAAACACCCTCAGTTGGGCGGTAGTGGCACACGCCTTTAATTCCAGCACTTGGGAGGCAGAGGCAGGTGGATTTCTGAGTTCGAGGCCAGCCTGGTCTACAGAGTGAGTTCCAGGACAGCCAGGGCTACACAGAGAAACCCTGTCTCAAGAGAGAGAGAGAGAGAGAGAGAGAGAGAGAGAGAGAACACCCTCAATGTTTAACATTCCTGGTTTCCCTAGTGTTTATTTGTAAATATAAAGACTTTTGCAGCCCCTAACAATGTGGATGCTATGTATTGAACCCAGGTCCTGAAGTCAGTGGTCTTAACTGCAGAGTCATGTCTCTAGCCCCGCATTTTGGAGAACTTTTTATCTTGAGATGATTACAGACATGGGCTCAAAAACATGAGCCCATGATGGCTCTGCCTGCAAAGAAGCCCGCTCTGCAAGCCTGGCAAGCTAGAGTGACATCCCTGGACGCCTCATAGTGGTGGAAGAAAAGACCTGGCTCCGTGAAGTGGTCCTCTGTCCTCTACACAAGTGCTGTGGTATGAGCACTGACCTCTCAAGAATCACACACACACACACACACACACACACACACACACACACAAGAGAGAGCATAAAACGTAACAAAAGTAGAAAATTCTCTCAAATAACTTCCCATCTTACATAACTATAGTATATTATCAAAACTATGAAGCTGGTATTGGCAAAAGCAATTAAATGGACTACAAACCTTATTTGTGCTACATCATCTTTTATATAAGCTCCATCTTATTTTATTTTATTTTATTTTTATTTTTATTTTGGCAGGGCTCACTATGTAATCCTGCCTGGCTTACAAGTAACTTGCTGTTTAGACCAGGCTGTCCTTGAATTTACAGAAATCTGCTTACCTGACTCTGGCATGCTGAGACTACAGGCCTATACCGCTAGGCCCAGATTAAACTTTGTAAATTTTATCGTTATAGGGTTGTGACCTAGTAATTCCATATACACACAATCAGGATGCAGAGCAGTCCCATAACTACAAAGAAGTTCCTTGTGCTTTGCGCTAGGTGTTCATAATGGCGTCCATCAACTAATTTTCTTTGTTTTATTACAGGAAAGCAAAAATGGAGGGGATAGATACATTGTATACCTGCATGGTTAACTATATTTTCTTTGTATCATTACAAGAAAGCAAAATGGACTGGACAGATACATTGTATTGGAGAGCAGACAAGAGTTTATTTGTATCCTTACAGAGAAGCAAGATAGATACATTGTATATAGGCTCTGTAACGCATTCTGACGGCCTGTTAACCCCCTGTTTCAAACTAGTACTTTTAAAGGGTCTCGTCGTTCATGTGCTCTGGTTAAAATTTGAACTTACTATTTAGCGAAGGGCAGTCTGGAATTCCTGATCTCCTTTCTCCAGCCTCCTGCCAGCTGGGATCAGAGGTGTTTGCCCTCCGGACTGGACTTGTTCTACCAGTGGAAGTTAGGAAGTAAGGAATTCTGGACGTTTGTTTTTTTGTTTTTGTTTTTGTTTTTGCTACATGTAACTTTAAGCAATTCTATAACTTTTTTGCTTGCTAACAAGCTACAGCAAGTTACAAAACAGGCACAGACCACAAGCACTTGCTGCTTCAAGGCTTTGCTTTGAAATTTGGGGCATGGAGGGTGTCTGCTGCATTGCAGTAAAACCTGGCTGGAGGCGTCACTTGTGGAGACGGTCCTCTGCACTCATTCGCTTCCAAACTGCGGGTTATCTCCTTGGTGCCAATACTTCCAAGGCCTTAGCAAACTGAACATTCGAAGGCGTTGGAGGCTGGAACCAAGGAACAGAGCCCTTTCAGCAAGCGGTCCCAAATCCTCCTCCCCTAACTCCAACTTCCCGGGGTGTAGTACTGGCCCCGACTCTGGCCAAGCCTGCAAATGTCGGCATCTCTGGTAGACACCTCAAAGACGAACAGCTGCAGCTGCACAGGAGTCCAAGCGCCGCTGAATAGAACTTTGGGAACTGCTTTTCCCAGGTCACGCCAGAGGCGGGGTGGCCCCCGGCGACCTCGCTCCACGCACGCGCCCTGGCTGCCCGGCGGCAGCCCGGGAAGCCCCGACCCAGACGCCAGCGTCACCTCGCGCCGCCTCCGCCCTTCCTGCTTTCCGTTTCCTTCCCGCGCCTGCGCGGCTCCGATTGTTTTGGCTTTCCGGTGGGGCAAAGGAAAAGGGCGCGGTGAGCCAGATGAAGGCGGGGTCCAGCCGCGGGCACCCGGGAGCCGGCAGAGCTGCTGCCGGAGCGGGCCAGGGCGCGGGCGCGGGCGCGGGCGGCAGGCCGTGACGGCCCAGCCCAGGAGGCGCGAGGAAGCGGAAGCGGGGGGCGGAAGCGAGCGGCCCGCAGCCCCGCAGCGCCACGCCCCCGCCGTGCGTGCGGCCGCGTGAGTGCAGCCCGGCGGAGCGGCGCGGTGAGCTGGGCGGCCGGGGCCGAGGTGAGCCCGGTCGGGCGCGAGGCGGGCGGCCTTTGTGGGCCCGGTGGGGCGGCGGCGGCGGCGACGGCCGCGGCTTTCAAACTGGGGCGCTTCCGCCGAGCGCGCGGGGTTTCCGGCGCGGCCTTGCGCGAGCCGCGGGACTCGGGGCGGCGTCCTTTCGAGGCAGAGCTGTTTTGCCCCCTCTCGTGTCGCGGCAGCTGAAAAAGGGCGACGGCGTCCTTGACCGCCACCACCACCCCCTTTTTTCTTTTTAATATTCTTTTTCTTGGCACTTCAGCAGTAATCAAGAGTTCGCCAGGTTAGCCGGGGTCCTGTTGTCCTCGGCCTGCCTGTGCTCTACCGTGGGAAGGGGAAGCTGCCCTCTGAAACCTGTTTGCTTTAGGCGGAAATCATGGATTTGAACTGGACTCGAAGTCGGACGACTGTGCGCTGCTTTAATGCAGTTGTTTTGAGTTAACGTGTGCTCTTCCCCCACTTCCCGCCCCACCAAGCTCCCGGCCTAGTAGTTGTAAGATTCCTTTTTATAGCTACTTAAAGGAAAAGGAATGCGTCTTCTCTGGGCTGCAGATCGCTAGAATTTCCATGGTGGTCCCTCTTAAAGTTAAGCAAGAAATTAAGGTAGTAAACTTGAAAGACTTTGCTTTGTGAACAGCTATATCAGCTTTGTAAAAACGGGGGGAAAAGAGCGTTGGTCACGTGTTGTTTATACATGAATCTGTAAGTCTGGCTCACTGAGCAGACTCAGGAACAGCCCTATTAGCAGTGTACTCTGAAATTATATTTTCTTCCCGTGAGTTAATAATTTTATTTATTTTCTTCGTTTCTTTTGAGTTGTGAATTCTTCCCTAAATTTGAGTAATACAGACCAAATCCTTTGCACTTGAGAATGCCTGCGTGTAGTCAGCCTTTAGATAAAGCTCTTATTTGTAATCTAAGGTCCATTTGGGAAGCCAAGTCAGTTGTTTTTCCCAGTCTCTGTGACGTGAAATGTTGCTGTTCTTTTCGTCTGTCTGATAACGTTGTGCCTTTCTGCTTTGCTCTTTTGTTAGTTTCGCGCTTTTTCGGGTTTAGAAATCTTAGAGGGTATATAATTCTTGGCAGCTATGGCTTTTCCGTTGAGCGTGCTTTATATGTAGTCCGTGTGTTTCCACATTTATTTCCGCTATTCAGATAACTACTATAAGTAGTCTCCATTTTATTCCCATAAGCGCAGTGCCTGCAAAATATGTTAACTTTATTTACGAATACTGTAAGGAGATGACAGAAATAAAAGGAATCATAGTAATTGATTCGTGGGGCCACTGTAGCTAGCAGAAATAATGAGCATTTCTTAGTTTCTATGCCTTGAATATTGAACATGTTTTAGATGTTTGTTAAATTCCTAGAAACCTGAGTCGCCTCTTGAGGTAGATTGTGTTAATAGTGTAAGCCAGGCTTGCCTTAAAATCCTGCTTTCAAACCGGGTGGTGGCGCATGCCTTTAATCCCAGCACTTGGGAGGCAGAGGCAGGCGGATTTCTGAGTTCAAGGCCAGCCTGGTCTGGTCTACAGAGTGAGTTCCAGGACATCCAGGGCTACACAGAGAAACCCTGTCTCAAAAAACCTAAATAAATAAATAAATATCCTGCTTTCAACCTGGGGTTGCAAACTATTACTAGCATGCCATGCCCTATTGAATGCAGTCTTGAAAGCCAAAAGATACCTGGTTTTCCACAGATTTTCGTGCTCTTTAGAAAATAGTTGACAACCACCCACCCCTTCCCAGCCACATTCCTAAGACTGGGGCTGAGAAAATGGGTTTTGCCGTACTGAAACGTGTCTTGTTCTACTCCAGTCTTGCTCTGTATTGCAGGGTCTGAATACAGCAGATACTTTGTAACTGGAGGTGTTGATTGACGGGCTGGTTCAAGCACTTTGGTGTATGAAGGGTGTTCTTGATGCTTTGGCAGGATTGGAGTTCTTAGGTCATTTTATGGAAAGGAGAGATTGTCGTGGGAGATTGGAGACAATGTACTGGGACCATCTTTCCCTACTCCACTTGTCAATTGCAAGCAGGGGCTTTTAAGAGCTTTGCCCTGTGGTTTACTCAGTTTTCTATCACTGGGGATGCTAAACAAGCACCCTACACTTATTACTGAGCTATAGTCCCAGCCCTTGGTTTGTTTTTTAAGTGACAAGATCTTGCTGGGTAACCTAAGGTTGGCCTGGCTACCAGGCTTCATCTCCTCCCCTGCCCGGTGGGAGAGAGGGGGGCACACTCAGCGTTACGGTTTTGGTTTTGTGTTTCTATGGGGAAGCACATTTTAGTAGTCATAAGTAATGTGAAGGGGCTCTACCCTTTAGACCCCTATATAAGGATTTAGAGTATCCAAGATGATACTTACATAACTTGGGGGTATCAGGAATGACAAGTTAGTTTAAACAAAATTAGGTGTATGAAAACATTTCTTGGTTCTCTTGTCGGTAATTGTTTTCTGTTGTGGTTGGAGGAACTGACCCAACAGTGTTAACGGAAAACTTTGGGTCAGTTTTGTCTTAGCCAGGCCCCTCCCACTACTTGAGACTGAGTAAAATGGAGGGGTAAAGGAGCGATAATCCAAAATGGCATCCTGAACTCAATTATTCTGTCATAGGCTCCTGGTAACTTACCAGATCATAACTGAACTCCTGTACTATAGTGTGGGAGCTTGTCCTTATGCTTCAATTTACGTAAGTATGTATCATTAACCTGATTGAGAGTAAAGCTTGGAAATTATGGACATTTGGGAACAGACCTGAGTTCCACGTTTTATTAGAGTAGGGAAAATTACTGAAACATATCAGATCAATAAATTTAAAGAACAAACAAACAAACAAAAAAAAACCCCAGCTTTTCTCAAAACCTTTTCACTTTTTCTTGTCATAACTCCCAAAACTCGTTTGTTCTAGCATTTGTGGCTTAACGCTCACAAAGTGAGCTGGGTGTGATGGTGCATTTCTGTAATCTCCGCACTTGGGAGACAGTGGCAGGCAGATCTCTTAGTTGGAGGCCAGCATGATTTGCATAGTGAGTTCTAAGACTACATAATGAGACTGTCGCAACAAAATAAAACAGAAAGATGGAGTATCTTTTCAACAATCTCAGCTTTTTTTTTATATATATAGTACTTGGAAGGAAGCTGCTACTGGCACCCGTTTAGTCCTCCAAAGGGACTGCTCTTACAGAGGCATTGTTTAATGACTGTGTTGTTATGGTTCTGGCTTTACTTTTTCTGCACTGACATCAGCCATCCAAGGTTAATCTTGTTGGGCTGATAAATTCATACTTTGTACCATCAGAAAACTGTACATGTAAAAACTAATTTCACTAAAGTTTCATTTAGAGCTGAATGTGGTGGCTCATGTGTGGGTTATTGGCATTGGAGAAGCTAAGGCAGGAAGATCAGAGTTCAAGGACAAACCTGGATTATATAGAGGCTCCAGAACAGCCTGACCCAGCTCTGTGTATGTGTGTGTATGTACATGCATGTGTTTTCTAGTTTGTGTTTTCAGTGCTGGGGTTGAAGCCAGGACTTTACACAGCTTCTTGCTGGCTAGGCCAGTGCCCTATCTGTTGCTCAGCTGCACCTACAGCCTTTGTTTTACTTTTGACCGGCAAGTAATTGTATATTTTGTGGGATACAATATAATTTTTTAGAGATTTGTCTTTTTAGTTAAGTATGTATCTCTAAGTATGGGTATGCCCAAGTATGTAGGTGCCCCAGGAGGTCAGAAATGCCAGGTAACAGGCTACCGTGAGATTGATGTGGATGTTGGTACTGCATCTAGATCCTTGCAAAAGCAACATATACCCTTAACCTCTGCCATCTCTCCAACCCCAATTTAATGTTTTGGTGTGTACATTGTAGAATGACGAAGTTATGTAATGCTCATCATCTCACCTACTGTGGGAGAGAGGGCAACAGAGACAGAGTCAGAAACATTTAAATCTACCATTAGCAGTTTTTATTTTTTGCTGTTTGAGACAGGGTCTCACTGTATAGCCCAGTATCTCGGTTCATCTTGCTGTGATAAAATGCCCTGACCAAAGCGACATGAGGGAGAAAGGCTTCATTTTTGGCTTGAAGTTCCAGGTTCTAATCCATCATGGCTGAGAAGCCACAGCAGCGAGATTTTAAGTGAGCTAGTTACTTTACATCCACACTCAAGACAGAGAGATAGCTGCTGCTCTCCGCTTCCTTCCTCTGTTGTGCCCACTTAGGACCCCCCCACCCAGAAACTAGTCTCACTAACAATTAAGATGAGTCTTAATGGGTCACATGAAAGGATGTAATCAAGATAGTTCTCACTCAGCAGACTTGCCTAGAGGCCTGTCTCCCAGGTGATTAACAGTTTTTATACAATAACATTATCACTGTATTGCTTCACGGTGTAATAGATTCTAGCAAACATTTTTCCTGTCTAAAACTTTGTAATGTAGCAACTACAAGCCTTATTCTCATTTTCTTTGACCATCACTTATCCTTTAAAGGCAGGGTCTCTCAGCTCAAGCTGGCACTGGAAGTGTCTGTGCAGCCCAAGTGGCCTCAGACTTGTGATAGTCTTCTTGCCCCAGCCCCCCATGTTCAGGGATTTCTGGTAGTTGTCACTGTGTCTGTCCTTCCTGCCTTTGACACTTTGTTTTCATCCACAACTCAGTTAATTGTTGATAGGTCTAGTTTTCACATTCAGTTGTGTTTATTCTGAACTTTTTCCTCTCTCTCACCTGGTTAACATCTGAAAGTTTGCTTTACTCTTGTTTATATTTCTATAATTACCGGTTTTCTCACAAACCTGGAAGAATGAAAAGTAAATTTTACAATAGAATTAGGTAGCACTCCCACTGCTATCATATTTAATTTATATTGATTCTTTATCTAATATCAGTATTTTGAACCCATAGAACAAATTCATTGTTGTTAACTATTTTATGAGTGTTTTGGTAATAATTCATTTATGTGAATTGGCAGGTATCTTTCAGGTTTAGCTTGGATTTTGCCATCTGAAGACTTACACATGCTAGACAGCACTTTGTCACTGAACTGTCTACCAAAGTGAAATAGACAATTCTAACAGCAGACATAAACCTTTCAGCTATGTATTGCATGTACAGTGGCTGATTTGCCAGTCTCTTGCCCTGGCTTCACCTAATGAGTCCTTGTATTTGGTAAATGTTTTTGTTTGTTCTTTTTCATTGTTTGTTTTTATCCTTCTGCCTCAGCCTTAAGAGCTGGGATTATGAGAATGTGTATTAATATTTTAGAAACTTGTCTTTTACTCATCTCGTGTTTTTCAAGTATTTGTATAGTTGGTGTAGTTAATAAAACAGAAAGCAATTTTGAGTAGTTTTGGATCAGATCATTATAAGCAATGGTTGTGTTCTTTTCTTTTTTGTTTTGTTTTTAGATAGGGTCTCACTATGTTGCCCTGGCTGGCCTGGAATTCATTATGTAGACCAGGCTGGTCTCACACTCAGAGATCCTCCTGCCTTTGCCTCTGGTTGCTGAGATTTAAAATGTGCACAGCCACAGCAGGCCTTTGTGTTTCTGATTTTGAGATAAAATGTATCCCTATGTATCCCAGGCTGGTCTTAAGCTTAGGATCTTCTAGCCTTAGCCTCCCAAATGCTGCCTTTCACGTGAGCGTCACCATAGTCAGGTAGTAGTGGTTTGTTTTCTGGTTTTGGTTTGTTTTCTTCCTTGGGCATTGGGGTTTAAGCTCACAGACTCGGGCATTCTTAATGCCTCAGATGTTGACTGGGATAGCAGGTGCTTATGTGTGCCTAGCTAAGTATTTTTGAATCTGTAACAGCCTTTCTCACCATGTGACTGTATCTGGGGAGAGATGTCTTCCCTTCACTTTTGGGCTTGATTTTTGGAGCCTTAATGAAGGGTCCTCATATAAGTGCAAAAGTATTTCCAAAGTCCACTGCCCCAGAATAGCCGTGTTTGAGTAGTCAGAGGTGTTAAATGGACTGCAGGTGTCGTGACTCATGACAGAGGTTTACTATGAGTCTGAGACCATTCTGGACTCAGTTTCAGACAATCTGGGCTACAGAAACCCTGTCTCAAAAAATCCATTTTGAAAAGAAGTATAGTATATACAATATGTACAGGTAGGGCTAACAATCATATTTAGTTCAATTATCAATAATTTAAGTCTGCGCTACTCCTTGTCTTTTTAATCTAAAAAGAAAATATTTTAACAAAACTATTTGTATATATTTAGTATATATTTTAGTCAGTAGCAGTTCATCCTGAAAAAATTGTAAAGACATGACATAGCGCCTCAGGAAACTGAGGCAAGAGTACCCTTAGGCCAACCTGAGCTACATAATGAGATCCAGCTCCCCTCACCCTACCCCCAGCTCCAGTGTTAGAGTGCTTGCCTAGGATTCAGGAAGCCCTGGATCAACACGCGGCACATCCCTGTAATCCCAGCACTCTGGAGATAGAAGCAGGAAGATCCAGCCTGAGAATATGCCGTGAGATACAGTCTCACACACTACCAACAACAAAAGTAGATTAAAGTAAAAGTATGGTCAATTTTTTGTGAATAGAGTTTGTATTTTTTTTTTTTTTTTTTTAAAAAGCAAGTCCATTCAGTTGCATGCTGCCATAGACAGAGATGTGCAGGCCAGAGCCAAGATATATCATCTTTGTGTTGAAATCATACATGTTTTGAAAGTATTCTTTAAAATTAGGTAACTGAATTTTGGTTTTGTTTGTTTGTTTGTTTGTTTGTTTGTTTTTTGTTTTTGTTTTTGTTTTTGTTTTTGAGACAGGGTTTCTCTGTGTAGCCCTGGCTGTCCTGGAACTCACTTTGTAGACCAGGCTGGCCTCGAACTCAGAAATCCGCCTGCCTCTGCCTCCTGAGTGCTGGGATTACAGGCGTGCGCCACCACGCCCGGCCCACTGAATTTTGCATGTTGACAAAACCCAGCATACTAGTGGATTATACCATCTACATGAGAGATGACCTTGCCTCAGCACTACCCTCACGACATCTCTCTTCTGATAGGCACTAAATTTAAGAGGTTCTCATTACAATCAAGGCAAAAGTCAAAATGGGCTCAGAGTATTAAGGATGTTTTTCCTATTTTTCTTAAAGAGCAAGGAATTTTGTTACAGAAAAATTTGGTGGTGTTGGCCATCTCAGTTTGTTAATTGCCCTGAACTTTTTATATGCTCAGCTCAGGTGTGGAAGTCACAGGACAACTTTTCCATCTTGTTGCCATTGGTAACGATGAAGTGTTCAGTTATGGAATACTGCCCTAAATTTCTTGAGTTTTAATATATGCATTTAATATGCATTATATTACCTCTATAAAACTTGTAACTTTAGATTCTAGAACATATCTCATCCTAAGAATTTTGAATAAAGGATTGTGGGTGTAAATAATGTAAATGTTTCTAAACCTTTAGTAACATGAAGCATTGCATTATATTTGGTAGCAGCGAGTGATTGTAAGTATTAACCTCAGAGCCTGCAGGGTAAAACTTAGACTTATGATGTACCTTTCAAAGATCTAGGACTACAGAACCTCTAGGGGCCAGGTCTTGCTTTGCCTTTATTTCTTTTTAGTTACATCCACAGTTAATTTGCTGGAAACAGAACAGTCTGTATGGGATTAGCAGTTCCGGCAGTTGTGTAGGTCCAACCAGAAGATACATTGTGATCTCTTTGGTACCTTGGATGATTGATACTTTGTGAGGAAAAAGCAGTGGTTCTAATTAAACTTAAAACTACTTCCCTTTCTGATTTTTGGAGCTCAGGACTAATTATCTAATTTAAAATTGCAACCACCTATTTGAATTTCCCTATTCATTTTCTGGCTTATAGTACCTTTGACATCACATGTTACAAATTCTGAGTTACAAATAATTTTTAAATTAAACTTTAATACATTTGAATTTTGGTTTTTAAATTTTCTTATTTCTTGTTTTAGATGGATTGGGGGTTTTTCCTGCATGTGTGTTGAACCATGTATATGCAGTGCTGAAAAAGGCCAGACAAGGTCCAGTTACCTGGAACTGGAGTTACAGAAAGTTGTTAGCTGCCATGTGGGTGCTAAGAACTGAACCATGATCCAGGAAGAGCAGCTCTTAACCACTGGGCCACCACCCTAGCTCCAGGTTTTTTGTTCTTTTACTAAGTGAATGTTAAGTAGTAGAATATAGCCGTGGGTTTTCCCCATTAGTGGTATATTTCTTGTAGCAAAATAAATGATTAGCCAAGTGTGGTGGCAGGCCTTAAATCACAGCACTTGGGAGGCAGAGGCAGGTGGATCTCTGTGAGCTCTAGGCCAGTCTGGTCTACAAAGCAAATCCAGCACAGCCAGGGCGTGATACACTGAGAAACCTCGAAAACCCACAATTAAATAATTAATTAGTTAATTAATATTTTTAACGGGCGTGGTGGCACACACCTGTAATGCCAGCACTTGGGAGGCAGAGGCAGGTGGATTTCTGAGTTCGAGGCCAGCCTGGTCTACAGCGTGAGTTCCAGTACAGCCAGGGCTATACAGCGAAACCCTGTCTCAAACCCCCCCCCCCAAATAATATTTTTAAAAAGCATGATAAAAGCAGCATAAGGAGTGGTTTGCTTTGGCTTACAGTTTGAGAGTATAGTCCACGGGGGCAAGAGTTGAGGCAGCTGTCATCATCCCAGTCAGGAAGCAGCAAATACTGAATGCTGCTTCCCACTGACCTTTCTATTCAGCCTGGGATCTTCATTTATAGTAGGTCTTTTTAGAAACTCCTTCACACACATGCTCAGAGATTTGTTTTCACAGTGATTCTATATCTTGTGAGGTGACAGTCAAGATTAGCCGGCTAGCTGTTCCAATTTTATGTGTTAAAATAAGCTAGTCTTCTTGATTTCAAGTCCCATTTGATCATTTCTAATTTCTTATGGGTACTTGGGTTTATTGGTGATTTATAATGCATTTTCATGAGAAAAAATCTTGAAGGGAACTTGTTCTTCCTTCAAACATTCTGACAACTTGAGTTCACACATTAATTTGAATAACATAATTTATATGTTAAGGGTGTTTCTTTGTAACATGCTATTCTCACTCAAACATTTCTAAGAGAGAACACACTACAAAGAGATAAATTATACAGACTTCTCTTGTGTATAATTTAGAGAAGAGATGACTCAGTGGAAGAGGGCTCGCCTGGTATGTTGCAAGGTTCTGCACTCTATCTCCATCTCCTTAACAAAATACATGTTTGATACCTACATCGACAGTAGAATTTCTTCGAATTTAGAAATAGCACAGTTTGGCAGGGCGGTGGTGGCGCTCACCTGTAATCCCAGCACTCTGGGAGGCAGAGGCAGGCGGATTTCTGAGTTCGAGGCCAGTCTGGTCTACAGAGTAAGTTCCAGGACAGCCAGGGCTATACAGAGAAACCCTGTCTCGAAAAAACTAAATCCAAAAAACCAAAAAAAGAAAAGAAATAGCACAGTTTGAGTCCAGTTGCTGTGCAATCTTTGTGAACATAGGAATATGTTCAAAGAGTGAAGCCCACTGCCAAAAAGGACTTTGCTTGAGTTTTGGTTTTCCCTTTAGTTGCAGTCAGGTGTTGCTGTTAAATAACTAAAAGATCTTGCTTTTGCAGTTTAAATTCTTTTAAAAACCTTTAAATTGGCTGCTTTTTCATTTGCTTATTTTCTAGGATGTTTATATCTTGTATGGAAGGCAAAAAGTTTAAAGTACAACTGGTAATTTTCTGCAGCCTATTAAGTGTTATAGGCTTGAACAATTCATTTTTCTTCTGTTTAATTTTTGTACTAATATCTAAAGTTGATTGGCAGTTCACATAAATATAATACATATCAAATGTTGATTTAAATATTGTGTTCTAAAAGCTTGATCTACATATTCTAACTGAACTTTCTTTCTTTTTAGTCCTGCAGAAAACCTACTGAACATAAGATGTTGCAACAAAGTCTACCTCCTGTATTTTTCCCCTTTATTCATGAGCTTCACAGTTGCAAATTTGAGCAGGATGTTTGGAGAATCTGTTGAAAAACTAGCGCAGGATGACCTAGCAAAGATTGTGAGCCTGTAACAAGATACTCATACTGGCTGTGTCGGTTCTGTTCTGAATGCTGCAGATAACAGCAAGTGAACTCCCTCCTTCCCTTCCAAGTATTCTTTGACCTTCCATCAAGACAGACTTTTCTAATCTGTTCTTGAAGATATTAATGGAAGACAGTCATGTCCACTCAAGAGGAAAGGCAGATCAATACGGAATATGCTGTGTCCTTGTTGGAACAGTTGAAACTGTTTTATGAACAGCAATTATTTACTGACATAGTGTTAATTGTTGAGGGCACTGAATTCCCTTGTCATAAGATGGTTCTTGCAACATGTAGCTCCTATTTCAGGTAAGTAGTTTATCTTGTTTACTTGTTTAGTTTGTAATAAAAGTGTTATTTAAATTTCTTTATTTGTGTGTGTGTGTGTGTGTGTGTGTGTGTGTGTGTGTGTGTGTACACGGATACTCAGCTATCCTAGAACAAGCAGCGGAGCCCACTAAGCATCACACTGGAGATGCTGCAATGATGCTTCATCTATACGTATTCTTAAAATGTTAAAGCTTTTGGGTTTGTCTTGTTTTTGTTTTGTTTAAGACAGAATCTTACTCTGAAGCCCTGGCCATCCTTGAACTCATTATGGGGACCAAGCTGGCTTCAACCTTCTGCCTCCCACGTGCTGGGATTAAAGGCTGAAATGTTAAAATGTTAACGTTTTTAAAACTCCCTCTCAGTGTTTTACTTAAATCTTTATTTCAGAAGATGCAGGGTTTGTCAGAGCATTTCCTAATGTGATTAGATGGTGTTTTCACAAAAGTATTAAATGCACAAAAATTGTTGAAATTGACTAAAGTTTTACTGTGGGATGGTGTAAAAATTCAAAATACTGTTTTTCTTGGAAAGAAACATAAGGATAGATAATTTACTCTTTTAGAAACTCACAGTCATTTTAAACTGAAGAGTTATACAACAAACTCAAATAACTTTTAGGGGATAATTGTTGCTGTTTAGATACTAACTTTAACAATAACAACAAAAATAGGTGCCATCTTAATAGTCTTGGTTACTATTGTGCTTGTGGTATCTCCTCAGCCTCCCCAGACTCCTTGCAGTTAGTGACAGTACTGGTACTCTCTGTGTCTTAGAACTTGAAAGTTTATCTAGTTATGCTCATTAGAAATAATAAAACTTTTTTTTCCTCTTTAGAGGAGAAAGGTTTATTTTATTTCACAATTCCAAATTACAGTCCATCTCAGACAAATAAAACTTTAAACTTTCAAGATGATTTTCACTTTAAGGTTCTTGAGATTAGAAGAAATTGAGGTAGAAAAATTGCTTTTTGTTCCCTGTCTTTAACGTGAGTTTTATTCAATATTTGAAAGAGACGGGATGAATAAGAGAAAATAAATGTATACTAAGTGTATTCCTGTTACAAAAACTTGCTTCTGTTGCCTGTTCATGGCAGCTGTAAGCAAGACAGACTAAATGACTTTGAAAACTGATTTACAAAAAGTGTGGAGATGGCCGGGCAGTGGTGGCACACGCCTGTAATCCCAGCACTTGGGAGGCAGAGGCAGGCAGATTTCTGAGTTCCAGGACAGCCAGGGCTACAAAGAGAAACCCTGTCTCAAAAACAAAAAACAACAACAACAACAACAAAGTGTGGAGATGGTACAGTCCAGCACATCGCTGAGCCAGAGTCCACTGTGCTAGTTCCCGGGGCAATGCCTGTCACTTTGGTTTCAGCTTATCTTGTGGGTTTTCATGCAGTTTCAGACACAGATTTTCTTGTCTGTTACAAAGCTTGTTTGCAATAATCAAGCGTGTTTTACAAATGGTGGTTACTGGGCTTCAACACCATTTCTGCTTTGGTGGCTCTCCAGTGCCGACTTAGATGCTGTATATTAAAGAACTTTGCACATGACTGTGATGTCATTTTTGTTTTTCAGACCCATTGTCTTAGCGAGTGGTAGAAATTCAGGGTTATAGGTTCAGTGAATGGATATCTGAGTTCATAAGCTCTCTCTTCTGAATGACTTAATTGTAAATCATAAGCCGTTATTGGAAAGAGCTTTATGCTTTTGTTAGAGATTGACATCTTAGTCATGGAGCTTTTTTTTTTTTTTTCTGCCCCTGTTGGTCTTTATTTTGTGAACTTGTATGATTAGCAATCATCTTTTATATTAAACTATACAAGAGAGAAATTCTATTAATATTTATTGTGTTGCCCCTTCATTTTTTGTTTGTGGTTGTAAAAATAACATTTTAGGTTCTGTAATTTTTTTTTACTTTTTTTTTATTTTTTGTTTTTTTGGAGACAGGGTTTCTCTGTATAGCCCTGGTTGTTCTGGAACTCACTCCGTAGACCAGGTTGGCCTTGAACTCAGAAATCTGCCTGCCTCTGCCTCCCAGAGTGCTGGGATTACAGGCGCTACCACCACCCAGCATTATGTAAATTTTTAATCACATTGTGTGTGTGTGTGTGTGTGTGTGTGTGTGTGTAAAACAGTTCTTGTGTGGAAGCCAGAGTACCACCTGGAAGAGTTGGGTCTATCTTTTCACTCTGTGGGTCCCAGGGATCAAATTGTGGTCGTTAGGCTTGGCAAGCAAGGGTCTTTACCTGCCAAGTCATCTTGCTGTTTTTTTCAGTGCTATCAAGTTACTAACCTGAGTTAAGATTTTTGAAGACAGTGCAAGTTTAGTCTTTTATGAATACTGTTTAATATTACAATTTAAAGGCAACAGTATTTTCAAGGCTACCATTATTTATTAGTAGCCAGTTCCTTTTATTTATTGATTTATTTTGTGTCTACCAGAGGTTTGCCTGCATGTTAAGTCTGCACCACATGTGTTCTTGGTGCCCATAGAGGCCAGCAGAGGGTTTTAGATACCTTGGAACTGGAGTTGTAGATGGCTATGAGTCTTCATAGGGGAACTGAACCCAGGTCCTGGCAGAGCCTGTGCCATTGAGCCGTCACTCAAGCCACCTTTTACAAGTTGTGATTTTTTTTTGTTTGTGTGTGTGTGTATATGTTTGGCCGCAGTGCCCATGGAGGCAAGAAGAGGGTGTTGGATCACCCAGAACTTGAGCTACACATGGTTGTGAGCCATCATGTGGGTGCTAGGAACAGAACCCAGTCCTGGAAGAACAGCCAGGACTCGTACCCACTGAGCCATCTCCCCACTCTGGAGTTTCCTTCTTTAGCTTCCATGATTTTATGGGAAAACGTGATTTTCTTAAAGCAACTGCTTATATTTATTGGGAATATAGAATAGTTCAGTACATGTGTATAGTTAATTTCTATCATTAAGATCTTGTTATTGGACTAGTTTTATAACAACAGAAGAAAACCTACTAATTATTTTTTCTTATGTGTCTCTTGTTTATACTAAGTAGATTATGGTATATGGCTTTATAATATATCTGTCTCAAGTATTTTTAACTGGGTTCTGCCTTCAGAATTCAGTGTTGCTACATACACAGCTAATTCTGCTTTTTATTTTTTTGTTTTGTTTTTCTTTTATGTGTGTTGATGGTGTGTTGCAGAATGCACACGGTCCTTTATGTGTGTAGGTCGGGGCACCCTCAGGTGTCAGACTTAGCCTCCCATTTTGTCTGAGGCTGTCTTCTTGTTTGCTGTCACACAATAGATGTGCTGGGCATTCTCTATCTTGTTGTAGAAAACTGGATTACAGTTGCTTGTGGGCCTGCCTTTAAGTAGATTCTGAGAATTTGAACTGAAATCCTCAATATTTGTGCAACAAGCATTTTACCCACTGAGCCAGCTATCTCCCCAGTACCAAAATTCTGTCTTTAAGCTAGTTGTGGGTTTTTTGATTTTTTTTTGGTAAAATTTACTGATTAGTTTATACTCAAAATGACTTAGTTACTACTTGAGAATTACTCAGCAGTTTTATGATGCTTGTTACATCATTATGTGATTCATTATTTATTTATTCTTTTTATTTTTAAAAGATTTATGCTGTCTTCAGACACACCAGAAGAGGGCATTGGAGCCCATTACAGATGGTTGTGAGCCATCATGTGGTTGCTGGGAATTGAACTCAGGCTAGAGTTCCAGAGGCCATCTCTCCAGCCCCTATTTTTGTTTGTCTTTGTTTTTAAGCCAGTTTAGAACTTTGACAAAGGGTGAACAATGTGGCTCAGTGAGTGTTTGCCGCTGAGCCTCGCCCTGAGTAGGTTTTCCAGAACCCACGTGATAGGAGAAAACTGGTTCCCACAAGTTGTCTTTTTACTGCCATGTACTCACCATGCACAAATGCAATCAGTCAATCAATCGGTCAATAAAGGTACATTTTTAAAATGTCTGTGGTCACATTGGTTAGGATTGCGCTATTTTTAGTGTTCAGGAAGCAGTCACTTTACTGAAGTCAGAGTGTTCTAGTATTAGAACCATTAGATAACCATTCTCACCTCCATCCTTGCTTTATGCCCGTTCTCCTGGGGTGAATGGAAACCACTTATCTTGTGCTTCTTTTCAAGGGTTTCTGCAGCTCTTTTTCAGTTTGAGGGTTTTGAGTGAGTGTGATTCATGTTCATTTCTCTCTGTCTCTCTCTCTCTCTCTCTCTCTCTCTTTCTCTTTCTCTCTCTCTCTCTCCCCCTCCCCCTCCCTCCCTCCCTCCCTCCCCTCCCCCCCCACCCCCCAGACAGATGAAGCTGGTAGCAGTAGAAGTTCTGGGTGTCTTTTCTAAGAACACTCCAGACTCAGTCATGATATCTAACTTGTGCTCGTCCTTTAGCCTCAGGTGGGACTTAGGAGCCGTGCTGATTGGCGTGGGTACACGTGTCCTCTCATTGAATAGTACCGACTGTCCTTATTGCTCATTTTGTGTTGTATTAGGAATCACCAGTAACTTCGGTTCCTTCTGCAGTGCATTATTTGAGGGTGGGGGTACTATTTCAGCTTGTAGGCTACCGTCCATCATGAAAAGAAGCCAAGGGAAGGCCCTGAGACAGAAGCTGAAAGGCCAAAGGCAGGGCTTTGCTCCACAGCACAGCTGTTGTCTGCTTCTTAGGACTGATGTAGGCCATCTTTAAACCCAAGTGATCCTCCCGCTTTAACCTCCCAGGTGCTGGTTTTATAGGAGCAAGCCACTATATCTGGCAATAAGCGTATTTATATTATTATTGTTGGTGTTTTGTGTTTTATAGTTACTGGAGATTAAGCCCAGGGTATCATATAGGCAAGGCAAGAATGTTCCCATTGAGATATACTGGCCCTTTAGGCTGGCTTTGAACTGTAGTTCTTGGCTTTGGCCTCGGCCTTCCAGATAGCTGACTCCACAGTTTGATAGCAACATTTTAGTTGTGCTAAGTAGTGTTGCATGCATCTCACTGGTTTTTTTTTGGGGGGGGGGGGTTGTTGTCTTTGTTAGTTTGTTTTTCAGGAATCTTTCAAAGGTGCTCCCCCCCCCAAAAAAAAAAAAAAACTAACAAAAAACCAAAAACTAAACTCCAATATTGTCTACAGTGTTGTGTTTTTTAAATTGGAATACTTAAGTACAGTTTTCTTGAATTTTCTGGGATGGGGAGGTAGGAGGGATCTTCTATATATAACAAACCACTTTGTAGCTGAGTCACAACTCCTGCATTAATGCCTAACCTCTGGTTTTCCTATATTATTGCATTCTTTACTAGTAATTATACTATTTCCTTTCGACTCAACTGGTCTTCACATACACCCAGCCTGACTTGCCTTTTTCCAATGATGAACTTTCCTTCTTGGCCTTACAACTTGTTAATGGTTAACATTTTTCCAGGTATTTTATTGAAAGTAAACAGGTAGCTTTGACTCTTATCTGCTTTCCAAGTATCCTGTTCAGAAAGTCGCGAGGCTCGATCAGCCTTGTGTGTTTGCCTGGCATACTCTGTCTCCAGTTAGGTGCTTGCTCTGGTTTTATAGCCACCCTTCTAGTTTTCAGCATTGGGCTCTTGAGCTCTGTTTGTGTATAGAGTGTACAGAAACATCTTAGCTAGTTCATCATGGTTAATGCAGGCTCGAAACACTCTCCTTTCTGTTTACAAGATTACCTAGAGGCAGCAGGGGAGACTGGAACTGAGCCCAAGGCCTCATGTCTGTTACTGAACTGCCTTTCCAGCCCTGCCCATTTAAAGGCCTGTGACCTTCTCGTCTTTCCAGTTTTCTACTATACTGCCTGAACTTTATTCAGCTATGACCCTACCCACACTGTGTTATCCAAATTAAATGCCTTCCTCATCTCTTTGCAGGGTGTAAGTTAGTGTAATATTTACTCTTCCAGCTAAGTAGTCTAGTAGGTGAAGTGGCAAAATGGCTCAGCACTTGCCATCAAGCCTGACAGCTGGAGCTAGATAGAGCCTCAGTTAGTTCCACACTGTGGGAAGGACAGCTAACGCCCGGAAGCTGCTCTGACCTCCACACCCTATCTCACGCAGTGTAGACACGCACAGTAAATAAAAGTAACTTTTTTTTAAAGTACACTTTTAAAAGTCGTGGTCTAAGCCACACAATGCCTTTAATTCTGCAGGAAACAGAGGTAGATAGATCTCTGAATTCCACAGCCTATTCTACATTAAGTTCCAGGACAGCCAGAGGTACACAAGTGAGATAGCTGACTCAAAAGACTTGGAGTGTATATCCCCACAGTGTAAACAGTCTTTCTAGCATAGTTTCCTGCATTCTTTTTTTGTAATGGAGCTGCATGTTTGTTTGTTTGTTTTAAGGAAATTTACTGAAGTGTAAGCTTTTTAAAGGTGGAATTTATATACCATAAAAATCCACCATTTTAAACGTGCAGTCAGCTCTCAGCAGCCTTCTTGCCACATATTCAACTGCAAATAGAAAACGTTCTAAGAAAGAAGACCATGCAGCCTAGCTACCTTTCCTGTATTTACAGTGTTTGAGGTATAAAGGGCTGGGCGGTGTTGAAGTTGAGTGGGTATGCCTTCCATGTATGCGGTGCCCTGGATTGATTCCCAGCACCATGTGAACCAGGTCTAATAGTGCATGTCTATAATCTCAGCCTGGAGGGAGAGGCAGGAGAATCAGAGCTCAAGGCCAGCCTAGATAGGCAGGTTGGTACATAATAGGTAAGTAAATAATTTTAAAGGTGTGTACCGATTTTATACAAATACGCCTCTTTTTTAAAAAAGGACTTAGTATCTTTGTTTTTGTGTGCTGAAGATATGTATCCAGGAGCTGTCTTCCTTGGACTCCATCTGCACTGTCTAATTGAAAGCATTTCTGTTCCCTGTTTTCTTGTTGATAGTCATTTCTCATCCCTCCCACAGCTCTAGTTAATTGCCAGTCAGCTTGCTGTCTGTGACTATTTGGCAGTTTTTTGACATTTCGTGTAGATGAATTCAAATAAGTGGTCTTTGTATCTGGTTTCTTCACCGAGCATGTTTTTTGAGGTTTATTTATTTATTAATACTTGTTTTATTGCTGAATAATATTCCATTATGTGACCAGAGAATAAAGTAATTTTGATGTTCTCCATCAGAATGGCTTAGAGGTCATTGTATGGCTTGTCTTCAGCCCTGGAGTGTATATGATTTCTCATTGTCTTTGAAAGTGTTCTCTATAAGTAAACTGAATTAACAACCTAGTAATTAAATTAGTACCCTGCGGTTCTTTTCTCTTACTGAGCTTGTTTCCGGTGTCTCCTGCAGGGCCATGTTCATGAGTGGACTAAGTGAGAGCAAGCAGACACACGTACACCTGAGGAATGTGGATGCTGCCGCCTTGCAGATGATAATAACGTACGCATACACAGGAAACCTGGCGGTAAACGACGGCACTGTCGAGCAGCTCTATGAAACCGCTTGCTTCCTGCAGGTAAGCGGTCTCTCTCGCCCTGATGCTGATGTGCAGCTCATTTTTATCAGGAAACAGTATTTTGTTGATGATATCTTTAGCCATACAGTCTTATTGCAGATTGTATATGGGCCACATTTTGTATATAAAATGTGATATTTAAAAAATAGGAATTTTTCAGTTGGTAAATAGTTTTATGATATGCATATAATTTAAAAGTCATATATGCCAGAGTAACAACCATATTGGTGTAGAAACATTAAATTTGGGTCGCCCCCCCCCCCATTTTCCAGAGGTAGCATCTGTGTAGGTTTGATTACAGAATTAAATTAAAATTAAAAATTAATAAGCTGGGTATGATGGTATACATCTGACAGTACTGGGGAGGCTGAGGCAGGAGGATCACAGATTGCAGGGCACCCCAAACTGTCTTGAAGGAGACAGAGACAAATTGTTTCATACTTTTCATTTCAAAATTTAGATTTCAAAGTGTTGGTTAAAGCTTAAATTCATTCATGTTTGGTGAAATTACCATAGACAGGTTCAGATTTTTATGGAAGATTTAATATTTGTAATGGTTGTGGGATTTTATTGAGCTATTAAGCAGTTAAGTAAAATTGATTAGTGCATTTTAGTATGATTAACTGTTCTAATATATATTTCTCAGATTCTCCTTTTAGATTTTAATAAGAATGTGGGTATCTTCCCATCTCTGTCCTTGTTTAGGAATAATACTTTGTACTTTGGAAACTGGTTTCAGCCAGTCATGGTAGCGCCGTGCCATCCTCTCAGCAGCTGAGAGGGGGAAGTGAGTGGAGGACTGAGGTCAAGGCCAGCCCCAGCTCCTGAACAAGACCCTGTCTGCGAAAGCAAACAGGAGCCAGCCAGCCCCACATAGGCATGTAGAGAATATAAGCAGCTCCTTACATCTGAGAGGACCAGTGCGTGCCACTCACCCAGCCTGGATAGAACGGGTAAATTAGGCCAGTGGGCAAGAGGAAGAGATGGAACACTGTATAGCCTAGAAGGCTGATTTTATTAATTGCAGGAAATTGTCTCTCACCCTAAACGTATAAAACTTGATGGTATGGGAGAGTCAGCTAGGAGAAGAAACCTATGATATCTTAGATAAAAATAAACTGAAGGATGGGAGTATGAGTCCCAACACAGGAACCTCGTTCAAATTCTCAGCATCTTTTTACTTTTGTTTTTTCTATTAATCATCCTTTTTTCCTTATTTTAGGTAGAAGATGTGTTACAGCGTTGCCGAGAATATTTAATTAAAAAAATTAATGCAGAGAACTGTGTGCGGCTGTTGAGTTTTGCTGACCTCTTCAGCTGTGAAGAGTTAAAGCAGAGTGCTAAGAGGATGGTGGAGCACAAGTTCACGGCTGTGCACCGCCAGGAAGCCTTCATGCAGCTGTCCCACGACCTCCTCATAGACATCCTCAGCAGCGACAACCTAAATGTAGAAAAGGAAGAGACCGTGCGAGAGGCTGCCATGCTCTGGCTAGAGTACAACACAGAATCACGATCCCAGTATTTGTCTTCGGTTCTTAGCCAGATCAGAATCGATGCACTTTCAGAAGTCACACAAAGAGCTTGGTTTCAAGGTCTCCCACCCAATGATAAGTCTGTTGTGGTTCAAGGTCTTTATAAGTCCATGCCTAAGTTCTTCAAACCGAGGCTTGGGATGACTAAGGAGGAGATGATGATTTTCATTGAAGCAGCCTCAGAAAACCCTTGTAGTCTTTACTCTTCTGTCTGTTATAGCCCCCAGGCAGAAAAAGTTTACAAGTTATGCAGCCCACCAGCTGATTTGCATAAGGTTGGGACAGTTGTAACCCCAGATAATGATATTTACATAGCAGGGGGCCAAGTGCCCCTGAAAAACACAAAAACAAATCACAGTAAAACTAGTAAACTGCAGACTGCCTTCCGAACTGTGAATTGCTTTTACTGGTTTGACGCACAACAAAATACCTGGTTTCCAAAGACACCGATGCTTTTTGTCCGTGTGAAGCCATCTTTGGTTTGCTGTGAAGGCTATATCTATGCAATCGGAGGCGATAGTGTTGGTGGGGAACTTAACCGGAGGACTGTAGAGAGATATGACACTGAGAAGGATGAGTGGACAATGGTGAGCCCTTTGCCTTGTGCTTGGCAGTGGAGTGCAGCAGTTGTAGTTCACGACTGCATCTACGTGATGACATTAAACCTCATGTACTGTTACTTTCCAAGATCTGACTCATGGGTAGAAATGGCCATGAGGCAGACTAGCAGATCTTTTGCTTCAGCTGCAGCTTTTGGTGATAAAATTTTCTATATTGGAGGGTTGCATATTGCTACCAATTCTGGTATAAGACTCCCTTCTGGCACTGTAGATGGGTCTTCAGTAACTGTGGAAATTTATGATGTGAATAAAAATGAATGGAAAATGGCAGCCAACATCCCTGCTAAAAGGTATTCTGATCCCTGTGTTAGAGCTGTTGTGATCTCAAATTCTCTTTGTGTGTTTATGCGAGAAACCCACTTAAACGAACGAGCTAAGTATGTCACCTATCAGTATGATTTGGAACTTGACCGGTGGTCTCTGCGGCAGCACATATCTGAACGTGTACTGTGGGACCTAGGGAGAGATTTTCGATGCACTGTGGGGAAACTCTATCCATCCTGTCTTGAAGAATCTCCGTGGAAGCCACCAACTTATCTTTTTTCACCAGATGGAACAGAGGAGTTTGAACTGGATGGAGAAATGGTTGCACTTCCGCCTGTATAGGGGAAAGGAGGGAGTGCACGTGCTGGACTGTGATATCCTTTGCTAAGCCAGAGGATAAAAAGGACAGAGTATGAGTACATAAAGATCTATCTTTGATACATTTTATTTTTATGCCCTACGTAATATTTGCATCAGTATAATATATATCAGTGTGTCATACAGAAAGATATGCTTCTGTAATATGAAATAGGTTATTTGATAACAGAAACTTAAGTGTATCATGTGAGCATAAGAGTCTGGATTATCTAACATTGTTAGCCCTGTGTATGTACAATCCAGAACTTCACTTTTAAAAGGAATCTCCTGTTCCCAGTGTGGTATCTCAAAATTGTGCCGAGATTATTTTAGTATATGTATTGAATTCCTGTACTTTCAGAGTCCTGGAATATAGGTTTGTTTTTTTTTTTTTAAATAATTCCGCTGCACTTAACACTAATGTTCATGTTGGTATAGAAATGTCTTTTAAATCCTATACTATTGTTGAGCAAGATCTGCTATCCGTCTACGGTATTACACAGGGAAAGCTGTGACTGCAGGATCAGTCTCACTATTCTACTAGGTGCATGTATTCCCTTCCCACTGACTTAACACTTGTCTATCTAGAATACAGGTTGTCCAGTCAGCTGGTCACTTACCAGGTGTGGACTTATGTTGCTGGGCTTGCAAATGAATTGCTAGTCCCTCATCGTGCGGGTCTATGTGGAGCTTTAATCAGTAAATGTCTCCACTTCCTATATTACATTAATGTTGGCTCATGCATATAACCACCTGCTGCTGATGTAGTTCTCCATCTTAAAGAGATTTAGAGTGGATTAACCAGGTCATTACATCCTAATTTAATAACGAGCATTACTGTAGAGTGATTGTGTGTAGGTATCTAATAGGTGTGTTTTTTTAACCCGATGTGTGTATGTTTGGGGGGGGCTAGGATTAGGAAGGTGAACTGTGCAGGGCGTGTCTGCACTGTGCAGAAGAGCAGATCTAGTGCTGCTCTGGCATTAGTCCCAGGAACCACTAGCAGTAGTGGGGCGCCACCAGTGTAACATGAGCACAGGGGCCTCATGACAAACGTGGCTGGCATGCTCAACTGCATAATGCTCTGGCACTGTATTTTGAATGACATTAATTTATTAAATAAATTGTATATAATCAATATCTATTGTTTTTTTTTCTTTTGTGATGAGAGTGCTCTAGCTATGCTTTTATTTGAGGTTTTCCCCGAGCCAGATTAGGTACTTGTAGGTGGTTTTTCAAAAATGTATTTGAGATACAAACACACACACACACACACACACACACACACACACACCTTTCTTCAGTCCCATCCTCGAACATCAGTTTGGGTTTGAAAATATTAAATAGAGAATTTAGAAATAAACAGTTTGTAGGTTTTAAATTGATGAAAATTGTCCTTTAAGCTACATGTTTGTACTTAAGATACATGACTGTTAGTCACTTAGAAACCAGCTCACTTCAGGATTGCTGTGGCATAGAGGCACCACATCTAAGTAACTTAGACCATCATAATTTTTATCTCCTACTTTCTAATTTATGAAATAAGCTTTTATAATAAAGGCATGAAAATGGTATATGTAGGATTTGATACTTTGCCCAGCTTGAGGTATAGTAGTCTTAGCATATGCCTGCATATAAAGAGAAATATTAGAATTCTCTGGGGGTGTTCTTTTAAAAGCTTGAGTTAGGGCAGGATTGCAGGTGCTAGGAACACCTCTAGAGAGTTAAGCATTGTACTTGAGTACTGTTAGCTCAGGCCTGACAGTGTAGAAGACTGAACCCAGAAAAGCTCCAACCACCGAAATGCCACACCCCATTCCTTGGCATATTTAAAGCCTATCTTAGAGTTTCTATTGCTGAGGTATAACACCATGACCACAAGCAACTTCACTTTATACTTTATAAATCTATCATGTAGGTAAATCAGCGCAGGAACTGAAGCTCAGGCCATGGAGAAGTGCTGTTTACTGGCTTGCTCATGGCTTACCCAGCCTGCTTTCTTACACAATTCAAAACCACCTCCTCAAAGATGGCACAGCTCACAGTGAGCTGGTCCCTCCCTCATCAAGAATATGCCCTGCAGGCCAATCTGTGGTGGGGGGTGTGTGCATTTTCTCAGTCGTGTTTCCTTCTCAGATGAACTAGTTTGTATCAATTTGACAAAAAACTAATCAGCACACCACTGTCTCTTGGAGAATTTTTCTATCTGGGTGTGGTGGTGTATGTCTTTAATCCCAGCAGCAGCAGGTAAACCTTGGAGTTCTAAGCCAACCTGGTTTACATAATGAGTTCCAGTACGGCCAGGGCTACATAAAGGGATCATGTTTTAAACATCAAAACAACTTTCAAGATTCCTGTTTGGTAAATAATTTGGGGGGTGGGTGCTATAATCTATACCATATAATCTATCCATTTAAAAGCACAAATGGTTGTGTGTTTTCTAAGAATACTTAGAGTTGTACAACCATTACCACAGAGAGTTGGAAGATGTTTCATGGCCCTCATCCCAGCAGCCCCCCTCCCAAGGGCCTCATTGACCTCTCACCACACTGAACAGATTATCTAAAAAGAAGTCGTGCTTGTGCTCTGTATCTTCACTCTTGGAATAATGACAGGGTTTGTTTCCAGGCTTGTTACAAGGCTTGAAGCATTTCCTCTGCTTGCTTTGCTAGCCTAGTTTCTTTATAAAGTATGTTGGCTCACCACATCAAATGCTTTGCTTATCGGCCTTATTTTTTTCATATAGTTGTTTTGTTCATTTGTTTTTTGTCTTAAACTAATTTTATATAATCAGATAGCCAAAATAGTTTGTGCTTGCATTTACTTTCACTCCTCAAAATGCCCTGTTTGGTTGGCAAATTGTGTAACAACTCTGATTAAATTCTGTTTACATTTAGGGTAACTTCCTCAAGGAAGCATTAAAAGAAAATGTATCTTAGCCTACCTCCATAAGCTCACAGGATTAGCGGGACAGGGGGCATCTATTACCTTTATTTAAATTTAAAATGCACCACAAATTATCTAACATTCATCAAGCTGTTATTACTTGAGTTGTCTTCTCTACAATCAAGATGCATCTGTGTCTAGTTCTTTTCTGTTTTGAAATTAGTATTGAGATGTGTCTGACAGTATGAAAAGAGGACTCAAATTACCCCTAGATGAGCTGCTGTTAAAACAGAATGAAGCAGGAGCTAGAGAGATGACTCAGCAGTTGGTTGAGAGCATTGACTCCTCTTCCAGAGGATGGAAGTTTGATTCCCAGCACCTACATGGTGACTCACAACTTCTACAAATCAAGGTCCAGTGGATCCAGGACACACAGACTGTACAAACATACAGGGGCAGATGAAAAAAAAAAAAGAAAAGAGAAACATGAAATTGCAAAAGAAAAAACATTAAAACCCACTGTCGGTTAAAATGTTGGCCCACATCTGGCCAGGGCTCGGGCACTGGGCAGGACGGACACGGGAAGTTTGACCATGCACACCCCACAACGCCCAGTGTCAGGCTGTGGGAAGCTGCAGGGCCCTGCTCTGGGGTGGGGAAGCACCAGAGTCGGGCTGGGGGTGGTGGGTCCTGTCCTGCATGGAGGCCGAGGACTATATCCTCTGCGGAGGGGCTTGGGACGTTGCCCTACGTGACTGATGGACACAGAGTTATGGAGAGCTGAAGCCTCGAGTCAGGAGCCTAGTGTCTGGAATAGTGCAAACGGCCTTCTGTCCCTTGAAGGTCACCAGGCTTTAAACCTTGCTCAACCAGAACACAGGCTGCCTTGCACTGTCCCACAGCCCCCTAAGCTTCTCATATCCATATTAACAGTAAAAGAAAAGCCACATGATCATGCTAATTAGCACAGAAAAATAACTTGACAAATCCTAAGTCCATTTATGATAAAACTCATCTTAATATGGACATGGTAGCACATGCCTATAATCCCAAGACTCACGAATATCAGGTCAGCCTGGGCAACACAGAGAAACTTTGTTTCAGGAACAAAGAACAAAATCTAAAACAAAATTTCAAAAAAATTACAAATAGGAAAATTCTCGAAAAAGCAGCAATGGTGGAAAACATACCACTTTTAAAAAAAAAAAAAAGAATAGATATTAGGAAAAAATCAAGAACTACACAGGTTTTCTACTTTGGTCTAATTGGGTCAATAAGCATGCCCCAGCCTTGAGAAAAGAACAGCATATTTCAACCTTTTGGGGATGGAACAACCCTTTCACACAGGTCACCTAAGACCATCAGAAGACACAGATATTTACATTACGACTCATAACAGTAAAATTACAGTTATGACAGCAACAAAAATTATTTTATGGTTGGGGGTCACCAACATGAGGAACTGTATTAGTTACAGCATTAGGAAGGTTGAAAACCACTGGTTTAGAAAGAAATCAGTTAAGACACAAGAAACAACTATGTCCAAATTTACTAATCACAGACATCTCTGCCTACCCATAAAAGCTACATGCTCTTTATTTCTAGACATTGTATAATAAACGGATACCTCAAGATACATCTAAGAAGACCACTTAACACATCTAAAAGACATTCCCAGGGCCAGCAGGTGGAAGCCACACCACTGACCAGTCTCAGGAACCCATAATGGAAGGAGAGAACTGATTCTTGAAAAGTTGTCCTTTGACCTCCACAAGTATGTTGCTGCATGTACACCCGCTTGTTTAAGTGAGGCTGGAGAGATGA
Source organism: Apodemus agrarius (assembly GCA_964023405.1). Classification (NCBI taxonomy): domain Eukaryota; kingdom Metazoa; phylum Chordata; class Mammalia; order Rodentia; family Muridae; genus Apodemus; species Apodemus agrarius. Next base: position 83,078,516 of record OZ030006.1, on the reverse strand, counting down.
CTCAACAGTTAAGAAACACTTGTTACTTTTGCAGAGGACCTGGCTTTGATTCCCAGCACCCAGGAGGTACTTTGTAACCATAGTAGTTCCAGATAGAGGGGACCGGATGTCCTCTGCTGGGCACCAGTCAAAGCCTGATACACTTACATATGTGCAAGAAAACACTCATGAGTAAAGGGACTTAATTCTTTTAAATAGAATGCCTGTCCTATGTAGGAACACAGGTTAATATGACCCCCACAAGTATTGTAGCTCCAGAGAAATGGAGAAAAGTAGATGAAATGTTAGAAAGAGAAAACATTTTTTTTAACTCAAAGGCAAAAAAACAAACAAAACCATGAACATTCATATACAAGAGAATTGTAGATACATATACATATCCAAATACATATGACCAGAAAAGATGCTCACCAAGACAAGATAGTCAAACTACCTGAAGGTTACTATAAGGAAGGAATTTTAAAATCTCAAATAGCACCAAATTACATTTAAAGACAGTACTGTTTTCCAGCTGTAATCCTGTAATCCTAGAGGGAATAGAGCATATTCAAGTCCAGAAATAATTACCCAGCAAAGTTAACTTTAAAAGGTTAAAGAAAAAGAAGACCTTCTAAGATAAACAGGAACGGGTGTGTGTGTGTGTGTGTGTGTGTGTGTGTGTGTGCGCGCGCACAGATTATGACTACCAGACCACCCTTATAAACCATGGTTAAGAGAGTTCAAGATCCAGAAGTAAAAACTATAACCATCCTAAGTACATGAAGGTAAAAATCTCACTAGAAGAGTAGATACAAAAACAGAAATAGAAAAGAATCAAACATCAGCAATAGTAAACTATCAAACCATGGAGCTTAATAACCCAAGCAAAGAACAAAGGCTATGCAAAGCAGCCAGAAGGAAGCAGGCACTGACCCCGAGTCAAGACCTCTGGTGGTTTGGATGAGCATGCCTCCTATACTTACATATTTGAATGCTTGGTGGCCAGCTAGTGGAACTGTTTGGGAAGGATTAGGAAGTGTGGCCTTGTTGGAGGATGTGTGTTTTACCAGGGGTGGGCTTTGTTGTTTCAAAAGCCCATGTCTCTCTCTGTCTCTGTCTCTGTCTTTCTGTCTGTCTTTCTCTTTCTGTCTGTGTCTGTCTGTCTTTCTGTCTCTATCCTTCTCCCTCCCTCCCTCCCCACTCTCTCTCTGCTTGCAACTGTAGGATCAGATGTGTGTTCTCAGTTACTGCTCCAGTACCACACCTGCCTGTGTACTGCTCTTCTCCCCACAATGATTATAATTCACTAACCCTCTGAAACTGTAAGCAAGCCCTCCATTAAATGCTTTCTTTTATAGAGTTGCCTTCGTCTTGGTGTCTCTTCATAGCAATAGAACAGTAACTAAGACAATACCATTCAATAAGTGGATTAAATTCTCCACATAAAAGACAGATAGTCTGAGTGGATTAAAACAAACAGAGTTGCGGGTTTCTCAGCTTTCCCTGAGAGCATGGGTCTACTCTCCAGTACCACAAAACCAAACACCTATAACCTCAGCACTTGCCAAGAGGGTTGCTGTGAGTTTAAGGGCAGCCTAAAATGTCACCTCAAAGAAACTATAAACAAAAGGCTGCCAAGCCCCAACAGTATGTTTCCTATGAGGAACTCATTTCAGTAGTGAGAACACACAACTAGAAACACTAGAAAATTATATTCTAGGAGTATGACAATTGACTCCTAAAACCAACAGAGCAACCACACTTTCTATCTGACCAAACAGATCTTAATACAAAATAAGTGAGAGACAAGGACCACCAAGGAATCAATTAATCAAAGGTAACAGGAGCAGAACGTGGTGGCTCATACCTGTGAGAACCATGCTCAGGAAGCAATGTAGAAAGATCACAAGAAAGGAGCTAGTCTGAGCCAGATAATGAAACCAGATAATAAATAAAGATATAATGGTTGTAAATTAATATGGACCAAATACCAAAACCATCACACTATGAAACCTGAAGGCAGAAGTGTGAAGATACTGTGTCGTGGCATATGCCTGCCCATGTGTATCACACTATTTTCATAATAGTTAAGATGCAGCACTGGTCAGCCTAGGTATGAATAAATGAACAGGTAAATTACTAAAGAAAATATTTCATATACACATAATGGAGTATTATCCATAACTTGAAGCAAAATGAATTGACTAGGAGATATTATATTGAGCAACAATCAAGACTCAGAAAGAACAATATTGCATGTTCTCTCATATGTGAAAACAAATTTTGAAAATAAACCTGAAAGTAAATTGTAATTACTGGGCCTGAGGCATGGGGCAAGAATGGAGTAGGATCAATAGTTAGATATCATCAATCCTATGGTACATGCCATATATGTGCAGGAATATATACAATCCCAGGACATAAACTTAACATATGCCAAAAAATTAAAAAGGAGGCCCCACCAAGATGGCTTTGCAGGTAGAGCATGCAGGGATGATGACCTGATTCAGTTCCCGGATTCCTCTCCCAGGAGGTGTCCTCTGACTCCCCTCCACATGTGTGCAGGGTCATATGTGAGTACCTCCCTGCGAATAGAAAACAACAGTGAAATTCTCTTTCTTACACTGAGGGAGCATGTGTGGGACCATGTTTCCAACAGTGTATAATGTTGCTAAAATGACGGTGTGTGCCTAAGGGCCACTGAAGCCATAGTGGTACCGGAGTAAAGCGTGGCATGCTTATGAGGATGCCAGCGCAAAGTCACTACAGTGCCAGCCATGAAAGTACAGCATGGAACCAGGTAAGTTCAGCACGCAGGAGGAGGACGCAGGAGTCTAAGTTTAAGCTAAAGTGTTTCAAACAAAACAAACAGCATAGCATTGTAGTTACACAGCCTGGGAGTGTAGTAGGCTGCACCGGGCAGGGTTATGTAAATGCTCTCTAGTGCTGGCACAGCAACAGAGTGATTCTTCAGAGAACATCTCCATCCCTAAGGAATATGCTCTGAACTGGCAAAACCTGAAAGTCTGCCCTAGCATTGGGTACAGACACATAAGACAAACCTTTAAAAAGTGGTTAAACAGCTAAAATGAAACCACCAGTCAATGTGTGGGTATTAGTTCATTATCCGCTCAGGGTGGCCACAGGACCCGACAGACTAGAATCCCTGCCCCCACACAGCAGGGAAGGCACACACAGCAGCTGGACCCCATAATGGGCACCTCACCCGCACCCCACCCCCATGCCCAGAGTGTGTCACAGGCACTGAGGCCAGACCATGGTCACCAGAGGTCATCCATCACTAGGAATTCTCATCATCTAGACCCCATACCACCTGAAGTGGTATTCCTTTGGTCTTCCAAAATAGAAGTATCAGCTGGGAACAAGTATTCAAAACAAGAATCTGTGTGGGGAGTATTTCCGACTCAAACCTCAACAGTGTAATTCCATTTAAAGGAAACGTTCAGAAAAGGCAGTCCATGGACAGCACTGGCGGCTGGCAGGAGCTGCTGGGAGGGAATGACTGCTAGGGGACACAGAGTTTCCTTTTGGAGTGGCAGAAGTAGACAGTAGTGATAGTTGTAGATGTTTCTGAATATTCTGGAAGCTATCTTAATTTTTTTATTATGCTTACTTATTTATGGGTTGGGTGTGAAGGTCAGCTTTGTGGCGTAGGGACTCTTCTTCCAAATGGGTTTCAGAGATCCAACTTAAATGGTCAGGCTTGGTCTCAAGCTGAGCAAGCACCTTCCTGTCGACTCATTGTACATGCTCCTATAAACTATTTTAAAAAGGTAAAAATTACATACCATAAACTTTATGGCATATAAATTATATTGCAGTAAGACATGGCATTATATCTAGCAGCATGAAGACTAGCAAGAGTTTGCTATTTTGTTGCTTGATAATATTCAGAAATTTTCATTTTGAAATGTAAAAACATTTATAAAAACCTTCATCTTGGGTGGGTGTGATGGTATATATCTTTAATCCTAGCACTGGGGAGGCAGAGGCAGGCAGATCTTGGTGAGTTCGAAACCAGCCTGGTCTACAAAGTGAGTTCCAGAACAGCCAGGGCTGTTACACAGAAAAACCCTGTCTTGAAAAACAGAAGGCAAAAAAACAAAACAAAACAAACAAACAAAACCCTTCATTTTTGGTGCTGGAGAGATGCTCTACCAGATGATTTTGGTTCAAGTCCCATCCCGAGGCTTCACTGTATTTTGGTGTAGTGAAATACATCTGTAATCCCAGCACATGCGAACAGAAGCTGGAGTAAATCTATAAAATCCTGTCTCAAAAAACCAACCAACCAACCAACCAACCAACCAACCAACCAAGCCAGTCCCACCCAAATCCACCACATGAAACTGAGCTCAGAGTTCCAGAAACAGCTATTTGGGCAAAAGCAAAGCAGCTGTTCTCCATCCCAGATACCTGGTGGCTGCAATAAAGACAACAGACTTTGCAGCCAACCAACTCTACCTGTACTACTCACCCTTAGCTACAAAAACCTCAGCTCAAAGCATGTGCTCTGTGACCTAAATTCTGCTCATTGAGTGATTGGGTCCTGCATCCCCATCATAGCGTGGCCAGAACTACAGACTTTACTTCTCTGACATTAAATAAAGCCTTCTCTAGCTGCTTGAAGTCATCTAAATCTCACCTTTTATTATTCATAAAAACTTATTTCTAACCGGGCGTGGTGGCGCACACCTGTAACCCCAGCACTTGGGAGGCAGAGGCAGGCGGATTTCTGAGTTCAAGGCCAGCCTGGTCTACAGAGTGAGTTCCAGGACAGCCAGGACTACACAGAGAAACCCTGTCTCAAAAAACAAAAAAACAAACAAACAAACAAACAAAAACTTACTTATTTATCCTTATACTATCTAAAACATCTTGGTTCACTTGTGGACTACTGTGTGCTATAAATTACAGTATTCACGGACATGCAAAGATTTTGTTTGCTCATAAAGAAACATAATTTTTCATTATAGAAGACAAAGAGGGTGGTGGTGGCACACACCTGTAATCCCAGCACTTGGGAGGCAGAGGCAGGGGGATTTCTGAGTTTGAGGCCAGACTGGTCTACAGAGTGAGTTCCAGGACAGCCAGGGCTATACAGAAAAACCCTGTCTGGAAAAACCAAAAACCAAAACCCAAAACCAAACCAAACCAAACCAAACCAAACCAAACCAAACCAAACCAAACCAAACCAAACCAAACCAAACCAAACCAAAAAGATTATGTATACAGTGTTCTATCTGTCGGTATGCCTGCAGCCCAGAAGAGGGCAGCAGATCTCATTTTAGATGGGTATGACTCACCATGTGGTTGCTGGGAATTGAACTCAGGACCTCTGGAAGGGCAGACAGTGCTCTTAACCTCTGAGCCATCTCTCCAGCCCAAAGACAAAGATTCTAAATATTTCTCACCTCATGCTTCAGCTTGTATCAGACTATCAAACTTCGGGCTGTGCTGGGTTAGAATGTAAGATATTTTATTGTTTCGAAAAACTTTTTTAAATTTCATTTTAGCGTGTATATGTACACTCCTGTTCTCATGTTATGGCATGTTGGAGTCAGTTCTCTACTTCCACCATGTGGGGTCTGAAGACTGAACTCTGGGCACTATTTTGATGCTCCTGGTTTTTTACTTTTTGCAATAGGGTCTCATGTTGTCTATAATGGTCTTGAACTTCCTCCTGCTCCTATGTCCCAGGTGCTGAGATTACATCCCTATATTTTATGTGCCACTGAGAATCAAACCCAGGGCTCCACTAGGCTACATATATATGTATATATATATACACACACACACACACATATATATGTGTGTATATATATATATGTGTGTATATGTATATATATGTGTATATGTATATATATGTATGTGTATATATATGTGTGTGTGTGTGTGTGTATATATATATATATATATATATATATATATATATATAAACCTCAGCCCAGATTGTTTAATTTCTAAAATAATTATTTGATGCTGTCACCATGGGCTATATTGATATGAATGACCTGTGCTGCCATCTGAGACCATGGTGATATTCAGGTCCATGCTGTCACCGAGAACCATGTCTGGGTCCATGGTTCTACTGCAGCCTGAGTCTTTGTTGATGTCTGTGGCCACCAAAGGCCATGAGGATGTCTATGGTTCATACTGTAGCCTGAAGCCATGTTAATATCCATGGCCTGTGCTGCAAACTGAAACCTTGTTGATGTTCTTGGCCTGTGTTGCACTGAGGGCTATAATGGTGTCTGTAGCCGGTGCAGCAACATAGGCTGTATTGATGTCTGTGGTCTGTACTGCCACCTGAGATCATGCTGAGGTCCATGGCATGTGCTGATGCCAGACAACAATGTTGATGTCTGTGGTCAATGCTATTGCCAGAAATCATGTGTAAGTTCATAATCCATTCTCCCACTGACTGTAAAGGACAAGGAAGCTACTTCTGCCATGGTACTGATGATTACAAACTCACAATTGAGAAAGAGGACATAGAAGGCTTCAGTGACAACCCCTACACCCACACAAAAAAAATGTAAAAGCCTAGACAAAAGCCATCCAAGAGAACTTCTACAAGTTGTGATAAAGATGGTAAAATGTAGCTCTCCATGATTGATGGCTTCTGACTTGGGGGCAGATGGGAAGGACTCAGTTTTCTTGGAGTCAGTCACCAGGAGTTTGATTATACTCCAGCGAGTATATGAGCAACAAATTGGACCTATAATTTTTGTTTGTTTTTGTTTTGTTTGGCAGAGGGGGAGATCAGGGAAGGCCACAAGGATAGGGTTGAGGACCTGGGGGGACTGAGAAGTGAGAGTACTCAGGGTATAGGATGTGAAATTCCCAAATAATCAATGAAAACATGAAAAAGTTATTTGAGGGCCAGTTCCATGGCTCAGTAGATAAAAGAACTTGCTGCCAAATCTGATGACATTCTAAATGTGATCCTAAGAACTTACATGGTGGAAGGAGAGAATGGACTTCTGCAAGCAATCCTTGGATCTCCACATGCATGCTCTGGGAAACACACACACACACACACACACACACACACACACACACACGGGATGCTGTGGTTTGGGCAGGGGGTCCTGGGTAATATAAACTGAGCTAGTTACAGAGAGCAAAGCCAGTAAGCAGTATTCCTCCACGGCCTCCAGGTGGATATCATCACAATGGCAGGCTATGGGTAAGGTCACTCAGCAGAGAGGCAAGGGTTGCGGGTACAGTGATCTTAGTAATCTAACATCCTCACCCGGCCCATCTCTTAACTGTTTCACTTCTCATTCTTGCTATGCTGGGGACCAAGGTACATGAATCCTAGGCCACACTTAAATGATGCCCAAATCATACCATCTCCACTGCTGAATACTAAGGAATGTTTACAGTCTTGCACATCTGCATATTTTCCATGTCTCAATTGGAAAAAAATGCACTTTAAAGGTTGTTGAAGACTCTCTCTCTCTCTCTCTCTCTCTCTCTCTCTCACACACACACACACACACACACACACACACACGCACGCACACACAAGCATGTAAGATTAAATTTTCTTTTTCTTTCTTTCTTTTTTTTTTTTTTTTTTTTTTGGTTTTTTTCGTGACAGAGTTTCTCTGTATAGCCCTGGTTGTCCTGGAACTCACGCTGTAGTCCAGGCTGGCCTCGAACTCAGAAATCCACCTGCCTCTTCCTCCCAAGTGCTGGGATTACAGGCGTGCGCCACCACCGCCCAGCAAGATTAAATTTTCTAATTCCTGTTCATCCAATAGTTTTGTGAGATAATGTGTCATTATGTAGTCCAGGTGTGGTGGTATTAAGTTTGCGCCCCCTCCCCCCAGACTCATGTTTGAAGGCTTAAACCATCACAAGTGGCACTATTAGAAGGTGTGGCCTTATTGGAGTGGGTGTGGCCTTTTGGAAGTGTGTCACTGTGGAGTTGAGCTTTGATGTCTTAGATATATGCGGGAGCTCCTCCTCACTGCCTGCAGATCAAGATGTAGAACTCTCAGCTCCTTCTCCAGCAGGATATCAGCCTGGATGCTGCCATGCTTCCTGCCATGATGATAGTTGACTGAACCTCTCAAACTGTAAGCCAGCCCCAATTAAATGTTTTCCTTTATATAAGTTGCCTTGGTCATGGTGTCTCTTCATAGCAATAAAACCCTAAAGCATCTAGCTGACCTTAAACTATTCTCTGGACTCTACTGTGCTGGGGTTATATGGCTATACACCTGGCTTTTAGCCTTGTGATTTTAATAACAAAAAGACTGAGCTGTCAAAAGTCTACCTGGGAATTTCCATCTCACAGGCATTGGTGTGAGCAGATGATTTATCTAGGGCAGGTTTCAGTTTCTAAATGGATGGACGTTATTGAACAAAGAACCAATTCAGGCAGCGGAGAACAGTGCAACTGAACTTGCCTCAGAGCTCCACGAAGTGCTCAGTGCCTGCTTTCTGGGGCAGGGCTGGCCCAGGCAGGTAGTAAGGCTACTACTGTTCCTTTGTTCACTCATCACTCCATTCCCCAGAGGAAGTACAAGCTCCTGCTTAAAACAGGCTCACGGATTAGGTTGGCTAGAAGAATCCAGATGTTATAGATGGACGTTTCACATATGCAAACTAATCCAATGTAAAGCATGCAGAGTAGGTTTCTTTGAGCACTGTGATCGAGCCATGTCTCTAGGGTCACTGCTGGAGACAGTAGCTGGAGCAGTTGCTTGGGTCCTCAATATGACGTTCCCATTCATTAGTCACCTTACTATCTAACCTCTGGTGAAAATGCTCTCACAGTGAATGGATTTTGACAGAGAACAATTGTGGGAGTTTTGTTTTGGGGCTTACTGTATTTTGGACACATGTGTTTTCATTTGGTTGGTGGGAAGCTGAAATTGGGCCAGTAAAAAGGCTGGAGTAGCGGATAAATTACAGATGGCCAGCTGAGAAACACTGAGGTTCATAGTTCAGTTAAACATGCTGTGGTGGTCAGGCTCCTGAAGAAGCTCCCGGAGACGCTGCCTGCCCATAGGAAGCCCTGTTACCTTCCAAACTGTTTACACTCACCAGGCTGAAGGGACTCTCCTGGTCCTGACGTGGCCTTAGTTTTTGGTATTATTTCCTTTCTGACCCTTGCTGCCACTCGGAACATTTGATCTCTCCAAGACACGCTGCTCCCTTGTCTTCATTTGTGCTGTTCGCATAGCTCTGGGAACCTGGATGTCTTCCAAATACATCTTCAACTCCCTCCATGCTAAAACTCACAACCTTTAGGTCTTGGCTTGGGCTCATGGGACCTAACTGTCCTCGATGAACAGCTGCCACCCCCTAGGAAGGAACGCTGGTTCAGTACCCTGGCTTGCAGGTCAGTATGCTCTACCCTCTGGCAACTGGCAACCTAGAGCAGCAAGCTATATTCTGCCAGAGATAGTAAGTGCTATCCTGTGATATACACAACATACAGAAGATACTCAAATACTCCACAACGAAGGCAGAACACTATATGCAGCCTGAGGGACTCAGGTAATGTTAACAGTAATCTCAAGTGGCCATGGACTGTAAACACTAGTTTCCTGGGGGAAAATTGAGTCTCTGGTACAGTTAAAGGTCCTCAAAGTTTGTGGCTGCCCAGGACAGGTTTGGAACCACTGGAACCACTGTGAGACTATTTGACTTTGAAGACATCAGCAAAGCGGAGTACCAAAACAAGGTCCCTTCATCCACCTCTACAAAGTGGTGCTGAGGTAATACTTTGCCAAGACCTGAAACAAAATGAGACAAATATGGATGAGTTAAATGAGAATATCACTTAATATTTACAACTGTAAATTTACTGTTTTACTTAAAGGCTTCTCTTTAACTCTTACTCTGATTCTACTATGCTCCTCTTATTTTTTTGCATGAATATATAATGATGAAGATGTTAGCTTCACAAGAGTTCTTCCTTGAAAAAATAAGCAGCAGCAAGATACACTATCCTCGTACATCTTGATTTCACACGGCTCTAACAAAGGAATCCCAGGTAATCCTGAATGAGAAACCTAAGACTAAGTAACTTCCAACACTGTAGAGTATCTTCATGATCTTTCAGGGAAAGGGTTTCTTAAAGAGAATACAGAGTCACTAAATGTAGTTGGGTAAATGCAACTAGATTATTATTCATGTGCTGAAGAGAAGGGTCAGTGGTTAGAAGGGCATGTTATACTTGAAGTCCAGAGTTCAGTTCTCAGCATCCACTTTAGATAACCACCTGTGACTCCAGCTTTGGGGGACTGGATTCCCTCTTCTGGCTTTGATGGACATGGCATTATAAATACCTACCCCTCAATATGCATGATTAAAAATAATTAAAAGAAAAAATTACTCTCAAGACATTTTGAAGAATGAATCATGGGAAATATTTGTAAAACACAAAATGATAAACAGTATGTAGAACACATACACCCATGTGTGCTATAGTTGAACAATCTTGTCCTGTTGTGATAGTAACTTAATCCTCCAGCGGCTGTGCTAGTGTTTCTCACCACCACCCCAACGTTGTGGATTCCTGAAAGTCACACATGCAGTCTTCTTTTTAATATGCCCCTAAGCAGATCAAGTATGGACCATTCCCACACTTCCACATTGCTAATGTCTCCCTCCATTAACCCTGAGTTATTACTTACTAAAATCTAAATTCTATCTTTGTTACCCTAGACCCAAAATGGGGGAAGGAGAGGGGGTCGCTCTTACATGGCTGTATACTCTCGCTTCTCCAGCTCTGAAGCCCAATCTTCCTGATTCCCCATCACAGAAATTCTAAAACCTTCTTCTTCCCATGGTTCCCTTGCATGGGAGTCCTGCCTCTGTCTCCCTGCCCAGCCATTGGCCATAGGTAACTTTATTTACCAATTACAGCCAACTGGGGGCAGGGACCCTCATCGTCTTTCAGGCAGAAGTTAGGTTTCCCTAAGATTTGGGGAGCCGAATTAACACAAATAGCATTAGAACCAATCTACAACAATTTACCCTTTTCATCCATTAAAAAGGCCTTTTCTCTCAGATATATGTTGAACATAGTTATAACAGTTATGCAAACTATAAGGTAAGATATACACTAATAACAACCAGTCCATCAATTTTGTCAATTTAGTACATTACTACAACATCTATCCTATCTTAAGGAATATATAATTTTCTACCTGAATTCTGGTTTGATTTTAACTTGTATTATAAATCTGAAAAACCATCCTTTTAAATCTAGATCACCTTCCTTAGTGCTAAACAACTTAAAGGCCACACTCATACAACCCCAGGAAAGGGACATTTAACTTCTTATTCCATGAACAAGTTATAATGGAGCCATGGTGCACAGAAAACATACTTGGAATCCTCAGTGTAAGATTTTTGAACCTTACCAGTCCAAGCGGGAAAATGGATTGCAGTAGTGCAGTTTTCTCCTTCCCTGGCCTTGTCCATGAAGTGATTACATGAGCAACCTCCTTAGAACTTGTGTAGCATTCCTCCAGAGTCCCCCAGATGCTATAGAGGGCTCTTTCCGCAGAGGTCACAACTAGAGAGCTGAGGTTCCACCATGAGTAATATCAGGAGGAAGCTAAATTGGGTGTGGAGTCCTTCAGCTCACCTATGCACTGCTTTCTTGACAAATGAAGAACGCACTGTTGCCCAGCTGTGAAGGCCAGAAATCACACAGACAATATGCAGTTAAGTCTAGGAGATCAACAGCACGTGTGCAAGAGAAACAGGATAATTTTATTATCAGATTTTCCTTAAAATAAAGGTACAATAGAAGCTCTACAGTTTAGCATAATTAGACATGATTTTTAACTTGTATATGTTTTAAAAACAAATGACAACAGAAATGAACCAGCACAAACTACAGAGCTACTAGAGGAAGGAGAAGCTATAGCTAAACTTCCTTAAAAACTATTTTCCAACCATTAAGTACCTTCACCAAGTCATTAATCAAATGCTTCCTAAATTTAGAAATGGATGATCAAGTGGACTGAAACATGTAATGCGTAATTCTTGTTTTTCCAGCTATAAAATAACAGTATTTCAACAAAATATGCTTTAAGTAGTTTTCTGAAAACTTCAATGACCTTTTCTGGCTCAGTACCTGACTTGAAATGTTCAAATGTTTATATTGCACACGAAAGAAACTTTAGCAGCATACTATGTGCATGAGAAGCTGATGAAAAATAAGACTGGAAACCCCCCTAAATTGTGTTTCATTTACATGATTTAAATATATAGTTTTCTATATCTTTAATTAGTATAAGTAAAAAGGTAAATTTCTGAACTGCACAGAAATACAAATGTATTTAGAGTTTTACAAAATATATCCAACCCCTTAGACATGCACAATCTTTTAATTTTGGAGTGTTATACTATATGAGGGAGCCAGTTTCTTCATAATGTAGGTAGGAAGTTATTTTTTATGAAGCTTTTGTATGAAAAATAAAAACACATTTCTTTTTTCTCTAAAAAAGTTTTGTGGAATGTTGGAAATTATGGAAAAACAATTCCAAACTAATGAAGTCAGAAGACATGGAATGAGAAAATCCTAGTGGCACATTATGTTATGAGGAATGATGGTCATCTTCAAGTGATTCAAGGAGCATTCCGCCATAGTTAGAGGCTACCAGGAGATGGCGTGGAAAGCCATGAATGCTAGGCCATTTCTCATTAAAGAACCACAGTGTGCAAATGTTTCAGGGATTTTAAGCAATACCCCAATACATTAACAGGCTGGTGTAGCTAGCATCACATGCAGGAACCAGCAGCTTCTGTTCTAACAGGCTGCCCTTTGTGGAGGCTGCAGCAGACACTGCCTGTGGGTATAAATCAGGACACTGGCCTGCAGGACTTAAACTTATCAACATGGAAGGAAGAGAGGCCACTGGCTGTTAACTCCCACAAAATTTTCTCTATAAAATATATAGCTTCAATAATATCTACCTACCAAGAAAAGAATGTTATAGCTTCACTTAGAAATGTAAATAGCAGATTACAATTCTAACTTCTGTCTAAACTCATGCCTTTAGTAGGTTAAATACTGATGTCAAAATATTCTCCATTCAGACTTTAAATGCCCTGTTTCTCAGCCACGTAACAGCTTCTCATTTCTGTTTTACTAATTTGCGTTTTCCTTGAATTTCTAAAGAAAGTTATTCTAAAAAAGTTAACTGCTTAGTATAAAACTTGAAAAGCAGAAGGGCTGAGGAAGTCCTGTCATGCACTCTACTTTGCTGCCCAAGAAAGTCAACTGTTTCTTATCACAAAAGGAGAGAACTGTTTTCTGACTTGTGAGCTAGTGAAGGATTTGTGGGTGGACAATTCATATTGGTTATAAGTCAAATATGCACATACAATTGTTCTACATCTGTTACATGAAGCTTCGGAATTTCTACTCTACTCCATAGACTCACAGCTTTAACTCTCTCCCTTATCTGTGTCACTGTCATTACACAATTATAATGGGCTTCCTCAAAATCACCCGAACAGCAGTGCAGCTACCGCCAATGTCTGCCTGCAGAAAACCTGAAAAACGCTGGTTGACTTTCACTCCCTCAGGTCTAGTTACACTTCAGTTCTTAGACACAAGAGCATTGGCAATTTTCAATAGCCACACCTCCTGGCAATAGTCAAAAGGCCTGGCGTTGGCTAAGGGGCTACCATGCCAGCACTGGAGGAAGACTGCTCACTGGAGCCTGCAATAGACTTCACGTGTGTGGGCTCACTGGCTGTATCTCCTATTCTCTATGACACTGGCTTCCGCTTTAGGTGATCCCCCTGCCAGCAACAAAATGGCCTATGGCCCTTGAAAAGTGAACATTTCCAAGAACCTGAAGGAAGTGGGTGTATGGTCTTTTGACCATTCTGCTTTATATTCCCAGGTAGGTTATTTTTCTGACCAGTTAAGTGACCATTTTCAAGAGTTAAGTTTTTAACTACATTAAAAGAAAGTACAATTAAAATATACACTTTTGCCTGGCACAGTGGTGTGCTCCTATAATCCAGGTAAGACAGGAAGGAGGACATTGGCAATTCAGAGACCTGTGTGGTGAGACTGTGATACCATACACAGGGGACCCATACACACTCAAATGGGGGGTGTGAAACAAAAGCAGTTACATTTCTCCCCAAGTCTATTTCAAAGTGAATGTTACATTGCTTTTGTTTAAGTGATAGCATGCATTTCTGCAAGTCATACAAACCTGGTGCACACTAAAGAACAAATCATTATCTAACTAACTCAGGCAGGGCTCCTAGGAATGTCAACTAACATGGGTATATCAGCATACTGCAGCCACATAAAATGATATCTAACAATGGATTCTCAATAGTCTTAGCACAGCATTTCCTGCCTTTCAGTTTTTCTCTTCTTCTCTTTTCAAATATTTACTGGCCAAAGAAAAGTAATGGTATTCTCCTATTAGCCAATTAATTTGTCACTGGATTCTCTCAAGTTATTATGCCCAATATGATGTAGTTAGTATTTTGTGGTTTTGTGTGAAAATCCAACTTGCAAAGTTTTAAAAATATTGAGTTATGCCCTATCTTCTTTTTATAGTCCTTAGGGAATCTCATAGAGGATAAATGAAATGTAACCAATGTCCTTAATTAGGCCCCTTCCTTCCCCAATGCTTGTTAAATCACATGTAGATATACTGGTTATTCTACATGCCTTCTGTTACTGAAAAGGTAGACTGTTTCCTGTGAGTACTCCCTGAGAACACCCATTCAGGATCCCCTGAAAGGCAAATGACAGTTATACATGACAAACATGAATTAAATGAGAGGCTAACAAATTCATGCCTCTGGTAACATGAAACCAGCTGTACTGATTTACCAAACAAGTGACTCTGGCATGGGTGTGAGTTCATTCTCTTCCTTCTTACTCTTCTTTCATTTGAAGTGTGTGTCTTTGTGTATGTGAATATAAGCAAGCACACATTGCCTACATGGAGGTCAGAGAATAACTTTCAAGCGTTGGTTCTTCCTTTCCACATTGCTTTGAGGCAGGGTCTCTCATTCTGCCAATCCACTGCTCACTCTCGGCTAGCTGGCTTTCGATACTCTGTACGATTCTCCTGAGCCTGCCTCTCTCCTCACTGTGGGAACACTGGGCTTACAGAAGTGGCTGTTAAGTGGGCTCCAGAGACCTGGGCTCAGGCTGCCATGCTTGCACAGTAAGCACGTTTCCTCACTAAATCATCTCCTTGGCCCACTTCTTGTTTTCTAAATGTGAACTAAGTCATGCTTTATTGGTCACTCTGTTTTTCTTTAGAAGGTAGCAGACCTGACTAAAGAAGGATTTTCAGTCAGGGAAGTAGAAAGGCCAAGTGCCTTTGAAAAAGCTCAATGCAGAACAAGACTAAGAGAAGGCCTGTGAATCTATCCAGATCCAAGGGACAACCATTCACATGAAAAAAACAAGGCACATATTTTCGATAACAAAGTGCTGATTAAGACAGCAACAAAACCCGAAGTCCATTGAGCTAGCATGTGAGCTAGGGTCGTCAAAGTTCTGCCCTCCAGACATGTGCCAACCCTTCAGTGCTGCCGAGTCACAACTGCTGCTTCCTTGCATGAGCACTGCCAGCAGGAGAAGCACAGGAGCATCTTTGCTGCTTCACACCAACTGTGACAGGAAGACATTCATAGAAAGTAACATCTTATCCTCAGCTTGCCCCTCTTGACTTCCACAGCTCTGGGAAGTGAGCTGGTAAGTATGTTTAGTGGGTAGAGGATTTCCTCTAACTACCCCTCCCCCCAGAATCCACCCTAGAGAACTCAGATTGGAATGCATAGTTCCTACACTTTACAAATACATTTTAGGGCTAACTTCAGAGACAGTGAAATAGTAATATAACTTAATTTTAGTCAATATAAATTACAATGGCCATCTAAATATTTAACCAGCAAAATTGAACAAAATATACATATGTAAAAATTCTTCTAAGTAAACAAATGTACAATCTCAGAACTTAAAATTCACTAAAAGGTTCATTGTGTACATTAACTAGGCTCAGAATGAAGTAAAAGTAGTCAATTTAACCCCCAACCTGGAGAGCTATTCTGCTATGGTTGTGATTTCATCCATTCAGCATCCTGCAACTTTCATTTAGGTAGAGTGCAACGTCCATGTAAACAGTTTGTCATCTTGGTCCCTGGGTATGGACCTTTGGATAGAAGAAGAAACCCTGGGAGCAGCAGATGGGGAGGGAGCATTACACCTCAGAAAACAAAGCAGCTTCAGCTTCCGCTGCTGGGCTCAGGGCTTCCCGCTGGGTGGCTCCGGAAGACTCTGAGGGGTGGATGTGGTAAAAGTAGATAGCCATGAAGACATAGCTGTCTTTGCACTGGAAAAAGCTCCTCCAACAGATTGGCCTGTGTGAAGAGGAAAAAAAAGGAAAAATGTACAAACTTAATAAAAGGTTTAAGTTTTTTGCATGCATAATTTATAAATGATTTCTAAATATTCCATTGAACATTTATCACCTGAATATTATTGTCTGAAGATTCAGACAACAGGGAACTCAAGTGTAGGAACTGAAACCACAGGCAGGAAGGACAGCTATATTTGGTTTACAGTGTAGCTGCTGTTAATAAAATTGCAATACAAGTCTCTTCTATGCCCCCTTTCTATAACAGCAGTGACTCACATAATCTCACATCCTCAACAACTTCAAAGATGATTTAAAAACAACATGGCGAGACCTACAAGGCTCTCTCCCAGTATAGTACTATTCTTCTAATATAAGTAGGTTCAGAGAACATGTGTGTTTGTTCTGTCTGCATGTATGTGTGGGTAACCATGGAGGCCAGAAGCATTGGACCCCCTGGAGCTGGAGTTAAAGGCAGTTCTGAGTCTCCTGATGGGTGTGCTAGGAACTGAACTTGGTCCTGGAAGAACAGTAAACAGTCCTAATTCCTGAGGCATCTTTCCAGCTGTATCTTTAGCTATTTAAGTTCTCCAGATAATTCTGATCATAGAGTTGCTAGTGCTGTGGCTATAAAATTATGTTAGCCCCCACAGAGTACCTGGTGTGGGCTCCTATGGTGAAACATTACTCAGTTTTCTTTAAGACACTCAAATGGATAGTTCTTCAGCAGATCTATAGCTATTCTGATTTTACTGATATTTTGAGCTAAAAATGTAAGTAGTGTCTTAGTAACTACATATTTTATTGTGTTTCAGTGAGTTAATCTTATTGATATTTGTTGGGTTTTCACTGTCTAACAAAATACTGGATATAGGCTGGAGATGGGGTTCAGTGTTAAAGTATTACCTCATTCACTACTTTATTGAAAGGTTTGTATTCAATTTATGTTATTTCTTCCTTAAATGTCTAATAGAATTTCAATGAGAAGTTTGTAATCTCAGCACTTGGGATATTGAGTCAGGAGAATCTGGAGTTTGAGGCTAATCTGGACTTCAAATTGAGACCCTGTCTTGACAAACAAAAGTGGAGGGTTGATAAGGGAAGAAAGGAAGAGAGGCAGGGAAAGAGAAAAGGAGGAAGAAGAAGAGGAGGAAGAACGAGCTCAAGAGCCAATCCAACATAGATGTGGATTAAATTTGAAACCTTGCACCAGGTTTTAAGTTCTTCAGCAGATCTATAGCTATTCTGATTTTACTGGCTATCTGTAGTCTAATCCTGGCTATCTGTAGTGTTTCTTTTTATTCTTCTACTTACTTAGAAAATATAAATTCCTCTTTTTATTTTAAAACTGAAAACTTTAAAAGCCCCTTTGTATTGATCCAGAAATCTCTATAACTTTATTGTAATGAATTGCACACTGTAGACAGAACATGGATACATATGACAAACAGCTCCTGCTGAGGGTGTGCCTTACCAACGGCTTTTCCTGTTTGTACCACATTCCGACTGGTTGTGACCATGACACTGCCAATTTTTTTGCCACGTTCACTGTTCTGAACAGAACTAAGAAAAGAAATACAATTTTTAAAAATCTCAAACATTTGAGAATGCCCACAACCAAACCACTCTATTATCATCACAAATTAGTATTGAGAAAATAAAAAACAAAATTATTATGAATAACTATAATCTGAATGTATAAATAATGTATCTGAAAGAATACAAATGAGCTGAGGTGATGACAGAAAAATATATAGCTAAATCTCCTTGACAGACATGGTTTCTGAGAGAATATCATCAAAATAAGAATGGCAAGCCCTGTTATTATTTCATACTATTGTGTATGGACAGAGTTTTCATTTTGAAATCCATGCTGATGAGCTACAGAATGTTATAGACACTGGGTTACCATTTGGAACACTAATCTATCAAGTAAACAAAATACCCAATTGGCAAAATATGGCAAATTCTCAGACAGAATAATTTCCCCTTTTTTTCTCTAAGTACTCACTGTGAGAATCTGAGTTTCATGTCTGACACCGAGTACTGGCCTTGAAAAGGATGGCTGTAAAACAAAACTTAAGTTTATATTATGAATACATCAATAATGGTACAAAGAGCAATCACATGAAGTTAGTAAATCTTTTGAGAGACATAAGTGGACACAGTGCTCTGAAACTGACAGTGGGGCCCACTCATCATTCCGAATACGAACTCTCCAAGTGACTCAACAGTTTTGAGTTCTACCTTCTCTCCTTATGCAATGAATGAATGTGGCTAGAGGTGGACATGTGTGTACTAGTGGACAGAAGTGCCAACACTACCCTGACACAGGAATTACTTCATCTGGAGTAGGGACCAAGCATCAGCCCAACTTAAAAATTCATCAGGAAATTAGGTGAGTAGCTAATTTAGGCCACCATCACAACTTTATCTTGATCCTGGTCACCCTGTAAATATATTGGCCATAAAAATTTGCTAGTGAATCAGCAAAATCTGTAGTTTATGCAGAACTTAAAATGGCACTGTAGTTTTGTGAGAATTTTTGCTACACCAAAGGAAAAACATTTTATTAAAATCAAAACCAAAACCAACCAAACACATGACTTAAGCATAATTAAGTTTGGAAGAGAGAGGTCAATAAACAATTCTTGTTTTACACTCAGGGTCACTCTGTCCTGTGTTATGGAGAAAGAAGTTCATAGCTACTTACAAAATGCTATAGTTTTGTCAAATGACAGTAAATTGCTCTGGGTCAAAGTAAGCATATGAAACAGTTCTTCCTTTTATGGGCCACAGGACTAACCTAACTAATCATACAAATGTGCTGGCATGTTCAAAGCCCCAAGTTCAGTATCAAACACTGCAACATCACAAAAACATCCCTCATCAGTCGTTTTTCCTATTCCTCAAAAAGTTTGATTTCAGGAATGGGAAATGTCTGATGCTTGGTAATTCCTCTTTAGAAGCTAAAAAAGTGTCAGGTAGATTTCAAGGTAATTGGTTTGGAATGTTTCAAATTACACTTCCTGATTTCTCTTCCCTGGAGAAACGTTTCTCTCCTGCTTCCTCTGTGCTCTGCATTCCTTAGTTGCCTGTAATTCTTGGTCTGAGTTTGAAGCCCCATGAGATTTCCTTCTTCTATGTTAGTATATATCTATTGGTGTCCTCTTTATTCTTGATTTTTAAGTCTGGCCTTCAAACTTACAACTCTCCAACGCTAGCCTCTTGAGTGTGGGATTACAAGCAAGTGCTATCACACCTAGTTATGAGTGCTTTCCAGTCTGCTTTTCAACCCCATAACTTCAGTTTCTTTATACATTTTTTGGTACTTCTTTTAAAGTCCAGCCTAGCTAAACCTATATACCAGCATTAAGATCTGCAGAGCTGGTTCAGGTTAACAGCATCAGAAGCAATGATTGAGACAGCTTCACATGCTGGAAAGTTGACTAATTAGGGTAATCCAGGCTGTAAAAAAAAGCCATCTCTTGTGTCCCTGGCAAACGAGTTCACATACATTTCCCTTTGTAGCACCCAGACCTTGCAACTGGTGAGGTAGACTACTTTGAACTCTTAGTTCTTTCATTTAATAGCACTAAAATGTAGTGTACTTTTTAATTGTTTTTCAATTAAATTTATCTGTTTTTCAATTCAGATGGCAATATAGATTTTTGCTATAGCTAAAAAATCATCGAAGTTAGAGCTGAACTTAGTCATTTTCTTTGAGAGATAATATAAAGATAATAATAGACTTGTCCGCCAAATGTTCTGAAGCCATGTTCCCTACCAAAGGCATCTAGAAATTTATATTATTTAATCTGTACGTCAGAAAGTGTGTGTTTATCTCTTCTAGCATCACTTAAATCACATTTCTACTTTAGCTAAAAACAATAAACAATGGCTCCCACATAACATGGTGTTGAATACAAAGTTGACTTCGTCTATTTCCCACCAAGAAATAAAAATTCAAAGTACAATGAAAATAGCTGATTTATGCTTGTATCATTAAAAGTAGTATTTAAGCCAGGAGTGGAGGTAAACAACCTTTAGTCCAAGCCCTGGGAAAGCAGAGGCAGGTGGTCCTCAGTTTGAGGCCAGACTGATCTACAGTGAGTTCTAGGTTAGGCAGGGGCTACATAGTAAGACTGTCTCAATAATAGAAAGGCTTTCTTTGTAAAGAAACCATTTTGCATCCCATCAAGTCTAGGGGAATTGCTTACTTTGGATTTATCTCTGAAAGTGCTGGATGCTTATTGCTGTTCCATACCCTGTAGTTGTGAGTATTCTTCCAGGCGGCAACAAAAGTTGTTCCATAGTCTGATAACATCTTTTCATTATCTGCCAAGAAAATGGTTGAAGAAAAGTTAAGCTGGATCACAGCCATCTGGGCATGAAGATTAATAACCATAAAGGGTGAACGTCCCTTTATGTTTTTAAGTCCCACACCCACATTGTAGGGACATAGCTTGCAGATGTAAGCAAATTTGGCTCTAGCTCCAGAAACCCTGTTAAGAAGCTATGAAGCCCTTGACAAGTCATTTAATCACTCAGAACTTAATTTTCTTAACTGGGAAATAAGCAGACTCAGCCAAACATTGCCCAAGGCTTTCTACAACGCCAAAATGTTTTCATGTTTTCCTTCCTGTTACAAGGATCAGATAATTTATTAAACAGAAAGTCCAGGCATGGCAGTGAGCAGACATTCTGGCTCAAGCTCATGGTGAGGCAGTTAGAACCTCCTCCCAAATGTTCAATGACATTAAGCATAAGCAAGTAAACTATTTCTTTTACCCATGCTTTCTTTGTTTGTACTTTGTCTCAGTATTTGCTGCTTCATTCTTGAATTATTGAAGCATTATACTGTCAAAAATACTTAAAACAACATAGGATTTTCACATTAATGCTAAGTAGCTCTTGGTTATATTGATACCATGGGGAAATGTCAATGAACATTTCTTTTGCTTGGGAAGACAGAATAGGTCTGGAGAACTGATTCATGTAGCTATTGCCTCACATATATCACACATGAAGGCTTGCTATTTTGTTTCTGACACAGTCTTTCTGTGCACTCAGGCTGGTTTTGAACTCTTGTGACTCTTCAACCTTGGCTTCCTTCTGTCCAGGCAGATAGTATCTGAGGTGTGTGCCACCATGTCTGGCTATGTTGTATGCTTTTAAGGTGAAATGCCTGCAGTAGCTTTTTGTTGCTAGGAAAGGACCAGAAGACACAGGGTTCCATTTCCAGCATAAAGGTATGCTTCCCCAAGATATTCCTGCAACTCAACCTCCTCTGTTGGTCATGCGTAAGAATGGGCTTTTGAACCAGACTGCTGAACCCTCTCAACCAGATGGATGACCAAGTTACAGAGTACTGTCCTGTCTTCTGTAAATTGTAATTTCTGGGATTATTATTAAGGCCAAAATTAATTACTAGCTGTAAAGTGTTCAGAACACACCTTGCATGTATTAATTATTTTTAAATTTTAAAAAGGGATGCAAATTGAAAAGGAAGAAGTCAAAATATCATTATTTGCAGATGATATGATACTATACTTAAGTGACCCCCAAAATTTCAGCAGAGAACTCCTAAACCTGATAAACAACTTCAGCAAAGTGGCTGGATATAAGATTAACTCAAACAAATCAGTTGCCTTCCTCTACTCAAAGATAAACAAGCTGAGAAAGAAATTAGAAAAACAACTCCCTTTATAATAGTCACAGATAATGTAAAATACCTTGGTGTGACTCTAACTAAACAAGTCAAAGATCTGTATGACAAGAATTTCAAATCTCTGAAGAAAGAAATCGAAAATCTCAGAAGACGGAAAGATCTCTTATGCTTATGGATTGCCCGGGTTAATGTAGTAAAAATGGGCATCTTGCCAAAAGCAAGCATCTTGCCAAAAGCTACAGATTCAATGCAATCCCCATCAAAATTCCAACTCAATTCTTCATAAGCTAGAAAGTGGAATCTGCAAGTTCATCTGGAATAACAAAAAATCCAGGATTTCGAAAACCATCATCAACAATAAAAGAACTTCTGGTGGAATCACCATCCCTGACTTCAAGCTCGCCTACAGAGCAATTGTGATAAAAACTGCATAAATTAATGAAATTCCTAAGCAAATGGATGGAACTAGAAAATATCATCCTGAGTGAGGTAACCAAATCACAAAAGAACACATATAGTATGCACTCACTGATAAGTGGATACTAGCCCAGAAGCTTGGAATTCTGAAGACACAATTCAAAGACCAAATGAAGTTCAAGAAGAAGGAATACCAAAATATGGATACTTTGGTCCTTCTCAGAAAGGGGAACAAAATACCCATGGGAGGAGATACAGAGACAAATTGTGGAGCAGAATCTAATGAATGACCATCCAGAGTCTTCCCCACCTGAGATTCCATCCGATACACAGTCACCAAACCCAGACATTATTGTGGATGCCAACAAGCGCTTGCTGACAGGAATCTGATATAGCTGTCTCTCGAGAGGCTCTGCCAGTACCTGACAAATACAGAGGTGGGTGCTGTCAACCAACCATTGGATCCAGCACAAAGTCCCAATGGAGAAGCTAGAAAAAGGACCCAAGTAGCTGAAGGTTCTACAGCCCCATAGGAGGAACAACAATAGGAAACATCCAGTAACCCCATATCTCCCAGGGAGTAAACTATCAACCAAAGAGTACACATGGAGAGACCAATGGCTCCAGCTGCATATGTAGCAGTGGATGGCCTTGTTGGATATCAAAGGGAGGAGAGGCCCTTAGTCCTGAGAAGGCTTGATATCCCAGTATAGGGGAATACCAGGACAGGGAAGTGGGAGTCGGGGCGTTGGTGAGAAGAGGGAGGGGGGATGCGATAGGGTGTTTTGGAGGGGAAACCAAGAAAGGGGATAACATTTGTAATCTAAATAAAGAAAATATCCAATAAAAACGCTGCAAGTATGCAAGTTAGATGGATGAGAGAGAAAAGCTAAAACAAGAAAATCCAAGTTAAAAGTAATATTTAGAAGCAGAGAAAAAATTCTTTTAAAGTTTGTTTAAAATTTATTTTCTTCTTAAAGTTGAATAGAAAAAAATGAGCTAGAGAGTAAAGACAAGGAAAAATGAGGATCTTAAAGAGTAAGTTGGAATGCGCTGAAATTGAAACATGAAAAAATGCAAGCAATCAACATACTCCATGGCAACAGGGAATTCTAAAATAATATCCAGATGCTGGTGTGAGGCACAGACTGTGTTCTTGATATGCCAAGTAAACCAAGGCAGTGGACAAGGAAGGTAAGAGTTACTCTGAACTTTAAGATGGCTGTGGCTAAGGACAGATGTGGCTTCTTAAAAACTGCTGCTGGAAAAAGGCGGCAGCTCCACTTAAGAGTTTCCTGAAACAGTGTTTGTGGAAAAAATAGATTCTTTCAAGAAGCAGCCTAGGAATACAGATACAGTGTTAAAGAAGCTGGATGAGCAATACCAGAAGTCTAAGTCTATGGAACTCAACCTTGCTCAAAAAAGAAAGGAGGCTAAAAGGTCAGATTCCTGAAATTAAAGACTTTGGATTTTTTTTGTTTTTCCGAGACAGGGTTTCTCTGTGTAGTCCTGGCTGTCCTGGAACTCACTCTGTAGACCAGGCTAGCCTCGAACTCAGAAATCCACCTGCCTCTGCCTCCCAAGTGCTGGGATTACAGGCGTGCGCCACCAACGCCCGGCTTAAACAGACTTTGGAAACTCTGAAATATATGCAGAAGAAAACGGGGTCCACCATTCATTGGAGACCATATTCTTACTGGCAGATAACCTGTACTGCAAAGCTTCAGTTCCTCCTACTGATAATGTGTGCCTGTGGTTGGGGGCTAATGAAATGCTTGACTATGATATTGATGAAGCTCAGGCACTGTTGGAAAAGAATTTATCAGCTGCCACAAAGAATCTTGATTCTTTGACGACTTTGACTTTCTTCGAGATCAGGAGATCAGTTTACTACTACAGAAGTCCATAAGGCCAGGGTTTATAACTGGGATGCAATACAAAGAAACAAAGATAATTCTACCAAGAATAAAGCATAACACTGGCAACAGAAAATGTGATTCAGGTTTCCAAACATGTTAAGTAAGTCAAGGTTTAAAGTCTGACCTAACTTTGACTGATTTTTTTTCACAGCAATATTAAAATTTAAAAAGTTTTTTTTTTTTTTTGTTTTTTTTGTTTTTTTTGTTTTTTTTTGAGACAGGGTTTCTCTGTATAGCCTTGGCTGTCCTGGATCTCACTCTGTAGACCAGGCTGGCCTCAAACTCAGAAATCCGCCTGCCTCTGCCTCCCAAGTGCTGGGATTAAAGGCGTGCGCCACCACCGCCGCCCGGCTTAAAATGTTTTATTTACGAAGACAAAATTACTTTCAAATATTTTATGAAATTAACAATATTTCTTTTCATATTTCCCTAAAATGTAATGCTGCTTTTGTTTTATTTTATCTGTTACAGGGCAACTCCTAACTGAAATGGCTGAAAACGGTGAGGAATGGTGTGGAAGATGCTGAATTCTGGGTACCCGAGCAGTTTTCTTTTTCCTTATTGATTGATGTTACTCTCACTTGATGTGGTAAACCTTTTAGAGGCAGGACAGGCAGACAGTTCTTGTTTGTAAGCTTGTTCTTCTTTAGTACTTAAAGGACATTATCACCTTTTGTTGCTGTTTTGTTCTGTAAATGGGATTCCGTGCATTTCTGCCTAACTAGTAGCTTTTACGATACCTGAACTTTTCAGAATTATTTGTTTTCCTGCTCAGTATGAGGGCTATTGACCCACATTATACTTCGATCCCAAGTAACTGTGCCTGCAATGCCAGTGTAAGGGAGACTTGATCATTGTGAGAGAGTACTACCCATTCAAAACTTTAAGCTAAGGTAATTTTATATTATGTAACAGTTTTCCAAAGCACCTTGAACAGGAATAGTAACATAAATATAAATCTTCATTATTTGAAAAGAGTTGTAAGCTTTTTTATTCATGATAAAATTTATAGAGGATGGATACAATCTCTGGAAAGCCAATAGTACTGATGATACAGAACTTGGTGATATAGAACTTGGTGATACAGATTCTGGTAAAAAGACATGCACATTATTCCATCTCTGTGTAGTAAAAAAATATACTTGTACAATGTTTTGTACTTTTATTTCATGTTATTAAAACAGTAATGTTCAAAAAAAAAGTTGAATGCCAGACAATTATAGCACATGCTTTTATAATCCCCGTATTTGGGAGGCAGAGGCAGGTAGATATACGAGTTTGAGGCCAGCCTGGTCTACAGAATGAGTTCCACTACAGCCAGGGCTACACAGAAAAACCCTGTCTTGAAAATAAAGAATTGATTATTCATGAGGCCAAATAACTAGTAGGTATCTGGTCTTCTTTTTAAGATTAGTAACCAAATGTGGGTTACAAAGATTTAATTTTGATGCCTCTGCTGATATATTTGTAAAGATGATAGACATTTAAATATATCCAACAAATAAGTGAGGACATGATCATTACTTTTTCTTTATAATGAAGAACATCCCTGAAATCTAGATTTAAGACTACCCTGGCAGGTGGAAACAATACTAATGATTTAAAGAGAAATAAACCCTGCTGACACCAAAGTGCAAGTAGGCTGCCGCCCATGTGGCACTGCGGATGCGCCTTTACAGACTGCCGCCCGTGTGGCACTGCGGATGCGCCTTTACAGACTGCCGCCCGTGTGGCACTGCACGCGCACCTTTACAGACTGCGGCAAGAACACTCTACATATTTCATCGCTATTTTTAAAAAAGGCGGCATAATTTTTTAGTAATGATAACCAAAAAATATGCTGAAATCTATTTTTGCTACAAGCCTACAGTATGTGCCAGGGTTCCAAGGTGGAAATGCTCATTGCAAAGCTCCACTTCTTTCCTACTGTTTGCTAAGTAGAGTGAAGTAGTTTTAACCAGGAATGTATTTTCACCTGCCCCATTTTAGCCATTTATCAGGAAAAGAAATTTTTTTTAGAATGGGATAAAACTTTGAAGGTCTAATCCCTCAGAATATAATTTGTAATGATTCCTTTTTTTCTTTAATAACTTGAAAATATGTAAGCAGTATTTATAAAGTTATCATATACTGCATTTCCTTTGATACAAAATAATCAGCAGCCAAGTTGAAGTGAAAACAATCAGTATTGTCTTAACATTTTTATTATAAAGAAAAGAGTAATGGTCAGACAACATGCTCAAATATACTCACTATTGTAAAGACTACCCCAAACCATAAAATCAAAGTCCAAAATGTGTAAAGAAAAAGGTTTGGAAGGATATAAAGTAGTCAAAATGTCAAAGAGTCATTATACTTACATGGGTACCAGTGATTTTCTAACGCAACCCAAAATATCCATAAATATCAGAACATGAAGGTTTATAGGAAGGATTGTGGCTAAGTGCTCTTACCTAACTGCAGTGTAGCAGCCAGCAGAGCGTGGATGTAGACTGCAAACTGGGCCCGGATCCACTCGTCACCTCCCTCCCAGCCTGTGCCATCCAGGAAGACATCATCCCGGTTCTCTGTCACGTGCCTCACCAGGTAATCTGCGAACCTGAGGTCTGCAGTGGTTGGGTTAAGCAGCTTCCTAAGTTCCGGATCATGGATCTGGATTAGTGCTTCTTCTACCTAGAAGAGCACCCAGGGACAAGTCAGAGCTGGGACACAGATAGCCATGTCACTACTGGGGAATTGGAACTGAGAATAAATATGAGTAACAATATTCTCAAAGGATGAATCTAGGAAAGAGATAGGTTTGTACACTGAGGTGTCTATATACTTTCTCTTTTTATGGAAAAAAGTACCTTTTCTAATTTTAGAAATTATAGGTAGAGCAGGATAGCTGACTTAGTGGTTAAGAGCACTTGCTACTCTTGAGGATGATCGGGGTTTGCTTCACAGTCTCATACGGTTGCTTAGATCCACTCAGTTCCAGGGCATCT
Organism: Apodemus agrarius; assembly: GCA_964023405.1. Classification (NCBI taxonomy): domain Eukaryota; kingdom Metazoa; phylum Chordata; class Mammalia; order Rodentia; family Muridae; genus Apodemus; species Apodemus agrarius. The sequence goes on along the minus strand of OZ030006.1, from coordinate 83,051,134 downwards.
GGCACCCTCTTCTGATGTCCATGGTCACCGGATGTGCACACAGTACACACACATATATGCATATAAGCACACATATAAATAAGTCTTAAGGAAAGACTTACAGAAAATATATGTGCAACTAAGAACATGACCTTGAACTTTAAAAGTAATTTATGCTTTTAAAATCTTTGATAGTATAATTGCTTTGGAAAATATATATACACAATAAAACTTGCCCTTATATTAACATGAAAAAGAATAAGCTTAGTTATAATTCCTTCACATTTTTCCATTTTGAGGGCATGCAGCACACTTAAAATATTTTAATACTGTATGTATATATATATGTACTGTATATTCTGTATATACTGCATACATAAATACATACATACATATATACATACCTAACTGGCAAGGCTTTGTTTTGTTCTTTAGCTGTTAGTGAATAAATTTAGGCCCTTACACATACTTAGCAACTGCTCTACAAGTCAACTCACCCCCAAAGGTTAGTTTTGGAGTGAATTAATAAAATATGTATCAATCAACTTCTAAATGTTAAAGCACTTTGCTTCTCCCACCTGTACCCTCCTATCTGGTATAAAGTTTTTCCCTCACTTATATTTCGGATAATAACAAATCTGTCAGTAATTATAAAAACCTTAGTGAAGTTTAAAAAAAAAACATTTTTCAATTGGGAAATTAAATGAATAATTAAAAAACATATATATTGATACAGTATTGAACAACTGCTATGAAGTTCTTTAACATCAGGAACATATTAAGCAGGGTATGTGTTTAAATTATTCTTAAAAAAAAAACCCAAACCACATTTTAGTAAGGCATTGAGAACATGATAAGCCTGGTTTACTTAGGCTGGAATCCTTGCTCAAGCATTTATCCGCTGTTTGATAATGCGACAATCACTTAACTTGTGTCCCTCAGCTTATGTATGTGCAAACTGTAGACAGTACGTATCTTATAGGGCTGCTAGGAAAATGAGATCAGATAATATATATAAAGTGGCCATAGTGAGGTATGCCTTTAATCCCAATACTTGGGAGGAAGAGGCAGGTGGATATCTTGAGTTCAAAGCTAGCCTGGTCTACAAAGTAAGTTCCAGGACAATCAGGGCTATTTAGAGACCCTGTCTTAAAAACAAAACAAAACAAAGCACAAACAAAAACTCAAACAATATATATATATATATATATATATATATATATATATATATATGAGTGGAATATAGTAATCATTATTTAGGAAAGGAATAGTGACCCAGCAGGCCACGTTCATATACTCAGACATAAACGTACTTCCACGATGGCATCACTGAGGTGTTTCTGTTGTCGAAAAAGGATGTTAGTAGCTCCAGCCACAAATCCCCGAACAGTGACATCAGAGAGAAGATGATGCTGCTGCAATGCCATGTAAGGCAAACACAGATATCCCTATGGATGACAAGAGCAATAGAAAATAACAGAAACGTGAAAAGCTACTCTTTTCATGAAAGTCATGTTCATTCTTCCCTGCCTGCCCATTTAATCTTTGACTCATTAAAATAATATTCACAGAGCAATGTCTTGCCTTTACTGCAGTAAGTCCAGTTAGCGGTCAGCTAATTTTCTTCACAAATGGTCAAACCTCTGCAAGGCCATCTTACTTAATCCCTTCATTCTTGGTCCAATTTAAAGTCTGACTTTCTTTTTAATTTAGGGAATTAAACATATTACATCCAATAGAAAGTATGTTGTCTAGTAGAGAGCAGTTAAGAATTTTGAGCCGGGCGGTGGTGGCGCACGCCTGTAATCCCAGCACTCTGGGGCAGGCAGATTTCTGAGTTTGAGGCCAGCCTGGTCTACAAAGTGAGTTCCAGGACAGCCAGGGCTATACAGAGAAACCCTATCTCAAAAAGAAAAAAAAAAAAAAAAAATTAAAGCATGCATCTTCACACAGCCACCAAGGTGCAGTGAGTATAGAAAAACATCCAGTTTACTGTCTGATTGTTAGACACAATACAAAAAATATGTCAAAAATTTGCTACAAATTAGTTAAAGCAAAAGTTACATTGGCATTATCTCTTTAGTTTCCATTTGAAAAAGCACTGCCTTAAAATTATTGTTGAATCACTAATCCTAAATAGGCATTTAAGTCTGCAAACCAATCAACCAAAAGCAAGCCCAACCCAGCCCAATTCCCAGAGTTAAGGGTGTGGTCAGTGGTAATGATTTGTGCATAAAGGCAGGACAGAGCTGTTGAATCTCTGACCCTGTTTGTAGCCTCAGGTTGTACATAAACTATTACACTTACTGAAAACCTATTTAGTTTCAGAATCTTTCAGCAACAGTTTCTATTTTCCTTTGAATATTTCAACTGGGCTACTTACAAAGAACCCTGTCTTGAAAACACACACACATACCCTTTACCTAAATTTATCCTAGAGACATGCCTGCTCATCTGTTGGTATATTTTAAAATTATTTAACATAGCACTTTTTATCATAAACAGGATTCTTAACTTCATGAAAGCTGGAGTAGATACATTTCTAGTCATATAATGGAACATTCTAAAACTATAAAAAGTGATGAAGTTCAGTTCTCAGAAATGTAAATGTGATCAAGGGGTAGAAAAAGATGGGTACAGACTGCTATCATTTGTGTAAAAGGGGAGGGGGAAATCTATGCATTTCCTTATGCTATAAAAAATACCACCAGAAGGAAATACAGCATTGGCAGCAATCACAGCTATCAGAGAAGGCAGATGGGTAGAAGGGATGAATCAGGAGACATTTCTGTTTGGTTCTAGGGGTTGGATCCAGTGCTGGGTGCTTGCTAGGCATGCACTCTACCCCTCAGCTCACCTGAGAATTTTATTACAGGTGCTTTGGACTTTTTTACTACTGAAACATATGGAAATACTACATATTGATACAACTGTTAAAACTAGCTTTAATATGGTGTTATTATTTTTCTTTTCATGTCATTCATTTAGTTAAAATCTTTGGAAGGTGCTGGAATATGATTACAGAAGAATATAGGTCTTTTTCCAAAACTGCAGATTTCATATTCAAACCTACTCCTAGCTTCCCATTTATCTAAGACAACTCAACATCCATACTTGAAATGGCACCATATACTAATAGAACAAGACAAAAAACACAGAACAATTAGCATGTATGATAAACATACAGAAATTATAAAAATAAAAATTATAAGCAAACATTATTGAGATATTTGCATATCAATATTCTCAGAAGTATTCATAATAGTCAAAAGTTGGATGCAATGATCAGTTGGCGAGTGAGTTAATAAAAAAGTAGGGTAGAATATAATGGAATATTACTCATCTCCCTTTCAAATATCCAAATACTAAAAAGTTCTAATATTCAGTTACAGGCTGAGAAGTAAATTTCTGAGGTATGATCCTGCTATTTATCTTGGGCTGGCTTTAAATTCAGGATCCTCATGCCTCAGCTACCAAAGTGCTGGGTCACAGTCATGTGCCACCATATATGACTGAGATAATTAAATTTCACTATTTAAAATGCCTTGCTTTAAACTGGCATATAGAAATTAAAATAAAGTAACTTTTAATCATAGTTTTTATGGTACATCAACTGATTTTACTAAATGATTTGTGGCTGGAGAGGAAAGCTGACATAGGAAATTAAACAGAAAAGGATCCCAGTCCTTTCTAGTCACTCCAACATTTAGCTATGCTGGCGTGTGCCCAACTCCAGTACTAAAGCAGGAGGAAACAGAAAGAATGCCCTCAATTTTGGACTTGAACACCCCAAATGCTAGTATGTCTCTTTTTTTATTTTTATCTCACTCCATCCCCCCCCTTTCAGTGTTCCTCTGCTCATTCATTTACATAGCGGCAGAACATGAGTATACAGGCATGATTTGTTTTAATTTTTTTCTGTTTCTCTTGTTCTGCTGAATAGATGCTTCTAGACTCATCCTTTCCTTAGCCATTCTGTTACTTATTTTTTTTAAAAAAGATTTATTTTATATATATGAGTATACTATTGCTGTCTTCAGACACACCAGAAGAGGGTACCAGATCCCATTACAGATGGTTGTGAGTCATCATGTGGTTGCTGGGAATTGAACTCAGGACTTCTGGAAGTGCAGTCAGTGCTCTTAACCATTGAGTCATCTCTCCAGCCCCTTCTGTATATCTTTAATAAGCTCTCAGAAAAAAGGTCATACAAATTATTTAACAATCTGGTGTAACCTCTAGTGCTTACATAGTAAACCTGGTCTGTAAGGCTGACACGACATCATTCTCATCCAAGTTCAAACACTAAGAGCTGGGGAACTGGCTAAGAGTACAGGGTGAAGCTGGGAGGCAGTGGCACATGCTTTTAATCCCACCACTTGGGAGGCAGAGGCAGGAGGACCTCTGAATTAGAGGTCAGCTTGGTTTACAAATAGAGTTCCAGGACAGCCAGTGACTGACACACACACACACACACACACACACACACACACTTCTTAAAACAAAACTAAAGCAAAAACAGAGCATAGGCTATTAGCTACACCTACATAGTAGCTCACAACCTGATCTCCAGGGGATCTGACACCCTCTTCTGACCTGAGCAGGCACTGTAGGCACACATATACATACAGGCAAAACTTTATACATAGAAGATAAAAAATAAGTAAAAGAATCCCAAGAGAAAACAGCTTAACGACAATTTGGTTTTTAGCACATCTCATCTTCCAAAGTTACTGACCCAAAGGATCAGTATTTGTACTTAGAAATGTGATAAAGTAACACACTGGATTTTATTCAACACACAATAAAAGATGAAACCAAGAGGAAAAATGACTTATTTATCATAGTAACAGTGGTAAGCCTATCACATATTTAGTACTGGCTTAAAGTTCATAAATCTAACAACTAATATGGTTTATTGAAAAGATTCAGATCACTTTGAGTAACCTAATTCTCAAAACCAAAATTCTTCTTCAGCTCATTTGCCTCCTGGTAAGAAGTGGCCTTAGAGATGCAGAGGTAACGGCAGTTAAAGAAATTTTATAATTTGGGGTTGGTAGGATGGCTCAACCACTAATAGCACCTGATGCTTTACAAAGGACCTGGGTCTAGGTGCACACTAATGGTAGGCCCCAATTGTCTACTACTCCTGGAACCCTAGATATACGTGGCATATGTATATATATTTCCTTAGTTAGGCTTCCTATTGCTGTGATAATATACCATGGCTAAAAGCAAATTGGAAAAGGGTCTATTTCACTTTACAACTCTCAGGTCACATCCATCACTGAGTGAAATTAGAGCAGAAGTCATGGAGGAATGTTACTACTGGCTTATTTCCCATGGCTTGCTCAGCTTGCTCTCAAACAATCTAGCCCCCCACCCCACCCCAGGGAGAGCACCAACCATAGGGGGCTAACTCTCCCAGATCAATATTTGATCAGAAAAATGCCCTATAGACTTGCCCACAGCCAATCTTACAGAGGCATTTTCTCTTTCCAGGTATGTCAAGGTTCATTTAACCCCTTCTCAACTTCACACAAACACATTATTTATTAATCATAACCTTTCCCTTCTTGTTCATTCCCCAAGGTCTCATATTAATAATCACAATATAAACACAATAATTTTAAAAGTTCTTTAGTCTTTAAAATATTTCAATACTAGCAGGGTGGGGTGGCGCACGCCTTTAATCCCAGCACCTGGGAGGCAGAGACAGGCGGATTTCTGAGTTCGAGGCCAGCCTGGTCTACCGAGTGAGTTCCAGGACAGCCAGGACCACACAGAGAAACCCTGTCTCCAAAAACAACAACAACAACAACAACAACAACAAAAAAAAATTTCAATACTTTAAAAGTCCAGGTTTTCTTTAAAAGTCCAACATTTTTATCTAACAGCATTATTCATTATATATTTCCCAGTTTTCAAGGAGAATTTTCAGACCCAAAAATGTGTCCAAACACATAAAGTTACAACTAATGTCCTCAATAAAGGATACTCCATTTTACCTTTGTAAAGATGGCCAGAGGCATGCCATATTGGTCTTCTTCCAAACCAGAAATGAGCCCTGGTATCAGGACCACCTGCCTGGTATTAGCTTGAGGCTGTACAGTAATTGGAGGACTGTCTGAGGGCACAGAGTCCTTTTGGAATAAGTGTGTCTGCTCTGACCCAATCTGTTCCCTTTCTTTCAAGCTGGCATCCTCTAAGACACTAGGATCCAACGTTTCCCAGTCACTTTCTGAAGACTCTGGAGATGGACGAGGTGGAAGCTCCAAATATCGGCCAGCATCACTGGGTTCTTGTCCTTTGTTGTTGTTACTTTCTACTTTGAAGTAAGGCTTCTCCGTCTGGGGAGCAGCATCTTCTCCATGGTTTACTGCCGTGACTCTCGTGACAGTTCCCAAGCTGGTATTTAAGATGTCAGAAGTAGACTCAGAAATAAAATCATCTGCAGAGTGATTACTTTCCTGAATTCCAGCATCTTCAGACATACTCTTTCGGGGTCTATACTGAGAACAGTCACTGAGGCCATGCTCAATCATGCCTAAAATATAAAATATCGAAGAACAACTTGGCTTACAGTAATATGGAAGGTGTAGTTTCTGTGGAAACTACTATAATTTCCACTATAGTGGAAATTTCATATAAAATTTTTTCAAAAGCTATATTTGCATCTTTTAAAATGAAATTTCTACTAAAACAAGAAAAAGCTGGGAAAGTTGAGTGTGATAGCACACAAATTAATCCCAGCACTTGAGAGTCAGAGGCAGGCAGCTCTCTGAGTTTGAAGCTAGCCTGGTCGACAAAGTGAGTTATGACAGCCAGGGCTAAGCAGAGAAACTGTATCTTAAAAAAACAAAACAAAACAAACACAAAAAGGAAAGATGGGAGCTGGCAAGATGGGTAAGGGTGTTTGTTGCCAAGCCACCCTGATGACCTAGAGTGAACACTACAGCACACAATGGATGGTACACTCCCACAGGTGGTCCTCTGACCACCAGCATGCCATAGCTTACTCTTACAGCACTCCCCTTCCCAATGTTAAAATTAAAATAAGGAAAGAAAACCAGGCTAAAGGAAAAAAGAACCAAAAACCATTCCCAAAAGGAAAATTAAAATGGTAATAGTAACCCTAATGAGTTTACTTTTTATTTACTTTTATTATTAAAAGGTCAAAATTCCAATAACATTAAGCAGAAGTAGCAATGGCCATCTTCTTACCTGGAAAAAGGGACAACACAGTCATTAGTGCACCCACCAATCTATTCACTGGAGAAATGTAAAACAGAACCTGAAATGGATTAAAATGAAATTCAATTAGAAAATTCACAAGGCTGTAGTAATATATAAGGGGAGGATTCTTTGTATAAGAATAATACTTTAAAAAGTCCATGAACAGATAGATGTACAGCTTAGTCTTTGTGTGGAATTCCTAACAACTAGAGCAGAGCTGTCTCTGACTCTGGGGCCTGCCTGCCTTTGGATCCTTTTTCCTAACTAGACTCCCTTGTATAGCCTCAATAGAAGTTGCTCCTAGTCTTGCTGCAATCTGATATGCCATGGTGGGTTGATATCCATGGGAAAGACTGAAGTAAGAGGAGAAGATGCTATCAGGATACAAAGCAATAAATAAATAAACAAATAAATATTACATGAAAAATAACTAGTAGATTTGTAATGACACCCCTAAAAATGACAGAGAAATATAATAATCTGGATGATTTGAGGACCCTCCCCACAAAAAAAACAAAAACAAAAACAAAACCCCATGAGTTATGATTTAAAACAACAATAACCACAACAACGAAAATCAACCACCCACCATAATTCAGATAAAATTTGCCAATGAGTTCTGGTGATAATTCAAAGGATAAAAGTGCCATCAAGCTGGATGACCTCAGTTTAATCTGTGTGTCCTACATGGTAGAAGAAAAACTACCTGCAAAGCTGTCCTCTGACTAGTCACTGGGAATGTAAACACACACACATATACAGATACACACAGACACAAATACATATACATACATACATACATTCTCTCTCTCTCTCTCTCTCTCTCTCGCACACACACACACACACACACACACACACACACACACACACACTGAGTTAACCAGACTTTGGGTCTGGTTAATTTCATGCTTTGTTTTAAAAAAAATTTCAAGTTCTTTATAATAAGATTTTAATAAATAAAAAAATATAACTTAAAAAATACTGCCAAGAGACACCAAATGACCATGGTAGATTGCTGAGCAACAGAACAGTCATAACATGTTAGATTCATTGTCCCACAAATTATTGGTTAAGGTACTTTGTCAACTTAACCAAATGATCAAAATTCTTTTATTTTTTCCGAGACAGGATTTCTCTGTGTAGCCCCAGCTGTCCTAGAACTCACTCTATAGACCAGGCTGGCCTTGAACTCAGAAATCTGCCTGCCTCTGCATCCCAATTGCTGGGACTAAAGGCGTGCACCACCACTGCCTGGCTCAAAATTCTTATTACCAAGAACAATACAGCTGTGTCATATTCTGAGGTCCTATCTTCATTGATCTAGTATCTTGCTAAAAATGTTTAAAATGAAAGTAACCACAAGAAAACAATCACACATTTAATTCTGTAATATTCAACTAGTCTCTTTAAAAGTGCCAATCACCCCTGCTTCAACACCGCAGATACTAAAATTGGAACTAAACAAAGAAATGGCCCCTTGCAAAGATGACGTGCAAATTCATGAAGCATTCCATAATAATTTTAAAAAGTGCCAATCGTGAGGACTGAGATTCAGGCTCCAATGCCTCCACACACCAGCTTGTAAATAGCAGCTCTGAGGTGGGCAGAGCATACCTGCATGCTGAGGCTTGCTGGTTTCCTGTATATCTGAAGAAATACAAGTCCCAGGTTCAAAGAGACCCTGACTCAAAATGAATAGTGTGATTGATAGACGAGAATACCTATCACCCTCTGCTAGCCTCACCATGCAGGCACAGGTGCTCAGACCTGTATATAAGTGTACATATACCCATACAAATAAAGATCAATTAAAAAGTCCCAATGTCATGAAAGTGAAGAAGAAATGGGAAAAAGTCTGGGAAGGACTGGGAAGACAGTCTGTGGTTAAAAAAGTATACTACTGCCGGGCGGTGGTGGCGCACACCTTTAATTCCAGCACTTGGGTGGCAGAGGCAGAGGCAGGCGGATTTCTGAGTTCGAGGCCAGCCTGGTCTACAGACTGAGTTCCAGGACAGCAAGAGCCACACAGAGAAACCCTGTCTCGAAAAACCAAAAAAAAAAAAAAAGTATACTACTTTAGCAGAAGAGCTGAGTTAGGTTCCCAGCACCCCCATCAGGGGGTCCGAAAACGCTTGCAATTCCAGTTCCAGAGGATCCAAAGATCTCCTGGATTCTGGGCATAGCTGCACTCATATACACAAATACACATATAGAAACAAAGTTAAACGTTAGATCTTTAAAAAATGAATAAACAAAAGAGTATGAAGTGATGGTGGTACAATTTGACTTGGAGTTAGATGTACTACCATTGTGTTAGAGAGTAATTTGAGATTAGCAAGAACTAGAAATGTAATATAGGATTCTTGACTGGTTCCTAGATGAAAAAGAACAACCGTCTATACATTTTATCTATAAAGTTAGAGACACCCTCATTTATTATCTTTCTATAAAAACATTGAAAACTCAGCTCCTTACCATTCTTTAAGTCTGTACTTTTTATACAAGATAAATTACTAAGAGATTGATGGGATAGGCCAGAGATAGAGAAATAAATGCAAAGGCTAAAGTAGAACCCGCAACAATTCTCTGGCTTTAGCTTTCTAAGGGATGAGATTACAAGCCTGTAATACTATGCCTGGGTTTCTTTTTTCTTTTTTTAATTGTTAAAAAACAACAACAACAACAACAAAACCCTCTATTGAGAGACTTACTGTGGCTTAAGGTAATGAGCCACACTGAACATAGTGCATGGCAGATCCCTCAGCATCCCCTTTACCTTAGTTGCACGGAATACAGTTAATACGAGATCTAAAACTGGTCGTATTTCAGGGTTAGCTTCTGATTAGTCTAAAGCATAATTTCAGCAAACTTTTTCTATAAGGGGTCAGACACGTGCTTTGTTAGCTATATAGTCTCAGAACTACTCAACTGCTCCTAAAGGGTGAAAGCAGCTACAAACAATAAGCAAACAGTATATACGTCTCTTTTCCAATAAAGTTCTCATCATGGCTCAATAGTTAAGAACAGTTCTTGCTCTTGCAAAAGACCTGAGCTCAATTCCTAGCACTGACATTAGGTACCCTGTAACCACAAGTACAGTATCTGATGTCTATTTTCGGCTTCTACAGCAATCTGTAAGCAGATACACATACTACACACATACACATGAATACAAGTTTTTTTTTTGTTTTGTTTTGTTTTCTCCAAGACAGGGTTTCTCTGTGTAGTCCTGGCTGTCCTGGAACTCACTCTGTAGACCAGGCTGGCCTCAAACTCAGAAATCAACCTGCCTCTGCCTCCCAAGTGCTGGGATTACAGGCGTGCGCCACCACGCCCAGCTAGGTAAGTCTTAAAAACAACAAACTTCTATAAAAGAAAGTGATAAGCTAGGATAGGCTATTAGACCTAATTCATAGACCACAATGATTATGGTAATCTCATCTCTTTGAAGTACACAGTGGTCTGGAACCCAAGTTTAAGCCAATTAGTATAGGCAGACTTTTGATAACAAATTGATGGGACAAATTCATATTCAATAGCTTGGGAAGTAGTATTATGTCTGAGGAAGAAAACAGCCTAATTATTGTTGGCAGCTTATTGTAGACAAGGGAGATCAGCTCTGAGTAAAACTAGCTGGACTGTAGGACACAGAGAAAACCTAACAGTGTGACACTCTGGAAGCACCAAGTCAACCACCAACCGTGAAGTATCTCTCAGTGAACAAACACATTTCCTTTTTTATTTAAGTTAGTTTAAACTTCTTATGGCAACAGTAGAATTGAATATACTATCAAACTGTCTCCAAAAAGAACACACAAATTTGTATGTGTATGACAGTAAAAAAAAAAATAATTTTGCGTTTCATTTGATAGACAAAATATGTCTTCATAGTTAATCTTTAATTCCCACATTACAATAGTATGTAAAAATGCCAATAAAAAATAAAAAACTCTGTTCTTCCTTTCATCCTTCTGTATCTCACCTTCTTTTCAAGAAGAATTAGCTTAAACAGGATCAAGACCTGCAGAAAGAGAAAGAAATACTATTTTAAAACAAGAACCCAGATCTATTACTCATTTGCTATTTCTTTTTTCAAATATAATTATGTATATAATATTAAATAATTATACTACTTAAGATACACAAGAAACTCTTAACTCGAACTGAAAAATTAAGTATTAGCTATGTACTCTAGTGATCATTTAATCTTTAATTGAAATAATCCTTTTTTTTTTTTTTTTTTTTAAGGAACAGTGAGTGTCATCTCTGCTTGAAAACTTTCAAGTTTCTGAAGAGGCAGAGATTTGAGGCTGGGGAATGGCTCAGTTGGCAATGTGCTTGCCTCCCATGCACGAGAGCTGGTGTTCAGAGTCCCAGAAACATATATATTAGGCATGGTGATGCACACTTGTAATCTCAGCACTGGGAGGTAGAGGCAGGAGAGTCACAAATTCAGGGTAAATCCTTAGCTACACAGTGAGTTCAAGGCTAGTCTGGGATACATGCATTTACATGGATAAAGTTTGGTAAATAAGTGACTATGTGTGTGTGTCCTTGGCAACTTATGCTTTGACAATAAGGACCATAATCTCTGACACCAAAACCACAACAAAAGAAAGAGTAATTCATGTAGAAAAATACTCCACTTTCAGGGAAACACCTTTGTTTCTACCCATACTAAGTAAAATTGCAAAGACTGAAGAATAAAGAAATCAAAAGCCAACTCTAATGAGCAAGAGGTATTCCCAGGCTTTTACCACACAAATACTCCTGCCGCCTCCAGCCTTGTATAGTTAAGAAGCTGTCTTAGAAGAGCAAAACCACAATTATGCTGCCAGCTGATTGTGATGCTGCCCACTGAGTTCGAAGGAAAAGGAACACAAGCACAGCCTCTCCCCTTTCAGTACATTGCAAGTTGAAGGATATCTATCACACCTTGTGTCGAAAATGAAGGACAAGATCTCGAGGAGACAGACCTACAATGTAAACAGCAAAGCTAAATGTGAAAGAGAGTATCTAAAAAAGCAAAAGAGAATATGTAAATATTCAAACATTTATGTAATATTTGGTGAAATACATATATACTCAGAAAGAGTGGTAACAGAATCTTCCCCAAGGATGAAAATGTTTAAAATATTCCCTGTCATTAGCCATGTGGCTTTTAAATTTTATGAACTGTGACATAATACAGTTATGTCTATACTATTAGTGGATACTGTTTTAGACACTGGGTCTAACACTTCTTTCTATACACATAAACCACATAAATTTAAAAATCATAAAGCTTACACCATAATGGCGGCCATTCTTTTAAATATGAACTCTGGTCACTACATTACATATACTACTATTTACTATATCACAATGTTTTCCAATCACATATCTCTAACACCATAGTAAAAAAAGAAAACAATGTATAAATACAGTCTCAGAACAGGAATATCCAGCTGATCTTCTACGATTGCACTAGTAAACCACAACCTGGCTATTGCACATTGAAATGGAAACTGAGGAAACACAAATCACCATATCAATACAACTCTTTATCACAAAAGAATATGTACTGACTACATCAGCTGACAGAGGAATTTTTTTTGTGCTGTCAATAGTGTACATTAACAAACCCCACAAACTGAAGAATCAAGAGCTAAGCAGCACCTGTGCCCATTCTATTGGAACTGAGCTGATCAGCATTAATGGAAAGAAGTCTAGTACTATTCTAAAAAGCTGAAACTTACCTCTGCAATAAAAGTAAATATCAACACCCATATAAAATTATGAGCCATCTCAGTATGAATCCTGGGTATTTAAAAAAGAGGCAAACTTGCCTGGCGGTGGTGGTGCATGCCTTTAATCCCAGCACTTGGGAGGCAGAGGCAGGCGGATTTCTGAGTTCGAGGCCAGCCTGGTCTACAGAGTGAGTTCCAGGACAGCCAGGGCTGTCTCAAAAAACAAAACAAAACAAAACAAGAAAAGAGGCAAACTTAAGAACTTAGAGCCTATACAAGATTGTGTGAATATTTATGAGTTGTGTAATATTCAATGGCTGCACATATGCTTAACAATTCTGCTCATCAATAGTTACATACAACCTAGTTTGACAACATAAAACTTTTGAAGATATAGCTTGACCTGCAAGTTACTTACCAAGATACACCTGTGATCCTTCTAATGAGGCCCCTCCCAAGGAACTGTTCATATGCTCATAGAGCTCCTATGGAATGCAGACTGAGTTTAGAACTTTATACTGTCACTTTAGCCACTAAGCTCCTAGAAATACGATGACCAGAAAAGGTTTGTGTAGGTTATTCTGCCATCTACTAAATAAAATAAGCAACCACGATCTCTGAATCCTGCTAGTTTTCAGCACTCAACTCATTCCTTTTCTTATAAATATGAACAATAACACGATAGTATTTGAGCAAAAAGAACAAAAAACTACTCAGGATCTCCCCTCTCTCTCTCTTTTCCTCCTTTTCAGAGCTTTAACAGTAACATAAATTACCTTCCCTGTCTCCTCACTAAATTCCTAACTGCCCCAGCTCTCACCAATGCCCAGGTAGAGAAAGGTAGAGAACTGATGCCAGTCTTGAGAAAGATGTTATCTTTTTTCAATAAAATACCAGGAACTAGAAACTAGCCTCAAATTTATAGACATATGCCATAGCAAAAGATTATTCCTCCTAAGAGACACTGATAATAGTTGTTTACAGTCACTGCCTCGTCAAAGACAGTTGAATTTAGTAAATCTACTAGTACATCAATGTTTAATGCAAATATATTTTAAATATTTATTTTATTATGTATTTAAAAAATGACTTATCTTAAAAAAATTTTATCAACATACACATGTGTGCCTGAAGAAGTCAGAGAAGAAAGACATAGGATCAGGGATCTAGGTGGTTGTGAGCAATCCACTGTGGATGCTAGGAACCAAAGCTAGGTCCTCTGTTAGAGCTCTTAAGCATTGAACCATCTCAGGCCCAAACAAATGGATTTTCATGCAATGTTTTTCTTAAACTATCAGGACTACCCTTAATAGTACTGCCACAAGAGCTATTTGATTCATTAAGCTAGCATTTGCCATGAACCATTTCATAAATCAGTATGAAAATTGGTTACCTTTAGAATGGAAATTTGGGAAAAATCTTTCTCTTCAAAATATGCATGTGTAATGAGTTGAAGTTTTGCTTGAAGTAAGCCATAAAGAGGCTAAAGAAAAAGAGAAACCATCATTAGGTTGACCACAGTAAACAACAGCAGCAAACAAATCCCTATCGCTTTTACTTTGAAGATATTAGGGAGGAAAGTTAGCAACTACCAACTGTAGGGCCCACATTCAGAACCAGAGGCTGTGATAGCACCTAGCCCCATTCTTTGGCAGCAGGTGAAAGCTTTCTGGCAAGGCTGCTCCATCTTTCAGCCTGCTTAACGAAATGTCCTTAACCTCCCCATACCGCCTCACCAAGCTGCTCCTGTATACCAAAAGGTGCAGCTTCTGTGGCTGTGTTAGGGATTAGGTAAAGCACTTAGCAGAGTCTGCCACAGCAAGAACATCACCAGCTACTGCATTTCATCCTACTGTGGTAACATTTAACCATGCTCAAGCAGTCTGGTTCTTACACCAAGTTGAACACTCACGAGCTGATTTAAGCTCACATCCTTTCCCATCATCTGTGGATGGCTGGGAGTTCCTAGTCTACGACCTCTACCACATTATTTTGTATATTTGAATAAAGTTATTCCTTAATTCTTATTTTTCCTACCTAAGATAGATCATATACACCCCTAGAGACATTTTCTCATTTATTTCTCCCTTTTAGAATACAAGTAGTTATTATGAACTAGTACCCATCCCTGTGAATCTAGGACTATTATCATTAAGTACAATATCATTGCATTTTTATATCCACTACAATGCACTATGAACCAGGAACCTTTCTAAGTAAGCTGTTTTCATTCCTTAGTTTGTTTTAGATATAACAAAATTGTATTTTTACCCTATTTTTATACTTAGTAACCTCATAAGAATTATATATTGTTACTCTAAAATATGGTTATTTGTAAAATGAGACTGGCAAAGATATCTCAACACTGTTAGGAAAATAAAAATGACAATGTTATATAAAATGTCTGGTAAGAATTAATACCAGACACACAGAAAACTCAGTTTCTATTA
The DNA here is from genome assembly GCA_964023405.1 of Apodemus agrarius. Classification (NCBI taxonomy): domain Eukaryota; kingdom Metazoa; phylum Chordata; class Mammalia; order Rodentia; family Muridae; genus Apodemus; species Apodemus agrarius. Next base: position 83,035,740 of record OZ030006.1, on the reverse strand, counting down.
TTTAAATTGCCCTTTGAAGGATGACTACTCAGGTAGCCTCTCAGCATGTATGTACTTATATACTTGACATTATTCCTATGTTTTAAATAACTGGCCTCATATACAAATTAACTGAGAAGTATTTTTCAGGCTATCCTTCTAAAAATCTGTGTTATTGTTATAAATTGTGATTAGAGTTATTATGATATGGCATGGCATGGTGATACACACCTTTAATCCTGGTATTCATGAGGCAGAGGTAGAGGCAGGTGGATAGATATGAGTTCTAGGTCAGCTAGGGATACAATAGTGAGACCTGTTTGCCCATGCAAAAAAAAAAAGGCATATATTGCTGTAAATTATTATTGTTTGGGGTTTTTCTCCATTCACTTCTTTAACCTTTTTCCTCTTCTTTCTCTTACTCTTTTTGGCTAGCGATAAAATCCCAAATAAATCCTACCTTTCAAACCTCGATTGACATTATACAAAGCTTTTTGTTTGTTTTGAAACAGGGTCTCACTATGTAACTCTGGTTACCTAAACCCACTATGTAGACCAAGCAGGTCTTAAACTCACAGAGATCTGCTTGCCTCTGCTTCAAGTACTGAGATTAAAAGTGTGTGCTATCATGCCGGGCGGTGGTGGCGCACGCCTGTAATCCCAGCACTTGGGAGGCAGAGGCAGGTGGATTTCTGAGTTCGAGGCCAGCCTGGTCTACAGAGTGAGTTCCAGGACAGCCAGGTCTACACAGAGAAACCCTGTCTCGAAAAACCAAAAAAAAAAAAAAAAAAAAAAAAAAAAAGTGTGTGCTATCACTTTGTATAGCTATAGGAAGACTATTTAAACTGTCTGTGGATAAGGAAATTAGATAAGTACCCAAGAAATGATCAGATAAAACATATATGTTGTATATATACTTGTAATTGGACCAATAAAATAGTCTCAATTTTGGTTTGGAGCAACTACAGAATGGCTAAGATAGTAATCACAAAATATAGGTAATTAATATGATACAGAGTTAGACTATTCCTTACCATTTTTTTTGGGGGGGGCACTAAATTTTACTCTAGAATTAGGCATTTGATGCATAGGTGTCAATATTTCCTTCATTATCAAATATTGTAAATTATTCAACTGAGGGCTATGAAAACCAATAATATCACTCACTGTATACAGTATTTCCTTCCTCTCTCTGACCCTCTCCCTAACTCTTCCATTGTGGTGCTGGGGATCAAAACTAGGACTTACATATGATAGATTAATTCCCTAGTCATGTTTCTTTTAAAAAATAAAAATATTGGAGGCAGAGGCAGGCGGATTTCTGAGTTCGAGGCCAGCCTGGTTTACAGAGTGAGTTCCAGGACAGCCAGGACTACACAGAGAAACCCTGTCTCGAAAAACCAAAAAAAAAAACAAAAACAAAAACAAAAAAAAACCAAACAAACAAAACAAAAACAAAAAAAACCAAACAAAAAAACAAACCAAAAACCAAAAACGCTGAACGTGATCATACACACATGTAATTCTAGAAGTGGAGGCAGAAGGGTCAGAGTTCAAGGTCTTAGCTATACAAAGAGTTCCAGGCCAACCTGGGCCATCCAGGACCCTGTCGTAAGAACAAAATGATGTTAAAATAGGGGCCATGGAAGCCGGGCGGTGGTGGCACACGCCTGTAATCCCAGCACTTGGGAGGCAGAGGCAGGCGGATTTCTGAGTTCGAGGCCAGCCTGGTCTACAGAGTGATTTCCAGGACAGCCAGGGCTACTTAGAGAAACCCTGTCTTGAAAAACCAAAAAAAAAAAAAAAAAATAGGGGCCATGGCATTGGCTCCACTGATGGAGGTACTTGCAACCTGTTAGAGCCCTGATGACTGATCCATGGAACACAGATAAAGTCAGGGGGAGAGAAGTAATGCCACAGTGCTGTCCTATGACCTCCTCATGTGCACTCTGGCATATATACCTTCCCCTTCTCTAGCAGTACAAATTAACAAAAATAGCATACATGTTTAAATGTGTAACTGTTAATGTCAGCTTGAAGATTATGCACCAAGTAGGAACACAACTCTAAATTTTGTTTTAGTACAGTCTTACCATGTCATTGGCTTTTCTCAAACATTCTAAAATTCAAAGTACATGTTAAGGCTAAATTTTTTCACTGCAATAGTCATGAACTTCGTATTATCAATAAAATTGGAGCAATTATGATTTTTTAAAAAGTTATTAAAATAACAGTTATTCAGAGTCAGGAACAAACAAAAGTAGATAAATGACATATAACAGCTGTTTCATTTGGGTCAAATGTCAACTTGCTAATCTTTTGAGTCTTCAGTAGAGTAGAAATGAGAGCACACTGCTGGATGCAGAGGTTACAAGAGCATATTCCATAAGCACTTGACAATTTTAGCAATTCTCATACATCTCTTACTCAAAAAAAGTTCTGCTTTGAATGTTAATAGGTAAGTAAGTTACTAGAGCTCTTACCAGCTTGCTTAAAACACAGACACTTTTCTGAACAGTCTCTCTGGTGATGTCGGCTTGCCTCACTTTTAATGCCTATTATAAGCAAACAGTTATGTATTAGAAATACTTTATAGTAACATTTACAAAACAGTTTTCAATAAGAAGACAACAAAAATTGTGCATTTGGTTAAAGAATGTCCCAGTGAATCTCAGATATGCTAGCTGAGTGAGTGCCTGCCAGCCTTGTACTGAATGTCAGAAGCTAGGCCCTGGGTGGAATAGTGAAGGGACAATCCCTACTCTCCCAGAATTTACTAGCTGATGGAAAATGCACTATGTACAAGTCACATTCCAGACCATTTAGTGAGAACCAACTAACAAAAACTGACTGGATTAAAAAACAAGATTTGCTGTCTTCTAAAAGAACATATCTGTTAGACATCCAAAAACTGAGAGTTACAAAGATGGAAATCAACCTACCAAATAAATGGGAGCCTTCAAAAAAAAAAAAACTAATGTTGCTAGATTCATAGCTGCTAAAGTAGACTTCAAAACTAGTCAGGAGATTTAGGGAAGGCTATCATAAATGTGTTTTTAGGAACTGATGCTCAAATTTACTATGGATGTATTTCCTCTTTTCATTAGCAATGCATAAATGTGTTTTTAGGAACTGATGCTCAAATTTACTATGGATGTATTTCCTCTTTTCATTAGCAATGCAACTCGAAATGCTGTAACATTTTGGTTTTGTACATTTCTATACATTTAACTACTACTGAATTTAATTTTAATGTAATTTTGATGCCTTCCATCTTTCACTAGTTCTCATTATATAAATTTTAATATGCTAATAAAAATAATGCATGACAAAAAAAATCATAACAAATGCTAATACCTATGTGAAGAAAGAAAAACCCCTAATCACTGCTAGTAAGGGCACAAATTGTTACAGCCATTACAGAAGTCAGTATGGAGATTCCTCAAAAACCTATTAGTAGCTGGAACAATGGCTCTGCAGTTAGGAGTACACACTGCTCTGGCAGAGGACCCCAGTTCTGTTTCCAGAAGCCATGTCAAGGTGAGTCACGACTATCTACTGCTCCAACTCTCTGGGACTGAACACCCTCTTCTTGCCTAGGCACACATGTACTACATGAAAGTTAAAGACTCTGACTCCCCAAATGACCAACACTCAAGAAAGGGTTGGAGGAGCTTTTCCCTACTGCTGTTCATCATCAACCATCATACCTTGGCTTCGATTTGTCGATAACAAGAGATACCATATACTGTGGCTCCATTTCCATTTCTGGGTGGTAAGTGAAAAAACACAGTATCTAAGAGATACACAGAAAAATGTAAGTAGTGATAGTAGTTACTCGTTGCTCAACGAATCAAATTCTAATGCAGTCATTAACACAAACATGATGCCACATCCAGGAACTATGTAATACTTATTTCTGACATCAGACTTTTTTCCAATCCTTATAGTACATGTCTGCCACAAAACCCAAGAGTGTCAAAGATAACAGGTCAAATTAACTATACAATTACAGAATATGTATACAGGAACTGTTCCAGACTAAAGGAAAATGAAATCATAACAACATATGAATTCTTAAATTTTCTGAGCGAGCTGGGCGGTGGTGGCCATGCCTTTAATCCCAGCACTTGGGAGGCAGAGGCAGGCGGATTTCTGAGTTCGAGGCCAGCCTGGTCTACAGAGTGCGTTCCAGGACAGCCAGGGCTACACAGAGAAACCCTGTCTTGAAAAACCGGGAAAAAAATTTCTGAGCGGACTCAAGAAATTTTGGGAGAAACTGGGGAAATCTGAACACAGACTAGATGGGAGATATTATGAAATTACTGTTAAATTGTTTAGTTACAATAATACAACTGGATGCTGGGGAATAATTACATTCTTAGGGGTGCATGTACTTAAATATTTAGAAGTCAAGTGTTTGTTGTTATTCCAAATGACTTTAGAATAAAAAGTAACAAAACTGATAATATATACAAAGAAAAATATTCCCTATAATCTTAATTTAATTTTTCCACCAGGTTGAAAGCATCCATAATAAAAAAGTTAGGAAGAAACATATTTCTGAGGTTATAAGTTCTATAATAAAACTTATTTAAACTGCATAGTAACATCTGATTTATTTTATAAGGGAAGTATTAAATAATGCATGAGGAGAACAAGTACTCAAATGATGTTTAATCTGGTTTGACCAAAGCAGAATGGACCTTCATCAGATGTGACAAAGCATTCCCACATGGTGGGAGAAGGCTCAGTGACACTGTCAGCACACGCTTCTCTGAAGACACAAACACTCTCATGTAAGTAAGTAAGTGCAGGGCTGCAGCAATGGCTACAGAGGGAAAGAAACAATCTCAACTGTATCCAGGTGGGCATTAGAGGATGGTATAGTAAGTCTGAAGCTAGAGTTTTCCAGACCATGTACAGCTAATGCAGGCAACTCTTCAATTCTGCCACTGAGTCTAGTCTCAAGCATGGTAGAATTGAGGGCACACCCCATCAGCAGCTGCCCCACTCTGGCTATACCTAAGAGCTCTGGGTGGGAGGGGAGCCCAGAGTTACTGACCAAGGAAATAGGTCCAGTACTCTCTGACGCTTCTCTTGTGAATGTCTCACCCCCACACATACACATTTTACAAATAATCACAACAGGGTCCAAAGGCTTTCATTTATCTAAAGTATTCAAGACTGCTTTGAGAAAATTTCCAAAATTGCACTTAGTAATTGGTCTACTATTTAATGACATACCTTCCTGATAGTTATGTGCACCATCTGGTAAGGCAAGGAAAGGCAAATACTTCCATTCTTCAGGTAAAGTGTGGCTGTCATGACCATCTTCTGGAATTAGTGGTGGGTAAGAGAACTCAACCTAAAATAGAAAAGAATATTAGCCAAACAGTGATCAAAAAGGTAGGTCTTACACTGACAAACTGTAATGCTTTTAAACCCTGAATGATGCTATTGAAGATTATCAACAAACTCACGCACAGACGTGGAGAAAGATGGGAAGGTTTATAGACTATTCCCAGATAGGTCTAGTTGTAACTCAAAGTGCTACCTACTCATATGTATGTTTAAATAGAGTTTAGGTGCTAAACATACTCAAGAATTTTGTAAGTGAAATTAAGGCGTCAGGATAAATTGGGTTCAGTGTCTGTAACACAGTTTCTTTGGGAAAATGTGGTCCAGACTTTAAATAGCCAACTTTGGAAACACAATTCATCCAAAATTGTAGACTACCTACCTTATGTTGGCAGTTTTAGAATTCTAGTTCCCTGCTGGTAAAATTGCTACCATTAGAACTTGTACTTAAAAATTAGATGAGTTTGCTAATCGACTCCAAAACAGTTAACTTCCTTTCTACATGGATACTCACAATTCTAATAGCTACATACTACTGCTACTTATTTGTTTAGTCAATCCTCTTGTTATATTAGAAGGTTTTTTTTATAGCTTTATAAACTAGTTGTTATTCAAATGGGCATGATAAGAATACTGCTGGTTCCTTCAACAAAGATGCTAAAAGCCTGAGTCATAAATTATTTGTAATCAGCCCCAATATAAGCTAGCTTATACTTAAGCTATCTTTAGAATAAGGGGCAGTCACCAGGAAGTCCATCCACCGATTAGAAAGATGGAACTTTCAAGCTTGTCCTTTGATCCTAGAAGAGAGCCTGGAGATTGAATTCAATCATCAAATAGTCAAAATGTTAATTAATCATGCCCATGTAATGAAACCTTTAAATCCCTTAACAGTGGGGTTCAGAGAGCTCCTGAGTTGCTAAATACATGAAGATGTGAAGATGAAGGGAAGGAACGGATGCTCCTGATTTCTCCTTCATGTCCTGCTTTATATACCACTCTCTTTGACTATCCTTGAGCTGAAGGTTGTGGGAACCTTTGAATTTGAGGTTAAATTAAACAGTAGTTCAGGTGACCTGGGACCTTGGCAATAAGTCTATGGACTTATAAGTTATGGGGTTTAATGTTAACTCTGTTTAGTTAATAAACAGAGTTATTCTTACCTAGTCTGAAGAGTAGGTAAGAATCTGAGATCAAACATACACAATAAGCTTCCAACGATTAAGAAACACTTATCCTGATTATTATCTACTTGTAAGTAGTTCATGGACCAAAATCTAAGTAAAATGTAAGGATTAAAAAACATAGTGAGGCATTAACACATATCACTGTGAAGGAGATACCCAATGTCCCCAAAGGATAAAGCTAAAACCAAGAAAATTTCATCTCTTTAAATAACGGATCCATGTGGGCAGATCTATCCTGATTCCAATATTTTACATATTTATTATGAAGTGATAACAGAAGGAAAGAAGACAATGGCTGACTTGTAAAAAGTGGAAACAATAATGATGCTCTAAATAACAAGGAATAATTTTTTCTTTCTTATTTTATGCATACAGGTGTTTTGCCTGTGTCTATGTAAGAATACCACGTGGGTTCCTTTTTCTAGTGGTTACCAAAGAAATAGGAGGTGCGGTCCAAAGCTGGGCATGAGGCAGGGATCTACTCTCAGTAGCCTCCAACCCTGTTAATTCCTATTTAGGAACATAATAGGAAACATCACAACTCCCACTTAGAGTTTAAAATAATATATGAAAAGGTGAAAGCTAAGCTGAGGCCTGTTTAGGGAAAGTTACTGCCTCTGGGTCAAAATAATGGAACTTTAATCATGCCTTTTGTCTTAGGAGGAGACATGACATTCTGATATGCTCCAAAGATTAGAACATTACATGCTATTCTCTCTTAAGAATTAATCCTGGGCCAGTAAAATAGCACAGTGGGTAATGATACTTGAAGTCAATCCTGAAAACTTAAAATTCAATCCCTGAAGTCCTCATAGTGGAAGGTGAGAACTGTCTCCCCAGCTGATCTTCTAACCTCCACTTGTATGCCTTCTCTGTCAATCACCTGACCAGAAGACTGCTCCTTAAGAAAGCTGGTTCACCTGAAGACATTACAGAGAGTGGGAAGATGATGCCCTGAATGAGATAATGTACTTATCTCCTAAAAGCTCTACTTCCAAAAAGCTGCTTGTAGCCTTTCCATCAAGCAGTACTACTAAGGCTGCCAACATTTCCTTTTCTATCTATTTCTTCTTTGGACACAATCCAAAACCCTAAGGAAACATGCTCATGCGTTTTTACTTTCTATGAAGACTCCTCCACCTCCATTTATAGCTGTTTACTTACTTCCAGGGCTGAACTCTCCTGGTTTACTGGACTCTAATTTGAAAGGCGTGACTTTCAGAGCCTATGAAATAGCTCAGAGGGTTAAAGTTATCAAGCTGGAGTTTCCTTTCTGGAACTGCCACAGTACAAGGAGAGAACTGTTTCCAATTTGTTTCCTTTAAGATTTGCCTGAAATTAGACTATTTGATATGACATAATTTATGTATATATTTCTACAGTAAGTTTGCTAGTTATAGATCCCAGATTTTTATTTGTTCCAGTATATAAAGTATAATTGTCAGATTGCCATTTAAAAAAAAACCTTTGATTTATTTTTGAGACAGTGTCTCCTATACAGTCTTGGCTGGCTGGCACTTACTACGTAGATCAGACTGGCCTTGAAATCAGAGATCAGCCTGCCTCTGCTCCCAAGTGCTGGAATAAAAGTAATGTGCCACCATGCCCATCTCTTTTGTTTATTTAATGTCATTCATGAGTACTGTATTTACATAATTTCCACCTTCTCTCTCCACTCCAACTCCTATGTCCTTCCCACTCAGGATTTTGTCTTTATTATTGTTACACAGACAGACAGACGGACACACACAAATGTTCATATAAATATAATCTGCTGAGTCTATTTAGTGCTGCTAGTGTGTGCATGTGCACCTGTGTTTTGGGCTGAGCACTTGAAATGATTAACCCTTATCCCTGGAGAAGACTCAGTCTCCCTCTCTAAGTATCCATTAATTGGTTCTTCATAGTAAAAGAAAAGCAAAATTTCCATGCACATACAAAATAAAATTAAAATGTAGTTAAAAAACAAGTGATTATTTCTTTTCTTTCTCTTCTCTGTCTCCCTAGCCAGGCGGATCCCAAATTTATAACTTGTTGATTCTGTTTTTTGTGTGTGTGGTTTGTTTGTTTGTTTGTTTGTTTGTTTGTTTTGAGACTGGGTTTCTCTGTGTAGCCTTGCTGAAACTGCTCTGTAGACTAGGCTGTCCTGGAACTCAAGAGTTACACTTGCTTCTGTCTCCTGAGTGCTGGGACTAAAGGTATCACTACCACCATCTGGCTCTTGGTTTTGATTTGCTTTGTTTTATCAAATGACCTTAAACTTCTTTCTGAGTCAGTTTCTAAATTGTTAGGAAATCCCAGTTTCCCTGGTAAAGTTCCAACTGTTTTACAATTCTGCTTTTTCTTCCCCGGAAATAGGGAGCGGGCTGGAGAGATAGCTCAGAGATTAGAGTATTTGTTGCTCTTGCAAAGAGTTCAGTTTCAATTTCTAACATGTACTTTGAGGAGCTCACACTGCCTGTAACAATTATTGCAGGAAATATAACACCCTCTCCTGTATTCTACAGGCACCTGCATACACACGGTGAACATCCACACTCAGGCACATACACATACACACAAAACAAACAAACAAATAAACTTGAAGAAAAAAAATAGAAATGAAATAGAGTTTGGACCTGAGATCCAGGCCAGCTTGGTCTACAGACTTAGTTCCTGGACACCAAGGGCTACACAGAGAAACTCTGTCTCAAAAAAAAAAAAAAAAAAACAACAAAGAAAAGAAAAGAAAGAGTGACTGGGGAGAGAGTCATAAGGCCCCACCCACCTTTGAGGAACTACTAGCATTTATAGTTGTTAGGGGATGGAAGCAGATCATTTTCCTTAGTGGTATAGCCATTAAGCTGCCCAAGTTCCAGAGACTAATTTCCCCAACCATGTTTGTGCAGCGGGTCACATAACAACAAAAACAAAAAACAAAACAAAGAAACATGAAAATGGAAGACTTGTTGAGAAGAAAGAGTTCAGTAGGAGTGGAGGACATGAAAAAGAGTAATGAGAAATGAAAATGACCCAAAGACTTTACATACTTAAGTAAGCATAAAGAGCCTAATTCATGTAAATGTTAAAGAGAGCCTACATCACAAAATTATCTTCTGACTTTTAGACATGGGCCATACCCCATTCTAAGCACATCATACACACAATAAATAATAATAATAGTTGCTATCATTATTATCATTATTATTTATTGCTACTGTTATTATTTTAAGGTTTGGAAAATAATTGTTCTGGAAAATATTGAACATTTAAAATTTTAAAACTATGAACAAAATCAAAGAGCTTGCCTGATACATACCCGATTATTTAACAAGAGATTATGGCAATCTGATTTGTGGGCTGGCCCAGCCTAGTAAGTATTGTAGCTCTCACTCCTCAAGCAGCTTTTTTTTCTTCACAGAAATCTACAACTAGTTAAAATGCAGAGGACAACTGACCATGAGGTACCCAACCCAAGCTGATGATATATCTGTAACATAATCCCTACACCTAATGCTCAGGGAACATGGTAGAAGGTGGGGTGGAAAGATTCCAGGAGTCAGAGGACAAGGACATCTGTAGGGACAATAGCTTCTAGATAAAACAGGAAAGCTGCACACATGAACTCTCAGCAATATGGTTGTCTAAACAAGACCTACACACGGACAATAGTAGGTAAGGCAAAGCAGATAGGGGAAGAAATCTCACAAGGGCTCCAAACCTAGATGAAGAGCTTAGGCATTTCATTGAGCTGAGATATAGAGAATCAGCCTTCTGCAGGGACATGTCTCTGATAGGTTACGTATTCCAAGTAGTCAACCCTAAATACATACATACCAGCAACACTAAATACACAGCAGGTTAAATTTATATGTGTGTATGCTTATGTATATGCACATAAGCTTGCATGTGTGTAACAGTAACAAAGATGAAATGATAAATTTGAGGAGATGGAGGGACACAAGAGGGATTAAAAGAGGTGTAGAAATATGTAAATAAGTATTCATGTATGACCAAAAAAAAAAAAAAATGAGCAAGGCATGGCAGCAAATAAATCTTTAAGATAGGATCTCTCCATTGTATAGCCCTTGTTGTTCTGGAACTCAGTGTGTGGACCAGGCTGGCCTTGAACTCCCAGATACTTACCTTTGTATTTACTAGGCAAGCACTCTACCACAGAGCTACCTACATTCCCCAGTCTAGGATTAGATTCTTAGTGCTTTGTTTCTACAATAGCCTAGGTAGGTATAATTTTAAAAAGATAAATAATTAAGCAAGCTACTTTAAGCATCAATTGGGGGAAAAACTCAACTAGGATTTGTTTGCTTCACTGTAATTATTATATATTATCTGGCAAAAGAAACCGAGAAGGGCAAATTAGGAAGCTAATTGAATTTGCTGGTCTTAGACTAAGGCCTCCTGCTTCTGGCACAGAACTTAGTTTACAAAAGCAGTCACTCTTACCTGCATGCTGAAACCAAAAGCCAAAGGCAAAAGAAAAAAAAAAAGACAGCATGAAGGTTGCTCTTGTATCTTTGCTTTTAAAAAACAGTTCTCTCTGTTCTCTAATCTTTATGCAACACTATATACAGTTTCCCTTATTAAAATTTATATTACCAATAAAAGCAGTAAGAGAGGCAGAAAACATAATAAATCTTGACTTTCAAATGACAGCAAGAAGTCGAAGACTACCTTATCTCCTATCAATTCTGATGTTTTCTTTCCTCTCCAGAGCTCCCTCCATTCAGTGTAGTTCTGAAGCGAGCTTCCACAATGAACATACTGCCACACACATGAACACATATGGCACCCGACACAAGGCTACTACTTCTGACTGACTCCAGGACTGTTTTTCAAAACAGTTATGATCGCAGCAATCTTTTTTTTTTTCAGTATGATTTTTGTCATTTTGTCACTTTACTCCGAGCTTATAAAGCAACAAGTTAGTTCAAAGGCTGTAGTCATGAAGTACTAAAACAAAATTCTTCTTAATATCATACACAATGATGCTACTTTCTCTTTAGTATTATTCTATATCTTTCTGAGGATAAAATAATATCTTAAAATAATAGTTTCTTTTTTGAGGCAGGGTCTAAATCTTAAGATAATCCTCTTACCTCAGTCTCCCATTTGCTGGATGTATGCCGTGTGCCACCACACCTATATTGAAGATAACAGTCGACACACACCTCTACACATACACACACACACACACACACACACACACAGCTAGCTACCACTTCTCCACTCTCTTCACTACTTTTGTTATCTACTGACGAACTGCAACGTCTGTCAAAAAAATCTTCTAATGTCACATTCTCTATGAAAGGAGAGAAACCAAATGCTTTGTTTTCTGCTAGAAGTAATCCGTTATTTCAACACCATAAGTATTCAATATATATCCACTAGCACATTATGACATCATTGCCTTCCAGTGTTTGTTCAGACTAAACAAACCTATTCTATTTTGCTCTTTTGCCTTCAACACAAAGCAACTGCTCTGGTCAGACGGCAGGTGGAAGAGTCTGCTAACAAGCTGGCTCCGTTTGCACTGTCCAGGTCCATTTGCACTGTTTGGCAAATTACATTTTTACTTAGTGCAACCGATTTGGAGGGTTAACCTAATCAACAGAAAAGCTCTGGGCAGGATCAAATCTTAAATGACACAAAGAGAAGGGGGCGGGGCCGGTCGCTAACCCTAAACTACAGATTCCAAGGCTTGCAAGAGATAAACAAAGGAAGCTGAGCGGGGCTTACAAGTGCGTCAGCCTACTTGAGCATTCGTGTGGAAACGCACAGCTCACTACGTGCCGGCGTTCAAACGCCGGGTTTCTCTCAAGATTTCCCTCGCTGGTAGACTCCCAGCAGGTTGGTGGAGACTGACACGGAGCACCAGGCTCGCCCGTCGTCTTTCTCTAAACCCGAACCCCCGCGGCTCGTCACGCAATTCCCAGAGGCACACCGCGCGGAAGGCCGCGGGGCGCCAAGCAGTCGCGGGCCGGTCCTCACCTGGCAGCCCTTCTTGTGGTGAAAGCCGACCACCACGATGTGCAGGACGGGCCCGCAGGGGGCGCCGTCATTCTCACGCCCAGCCTTCTCCATGGACGCCCGCCGGAGGCCCGCACCGCGACTCCAAACGCCCAGGCCCGGCCGCACGACCCAGAGCGGCGGCCTTCAGATGTCAGCCTGAGCTCCGCATCCGCGCTGCGCCACGAGCTCGGGGGCCGCCGACCAGCTCCCTCACCTCCGAGAAGCCCCACCGGGCCTCCACCTCTCTGCTTCATCCGCTTCCGCAGCTTCCGGGCTGTCACCTGACGCTACAGCCGCCTCCGGCAGGGCGGGGCGGTACCCTGAGGCCCCGATCCTGGCTGGGTCTGAGGCAGCATGGGCGGAGCCTGGCCAGGGGGCGGGTCTAAAGGAAAAGGAGGCGGAGAGGGGCGGGGCGGTATAACAGAGAGGCGGGGTCTGCTTGAGAGCAGGCTTGGAGGAAAAGGGCGCCGGAGGAAGAGGACACCAGCTGAAGGCGCGGCCGTGCAGGCCGGTGGGGCGGGCCGGGGCGGGGTGGGGCGGGGCTGGTGGAGCGGGGCGGGGCAAGGTAGGGCAGGCGCCGACTGTCAGAGTCCCAGAGCAGTGGTATAGAGGCGAAGGGGTTGGTTTGACTTCCTCTTACACCTGCCCCTTTCTCCCTATGATCTTTGTCAAATCACTTCCTTATAAAATCTATTTTTCCTTCATGAAATATGCATACTCCTCCTTTTTACCACTTGTTTATAAACGTATTTTCTCTTCACTCTTTTAAATCTTTGGTGGAATCTCTCACTCTTGAGTTTTAAGTGTTTAACAAGGAGGCATATTTGTGAGGTTTGGTATCGCATGTAGTCAACGTTGAAATTAAGTTGCTTGTTTACTCAAAATTTTCTTTACTTCAGCTCTGGAATTTTTTCATTTAATTTTTGTGTGTACAGTCCCATTATAGTAGGCTGCAAGTATGTAATGCCATAACTTGAGGGGCTGAAGTAAGAGGATTGCAAGTTTCAAGCCAACCTGGGCTACATAGTGCTTACAAGGTAAAAAATTATTACTGCCAAGTGTAATGACCCAGCAAAGCTTTATAACTTTCAAATCAGTCCAGGCTTTAATCCGAGCACTCCAGAGGCAGAGGCAGGCAGGTTTGTGAGTTTGAGACCAGCCTGGTGTATAGAGCAAGTTCCAGGATAGCCAGGGCTACACGGAATCCCTGTCTCGAAAAATGACGACAATAACAACAACAACAATAATAATGATAATCAGAAGGGTCATAGTCCAAAAACCATAGGAACAAGCACACCTGTTCCAGATGGCCAGGCGGTGGTGGAGATGGTGATTGTTGACTTTTCCATTTTTAGCTGAGGTCCTACCTCAACTTTCCTCTTAATCAGCTGATTTAGAATGTGGCTGGAAAAGAACAAAGAGGGCAGAGTAGGCAGTGTTTAAACTGCATCCACCTGGGTAAACTCTAAGGAAGGACCTGAGACAAGGAGAGAAGACATTTTTTTTTTTACTATTTTCTTGATGTAACCTGTGTTAATATTTTGCACTGTTGGCATAGCTAAAATTAAGTCTGACTTCACGCTTTTCCTTGAAATGTGTGACTAGACTGTCTTCAGTAAATATCAATATTTAAGCCACTGTTCAGGAAGCATAGCTCTGCCTTTAGATGTATGTATTATTTTGGATCCTAGAGCCATCATGTGAGATTAAATGATCTCTTATTAAGCTTAAATGTTTTTAAAAAATGTATCATTTAAAGTCACACTCTATTTAGTTTCTATTGAACAGGAAGTGACCTAGGAGAGAATTTATTGCAGTGTAGGGGTTAAGAAGACACAATGAACAAAAGAAGGGGGAGACACAGACCACTTCATGGTCCTTGAACTGGTTCATTTAATAGCACCTCTCTTATATTAATTTTTGTGTGTATATGTGCATGTTTATGTTTGTGTATGCATTTGGAGGCCAGAGGTCAATGTTAGATACCTTTCTTCAGGCAGGCAGTGGTGCCGCACACCTTTAATCTTGGGAGGCAGAGGCAGGTGGATTTCTGAGTTTGAGGCCAGCCTGGTCTACAGAGTGAGTTCCAGGACAGCCAACGTTACACAGAGAAACCCTGTCTCGAAAAACAAACAAACAAACAAACAAACAAAAACAAAACAAAATAAAAGATACCTTTCTTCAATTGCTTCTCTATTTAATTATTGACTTTCACTGAACCTGGAGATCACTGATTTGGCTAGATTAGAAGACCATGTGGTTCATGGGTATAAAATAACCTTTCTTCTTTTATTTTTTTTCGGGGTGGGGGGGAGTCCTGTTGGAGTGCCTGCATGGGAATGGGAGTGCAGCGTGTGGGAGTTGGTTTGCTTCTTCTACCTTGTGAGTCCCAGAGGTTGAACTCAGCTTGGCAACATTCATCTTTACCATCTGCGCCATCTCACCAGCTGCCTCCAATAACATACATTTGCAAGCAATTAATAATGCCACCAGTATGCTGCCTCTACCCTAAGCCAAATATAATGTTCATATTAGGAAACAAAGATCAATAAATAACAATATATCACATAGAATACAGTTTGCTGGGTACTAGATCTTGTCCTAACCAATTTTCATAGGTTATTTCATTTAATCATTAAAATACTATTTTAAGTGTGTGAGAGAGATAGTTCAGTGGTTAAGAGCATTGACTCCTCTTCTAGAAGACCTGGGTTTGATTCCCATCATCTGCATGGGATTTATAACTGGAACTTAAGTTCCAGGGCATCTGGTGCCCTCTCTGGTCTCCATGGACATCAGGCACATATGTAGTACACAGACAATAGGCTGGTTTGAATAAGAATGAACTCCATAGACTCATATATTTGAATGCTTAATTACCAGGATTTACAACTGTTTGAAAAGATTAGAAGGATTAGTAGGTGTGGCCTTATTATAGTAGGTGTGACCTTAGAGGAAGTATGTCACTGGGGTGGGGGGCTTTGAGGTTATCAAAAGCCATGTCAGGGCCAATCTTTTTCTCTTGGCCTGTGGATCAGGGTGTAGGTCTCAGCTGCTGCTCCAGAACCATGGATGCTTCGGTACACCCCATCCCCCAGAATGAAAATGAACTAAAGTTCTGCAATTTCAAGCAAGTTCCCAATTAATGTCAAGTGTAGCCTTGGTCGTGGTGTCTCTTCACAGCAACAGAAAAGCCACAAAGACAGACATACATGCAAATGAAACACCCAAGTACATAATTAGTTAATTAAATAGATAAAAATATTGTATTTGCCATCACCATCAGTGCTTCTAATGGATAAACTGAGATTTAAAAAGCTTAAATAATGTACCCATAAGAAAAAATAATTAGTAGGAACTGTTTTGGGGCTAGTGAGCCGCCTCTAGGAAAAGCTGGTTCTGCCAAGCTTGTTGACCAGAGTTTGAGCCCCAGAACACACATGATAGAACACAGTCCTTCAAAATGTCTTCTTTCACACACATGCATGTGCACTCATATGGTGCACACAATTAAATGTAATTTTAAAACATTTTAAAAAGCTTTTAAAAACTGTGAAGTTTGGATTTGAATAAAAGTCCCTAAATTATACTATGTCCCAATATTCTTAGTCTTGAGGAACTCAGTTTTTCAAAGGGTAGATAGCTTTGTTGAATAATTATATTTTTAAAAAACCCACATTCAAATAACCCTGACAGCTATTGACACTGCTGCCAGCCAGCAACACACTCCCACAAGACTACACAAGTCAGGATAGGTGATCATCTCTGATCAGGGTCTTGAAAAATGAAACATCTTTACCAGGACATTGAGGTAAATCATAAAATTAAATAAGAAAAAAACAGTGGAGACTGGGGTTATTCAGAAAATACATTTGAAAGGTGAGTGTTTTATGTGGGAGAAGTGGGTATGGTTTAAAGACAAGATCAACAAGAGAAGCTTGGAAGTGACATATACCCACTGCACACATTATTTCTCTTTCTCAGAATGCTACGTTTGCCCTTTCTCTGCTTATCCATCCTTAATCACTGTGTGAGACTAGATTCCAACAGCTCCTCTGTTCTTCAAGCTCTTAAGTGTGGCTGGGGGACAGTGTTTTAACTTGTTTTATGCACAAGGAACTTAATCCTGATTCTTGCCTTAAAGGATGGCTGTGAAGTGTGTTTGCAATTGCCTTGGTGCCGAGTAGATCTGTAAGACTTATGGATTGGGAGTGGAGGAAAAGCTTCCACTAGCGTAGAATTGAGAATGGAGCTGAGTTTTCTAGGATCCTTGGAGGCATTGCTTTCTATATTAAATTACATAGTGCTGTGCACATGAAATGTATTCACTGTCCTTCTTCCCACTCACGTGGTTGACGACTTTTCTGAACGTTGTTTTCGTTTTATATATCCAGCAAACTGCTAGTCAAGCAGTGTTTGATGGATATGTTTGGTCGATGGAGGAATGAAGGGTGCTTACCCAACGCTGTAAGAATGAATGCTGTCCATAATGATCTCTTATATCTAGACTGTTTGGTTTTAAGTCTGTCATATGAGATGGACAAAGGCAAAGAATTTATCTGCTTTAAAAACAACAAAACAAACAAACAAACAAACAAAAACTCCAGGGTCAGACTCAGAGCGTCATGAATGCTAGGAAAGCACCCTGTGGCGAAGCTACCAGCTAGCCCTCGTTAGCTTCATTTCTATTTTGTGTCAGGGTCTAAGATGGCCATGTTGGCAACTGATGCCTCCTTCTGTCTCTCAAATGCTGAGTTTACCGGCCACTCCACATTAAAAGGGAGCTTTTAAATCTTTTCCAAAGCAAAAGTGCGATAGCAAGGTTTTCAAACATGATAGAGTCAACTTACAGAATGACATCTTACGGTTGCCTGTCAATCGAAAACTGATAGTGACTTTAACGCCTGTAATAAACTAGACTCCTAGAAACGACCAGAAGAAATTAAATAAGTAGTAAAATAATTTTTAAAAAAACTTGTGAAAAATAATGCTGCTTATAGATTTTCAGTCCTTTGGCCTTAAAAGTACCAGATTCCTTAAGAAAACGAATAGTTGCTGGGGAACACGCAGAAGGAGTTTATGGTGGGAAATATAAGTTGATTTTATTGCTCTGAAGAAAGATGCCGGCTTGAGATGTAACCTTCTAGAGGAAAATGAACAGATTCGGAGATCTCGTATGTTGTGATCTTCCGGAGGCAAACTATACCTGAAGTTTAGAAAAATTTCGGGGCACCATAGGTGCCTGTCGGGTTGGTGGCAGGGATAGAGGTCCGAACCTCTCTACCGAATCTCTCGGCGATCCTTTTGGATTCGCCCGATCGCAAGATCGGCCTCTGATTAGTCTCGTCTGAACCAGCTGTGGGAAAGGGCGGAAGCGCGCTATTTTAAAGTCTGCGCCGGTGTCCTTATGCCACTTCCGGCCTGGCCATGGCGGCTAATGCAACCACGAACCCGTCCCAACTCCTGCCACTAGGTAAACAAGTCTAGCTTGGGGAGCGGGCGGGTTGCTGCAGTCCACGCTCCGGGGCCGAGGCTGGGCCGCCGCCCCGCCGGGCCCAGCGGTCCCGCCTTTGGCGTCGCTGGGAAGACAGACAGACCGTTTTGCCTGTCGGTGGTCGGCGGAGGTCCCACTTAGTGAAGGGCATGCTCGGCCTTCTTTTTGAGCTCGCCAGTAAGATGTCATGGGTAGCAGTCCCAGTTCTCAGCTTGGCCTTTTCGGTCTCCAGATCAGGTAGCCCTGTATCGTATCTGTTTGCGCCACAGCACATAACGAATATTACAGTACAAATCAGGAAACTAGCCCCGTCATTCATTAATTCAATAAGCAGTTCCCGCGCAGTGCCAGAGAACTGTTGAATAATGAACTTAAATTATAGCCATTGCTTTCGAGATAGCTCACCGGCACACATCGTGCTGAGCAATTCTAGGATGCTGAGATGCACAGGTTGGCCCCAGAGCACAGAGGGTAAGGGTTAAGTGAGTGAAATAGTGGCAGGAAAACTGGTGTTTATAATAATGCTTCTCTCCTGTAATGTTTTGGGGCTGGTGAACTTAGTGAATGTGGCTGTGATTGGAAGTTTTTGCAGTGTTAGATATTGTTTATCGGTACAAACACTGATGAAGAAAAACAGTCATGGTCTCTCCATCCACCTCATGGTGTGTGTGTTTCATATATTAATCAAATAAATCTAAATAAAATATAATAAAAACCACAGTCCTATTAATTGCAAATAAAGAGTTGAGTGAAAGCTAAGGCATACATTTGTGCTAACGATTAAACAGATTTGTATAAGAGGTAAAATTATTGAATGGCTCCAAATACATACATAGCAGAGGATGGCCTTGTCTGACATCAGTGGGAGGGGAGGCCTTTGGTTCGTTCTGTGGAGTTTGATGCCCCAGCATAGGGAGGATGCTGGAGTGGGTGGGTGGTGGAGCACCTTTATAGAGGCAATTGGAGGGGGAGAAGGCGGATAAGGGAGGGGGGTTGTGGAGGGGTAACTAGGAAGGGGGATTTGAGATGTTAACAAATGGAATGATTAATAAAAATAAATAAAAAGCAAAATAAATTATTGAATGTTTTTGCTTATCTTTAATGATGAGAAAATAATAAATAAAGTAGGCATTCAAATGTTGGTTGATTTAATAAGTGGGTAAAACTACCTTTTTCCTTCCACAGAGCTTGTGGACAAGTGTATAGGATCAAGAATTCACATTGTGATGAAGAGTGATAAAGAGATTGTTGGTACACTTCTAGGATTTGATGACTTTGTCAGTATCCTTTTTAAAAGTGGTAATGGTGTAGGTTTTTAAAGATGTATTAATATAAGAAAGAACTATAGTCAGCCGGATGTATTTCTGGTTATTACATTAGGAATAATTTTGTTTTCCAGGAACTTGATAGCATTTTAGATGGGTGTTTGCTGAGAGATAATAAGGTTCTTGCCAAGAACAAACTTTTTGAATTTGCACTACCATAGTGTTGAACATATTTGAAACCAAACAAAAACATACACCTAAATAAATTAAACCTTGTTTATTTTCTTAACGTCAAATTTCAGATATGGTATTGGAAGATGTTACAGAATTGTGAGTAGTATTAAAAATTAAAGAATTGGGGAGGAAATCTTTTAATTAAAGATGGTGCCTTGGTTACTTTTCTTTTACTGTGAAGAGACAGTATGATAGAGGCATCTTATAAAAGAAAACGTTTAATTGGGGGCTTGCTTACAGTTTCAGATGGTTAGCGTCCATGACTGTCCTGGTGGATTAACTGGGTATAATTTAGGCTTTTGAAACCTCAAAGTTTACAGGGTGACACACCTCCTCCAAAACAGGCCACACCTCCTAATCATTTTCAGTCTACCAATGAGGACCAAGAGGAGGCCATTCTTCTTTAAACCTCCCTAGCAGTATGATTGATTAAAAAAACATTACTTGTTGGAAAATACTTTAATACTGATGAGCTAAATGTCTACAATGATTAATAAGCAAACTTATCTTAAGGACCAATGGTCATTCAACAGCTGCCTTGGGGCACAGATCACCAGTAAACGTTATTTACTGGTGTTTGTGAGGTCCAGTTAAAAGATTATTTTCATATTATTCTGAAATTGTAAGAAATTAGTGTGAACAAGCTTTGTGGTGAATTGTATCTACATGAATATTATTCAGTGGGCAGTTTGTATTTCTGAAACCATATTCTTGCCATAATTATATACGTTCACATTAATTCATATATAAAAGTTTCAGCTTTGGTATAGGGATGGAACCCAGGGCCTTGCGTATTGCTCTGCCGTCAAGCTATTCTCCGTACCCCAGTAATAACTTGTTGGGAGGGAAAGTGTTTCCACAATACTGCCTTTGACTACTTGTTTATCCTGACTCCCTTTTAATCTATTCATTTAGTGAAATTACACCAGAAGGAAGAAGAATTACAAAATTAGATCAAATTCTACTAAATGGAAATAATATAACAATGGTAAGACATTAAAACTTTTCTTTTGAAATTATTTTACTTTTGTAGTGTAGGGATTATGGAAGTGACTTAAACTTATACTTAATTGACAGTATTCAGGGCACTGAGGTAGATGAACCGAGGATGGGGTGGGAGACTTGGTGATCTGTGCTCCAAGGCAGCTCTTGAAAGAGCTTTGGTCCTTAAGATTAGTTTGCTTATTAATCTTTGTAGACTTTTAGCTCATCAGGGATCATCAATAACCTGAGCATCAGCTAGTGATGTAGGGATTACTAACAGATTCAGAGAACTTGGAGAAGATGGGATGGGAGGGATGGGAGAGAGACAAAGCTGCCTTTGGTCCATGAGGAACACTCGGGGATTTTTAGGTGGTTTAGCAGTGTTATTAATAAACTCTTTTTCTCCAATGCAGCTGGTTCCTGGAGGAGAAGGGCCTGAAGTATGAATGGATTTCCTTGACTTACACTAGATTCTGGCTTTTTTTTTCCAAACCTTTAACGTTTAGATTCTATAAAGTGAAGTTTCCGTTAAAGGGAAACTCTTTGAAAATATGCATTCATTTTTCTAAGCTAATCATGGTTATTTTGGAAAAGAAGAGTTTTGTTTTGTCTTGTTTTTTTAAAGACTAAAAAAATAAAGATGTTTTTGGTTAACTGTGATTTGATTTATTATGTTGAAATTGCTAGGGGAACAAATATAGTTATTTTGATACTTGGTTTCATATTGACTTCTGTTTATTTTCTCCCTCATTTATATTAATTTGATTGGGGCAGGGTAATTTTCCTCAGGCTTGAGGGTAGGGTGGATCAGAAGAGATTATTATCTTCATATGTGATGTGATTATCTTCATATGTGTGGCTAATGTGATGTTCTCCAATGGCTGTTCTTCCTGGCCTCTTTGCTAATAGCGAGCTTAGTTCCTTTTTTTTCAAAGAGATTTTGTTTATTTTTATTTTATGTGTATGAGTATCTTCTCTGCATGTAGGTCTGCTTCATGTGCAGTGTCTGCAGAGACTGGAAGAGGTTCTTGGATCCCTGGTACTAGACTTACTGTGGGTTGTTACCTGCAATGTGGGTCTGGGAATTAAACCTGGGTTCTCTGTATGAGGAACTAGTGCTCTTAACCACTGAGCCATCTCTCCAGCTCCTGAACTTAATTCTTAAACAGCATTCATTCCAAAACAAAATGAACTTTGAGTTTGAATATATCATTTAAAAAACCTTAATGATCTCTTAAGAAAATTCAGTTCAAACTCTGATGTTTCATGATGCTTTTCATATTGAATTCAATTTTTATTATTTCCTATTAAAAACACAAACCATAGCCGGGCATGGTGGTACATGCCTATAATTCCAGCACTTGGGAGGCAGAAGCAGGCGGATTTCTGAGTTCGAGGCCAGCCTGGTCTACAGAGTGAGTTCCAGGACAGCCAGGACTACACAGAGAAACCCTGTCTCGAAAAACAAAACAAACCAAACCAAACTACAAACCATGTGTTCTGTATTGTACAAGTGCAGGTAAGTAAAAAGTAATCACATCTTATATTTTCCTAGTTTGAAAAAACATTTTTTTTTAAATGTGTATGAGTACCTGCTTGTATGTCTGTGTACCACTTCTCTGCTTGGTACCCTTGGAGGCCAGAAGATGTTGGATCCCCTGGAACTGAACTTACAAGGGGTTTTGAGCCTTATATGGATGCTGAGAATGAATGAACTGCAGTCCTGTGCAAGAGCAAGTGTTCTTTTATGGTTGTGTTAAGTATATTTTATGGTTGTGAGTCCAGCCTTTAACGGAGAGCCATCTCTCCAGCTCCATCTTCCCTATACTTAAACCAACAGCAGCAACAATAAACATTTACTTCCTATGGGTGTGAGTGTGTCCTGTGCGTGTGTGAGTGCCGTGGAGCACGAAGAGGTCAGAGGCCAGCTTGCAGGAGCCATTCCTTTCTCTGCTGTCATCTGGGTCCTGAATGTTGAACTCAGGCTGTCAGGCTGAGGAGCAAGAGCCTGTCCCTGCCTAGCCGTCTCACCCACTCCTGTCAGAGGCTTTTTGAGTGTGTGCATTTAAACAAAAATGTGCTTCTCCTAAATTTTAGGCTCCATGCTAAGTACAATTTTAAGGAAGGTTAAATGATGGGTATTCTGTGTCAAATATTTCAGCAGTAATATCTATAAAGTTTTATTGAATGTCTTTACTATAAATTATTTCACCCGCTTATTGGCTATAGTAATTTTAATAAATCTTTATAATTTTTGTTTTTCCTAGAGTAAATTCATAGAGCACATATTTGTTGTATTGCCAATAGAAAGTTTATTTCATGCTTCCTTTGCCTGTTTTCTTCAGTCCCCTTACACCCTTATAACATCCAACTATGCTGTAATTTTTTTCTTCCATGTGCTATGCAAAACCTGATTTAAAAACTTAAAAACTTACTTTGTTCTTACTTACATTTTATGAGTTATTAGAGGCCTTCTCATCCCAGTCCTTTTTGGAGACAGAGTCTTACCATACATTCCAAGCTGGCTTTGAACTTGCAGTCCTGCCTCAGTGCCCCAGCACTGAGATTACAGGCAGGTTCTACCACATTAGATTTATATAAAGCAGGGCTGGTGAGATGGCTCAGTGGTTAAGAACAGTAACTCACTCAGAGGTTCTGAGTTCAATTCCCGGCATCTATAGGGTGGCTCATGGCCATCTGTCAAAGGGTCTGATGTTCTCTTCTGGCATGCAGGTGTACATGCTAACAGAGCACTCATGCATAAACAAATCTTCAAAAAAATTAAAAAATGTTTATATCAAACTTTGGCCTATGTGTTTTAAAAAGTTTGCAAAAGCTTTTGTGAGCTTATTTTACTCTTGCTGCTGCAACAACATACCTGACAAGCAACTGAAGGAGCGAAGGGGTTGCTCTCCCTTACAGTTCCAGGGACAGGCAAGTCAGCATTGCAAGGAAGACGCGGCAGCAGGAGTGTGGGGCAGCTGGGCACACAGTGTCCACCGCCAGGAAGGAGAGAGCCGTGAATCTGCTGCTCAGCTCTCCGGGTCCCTCCTGTTCAACCTGGGACCTCAGCTGTGGGGTGATTGCCACCTTAACTTAAGAAGAACCCTTACAGACATGCCCAGAGGTTTGTTTCCATGGTGATTCTAATTCCCATCAGATTAAAAATTAGGATGAATAATCAAATTATTCTTTGTCACATATTTTGTAAATAATATCCGCAGCCTATAGTTTGTTTTTTGATATAATGTACTTTTGATATAATGTACTTTTATGTAATTATGCTTACCTAGGCTGCTTTTTCATCTGGCCCAAATTGATCAGAAAGTTCATTGTGCTCGCTCGCGCCCCCCTCCCCCCCCCCCCGGGCCGCGTGTGTGTGTGTGTGTGTGTGTGTGTGTGTGTGTAAAGGAAAAAATTGAGTATATTAAATATTTTAGTGTTTCTGCTTTTAAAAATGATATTTTAATTTCCAGAACAAAGTAACTTGTAATATTGTTTGACTTACGTGGTATAAATATTACTACATTGCCTAATTTCAGGATAACTATGGTTTGGTTGGTTGCTTGCTTTTTCCTTTTGGAATAAGCTGAATGATGCAACACTGGCTTTTCCCACCTCTTAATTTTCCAGGGAAACATAGTGGTCCTTGCATCTCTCTCTCTCTCTCTCTCTCTCTCTCTCTCTCTCTCTCTTCCTCCCTCCCTCCCTCCCTCCCTCCCTCCCTTCCTCCCTCCTTAATACTCTGCAGTTAGTACATGTTCTTAACCTCCATGTGCTGTAAGTCTTCTAGGAGGAGGCATAGTTGCCCATGTGACTGCATGGATGAGTCCACTTGCCTGCAGTCAAACTAGGTCTCCTAGTCTGTTCTCAGAGCTGAGAATCAAATCCAGAGTCCTGTACATAGCAGGAAAGCACTCCTCACTGAGCTGCATTCTCAGCTCTTCCAATCTATTCTGTAATTAATAAAGATGGTATAATTCCCTTCTGTTTACACCTTTATCCTCAATTTGTTTAGAATAGATACTATGCTGAATTTTTCAACCTTGCCAGTGTCAGGATCTCTAGCCATGAAATATGAGTAGACTACCCCCTTTATTCTCTATTATAACTGCCCAGATACTGCCAAATAATTCTGAGTAAATAATCACTCTTTGACTGAACCATCAGAATAAATAGGTGTTATTTATTGGGCTCTCCCAAGTCATCTAATATTTATTTAGTCAAGGATCAGGAGCACTGGCATTAGATAACTAAAATCTGTGGGTGAAAATGCTGTGGTAGAGGGCCCAGCTGGGCGAGATGGGTGGATTTACGGTGGAAGGATGTTGAGCTGGGCGCTAGTCATACATGATCTCTCACTTTGGCAGGTTGGTAGCCCCTGGCAAGATGACACATTAAAGCTGCACTTGAGCTTCCTGCCTACCTAGTACGCAGTGTCCATGAGAATTGGTCACTCCAGGGACTGTTTACTGCTTTCTAACCTTGAGGAGGGGCTCTATGAATCTTTCAAACCTTGAGGAGGGGCTCTATGAATCTTTCAAACCTTGAGGAGGGGCTCTATGACTCTAACCCTGAGGAGGGGCTCTATGAACCTCGTAACTTTCAGGAATTCTCTGAGCTTTGGAAGCTCAGGCACCTCCCTCCATGAAGGAATGCTTTAATTCGGAGGAAGTAGCTATGCAACAGAAGCAGGAGTGTGGCCACGCCTTAAGGAAAGAAGCAGCAGCACACAGAAATGGGCTAGAATGAATGGGACAAGGGCCACTGTTGCAGAAATAGATGTAGCACAAAGAAAGGCTCCTTCAGGCGTGGGGCGTCTGAAGTAAGGTCTGGACAGATTCCAGTTCTCGGTGGGCCTTTAGGAGCTCACCTTCAGAATTTACACTGCTCAGACCTGTCTTTGCACCCATCATATTCAGAGTCAGTGCTGTGACTGACAGTGTTAGGTTTCAGGCTCTAGGACATTTTTATTTGATAGAATCATGAACTGTGGTCTGGGATGAATTGTTTTCTAAATTGAGTGTTGGGGCTGGTGATAGTCTTTTGTATCTTTTGTCCCATTAAAAAGTGAATCATGGGCCTGGAAAGATGGCTCAGCAGTTAAGAGTACTTGCTGCTTTTTCAGAAGACCCTACTTTGGTTCCCAGCACCCACATCAAGTGACTCAAAACTGCCCGTAACTCTAACTTAGAGGTATCAGATGCTCTCTTCTGGCCTCCACTAACCCACAAACATATGACCAACACACACTCATATATGTAAACAAAAATAATTTATAAAAATGAAAAGAAAGAATAACAAAAAAATGAACTGGATGGCTAAAAAGAAAAAAAAATCCGAAGTAATGGCATGTATCTATAATCTCAGCACCCGTACCGAAGCAGGAAGCTTGCTGCAAGTTTGAGGCCAACCTGGTATGTGTATTTAGTAAGGACAAGGCCAGGCAGGGCTACAAAACAATCCCAACAACTCTCACCTCAAGAAGTGAAGCGAAGAACCACAGGGTAAGAGGAAAGTATTTGTCCCTCAAATATGAAAGAAAAAGTAATGGCTTAGGAACACCAAGGCCAAGTTCTCAGCACAAAGATTTGTCCCAGAGGGACAGAGGGCAGGGATATGGGACAAAGCTAGGAGATGAAGACAGGAAGATGGATGGAAGAAAGGAAGGGAACAAAGGAGAGGGGAGAAAGGGGGCAAAGGAGGGGGCAAAGTGGTATTTGTCCCAGAGGGAAGCAAAGGAGTGTCTCTGAATAGAGGAGACAGATGTGGCATATAAAGATGTGATGCTGAAGTGTAGAGGAATACCAGGACAGGGAAGCGTAGTGGGGGGGGGAGGGTTGATTGGGGAAGGGGAGATGGCTTATGGGATTTTGGGGGGAGGGGAGGAACCAGGAAAGGGGACATTTGAAGTAAATAAAGAATATATCTAATAAAAAAGTAATATTTCAATTAGAAAAAAAAAGTGGTTTATAAAAGCACAAGGGGAGAAACACTGTTCAGATGAGGGGTTTTTAATTTTTTTTAATTGGGTATGTTAATTAGGTGACCCAAAGGGTGCTTTTGATTGCTGAACTTCAATCTGTTAATAGTTGGACCTTGCTAGTCAGAAAACAGAAAAGCCAAAAATGTTGAGAAATGGTACAAATTGGATTCTAGTGATTGCTGGGGTAAAGATATAGCCACTATGGGAAACAGTTTGACAAAGCCACAGAGTTAAGTAGTGAGTGCATGCCATAGCAGTCCCACTGCTGGGCTACACCTTCCGCAGAACTAGCTGACAGTCCGGCTATGTGACTATCCATAGCAGCATTAACTATAACCACCCCTCCCCACAATGTGAACAACCTCCATCCACACCACCGCCAACTGTAAAAAGGATGAAGTCCTAACAAGCAACAACTCATCTTGAGAAACTGATCTCATCCGTGTGACATTTCCAGAGCAGGTAAATCCACAGAAGGTAAAGAGTAGTTTGCAAGGGCTGGGGAGAGAAAAGGAAAGTGACTGTTAAGGGGTGCAGTGTTTCCTTTGGGTGGTACAAACATGGAGTCAGTGGTGACAGTCTGCAAAACTTGGCGAATATATGAAAGCACACTGTACTCAGGGGATTTTTTTTTTATTTTCTATATTCTATGTTTACATTCCAAAGGCTTTCCCCTTTCCCAGTTCCCACCCACCATAGTTCCCATAGTTCCTCTCCCCCCCATCTGTTCCCCAATAATTCCCCCTCCCCCCTCGGTTTCTTTACTAAACTGGATGCAATCTTTACAGGCCCAGGGTCCTCTCCTTTCTTCTTCTTGGGAATCATTTGACTTGCTATTTGTGTCTTGAGTATTTAGGGCTTCTGGGCTCATTAATATCCACTTATCAGTGATTGCATTTCATGTGCATTCTTTTGTGATTGGGTTAATTCACTCAGGATGATATTTTCCAGGTCTAACCATTTACCTACAAATTGCATGAATTCATTATTTTTAATTGCTGAGTAGTATTCCATTGTATAAATATACCACATTTTCTGTATCCATTCCTCCTTTGAGGGATATTTGGGCTCCTTCCAATTTCTGGCTATTATAAACAAGGCTGCTATAAACATAGTGGAGCATGTGTCCTTATTGCATGCACGGGAATCCTCTGGGTATATGCCCAGGAGTGGTATGCCAGGGTCCTCTGGAAGTGACATGCCCAATTTTCTGAGGAACCGCCAAACTGATTTCCAGAGCGGTTTTACCATTTTGCAATCCCACCAACAGTGGAGGAGTGTTCCTCTTTCTCCACATCCTTGCCAGCACTTGTTGTCTCTTGAGTTTTTAATCTTAGCCATTCTGACTGGTGTGAGGTGGAATCTCAGGGTTGTTTTGATTTGCATTTCCCTGATGACTAATGATGTTGAACATCTTTTAAGGTGTTTCTCGGCCATCTGAATTTCTTCTGGTGAAAATTCTTTGTTTAGCTCTGTGCCCCATTTTTTGATAAGGTTATTTGTTTCTTTGCGGTCTAACTTCTTGAGTTCTTTGTATATATTGGATATTAGCCCTCTGTCGGATGTGGAGTTGGTGAAGATCTTTTCCCACTTTGTTGGTTGCCGTTTTGTCCTTCTGACAGTGTCCTTTGCTTTGCAGAAACTTTGTAATTTTATGAGGTCCCATTTGTCGATTCTTGATCTTAGAGCATAAGCTAATGGTGTTCTGTTCAGGAACTTTTCCCCTGTGCCCAAGTCCTCCAGGGTCTTCCCAAGTTTCTTTTCTAATAGTTTCAGTGTGTCTGGTTTTATGTGGAGGTCCTTGATCCACTTGGAGTTGATCTTAGTGCAAAGAGATAAGATTGGATCAATTCGCATTCTTCTGCATGTTGACTTCCAGTTGAACCAGCACCATTTGTTAAAAAGGCTATCTTTATTCCACCGGATGGTTGTGGCTCCTTTATCAAAGATCAAGTGACCATAAGTCTGTGGGTAAACCTCTGGGTCTTCAATCCTGTTCCATTGATCTGCTTGCCTGTTGCTATACCAATACCATGCAGTTTTTAACACAATTGCTCTGTAGTACTGCTTGAGGTCAGGGATATTGATTCCCCCAGAAGTCCTTTTATTGTTGAGAATAGTTTTAGCTATCCTGGGTTTTTTGTTGCTCCAGATGAATTTGAGAATTGCTCTTTCTAGATCTATGAAGAATTGAGTTGGGATTTTGATGGGGATCGCATTGAATCTGTATATTGCTTTTGGCAAGATGGCCATTTTTACTATATTGATCCTGCCAATCCAGGAGCAAGAAATATTTTTCCATCTTCTGAGGTCTTCTTCGATTTCTTTCTTCAAGGACTTGAAGTTCCTGTTGTACAGATCTTTCGCTTGTTTGGTTAGAGTTACGCCAAGATACTTTATGTTGTTTGTGGCTATTGTGAAGGGTGTTATTTCCCTAATTTCTTTCTCAGCCTGCTTGTCCTTTGAGTACAAGAAGGCCACTGACTTGCTTGAGTTAATTTTATAACCTGCCACTTTGCTGAAGTTGTTTATCAGCTGTAGAAGTTCTCTGGTGGAGTTTTTTGGGTCGCTTAGGTAAACTATCATATCGTCTGCAAATAATGATAGTTTCACTTCTTCCTTTCCAATTTGTATCCCTTTGACTTCCTTATGTTGTCTAATTGCTCTTGCTAGAACTTCAAGTACTATATTGAAAAGATATGGAGAGAGAGGGCAGCCTTGTCTAGTCCCTGATTTTAGTGGGAATGCTTCAAGTTTCTCTCCATTTATTTTGATGTTGGCTACTGGTTTGCTGTAGATTGCTTTTACTATGTTTAGGTATGGGCCTTGAATTCCTGCTCTTTCCAAGACTTTTAGCATGAAAGGATGCTGAATTTTGTCGAATGCTTTTTCAGCATCTAATGAGATGACCATGTGGTTTTTTTCTTTCAGTTTGTTTATGTAGTGGATTACATTGATGGATTTCCGTATATTGAACCATCCCTGCGTCCCTGGGATGAAGCCTACTTGATCATGGTGGATGATCGTTTTGATGTGCTCTTGGATTCGGTTAGCAAGAATTTTATTTAGTATTTTTGCATCCATATTCATAAGAGAAATTGGCCTGTAGTTCTCTTTCTTTGTTGGATCTTTTTGTGGTTTAGGTATTAGCGTAATTGTGGCTTCGAAGAATGAGTTGGGCAGTGTCCCTTCTGTCTCTATTTTGTGGAATAGTTTGGAGAGTATTGGTGTTAAGTCTTCTTTGAAGGTCTGGTAGAATTCTGCACTAAAACCATCTGGTCCCGTACTTTTTTTGGTTCGGAGGCTTTCTATAACCCCTTCTATTTCTTTAGGGGTTATGGGACTATTTAGCTGATCTACTTGATGCTGATTTAATTTTGGTATTTGATATCTGTCTAGGAAGTTGTCCATTTCCTCCAGATTCTCCAGTTGTTTTGAGTATAGACCTTTGTAGTAGGATCTGATGATGTTTTGAATTTCCTCAGTTTCTGTTGTTATGTCTCCCCTTTCATTTCTAATTTTGTTAATTTGTATACTGTCTCTGTGTCCTTTGGTTAGTCTGGCTAAGGGTTTATCTATCTTGTTGATTTTCTCAAAGAACCAGCTCCTGGTCTTGTTGATTCTTTGTATGGTTCTCTTTGTTTCTATTTGATTGATTTCAGCCCTGAGTTTGATGATTTCTTGTCTTCTACTCCTCCTGGGTGAATTAACTTGTTTTTCTTCCAGGGCTTTAAGGTGTGCCATTAAGCTGCTAGTATATGCTCTCTCCAGTTTCTTTTTGGATGCACTTAGAGCTATGAGTTTTCCTCTTAGCACTGCTTTCATTGTGTCCCATAGATTTGGGTAGGTTGTACCTTCATTTTCATTGAATTCTAAAAAGTCTTTGATTTCTTTTTTTATTTCTTCCTTGACCAAGGTGTCATTGAGTAGAGTATTGTTCAGTTTCCATGTGTATGTGGGCTTTCTGTTGTTTTTGTTGTTATTGAAGACCACTCTTACTCCATGGTGATCTGATAGAAGGCATGGGATTAGCTCGATCTTCTTGTATTTGTTGACATCTGTCTTGTGACCAATTATATGGTCTATTTTGGAGAAGGTCCCATGTGGAGCTGAGAAAAAGGTTTATTCTTTAGCTTTAGGATGAAATGTCCTATATATATCTGTTAAATCCAATTGGTCCAGAGTTTCAATTAGTTTCACTGTGTCCCTGTTTATTTTCTGCTTTCCTGATCGGTCCATTGAGGAGAGTGGAGTGTTGAAGTCACCCACAATTATTGTGTTAGGTGTAATGTGTGCTTTAAGCTTTAGTAAGGTTTCTTTTATGAATGAGGCTGCCCTTGCATTTGGAGCATAGATGTTCAGTATTGAGAGCTCTTCTTGGTGGATTTTCCCTTTGGCCAGCAAGAAGTGACCTTCTGAGTCTCTTTTGATGATTTTAGGTTGGAAGTCAATTTTATCTGATATTAGAATGGCTACTCCAGCTTGTTTCCTGAGACCATTTGCTTGTAAAATTGTCTTCCAGCCTTTTACTCTAAGGCAGTGTTTGTCTTTGACACTGAGATGTGTTTCCTGTATGCAGCAAAATGTAGGGTCCTGTTTCCGTATCCAGTCTGTTAATCTATGTCTTTTTATTGGGGAATTGAGTCCATTGATGTTAAGAGATATTAAGGAATAGTAATTATTTCCTCCAGACATTTTTGAAATTATATTTATTTATTTTATTTATTTTTTATATTCGAGAGGTTACCTTCTTTTGGGTTTGATGAGAGGAGGTTTCTATCTTGCTTCTTCCTGGGTGTAGTTTCCGTCCTTGTCTTGGTGTTTTCCCCCTATTATCCTTTGTAGGGCTGGATTTGTGGAAAGATATCATGCAAATTTGGTTTTGTCATGGCATACCTTGATGTCTCCATCTATGGTGATTGAGAGCTTTGCTGGGTAAAGTAGTTTTGGCTGAAGTTTGTGTTCTCTTAGAGTTTGCATGATATCTGCCCAGGATCTTCTAGCTTTCATGGTCTCAGGTGAGAAGTCTGGTGTTATTCTGATAGGTCTTCCTTTATAAGTTACTTGGCCTTTTTCTCTTGCTGCCTTTAATATTCTTTCTTTGTTTAGTACATTTGGAGTTTTGATTATTATGTGATGGGATGTATTTCTGTTCTGATCCAGTCTGTTTGGGGTTCTGTATGCTTCTTGTATATTCATGGGCATCTCTCTCTTTAGGTTGGGGAAGTTTTCTTCCATAATTTTGTAGAAGATATTTGCTGGCCCTTTAACTTGTACATCTTCATTCTCGTCTATACCTATAATCCTTAGGTTTGGTCTTCTCATTGTGTCCTGGATTTCCTGGATGTTTTGGGTTACAGCCTTTTTGCATTTAGTATTTTCTTTGACTGTTGAATCAATGGTTCCTATGGTATCTTCGGCTTCTGATATTCTGTCTTCTATCTCTTGTATTCTATTGTTGATATTTGCATCTATGGCTCCTGATTTCTTCCCAAGGTTTTCTATCTCCAATGTTGTCTCCCTCTGCGATTTCTTAGTTGTTTCTACTTCTGTTTTTAGTGCCTGGATGGATGTGCTCAGATCTTTTGCTTGCTTGATTGTGTTTTCATGTATTTCTTTAATAGATTTTTGTGTTTCCTCTTTCATAGCTTCTACTTGTTGGCCCACGTTCTTCTGTATTTCTTTAAGTGATTTTTGTCTTTCCTCCTTATTGTCTTCTTCTTTTTGATCCATCTTCTCCTGCATTTCTTGATGTGATTTTTGTATTTGCCTTGTAAAGGCTTCTAACTTTTGATCCATTTTCTCTTCTATTTCTTTACGAGATTTTTCTATGTGTTCAGCTACCAGCATCCTGACCAGTGATTTTATATCCA
Source organism: Apodemus agrarius (assembly GCA_964023405.1). Taxonomy (NCBI): domain Eukaryota; kingdom Metazoa; phylum Chordata; class Mammalia; order Rodentia; family Muridae; genus Apodemus; species Apodemus agrarius. The sequence continues at coordinate 83,003,368 of OZ030006.1, read as the reverse complement.
AGTCTTGTTTTTCTGGTGATTTGGGGTATCCAGGGCTTCCTGTTGTTGGCGAACTGGGTTCAGATGCTGTCATGTTGTCTTGATTTCTGTTAGTGACATTCCTTCGTTTACCTTTTGCCATCTGGTTATTTCTGGTGTTAGTTGACCTTGTTGTCACTGGCTGGTGTTTGAATCTCCTATGAGGCTGGGCTTACCTGATGTTTCTCTACTGGTGGTTATGCGTGATTGCTGCTCAACGGGATCACGAGCTGGCTGCCACCCGCTGACTTTGTGCACGGCCTGAGGTCTCCGGGAAGTGTGGGGGAGTGCAGCAGAGCCTCGGCAGGTGCTGCTGAGCCTGCCTAGTAGCGAGAGCCTAGCAGATCCCCCCACGTGGTAGCCCCTGATGGAATCTGTCTACCTGTTCCTTTCCAGCTGTGTTCTGGTTGCAGTATGGAGGCCTGCCGCTATCGCTGGTCCGGGCTCCTGGGGAGCTGGGTGGTTCTGGCTGCCTCGGTGCATGGCCTAAGCTCGCAGGGACGTGCTGCAGAGCCTAGGCGCCTGGGCCCGCCTGTGGGCGAGAGCTTAGCAGCTCTCCCTGCTCTAGCCCCAGACGGAGTCTCTATCTGCACCTTTCCAGCTGTGTCCTGGTTGCAATATGGAGGCCTGCCGCTATAGCTGGTCCTCACTCTTCTTAATAAACAAGAATTGTTGCTTATCCTGGTTCTGTGGGCAGGGTCTGAGCACCTGGCAAGCTGGCTAGGTCTGGCTGACCTGCTACCGGCTGGATGGGAAGCTGCAGACAAGATGGCGCTGCCTGCAGGGGGTTTGGGGTCTGGCCTGCGAGTGCAGAGCGCAGGCAAGGCCGCTGTACTCCAAACCGCTAGGCTGTGTGCAGTTCCTGCCCCAGACCTGAGTCCCGGAGGTCTTAAACTCGGGCTGTCTCTGGTACCTGGTTCCGCCGGCAGGGTCTCAGCACCTGGCAGGTTGGCTAGGTATGGCTGACCTGCTACCGGCTGGATGGGAAGCTGCAGACAAGATGGCGCTGCCTGCAGGGGGTTCGGGGGTCTGGCCTGCGAGCGCAGAGCTCAGGCACGGCCGCTGTACTCCAAACCGCTAGGCTTTGCGCAGTTCCTGCCCCAGACCTGGGTCCCTGGAGGTCTTAAACTCGGGCTGTCTCTGGTACCTGGTTCCGCCGGCAGGGTCTCAGCACCTGGCAGGCTGGCTAGGTATGGCTGACCTGCTACCGGCTGGATGGGAAGCTGCAGACCAGGGGATTTTTTTTATACCCAGATTTTATCTCAGTTTTAAAACTCAGGATGATGTGAGATCTGTAACTTAAGATGAGACAAAAGAGCCATTTCTACGAGTGCCACTCAGCCTGTGACTGCAAGGGCCTAACTCTTTCTGGACATTCAAATCTCTGGGCAGGATGGCTCAGTGAGCAGAGGCACTGGCTGGTAAACCTGACCTGAATCTGATCCTTGGGGCCCACCCACACGGTAAGAAGGAAAGATCCAGTTTTTGTTAAGTTGTCCTCTGTCCTCCACACTCAAACCTAAACAAGTGAGTAGATAGATAGATAGATAGATAGATATAAAAGTGTTTTGGGTTAAGCTAAACAAGAATTCAGGAAATATTATTTTGGGTCAGACCCTAAGAACGTTGAACTCCTTTTTTTTTTTTTTTTTTCTTTTTTCTTTTTGTGGGATTCGGATAGACAAGGACTCACTATTTGACCCTGTAACTTTCTTTCTTTCTTTCTTTCTTTCTTTCTTTCTTCCTTCCTTCCTTCCTTCCTTCCTTCCTTCCTTCCTTCCTTTCTTTCTTTCTTTCTTTCTTTCTTTCTTTCTTTCTTTCTTTGGTTTTTCAAGACAGGGTTTCTCTGTGTAGCCCTGGCTGTCCTGGAATTCACTCTGTAGACCAGGCTGGCCTCGAACTCAGAAATCCGCCTGCCTCTGCCTCCCAAGTACTGGGATTAAAGGAGTGTGCCACCACTGCCAGGCGATCCTGTAACTTTCTATGAAGACAAGGTTGGCCTTGAACTCAAAGAGATCTGTTTGCCTTTGCCTCCAGAGTGCTGAGATTAAAGGCACAAGCCACCACACCAGGCAGAACGTTGGACTTTTACCTCTCTGAAGAAAGGCGATCTCAGATTTTTTATTTTGTTAAATTTAACATTTTTGGATTTTGATTTTAAATATTCAACTTTTAAATCTTCCTTATAAACTTGATAATGAGAGGCTTATTTAGGTTGGGGATATTATTATTATTAATGGTTCTAATGCCAGTTTAAATCAGGAGCTAGCTGGGCATAACCTGGCATCGGAAATTAAATGAATTTTTGGACTTGGAATTTGGCCAGCAGGTCAAAAGTACAAAAGGGCAGAGAAAAAGATCTTTTCCCAATTTGTTGGTTGCTGTTTTGTCCTTCTGGCACTAACCCCACATCCGACAGAGGGCTAATATTCAATATATACAAAGAACTCAAGAAGTTAGACCCCCAAAGAACCAAATAACGCTATTAAAAAATGGGGTACAGAGCTAAACAAAGAATTGTCACCAGAAGAAATTCCAATGGCTGAGAAACACCTTAAGAGATGTTCAACATCACTAGTCATCAGGGAAATGCAAATCAAAACAACCCTGAGATTCCACCTCACACCAGTCAGAATGGCTAAGATTAAAAACTCAGGAAACAACAGGTGCTGGCGAGGATGTGGAGAAAGAGGAACACTCCTCCACTGTTGGTGGGATTGCAAGCTGGTACAACCGCTCTGGAAATCAGTTTGGTGGTTCCTCAGAAAATTGGGCATGATACTTCCAGAGGACCCTTTCATACCACTCCTGGGCATATACCCAGCGGAATCCCCTGCATACAATAAAGACATGCTCCACTATGTTCATAGCAGCCTTATTTATAATAGCCAGAAGTTGGAAATAGCCAGATGTCCCTCAAAGGAGGAATGGATACAGAAAATGTGGTATATTTACACAATGGAATACTACTCAGCGATTGAAAAGAATGAATTCATGCAATTTGTAGGCAAATGGTTGGAACTGGAAAATATCATCCTAAGTGAGTTAACCCAATCACAAAAGAATACACATGAAATGCAATCACTGATAAGTGGATCTTAATGAGCCCAAAAGCTCTGAATACTCAAGGCACAATTAGCAAGTCAAAAGATTCCCAAGAAGAAGGAAGGAGAGGACCCTGGGCCTGAAAAGACTGGATCCAGATTTGTAGGAGAGTACCAGAACAGAGAAATGGTGTGTGTGTGGGTGATTGGGGAATAGGTGGGGGGGGGGGAGAGAACTTATGGGGCATATGGTGGGGGGGACTGGGAAAGGGGAAAGCCTTTGGAATGTAAACAAAGAATATAGAATAAATAATAAAAAGAAAGAAAGAAAAAAAGAAAGGGAGGAATGCTGCTTTGCCACGTCTGGTGCTTCCTTTTGCGTGCAGGGAGACTAGTCAGCACCCGGGTGCTCTCTGCTCTCATGGACTGATTTGATTTAGTAAGGAAAGGAGAAGCAATGTAGGCATACTTACTCCATTTTCCTTTGGGATTGAGTTGCTTGGAGGGAGTGTGCATTCTTTGTTGCTTTATGACTATCTCCTTCTATACAAGAATCTGAGGTTGGGTAAATCTCAGAAATTCTAAACTTCATACAAAGAAGTTAACCATAGTTCACTGATTGAAGCCACCAAGTCTATGTGTTCCTGTAAGACTCCAGTAGCCCTCATCTCTGCTGCACTGGTATGATAGCCTTCTGTGGCTCTTGGCTGTCCCCTTGCCTTATCATGTATGTCTTCCACAGCCCCAGCCACAGGGATGATTACTCTATCATGTGGAGAACAGTCATATAAATTTGGCTTTAAATCCTTCAGTAACCCACCATCTAGAAATGAGCCCAAACTTTATAACAGGGTTCTAGGACCTGTAGACCCACGAACAGAAGTTCCTGGCTCTTGCTCCCTGGTTTGGCTTTTGGCTTAATGCATATTAGGCCTCTGGGGGAATGGTCTTGTTCTATTCATGACTGACTGTATGTAGTATTCCATCCTCTACGAAGACCTTCAAGATTCCTTACCAGCACCGCCCACTGCTTACATAGATGCATCATAGCGACTTTAAAGGCTTTCCCAATCTTGTGCAGCTGCTCACTTCTGGGAAAGTAGTATCTAGTGTGGATGCCATGTAGTCCTGCTTTCAAGGGAGATGAATCTTATTCCCTGTTTGGGTTAGAATTCAGAATTTAAGCTGCTTTTAACTCCATCAGCCTTTGCATAGTTTGCTGCCATGGTTGATAGACCTTTAGTGCAGGGAGGCACAATTATCAAGACTGTGCTACTGGGGTTTACTAACGATCAGGAGGTCAGTTCTTGTGCTCTGTGGATCTACTTTAGAAAGACAGTGTCGGACATCTCCAAGTAGTGATCTCAGGGCAGTCTGATGCCCAGTCCATGCCCTGTAGACCCAGTCTCAAGGACTGTGAGGTCAGGGCACATTTGCCAGAACAAGATGGATGGAAAGCAGATGAAATTTACTTATCCAAGGGTGACACAAAATATGGTTATCAAGGTTTCATTTTCAACTTTAAGAAAAATCCATGCGGCCAAGCACAGTGATGGTGGCTCCTGCCTCTAATACCAGCACTAAGGAGATTGAGACAAAACTGAATTTTGCATAGTGCGTTCCAGGCTAGCCTGGGTGAGCTTCTATCTCTAAAAACAATATAAAACAAAAGCATTATAAATAAGGCTGCTATGAACATAGTGGAGCATTTGTCCTTATTGCATGCTGGGGAATCATAGCAACCTTATTTATAATAGCCAGAAGCTGGAAAGAACCCAGATGTCCCTCAATGGAGGAATGGATACAGAAAATGTATCCATATTTACACAATGGAATACTACTCAGCAATTAAAAACAATGAATTCATAAAATTTTTAGGCAAATGGTTGGAACTGGAAAATATCATACTAAGTGAGGTAACTCATTCACAAAAGAATACACATGGAATGCAGTCACTGATAAGTGGATATTAGCCCAGAAGCTCAGAATACCCAAAACACAACTCACATATCAAATCATTCCCAAGAAGAAGGAAGGAGAGGGCCCGGGTCCTGGAAAGGCTTGATGCATCATTGTAGGGGATTCCCAGGACAGAGGAGTGGGAGGGGGGTGACTGGGGAACTGGTAGAGGGAAGAGGGCTTATGGGACTTATGGGGAGGGGGAACCAGGAAAGGGAAAATCAGTTGAAATGTAAACAAAGAATATAGAAAAATAATAAACAAACAAACAAATAAATAAATAAATAAATGTTCATTAAATATTTTGTTCCACTCAAAAACAAAATAAAAACAAAAACAAAAAACAAAAACAAAACCCCAAAAGCATTTTTATATCAATTGACCACCAGAGGGCACTGTGGTACTAGCCTGTTAGTTGCTGGAGCCCGTGACTTTTTACTCCCAGAAGCCCATTCCTCCTCCATTCCCGCACCCTCCCCCCCCCCCGTTCCCCCCACTACCTCAGAGGGGAGAGGGGACTTGGTTTCTGGTTACCTACTCTGTAATATTTGCTACTGGATGGCAAGATAAGACCAGGGAGAGTTTTAACTCTCTTTTTTTCTATTCAGGGTTTCACTATGTAGGCTTGGCTGGCCTGGAACTCACTATGTAGACCAGGCTGGCCTGGAACTCAAAGAGTTCTAACTCTTTTTTTTTTTTTTTTTTTTTTTTTTTTTTTGGTTTTTTCGAGACAGGGTTTCTCTGTGTAGCCCTGGCTGTCCTGGAACTCACTCTGTAGACCAGGCTGGCCTTGAACTCAGAAATCCACCTGCCTCTGCCTCCCAAGTGCTGGGATTACAGGAGTGCGCCACCACGCCCGGCTGAGTTCTAACTCTTGAGTTCTGGTTTTAAAAGCACTCACCACCATGCCCTGAATATACTTTTTATAAAAAAGGAAATCAATTTTGGGGACTAGAGAGATGGCTCAGTGGTTACACGCACTGGCTGTTCTTCCAGAGGACCTAGATTCAATTCCCAGCACCCACATGGCAGCTTACAGCTGTCTGTAACTGCTGTTTCAGGAGATCTGACACCCTCATACAAACACATGTAGTCAGAACACCTATGTAAATAAATTATTTTAAAAAGGAAACAAATTTTTATTATGCAGAATAGTGTGTTTTACCTATGTGACATGGTAGGGACATGCTCTGCCACTGAACTCTATTCCATAGTTTTAAATTAAGGACAAGATATCCCTAAGTTATTCAGGTTGGTCTTGAGTTCACTTTTTATCTCAAGCCAGTCCTGAACTTTGAATCACCCTGCTTCAGCCTGAATGGGGTGTTGTGAATACAAACATGAGCTGTAGGCTTAGACTCACGCAGGACAGTAATCTTAACCTTTGCCAGTTGTTTGACTTTGGACAGATTACACACTTAACCTTGTTGGCTTTGATTTTCTAACTTGTAAATTGGGGGAAAATGACTACCGTTCAAGCTTGTGAAGATTAATAAAGAATATATATATGTATATATATATATATATATGTGTGTGTGTGTGTGTGTGTGTGTGTGTGTGTGTGTGTATGTAATAGTTTAGATATATAGCCATCTTTTTGAGTTAGAGGAACATATACATCAGAGTAACAGCTGCCCTTACGGTGTTTTCAAACACACTTAGTTTTGGTTGATCTCCCCCACACCTGCCTCTCTTGCTTTCCCCACCCTAACCACGTTCACACAGCACTGCATGGCTTAGGAGGTCAGGTTACCCCGATCCCACACCTCCTCCCTCGGGAGCCGCATTCTGTATGTAAACAATTGATTTCCCACTTCTGAAAAGTGAGACGTTTTCCAGATCAGAGGTTCTTCCTTCCCACTGGGAGATAAAATATAGTTAAAAGACTCGTCACCTCCTTACCTGAGTGCTGGCAGCTGGTGTCAGGCCTGTGAGCAGGCACTCCTCACACCTAGTGTCCCACACCCACTGCCCAGCTTCTGTTGATCCCCTGGGCGCGTCACTCCAGATGCTACAGGTGCTCACGGAGCTGCTGCTCTATAGCAGCCAAGTACACGCGGCTTTGGTTCAGCTCCAAGCACTGGGGCTTCCCTCGACTTCCTCAAGAAGTAGTGGGCAATCTTGCAGCTGATATGTCCACTGGCATATGTCCGTATGGCTAGCTCATTGTAAGGAGTGGAGATGTCCACAATATGGTGAAGAACAATAGGCTGAACCCCATACTGCATAATATGGAAGAGTCCGTGGAAATCCTTATCTTATACTCTTGAAAGGGGCCTTCTATGGAGAAATTTTCAATGTGGCAGAAAGAACCTTAATTTTTCATTTATTCATTTACTTTATATACCAGTCATAGCTTCCCCTTCCTTTTCCCCTTGCCTCGCCCCATGCCTCCCTCTCCTACTCCTCAGAGAAAGGGAGACCTTTCATGGATATCAACTAACCTGGACATATCAAGTCATAGTAGGACTGGTCACATTTTCTGCTATTGAGGTTAGACAAGGTCATCCAGTTAGGGGAAAGGGATCCAAAGTCAGGCAACAGAGACAGAGACGGCCCTTGCTCCTACTGTTAGAGGTATCACGTCAGGACTGAGCGGTGCATCTGTTACGAATGTGTAGGGGGAATAGATATGGCCCTTGCATGCTCTCTGGTTGGTGATTCAGTCTCTGTGAACCACTATGTGCCAGGTTAGTTGATTCTGTATGTTTTCTCTTGGTGTCCTTGACCTCTCTGACTCTCATTCCTTCTTCCTCCTCTTCCACAAGATTCCACCCAATGTTTGGCCATGGGTCTCTGCATCTGTTTTCATGAGCTGCCAGGTGAAGCCAATTTGGCAGTTTCTCAGAAAATTGGCAATAGTTCTACCTCAAGACCCAGCTATACCACTCCTGTGCATATACTCAAAAGAAATTCTACCATACCACAAGGACACTTGCTCAGTTATGTTCATGGCAGCAATATTTGTGATAGCCAGAAACCAGAAACAACCTAGATGTCCCTCAACTGAGGAATAGATAAAGAAAATATAGTACATTTATACAATAGAATATTATTCAGCAATAAAAAACAATGACATCATGAAATTTGCCAGCAAATGGATAGAACTAGAAAAGACCATCCTGAGTGAGGTAATCCAGACCCAGAAAGACACACATATACTCAGGTCCAAGTGGATATTGGTCATAAGATACCATGCTACAATCCACAGACCCAAAGAAACAAAGTAACAAGTAGGGAGGGCCCAACGGAGGATGCTTGAAACTCACCAAGAAAGGGAAATAAGATAAACATCTTGGAGGGAGAGTTAGGACAAAAGGGAACAGGAGGGATCATGTTGGGGAGGATATCAGGAAAGAGAACTGGAATCAGTTGGACGGTGTCCCTGTGACAAGCTAGAAATCTAGGACAATGGAAACTCCCAGGAATCTACAAGGTGACCCTCGCTACAACTCCTAGCAATAGGGGATATGGAACACGGAATGGTCATCTCCTGTAACCCAGCAAGACTCCCAATGGAGGGATGAGGATACCAACCCAGCCATAGAACCTTTATCTCACAATTTTCCCTGCCTATATGAGCGTCAGAGATAAAGAGGGACCAGAGAGTGAGGGAATGGCCAAACAATGACTGGTATGACTTGAGTCTCATGTCATGTCAGAGACAGCCCACCCCAGGCACTATTAATATTAATAATATTGTGCTATCCTTTCAGACAGGAGGCTGGCATAACAATCATCTGAGGGGCTGAAAACAAGGACTTTGATTCTTTAGAGTCACTTATTATAGTGATTCGAGGTTGCCGCAGTAGCCCCAATAGATTCTGTAAGAGAGTTCTACAGACTGATGCAGAAAATGCCTCTTGGGACCTGTGGAACTCCCCCAATATAGAAGCTGCAATTTTTCACTTGGCAGTTTATTTTCCTTCTAAACTTCTCTTTTTCCTGGTAGCCAGAAACTGAGTTAAACCGAAAGAGTAAACTGTAACCCATTCTTTGAAGTAATATCACTGGCCAAAATCCTCTGTTCTTAGAACTGTAACGCTTTGCCTTAGTCACATTTACCCCCCAAGATTAAAAAGGAGATCTCATTGAAAATATGAAACAATGAGTAGAATTTTCCCGGGAATTCTAAAAGTATAACTTCCTTTGTTGTCTGACTCTCATGCAAAAGTCCTTGCAGGACACGTGGATGTTGGGCCTAGTCTTAGACAAAAGGCTCAGATTAGAAGATATTTACATCTGAAGAACCTCGTACCGAGCCCTTGCTGGACAGGTGGGTGTTGGGCAGGTTAAATTTACATTTTAGTTAGTGCAAAGCTCAGAGCTTCCTCAATGGAAGCTCACAGGAACTGCCTTTTGTTTTGCAGACCCCACCTGGGGAGTTTCTGGCCAAAACAACATTCTTGGCTTAACCAAGTGTGGTTCAGGTTGCAGTTCTAACTTATGAAATATTAACGAGGCTATGTGGAACTTAGGAAAGCATTGGAATTTGGCCTGCCTACTCCATACAAAATCATAGGAAACTTCAGGTTTTACAGACGAAAGCTAGGTGTCAGATAAAGTTTACTCATGGAGACTCATTTAGACTAAGATTGATATTGTTTGTGTTTGAGCTTGAAATTTGTTACACGAGAAATGTTTTACCTGGTTGATTTTACATCTCCTTGGGCCGAATGGTTATGCTAATTGTTCCTTGTGCTTGCTTGGCTGGATACATCTTTGATATGTAAATGTCAAAACCTCATGCTCAAAAACTCCTGTTTGAGAGAAAGAATACACACTCACATCTTAAACCATCTCTGTGTCCGGTGTCTGTGTCATCTTCGCCGAATCCATATCTTCCTGTGCCAGAAGAATCCTGGTTTTCCCGCGACTACATTCCCCGGGTGGGTTTGGTCTGCAGCAGAGGTGATATGACAGAAAGAAAAAAAAATCAAAACAACAAAGACTGGATTTGAAACCAACTTCTTGAACATTTGTAAAGGCAAATTTGTGAATTGCCACAGATGAAAGGTACCTTGTTTGTTCATCCACTGAAATGTTTCACTGCTCATGATAAAGTCTCATCCCAGTTTTACTTTAGGTCAAACATTTTCCAGGAGCTGCGAATTAGTTTGACATAACAACACAGTTATCCTATTAAGCTTCAGCTACTAAATTCACCATATTACAGTACTAAAAAAAAATCCACTAAAATTAAAACAATGCTAGAAAGATTCTTTTATGTAATGTTAATTAGAGCGAACCACTAGAAAGCCAGTGTCTTAAAATGGAAATGAAATCTGTGAGTGTGGGCAGAAGAGGAAGCCCTTCAAGCAAAATAAGGATTTCAGTTCCGCCTTTAGAACCTTGTGTGCTGGTGAGCATGCACTGCCAAACAGCGAGGGCTTTAGCAGGAAACCGTCACACGGAACTCATCCAAGGAGGAAAACCCATACCATACTTGTACTGTTTTGTGCATTGGTATATTTTTATAGATGTAAAAATGTGTGCGCTTTTTGTGAGCTTTGCCATCCTACTCATCATTACATGAACGGAGGTCATGCGCAGATATGCATTGTGGTTTTTTTTGGGAAAACAAAGCAAGAAATTTGTATCAGCAGGCTTCTATGGGATTGAAGTGAACACAGTTATTCATTTGTACCCCTTCCTTCCTTCCTTCCTTCCTTCCTTCCTTCCTTCCTTCCTTCCTTTTTTTTCTTTCTTTCAAGAAAATTAACAAAGTACTTGTTTTCCGCTTAGGAAAATTATTTAATAACTAAATGCTGAAGTAGAAGGATTTGTTTTTTGATGCGGTCCTTTGTTCTCAAAATAAATGAAGCCTCTTTAGCCCTGTATACACAGCTGCTTAAATATAATTTAATGATCTTCTAAAGAGTCCTTATAACTTCATAAGACATTTTCCTGTCTAAAGGAAATTCAGGGAGAAAAAAATGGAGCAGAGACTGAAGGAAAGGCCATCCAGAGCCTGCCTCACCTTGGGGTCCATCTCATATGTAGACACATAACTGTGACACTACTGCTAATGTCAAGAGATGCTTGCAGATAGTAGCCTGGTATGGCTGTCCTCTGAGAGGCTATGCCAGTACCTGAGTAAGACAGATGCAGATACTTACAGCCAACTATTGAACTGAGCCCAGGGACTCCAATGGAAGAGTTAGGGTAAGGACTGAAGGAGCTGAAGGGGATTGCAACCCTATAGGAAGAACAACAATATCAACCAACCAGACCCCTCAGAGCTACCAGGGAGTAAAACACCAAAGAGTGTACACGAGTAGGTCCATGGCTCACTACTTATGTAGCAGAGGATTGCCTTATCTGGCATCAGTGGGAAGAGAAGCATTTGGTCCTCTGAAGTCTTAATGCCCCAGTGAAGGAGGATGCTAGGCGGGAGTGGGTGGGTGGGTGGGTGGGTGAGCAGCCTCTTAGAGGCAAAGGGGAGAGGGGATGGGATGAGAGGTTTGCTGAGGGGAGACTGGGAAGTGGAACAGCATTTGAAATGTAAATAAAATAATTTAAAAAAATAGTACTATTTTGATTAGATTGAATGTTTTCACAGGTCTTGAAATAAGTTTTGACTATGTGATTAAAAAAACCCAAAACAATAAAAGACAAAACAAGAACAACAAACCACCAACAAAATCACAGAGCCACTAGAGCCTGCTCCTGGTGTGATGTGGTTACGGCCTTTTTGACTTTTAAGTCTCTCCCCTGCCTGCTTTTGTGGCAGGAGTTCTTTGTGGCAGGAGCCTGCTTGCTCATTCATTGGCTTTCTGAATAAAGGGCTCTCTCTATTCCTAATTGTCTTAATAAGCATGGTGGTCTCTAGCTTTCTCAAGTGTTCTATAACACCACCCATCCTATTGCCTTCCCACTGACTCTTTTAAGGCCTCTTTGTTCCCCTCTTTCATGGGCCCCTTTCTACTTTCCTGACCTCTGCCTACACTCATTCTCACAGGAATACATGTATTCCATTATTTAATTGTGTGTGGGCATACGTAGGCGTCAGTTCTCTCCATCCTATCCAGCCCCTAGGGTAGAACCCAGGAGCTCAGGCTTAGCGGCATGTACCATCACCTGCTGAGCCGTCATATGTATAAACTTAGAAACCCAGACCTGCATCTGAGAGAAAACATGCAATCCTCGTTTTTCTGCACCAGTTTTAACTATTAATTTCCAAGTGCATCAATCTTCCTACAGATTTCAGTTTTTATTCCCAGTAAAGACAATTCTGTTGTATATACAGGCCTCATTTTCATTCTTTTACTCTACTGAGGATATGTAAGCTGATCTCCCTTCTCTTGTTATTGTGTAGGGCAACAATAAACATGGTCAGGCACTTTTGTCTCTGGGAGGGCACAGAGTCCTTTATACATCTAGAAATGGTGTGGCTGTGTAATGTGGTAGTTCCATCTTTCATTTTTTGAAAAAAAATCCCCTCACTGATTTTCACAGTGGGCTGCACAAGTTAATACTCTGGCCAACGGGAAACAGGGAAGGCTTCCTCATCTTCCCACAGCCTCAGCAGCATTTGTCACCTTTATGATAGCCATTCTGACAATCGAAGGTGAATTTCAAAGTGATCTGTCTATTTGTTATTTGTGTGCACGTGTTTGTATATGAGTGTGCACACGAGTGTGTGGAAGGCAGAGGAGAGTGTCAGGTGTCCTGCTGTTTCTCTTTTCACCTCACCCCAGCTTTATGACAGGGTCTCTCACTGAGCCTGAGCTGGGCTGGTGGCCAGGAAGTCCCAGCAGTCCCTTTACCTCTTTCCTACTTAGTTCTGGAGTAATAGCACAAGTGCCTGTGTTTGGCTTTTTACATGGATGTTGGGGATTGGAGCTTAGATCTTCATGTTTGCCCAGTAAGTGCTCTTCTCTACCAAGGCATCTCCCAGGCCCTCAAGGTAATTAAAAAATGTTTTTATTGATTATTTGTGAATTTCACATCATGTACCATATCCCATTCACTCACTTCCTGTCCCTTCATATCCATCCGCTGCTCTAGAAACCCTCCCCCCAAAACCCCAAACAAACAAACAAAAATCTCTCCCGGAAAGCTGCAGCATGTCACAGTGTATACCCTTTGACCACATATCTTAGTAATTGGCCAGGTTGGAGGCCTTGGACTTCTGCTACATTACCAGGGTTCTTCTCAGATAGCTTGTTACCTGCATCTTGGAGATCCTGCAGCTTCCTATCTGTAGGAACAGCCCCTTCATGAGCTCCAGCAGTTCATAGATGAGATAGATATTGCGGTTGACCAACTCAAGGCCCTGAATCTTGGACTGAGTGGCTGATCAATTAGACAGACAGGTCTCTTACACCTGCTCCACCAGGGTGTTCTCTCCAACACTGCCCTGGATAATTCATTCAAGTGCCAAAAACTGCAAGGGGCAGAGGCCAGCTCTCCTGCCTGCCAGGTGAGGGGTGAGGGATTGGGGGAAAGTCATCTCTCCCTTTCCCACATCAATACAGGGCAGACAAGGGGTGGAGCCAACTCTCCTGCTATCATCCTCCCCTCACCACCCAGGCTATATAGTTGCTACTAAGGCAAGGTGTGTGGCTGCTCTCCCAAGTGCTGCAGACAGTGAGGGGTGGGGCCAGCTTTGCACAGACCTTTGATAGCAGCTTGGTTCCAGGCAGCAGCCCAGACCAGAGACATCCGCATGACTTTTGGTGGAAACACAGGCCCCACTTTGTCATAGAATGGTTGAGACTTCACTATGACCTCAGTTGTCGTCACGGCTCTTTGGCCTCCAGCTCCACCTCTGCATAGTTACAGATATTAAACATTTAAAAAATATGTATTGGCCATATGTCTTTCCTTTCTTTTCTAAGACTGACTGTTCAGTTCATTGCCTCACTTATTTTTTCCATTTTATTGGATATTTTATTTATTTACATTTCAAATGTTATCCCCTTTGCTGGTTTCCCCTCCAGAAACCCCCTATCCTTTTCCCCAGCCCCCATGCTTTCCACTCACTCATTCCCACTTGCCCAGCCCCCATGCTTCTATGAGGGTGCTCCTCCCCCACCCACCCACTCACTCATTCCCACTTCCCCACCCTGGCATTCCCCTACACTGCATGCCCCACTTTTTAATTGGCAGTTTTGTGTATTCGATGTACAATTTTTACATCATCTTTGTATTAGCTAAATATTAACTCTTTATTTGAGGTATAGTTGGTGAAGATTTTCTATAAATATAGACTATCTGTTTACTCTGATGACAGCTTATCTTCCTGTCAAGAAGCATTTTTAAAAGATTTATTTATTTATTTATTTATTTATTTATTTGTATTAAGTGTTCTGTCTGCTTGTCTGCATACCAGAAGAGGGCATCAGATCCCACTATATGTCAGATGGTTGTGAACTGCCATGTGAGTGCCGGGAATTGAACTTGGGACCTCTAAAAGAGCAATGTTACTCAATCTCTGAGTCATCTCTCCAGCCCCATGAGGAAGCATTTTAATTTCACTATTAATTAATTTCATTATTAATTCTTGAAGCATGATCCTGTGCTACTGGGCTTCTATCTAGAAAGTTCTTGACTATAGTCTGAAACTGCTGGAGGAAACCCTTGTGATATAAATATAGGTCTTATAGGTATTTCATGTCTGAAGTTGCCAGATTCATTTTCAATGGAATTTTATGCAAAATCAAAGAAATAGTCATTTTTTTTGTGGGTGTATGTGTGATTTTGCCAGCATCAGTTATTTGAATAGACTTTTCCCAGTGTATATTTTTGGAATAGTTGTCAAAAATTAGCTGTCCATACTGTATTGATTTATTTTTTGTGACTTCTATTTTCTTCCATTTGTCTATGTGTGTGCTTCTATATCACTGACTTTGTCACTATGGCTCTGTGGTATAGTTTAAAGACAGGTAATGTGATCCAACTACAGTGTTTTTGTTTTTGTTTTTTTCTGCTTAGCATCGTTTTGGCTAAATGTGACCTTTCCTGTTTCTATATGAATTTTACATTTTCCCCTAGATCTTTAAAGAATCTCATTGGAATGGATAAGATGGTTACATAAGTTGAAACAATTAAGGATGGATGTTTCCCCTAATTTATTTATTTAAAATGTTAAAAAACATACACTATATTTCGATCATGTTTTTCCCCTCTCCAAACTCTTCTAAAATCCTCCCTACTACTGTGCCTGCCCAACTTTTCTTTTTTTTTCTTTTTCTCTCTCTTTTTTTTAAGAGTAAAATTTTTTTTATTTTCTATATTCTTTGTTTACATTCCAAAGGCTTTCTCCTTTCTCAGTTCCCCCCTCACCATATGTCCCATAAGTCCTCTTGCCTCCACCCGTTCCCCAGTAACCCCCCACCCCCATTTCTCTCTTCTGATACTCTCCTACAAAACTGGATCCAATCTTTTCAGGACCAGGGTCCTTTCCTTCCTTCTTCTTGGGAATCTTTTGATTTTCTAATTGTGCCTTGAGTATTCAGAGCTTTTGGGCTCATTAATACCTACTTATCAGTGATTGCATTTCATGTGTATTCTTTTGTGATTGGGTTAACTCACTTAGGATGATATTTTCCAGATCCAACCATTTGCCTACAAATTGCATGAATTCATTATTTTTAATTGCTGAGTAGTATTCCATTGTATAAATATACCACATTTTCTGTATCCATTCCACCTTTGAGGGACATCTGGGCTCCTTCCAACTTCTGGCTATTATAAATAAGGCTGCTATGAACATAGTGGAGCATGTGTCTTTATTGTATGCATGGGAATCCTCTGGGTATATGCCCAGGAGTGGTATGACAGGGTCCTCTGGAAGTGTCATGCCCAATTTTCTGAGGAACCACCAGACTGATTTCCAGAGCGGTTGTACCATCTTGCAATCCCACCAACAGTGTAGGAGCATTCCTCTTTCTCCACATCCTCGCTAGCACCTGTTGTCCCTTGAGTTTTTAATCTTAGCCATTCTGACTGGTGTGAGGTGGAATCTCAGGGTTGTTTTGATTTGCATTTCCCTGATGACTAATGATGTTGAACATCTCTTAAGGTGCTTCTCAGCCATCTGAATTTCTTCAGGTGAAAATTCTTTGTTTAGCTCTGTACCCCATTTTTTGATAGGGTTATTTGGTTCTTTGGGGTCTAACTTCTTGAGTTCTTTGTATATATTGGATATTAGCCCTCTGTCAGATGTGGGGTTGGTGAAGATCTTTTCCCAATTTGTTGGTTGCTGTTTTGTCCTTCTGACAGTGTCCTTTGCCTTACAGAAACTTTGTAATTTTATGAGGTCCCATTTGTCATTTCTTGATCTTAGAGCATAAGCTATTGGTGTTCTGTTCAGGAACTTTCCCCCTGTGCCCATGTCCTCCAGGGTCTTCCCCAGTTTCTTTTCTATTAGTTTCAGTGTGTCTGGTTTTATGTGGAGGTCCTTGAACCACTTGGAGTTGATGTTAGTACAAGGAGATAAGAGTGGGTCAATTCACATTCTTCTGCATGTTGACCTCCAGTTGAACCAGCACCATTTGTTGAAAAGGCTATCTTTTTTCCACTGGATGGTTGTAGCTCCTTTATCAAAGATCAAGTGACCATAAGTCTTTGTGTTCATTTCTGGGTCTTCAATTCTATTCCATTGATCTACTTGCCTGTTGCTGTACCAATACCATGCAGTTTCTAGCACAATTTCTCTGTAGTACTGCTTGAGGTCAGGGATATTGATTACCCTAGAAGTCCTTTTATTGTTGAGAATAGTTTTAGCTATCCTGGGTTTTTTGTTACTCCAGATGATTTTGAGAATTGCTCTTTCTAGATCTATGAAGAATTGAGTTGGGATTTTGATGGGTATTGCATTGAATCTGTAGACTGCTTTTGGCAAAATGGCCATTTTTACTATATTGATCCTGCCAATCCAAGAGCATGGAATATTTTTCCATCTCCTGAGGTCTTCTTTGATTTCTTTCTTCAAGGACTTGAAGTTCCTGTCATACAGTTCTTTCACTTGTCTGGTTAAAGTCACACCAAGATACTTTATATTGTTTGTGGCTATTGTGAAGGGTGTTATTTCCCTAATTTCTTTCTCAGCCTGCTCGTCCTTTGAGTACAAGAAGGCTACTGATTTGCTTGAGTTGATTTTATAACAGCCACTTTGCTGAAGTTGTTTATCAGCTATAGGAGTTCTCTAGTGGAGTTTTTTGGGTCACTAATGTATACTATCATATCATCTGCAAAAAGTGATAGTTTGACTTCTTCCTTTCCAATTTGTATCCCTTTGACTTCCTTATGTTGTCTAATTGCTCTTGCTAGAACTTCAAGTACTATATTGAAAAGATATGGAGAGAGAGGGCAGCCTTGTCTAGTCCCTGATTTTAGTGGGATTGCTTCAAGTTTCTCTCCATTTATTTTGATGTTGGCTACTGGTTTGCTGTATATTGCTTTTACTATATTTAGGTATGGGCCTTGAATTCCTGTTCTTTCTAGGACTTTTAGCATGTAAGGATGTTGAATTTTGTCAAATGCTTTTTCAGCATCCAATGAGATGATCATGTGGTTTTTTTCTTTTAGTTTGTTTATGTAGTGGATTACATTGATGGATTTTCGTATATTGAACCATCCCTGCATCCCTGGGATGAAGCCTACTTGATCATGGTGAACAATTGTTTTGATGTGCTCTTGGATTTGGTTGGCAAGGATTTTATTTAGTATTTTTGCATCAATATTCATAAGGGAAATTGACCTGTAGTTCTCTTTGTTTGAAGGATCTTTGTGGGCTTTTGGTAGCAGTGTTATTGTGGCTTCGTAGAATGAGTTGGGCAGTGTTCCTTCTGTTTCTATTTTGTGGAATAGTTTGAAGAGTATTGGTGTTAGGTCTTCTTTGAAGGTCTGATAGAATCTGCATTAAAACCATCTGGTCCTGTTCTATTTTTGGTTGGGAGACTTTTTATAACCCCTTCTATTTATCTAGGGGTCATGGGACTATTTAGCTGATCTAATTGATCCTGGTTTAATTTTGGTATTTGGTATCTGTCCAAGAAATTGTCCATTTTCTCCAGATTCTCCAGTTGTGTTCAGTATAGGCTTATGTAGTAGGATCTGATAATTTTTTGAATTTCCTCAGTTTCTGTTGTTATATCCCCCTTTTCATTTCTAATTTTGTTAAGTTGGATACTGTCTCTGTGCCCTTTGGTTAGTCTAGCTAAGGGTTTATCTATCTTGTTGATTTTCTCAAAGAACCAGCTCTTGCTTTTGTTGATTCTTTGTATGGTTCTCTTTATTTCTACTTGATTGATTTCAGCCCTTAGTTTGATGATTTCCTGTCTTCCGCTCCTCCTGAATTAGCTTCTTTTTGTTCCAGGGCCTTCAGGTGTGCTGCTAAGTTGCTAGTGTATGCTCTCTCCAGTTTCTTTTTGGAGGCACCCAGGGCTTCCTCTTAGCACTGCTTTCATTGTGTCCCATAGATTTGGGTAGGTCGTACCTTCATTTTCATAGAAGTCTAAAAAGTCTTTGAATTCTTTCTTTATTTCTTCCTTGACCAAGGTGTCATTGAGTAGAGTATTGTTCAGTTTCCATGTTTATGTGGGCTTTCTGTTTATCTTCTTGTTATTGAAGACCACTTTTACTCCATAGTGATCTGATAGGAGGCATGGGATTAGTTTGGTCTTCTTGTATTTGTTGAGGTCTGTCTTGTGACCAATTATAAGATCAATTTTGGAGAACGTACCATGCGGTTCTGAGAAAAAGGTATATTCTTTTGCCTTAGGATGAAATGTTTTATATATATATATATATATATATATATATATATATATATATATATATATATATCTGTTAAATCCAGTTGGTCCAAAGCTTCAATTAGTTTCACTGTGCCCCTGTTTAGTTTCTGCTTTCCTGATCGGTCCATTAAGGATAGTGGAGTGTTGAAGTTGTCTACAATTATTGTGTTAGATGCAATTTGTGTTTTAAGCTTTAGTAAAGTTTCTTTTACAAATGAGGGTCCCCTTACATTTGGAGCATAGATGTTCAATATTGAGAATTCTTCTTGGTGGATTTTCCCTTTGACAAGCAAGAAGTGACCTTCCATGTCTCTTTTGATGACTTTAGGTTGAAAGTCAATTTTATCTGATATAAGAATGGCTACTCCGGCTTGTTTCCTGAGAGCATTTGCTTGTAAAATTATCTTCCATCCTTTTACTCTAAGGTAGTGTTTGTCTTTGACACTGAGATGTGTTTCCTGTATGCAGCAAAATGTAGGGTCCTGTTTCCGTATCCAGTCTGTTAGTCTGTGTCTTTTTATTGGGGAATTGAGTCCATTGATGTTAAGAGATATTAAGAAATAGTAATTATTACTTCCTGACATTTTGGGCATTTTTTTTTTTATATTTGAGTGGTTCTTTTCTTTTGGGTTTGATGAGAATGGGTTTCTATCTTGTTTCTTCTGGGGTGTAGTTTTCCCCCTTGTGTTGGTATTTTTCCCCTATTATCCTTTGTAGGGCTGGGTTTGTGGATAGATATCATGCAAATTTGGTTTTGTCATGGAATACCCTGGTTTCCCCATCTATGGCGATTGAGAGTTTCCTGGGTATAGTAGTTTTGGCTGAAGTTTGTGTTCTCTTAGAGTCTGCATGAGATCCGCCCAGGATCTTCTAGCTTTCATGGTCTCAGGTGAGAAGTCTGGTGTAATTCTGATAGGTTTTCCTTTATATGTTACTTGTCCTTTTTCTCTTACTGCCTTTAATATTCTTTCTTTGTTTAGTACATTTGGGGTTTTAATTATTATGTGATGGGGAGTATTTCTGTTCTGGTCCAGTCTGTTTGGGGTTCTGTAGGCTTCTTGTATATTCATGGGCATCTCTCTCTTTAGTTTGGGGAAGTTTTCTTCCATAATTTTGTAGAAGATATTTGCTGGCCCTTTAAGTTGTAGATCTTCACTCTCATCTATACCTATAATCCTTAGGTTTGTTCTTCTCATTGTGTCCTTGATTTCCTGAATGTTTTGGGCTACCAGCTTTTTGCATTTTGCATTTTCTTTAATTGTTGAATCCATGGTTCCTATGGTATCTTCAGCATCTGAGATTCTGTCTTCTATCTTTTGTATTATATTGTTGATATTTGCATCTATGACTCCTGATTTCTTCCCAAGGTTTTCTATCTCCAACATTGTCTCCCTTTGCGATTTCTTAGTTGTTTCTACTTCTGTCTTTAGATTCTGGATGGTTTTGCTCAGATCTTTCACTTGCTTGTTTGTGTTTTCCTGTAATTCTTTAAGGGATTTTTGTGTTTCCTCTTTTATGACTTCTACTTGTTTACCCATGTTCTCTTGTATTTCTTTAAGTGATTTTTGTGTTTTCCCCTTATTGGCATCCATTTTTTTGATCCATATTCTCCTGAATTTCCTTAAGTGATTTTTGTGTTTGCCTTGTAAGGGCTTCTAACTTTTGATCCATTTTCTCCTGTATTACTTTAAGAGATTTATCTAAGTGTTCCTCTATCAGCATCCTGACCAGTGATTTTAGATCTGTCTTGTTTTTCTGGTGTGTTGGGGTATCCAAGATTTATTGCTGTTGGGGAACTGGGTTCGGATGCTCCCATATTGCCTTGATTTCTGTTAGTAATGATCTTATGTTTGCCTTTTGCCATCTGGTTATCTCTGGTGTTAGTTGGTCCTGTAGTTACTAGCTGGTGCTTGAACCTCCTGTGGGCTTGTAAGGCTATTTCCTCACGATTGGAAAACCTGAACCACTGCCCTGCAGGGCTCCTGCTCACAGATTGCTGACAGGTGGCCTGAGTCCCCCGAGGTCTTAAACTTGGAATATCTCAGGTACTTGGTTCCACATGCTGGGCAGCTGCTCTGTACTGCTCCTGCTCAGGGATTGCTGTCTTGTGTCCTGAGTCCCCAGAGGTCTTAAACTCAGGGTATCTTGGGTACCTGGTTCCGCTTGCTGGTTCAAAGCAGCTGGGAAGATGGTGGAGGCTGCAGGGAGTACAGGGTCCACCTTAGGGCACAGAGCCCATGCTTGGCTGGGGCCCCCCAAACCGCTGCTCTGTGCGTAGCTCCTGCTCAAGGCCTGAGTCCCCAAAGATCTTAAACTCGGGATATCTTGGGTACCTGGTTCCACAGGCTGGATCGGAACAGCTGCGAAGGTGGCAGAGGCTAGTTCCGCCGGCTCTGCCCAACTTTTCTCTCTGCACTCTCTATCTAACCCCTTCAAAAGCCCCATAAATCACAAAACACAAAACAAATGTCAACATTCAAACAAAAATATTAAGTGAAAACAATCCCCCAAACTGTATGTGCATTAACACACACACACATACATATGAAGAGAGAGGGGGAGAGAGAGAGAGAGAGAGAGAGAGAGAGAGAGAGAGAAAGAGAGAGAGAGAGTCTGCTTTGTGTTGGCCAACTGCTCATTGGCATATGACTTGCCCTGGAGTATGGTTGATATATCTAGTGATACTCTATTGGAGAAAGTTGATTTTTCCCTTTTCTGGCAGATATCAATTGCAAATAGGTTCTTGTTTAGGAGTAGGACTTTGTGTTCACCTTCCTTTCTCAGTGTTGGAATTTTGTCTAGTTTGAACTATTTCAGGCCCTCTGTGTGCTCTCACAGTCTCTATGAGTTCATATGTACACTGTGCCTTCTGTGTCTGGAAGGTGCTGTTTTCTTAGACTTGTCCACCTCCTCTGCCTCTTACATTTTTTTTCTGCCTCCTCTTCAAAATATATCCCTGAGCCTTGAGGGGAGAGGGTTGATAAAGACATTCTTTTTAGTGCTTAGTGCTCCAAGATCTCTGATTGTCTGCAGATTTTCTAGTTTTGGATATCTATTTCATGTTAATTACTATCAACTGCAAGAAGAAGCTTTTGTAATGAGAGCTTGTCTAACAAGAAAGACAAATTGCTCCAACAGATTTCACTGAAACCCAGATCATTATTTGAAAACATATTTGAGCCAGGCAGTGGTGGTGCATGCCTGTAATCCCAGCACTTGGGGGGCAGAGGCAGGCGGATTTCTGAGTTAGAGGCCAGCCTGGTCTACAGAGTGAGTTCCAGGACAGCCAGGACTACACAGAGAAACCCTGTCTTGAAACCCCCCCCCAAAAAAAAAGAAAAGAAAAGAAAAGAAAAGAAAAACATATTTGATCAGTATTTGAAAACATATTTCAATAGGCTGGGCAATCTAGACAAGAATAAATTTCTAAACACAAACGATTTATCTAAATTAAATTGAGAAGATCTGGGTTTCACTGGAATGCATTGTAGCAATTCTCTGTTCATCTCTAATTTATTAATTTTAGTCTCTCTTTCTAGTTTTGCTATGGTTTATCAATTTTATTAGGCTTTCCAAAGAATAAACTGTGTTGTTCCGTGTGTTCATATGTTAGTCTCTGATACTTTGGTTTTCTGTCTTAATCTTTGTTATTCCTTGCCACTTCATGCATTTGTGTTGGGTTTCTTTTTTTCTAAAGTCTTCAGTTATTTTAGATTACTCTGTTTTAATTCCTGCCTCAAGGCTCCTGCCTTGAGGTTTTTGCCTTGAATTCCTTACAGGGGTGTATTGTAACTGCAATAAACATTTTTCTCATCCTGCTTTTGGTCATGGTGTTTATTAAAATAATAGAAACCTAACTAATATAGAGAGTTTTGGGGAGGAGACTGTTTTGTTTTGAGATAATCAATGCTAGTTAGCTGGCACTGAAAAGTCAGCTGTGAGTAAAAAAGAAACCAGCATCACTGGGGTAAAATCTTTTGGAAAAATTTCCTTGTTGTTCAGCATACAGAAGCTGTGGTTCAGAGTGGGTCAAGGCAGTACCTTGTGCTGGCAGCTGAACTTGGAAATGTTTATAGGAGTCTCCCAGGTGGTATTGATTTTCCAGGCATGGCTGTGTCATGGAGATTAGCTGTGGCTTCCTATAAGAGGTCAAGAAAGACCAGTGGTGAATATTCGGTCTCAGTTGCAGTGAAAACCCTAGATCAAAGGGATCATAAAAGCTTAGGTTTGCCACTATGTGGCAGGGTCAGAGTCCCTGAAGAGAGGGTCAGAGGCTATTGGTGAGTGCGCAGTCTCATTCACAGCATAATGGAGATCCCAGTACCGAGGAATGACCACCAAAGACAGTGGTAGATGTGGAGTCAGCCTGGCCTGATCCTAAGAAGCACGTTATGAATGCTGTGCATGGTAGAGCATGAGATGAGAAGCTCTCTAAGCCCTTTGGAACTCAGAAGACCCCAAGTGAGTCCCAGACTTCAGACCCTGAGCTATAGGGTTTGATTTACACTGTTGGGTGTTTATTTTGGTTTAATATATTTATAACTCTACCTTGGTTCTTCCTTCTTGAAATAAGAAGTATGTAACTTGCTGAACGTAGTGGTATATACCTTTAGTCACAGCACTCAGGAGGCAAAGGCAAGTGGATCTCTATGTATTTGAGGTTGGTTTGTTCTACACAGTGAGTTCCAGGACAGCCAGGGCTGCATAGTGAGACCCTATTCCCCCCAAAATTATGTAACTTGGTTTTAGTTTTTAGGGGCCCACAGCTGAAATACCTTGAACTTTTAAAGAGACGGTGAATATTCTAAATAGACAGAACTTAAAAGTGTTTGCATTTTTAAAAAAGAGAATGAGAATTTAAAGTTGTATTGTTTTATATTGTGATAGTAATATGAGCTTTTGGAGACAAATAAGAAACAAAAGATTGTAGTTTATATTGTATATATTGTAGCAAATATGCTTGTACATCACATTGACAAGGGAAACTGGGATAGTTAGTTCTTTTTTCAACTTGACTCAAAATAGGGCCATCTTGGAAGAGAAAACAGTACTGTTTAAAACAGCATAACACAGGAAGATGGCCCAGTATGTAAAAGAGGTTGCTGGGAAAATCTAACAACCTGAGTTTGATCCCTAAAACCCATATAAAAATCGTGAGTGGGTGTATTTATAATTCAAGTACTCCTGTAGGGAGAGGAAGAGGCAGGGGCATCAGGAGTTAAAGGTCACCCTTGCCTCATAAATCGTGTTTGAGGCTAGCTTAAGCTACTTGAGAACCTGTTTCACATAGAGACAGTGTATAGAGTGAAGCAAAATAGAAAACTTAGATCTCAGAGATCCAGAAAGGCAGAAAAGTAAGAACATGAAGTATGTTATTTGATTTAAGGCAATGACTTTTCCTGTTTAAGAAAGATAAACAGTACAGGTTGGTCAGCTGAGATAACCTCAATTTTCCAAAGGCCTTCTTTAACTTCCTGAGAAATAGAGCAGAATTTATTTCTCTCACTTAAGTAACCCCTTTGATGCTACTATAGCTAACAGGTTTCTTCATACAGATTTTCCATTTCTGATAAGTGGCTCTCTGCCATCAGCCTACATCTATGAGTTCCTGATGAGGAATTATAGTTCCAAGCAGTGCTCCAGATGGGCAGTCAATAGAATTTTGGAAAAAAAAATAACTTCTAATTTTCTCAAAGAGTCTCTGATTCTCCTTACAGGTGTAAGAAGTAGGACCAAGTATGAGCCCTTCCATCCTTTAGCCAAATCTTTTTATATCCAGCCTATATTAGAGCTAGATCTTGTCATAGTAACATGCTCACTATTTTTAATTTGGGATCAGATTTATTCAAATTATTGCTGCCTTGTAGTAGGGAGTCCTAGGGGAACTGAATTTCTGGACTTTTTTTTGTTTTTTGTTTTGTTTTGTTTGGGACAGGGTTTCTCTGTATAGCCCTGGCTGTCCTGGAACTCACTCTGTAGACCAGGCTAGCCTCAAGCTCAGAAATCCGCCTGCCTCTGCCTCCCAGAGTGCTGGGATTATGGGCATGTGCCATCACTGCCCGGCTGGAACTGAATTTCTTAGGGAAAAGACTTGGAGGACCTCTGAAACAGGGCAGGTTTAATTTTTCCACATACAGAGTCCTCAAGAAGACCTTACAGTTGGGAAACTCCCCCAATTCTGTCATACTATCATGTGTCCTTGTTGAACCAAATGTCACCTATAGGAGAGTTAGAAACACTGAAGAGCGATCCTAATCCTTTAAGGCTTACTTGTCTCTGAGTTTGAGCTAATTGCTTGTGTTATCTCTCTTGAGACTAATTCGGACAGCACCAAGATGCAACACCCTACTATGGATGTCTTTTTTAGTCCAGAAGAAAGAGGTTATCTCTCCTTAGATACTCTAAAAAAGGCCTGTTAGATTTTTTTTTTAAAGAAATATCCATAGGAAGAAATCCATACTCTTTGGGATGGAACTATCTCAGTAAATAAAAAGAACAGGAGGGCAGAAAAGATATGATGATTCGGAAGTGATCAGAATGGCAGAAGGTGGGTATGGAACAAAGATACTAGGAGTGTGGAGAAAAAAGAAAACAAAGATAGGTGAGCAAAGCTCTGGCTGTGGGGAAATCCTAAGGAAATGGTGGGAAACAGTGGCTTGATATGCTTGAACCTAGGGTTACCTCATTATGGCTGCAGCCTCATGGCCCGAATATCATGGCTAAAGGGCTAATGACCAAAAGCCCCAGGTGAGGAAAGTTGACACACTGATAACACCTGGAGGGAGTTAGGATCTGGGATGACCTTGATAAAAAAGTCAATATACTTACCTGCAGGGAGTCATGGAATTGGCCTTTTCTTGTTGTCTTTAGAAGCACACATCATAGGTTTCTCAGGTTAGAGTCCATGGTTCCTAGAACACTGTGTGCCTTTCAGTTCCTGGAAACCAAGGCACTCCCTCAGACAGTGAAGCGCTCAGACCACCGGTGTATCTCTGTGTTCCCTAGGAATCAGTGAAGCATATAGAACAATTGGCTGAGCAATTAGTTTTAGACATTAGTTTTGTGTATCCTGTCTAGCTTGCAACCACCATTATATTGTGGCAACTAACATTGTATTCTGTTTTCATAAGTGTATAACAAGTCTGATTGTTTGGAAGAAATTTAGCCCCAGTTTTGGTCAATGCTCTCAATAGCCTGATTGATATTCCCTTTGATCAGAATCAGTAACTCTGGCTCGGTAAGTAAATACTAGCTCTTACATCTGTCTTTGTTGGTGTTTATAACTTTGAAACTGTAGGGGAAAAGATCTGCAGATGGAATTGGCCATCCCCAACGCTCCCTTTCTGTCTGGTAAAAACCACACAAGTCCCTTGGGATTCAGCACAATGTCTCCACTCCAACAAAGACATTGTTTGAATAAAAGACAATCTGCTTCAATAGATGTCTGTCTCCCTCAGCCTCAATCAATCCCAAACAATGGCCACCAGTGTTGCTGCCATCACTGCCTGAAGCCACCTAGCAAGATGGTTATCTATCTGCCTATGTCTTCTAACTTCTAACATGTCACCTTTGGAGAGGGCCACTATGGCCTGAAACCTTTGTGTCTGACCAACAAGCAACATCAGAGAAACCTATCTTTCATCATGCATAAGCTGGCATTTCTGAACCTCAGTTCAATGTCCCTGCGGTCTATGAGGAGTGAAAGGAAGAGGAGAGGGAGGGAGTCAGTGGCTGCTGATAAAGGTGGAAAAGAAGAAGGCGAGAAGAAAAGCAATCTGGGCTCCTCTGAGATTATTAGTCCTCTCTGGGGAGCTGCTGGGAAGGACAGTGCATAACTTTTGTGTATCTTGATGCATGCACATTTCTTACATATGGCACTAGATAATTTCTAACCTCAGCTCATGACCAGATTATCCTGTCACAAGAGTCTCAAGTACCAGGCACCATCATGGTTCTTAAATGTCTGACCTCCATTGAGGTGGCTCCTTTGGGGCAGTGCCAGAAGGAGTAGAAAGTTTGATATTAGAAATATAAGTCCAACTGAAATTGGCAGACACTTGGTTTGGTTGGGCAACAAGAACACACATACACAATACTCACAAAACACAGAAAAATAAAATACACAATATATAAACAAAAGACTAATAACACAAAACATTCTAAACAAATCAAAATGAGACAAAAATATTTATAAAAATATCAAATATCATTTTTGTGTTGACCATCTATTCCTGGGCATAGGGCTCAGGAATGCCCTATGGATTATGTTTTTTGTGTCTTGGAACAAAGAATTGGACAGAGACATAGATAGTACTAGAAAGAACAGGAAGTGGGCCAGAGCTGGGAGGAAAGTTAAAAGCTCAATTGTCCTTTGCATAAAGATTGGGACTTTTGCAGTTTATTTTCGTAGTGAGTTTTTTTCTTGCATATTTGTACAGCAGTTTTCTCCTACAAGCTCTGTCTACTATTTGCTAGCCTTAATGGAGGCAATGGGCAGGGTTGAGAGAAGCCTAGTCTTTTACATGTTTATTTTACATTTTTGTATTAATCATTTTTTTCATACAATATATTCTGATCATGCTTTGACACTCCCCCAGTTCCTCCCAAATCTTCCCACCTAAACCCATGCCTTTACTTACTCTCTTTAAAAATTAAACAAAAAAAGCAAAAACAAGAAACACACACATGCACAATACCCACAAAACATAGAAAAATAAAATATACAATATACAAACAAAAGACTAATAAAACATCCTAAACAAATCAAAATGAGACAAAAATATCAAATACCCATGCCTTTACTTACTCTCTTTAAAAATTAAACACAAACAAAAAAAGCAAAACAAGAAACATACACATGCACAATACCCACAAAACATAGAAAAATAAAATATACATTATACAAACAAAAGACTAATAAAACATCCTAAACAAATCAAAATGAGACAAAAATATCTACAAAAATATCAAATATTATTTTGCGTTGACCATCTATTCCTGGGCATAGGACCTGTCCTGTAATGTGGTTAATTTACCCAAGGAGATTCCATTGGAGACAACTGATTTTCCCTTTGCCAGTGGGTATCAACTACAGATAGCTTCTTGGTTAGAGGTGAGAACCTGTGTCTGCTTCGCCATCTTAGGACTGGGAACCCATCTGGCTTGAACATGTACAGGCCACAGTCTCTGTGAGTTTATATGTGTATCAGTCCTGTTGTGTCTGGAAGATACTGTTTCCTTGGTGTCATCCATCTCCTCTGGTTCTTAAAATATTTCTGCTCCTTTTTATGTATAGATCCTTGAGCCCTGAGGGGAAGGGTCTGATAAAGACAGCCTATTTAGGACTGAGTGTTCCAAAGTCTCTTACTCTCTGTACATTGTTCAGTGTATATCTCTCTGTTAGGACTTATGTACTGCAAGAAGAAGCCTTTCTGATATTGGCTAGGGAAAACACTGCTCTGTGGATATCATTTTATTGCTATGTTTCTTTAGCAGAACAATAGTATTTGGTTTCTCCCTTAGGCCTATAGCCTATCAATTCTCAGGTTATTGGCAGTAGCAGGCATGAGTTCTATCTCATGGAGTGGGACCTAAATCCAACCAAAGCGTGGTTGATTACTCCTACAATATTTGTACCATGACTGTACCGACATATCTCAAAGACAGATAACTATTATAGTTTGCAGGGTTTGTCATTAGGTAGATGATTATCTTTTGCCTCTGGTAGCATACAGGATACTTTTAAGAACCATGAATGCTCGTCAGTAGGCGTGAAGCCTCTAGCTAGCCACCAGTTCCATTTCTGTATGTCTGATGAGATATGTAAGTACTGTCTTCAGCAATAGGGCCTTAACACCAATTAGTGGAAAGCAACAATAACTTTTGGGTAAAACCTTTTGGACTTACTTTTAGCCTTGCTTGCTCTCCAGTCTCATCCAACTCTCTTTATGGTTGTCTACATTTCTGTGGTGGATAAAATCAGCTAAGATCCTGAGGTGTGAGGGGGATAGAAGGGATGTTAATGATGAGGGCCTATTTCTATCCTCCAGGTCAAACATGCTCTTCCTTCTACCCATTAGCCTTCCATTGCTACCTATGCTGTGTTGGGAACCCACTGTTCACTAGATGCCATTAGAGTCTTGAGAATGTATTCATATATCTATAGATTGCTACACACTTAATGTTCTGAGGGAATATAGCTGCCCTCGTGTTAATATTTTAAAATGGTGTTTTACTAGCTGTTTATCATCTTTAATGCTCTGTTTCAATAGGGAGAAACATGAAAACCACCAGAGTAGAGACAATTTCAATAGTAATACTAGTCTAGTGTATTGTTTGTAGATCCAGTGTGTCCAGACAAGCCATTGATCTTCTTTGGGTAGTGGTTTTCTCATTTTTTAAAGCTAAAACAAGAATTTATGCCTCTCCTACTCCAAGTTATTTATAGGACTCAGATTATTGCTCTTATACAAAGTAGATATGGTGGCATTTCCTGTAATCTCCACATCAGGGAGGTAGAAGTAGTGTTCTTGAACTTGTGCCTAAGTCAGAGCTGGTTACCCATCTTCAATAACTAATTAAAAGACCCAAAATTAAAAGTAGAAAATAGGTTTATTCAATGTGGTCACATGGAGAAGAGGGACAAAGATTTAGAGAACCCCTGAGTCTATCCTGAGGCAAGATCAAAGTTTAAGTAGAAAGTCAAAGATATGTATAGTTAAGCAGTCTTGGTCAAGGTGTGATCCTCATATTATTGATCCACCATTATCTGAGCTTCAGGCTTATCCTATAAGTTAGTCTGCCAAGTTGCTAGAACTGTGTGAAATGTCTTTTAGAAAGGCAAGATACCTTTTGGGTTTTGCCCTTTCCTTCTTCCAGCATGATATTCTTGGGGGGAAATTCCCATTTTATGGGGGGTCTATTGTTCAAATAGTCTGATTGAGATATGTGAGTATCTCTTTAGAATATCTTCATTTCTCTCATACTGGTTATAATAGGAGTGTCATCAGAGTTCAGACCAGCCTGAGCTGCTTAATGAATCCAAGCCAATCTGTACTTCACAGGCTCATTAATGCTTCATTAAAAAAACCCTGTGATTTGTCATTGGTTTTAACTAGCTTTACGGTCAGCATCTCATGAGGGCAGTGAGAAATGAGAAGGGCCTTATTTATTCTTCTACAGAATTGCCTGGAGAGTTCTCTTGGTAATTGCAGTTGGAAGTGTGATATTTAATTAGTAGAGAACATTGAGTCAGACAAGAGATATCTGTGTCATGAACAGGATGAGAAAGAGTTGGGGTTCACGTGTATTATATACCCAGAATGACTTTGCACATAATCAAAGCAGTGACTGCAGAAGCAAAAAAAAAAAAAAAAAAAGTCCCCCTACAGATACATAATTTCTTCTGTACACTTGATATCTGGGAAAGCAATGATAAGTCTGAGAGAGGAACACCTTATCCAAAGAAGCCTGACTTCTGATATCCCAGTGACTAGGCCTTGAGGACTATACCGTTTATTCAGGGTTATCTAGAGGAACAAAACCAATAGAACATATGAACATATTATTAAAAGGTATTATTTATCATATTTTCTGGGTAATCTAACAATGGATGCATGTTGGTGAAACAGAGAATCAAACCGCCTATTCCAAGAAGGTGGAGTCCTCAGTAGTCCAACTACAGCATTTATTGTAGGACTGGGGGTTCTCTGGAGAGTTGCCAATATTGAGCACATTCTAAAAGACTGAAGAAGGGAGTGTTTGATATTACTGATTGATGGTGGCACAGGGACAGAAACACTCACTGAGAAGAGGGACTGACTTTTAGAGATGCTCATGGTAATTTTCCTCCAAATTCTTTTCATCAATATGTCAGCCTGGTGAAAGTGACACCCAAAGTCAGAGTTGGCCTCTACTCCCTTTTCACTGTCCCACAGACAAATCTTTCTTGTACTGTCCTTACAGACACACAGAAATGTGTCCCACCATTCTTAGAGTGTTCTTTAATCCTGCCAGGTTTACACCCAGGACCAAAGACAGCATACTGGTCCTTTGGCTTCTGGAGCAGAGAGATGAGTATGATGACATGATGGTCAGTTTCTTACTTTATAGATGAGAGGCCAGAAAGCAGTTTTGACTTGCTGAAGGGATTCATGATTTGCACTGGACCATTGCTGAGGTCATTGGAACCTCCTATCCAAGTCTATCTCCATGATTGAATTACCTGGAGAGTGTCTACTGGTAATGGCATTGTGGTTGTTAGTGACTGAGTTGCCCTAGAGAAAAGTATCTCTTCTTTTCCAGCAGCTGACTGAAGCCACTTGTGTCTGAGAGCAATTATGTTACTCTATGGAATCCTAGAGATGCACTTACAGTTTATTTCCAAAGAGCCATCTCTTCCCCAAAGGTGCAGTTTTCTTTGAAGTGATGTCTCTTTTATCCTTGAACTCTTGGCACTCTGAGAAAAGTTGATGCTTAGAGCCAAAAGGAATTGGACAAGAAGGAGGAGGAGGAGGAGAAGGAGGAGGAGGAGGAGGAGGAGGAGGAGGAGGAGGAGGAGGAGGGGGAGAAGGAGGAGAAAGAGGAGGAAGACAAGGAGGAACTTAGCTTGAACAGATTTCCAGGAAAAAAAAAAGTGAAGCCTAGACAGGAATTTAAGTGGGTGGGGTGGGGCTCTGGCTTTGGATTCTTGCTCTTTTTATTGTGAGTTTAAAGTTATTTAATGTTTCTAAGCCTTAATATTTTCTCTCCACAGTGGCACTATGATATGTGCTTTAGGCCTACATGGGGATGAGGTGGGATAATGTATTTGCAGGGGTGCATAGCCATATTCTGAGGTCTAGAGGGGAGGGGGAGGGGATAGGGGAAGGGAGGGGAGAGGAGAGGAGAGGAGAGGAGAGGAGAGAAGGAAGGGACGGTGAACAGGGAGGGAAGAAAGGTTGGGGTGAAGTTCATTTGGCAGAGTACTTTTCTAGACCTGGACTTAATTCTTAATTTTAACCAGACACAGAGGCAAAAATCAGTTATTTAATAATTAGAACCCAGAAACAGAAGGATTAGGAATTCAAGGTCATCCTTAGATACATAGTTCTTAGATACATTATGAATTCAAGGCCAAACTGGGCTCCATCTGACCTTGTCTCAAAGAAAGAAAAAAAATAAATTAAATGAAAAATAAAGAAATCTTTAGATAAATAACAGTGCAAGAAGAGAGTAAAAGCCAGGGGCAATCAGTCACTACTGTCTCCACGCCCAAGCAATAAAGGACCTTTGGTATTCTCTGTGTATGCACACTTCCTGGGACCACTCAGAATAAATTGATTGATCGCACCTAAAGGCTAATTTTCAGGGCTTCCCACAAAAATAAAGTGTTATGTTAATGTCACTTTACTGGTGGCATTTATTGGTCTCTATTGGCCCCTCTCCCTCCCCTCTCTTCCCCTCCCTTCTGCCCTCCCTCCCTCCCCTCTCCACTCCCTCCCTCCCCCTTCCTTTCCTTCTCCCCTCCTCCTTCCTTTCTCCCCTTCCCTCTTACCTCCTCCCTTCCTTCCCTTCCCTCCCTTCCTCTCCCCTCCCCTCCCTTCCCTCCCTTCCCTCCCTTCCTCTCCCCTCCCCTCCCTTCCTTACCTTCCCTCCCTTCCCCTCCCCTCTCCTCCCTTCCCTCTCCCCTCCCCTTCCTTCCCCCTCTCCTCCCCTCCCCTCCTCTCCTCTCTCCTCCCTCCCTTCCTCCTCCTCCTCCTCCTCCTCCTCCTCCTCTTCTCTTCTCTCTCTCTCTCTCTCTCTCTCTCTCTCTCTCTCTCAGATAATTTGTCAAAAAGTTCTTCAGACTAGCCTTGGTTTTCTGGGCTCAGATAATTTCCTGCTTTCTTCCTGAGTACCTGCAACTACAAGGTCATAACTGGTTACAGCACCAAGGCTACATTTCTAAGCCTCTGTGTCTTAGATAGGGTTTCCATTACCGTGAAGACACACCATGACCAAGGCAACTCTTATAAAGGACAACATTTAATTGGGGCTGGCTTACAGGTTCCGAGGTTTAAACCATTATAATCCTGTCAGGAAGCATGGTAACGTCCCGGAAGGTCTGGTACTGGAGAAGGAGCCCAAGAGTTCTACATCTTGTTTCAAAGGCAAACAGGAGAAGACTGACTTCCAAGAAGCTAGGAGAAGGATCTCAAAGCCCACTCCCACAGTGACACATTTTCTCCAACAAGGCCACAGCTAATCCAACAAGGTTGCACCTCCTAATAGTGCCACTCCCTGGGCCAAGCATCTTCAAATCACCACACTTTGTTTCAGCCAAATGTGATATTTTTAATATTACATCACAAGATTCTGGCCAATTCAGTTTCAAGTGATAGGTTACATGTGGATGTTGCAAAGTAACAAGAAATTTTTAGGAATTATAGAATGTCATTCTAGTCCTGCAATGTACAAATGAGACTTGTATAAGCCTAACCAATACTGTGTTCTTACTGGCCCAGCTAGGCTCTGCAGAGGATCTCTCTTTCTTTCTCTCTCTCTCTCTCTCTCTCTCTCTCTCTCTCTCTCTCTCTCTCTGTCTGTCTCTCTGTCTCTCTATTCTCTCCCTCCTTCCCTTCCTCTTTCTTTCTTCCTCCTTCCTCCCTCCCTTTTTTTTCTTTTTCAGTCTAGAAGCTATCTTAGATCTAGACTCAGAATGTATTGAAGACAGTCCAGGATTTTTCAAAGAAAGTGATTTTACCATAGTTGGACTGAAAATTCTTTTTTGTGTGTGTGTGTGAATGTGTGTCATACTTTATTGAACTACTTTCACATGCCCTGCTCACTTACCCCCCCCCCCCTGTTTCCCCAGGGTGAGCTGTGTTCTTGTATTTCTCTAAGCCTTAGGCTTTCCCTACAATATCCACAGTCCCATTATCTATTGCCAAGGGCATGTGAGAGCTTCTCTCTACAATTTGCTTGGTACTATATTTTCTTTTTTTTCTATATTATTTGTTTACATTACAAAGGCTTTCCCCTTTCCCAGTTCCCCCTTCACCATATGTCCCATAAGTCCTCTTCCCTCCGCCCATTCCCCAATCACCACCACCCCCCATTTCTCCCCATTTCTCTGTTCTGATACTCTCCTACAAAACTGGATCCAGTCTTTTCAGGACCAGGGTCCTCTCCTTCCTTCTTGGGAATCTTTTGATTTGATAATTGTGCCTTGAGTATTCAGAGCTTTTGGGCTCATTAATATCCACTTATCAGTGATTGCATTTCATGTGTATTCTTTTGTGATTGGGTTAACTCACTTAGGATGATATTTTCCAGACCCAACCATTAGTCTACAAATTGCATCAATTCATTATTTTCAATTGCTGAGTAGTATTCCATTGTATAAATATACCACATTTTCTGTATCCATTCCTCCTTTGAGGGACATTTGGGCTCCTTCCAACTTCTGGCTATTATAAATAAGGCTGCTATGAACATAGTGGAGCATGTGTCTTTATTGTATGCAGGGGAATCCTCTGGGTATATGCCCAGGAGTGGTATGACAGGGTCCTTTGGAAGTGTCATGCCCAATTTTCTGAGGAACCGCCAGGCTGATTTCCAGAGTGGTTGTACCATCTTGCAATCCCACCAACAGTGTAGGAGTGTTCCTTTTTCTCCACATCCTCGCCAGCACCTGTTGTCCCTTGAGTTTTTAATCTTAGCCATTCTGACTGGTGTGAGGTGGAATGATTCTTAACATAATTGGCTCTTGTCACATACATCTTTAGCAGCTTGTTTATATACATGAAATGAATCTGAAGATTATTTAGTATTTATTTGTTCAAAACTCCTTTATATTTACTTTCCAAAAAGCCTTTTTAAAAGCCACTTTAATGAAAATATCAGACATTCTCAAAACTGGAGAGAATATCTTATTGTAATTGAGCAATTACTAACATTATGTTGTATGCTCCATTTTCTTTCTTCCTCTTTCTCTCTGCCCTCTCTTTCTTTCTGTTATGGTTTATATATGAAATGTTTCCCACAGGCTCATGTGCTTGATCCTTTGGTCCTCAGCTGATGTTACTGTTTGGATATGCATAAAACTTTGTGGACATGTGGTCTAGATGACAAATGTAGGGCCATAGCAGCAGTATTTTATGATTATAGGCTGGCTGCATGTCTAGCTTAATTATTTGCTTCCTATTCTGGCAAGATTTAACAAGCAGCCCCATATTTCTGTTTCTACAAAGACAGCTGATGCTTTCCTCACCATGATGGACTGTACCTTCTCAAAATTGTAAGACAAAAGTAAATCTTCTCTACTTGAACTGTTTCAGGTATTTGATTACATCAACTAGAAAAGTAATATAGAAAATTTGTACTGAGAAGTGTGGTCATGACTTTAATAAAAGTGAATAATAAAAATGCAGTTCTTAGCTCTCAGAACTGGCTTGTCAAAGGGCAATGGAAGAGTTTGGGGCAGGAGGCAAGAGGAACCCTAGAGCAGTGTAAAAAGAGCTTAATGTACTATTCTTGGAGAAGTTCTCAAAACAAGAATGGTGATAGAAATGTGGGAAGTAAGGATTGTGCTCATGAAGTTTCAAAGGAACTCTTAGAATTGGGGTACAGGCTATTTGCATTACATTCTGGCAAAGAAATGATACATTTGGCTCATGCAGTAAATATTTTCATGAGGCTGAATTGAAGTTTTAGACTACTTTGGTTGAGGACATTTCAAGAGTGCACAATAGTAAGGCTATAACATGGGTATTGCTCATTGCTTTCAGTCAGATTTACAATGTGAGAAAAATTAGAAAGTAGAACAAAAAGATGTGAAAATGTACAATTTAATTAGGTTAAAGTTGAGGATTGGTTGACCTGGGAATAGGTGTAGGTGTTAAAGAGCTCTCTATTAAAGGTAAACCAGGCACTGAGAGAATTGGAAGGGTATCTAAGCTAAGACAAAGACCCCACCCATTGAAGGCTCTACCTTATCCAAGTACAAGGTAATTTGAAGTGACAGTGCCTGAAAAGAGAGTGCCGAAGAAGACAGAGACTTCTGGGATTTTTTACTTTAGCAGGTCTGCCTAGAAAAATGTTCTCTCAGATTTGACCAGGTAGATAGATGCTCAGAGGCTACTGATGCACCAAGTTTGAAGGAGTACATTCATCTTGAGTAGGAGTTGATATTTTCTGCCTGGTTCTGGTTTTGCTGGTATGGAGGATGACAATATGAGAAGGTCAGGGAGGCTTATGCCAAGGCTCCAGAAAGCAGCAGAGGCTAGGTAATGTGTGGCAGGTTGACTTCCCAAAGGAAGGCCTTGAGAGGCCATTGTGTTAAGCTGTGAAGGTGAAGCCTCCATTGCAGTGGAGACTGGATGATATACATGTCGGGACTCTGGGGTGTCTGTCAAGGAAAGCCACAGGTACCAAGTGGATTTGGTCTGAGAGAGAGGCCACATATTTTGAAGGCCACAGAACTGGATGAGTGGAAATACTCAGTTATGTTAGAGCCTAGATGATGCCAGTGGATGCTAGACTAGGAGCTTTTACGTTTGATAATTAGTAATCATACTTTGGTCTGATCCTTTTTGCTTACCTCTGCTTAATCCTTCTGGGAATGTGGATGCTTATTTTATGTTGGGAATATATTTTTTAAAGGGATACACACTCAAAGGATTATTTTGAATTTTAGAAGAGACTTTGAAATCTGAACTGTGGTAGGACCTGCAAAACTATGGGAACTTTTGAAATCAGACTGAATGGATTTTGCATTTTGAAATGGCTGTGAGCCCATGGTGGCCAGAGGCAAAATACTTTGGCTTGGATGTGAAATATCCCTGAAAGACTCACGTGTTTGGACACTTGGTCCCCAGATGGTGGTAAAAGGAGAAAAGTTACTAACATAGTATTTGTTTGGCTATAGTTTTTTTTTTTTTTTAAAACAAAGTTCTGCCAATATATAAGTTTATCTCTAAATAAGTCTATATTTTTCTTTAAAATAGACTTTTTTTTTAAACACAGGCTTAGGATCAAGGGAAACTATGGGGCATCTCCTTAGAAGTAGTTTATAAGTGTTGTTTAATGCATAGTCTGTATTCATATTTACCCAGTAATCCCAGAAACTGCCTTCTTATAGGAGTTTGTGTGAATCGGCATGTAAGCCAAGTCCATTCATTGCATTTTCTTGTGACAAGAACAAACTCTGGGCCTAATTCTACTGAGACAGGGTTGTTTAAAGCCTGGATGTTCACAGAGAGAACAAACCTGGGAGATGGGCCGAGGATCACAGGTCTCTGATTGCTCAAAGGTGTATGACTTGAGTTTTGTCCTTGGAACCATTCACTCCTGAAGCGGATCATGAGAAATGGCCGGTGCACACCTCTCGCTTCAGACTCAAATCCAGCCCTTGGCTCCTTATTTAAATGTGGATTACTCTGAAGCCCTTCCCGGTGTGCTCTCACCACACCATTTCTGTGTTAGCACTGTGTTCTGGATAGGACAGCATCAGTAACTGAAGCAAGTAGAAGACAGAGCAGGCCTTCTGTGGAGAAGGATCGTGTGGTACACAATGGGAAGGGGAAGATAGAGTTCCTGGAAGGCTGATTAGGAATGGCCTTCCTCACAAAGAGATTATTTAGATGCTGGTATACATTTACCTGCTAAAAGAAAGGGAGTCTAGGTAGTGGAAATAGAATATTCTAAGGCAGTAAAACTTTCTAAAATATAATATTAACCTCAAATAACAGTGCTTTGTAAGCAAAATAGATGTTTGTCCCAAGAAATACTTCCATCGTGTTTATGCATTTGAATTTTGAATGAGGATGAGTTTGACAATGACAACTTTTGAAAACTTTCTGGCTATATACCACTCATTCTTTCCCTACCTTCAATATTTCCCAGGAGAACACATTCTTTCTGGGAAATCCAAAACTTCTATTTCTACATCAATCTTTCTTTAATATCACATAAGCTCTTCTTTGGTTGATTAAAATAAAATCAAAGTATAATATTAAATATTCCCATTCTTATACCCCCTCCCACCCAAGACAGAATTTTTCTGGTAGCTCTGGCCAACCTGGAACTCACTATATAGATTAGGTTGACCTTAAACTCACAGAGATCTGCTTACCTCTGCCTCCTGGGTGCTGAGATTAAAGGCATGTGCCAGCACTCACATTGTTATGTAATTGGTTAGCTTAAGGTGGCATAACTTTTAGGGCAGGACACAAGCTAATTGGGCAGGATTTATTTTGGGGTGGGGGAGGACTATTGCCAGATGTTCCTTTGCAAATTTCTTTATTTTTTATTTTTTATTGGATATATTCTATATTTACAATTCATTTCCCCTTTTCTGGTTCCCCACCCCCCAAAGGTCCCACATGCCTTTTTCCCTCCCCCTGCTCCCTCTTCCACCCCTTCCCTCTTCCCTGTTCTTGTATTCCCCTACACTGATGCTTTGATCCTTTCCAGCACCAGTGTCCACTCCTTTCTTCTTGTCAGACATCATTTGGTACGTGAATTGTGTCTTTGGTGTTCCAAGATTCTAGGCTAATATCCACTTATCAGTGACTGCATACCATGGGTATTCTTTTGAGACTGGGTTACCTCACTTAGTATGACGTTCTCCAGCTCCATCCATTTCTCTAAGAATTTCATGAATTCATTGTTTCTAATGGCTGAATAGTACTCCATTGTGTATATATACCACATTTTTTGTATCCATAACTCCGTTGAGGGACATCTGGGTTCTTCTGGGGGAATCAATATCCTGGACCTCAAGCAATACTACAGAGCAGTAGTGTTAAAAACTGCATGGTATTGGTACAGTGACAGGGAGGTGGACCAATGGAATAGGATTGAAGACCCAGAATTGAACCCACACATCTATGGCCAATTGATCTTCGACAAAGGAGCTGAAAACATCCAGTGGAAAAAAGATAGCCTTTTCAACAAATGGTGTTGGCTCAACTGGAGGTCAACATGCAGAAGAATGCATCTCTTATCTCCTTGCACTAAGCTCAACTCCAAGTGGATCAAGGACCTCCACATAAAACCAGACACACTAAAACTAATAGAAAAGAAACTGGGGAAGACCCTTGAGGACATTGGCTCAGGGGGAAAGTTCCTGAACAGAACACCAATTGCTTATGCTCTAAGAGCAAGAATAGACAAATGGGACCTCATAAAATTACAAAGTTTCTGTAAGGCAAAAGACAGTGTCAAAAGGACAAATCGTCAACCAACAAATTGGGAAAAGATCTTCACCAACCCCACATCCGACAGAGGGCTAATATCCAATATATACAAAGAACTCAAGAAGTTAGACCCAAGAAAACCAAATAACCCTATCCAAAAGTGGGGTACAGAGCTAAACAAAGACTTTTCACCTGAAGAAATTCAGATGGCTGAGAAACACCTTAAAAAATGTTCAACATCATTAGTCATTAGAGAAATGCAAATCAAAACAACCCTGAGATTTCACCTCACACCAGTCAGAATGGCTAAGATCAAAAACTCAGAAGACATCAAGTGTTGGAGAGGATGTGGAGAAAGAGGAACACTCCTCCACTGCTGGTGGGACTGCAAGCTGGTACAACCACTCTGGAAATCAGTCTGGCGGTTCCTCAGAAAACTGGACATGATACTTCCAGAGGACCCAGCCATACCACTCCTGGGAATATACCCAGAAGATTCTCTAGCATGCAATAAGGATACATGCTCCACTATGTTCATAGCAAATTTCTTTTAAAATGGAACTTTTGTCTCATTTATCTACTTGATAGAAAAAAATAGCATTTTTTTTTTACATTTTCCACACAGCCAAGGAACCTCTAGTGATTTTTAGAATAACCATTTCTTTTTGACAGAAACTTTCTAAATATGTCATGTACAATAGATGAGTAAGGTGCTATGGTTTATCACTTTCCATGTCACTTGGACTATCTATACACATTACACATTAAAGAAAAAATATTTATGATGCTTCTTAAAGAGTATTAAGGCAGACTATTGAAGGACATCACATTAGGAAATGAGGTTTTACAATATGGACAAAAAATTGGGCTCAATTCTGAGTATAAAAAGAAAAAAAATATCAGCAACGCGTAGAGTCAGAATTCTGCCCCAGATTTCAAAGCCCATTCTTTTTACTGCTGGGCTACCACATGGCCTAAGTAGTTAAAAATTCTCAACTAAATACAAGGCTAGTAATAACTGCTTTTTTTGTATTCACAGGATTAGCATGCTTAATTGCTTTTATCCGGTCTCATTCCAAGTTGAGTTTGGAAAAGTTCTGAGAATTAAGACAGTCCCAAGAGAGTGAGTGTTTCAAAAGATATTAAGGGAAAGAAGACAGAAATTCATTTTGTACCCATATGTATCAGACACAATGGCAGAAACCTTCCTGTCAGATACAGCACACACAGTAAATGCCAAGCACCCATTTCCTGAAATCCTTGGATAGCTGGAGAAACTCTTGACCATTTTTGCTTCTTGATGCTTTTCACAGGGCTGGGAGGAATGTGAATGGGTGTAAACTGAAACTGTAGTAACGGCTGATTCTAGAACCTTCTTAGGTAGGGAAGTGACTTTATGGTATGAAGTCTCCTTTATTTCCTAGGAGCTGAAAGAATGTTGCTCAGGAAAAGGAGACAGGAGTCTTCTCCAGAGAGTGGCTCATTGGGGAAATCACCCGAGGCAATTGTGCTAAAATTATCTAGCTCTTCAGTGCAACACAGTCTTCTTACTCAAGTTCACTGCTTCAGACACCATAGCTTAGAACTTGCTCCTCTGATAGCTAAACACAACAAGTTCTGAGTTCTTAAATCCTCAGCCCTTGGGAAATGCTCCTGAGATGAGAGCTAACATGTACAGGCCTTTTCTAGTAGCTTGTTCCATACCTCACTCTCTTCAGATAAACTCAAAGTAGCAAAATTAGTTGGCCTACTGTACAAAGGGCTTTGCAATAGGCAGATCTATCAAGGCGTTAAGGAATCAGTTACACAAAAACAGGTTTGTTTATGTCATTAGTAAAATATACCCTATCAAACTGTCAGCTTTATCTCATTTCTGCATGGTCAGGAGGACCTGGCCTGTCTAAATTCCTTATGAACTTCCTAACCTTGTGTGTCTCTATTTAATGGGAATATTCTTCATAGCTGGTGGAGATGCATTGCCTTCTCTTCATGTATTAGAAGAAAGAGTTTGGGGCTTTGCATTTAACTCTGCATTGTATTTAGGTCTTGGTGAGGTCCCTAGCTGTCTGACACAGCAGTGTGCTTCTTTCTTCAGCTCTCAGCTTCCATGTGTCGTATAAGGTGAGATCCAGCGAGGGCACGGATAGGTCCGTTTGGGGTGAAGATCTAAACTACTGGGGAGAAGGAGGAAAGCAGACCGCTGATCATCTCTGGAAGCCTCTGTTTTTTGTTTTTGTTTGTTCATTTTGTTTTCTTCCCTTTGTAATCAGCACAACTGCTGGACACTGTCTGCCTCAGAGATTTCCACAGGGTAGCAGCATGGAGGCCACATAGCATTGAACTTGTTGTCTTGTGCTCAAAGAGTAATTTGGGGGCAGGTAGCATTGCCAATTGGGCATTGGTTGTGGTTTGATGGAGCCAAACTGAAGAGCCTTCAGCCTGGTGATGGAAAAGGAAGGCAACATACTTTTCTGGGGTCTGAGAACAGCCTTTATTGAGGATACCCCTATTCCTGCCTGTCCAGAAACATCCAGATCTCTGCACCACCTAAATCACTGTGGGTTGAAGTCGATCTATAAGCAAGGCAATGGACTTTAGAGCACCAGGAATAATGATGATGATGATGATGATGATGATGATGATGATGATGATGATGATAATGCCAGAAGTTCTGAGGCAGGACTAGTGAAATAAAGCTGCTTCTCCATTCACAGCTTACACTTGGACTTTCTGTGTTCTTACCAGCAGAAGTTGTATCTGGGGTGTGTCCATGGTTGATAGAGAAGACAAGAATCTTTCTCATCTTCTGTGGGACTAAGGATGGGAAATAGAATCCTGCCTCCTGCCTTCCTGTCACTGGGTAAAGACAATATACTCTGAACCAGGATGCAGCCCTGTGGCCTGAGTCTCTTGCCATCTCCCCTTGTGAGCACTGTAAGACTGCTTTGAGCTTGAAGTAGGATATGTATACCATATGGCTTGTGGTAGGCTATA
Organism: Apodemus agrarius; assembly: GCA_964023405.1. Lineage (NCBI taxonomy): Eukaryota > Metazoa > Chordata > Mammalia > Rodentia > Muridae > Apodemus > Apodemus agrarius. Next base: position 82,961,446 of record OZ030006.1, on the reverse strand, counting down.
CATACATACAAGTCCCCTCCATTCCAAATGCCTTGCTGGGGGAAGCTCAGTCTATACTGTGGAGTACCTGCTCCTTACCTGTTGCTGCTTGCATCCAGGCAGCATCTAGGTAAGGTAGATATCTGGGCACACAAAAAGCGAGGAGAATGTGTTGAAGACATGGAACTGAGGGCTCTGCCTGCGGAGCGGGTTCTGGGAGTGATAGTGGATGTGCCATTGCTGCCCACACTATTCTCTTGGCCTACCCTGTAGGTCACTTGTGTCTTGGGTAAATTGCTTCCTTTACTGTACTGTCTGTTTAAAGCTTTCCTCTGGCTTTGTAAGCCTGTAATGCCTGAAATGGTATGGAATTAATATCCCTAAGAAAAACATCTAAGGGCCCAGGAGTTGATGGATAAGGAGTCTAATTTGGTTTCTTGATGAAGGTTGGCTCTAAGTTGCACATGGCCCAGTCTCATATTCAAATTCTAGTCATCCCAAGCCCCAGTTGTCCACAGCCCCAGTGCGCTTACTGCTTACTGTTGTTTTGGGGTGAGAGATTCATTAGCAGAGTTCTTACTGTCGTAAAAAGACAGCATGGTGGGACTCTGTGGAGAACTCCCACCCATAAGGCAACATGAAGATTCCTCTCTTTCAGGCTTCAGAGAAAGGGAAGAGAGTCTATGTTATGTGGTTTATGAGAAGCCCATATTACATGCTTATAATGCATGCTTGCCCTGTAATATGTGCTTGTATCATGACCAGCATTTTTATATGGGTTCTGGCGACGGAACTCAGATATTCATGCTTGCAAAGGCAAATGCCCCACTGACTAAGCCCCTGGTACCTCCAGAATATTCAGAGTAGAAAGGTCCATACTGAAAGAGCAGCTTAGAGGCTGTCAGGAGATAGGGTCAGGGGATGTGAGGGATGGCTACTTAATGTTTTCAGCATGTTTTTATGGGGCTGTGAAAAAAGTTGAAAGTGGAGAATTTGATGGTTATATATATCATAAAAACACAAAGTACCATAGAAATGTACACACAGAAATGATTATGTGATTATTATCTCAGTGGAAGAAAAAAAAACCCACATCACCACCACCACCAAAATTAGGAAAGTTTTTAAAACTGTGATTTCACACCCACATCTCCACATTCTGACTTGCCTGTTGGATGATGCATTGCATTGCATGCTTTGTTACATAGGTGTGAGGTGACTACGTGGCTTGGAGTGACTCATTACCATTTATTGAGCAACTTGTGGGCTTGAAAGCAGTGCATTTTGGGGGATTTGCTGATTATTTCTTTAGTAGTCTTAATGGTGCGCTTGTGAGTAGCAAGAAATAGCATCTGATTAGAGCAGAGCTATTACTCTTTAAAAAGCATCGTTAATTTCAAAAGCTTGTGTCCTGAGCTACACGGAGACAAATAAGAGCACTGTCTAGAGGAAAGTGACGTAGACTTGCCCTCCTCAGGATGGAAACCCGATGTCATCCGTTCTGAGCAGTTGATCTGGATGTGAGGGTGTGTGTGCTTATGTGTGGCTGGCTTCGGGGAAGGCGCGTGGGGGTGGGGCAGGTGGGAGGGGGGAGGGGGTATAGGGACGTTGGTGGCAGGGGGCCTGAGGTTTCTAGCAATGCCACTTCAAGCAGCTTCAGGGATTTGCTGTTTTGTTTCTTCTGTGATAAAAGGGCTTCATGTTTCCTGTTTGTCACAGAGCCCTTCTGGGGCCTAATTAATCCTGTGGAAAGAGCGAGGAACATTTGCAGCAGGCCTGGCTCCTAGAGTCTGCTCTGGGATCCAGGGTACCCAACCAGAGTGCACTTCTTTTGTTGGATCTTGTTTTCAGCAAAGCACAGCACAGCACAGCACAGCACAGCACAGCACAGCACAGCACAGCAAAGCAAAGCAAAGCAAAGCAAAGCAAAGCAAAGCAAAGCAAAGCAAAGCAAAGCAAAGCAAAGCAAGATCTTCTCCCAGTGATGATTTCTTTATTAATTGGGTTGTTGATGTTCCCGGGTTTCAGCACCATTAATGGGACTTAAAAGAGAGGAAGGGTGTTAGTGAATATGGCATGGCGATGTGGGGGAAGGGAGTGCCTGAGCGGGCCCATGCCTAGGCATCGCCTCCCCCTGAAGGACCACACATACACACCAACATGGCATAGAATAGAGTTTATTTAGAGAATAAGATGAGAGTAGTAGTAGAGAGAGAGGGAGAGAGAGAGAGAGAGAGAGAGAGAGAGAGAGAGTAGAGAGAGAATAGAGGGAATAGAGAGTGGAGGCCGGCCATGACCATGTGGAGAGAGGGGGGAGGGGAGCCCAAGAGGGGCAGAGAGGTGAGAGGATGAGAAGAGAGAGGAAGGAGGGGGGGGAGGGAAGAGAGAGAGGAGGGGGCAGGCAGCCCCTCTTATAGTGGAGCAGGCATGTGGGGCGGGGCATACCTGGCTATTGCCAGGTAGCTGTGGGGTGGAGCTTGAACAGAGTACCAACACCCAGACCTTTTTGATTCTGAAATGCAAATTCCATTTTAAACTTAATTTTTAGATCATTTACAGCATATATATGTATATATATGCAATTGTGTAAACATAAAGCAGTATGATTATATATGACATTTTCAAAAACCCTTATTTGTCCCCTTTCTTCTTTCCTTCTTTATTGTTCTACCTCCCCTGCCCCAGCTGGTCTCCTTCCCCTTTTCCCATCTTCTCCTCTGTAACACCTGTGCCCTACTATCTCCTCACTACAACGTCTCTCCCACAGTCTTCTTTACTTTCCCAGCCCAGGTTGTGTGCTTACTCCTAAAGATTTGGAGCTAGGATCCTCAAACAAAAGAGAATATTTGATGTTTGTTTTTCTGGCATTGGGGTGTGTCATAAGTTCAAAGCGCTTGGACAATATAATACAGGCTCTTATACAGCCCAGTCTGTATACTACTAGTCTCCAACTTGTTCCACAGCCGAAGATGACCTTGAATTCTTGATCTTATTACATCTGCCTCCCAGGTGCTGAGATTACAGAAATGTAACATCACATCTGGCTGGTGCTGTTCTTTTATTTTTCCATTCCTGAAATCTCACTAAGGTAGATACTAAAATAAAGGGCAACACAACTCCATACCCTGGACAAATGAAGCAAGCAAACAAAAATCAATCAGACAGAAGAAAAACTCCCCACAAACCAAACCTTAATAGCTAATGGATACCAGGAGAACTATATCAGGATGGTCTGTGTAATCTTCATTGTCCAGGCAAAGGTTGTTGTCTTTTAAGTTTCTCATGGTTCATGTTGAACACATAGTATGCAGTAGGCTTTGTGCCATGTTTTTTCACAAAGCTTATGTCACTGGATAACACTCTGAGGTTTTCAGTGTTCATGCTTTCTGAATCAGAAAACTAAAGTCCAAAGAAATTGGCTATTATGCTCTAAATTCACAGCCAAGATTTGAGTGCAAGTATCTTTTTTGTTGTTTGAAATAGGTCTTCAAGTAGCCCAAACTGTCCTGGGACTTGTTATTAAATCAGTATGGCCTACAATTCCCAGAGATCTACCCATTTCTGCTGCCTGGATGCTAGGTTTAAAGGTGTGCACCACCATGCCTGGCAGCTAATTAATTTAAGTCAATTTCATTGTCGACCTCAGACTTCTATTGACTCGGAGAGTCTTTAGTCTGCAGGGTTCAATGCTTTGCTTCCCAGAAAAATAAGTAAAGCAATTAGTGCTTGAAGGCCATGATAGACAAGTATAGTGGGGCCCTAGTGAGCCTCTTGTGAACTCCATATTGGCTACATGACCTTTTTTGGCTAATGGGACATTAGCAGACAGGACATAAGCACAGGCAGAATCCATAGTTATACAGTGACCTGTCTACTATAACAGACTTGCTGGAGCCAAATCACCATGCTATCATGAAGTCTTTGTTATCCTACTGGGAAGAGATCATAGGGAAAAGCCAGATCTGGAGACAGAAGATAAAGACTGTGGTAAGGAAATTTTTAGGCTCTACTTGAATTTTGTGTGGGATATAAATATCTTGATTGAAACAGTCAACATAGCATGGAGTAGAAGAACCCATAGACAGGAGATATCACTAATAACTGAAGTTGCAACATATTGGTGGTGGTGGTGGTGGTGGTGGTGGTGGTGGTGGTGGTGGTGTGTGTTTCATACAGCAACAGAAAACAGAAATTCAGGGTGGGAGCACTTGGCCTGAGACAGGGGTGGAGAGGAGCAGGAGGAATACCTGTGAGAGCTTACTTTCAGAACTTCCCTGTCTATGCTCCCAAAGATGCCATCCACCCATACTTCCTGGCTCTGGGAGGGTAGCCAGTGCTCCTTCTGTGTGAGTTGCCTCTGGGCCAGCTCACAGGACACTGTACTATAAGTCCTTGAGGGCTTCATTTATTTTATTCACTGCTTGTTCTGGCCATATCTCACTGGAGATAAAGGCAGGCACAGCAAGCCCCCGGAACAGCAGATCCTAGAATAATGCCAACACCTGGCTCTTTCTCAGATAGAAGCCCATACAATTGGTTTCACTTTAGCAAAATTTCGCAAATCTTAAGGCATTAAGTCTTCTCAGCCAACTAGTCTTGATAGTTAATGCTCAAATCCATATGTACAACCATATAGAAAAAAAATGAACACGAAATTAGAGCTGATGAAAATAGGATCTGCTGAGCCAAAATTATTTCATGTTTCTTGCTTTAGGTGCATTTAAAAATTAAAAATTTTCTCTCTCCCTCTCTCCTCGCTTTCCCTATACCTTTCTTTTCTTCCCCCCCTCCCTTCCTTCTCTCTTCCCCTCTCAATACCAGAGAGATGAGGCTTTTATTTTTAAATGTTATTTACTGACAGCGCGCGCACTGCCACGGTACCGAGTATTGAGCATAGACCTGGGGGATTAACAGAAAACACAGACATGGGTCATTCTGTAAGGAGAATGTCAAAGCTTTACTGAGAGACCAGCAATATATATATATACTAGAGGCCAGGGAAGGGAACAGGAAAAAACAATCATAGCCATAGGTAAGGCACCTGGGAAGTCCCTACCACACCTGGGCGGGAAGGCAGGAATCAAGCTAAGCTGCAGGATGTTTTGCTCTGAAGAAACCTGTGCAAACAGCTCAGCTGGGGGCGTTGAGCCCAGCTGGTTCCCAACAATTTACCTCTTGAGTAACCTCAAGATGGTTGCCATGCAAAGGCATAGCCTTCAACTGTCCCCCTGCAGTATTCCCTATTGGAAACTGCTACTTCAGTATCTAGTTCCATCTTTGGCTTTCCTACTTATCTATGGTATCAGATGATAATTTTAGCTGCTTTTCTTGAGGGAATATTTGGCTACAGATCCACAAAGTGCTCTTGGGCCTTTGCTCGGATGAGTGGGCCGAGTAACCTCATGGCAAGGGCAGATTAATCAGGACAATTTTTCTTGGTGGAGGATGTGTAAAGGAGGCGGTGAACCAGGAGAATAAATCTGAAGGGTTTTTTGGAGGGCCATGTGCTGGAAGGTCCTACTTCTTTGTCTCCGTGTCTATAGGATGTTCAGTAAAGGATCTATAACTGGTAACTTTGTCCCTTTTTTGAGATGTATTCAGTAATGAGGGCTGGGTGTGAGTAGTAGGAGATGTTCCATGGAGAACCACACTTCCTGTGTTCTGTTGGTAGTGTTTGTGGCAAGTGTATATGATAAATTAAGAACCAAGTTCATGGGGAAGGAGGGTAGTGGCAGGCAATGGGGCTGTTACCACCCATTTAGTCCTTTTAAGAGAAGAATTTGGTTGGAAATTACCAGCTCCCAGAGAGAAACTGGGATTGTCTTAAATTGCTCAGGGGATTCCATTGTCCCTTGCCAGTTTTCCTAACCAAGGATAGGGACATTCTTATCCTGAAACAGGGCATATGTTCTGGTTCTGGCCAGTAAGATGTGAAGACAGATTTTATTTGTTTTGCTATATGAATTCTAGAAAATAGTTGTATTTAGCAGAGAGATCTGTCCTAAGAAATGTCCCTTCTTATCGGTTACTGGGAATCAAGCTCCTGCCTTATAGATTCAAACGGGTGATTTTTTTTCCCCTGACCATCTTTTTTGATAGTTTGCTATGGTCTAACTTCTATTTCGAATTAGTAGCTTTCAGACATATTGGGAAAAAAAGTTTTAAAAGGTTAAAAAGCAGACAAAACAAGAGGAATAAATGCACATGGATCTAAGATAATCCTGTCATTTTCAAAATGCTACAGACTTGATAAATGGTGGGAGGTAAGCTTAGCACTGTGAGTAAGAACATGCGTGGGTCTGAGTCAGAAAGACCTGGCTTTGAACCCGTGTTAACTTGGACAGGCAGCAGAACCTTCTTCAATATGCTTCCTTATTTTGAGTGAGATTAACACATACTAACCTCACTGTGTTATGGTGGTACTATATGTTCTGTCTATTCGAATTCATGTTAGGAGTAGCCACAAAAGAGACGACAGTGGAATTACTGTAAGACACTACTCCAGACAATCTGAAGACAGGGACTCTTGGGATTCCAAAGAAACACTAAGCACCAGGGTGACCATTCCCAGCCTCAAGTTATCGGAAGCTGTTCACATAGAGCAGTTGTTTCCTGTAGTGGGTGCTGAGACCCAGAATGCTCTACTGAGGCTTGTCTACAATGATGGGTATGCTTGTACCCACACTGAAGCACATTGGTGTTTCAAGTATTTGGTTCTAAGCTGGAACTAATTTCCATCATTGATCAGGCCATAATATAAACATCCTAAGTAGGATTTTGGAATGTTGAAAGGTCAACTTTGGTTGAGACCCATAGGAAAACCTGCCACATCGATTGTTTCACTGAGGACCAAGAAAAATACAGAAATTGGCAGAAATTGGAGAGCCTGTAAGAGGAGATGAGCTGTGTATAACTTTAAGTTTTTTCAAATCCTACTTTTAATGATGGTTCTTAAATGGTTTCACCACCCTTTTAGCTCACTACCCACCAGAGGTAGTGGAAAAGAAAGGATATGGGGGAAGTAAACCTATTTTGAAATGGTTTTTTGGAGCAACTCCTGTCTGTGTTGTCTGGAAGTCAGCATTTCATTTCACAGGTTTGTAGAGGCAGCTCAATCCACTTGCAAACACTTCACAGATACACCAGCAGTCCAGTTTAGTTGAGGCAGGATTGACAAACTCGAATCAGCAGCAATGACACTACCTAGGAGAGACAGCCAGGCCTCATCCTTGGCATGAGCCAGCAGAAAGAACCCAGAGGAGAAGTTCTCAGCTGTGTCTCTCTCAGCAAAGACTGGAGAAGACCAAGTTTGCAAGCAAGCTTTGCTTATACCTCTATAAGCAAGCCTAGCTCAGCCTCTGTCACTGTCCATCGGATTCTATTTATATCCCTCCAGTCATCACGTGTCCTCCATGAGTCTTGCCTCAGTGTGTGCGTCTGTCTCAGCTGACATCACTCTGCCAATAAGCTCAAGTCTGTGAAAGCAGCAAGAAACTGCTAACACACCAGCAGAAGGTTTTTGGTGTGTTTCTCTCTATGGAGTCCCAACAAATGCAGCTCAGCTACGCAATGTAAAGTGGACCAATACATGTGTGTCATTAGCAAAGAATCCTTTATAATGTATAATGTATCCTTTTGTGTGCTTGCTTTAGCAGATCATCTTCCAGCACAACTGACTAACAAAGAGCCCTTAAGTTTCTACTTCAGCAGTGTGGGAACATTTGTGGATATTCATATCGACCAACCTTTTTTGGGGTCCAGTATAAAACTTTAATTATTTTTGTTCATTTCATAGAATAAGAACCTGAACGGTAAAGAGGCAAGAAAAACCCCAGTATCATATGGGGGAAAAACAAAAACAAAAATAAAAAACAAAAGCTATGAAATAGGCTTCAAATTCAGGGCATAGGTCGCCAGAATCCCTGCTCTAAATAAGCCAAGTGCTACATTTAACCTCAGTAATACTTGGCAAAAGTTATATATGATTATTGTTGTTTAAAAATACACAATAAATCTGAAGTACCATGAGATACATATGTTAAAATTAAAAAAAAACTTTCAAAGGTGACAAAGGAATGATTCAAGCTAGCAGATGCCAGGAAACTTAATAATATTAAATCAGTGATTTATAATATATCCTGTTGTCACAGTCTGTATCCCTTTTCATCACTGTGACAGTTACCTGCCATGAACAATGTGAAAGAAGAGATTTATTTTAGCTCACCACTTCAGAGGGTTCTATACTTGGTCATTTGGTCCTGTACTGGCTGGTTTTGTGTCAGCATGACACAAGCTGGAGTTATCACAGAGAAAGGAGCTTCAGGTGAGGAAATGCCTCCATAAGATCCAGCTGTAAGGCATTTTCTCAATTAGTGATCAAGCAGGGAGGGCCCCTTGTGAGTGGTACCATCTCTGGGCTGGTATTCTTGGGTTCTATAAGAGAGCAGGCTGAGCAAGCCAGGGGAAGCAAGCCAGTAAGAACCATCCCTCCATGGACTCTGTATCAGCTCCTGCTTCCTGACCTCCTTGAGTTCAAGTCCTGACTTCCTTTGGTGATGAACAGCAGTATAAGCTGAATAAACCCTTTTGTCTCCAACTTGCTTCTTGGTCATGATGTTTGTGCAGGAACAGAAACCCTGACTAAGACAGGTCCTATGTGCTTGAGTAGAACATCACAGTGGCAAGGAGCAGCAGGAGGGGGAGGAGGAAGAAAAGAGAGAAGGGTGAAGAGGAAGGGGAGGAGAAGAAAAGAGAGAAAGAGTAGGGAAACAGGAGAATGCTGTTCACCTTGTGGCACAGGAAGCAGCACACCCTGAGTTGGCGTCTACTTCTCCAACTCAGTGCCACATCTTAAAGTTTTCAGTACCTTCTAAACTAGCACTACCTGGTGAGACCAAGTGTTCGACACATGAGCCTGTGGGAGATATTTCATATTGAAACCACAGCATTCTGTCCTGGACCCCCAAATGCCATCTCATAATGCAAACTATTAAGAGTTCCCAACGTTTTAGAACTTGAGAGCAAGTTTAATGTAGTGTGAGTACTTACTTGCTGCTTCTCTCTCTGTTAGGGTTACTATTGCTGTGATTGTGTTAGCATTTTGTTTAAGATCCACCCACAGTTACATGGTAAGTCAGGAATGCCTGACTCAGTATAAAAAAAGCTGCTTGCTTCCTCAACTCTCTCTGCTCCTGCTCTGTCCTCTAACCCCTTCTCCCCTCACTCCCCATTCCCTTCCCCTCCCTGACCTACTTCTCTTTCTCTCTGCCTTTCTCTGTCTCTCCTACCCTCTTAACTCCCCTCCCCATGCCCCGAATAAACTCTGTTCTATACTATACTGTCCTGTGGCTGGTCCCTCAGGGGGAGGGGACGCCTCAGCATAGATCCACCAAGGCACCCCCTTCCACACGCCTCACCACAACATACTCCTTCTATCTTTATCTTTTTATAAACACACCAATGATGATACACTATGACCAAAGCAGATTGGGAAAGAAAATATTTATTTGGCTTTCTTCTTCTTCTTCTTCTTCTTCTTCTTCTTCTTCTTCTTCTTCTTCTTCTTCTTTCTCCTCCTCTTCCTCCTCCTCCTCCTCCTCCTCCTCCTCCTCCTCTATTTCTGTTAAAACTCTAAACTTTTAGGTCTTTTTTTTTTTTTGGTTGAAAATGGAAGTAAAAACACTTTATGATAAAATTAAAGATTTACATGGAAAATATTTCAGATAAACACGTTAAAATTGACAATTTTCATGGAAAATTAAAGAGTAAAGTGTGGTTGAACCAGCTTGCAATCCCACTAGCAGTGGAGGAGTGTACCTTTTTATCCACAACCTCTCCAGCACTTGCTGTCTCCTGAGTTTTTTATCTTAGCCATTCTGACCGGTGTGAAGTGAAATCTCAGGCTTGTTTTGATTTTCAGCCTGCTTTCTTATAGAACCTAGGGCTGCTAACTCAATGATGTACCACCCACTATAGCCTAAGCTTCCATCATCAACCACAAATTAAGAAAATGCCTTACAGATTTGCCTACAGACCAATATTATGAAGGCATTTTTCTCAATTGAGGTTCTCTCTTCTAAGATGATTTTAGCTTGTGTCAAATTGAAATAAACCTATCCAGCACACTGCTAAACTGTGAGGACATGATTTTTATATATCAGCATCTACATGAGCCAGGTATGGTCTCACATACTATAACTGCAGTACTGTGGAGGGTAGAGACAGGAGGATTTCTGGGGCTTCCTACCTGCTGGTCTGGCTGAAGTTAGTATTTAAGAATGTTCATTACTTTGAATGAAGATAATGTCATATTGATCCCACTAAGAACTCTGGTTTCAGGAAGAGACCCTGCTCCAAGAAATGAGGCAGAAGAGTAACTGAGTGATTGATAGAAGACATCCTCTTCTTTTTTTTCATGCACTTGCATTCATGTGTGCACGTATACACACACACACACACACACACACACACATGAGTCAACAAACTTTTCATAGAACTAACATTGTTTAAAAGTCTAAGTTCAAGGTTCTCCTGAGGCCCAAGGCAAATGCTTAACTGTACCATAAGAAATAAGTTATATACTTCTAGTATAAAATCATCCATAGAAATATCCTAAGCCCAAAAAAGGACATGGGAATAACAAGGGGGGTTGGATCCTGGCATGGTTGAGAAATATTAAGGTGAAGATTTAATCCTGAAGCTTCCTATTCAGCACCTGGAGCATGTGGCACTGTGAGAATGATCTCTCTCTGTGTGCTTGCTGCCTATGGTCCAGATGGCCTCACTGCCTGAGGTGTCCCTTCCTAGGTGGTCTATGGTTTTGGCATCTCCAATATATTTGGGTCTCCATTACAGCTTAGGTTGAGCCCTGAGAGTTTCATATATCACTCTGTCGACACCTGCCTGTAGGAGCTCCAACTTTGCCATTCATTACCTGGATTTCTACACTTTCCTCTGAGCCTCCATCACCCACATATTTTTCCATTGTGCATGCCTGAAACTCCAACATCAAATTCATATAGTCAAGGTCTGGGGCTCAGGTAGTAACTGGATCTATTTGGACCGTGGATGCTGTTGACCTCTGAGTGCCAGGCAGCTGAGACTTGTGAGAAGAATACTGGGAAGCTCGTTTTTTCCCCTTCTTTTTCAGTTTTTAGTGAAAAGCATAAAGAGGTTTATTTAACATAGTCACAGAGGGGAGAGGAACAGAGAGGGTCAGTGCTGCGCCCTATCCTCCCACATCTACCCACATCCACCTGACATGAGGCTTAGGGTTTTTTTTTTCCAGTTCCCTAATTAATGAATTAAATTTTAAAACTTTTTGTTGATTCTTTGTGAGTTTTGCATCATGCACCCCAACCCCACTCATCTCCCTGTCCCTTCATATCTGCCCTCTGTGCTTGCAACCTCCCCAAAATGAAAATAAAAAATAAAACAAAACATTAAAAAAATAGAAGAAGAAAAAACCCCACTATGGAAGCTGTGGTGTGTCACAATGTGTCCCACACTATACCCTTTTGTCCACACATCTTTACTTGCAAATGTTCATTACAATGAGTCATTGGTCTGGTTAGAGGCCTCTGGCTTCTATTACCCTATCAATACTGGATCCTTCCTGGAACTCCTCTTAGCTATCCTGTTGAAGCACTGTGTCAGGGAGATCCTGCAGCTTTGGATCTGCCAGACCTTCCCCTTTACATACCACAGCAGTCCATAGACGAGTTCAGTGTTGAAGTGGGCCAACTCGAAGCCCTGGATCTGGACCTGACTTGTAGCTAAGTTGGAGAGCTCGCCAGCTCTCCCATACTCACACCACCAGGGAAGCTCCAGCTAGCTCATGAAATGCTGCAGCCACCAAGGGGGCTGGGCAAGCTTTCCCACTCTCGCATCCTCGGGGCTGTCTCTGCTGTGCTGCCCAGATGAGGTACAGGGCCTACTCTCCCAAGTGCAGCAGCTGGAGAGGGGCAGGGCCAACTCTCTCACCCTATGCAGATGGTAAGGGGCGAGGTGGAAGCGAATCCCTTTCCCCTATGCCACCACATTCAGAGTGGCTAGCCAGTGCTTCCTCACTTATGCCTGGGGGCCTGCTCACTTGTACCCTGCTACCAGGGGCAGTTAGACCGTGCTGCCTAGGCAAGATACAAGGCCTGCTTTCCTGAGGGCTGCAGCCAGTGAGGGGTGGGGCCAGCTCTGCACAGCCCTTGGACTTCAATATGGTGCCAGGTGGCAGCCCAGACCAGGAACATCCACAAGGTCTCTAGTGGTAATATCTCACAATAACTGCCTGTAGTCCATGGACACAGTCCTTATTGTCTGTCTTGTCATCTGTCACAACAGCCATTAGTCTGTGGCACAGTTCTTAACCTTGTCAGCTGTCAGAAGAACAGCCTGTAGGCCATGGCACAGTCCTTACTCTCTGGCTTCCTGTAGGTGTTTTACTGTTGTGAGCTTCACCAAAACTACACATTAAGATTTGTTCATGAGGATGTGGGGAAAGAGGAACACTCCGTCATTGCTGGTGGGATTGCAAGCTGGTAAAACTACTCTGGAAATCAGTTTGGCAGTTCCTCAGAAAATTGGACATAGTATTACCAGAGGACCTAGCTATACTTCTCCTGGGCATATACCCAGAAGATGCTCTAACATGTAATAAGGACACATGCTCCACTATGTCCATAGCAGCCTTATTTATAACAGCCAGAAGGTGGAAAGAACCTAGATGTCCCTCAATGGAGGAATGGATACAGAAAATGTGGTACATTTACACAATGGAATTCAGCTATTAAAAACAATGAATTCATGAAATTCCTAGGCAAGTAGATGGAACTAGAAAATATCATCCTGAGTGAGGTAACCAAATCACAAAAGAACACATATGCTATGCACTCAATGATAAGTGGATATTAGCCCAGAAGCTTGGAATACCCAAGATATAATTCATAGACCAAATACAGTTCAAGAACAAGGAAGGCCAAAGTATGGCTACTCTGGTCCTTCTTAGAAGGGGAACAAAATACCCATGGGAGGAGATACAGAGACAAAGTGTGGAGCAGAGACTGAAGGAAAGACCATCCAGAGACTGCCCCATCTGGGGTTCCATCCCATATATGTCACCAAACTTAGACACTATTGGGAATGCCAACAAGCACTTGCTAAGAGGAGCCTGATATAGCTGTCTCCTGAGAGGCTCTGCCAGTACCTGACATATACAGAGGTGGGTACTCTCAGCCAATCACTGGACTAAGCATAAGGTCCCCAATGGAGGAGCTAGAGAAAGGACTCAAGGAGCTGAAAGAGCTTGTAGTCCCATAGGAGGAACAACAATATGAACCAACCAGTACCCCCAGAACTCCCAGGGACCAAACTATCAAAGATTACACATGGAGGGACCCATGGCTCCAGCTGCATATGCAACAGAGGATTGTCTTGTTGGACATCAAAGGGAGGAGAGGCTCTTGGTCCTGAGAATGTTTGATGTCCCAGTATATGGGAGTACCAGAACAGGGAAGTGGGAGTGAGTGGATTGGTGAGAAGTGGGAGGGGGGAATGGGATAGGGTGTTTTCGGATGGTAAACCAGGAGAGGGATAATGTTTGAAATGTAAATAAAGAAAATATTCAATAAAAAAAGATTTGTTCATAACATCCCAAACCTTTTCTAGCACATTCTTTAAATTTTTCTAAATTCACCCCAAAAAAACAATTCTAAACATTTACAAACCGTATAGTCACATTCAGTCACAGCAGCACGCCCACTTCTTTTATGTTACTTTTCTGTGATTGAAAAACATTAGTGTCGCCGGGTGGTGGCGCACGCCTTTAATCCCACACTTGGGAGGCAGAGGCAGGCGGATCTCTGAGTTCGAGGCCAGCCTGGTCTACAGAGTGAGTTCCAGGACAGCCAGGGCTACACAGAGAAACCCTGTCTCGAAAAACAAAAAACAAAAAACAAAAAACAAAAAAAAACAAAAAAGAAAAAGAAAAAGAAAAAGAAAAAGATTAGTGTCATAGTTTATATGTAGCAATAGAGGACAACTCCTGGTTTCTGGTTCTCTCCTTTGACCACATGGGCTCTGGGGATTGAACTCAGGTCATCAGCTTCGGTGGCAGGCACATTTAGCTGCTGAACCATCCTGCTGGCTCTTCTGTTCGTTACACTTACATTGCTATGACCAAACAGCTCAGGGATGAAGGGCTTCTTTGAATTCACAGTTTGAGAGGGATTGACCCATGGTTTCTCAGCTCATGTACTTGGCAGAACATCACAGTAGGGGAAACATGTGGAGGGGGAGGGAATTTGCCCCATGTTGGACAAGAAGGGGCCAGAGGCGAGTTAGTAAGGACATGCCTTCATTACCTTTTTTCTTAGCCAGACCACCAACATACGGCCACCCGCTAAGGACTAAGTGTTGAACACTTGAACCTGTGGATATAGTTCATATTCAAATCACAGCACGTAAGAAATTGTTTTACATTCATAGGGGAAAGCTTTTATTTCTTGTAGGAAGATAGGTTCTGCATATATCTTCTGTATGTCATAATTTCATGGTTTCCTGGTAACCATATTTGCTTTCTTGTTGGGTCCCACTCTTGATAGATCCTTGAACAGGGGCCCCTTGCTAAAGTCTTGCCTTTGTCTTCTCCCTCCCTTCCTTTCTCCTTCCCTCCTTCCCTCCCTCCGTCCCTCCCTTCCTCTCTTTTTCCCTCTTAGGGCTGGCTGATGGGATTCTACTGTGCAATGGGATGGTTGAGGCTTTGACAACCATCTCTGAATAAATAAATGCATTTATGCCGCAGACCGCGGCTGCTCTTGGCAGCTTTGGTTGCAGCCTTTTGTAAGCCGTAGCTCCTCGTGGGAGTTCGGTTACAGGGGAGACCAAGATCCCGGGGTCAGGAAGGCACGAATCGGCGAGAATGACGACACAGACGCAGGATACTTCATATTATAGAAAAATCTATATTTCCTCTAATGAGGAGCCCTGTTTTATGGCTCCCTACTCAGAGCAACAGGTTCTAACAATTACATAATAAAAATGAGGCATGCTAGCTTACATAGGTAGCGCCCTTAGGTTACAAACTAAAACATTCTAAGCCATTTCTGTCTAAACTAGAGATCTTGCCTAAGTTAGCAAGATTCTTCTCTGAACTAGCAAGCTTTTCTCAGATGGCTTCGGGAATCTTGCTCTCTAGACTAAATCATTCTTTCACTAATTCATGTTCCCACCACCTAAGAAGCTCTCTTCAGGGCCGGGCATGCCCGGCCCTGGAAACTCTGTTTTCTAGACTAAACTCATCTCCTCCACTCACTAACTTTCTTCTTAGTCTTGTCTTGTCTGCTCCGAAGAAATCTCTGCACTCGGTAGACAAATGCTTGACATTAACATAGTAAAGGATGTAGCTAGCTAAGCAGGGATAATTTACATGACCATACCTTACAGTCTCCTATGTTGGGAAGGCCTGGACTTGTTTTCCACTTAGCCTCATTAATAATTTATGAGCCTCACCTGGGACCGAGGGCTATAGATGTCTGAATAGCCGGTGAATACCTTGGCTTAGCAAGACAAAGGATGGCAGCTCAGTAAGCTGTTTTGAGGAAGTCTGGGCTCAGGGACTACTTCCTATGTAGATACACAGCAAGCTGGAGGACTAGGCAGGATCTGAATTATAGCATATTATGAGAGCTATGACATATTTTCCTTAAATTTACATGGTCGTGGCTACCAGAAATAAACAGGTTAGAAAAGGTGCCAAAGGAACATTTATGGCTTCCTGTAGTAGGCTTTATGCGTAGCACATTTATATGTGTTATTCTTAATCACTTTCTTATGAACCAACCCATTTATTATTTACAATGATAGTCTTATCAATTCTAATCCTTACTCTTTTACTTTTAAACCTTTGCTTTAAAAGGATTCTAATTTGAGTTATGAAGTTTCTTTTAGCTGTGCAAATGGGAGCAGAGAGAAGTAATGTTATTTTTTTCCTGACTTGAAGAATATTTATACCTTCTAGAAAACAAATGATACAATTTCATTACTAGAGCAATGTGATGAAGAGGATCAAGTAAACTTAAAGACCTAAGAGGTGAGTTAATTTCATGCTTTGGGTGTCTTAGAAAGATAATGATGTATGGGAGCAATCTGGTGAACCCTCTTTCGTGGAAGTAGAGCTAAGCAACTTGAAGCCCAGTCACCGGTTCCATTCTTCAATTTTCCTTGTGCCTGGGGCCTGCTTCTCTGATGCTTGACTTGAGTTTTACTGTGAAACTTGTTTAGGGCAAAAGAATAAGGCAGAAGTGACAGCTGTCATTTATATATCTGTAGACTGATATAACTATGAGATTCAGAGAAGAAAGATAAATGGGGGAACCTGAAATATAGTGAGAGACAGAACCTGCAGAATGAATTCATACACACACACACACACACACACACACACACATTTAAATTAATTGGCCTATGCAGGGGCTTAGTGGGTAAAAGTACCTGTCATGTCCCACATGTTAGGAGACTCCCACAAATTGTCTTTTGACTTCCACATGCATTATCCCCAAATAAAAATGTAATAATACTTTTAAAAATCAACAAACTAGCTATGGGAAAGTGCTTCATCTTGGTTTAATTTAATTTCTGTAGAATTTTTAAATTTTTTTCCCACTCATAGAATCAGAAACAACAGTAAACCAAAAAAAATATTGTTTCAATGTTAAAACAAAAGACAGTGTATGCTGGTGCATGCTTATTGATAACACTTTCAATCACACTGAATGGGACGAGATCAGCTTGGGCCAAACAGCAAGATCTGTCCAAAAGAAAAGAAATTAGATTATTATTTTGCTTAGCAAGCTCTGAGAGCACTGCTTGACAAGACAGAAAGGGGGCTAGGGAGATGACTGCTCTTGCAAAGGACATGGGTTTGGACCCTAGCAACCATACCAACCCAAAACCCACTGCTGTGCTCAATGGGTGTCAATAGTCTTAGTTAGGGCTGTAATGAAGCACCATGAGCAAAGACACTTGGGAAGGAAAGGGATCATTCAACTTATGCTTCTATATCACAGGTCATCATCAAAAGAAGTCAGACAGAAACTCAAGCAAGGCAGGAGCCTGGAGCAGGGGCTGATGCAGAAGCCATTTGGAGTGTTGCTTACTGGCTTGCTTATCATGGTTTGACCCTTTCTTGTGGAACCCAGGACCACTAGCCCAGGGGTGTCACAATGGGCTGGGCCCTACCCCATTGATCAGTAATTAAGAAAATGCCCTATAACTAGATCTTATGTAACCATGCTCTCAGTTGACGTTACCTTCTTTCAGACAACGCTAACTTATGTCAGGTATAGCTATATAAATGACATAAAACTATCCAGGACAGGCACCACACATGCATGTGGACATACATACATACATACATACATGTAGGGAAAACAATCATACACATAAAATAAATAAATCTAAAATTAAATGAAAGCAACATGGGTATAAAACTATTTTTTAAATATAAGGGCCTGGTATTACCTTTGGAAAAGAGTCAAGTCACTTTTAGAGGCTACAGGACAATCAGCTCTTTCCACAGAAGCTTTGACACCATCTCTGCCAAGAAGTTTCCTTGTAGACTTTTAAAATGTATTTATTTTTGTTCTTTGAGACTTGTATGCATGCATACTGTATTTATATCACTTCCACCTCTTCCTTCTCCTCCTCCTCCTCTAACTCCTCCCATGAACCCTCGTCTGCCTCTTAATTCATTTTCATGGATTCTTACAGCATTATTAGTTACATATATAACACACTGATTACAGTTAGGGCTAGTCATATTTGTATGTACTTAGGGCTGACCGCTTGAGATTAAATAATATATCAGGGAGATAATCTATCTTCCTGGAGAAAATTTATTCTCCCTCACTTAGCAGACATCAACTGTCTGAAGCTCCTCATCTGGGGTGGAGCCTTGTCAAATTACCCCACTGACGCTGGCATGCCAACTGGAATTGTTATTATGCAAGTCCAGCTTAGGCAACCATCTTGTTGAGATTTTATGGCAGCAGCTTCCCTGTCATGTCTAGAAAACACTATCTTGCAGCAGGAATCTTGGTCCTATGATTTTAAAGTGTTTGCACCCCCTCTCTCATGGTATTTTTTGAGGCTTAGGTATAGGGGCTGGATTGTAGATGTGCCAACTGAGTCTGGACAGTCTACAGTCATTTATGTTTTATATTTTCACCTGTTGTGGATTTCTGTAATAATCTCCATCTATTCCAAAAAGAAAATTCTTTGATGGAGCATGAGAGCTATGCTTACTAGTGGGTATAAGGATATGTATTTAGAACAGAGTTAGGAATGTGGCAGTAGTATCTTCTCTTGTCAGGCTGCGACTTCTCAAGCCATGGGTAGTTGGTTAGGATTACAGTACCAAGCATGAATTCCATCCTATTGAGTGGGTTCAAGTCCAATTAGACAGCTGTTAGTTATCCCTAAGATAAAAGTGCCACTATTGCACCATCAGGAGGTCTTTGTAGGCTGGTCATTGTTGGGGTTTATAGACATTACGGCTACCTAAGACTGCCAATTGCTTTTTTCCTTGGCAGTTTTTGTAGAACCTTCAGATAATATAAGATCTAGCTTTCAGGGAGGAAGATTCCAGGTCAGTTACAGCTCAGTTCTTCCAAGTCTTGTGTCCAAGATATTTGGTATTTTTAGCAATGGGGTCTGACCTTTAAGTTCTGTGAGGCATCACAGGGCAATGGCCATAGCCTATATAGTGTTGTAAGTCTCTTGGACTCCCCTGACTAACAGTTTACAGGACTTCCCATGCCTACTACTTGGAGTTTTGTTAGGAAGTTGAGTATATGTCTTTTGAGAGGAGAATTATCACCCTATGTGCTGTGTGTGTGTGTGTGTGTGTGTGTGTGTGTTTTGTCAGTCTATTTTATTGGACTTTCAACCAAAAGTCATCAAAAAGACACAGAAGGACACTTTATACTCATCAAAGGAAAAAAATCTACCAGGAAGAACTCTTAATTTTGAACATCTATGCCCCAAATACAAGGGCACTCTCATTCATAAAGGAAACTTTACTAAAGCTTAAAGCACACATTGCACCCCACACAATACTTGTGGGTGACTTCAACATCCCACCCTCCTCAATGGACAGATCAGGGAAACACAAACTAAACAGAGACACAGTGAAACTAACGGAAGTTTTGGACCAAATGGATTTAATAGATATCTATAGAACATTTCATCCTAAATCAAAAGAGTATGCCTTCTTCTCAGCACCTCCTGGTACCGTCTCCAAAATTGACCATATAATTGGCAACAAAACAGATCTCAACAGATAAGAAGATCAAACTAGTTCCATGTCTCCTATCAGATCACTATGGGTGATCTTCAATAGCAACAAAAACAACAGAGAGCCCACATACATATGGAAGCTAAACACTGCTCTACTAAATGATACCATAGTCAAGGAAGAAATAAGGAAAGAAACAAAACCTTTTTAGAATTTAATGAAAATGAAGGCACAACATACCCAAATTTATGGGACACAATGAAAGCAGTGCTAAGAGGAAAGCTCATAACTCTCAGTGCCTACAAAAAGAAGCTGGAGAGAGCATACACTAACAACTTAACAGCACACCTGAAAGCTTTAGAACAGAAAGAAGTTAATACACCCAAGAGGAGTAGAAGGCAGAAAATCATCAAACTCATGGCTGAAACCAACCAGGTAGAAACAAAAATAAATTATACAAAGAATCAACAAAACCAGGAGCTGGTTCTTTGAGAAAATCAACAAGATAGATAAACCTTTAGCCAGACTAACCAGAGGGCACAGAGACAGTATCCAAATTAACAAAATCAGAAATGAAAAGGGAAATATAACAACAGAAATTGAGGAAATTTAAAAAATGAACATATCCTACTACAAAAGCCTATATAAACACAACTGGAAAATGTGAATGAAATGGACAGTTTCCTAGACAGATACCAACCACCAAAATTTAATCAGGATCAGATAGACCATATAAATGGTCCCATAACCCCTAAAGAAATAGAAGTGGTCATTGACAGTTTCTCAACAACAACAACAACAACAACAACAACAAAAAGCATTGGATCAGATGGTTTTAGTGCAGAATTCTGTCAGACCTTCATAGGAGACATAACACCAATATTCTTCAAACTATTCCACAAAATAGAAACAGAAAGAACACTACCCAACTCATTCTATGAAGCCACAATTTCACTGATACCAAAACCACACAAAGATCCAACCAGAAAAGAGAACATTATACCAATTTCCCTTATGAATATCGATGCAAAAATACTCAATAAAATTCTTGCCAACGGAATCCAAGAACACATTAAAATGATCATTCACCATTATCAAGTAGGCTTCATCCCAGGGATTCAGGGATGGTTCAATATACAGAAATTCATCAATGCAATCCACTACATAAACAAACTCAAAGAAAAAAAAACACATGGTCATTTCATTAGATGCTGAAAAAGCATTTGACAAAATTCAGCATCCTTTCATGTTAAAGGTCTTGGAAAGAACAGGAATTTAAGACCATATCTAAACATAATAAAAGCAATATACAGCAAACCAGTAGCCAAGATCAAACTAAATGGAGAGAAACTTGAAGCAATCCCACTAAAATCAGGGACTAGACAAGTCTGCCCTCTCTCTTCATATCTATTCCATATAGTACTTGAAGTTCTAGCTAGAGCAAATAGACAACATAAGGAGGTCAAAGGGGCACAAATTGGAAAGGAAGAAGCCAAATTATCACTGTTTGCAGATGATATGATAGTATACTTAAGTGACCCCCAAAACTCCACCAGAGAACTCCTATAGCTGATAAACAACTTCAGCAAAGTGGCTGGATATAAAATCAACTCAAGCAAATCAGTAACCTTACTATACTCAAAGGATAAACAGGCTGAGAAAGAAATTAGGGAAATGACACCCTTCACAATAGCCACAAATAATATAAAGTATCTTGGTGTGACTCTTACCAAACAAGTGAAAGATCTGTATGACAGGAGCTTGAAGTCTTTGAAGAAAGAAATCCAGAAGATCTCAGAATATGGAAAAATCTTCCACGTGCTTGGATTGGTAGGAGTAA
Source organism: Apodemus agrarius (assembly GCA_964023405.1). Lineage (NCBI taxonomy): Eukaryota > Metazoa > Chordata > Mammalia > Rodentia > Muridae > Apodemus > Apodemus agrarius. The sequence goes on along the minus strand of OZ030006.1, from coordinate 82,940,342 downwards.
TATAGTAAAAATGGCCATCTTAGCTGGGCGTGGTGGCACACGCCTGTAATCCCAGCACTTGGGAGGCAGAGGCAGGCGGATTTCTGAGTTCGAGGCCAGCCTGGTCTACAGAGTGAGTTCCAGGACAGCCAGGACTACACAGAGAAACACTGTCATGAAAAACAAAACAAAAAACAAAAGAAAACAAAACAAAAAACAAAAAAATGGCCATCTTGCCAAAAGCAATATACAGATTCAATGCAATTCTCATCAATATTCCAACTCAATTCTTCATAGAGTTAGAAGGAGCAATTCTCAAATTCATCTGGAATAACAAAAAACCCAGGATAGCTAAAACTATCTTCAACAGTAAAAGAACTTCTGGGGGAATCAGTATCCCGGACCTCAAGCAATACTGCAGAGCAATTGTGTTAAAAACTGCATGGTATTGGTACAGTAACAGGCAAGTAGATCAATGGAATAGAATTGAAGACCCAGAAATGAACCCACACACTTATCTATTCCATATAGTACTTTATATGGTTGCTTGATTTTTGACAAAGGAGCTACAGCCATCCAGTGAAAAAAAGATAGCCTTTTCAACAAATGGTGCTAGTTCAACTGGAGGTCAGCATGCAGAAGAATGCAAATAGATCCATTCTTATCTCCTTGTACTAAGCTCAAGTCAAAGTGGATCAAGGGCATCCACATAAAACCAGACACACTGAAACTAATAGAAAAGAAACTGGTGAAGAGCCTTGAGCACATGTTCACAGGCGAAAATTTCCTGAACAAAACACCAATAGCTAATGACAGATGGGACCTCATAAAATTACTGAGTTTCTGTAAGCAAAGGACATTGTCAAAAGAACAAAAGAGTAACCAACACATTGGGAAAAGATCTTTACCAACCCTACATCCAACAGAGTACTTATATCCACTATATATACAAAGAACTCAAGAAGTTAGACTCCAGAGAGCCAAATCACCCCATTAAAAATGGGGTACAGAGCTAATTAAAGAATTTTCACCTGAGGATTATCTAATGGCAGAAAAGCACCTAAAGAAATGTTCAACATCCTTAGTCATCAGGGAAATGCAGATCAAAACAACCCTGAAATTTCACCTCACACCAGTCAGAATGATTAAGATCAAAAACTCAGGAGAAAACAGGTGCTGGCGAGGATGTGGAGAAAGAGGAACACTCGTCCACTGCTGTTGGGGTTGCAAGCTGGTACAATCACTCTGAAAATCAGTCTGGTGGTTTCTCAGAAAACTGGGCATGATACTACTGGAGTACCCCACTATACCACTCCTGGGCATATACACAGAGGATTCTCCAGCATGTAATAAGGATACATGCTCCACTATGTTCATAGTAGCCCTATTTATAATAGCCAGAAGCTGGACAGAACCCAGATGTCCCTCAATGTAGGAATGGATACAGAAAATGTGATATATATATATATATATATATATATATATATATATATATATACACACACACACATATATATATATACACCAATGTGATATATATATATACACACACATATATATACATATGGGCTTTCCCTCTCAGAAAATCAGGGTTGTGGATTTGCTGTCTGCTCTTGTCAAAACTACTGTTCTGTTTAGAAGAAACTGGGATGATTATAAACACAATTGAATCAGGTCCCTTTAAGCTGAAAAAAAAAATAACACTACTGAGGAAATACAACTGTCATCAGAGGTAGATGGAGGAAAGGAACTGGATGGGGGAGGGTAACAGGGATAAATCAGATATAGCGAAAGCCAGGGAGAGAGGGCCAGGAGAGTGGATGGAAACAGGGGGGTTAATCTCTAGGATATACCAGAGACCTGGGATTGGGGAAGCTTCAGAGAGTCTACATGGTGCCTCTAGCTGAGAGTCCTGGCAGTAGGGCATATGCAATCTAAAGTGGCCACTGCCTGTAACCCAGCAGGACTCCCAGGGGAGGATAAGGGCACCAACGCACCCACAAAGCCTTCAACTCAAAGTGTGTCCTGCCTACAAGATGTACAGGGACAAAGATAGAGCAGAGACTGAAGGAATGTCCAATCAACGACTCGCCCAACTTGAGACCCATCACATAGGCAAGAACCTGATACTATTAATGATACTGTTATGCTTGCAGATAGGAGCCTAGCATCCTCTGAGAGGCTCCACCAAGCAGCTGTCTCAAACAGATGCAGAAACCCACAGCCAAACATTAGATATAACTTGGGAAGATTTGTGGACAAGTTGGGGAAGGATTGAGGAGCCAGGAGGAGATAGATTCTTCAAGAAGACAAATAGAGTGCTCGCTTCGCCAGCACATATACTAAAGAAGACAAATAGAGTCAACTAATCTGGACCTACCGGTGTTCCCAGTGATTGAATCACCAACCAGAGTATACAAGAGCTGGTCCTAGGCCCCCCAACACATATGTAGCAGATGTGCAGCTTGGTCCCCATGCAGGGGAGACTTACCCTGACTCTGTTGCCTGTCCGTGGATCCTGTTTTCCCAACTGGGCTGTCTTATCTGGCCTCAGTGGGAGAGAATGTACCTAGTTCATCAGTGACTTGAGGTGTCAGGGAGGGTTGGTACCCCTTGAGGACCTTCCCCTTCTCAGAGGTGAAGGAAAGGGGCGTATAAGGGAAGTGCTACATTAGGGAGTGGGAGGAGTTGGGGGGACTGTGATTAGGATGTAAAGCGAATTAATGAAAAATTAATTAATGAAAACTTAATAAATAATAATTAATGAAAAATTAATTAATGACAAATAGCATTACTAACATTTCTTCTTCCTTTTGTTTTCCTTTAGGATTGTTTCCTGCCCCTAGTACAAACTCTTGCTCAAAAGCAGCTGGACAGGATCAGTGTGGCACACGCAGCTGTCCTTTACGTTGTTGTGAATTATAGACATTAGGTTTCCTTTTCTGGCATTATTTCCTACTTCATGGTAGTGACAATTAAGAGCAATTAAACTAGTCTTTCTTACGGACTTTAGGTTTCAAGCATAGGACTTTGGAGAAAGCTAATCACAGTAAAACACATGGGGCCTCGTGGGCTGACAATGGCTAGGACACGCGTGGCTCCGTCTCCTTGACTACCATCTTTACTTCATCACCATACACTTGCCTGCTCTGCCTGGATGTACGTCAGGAAATTTGTTAAAAGAACAGTTCTGTGTGTCAGATGTAGTGGCATCCTCCTGCAATTCCAGCTTCTAGGAGACAGGGCAGGAACACGGTCTCGAACACGGCGTGTTTGAGACCTACCTGGTTTATCTTGCAATTTTGAAGCCCATCTGACCTACATATCGATTCTCTATTTCAAAACCCAAACGAACCAGACCTCAAACATCTGCCATGAACAAGCCGCCAAGCAAGGACACAACAGGTTGTAGGAGAGTCAGGACTAGTCAGAGATGATGACATGCTGCAGGACACGATTTTGCCCTATCTGTTGTATTTCATGCTGGAGGTGACAAAGGCTGCTGAGGTTTTTACATTCACTTCATGACGGGGTACAAAGTCAAACCTGGAGTTGGTCAACGCTGCTCCAGAGAATAGAACGCGCCACAAAATGAAGTAAGAGCAATTGCAGCACACTATCAAGAGTCACTTTTGTTACAGAAAACTGAAAGTACACATAAAAGCAGAGAAACGGGAGGGTTAACACCCAGGAGCACCTTGCTTCCCTTTCCCAACTCATGACCCACCTTCCTTATTCCACTTCCCTCAGCCTTTCCTGTTTATTCCATAGCCAATTTCAGCCTTATTGTATAATGTGTAAAAATTTTAACAAGCATCCTTAAGGATTATATACAAAATATGAGTGTAGTACCTATTTTATCTAAAAAAAATAGTAAATAATTCCTTAATATTATCAAATATCCAGTTAGTTTTTTATATTTTTCCAATCACATCATTAATGTTTCTGGTCATTTTCTTGAATGGAAAGCTAGACAAAATTAATATGTTATAATTGGTTGATATGTTTCCCTGTCTTTCTCTGTTTCATCTGTCTCTGTTTTTTCTCAATCCCTCTCTCCCTCTCCCTCTTTATCTATCTCTACCTCCCCAATCTCCCCCTATGTCTGTGTGTGTGTTTGTGTGTGTGTGTGTGTGTGTGTGTGTGTGTGTATGTGTGTACATGTGTGTGCTCATGGATGGCAGAACAGGAGGCCATCTGGATCTTAGTCACTCTTTGGACTTATTGCTTTGAGAGAGGTTCTCTCACTGAATGGGGGTGGGGGCTGTTAACTGTTTCAGTTAGGCTAGGTGGCTACTGAACTCTCAGGATCCACCTCTCACTGTTCTCCAAGGCTGTGGCTACAGAAACACACAGCGATGATGGGCTTTGTACATAGGTGCTGGCATCTGAGCTCAGTTCTTCAGGCCTGCTGAGCAAGTGTTTATACCCAGTAAGCCACACACCCAGCTACTGGTAGATTTTGTATAAATAGCTCATCTATGATTCTTACAGTCCCTTCCTCAGTGTGCTTGCAATTTATTTATTGAGAAAAATCCATTGCTCATTTTACAATTTCACAACCAACCCTGTACATTCAACCTGTAACAAAACCATTTCTCAAAGTCAAAAGATCGGACACAGTTGGTATATCTCACTTGAAGTCCATTAGCTGCATGTAGCCTCCACGTGTTCTCTGGTTGGCTTGTCTCTATATTATTTTAGGGGTCATTGATAGTCATTGGCCAGAACAAGTAATGAGAACTAAAAGAAATATCTCCAAACCAGGCACATGAAACAGGCCCAAGGCTTAAAATATTTTCCTGCCTATGATAAGCCCCACCACACACTCTGGACCCTGGCATAACACAAATAGGCAATATAACTTGTCTCTCACCATTCAGTTAAAACAAAATGAAACAAGTTTATCCAGCTAAGCAGTTTCTTAGGCCCTCCCCTCCCCCAGGCCCCCTACTTCTACTCTGTCCCCCTCTGCTCCCCATTCTCCATGGCAAAGACTGCCAGACTTTGCATGTTGTGTTCTACTGAGCCTCAAATACTGAGCTTATAAGTTTTGGGACACCAAGCTCTTAGAACATTAAAGTCTGCTCTTACCATTTTGAGGTTAAATTGAGTCTTTTCTAGTTTCCTCTGCTGACTTATTTATTTTTACAAGAACATCTTTTAAAAACATTTCTCCTGATTTATAAGTGACTACTGAGAATATAATAATAAGAATCAACTCTTTTAATTTCCTTTAGATTATTTGGTGAAACAATATATTTCAAATACGATCTCAGTTCTTTGAGGGATTATAGTCATCAAGAGTAAATCTAGGGGCTGAGAATATAGCTCCATCAGTAAAGTGCTTGCATGAACAGAGTTTGATCCCCAGAACCCACGTGAAAAAGATGGCTGCAGCAGTGTTTACTTATCCCTAGTAATCCCAGTTTGGGGGAGATAGAGACAGGTTCATTTTGGGGGGCTCTATGGCTAGTCAATTTAGTCTACTTTGGGAAGTTCCAGGTTAGTGAGAGACTCTGTCTTAAGAAAACAAAGCAAAAAAACCAATAAATATAAACAGCACAGAGTTTGTTTCCTCGTCTCCATTCTCTGCATACATACATGTGCACATGCACATGCACACTTAGAAAGTTGTGCACATATGGAAAGTGAAAAGCCCCAGTCCTGGGATCTAATTTTTGCTTTCTGATGTTTGAGAGTCAAGACACCTCTACAGAAGTGATAAAACCAAAGTGGGCTGTAGACTCAGAGCTTTTCTTCCTCCAGACAGGCAAAGAAGAAGGTTAGAAACAAACCATGCTTCCTTTAGACAGGAGCCATTCTGGGTTAAAAAACCCAGACACTATTGTGGATGCCAAGAAGTGCTTGCTGACGGGAGCCCGTTACAGCTGTCTCCCGAGAGGGTCTGCAAGAGTATGACAAATACAGAGGTGGATTGCTCACAGCCAACCATTGGACTGAGCACAAGGACCCCAATGGAGGAGTTAGGGGGAGGGCTGAAGGAGCTGAAGGGGCTTGTAACTCCATAGGAAGGACAACAATATCAACCAACCAGATCTCCCAGAGCTCCCAGGGACTAAACCACCAACCAAAGAGTATACATGGAGGGACCCAGGGCTCCAGTCGCATATGTAGCAGAGGATGGCATTGTCTGGCATCCACAGGAGAAGAGGCCCTTGGCCCTGTAAAGGCTGGATTCCCCAGTGTAGGGGAAGGCCAGGGCGGTGAAATGGAAGTGGGTGAGTGGGGGGGTGGTGGAGCACCCTCATAGAAGCAGGGGGAGGAGGGATATGACAGGGGAGCCCTGGAGGGCAAACCAGGAAAGGGGATAACATTTGAAATGTAAATACATAAAGTATCCAATAAATAAAAGAAACAAACCATGCTCAGAGTCAATGTTTGTGACTTTGAGTTTGTCTCCTATCATTCCTGAATCTAAACAATGTACTCCACAACACCAGTTTATAATTTCAATTACAAAAGGAAATTCTTTCAGTTAAACACACGCACATACAAAAACCAGCTCAGATATCTTTTTTACTTAAATTTAAAGCCGCTTAACCTGTTAACCTTTTGGAAATGACATCTTTTAAATAATGTAACTTAAACACACACACACACACACACACACACACACACACACACTATAAAATACCAAAGTCTGTCTCTCCTACCCCCTCTCTGTCTGTCACATTTAAATTTGAGACACCCACAATCCCCTATTTCAACTTGTTAAACTAGACTTTGTTCAGATTCCGGCTCTCCTGAAATTCCTTTCTGCAGTGTAGTCTAGGACCCGGCTTTACCTGAGTGAAGGTCCCTAGGTAGGCGGGGCACTCCTCCGGCTACTTCAGCTGCACCGGGCTGATTCTCTCTAAGAATGGAACATGCTGCTTGTGGTAGCTATCCTCTCACAGATACTGACATTGCAGACCGGGTTTCTCATCCGGGAAGCAGTTAGCACCAAAGGGTATTGATTTTAAGGTGCCAGGCTCATCCTACTCCCCACCTGATTCTGTCTCCTGCCTGGGAATCTGATGCTGACTTGTGGTTGTGAAACCCTCCCCCATCCCCAGCAAAGTATAATACAGGACCCCAGTTCTGCCACAGAGGCTCTGATTCTCTCTAGAGGCTCACCGTGCAGGGTTTCTCTGGTGCTGGGTTAGGAACTGTTTGCCATGCTGCTGTCCCTCTGTCCATCTGCCCATGTTGTTAATTACTCTTTAATAAGCCCAGTATTTTTCAGCAATCCATTTCAGATCTCTTGAAACACCCACTCTACATCTAAAACCTAGCATCACTGACAGTTAACTTTGGTTATGTTTTTCTGTAGTAACTAAATTTGAACCCAATAGTTTTATATTATTTCAATATATTTTATTTAATGAAAAGATAATAAAAATTAAAATAGAATGTATTTTTTAAAAAATGGTGAACTCATTGTAGACATTGACTACAGGTTATAAATGTCAATTTTACTAGTTTTTGTTAGAGATTTAGCAGACGTCCCACACTGGATAGAAAATTATATAGCTTCCTAGTCCATTTTTTTTCGGTGTGTATGTATGTGTGTATTACACTTGAAGATAATGTTTTTGTAATAGTTTGAAGAGTGGTTAGCTCAGAACTTTACAGCTTACCACTTAAGCTGGGACAATCTATTTTAGTTTTAATTTTGTTCGACTAAGAAAGACTAACACATTTAACCTTTCTAATCTACAAGGATAGCACAAAGAAAAATTAAAACAGTGAAGCATTTGGCAGAAAAACATCCTGTGTGCCATTATTTTCAAGAGCAACACCTGTGATGCTTATCCTTGGTCTATCCTAGAAGATTACAGTAATGCCCCTTGGTGCAAATCCCCTCTCGCTCCCAGGCTTTGTTCTGTACATTTCTCCTTCTGCCCACCAGTGCCTCTGCTGGTTCTTCTCACAGACTTTCCACTGGGTAGGAGCCACCTCTAGTTCTGCACTCAGCCAATCATAAAGAGGCTTTGGTGGTCAATCAATGCTTTGTTGATCCCTGTGGAGGCTGAGTCTTTGCTCCTGTGTTTTGGTGTAGTCAGCAAGCTATATCAGAGACATAGACAGAAAGTTTGTGTCATCCCCAGTGTCAGAATTTATTGAATAGCAATAAATCCACAGTGTCTGGCAGTATCTCTGGTAGTGATTGAGCAGACATGTCTGCTTTTCTCAATAGTCCTGGTGGAGGCATTCAAAGCTCCTCTTATTCCACACTTGCAGATTGTACATTACATATTACATGGTAAATTTATCTGTGTGTATGTTTATATGTAGGTTAAGAATGATGTAACATCATTCTTAAAAAGAAGTTAATGAGGAAAAAGAGTTTATAAAAGACTCAAGAAGCCAGAGCTGGGGAATGGATGAAAATGTAAAGTAGTTTCCCTGGGAGTGAAATCATTCATCGGCTGAGGGGCAGAACACACTGAGAAGCTACTGCTGCTGTGGGCAGTCGAGGCAAGCCACCAGATCAGAGTTCAACTACTAGAGTGAGACAGAAAGACAGGACTAGATCAGAACAGACAGATGTATGGAAAGTCCAGACAGGTGGACAAATGGTAACTAGAGTAGGCTACCCCATCAGCAGGGACTGAGCTGAGCTGAAGCTGTTGGAACAGTTGAGAGTTCTCTGTCCTCTGGCCCTCTGACACACAGGTGGCTTGGCTAGGTGACTTGGTATTGGGACCTGTTACCACTGCAGTATTGAATGTCTGCCTTTTTCACAGGGCACAGGTGAGGGGGTTTCACTCTTAGTCGGCTGTGTTTGATAAGTCATTGTGGCTGCTTTTCTTGATATTATCTTAGTATACTAATGTGCTTACAGACCCAGTTCATCCTTTCTACTTGCAACAGGAATGGGTCATTTATCAGATTATTTAATGAGGATGATGCTAGACAGATGACATGGATTATGTGTGAACCCAGGTACAGAGTCATCATTTAAATGGAGTCTCTCAGGGCAAGGTAATCAGGAAAGACACTATTTTATACAAATCGAGTAACTTAAGGTAGACTACAACTTCAATCTTAACATTTGACATAACTCAAAATATTTCATTACCTGGGTTGGACCTTTCTAGGAGTCCTCAGAGCTGCCCTAGGAATCACGCCTCAGCAGAAGATATCTGGCAAGACAAGGATGAGGAGCTGGGGCAGGGGAGTGCTAGCTGTGGTTATGTCTGAGATGAATCCTGGAGTGAGAGCTATTCTGAACTTTGCTGCTGTCACTAGCATTCTGGTCATCTCCGGTTTCTCCAGCCTCCTTTGGCTGCTATTGTTTGCATTGAACCTGTTGATAAAAAAACACAGCCGTCACCCCAAAAGGAATAAGAGAGTTTATTTTGGAGCTGCATATGAATGGCTATGGCCCAGGAACATAGATTCGCGTCACCTTACATTCCAGGTTTCAATGCAATAATAGCTATAGAATGAAAGAAAGTCATAACCAAGGCAGCTTTCAAATCGATTGATGGGAACATCAGGTAGGTGGGTTTTGGCAAAGCACTAGACATCTCAGCTGTAGGTCTCAGATATTATAACATTTTAAACTTTTGGGCTGGTGGAAGATCATCTTCTGTTGATACATTCTAAATGGAATTATCTGGTAGTCATAAGGATATTATGTCACACACAGAGGTGGGCAATGAATGACTATTAATGCAGGCTAAAGAAAGCCCAAAATAACTTGGCTCTGTATTTGCAATACTTGAACTCTCCACAGGTCAGTGTTGATGAAAGATTCAGGGATTCATTTATAATTAACGAATAGAGAGGAGGGTCTATGTCTAGCCTTGTTATAAACAACAAGGAGGTAAAGTGACATTCATAATGATTCTTCTCTAAATAAGGAGGGGGAAGTATTATTTTCTTCTGGTAAGTGGTTTCCTAGAATACTTCTGTGTAGAATGCTATATACTATGTTGACTCCAAAATTCATTTGTTGAAGCTCTAATCCCCAGTGTAATGATATCTCGAGGTGGGATCCTTGAGAGCTAACTAGGGTTGGATTAGGCTGTGAAGCTAGAAGCCCATTAATGGGATTATTGCTTTTTATGAAAAGAGAAGATGACATTGTCAAAAGAAGGTTATGTGATGACATAGGAGGAGAAAGGTCCTCACTCAACCCACAACTATGCTGACCTCCTAGTTTTAGAACACCAGCTTCTGAACTATGAGGAACAAACATTACATAAATCACCAAATCTGTAGTGTTTCTTGTTTCAGAATAGCCTGGGTTGACTAAGAATAGTGGGGGAGGTATGAATCTCCATCATTTTCCAGAAGCACAGAGCTCAGGTAAAGTTCAACACTGTCATTTAAAAAAAAGTCAGTATCCTAAAAAAATTTGTTCCGTATTGATGACGTTCAGTTTCTAGTGGGATGTTGGCAGGTGAGTCAGATCTTTACCGTCTTTCTAAGTGCAGAACTTTGCTGAGCTGGTGCAACACTTCCTGTCCTTGCTGGATGAAGTCACAAGCATAGGAGAAGAGACTGTAGGTCCAGAAAAGTGAAATCACCTATAGCCAGCAAGTACCCTTGACAGCTTCTACAACCAAGCTCTAGCTGCCCATATACAGACTTGTGTCTAAAATGCAAGTGGAAAACAAAGATGAAAACAATTGTCTCAGTTTACCAACTTGCTGTTCTTCCCAAGCACAGAGTGGGAGAACATTATCATCATCATCATCATCATCATCATCATCATCATCATCATCATTTGTGTGTACAAACACACAGACACATAGTTATGCATTTTGCATTTGATTTTGATTTTGCATGTGAAAAATGTGATATTTTCTGGGTCTTGCTTATTTTACATAACATAATGATCTCCAGTTCCACCCATTTCCCTGAAAATGTCACAATTTCATTCTTTACCATAGTGGAATAAAATTCTGTTGTGCATATGTACCACATTTTCTACATCCACTCATTTGTTGATGGACATCTGGGAGAGATCTGCTTCCTAGGTATTCTGAATAGTGCATCAATAAACATGGGTGTACAAATATCTCCCACCATTCAGAGCATAGTTAGCTACTCTCATACCAGGAATCCCTCTATTGCATCAGTGGGCAAACTTTGCCTGGCAAATTGGTATTGCAACCTGAAAGGTCTACTGTTTGGTAAGGTTGCTGAGGACTTTGGTAATCTCCTATATTATTTTAGGAATCTCCGGGGATTCCTTGACCAAAAACCTTATAGTAAGGTATTCCACATCTGGCACCAAGATTTTTGTTTAATGACTGGTAGTTGGAATGAAAGTGTCCCACATACTCTTGGACATCTGAACACTTGGTCTCCAGTTGGTGACATTGTTTGGGGAGGTTTAGAAGGCGTGGCTTGCTGGAGGAAGTATAACACTAGGGGCATACTTTAAGACCATAAAGACTTGTGCTCCTTGAGTTTGTTGTCTGCTTCCTATTTGTAGTGTGAGATAGGAGCTCTTTGCTGCTGCTCCAGCAGCATGTCTTCTACCTGCTGCTATGCTGTCCCTAACATTGTGAATCTTAACTTCCTGGAATCACAAGCCTTCCTAAAACCCTTCCTTCTCTAAATTGTCTTGGTCATAGTGTTAGATGATAATGAGAGAAAAGTAACTAATCCAGTAGCTCATGGATTGTGGGAACAATATTATTCACTCATGCAGGGTACCTCCATTCAAACCCATAAATTGTAACGTAGAGGGTTTTCAATTTGGTGGTTGTTGTTTGTTTTTGTGGAATAGGTTCTTACCAAGTAGCCCTGGTGGGCCTGGAGCTTGCTGTATAGACAAACATCTGCTTGCCTCTGCCTCTCAAGTGCTGGGATTGAAGGCATGCACCACTATGCCCAGGCCATAGGATAGGACTTTTCATCTTATGCATATTTTTTTTTCTGAACCAAAACATTGTTTTTCTAAGAGAGAGAGGGAAGTTCTCTTGGCCCAGGAGATAACTAAAGGTCACATTGGAAAACTGGAAGATTCTTGAAAGCCCCTCCCCAGGTTTACAAAAGCAGCACAGAGTTGGTGAAGGGTAAGACTGAGCAGCTAAGCTACTGGGAGCAGAGACTTCTCAGACATGCTGAGCTGCCCATATGCTGTTCAGTGAGCCCTAAGATTGCAGATATCTTGAGTCATCAAGGTAGGAGTGGGTAGGATTCCTGGACACCCAGCTTCCTTTCTGAGTCATTACCACGCTTATAACTAATCCTGCAGCCGTATTCCTCTTGGTACCGCAACAAAAACCCATTGGTTCCCCAAGTTGGACTTTATCTCACAGTTTCAAAGGGTTAATGTTCACAGCAGAGAAACAAGTCAGCAAGTGGCAGGCATGGCACCGGGAACCAGATACTAAGGGCTCACATCTTGAATTTCAAGCACTAAATGGAGAGAACAAACTCAAACTGGACAGGCTTTTTACATTTCAAAGCTCACCTCCGGTGACATACTTCCTTCAGAAAGGCTGCGGTGGTGTCTAAGCCTCACTACCATTCAAATGCCTAAGACTGCGAGGGAACATTCTCCATTAAAAACACCACATTCCTCTGCCTTGCCCAGACAGACTTGTGGCCATATCATAATACAAAATGCATCTCATACAACAGTATACATCCCCATAGTCTTTCACAGTTTCAATAGTGTTTGAAAGCCTGAAATCTAAAGATCTTCTTAGACTCAAAGAGATCACTTAATTGTAATCCCCTGCTTAAAAAAGAAAAAAAAAAGCAGATCATATACTTTTGACATAAAATGCCACAGGATATACATCACCATTCCAAAAAGGGAGAATGGGGGCATAGTGGGAGAATCATGGAGGAGAGAAAGTTCCTTCCCAGTGGGACTTCCCATGTATCCCTGTTAGATCCCTCCTTGTTTCTTAGCTCTTCTGGGACTGTGAATTGTAGTATATTTATCATTTACTCCACAGCCAATAGCCACTTACAAGCGAGTATATACCAAAAACAAATGTTTGGTGGTTAAACTATGTCTGAACCAGGCCAATCAAGTTGCCCATGTGTGGTTCATGGAAAAACCAGGTCAAGTGCTAGAATAAGCTGTGCATACCTAGAAACTCTGCTTCCCATAGGTGCCTGTCTTAGTTAGGGTTTTACTGCTGTGAACAGACACCATGACCAATGCAAGTTCTATAAAGACAACATTTAATTGGGGCTGGCTTACAGGTTCAGTGGTTCAGTCCATTGTCATCAAGGCAGAAACATGGCAGCATCCAGGCAGGCATGGTACAGGAGGAGCTGAGAGTTCTACCTCTTCATCTGAAGGCTGCTAGTAGAAGACTGACTTCTAGGCAACTAGGGTGAAGGTCTTAAGCCCACACCCACAGTGACACACCTACTCCAACAAGGCCACACCTCCTAATAGTGCCACTCCCTGGGAAAAGCATATACAAACCATCACAGTGCCTCCCAGAGTGAGGATTTACAACAGGGCTATAGATCTATGGCTAGCAAGGAAAGGATAAAAAGGGATCAAAGAGTTAAAAAGCAATTCATGTAGCTCCAATGGCAGGGTTACTCTTATATGTTGACTGGTGGAGCCATGGGAGGCCTGGATATTTGGTTAAATGTTATTCTAGGAATGTCTGTGAGGATAAGATTACAGTTGAATTGGTGGGCTGATTAAAGCAGACTAACCCTGCCATGGGGACTGGGGCTTATTCAAGCCATTGGCTTGACTAGAACAAAAAGGTGGAGTAAGGAGAATGTGTTTGTGTATCTAAGCAGGGATACTGGTGTGTCCTGCTTCTGACTCAAACTCAGACTTTCAGAGTTGACCCCATAAGCTCTGCCACTTCTTAGACCTTGGAACTGAACTGGAACTGCATGTAACCTCTTCCGGATCGTCAGTTTGCAAACTGCAGGCCATGAGGCATCTCACCCACCACATTCCCCTTTATCGGAGCCAGCTGCCTGTGTTCATCACAGTTACTCTGTCTGTCTCTACAGATTTCTCTCTCCTGGAGATGGACGCTGTAACATTCCTTTGGCTTGCCCTGAGAAGGTGGGTCCCTGAGGCTGGCTGAGTAAAAAGACACTGCCCGAGCTCTTGCAAGGTAAAAGGAGTTGGGTTACAGCCTGTGTGGCCCAATTAGTTGGAGTCTCATGAGTAACATTGTGGCTCAAGCATTATGATTTTGATTTTTTTCTCACCTATGTGAAACAAGTCGAAAGAGAGAAAGCTATGTGTCCTGTAGGTGTCCTGTCCTGGCTGATCCTCTGATTTGCTTCTAAACTCCAAATGAAGATTCCCAAACCCCTTTCTTCTCCCATTTATTGATCTGGTTATTTCTGGACTCTGCCACTGTGATGATATATATTATTTTACATACACTAGCGAGCAAGGCAATTTAAAGATGAGTGCCAAGAGTCACAAAGAGAGGAGAGGTCTGCCTCCCTTCGCACAGTGTAATCTCAAATATCCTGTATATTGAACAAGAAATTGTCTTGTTTTACAGTCCAGTACCTAAAAATCTTGAGAACAGGCACAGAATGGATAGGAAACTGGGTTTAGAAAGAGGAGTCCCATACAGTCCACTTCCATAACTACTTGGTTGTGTGACCCGAAAGCCCCTTTGGTCAGCATCTTTTAGCTGGAACACCATCCCAGGTTCCCCTTTCCACTCCTGCATCCCATATCACTATCTTCTTACTCCTGGCAGAGAGGGATGGAGCCAAAGGCTTCACTCCAGGCAGAAAAGCAGGCTATTGACAGAACCCAGGCTGCACCGGTGTAATGCCTTGGGAGTTCTCAGGGCTGGCGCCTCCTCGCTGGCTCTCAAGAACAGAACTAGCTGAGATGACTCATTCTCTACTTCCACTTCCCTTCCTGGGCTCAACCTCTGAAAAGAAGAATAGGCAGTCTTGGCAGCCACAAAGGGGACAGTGCCCAGGCTGAGAGGCACAGAGGAAACACACAAGCTAGGCTCAGGGACAGAACTGAACAGGGTTGGTTTCATCAATGAATCACAGCCTCGAGAAGTGACATTAACTTTAAGAGGTCATCGGTGAGAGTCTCACGCTCTAGTGGTCAGCCCCGCATCCATGCACATATGGACAGCACTGAACTTAGTGGGTTATTTAAAGAAATTGGAAGCTCAAAGTGTGTATGCGGGATTTGGAAGAAGTTGGGGGTGGGAGAAAAATGTGGAATAGATGTGATCATATTTCATTGTATTACATGCATGAAACTACCAAGAATATGGGTTTGTGTGTGTGAAAACAATGCTGGCTTCTTCTCTGCCTTTGGTAGAGGTTTTATCCTCTCTGGGGGCTGTAACTGGAGAGGAAGGATGCGCCATACCTTTGGCCCCAGGTGAACCAAGTGCAGAGTGGAGGAAAAAGCACTCCTCGCTTACTGCCACGCCCTTCCTTCCAGTAATACCTCAGGACATCTGTATCCAAACGTCCATCCTCTTGTGCCCCTTTCCACTCTGGACAGCCAGACAGGCAGACATCAACCAGATTACTTTCAGTCCACCTCGGGTGGGAGCATTTAGCCCTACCCGAACCCTGCTCAGCTGCCTCTGTGTGGCTGTCAGAGGAGGCGCAGTTCGCCAGGGGCGCCCCGCGGTGGGAAGGTAGCCAGCCTTTGGCTGCCAAGGGGTGCGGATCCCCGGAGGATCTCCGCCTGGCCCGCTGGGATGGGCTCTGTCTCCTCCGTGCTGGCGCGGTCCCGCAACACCATCGTGCAGCCGGGATCGTCGCCGCCTCAGCCAGAAGTTCCGCTCGCTGCTCCCGCATCTCTCAAAGACTCTAGAACCCAGCGTCGGGCACTCGGGCATCAAGGCTCTTTCAGACCTTCCCCAGCCTGGGAACCGCCGCCGCTGGCCAAGCACAGCCAGCAGGAGCTTCCAAAGTTGGAGAGCACGGAGCTGTCCCCGGTGCTGAGGCGTTTGCCGACTATGTCCCAGTCCTCCCCCAGCGACAGCCCAGGAGGTGAGTTTTGTGGACAGCTTCTGCCTGGAGACTCCGGGGAAGTATGCGCTGGTTCTTGCTTTTAGGGAGAAGGGGGATGAGGAGAGGCTCTGTCTTCCAACATTATTTCACTTTTCTTGTCTTCTTACCCACGGCCTTTTTACAGTTAAGATGCGTTTGTGGTTCAGTAAGGGTTATTTCAGGATTGTCATTCATTCATATTGGTTTAAGTGCAGAGAGGAAATATACAGATATACCCAAAAGACCCCCTTTTCTAACTCTGCACCTGTATCAGCACTATGAGGAGAGATCAAAAGAAGAATCTAGCATTCCTTCCTGTCTCCTTTCAGGGGAATCAGGAAGTGATAAGGACATTTCTGCAGGGCTAAGACCATGTACCACAGGTTAAGAATGCAAGTATGCTGGTGGGGAAGGACTTTGCTTGGATAGAAATTATGCTAGAAACGAAAAGCTCACACAAAATCTGAGCTAAGGCGTGAAGCTAAGCTTCCTGCCTTGGATTTTCTTGTGATTTTGATTCAGACACATGCCTGAGCATCAGTTTGTTCATCTGTGGTATGGGGATGACAGCAGTACTTATTTCACTAGTCTATTGGAATGCAATGCAAGCAGAACCTTGTAAATGGTAGAATTCTATGCAAACACCGAGTATTATACAGGCACCGAATCCTTCCACCTTCTCAAGGCAGAAAAGAGGAAAACCTATTTTGACACTTTTAGTTTTAGATATTCATAGGATCCATGGAATCAGATGAGGTCTTTTTATTTTGTGGAATTGGAAGTAAATTCCTTAGTTTATCATTAAAAACAGTAACTCACAAAGTGTTCATCGGCCTGCTCTTTGGTTATGAATATTCAATAGGGTTGCTTGTCATGTTTTGAAGGACTCAGTAGATTAGGTGTGTAATATCGGAGAGCTAAGGATATATCCACATTCATGTTCTTAAGCATTTTCTTGTAAAGTATCGTCAATATCCACATCAGCTTTTGTCTTTTTAAAACAACTTTTCCACTGAAAGAGGATACATGCATAATGTCCTCAAGGGAGGATTTACCACTTAAAATGTTATTTTTATGGACATTTTCTCCATCTAGTGGATATATATCGGTGTGCTCCTGGAAAAAAAAAAGACTAGAATAGGAATCACGTGTTCTGTTAAGTTCAGCATTTCAGGGTAGATACTTGTTCTTTAAGCTTATAGGATGCTGGTTTAAAGTGAGTTCAGAGTTGTTTGTATTGCCTCCTATGCAGTGAAAACTCAAAGGAAGTATTAGAGGTAAAATGGTCAGAAAAGTATTCATATTGTGCAAAAGTGAGGCACGGCTATGGTGTTTAGAGGTAGTTTCTGACATGTGACCATGTACTTAGCTTTTATACAATGTGTCCTGGTGTGTGCCCTAACTACATAAGATGAACCCTGGGCTTCCTTTGTGGAACTCCTCAGTATGAGCTTTTGGTGCTTTCAGTTGAATTACAAACATATGCATCCCTGATGTGGAATAATTGTTTGGATGCTATAATTAATTTGTATAATTTATAATTCCATAAAGAAAATTTCTAGGAGTTGGCATTGAATTGATTTCTGTCCTAGAGGTCATGAGTACACCCTGAAAGTACTTTTCATTTTAACTTTTTTATTGTTTACGAATAGTTTTACTAATTCTTCCATTTGTATCTCATGTTTTTTATGTCCATTTGAAATTATGTTTAGAGTTTTAGATCACCTAAGATTCTTAAGCAGAACCAAAACTATTAGATTTCTGTATTTTGTTCTTTTTAAAGAAATCTACAGGCCAGGCATGTCATGTCTTGTCCATTAGTCCTTCCTTCCTTCCTTCTTTCCTTCCTTCCTTCTTTCCTTCCTTCCTTCCCTCCTTCCACTCCCTCCCCGTCTCTTTTTCTCTCATCTTTCTATCTTTTTTTTCTTTTTGAAATAGGGTTTCACTGTACAGAGTAGGCTGTTCTGAAACTCACAGATATCTGCCTGCCTCTATCTCTGAATGCTGGGATAATAGACATGTACCACCAAGGCCAGAAACATATAACTTTAATAGCAGATCACAGGAGGCAGAGACAGGCAGATCTCTGTGAGTTCCAGGACAGCTTGGTATACATAGCAATGTAGCAAGTTTCAGGCTTTCAAGGGCAACATGGTAAGGCCTTGACTAAATGGGGAATAAAAAGAATAAAAGAAGAGAAAGAGGAGGAGGAGGAGGAGGAGGAGGAGGAGGAGGAGGAGGAGGAAGAGGTCACATCTTAGAACCGCAGTTGGTTTAGATATCTAGACTTGTGAGCCGGGTTCATTTTTACCTTCTGTAAGAATAGGGTGAACTGCTTCCATATTAGGTTGCCTTTGGCTGAACTGCATTGGATTTCATTACAAATTTATGATGTCAGACAACATAGCACAGAATTTGTGAACTCCAGGAGCACATTAGCTTGGTATGCTGAATCCTAAGTGTTTCTGGTATGAGCCACACGGACAAGTGCTGAGTGAGATGGCCACCTGGGAATTTGTGTCACCATTTTACAGAGGAAGAGAGTGAGGCAGAGGGAGCTGGCTAACCCCTCATGTAGCAAACTCAGGAATCTCGTCTCAGGGCGTCTTTAGAGACGCATGCTCATTTCTCCATGCTCATGTATTAGATCCTGTGTGTTTAGTTCTCATTTACCACTCCTATAGTTTCTTGCTTAGTGGCATGCTTTGAAAGTTTTGTCTCAGCTGTGGGAAAGTTCTGCAAGGAGAGTGTCAGACCTTTATGGGAGAGAGGGTCATCTTGCATATTACTGAAGTGGTAATTAAAGCCAAGGATCTTAGGGGAGCACCGAGCTCAGGGTCCACAGTCAGCTGTATCTCCTCATGAAAATTTAAATTTTTTGAGTCTCTGAGATTTATGTTATTGAGGATAGTGATGGTTCCCTACTCCTCTTTTATTTTGTAGTAAAATATTCAATGAGATAAGATGTCAAAGTTCAAATGGTTTCTTAGTCAGGGTTTCTATTCCTGCACAGAACATCATGACCAAGAAGCAAGTTGGGGAGGAAAGGGTTTATTCAGCTTACACTTCCCACATTGCTGTTCATCACCAAAGGAAGTCAGGATTGGAACTCAAGCAGGTCAGGAAGCAGGAGCTGATGTAGAGGCCATGGGGGGGATGTTATTTACTGGCTTGCTTCCCCTGGCTTGCTCAGCCTGCTCTCTTATAGAACCCAAGAATACCAGCCCAGAGATGGCACCATCCACAAGGGGCCCTCCCCCATTGATCACCAACTGAGAAAATGCCCCATAGCTAGATTTCATGGAGGCATTTCCTAACTTGAAGCTCCTTTCTCTGTGATAACTCCAGCCTGTGTCAGGTTGACACACAAAACCAGCCAGTACAAATGGGGACCTGGCATACAGTAAAGATAGGTGTTTACCTTATTTATTTATTTATTTGTTTGTTTATTTACTTACTTACTTATTTACTTACTTACTGTATGTATGTATGTATGTATGTATGTATGTTGTATGTGATGTGTGCATTCATTTGTGTCTATGAAAAAAGCAAAGCAGGATGTCTGGAGTCTTCTATTGCTCTTGACCTTATGGTCTTGAGACAAGGTCTCTGGGTAGAGCGGAAGGTCTCTTTGATCTAGGCTGGTTGCCAGTGAGCTCTTGGTATACAACTGCCTCTGCCCCCTCCAGTGTTGGGGATACAGGAAGCTATTGGCACGTCTAACTTTGTGCATGGGTTCATGGGGATTTGAACTCAGAGCCTCACACTTGTAGAACATTTCTTTTACTCACTGAGCCCCAAACACAGGTGTTTTATATATTTATTTGTTTTCATAGTTTTGAGGTCAAATATCAATCAATTTTAAAATCTATCTCATAATAAACAACAAACAAGAGAAAAAAAACCCTTCCCACAGCTGTCTGTGTATAGCTCAACTGTCTATGGCAGATTAGCAGTGGCTCCTAGATTGTATTAGAAACATCTCTGAATGAGTAGGTATTTATTTTGATACTGTTGGTGAAAGTCATTTTATTCAGGTTACCAGTCTATATATTGGCTATCTTGAGGCCTTTTAAAATTTTGTTATTTCTTCCTGACATTTTTTTGGTCTTGTTTTAACATTTGCATGAACTATAAGTGCTAAATCTCTCATTTCCTCCTTCCTTTCCTTGGTTCCTTTCTGGGATGAAACATAGGGCTTTCCATGTCTGACAAGTGCTCAACCGCTAAGTTATATCTTCAATCTCTAAATACTGATTTAAAAGTACAACCAAGGGGTTGGGGAAACAACTCAATGGATAAGAGTACCTTCTTTGCAAGCATTAGGACCTGAGTTTGAATTCCAGCAGCCCTAAGTTTTGCATGGCTGTATATGACTGTCACCTCAATATTGAGGTGGAGACAGATGGGCCTGAAGAGTTCTTTGGCCAACTAGCCTAGCTGAGCTTTCTGTTTGTTAAAAGATCAGTGGTCTTCTGTGAAGGCAATAAGGCAGAGAATGATAGAGGAAAGCACTCAAGGCCCTGCTCTGATTGTGTATGCACGTATGCACACATACCTGTGTGTGCACTCATTAGTAACACATGCATGCAGAGGCATACATACATACATACATATAAACACACATACATAGACACACACACACAGTGTACAATCAATAATTTTTAACTGCAGTCTTGAAGCACTGTGCTGTAGTGGTTTTGATTGCTTCCTGGCTTCCATGTCTGTCTTTTATGACAATGAAAAAAATGCTATATGCCTCTGTGTAGGTTCTCTCAGGCATTAGGATCAGTGGGCTTACCTGGAAAGACAATTTCAGAAGCCCAGATTGGTGGTTATAGGACAGGGCCAGGGACTGGGTTCCTAGTATATGAATCAACTCTCTCAGGTGGTTGTGTTCCCATTTAAGGTTGTATTACAGTCACTTGATAACATTTTAGGGCCACTCTCAGATTTCTTGCTTGTAAACCAGATGAGCAACGAAGAATCTGTATGTCTGACAAGTCCCCAAATGTTTCTACTCAAATGGCCAGTGCTCAAATGGTTGCACTTTAAAGAAAAGCCATGGAAATGACCTGAAGGACAGCATTAGCCAGGAACGTGCGGCTGGAAGCACGGGTCCCTCTCTCAGGTCTGGGTAGATGCTCTGGAGTCTGGGAAGCCATTCTCATTCCTTCACCTCCCCAGTCCGTTAGCAACTACTCTCATGCCAGATTCTAATATGTCAAAGCAATTATGAACCTTTACCAGTCAAGCTTTTAACTTGGGCTTCATTTTTTTTTTTTTTTTTGGTAATTTTCATCTGAATTAAAAAGACTGACTAATGTGAAAATAGAACAGGACGCCCATTATCCTAAAATAGTGGGCGGGTGGGTAGGTGGCTACATCCAAGCATTTTCATCTTCAACACTCAGGGCATCTCATGAAGTGTGTCCCTACTCTGAGCTAATTTAAACAGACAGGAGCAAACTTCTAAGGCTTAGGCTAGTGACGGGCCATACTGATGAGGCCTGGGAAGAACTAGGACATGTGATGAGCAAGTGCTAGGCTCTTGGACCCAGAAGTCCCCTCCAGGGGCTGCCCCTCCCAACTCTCTTCCTTCACCCCTCCCCCTGTGGGGGAGGGGCTGTCCTTGACACAGAGTCCTATCTCAGCTGAGAAGTCACACAACCATTTCCCTTTGATTCTCTCCTGTGGTAATTACAAGTCATTTTCTTTTTCTAGAGTCAGATTTAACTTATAACAGAGGGCACCAAGCTCCTTGGCCAAATGCATCTCCGGGAACAAGATATGCACTTGTTCTTGTTGGTGAACCACTTGAGGGAAGGAATGCTTGTGATCTCCACTGGACTAATAATGTAAAAGACACAGAGAAGTCCCCTTATCGTCCCATCTTCATAGTTTCCTCAATGGATCAAGCCAATGGCTATTGTCCTGGCTACAATTTGTTAGTTTGACACAAGCTAGTACTGTCTAGGAAGGAAAACTTCAGTCAATTAAATGCTGCCACCAATTAGGCAACCTGTAGGCAAATCTGTAGGGCACTTTCTTAATTACTGATTGATGTGGGAGGACCCAGTGTGGGTAGTACCAACCCTGAGCTGGTGGTCTTGGGTTGTATAAGAACGCAGACTGAGCAAGCCACAAGGAACAATCCAGTAATCAGAATTCCTCAATGGCTCTACCTTCAGTTCCTGCCACCAACTTCCTGCTTTGAGTTCCTGCCCTAACTTCCTTTCCTGTTAGACTATAAACTGAAATAAACCTTTTCTTCTCCAACTTGCTTTTGGTCAGTGCTTTATCACAGGAACAGAAGTTAAGGCATCTGTAGTTTCGCCTTCAATACAGGGGATATAAGTAATTTTTGGAGATTATTCCTTACATACTCCTAGATCACTTGCACCTAGTTAGACTTACAGGAGTCTTATTTCTAATTCTTTCCACAGTGTGGTTCCAGGGACAAAATCTCTGGAAGCTTGTTTGGAATCATGGAGGCTTGGATATTCCCTGGTTCTAAGGACCCAATGGTTTGAGTCTGTATCTGGGAAATGGTATGTAGGGACCTTACCTAACCAAGTTATATACCTGTGCTTGGCCCATACCATTGGCATGGCCTTCACTTCATATAGTTATGATATGAGGACTCTTCAGTGGGAATCAAGCAGTAAGCAGAGCAAGGAAGCCTAAATGATCGAAGAGATCATAGAGAAACCAAAGGCAGAGGTAGACAAGGAACAAACAAGAAGCTATGTGGGTGCTTAGGGGGTATGGTCTAGATCACTTACTTCTGAGATCAAGACCTACAGTCCCACACATGTATGTCAGCCTTGAAAATTTGTCTATTATATATCTAAATTAGTCAACTTAGATTGCAATGTGTGTTGATTTAATTTGCCTTCTGGGGAGAGAAGTTAATTAATGGTAATATCCAAATAAAATGCTATATATATATATATATACACACACACACACACACACACACATATATATATATACACACATATATATATATATATTGAATTATTATATTTACTGTTATTCCCCAACTGTATTTGGCCATATTAAAAGTTTTAAAAATCAATAAATGAAAATTAGAAATACTTTTCAGTGGTGAAGTAAGTGATGTTTAAAATATATCAATTGTTCAGAAATCTTATCAGGCCATTCTGCCCTTGAATATCTGGGATGTAAAAATTTGATGTGCCAGGCCACCTGTGCTGGCCCTGTGGTCCCATTTCCATTCATGCCTGCCCAGGGGTCCTTGTTCCATCCATGCCTGCCCACAAATACTGATTCCATGTGTGCCTTCCCCAGTGGTTCCTACTCTGCATTCCCTGATTGAATGCTATTGGCAGAGGATTTTAAGACGTTTGTTCACATGGAGGACTGGCTATCTTAGCATGTGATAGTCTCACCTAGGCACATGATGTTGAGAATGTGTTCTGGAAGAGAGACAAAATGATAAGTATTTTGCACATCGTCCATTAGCACATTTTAGATTCTATTTTTTATATTTCATTGGTAAAAGCCAGGCTCAGAAAGGGCAAACAATTTGCTTGAAACTATAGACCTGCTAAACAACGAAGCTAGGATTCATATTGGTAATTTGGGTAGAGAGACAATAAATTTAAGTTAAATAAAGATAAATAGTGCGAGGTGAAGTCTGGTTCTGTAAATTGCGAGCACTATTTTCTTTCAAAGGGTGCTGGAAAACTTCTGCCCCAGAATTACTTGGATCCTTCTTAAAATGCATCCTTTTAGGACTCCTCAGATAGAGTGAATCAGTCTCTAGAGGTGAATACCAGTAATCTACATTGTAAAACCACAAAGTGAGGTGAATCGTATTCATGTTCACAGCATCCATTGAGAGTACAAATGATTTGTTCGTGGACAGAATGAGTCACAACTGGGTCAAGTGGGATACCATATGCTGGAGGACTTTGAGGCAGTATGCACATATCAGAGAGAAACTTTATTTTCATGGAATGATGGGAGCCAGGGAAATGGACATCGGATCAGTATTGGGAGGAATTGAAACTAACGAACAAATATTCCAGGAAACCAAGGTGTGTTCAGCCTAAATAAACACTTCTTAGACATTGTCTCCATTTTCTACAACCTGAACCTAAACGAATTTTTTTAAATTGATAATGTGTTCCTAATTTTTGTTTAATTATTTTAAATAATGATTTAGTTTTACAGTTCGTCTTCTTATGATGTGAACAATTGCAATTTGCTTGAACGTCACACCAAACCGTTGAGATGGCACTGTTCTGATTCCTCTTTATCAGTGAGGGAGTGAAAGAGGGAACGGGCTGAGACTGCAGAGCAGTGAGAGTGAGCTAGGATTAGCATCCACATTCCTGCAGCTCTGCACTGGCTGTCAACATGGCACCCTGTGAGGATGCGAGCTTTCAGATTGGAGGATGCATATTGCAGGCATGTGTCTAAGCAGTAAAGGCCTAGGTTTTCTCTTTTGTTTTGTTTTGTTGTTTTTCAGTAAAGAAACACTGGTGGCTTGAATAAGAATGGCCCTCTTAGGTCCATATATTTAAATGCTTAGTTACTAGGGGGTGCAATCATTTGCAAGAGTTAGAAGGATTTGGAAGTATGGTCTTTTTGGAGTGGGTGTGGCCTTGTTGGAGGAAGTGTTTCACTGGGGGTGGGATTTGAGGTTTTAAAAGCCGAAGGCAGGCAGGTTTCTCTCTTCCTGCTACCTATGAATCAGTATGCAGAACTCTCAGCTAATTCTCCAGCACCATGTCTGTCTGTGTCCTGCCATGCTTCCCACCATGATACAGTGGACTAACCCTCTGAAATTGTAATCAAGCCTTCAATTAAATGCTTTCTTTCATAAGAGTTGCTTTGGTCAGGGTGTCTTTTCACAGCAATAGAACAGGGACTAAGATACCAAATTACTAAGTATTTTTCCAGATGGAAGGAGCCGAATCCCAGCGCTGCTGTTGTCAGAAAGGTGGGGGATATTCTCTGGTCCTGGCTGTACTGGTGGAGAGTCTAGAAAGGCATTTGAAAATGACAATCTAGAAGGCCACACCTCCTAATCCTAATTCTTGGGAACAGTTGCAGCCTCTGGTGACTAAGCAGTTAAACATTTGAGCCAATGGAGCCATTCTTATTCAAACCACCATACTTGGCCACTTTTTTTTTTTCTTTGCTGAAAAGAAAAATACAGGCAACCCTCTGCCTAACCCCAGTGTACGTGCATGTCTCCTCAGCTGGCTGGATCTGTGTGAAGATGTCAGTACCCATCCCCTCAGTTCGGAGTGCTTACTCTCCTGATGGATCTAGAAGGATCCTGGGAGGGTCATCTCTGCACTGGGAAGGGCTGCTCTTTGGACCTTCTCTAATAATTTTTCTGCATTTACTGCTTTTCAGAAGTCCTTTTTAGTTACATCTATATTAATTAAATGTTCTAGAATGTATTAGAAAGTTAATTTACACATAGAATTTTCAGGGTGAATGAAAAGTCCTCCACTATGTGAATGTTCATTGGGTTGATCTAACAATAGGAAGACCAATAGAAGAAAGAGAATAATTTAATTTCACATGAGGGGGAACAGTCACAGAAATGTGATTACCCAGTATTCCAGTGAGAACTAGACACTTCTATATGCCTCCTCATAGGGTAGAGGCACATGGTGGCCATGGAAAATTTGAGGGGGTAGTAAATGATCTTAGGTAGATGAGTGGGCCCACTGCTCTGACAGTGGTAAATTATTATCTTTGGGAAATGAGTGATGCTTAGCAGAGGGAAAATAGTTTGTGACCAATTAAATTTATCCATAAAAAGTTCCTTATACAGTGCTTCAGGTGCTAGAAAAGGCATTTGATATTTCCCTTTTAATCTAAAGACCCACCTAAGAAACGGTTAAAGTTAGCCTTGGTTCCTTGTCTGAGTTTTCATTAACTAAATTTGCATCTATTGGAAGGGCACAATATTATAGGATATTTTCTGAGCCCCAATAAATTGTATTAGAAGTTCAGATTCAGTGTCAAGTTATTTTCTCCATGGTTGTTGTCTTTCTTTCTTCCTTCCTTCCTTCCTTCCTTCCTTCCTTCCTTCCTTCCTTTCTTTCTTTCTTTCTTTCTTTCTTTCTTTCTTTCTTTCTTTCTTTCTTTTCGAGACAGGGTTTCTCTGTGTAGCCCTAGCTGTCCTGGAACTCACTCTGTAGACCAGGCTGGCCTCCAACTCAGAAATCTGCCTGCCTCTGCCTCCCAAGTGCTGGGATTACAACCCAGTTCATGGTTCTTTTTCAACACCCCCCAACCCCCACTTTTGGAGATTCCAGGGATGTTCTGTCATGTTGTCATTTGCCCTGCTAATTGGCTAGACAACCTTGCTGACCTCAGAGATTCTTAATAAACTCCAAGAAACTTAAACAAGGAGCAGTTGGATCAGCCAGGTGTGGTTTATTAAGTCCTTGGGCTCTCAGTAGGTTTGGCTTGTAGCCCAGTTACTTCAAGAGTTGAGCAACCCTTATTTTCATGCTCTAAAAAAAAATTACACATCAGGGATCTTGAGAGTTTCTCCAGCTCTGTCTGGCAGTTGTTTGTGACTTTATTATTATTATTCTTGCCTATCAACATCCTAATAACTGGGTATCTTCTTCCAGCTCAGGAGACAAAGAATATTGTACCAGACTCCCAAGTTAGTTACCTTTTTAGTTCCTGTGGCAAATGTATCTGACAAAATGCAACTGAAAGATGCCTTTAAAGTGGCTAATAGTCTGCAGGGACACCATGTAGCATATGGGGAAGGCAGGCATGCAGCAAGCCTAAGAGAAGACTGTTTGAAGTCATTCTCAGTCAAGCAGCAAAGAAAGATGGATTCTAGTGCTCGGCTCACTGTTGTTTTAATTTAGCCCAGGACCAAAGCACATGGGGTGGTCCCTACATTCAGGGCGTGTCTTACTCAATTAAACTTTTCTGAAAGCACTCACATCAATAAACTCAGAGGTGAGTTACCATGGTGATTATAAATCTTGTCAAGTGGACAGGGAAGCTGTTACAGCCCCAGCCCCCACTCACACCCCAGGGTAGAGACCTTTGATGACTCTTAGTTCTGGAATGTGTGTGCTGTTTTATCTTTTTCTGTTAACCTTACTATGTGGTGGTAGTATTTGGAGGTCACATTTATCTTTTATTTTTCATTTTTGAGATAGAGCCTATGTAATCTAGGCTGGCCTTGACTTTGAAATCCTCCTGCTTTAGCCTTCTGAAGTATTTACTACCATGCCCTTGGTTAAAAAATACATTAATTAATTAGCTAATTTACTGCATGTGTACTAATATATGTGGGTGTGCATGCACAGCACACATATGTGTGGAGGTCAGAGAACAACTTTAGAGAGTCAGTTCTCTCCTACCACATGGTTTCTGAAGATAGCATTCAGATGTCAGGTTCCCAAGGGTGCCTTTGCCCAGAGAACCATCTCACCAGTCCTTGATTTCCTTTTAATTATTAGAAAAGTGCAACTAATCAAATAACCATATTTGTAGGCACAATATGCTAGCTTTTATCAACAAGCACTAATAATAGGCCAGGCACTGACTGCTGTAGCACATTCTGTCAGGTGGTGCCGCTGTTATCTGTTTCTCATAGACAGAGACACCAAGGCAAGGAAAACCATCTGCTGTCACATGCCTGTCAAGTGGCAAGACATAAACCCAGGGCTTAAGCACTGTGCTGAATTGCTTGAAGTATTAGAGTTCGAATCTGATGAAAGAAATTTCATCAACTTAGTCATAAAGACAAGTATTGGATGTTTCTCTCCTTTGTGGAATATATAAATATATTCTATATAGGCACATAAGATTATATCACACATATACACACGTATTATAAAAGTAGAAAAGAAGCCATCTATGGTCAAGGAGGGCAGAGAAGTCAAATCGGAAGAGAGAAGGAAGAGAAAAATAGGGAAGAAAAATGGTCAAATTACAGCCTATTCTTTGTGAAAATGTTCTTATAGGGCATAGGGTAGCAGGAAAAGGTGACTGACACACAAGCCTTGAGACCCAAGTTCAAAACCCAGAACATTTGCCAATGTGGAAGGAGAGAACTGACTTTACAAAGTTTTCCTCTGATTTGCACATGTATGTGTACTGTGATATTTGCACATTTGCCTACCCACACATCATGTATGTGTGGTACAGACACACTGATACATTTTGAAACAAGAAAATGTTCCTATGAAAACTGTTATCGTGTGTAATATATACATATATATATGCCAATAAAAATTGGCTAGTTGGCTGAGTACAATCTAAATACATTATGTATATGTGAGAAAAACCCATTAATTTATACCCTCTGACAAAAGACTGGCTAATTACTCTCGCAGAAATGAGCAGCACCCCCGGAGTGCTGTGCTGTGGGAGATAGGCATCTTACAGGTACATTTCTAGGATGGCCCACTGCACAAGTGTGAGGAATGCAGTTCAGACTTCTGGGACCCATGTGGCAGCTTCGCAGGAGTAATGGCCACCTGTATTTCCAGCCTTCAGAAGCCAGAGGCAGGAGATTCCCAGGACATACTGGCTACCTAGACTAGCCAGAATTAGTAAGCCATAGATCTTGCCTCACTAAACAAAGTAGAGAATGACTGAGGAAAATACCCAGGGTCAAGCTTGGGTCTCTACACTCATAAGCACACATGTGCATCTATATACACATATGTGAACATGCATAACGCACACCACTGACATGTTCAAAAAAGTACATATTGTAAACAATTTCCTTATGTGACCTGAGTAAGATGTAAGCACACTGACAGGTGAATGACAGGTCTCATTCAATTACTGCTGAGTTGTTTTTATTTGGTGAATATTGAAGAATAAAATGGTATAACTAATATCAAGAAAAAGGTGACATAAAAAAAATCCCTAAAGCACAATCTCTCTAATAGAACAGGGGTTTTGCCATCTATGTATAATCCTCTCACTTTTCGTCTAGGTACACAATAGGGTCTTTACCTAGTGGAAATTATGGCATGAAAATACCAAGATTTTCTCTTAGAATTCATACTAAGAACTAGGAGCCAAGCTCTGGAGTATGAATGAAGAATCTGGGTTTTGTCTTCATTAACTGCGCAGGCTTCTCTGTGTTAGTCAAACCCTTCTTAGAGCCAGACCTCTAACATATTAAACGGGGATTTTTATCAATAGTAACATTATACTGTTGTATATGGGTTTAGTGTTATTTTCTTAGCATAGGGTTAGGTACAGACATTTTTGTTACTAGATGTATATGTAAACAGTAGTAATGTCTATTTTAATATGGATTTCTTACACCTTAAAAGGCTGGACAATGGTAGCTCAGTGGGTAAAGGTGATTCAGTGGATGTAAGGGTGACTGCCACCAAACTCTCTGTCTCTATGTGTGTGTGCACAAAAAATAATAAAGTTTTTTTTTTTTTTTGAAAATGCAATTGCATCGCTTTTAAAAAAAATTACCACTGCCTTTTTCTAAAAGGGTCTAGTTAACTGCCTGGGTTTTTTGCTGTGCACAGCTTTGCTAGTCACCTTTGACTCTTCCTGATTTGATGCTTGTGCCACAAAACTGGCAATGCCCACCTGGAGCCCCTGTTTTGAGACTGTCTTGAATGAAGAAATGCCCAGATGTGCATGGTGCTTTGTTCTTGGTGACATTTGCAGTTCATTAGAAGCAGAGCCTCGTGCTTTTCCACATACAGGCAGACTCAGTCTGCACCAAGGGAGGTGCCACATTTAAAAATACTCTTGTTCCCCTGAACATTGCTATTGTGTTGGTTGTGGAACATTGCTAGTGTGTTGGTTGTGATAGCCAGGCATGAGGTGAGGTACTGTTGGTGGTGAGGGTTGAGGCTAGCTCTCTCCTGTGTTTTCTTTATCACATTGGCCACTAGACACTTAGTCTCTGCCAGGAGCATCCTCTGTGGTTCTTCTCTCTTCCTCTTCCACTCTCAAAAACCACTCTTATGTAGAGAAGTGATTTCTGAGTGGATATTTTAACGTGTCCCTTCTCTAAGCGGTTGTGTTTTCCATGACTGTCCAGACTCCATCCACGCCAACCTGCCCTGTCTTGTACCTTCCCTGCTTCCCACTGGTCTCACTGATTTTCCCAGCCTGTCTCTCATCCCAGGTCACCTATTGATACACTGGAAAGAAAATGTAGCCTGGGTGAGGACCAGGAATGGGTGAGCAGCCACAGATGAGGCTAGCTGAGGAAAGGAGATGTGTTGTTTAAAACATTGTAAGTGATGGGTCACATCAAGCAACCATGCCAATAGCTGTTGGAATATCCCCAGTTTCAAAGGTACACACATGGAAGGAGGTATCTAGAAGTCCTCAACTTTCCTGAGTATAAATACTTAGGTTATCCTAGAATACACTGTGAGATTCTCATCCCATAAAGAGCCTGAAATGTGGTTTCAGGGAGAGCCCCCTACTTACTTGCCAATGTAACCTTCTGGCAAGGAAACTGGGTCCTGTCACATCACAGTGCCTGGCTACATATGTACTAAAAAACCCCCGGCCAACTCTCAGGCTCTGCTAGAAGGCATGGTCTAACAATACAGCATCTGGACTCCCCAGGAGGGGAGAGTTAAGGGCATTCTGGCCTGTCTACCCTGGGGCTGGGCACACAGTCCCTCTGCACTGCTCCCTGAGAGCTAGCCACCCACATTAGAGTGGAAGAATTTTATCCACTGTAGGGATTTATACCCATCTCATGACCTTGGAGATGCCTAGGCTGAACGTTGGCTGACTTGAGTTCTTGCTTTTTCCACTCTGTCACATTTTCCACAGCCATGCTAATTGTGAGCCCTCCTGGGAGAAGGGAAGCCAGCAGCTGTGTTCCCGGCTCTGTTCTGGCCTACAGGCCCTGCTTTGTTGTTATCAATAGTGGGCTTCAGGCTCCCCAGGGTCAGCAAAGGGGAAAGCATAGGAGAGACAGGGAGCATCGGGACTGACCGTACTCAATGCTGCTTCTAAACCCATCTCCCAATGAAAGGACCAACATATAACAAGGGTCTCAGTTTTCCCCTTTGAGAAAAATTCTCCAAAACTATAAATATTTTAAAGATAGAGTCTTATAGCCCAAGTTGGCATTGTACCCATAGACTTTGCCCCTCAGGTTCTGATTGCTGGATTGATCTCAAACTGTGTGTGTGTGTGTGTGTGCGTGTGCGTGTGCGTGTGCGTGTGCGTGTGCGTGTGTGTGTGTGTGTGTGTGCTTAAAGTTGTCATTGTTGTTGTTTTGCCTACTTGATTATATAAATCTTGAGGAGACTAAAAAAATATACATCGATTTTTTATATTTATTTTATTTCTTTTCTTAAAAGTATTTAATGACCAAGCCAGCTCAGTCAGCCAACAGGTTCTCCAGGGCAGGAGCGAGGATTAAACAGAAAAAAAATTAGATACATGAGGCTGAAGCAGGTTTATTTTTTTCCAGTCTACTTTTATACCACCTTAAGTACTTGCAAAATAAGATCAGTTCTGGGTCAAGGAACAAGCAAAGCAATAAACAAAATCCCATAAACTCCTTTCTAGGGGCTAATCAGGATGACCAAGACAAAAGGAATGCCACCATGCCTCAGCTGGGCCTGCTCTGCGCTTTGCATTAACTCAAATGTAAATTTTTTTAGGTTAGTTATGTTTTTTTAATCATTCTTTTAAAAAGCAATCACATTCCTCTCCACATCAAGTAAAAAATTTCAATATACCAGAAACATATTTCCAGTCTTATACATTACAATAAAGAATCACATGCCCCCCAAAGACCTCAATTATTCCATTTTGCATTAGTCTGAAGATGTGTCTTCAAATTCAAGCTCTACAGCTAAAACCTTATTAAACCTATTCCAACTAATGCTCACAGCTTCAGTGTTTCTAACAAAACAAAACAAAACAAAACAAAACAAGACAAAACAAAACAAAAAACAAAAAAACCCAAATGCATATTACCCATTCTTTTTGTTTGTTTGTTTTGTTTTTAGTAAAGATAATAATCTTGGCTCTTACTGTGGCACAAACCCCAAATAAGAACAATTTTTAGACATTGGAGTTCATTGTAATAAGGCTGTACTTCAATGTCCCTCACATCACCATTTTATCTACATAGTAGCCAAGCTAAGAGTTGATAGTTCTGATGCATCAAGGAATGAATTGTAGGCACAATTATTTGGATACAGATTTTCTTCTATGATCAAAGCTATTTGACTTGAGTGATTATCATCATTCTCAGCCCACAGGTAACAGGTTACATTCATTTAAGAAATGGTGTGTGTATTAAGATGGACTATCCATGAAGTCATTCATCAACTGTTTCAATGAACAATGGTACTGCTTGGAGGGTGGCACAGACATTAGGTGAGGGTAAAATTCTGGTTCATTGGCTGTGATGATTTTGAAAAGCATTCATCTCAGAGAAAGAGTAACTTATAAGGTCATCTTCAAAGTTGATACAATAATTACAAAAAAATCAAGTGAGACATTCCGTTCCTCTCTTTGTTGTTCTCTTACAAGCCACCTCCCAAATTAATTGTCTTTGTTTCCTTTGTCTGTATAAATAATTTTGAAATATGTAAGCTGTACTGAAAACCATGGTATAGTGTAAAAACATCAAATAAACAATCCTACTAATACAGAGGCTGAGACAGAAGAAGCATGATTTCAAGACCATTATGTGGTTCACAGCAAGGCACTGTTACATACAAACAAGCAGAAAGTGTATATGGATTGTACAATATTGGACCTATTTCTCCAATTACCAAATTCGACCACTGGGTAACAGCTAACAAATTTCTAATTTCTCATATTTTTGAATTTCAATCGATTAGGATATGTTGGTGATATTGATTTTCATATTAGGAGATAATAAGGAAAGTTATTGTTACTTCCTGTTATTTTTGTTGTTAGAGGTGGAATTATGGTTGCTTGGATGTTATGTTGTGTGTTGTGTTATGTTACGTTGAAAGATTACTTTCTTGCTTTTTCTAGAGTGTAGTTTCCCTCCTTATGTTGGCGTTTTCCATCTATTATCCTTTGTAAGGCTGGATTTGTGAATACTGTGTAAATTTGGTTTTGTCACGGAATATTTTGTTTTCTCCATCTGTGGTGATTGAGAGTTTTGCTGGGTATAGTAGCCTGGTCTGGCATTTGTGTTCTCTTAGGGTCTGTATGACATCTGCACAGGATCTTCTAGCTTTCATAGTCTCTGCTGAAAAAAGTCTGGTATAATTCTGATAGGCCTGCCTTTATATGTTACTTGAACTTTTTCCCTTACTGCTTTTAATATTCTTTCTCTGTTAGTGCATTTGGAATTTTGATTATTATGTGACGGGAGGACTTTCTGGTCTGGTCCAGTCTGTTTGGAGTTCTGTAGGCTTCTTGTATGTTCATGGGCATCTCTTTTTTTAAGTTAAAGAAGTTTTCTTCTATAATTTTGCTGAAGATATTTACTGACCCTTGAAGTTGGGAATCTTCACTCTCTTCTGTACCTATAATCCTTAGGTTTGGTCTTCTCATTGTGTCCTGGATTTCCTGGATGTTTTGGGTTAGAAGCTTTTTGCTTTTTTGCATTTTCTTTGACTATTACGTCAATATTTTCTATGGTATATTCTGCATCTGAGATTCTCTCTTCTATCTCTTGTATTCTGTTGATGATGCTTGCAGCTATGACTCCTGATCTATTTTCTTTGTTTTCTAACTCCAGGGTTGTCTCCCTTTGTGATTTCTTTATTGTTTCTACTTCCATTTTTAGATCCTGGATGGTTTTGTTCATTTTCTTCACTTGTTTGATTGTGTTTTCCTGTAATTCTTTAAGGGATTTTGTGCTTCTACCTGTTTTCCTGTGTTCTTCTGTATTTCTTTAAGGGAGTTATTTTTGTCCTTTTTGTCCTTTATCATCATCATGAGAAGTGACTTTAGATTTGTATCTTCTTTTCCAGTGTGATGGTGTATTCAGGACTTGCTATCTTGGATGAATTGGGTTCTGATGATGCCAAGTAACCTTGGTTCCTGTTGCTTATGTTCTTAAGCTTGTCTCCCGCCATCTGGTTATCTCTAGGGCTACCTGCCCTCACTATATCTGACTGGAGCCCGTCCTTCCTATGATCCCAGCTGTGTCAGATCTCAGGGTCAACCTGTCTCTGTGACCCTGTGATTCCAGGATCTGGTGATCCTGAAATCCTGGGTGTGTCCGAGCTCCTAGGAGTCAAGCTGCCTCTTCAACCCTGAGATCCTGATGTGACCAAGCTCTTGGAATCAGGGATCCCGGGATCCTGGGATCCTGGGCGTGTTAGAACGCCTGGGAGTGGAGCTTCCTCTGGGTGATGTGGGACTGGCTGAGGAGTTTGCATTTGATATCCATAAATGTTCTTAATCTGAGCCTGTTTCCTGAGTCCTAGCCCAAAGTCATATCCCTGCCTTGAATTTACGTTTACCTGGCATGTTTTCAAATTCCTGCTAAGTTTCTAGAAGCAGGGCTCCAAAAAGCTCTTCACAATTTAGAAATCATGAGTTGAAGAGACTATATTAATTTAGAATATTACCTTTCAATTTTTACATTCTATGACCTGTGAATCTGTGCATGTATTTTAATTGCTAGCATGACCATCTTTAGTAACGCCATTTGCAATAACCTTCCCCAGTGCCCAAGCTGTTTGTACTATAGCACTTTTGGAATCAGTGAATAATCCAGTCACTGGGGACTTTACGAGGCAAGTACTGATGGTGTCAAGCTTGGAGTTTATTGTGACATTTGGATTTCTATTCTGTTGGGATGCAGTGACCAATGAGAATACAAATATAAGGTGAGAGTCCCTCCTTTCTGAGGAATGTTTTTGCTCTAAATCCACAGTGTGGTTACAATTTGTATTCTAGCATAAATTGAAAATGTATTTATAAATAATAGCTACATTACATAAAGTAATGAATATAAAATGCTAAATATATTATTAGAATATATAATGTATTATTACTTATATACAACATGTTAAGTATGTTATAGATTACCTGGCAATATATATGTTACATACCATATTAAGAACATTAAGATTTGCTATAGTAATTAAATACTATACAAATGTACTAAAATAATATCATGCAGATTCCTGGCAAAAATGTCAAACAGCCAGTAGTAGTGATTTATACCTGTGGGATATACTAATGAAGCAGTTGGTAATTTTGGGAGTTGTTTCCAGTTTTCTTTCCCCCCAAAAAATTGTATAATATTCTCAGTTGTAGTTTTTAAAACTTTCTCTAATCTTATCCAAGATTAAAAAGCCTGTATTTCTTTTGTATTTTTTCACTCTTAAATATTTTATTTTTGTTAAGTGTGTTAAAAAGAAGTATCAATGTCACCATTGTAATATATATTATATATGTTTATGTAAACATACATATATGTTTATCATACACACATGTAAATACAACTTGTTTCTTTCCCCTCCCCTCCCCTCCCCCTCCCTTCCTCACTCCTCTTCTTTACTTTCAAAGACAGGCTGGTCTTGAACTGGCTGTGTAGTGGAGGACATCTTTGAACTTCTAATCCTTCTGAATGCTGGAGTTACTAGTGTGCACTACCACATCTGGATCCTCTGCACCACTTTAAATGCACAGTGCAGGGGCACGGAGCACATGCACCTGGTTGTGCAGCTGTCACCACTACCTACCACAGAGCTCTCATCTTCTGCACTCAGACTTTCTACCCATGAATTCTTTCATTATAAGTTTGACAACACTAAGTCCTGTTCATGAACACTATGCCTATAAGGTTTATCCATATAATACATGTTAAAGTTTTTCTGTTCTTGAATTTTTCATCACTAAAAGCTAAATATGGGGCAATATTGAAAGAATTTCCCAGCAAGCACTCCACTGCCTGCCACCAAGCTATTGCCATTAACACCTTACTGTGTGTTATTTACGTTATGATTATATTTATTTATCCTTTCCTCTTCACTCACCCTATTTTGGCATCTCTAAAATAAAATTCCAGCAGCATAAATGTCCTTCAAAGAGCCTACATTGTTGTGTTTATGAAAAGATAAAGAGAGAGGGGTATATTCTATGGGGGTGTAGTCAGGGATGTGGGAAGGGGGGTCCCTTGGTGGGCCCCACGCTAAGGCATCCTTCCCCCCAGAGACCAGCCACATGTTGGTATAGTATAGAATAGAGTTTATTAAGGGTGTGGGGAGGGGAATTAAGACGTAGTGGAGGCAGAGAAAGGCAGAGAGAGAGAGAGAGAGAGAGAGAGAGAGAGAGAGAGAGAGAGATATTTTCTCTTATAGGCAGTGTTTTTTACAAGGAGGGCAAGAAAATACAAGAACACACACACACATCTGCACACACGTTGAGGCCTCTGAACTGGTAATCAGATGACATCCTTGATTGCTTTCCATTTTCTTACTCCTGCTGATCCCAGAGCTTGCCAATTCGATCTAGTCTAGCTAGCCAGCTTGCTCTAGGACCCTCTGTCTCTGCCTCCCAGATGTGGGATTGCAGGTGGGTCCTTGGGACCTGAACTCTAATCCTTATGCTTGCATTATAAGCAAGTCATCTCCCCAGTTATACAATATTCACCAAGCCACCCCCATTTTATATGTTTCTCTCCAGTTTTTATTCTCATTTCTTCCTATGTCTAGTTACATATACAGTTGCCTTCTTCTTATCTCTGGAACTAGGTTAAATGGTAATAGCAAGAGTAAGGCTTATTATTTGTGACTTTATTTTTTTTTATTTTTATTTTTTTGGTTTTTTTTTTTTTTTTTTTTTTTTTTTTTTTTTTTGGTTTTTTCGAGACAGGGTTTCTCTGTGTAGTCCTGGCTGTCCTGGAACTCACTCTGTAGACCAGGCTGGCCTCGAACTCAGAAATCCACCTGTCTCTGCCTCCCAAGTGCTGGGATTACAGGCATGCGCCACCATGCCCGGCTATTTGTGACTTTATTAAAATGATGTATGCGCGAATGTACATCATACACATGGAAAAGAATACACATTTTATATTAAGGGATATAGTACTATGTAAGGGATATATTGTGCTACTGTCTGTTTAGTATATGCATATGTATCTCATAATACATATTTCAGGAATATTTTAATGATCAAGATTAGGGTTGCAGTTTATAAAATGTTCTTTTTGCCTCTAAGGGATCAGTATGACTTTTCCCCCCTTTGATAATGAATATGAATGAACAATGAGAACTCTTTTTTTTTCTTTTTTCTTTTGTTTTTTTTTTTTTTTTTTTTTGAGACAGTTTCTTTGTGTAGCCCTGGCTGTACTGGAACTCACTCTGTAGACCAGGCTGGCCTCGAACTCAGAAATCCACCTGCCTCTGCCTCCCAAGTGCTGGGATTAAAGGCATATGCCACCACCGCCTGGCTAACAATTAGAACTCTTAACATTTCAATATCTCTGGCTGCAGAATAAGCTTTAGTCACATGATGCATTATTGTTTTAATGCACTCTTGTCATCTGCTGGTGGGATTGCAAAATGGTAAAACCGCTCTGGAAATCAGTTTGGCGGTTCCTCAGAAAATTGGGCATGTTCTTTCCAGAGGACCCTGGCATACCACTCCTGGGCATATACCCAGAGGATTCCCCTGCATACAATAAAGACACATGCTCCACTATGTTTATAGCAGCCTTGTTTATAATAGCCAGAAATTGGAAGGAGCCCAGATATCCCTCAAAAGAGGAAGGGATACAGAAATTCTTTTTTCTTTCCATAGTCTACAAAAGTAAAAATTAAGAGCTATTTGATCTTTAGAACATGGTTATGTAAATTATTCCTGAGGAAACCCAGTGGGGCTTAATACACATGAAATGCAATCACTGTAAGTTGATGTTAATGTTTGTTTTGCTTTTGTTTTTAAGTTTTTACCTCCCAAGAAGAAGAAAGGAGAGGACCCTGGGCCTGTAAAGATTGGATCCAGTTTTGTAGACCCAGAACAGAGAAATCGTGGAGGAGGGGGGGAATGATTAGGGAATAGCTGGGGGTGGGGAGAGGAATAATGGGACATATGGTGGGGAGGAACTGGGAAAGGGGAAAGCCTTTGGAATGTAAACATAGAATATAGAAAATAAAAATTAAATAAATAAAACAGATTGAAATCAAGCTGCCTTCCCTAACATGAGCCTGAGAATTGACTGAATTGTTTCTCCTTGTCATCTCATGGTTCAGGTGTTAGACTTGACTCCTTTTGCGTGCCGCATCCACATTGTATAATGCTTTAGTTATGTGATGTCTGAGGGTGCCATTGGCTCCTTCTGGCAAGTGTAGTAGTGGCTCACAAAAGTTTTAGAGACATGGGGTGTGTGTGCCGAGGAGTTCTGAGCAGCCATAAATGGTCTCTTTTGGGGGGTGGGTTACTGTATGGAGAGGGCCAGGATCTTATCATGTAGCCTATTCTGGCCTGGGAGTTGTGGTCCTCCTGCTTCAGCTTCTTTCGTGCTGGGATTACAAGCATGTGTCCACATTTCAGTTTAATAGCCTAACATACTATGTTAAACCTTGTTCTTTACTTCATCTAGCCTTTGTGCACAGCTTGACACTCTCCTCTTTTTCTTGTCTAGTATCCTCTTCCCCACTCTTCAAACTGCCTACGAGGAGTTGCCTATGAGGTGTTCTGTTAGTCAGACTGCTTAAATTCCTGTTGATAATCTTCCAAAATTAAATATAAGGCCCACACGTAATGGTGTTCTAGGATGTTGAAATTCAAATTCAGCATGTCTGACAACATTTGCCTGCCTTTGTCCAGTTGTTTTTAAATTCCAGCAATTTATGTGGCTGTGAAAGAACAAAGAGGTAAGGAAGGGACTCTGCTGCCTTCATCTGGAACATTCTCAGCCTCGCATAAAGCATGGCCAACTCTCCTTAGATTGCTGTCTGTCTTCCTAGGGGAGGAGACCGCAGTACTCTCAACTCCCTATGTATGGAGGGAACTTCACTCTGCCATCCTGGCCCTTCTCACTGTCTTCCCTTCCAGGCAACCCCTCTCCCCACCCCACAGACTGTATCTCCTTGCTTCCCTAGCTCAGCTAAGAAAAGTCAAACAGCTCTAAGGAGCATCCCACACATGCATGTTACACAGTAACTGGAAACCCTTCTGAAAAATACCACCTTTTATTATTGTACTTTCCAATAAACAACATCAGCATTTTATGTCACTGGATTTTTTTTTTACTTCTGCTTTACTATGATAGTTTTTTAAAAATCATTATAGACATCAGTATATTTTGCTGAGCAAAAGGGAGTTTGTAGCCAGATTTAAACAGTATCGATCACCCCTATAATATATTATATATATAAAGGATGTCAGTGGCATCTAGGCTAATTAACCACCCCTTTGCCCCATTTCCTACATTTTGGTTTGTACCTGGACATTCTTACATAGAAAGATTTTACCTTTTTGTCCCCTCATTTCTTCCCACAAACCTGAACCCTTTAGCAGGGACCTTGTTTTCTTGATGTTTTTGGGTGCTCATCCCTAGGTCTGACTCAATGTAGAAACCTAAGAAGTATGGAAGAATTGTAGAAGGATCATGATGTAGAAAGCCAAAGTACAGAAAATCCAAGAAGCTAGTCCTGATTAGACTTCTACTTTGTTTTCTGCCTCTGTAGGTAAGGCACTAACATATCTGGGCATCTATTCCTTCCCTATGACATGATGATGCTAATACCTATCCTTCTTGCCTTTGAATTCACACAAAATGGTGATGGGCACAAAAGCACTCTTGAAAGTACTCCAAACTAGATGGGGTGAAGACTTATGTTCTAGTGCACAAAGGACAAGGGAGGGTCTAATGTATGCCCAGCTATACAAATAGACCTCTAACCTCCTTCAGATCTTTTAAAAATTATTTATGTTTATTTTATGTGTGTGAGTGTCACCTGCATGTCCTCTGTGTGTGTCTGGTTCTCTCAGAGCCAGAAATAGATGTCACATCTGTTGGTACTGGGAACTGAATCTTGGTCCTCTACAAAGGCAGCAAGTGCTCCTAATTGCTAAGCTATCTCTTCAGCTTCTTTCAGATCTTTACAGTGGACTAAATATCACAGGGAACACATCTTACAGATTCCTAGAATCCTAATCATTTTTTCTAATTGCAGAGTTGAATTTTCATGAAATTAAGCTTCTCTTAGGGATCAAAGATTGTGTGTGTGTGTTTGTGTGTGTGTGTGTGTGTGTGTGTGTTTGTAGGTGTATATGTGTCTGTGTGAATATATTTGTATATTTGTGTGCATCTTTATGTGCCTCTCCATGTGCCTATGTCTGTGTATATACACTGCTTATCTGCATGACCAGGTTTTAACTGTTCTGGAGGACAATAGACAATGCTTTAGTCATAAGTTTACTGGGAAGATGGGATTGAAGCCCTGTGGTAGTTTAAATATGCTTACTGCATAGGGAGTGGTACTCCTAGGAAGTGTGGCCTTGTTGGAGGAAGTGTGACACTGTGAGGATGGGCTATGAAGGTCTCCTCCGATCCTCAGGCTGTACCTACTTCAGAAGAGAGCTCCTTCCTAGCTGACTGAGGATGCCAGTATATTCTGATTGCTTTCGAATCAGGATGCAGAACTTTCAGCTCCATCTCTAGCACCATGTTTGCTTGTACTGCCATGCTTCCTGTTATGATGATAGTGTACTAAACCTTTGAATCAGTAAGCCTACCCAATTAGATGTTTGCCTTTCTAAGAGTTGCTTTGGTCATGGTGTCTTTTCACAGCAGTGGTAACCCTAACTAAGACAGTGCCTACATGAAAATGAGACCCCCAATAAAGGAAAGTAGTGTCTGTTACTTGGGAGGCACAGTTGAGAAGTGCTATATATATATTTGCTTACCAGCTTTAGAACTAAAAGCAGTGATTACTTATATTTTTATCTAGGTTTAGATGATAGAAATAAAGTTTCTTTTAAGACTTTATGTTTGCTTGCTTAGTTGTGTCTTGGGCTCCAAGCAGAGGAAACAGGAATGTCTCCGGGAGATGAAGCCTCCACCCAGTTTACACCATCCTCAGATAAAGCCTTAATGAAATGAAGCTTCATATAAACTATAAAACTCTGTGAAGACAAGTCATCTTTGGTGATTTTAAGTGAGAAA
This sequence comes from Apodemus agrarius, assembly GCA_964023405.1. Taxonomy (NCBI): domain Eukaryota; kingdom Metazoa; phylum Chordata; class Mammalia; order Rodentia; family Muridae; genus Apodemus; species Apodemus agrarius. Next base: position 82,899,289 of record OZ030006.1, on the reverse strand, counting down.
AGCAATATATACAGAAATGTATATAGTACATTCCTACTTTAAAGCAGAAACTTGTGATACCGTAGGCATGTGAGTTCATTCCTCAGTGTCGTCGGGTTGCTTGGATATTGAGCCCCTCTTAGATAATTTTATAGTTTTATTTCTGTTATGGTGATAAATACTCTGACAAAAACAACTTAGAAGAGAAAAGGGTTTATTTTAGTTCATAATTACAGGTTAAAGACCATCATAGTATGGAAATCATAGCAGCAAGAGGTTGAAAGGGCTCATTATGTTATATCTGTGTTGAAAGAAGAAATGAATGCCTGCATGTTCACTCACTTACTTGTGCTCATCGGGATTTTGCTGCTCACACAGTTCAGAACTAGCCTAGGGAATGGTGCCACCTTTAGTGAGCTGGGTTTTCCAATCAGCTAACTTGGTTAAGACAATCCCCAACACACATGCTTATAGACCAACCCAATGTGGAAGACCATCACTGAAACCCTTTTCTGGGTGACTCTAGTTTGTGGCAAGTCAACAATTAAAGCTTACAATCCACAGACACAAAATTACATATGTTCAACTCCCTTACACAAAAAGCCTAGTGCATCTTTTTATATACTCTAAGTCACTTCTGGACAACTTATCATAGCCTATAAAATATAAATGTTCTGTGATTAGTGGCTATGCTATGTTGTTTAGTGAATAATGTCAGGAAAATATTCTATGCATGTTTATGGAAGGTACATTTTTTTTAATATTTCAACTCATCATTCATTGAATCTACCGTTGTGGAACTCATGGGCACAGAGGACTAACGGGACTTCTTTTCTCTCTCTTTGAATCTGGTACATCATCAAATGGCATTATGTTCACATGGCGCATCTAACACAGATTATTGCAAGAAGAAGTGGAAAAGAGCCTATGAAGGTGAAGATGCCTATGTAGTGCAAACCTGCTTTGCCTCTTTTAAAAAAATTTTTTTTATTGAAAAGGGAAGTAAAGAGAAGTAAAAATATTTTATGATAAAATTAAAGATTTACATGGAAAATAGTTCAGATAAATATGTTAAAATTGACAGTTTTCATGGAAAATTAAGGAATAAAGTAGTAGACATGTAAAACATTGCTAAATTAATTGAAATATGAGATAGTAACATTTTATGATAGAATTGAAGATTTACATGGAAAATATTTCTGATAATTTGTAGAAAATGTAGAAAAAACATGTTAGAATTGAAGATTATCATGGAAAATTTTATATAGATATAATAATGGTAGACATAAAAGTATTCCTAAGTTGATTAAAAGTGGAATTATAAACATTTTCTGATAAACTTGAAGATTTACATGGAAAATATTTCTGATAAAATTCTAGAAATATATAGAAAAACATGTTAAAGATTATCATGGAAATTATATAGATAAAATGATAGGCATAAAGATAATTCTAAGTTGATTGCAGGTGGAATTATAAACATTTTCAGATAACATTGAATATTTACATGGAAAATATTTTTGGTAAAATTTAAGAAATAAATAGACAAACACATTAAAATTGATTATTTCATGGAAAATTTTACATAAAGAATGGTTGATGTAAAAACTCTTTCTAAATTAATTGAAGGTAGAATTGGAAACATTTGTGATAAAATCAAAGATTTACATTGAAAACATTTCTGGTAAAATAGAGGAAGTATATAGAAAGACATTAAAATTGAAGATTATCATGAAAAATAATGCAGATAAAATGGTAGACATAAAAGAAATTGCTAAATTAATTAAAAGGGGAATTGCAAACATTTTCTAATAAAATTGAAGATTTACATAAGACATATTTTGTTAGTCTATGTCTTTTTATTGGGGAGTTGAGTCCATTATTGTTAAGAGATATTAGGGAATAATGATTGTTGCTTCCTATTATTTTTGATGTTATTTTTATGTTTGTGTGGGTATCTTCTTTTGGGTTTGTTGTAAGAAGACTACATTCTTGCTCTTTCTAGGGTGTAGTTTCCCCCCTTATGTTGGCATTTTCCATTTTTAGGGCTCGATTTGTGGACAGATATTGTGCAAATTGGGATTTATCATGGACTATCTTGGTTTCTCCATCTATGATGATTGAGAGTTTTGCTGGGTATAGTAGCCTTGGCTGGCATTTGTGTTCTCTTAGGGTCTGTATGAGGTCTGCCCAGGATCTTCTAGCTTTCATGGTCTCTGGTGAGAAGTCTGGTGTGATTCTGATAGGTCTGCCTTTGTAAGTTACTTGCCATTTTTCCCTTACTACTTTTAATATTCTTTCTTTGTTTATTGCATTTGGTGTTTTGATTATTATGTGCCAGGAGGACTTTCTGGTCTGGTCCAGTCTGTTTGAAGTTCTGTACGCTTCTTGAATGTTCATGGGCATTTCTTTCTCTAAGTTAGGGAAGTTTTCTTCTACAATTTTGTTGAAGATATTTACTGGGCCTTTAAGATGTAAATCCTCTCTCATCTATACCTATAATCCTTAGGTTTGGTCTTCTCATTGTGTCCTGGAGTTCCTGGATATTTTGTGTTACCAGATTTATGCATTTTGCATTTTCTTTGACTTTTGAGTCAATGTTTTCTATGGTATCTTGAACACCTGAGGTTCTTTCTTCTATCACTTGTATTTTGTTGTTGATGCTTGCATCTATGACTCTTAAATTCTTTCCAAGGTTTTTGCATCTCTGGAGACATCTCACTTTGTGATTTCTTTATTGTTTCGACTTCCACTTTTAGATCCTGGATGATTTTGTTCAGTTCCTTCACTTGATTGTGTTTTCCTGTAATTCTTTAAGGGATTTTTTGTGTTTCTTCTTTACGGGCTTCTTCCTGTCGACCCATGATCTCCTGTATTTCTTTAAGGGATTTTTGGTTTTCCTCTTTAAGGGCTTTTACCTGTTGAGCGATGTTCTCCTGCATTTCTTTAAGGGAGTAATTTAAGTCTTTTTTGAAGCCCTCTATCAGCATCATGAGATAAGATTTTAAATCCAAATCTTGCTTTTTCCGGTGTGTGGGGTATCCAGGACTTGCTGTCGTGGGAGAACTGGGTTCTGATGTTGCCATTTGGCCTTGGTTTCTGTTGATAGGGTTCTTGTGCTTGCCTTTCACCATCTGGTGCTAGTTGGTATTGTTGTCTCTGGCTGGAGTTTGTTCCTTCTGTGGGCCTATAAGCATGTGTCCTTACTCCTCTGAGCTCAAAAGTGAAAGCACTGCTGGAGGGCTATGCACAGAAGTCTGTGGAGTTTCCTGGCAGGGAAGACTTCTGTCCCAGCTGCTCCACTGATCTTAGGCCCTGTGTCCTGCTTTTCCTCTTAACCAAGTTAGACCACCTCACATAGTGTTTTAATGGGAGAATGCTTTTGTTTCCTTATCTTACTTGTCTTAGTCAAGGTTCCAGTGCTGTGAAGAAACACTTAAACAAAGGCAACTCTTATAAAAATAAGCATTTAATTGGGGCTTGTTTAAGTTTTAGAGGCTAGTCCCTTATCATCATAGTGGGGAGCATGGCAGTTTGCAGGCAGACATGCTGGTGAACTAGCTTGAGAATTCTACATCGGGATCCGCAGGCAGCAGGCGGAGAGGGAGACTATTGGGGCTGTTTTGGTTTTTTGAAACCCCAAAGCTCACCCTGAGTGACATAATTCCTCTAACAAGGCCACACCTACCCCCTAAGGCCACATCCACTCCAGAAAGTCCAGAAAACCCATAACTTCTAATGCTTCTCCCTAAGCATTCAAATATGGGAGCCATTCTTAATCAAACCAAGACATTACTCAAGAATCAAGCAATTTCAAGGAGTCCTCTGGACCCCATGAGCATATGAAATACACAGGCACAAAGAATCTGAAGAGACTTCCATTTCACAAATAAATAACAGCTATAGAAAATCAATTACTAGCATGCCATAATTAATAATGCTCCTTTATTTGTTGCTCACTGTGTGGCAGGAATTTTCTAAATGCCTTTTCATCCTTTAGCCCTTGTGACAACCCTTTGACTAAGAAGCTCTTATCAAAATCTCCATAAGAAAGGATAGGCACAGAAAGCATGAACGCAGGCCCAGCTGCTTTTCTAGAGAATCTAAGACACATCCTGGAACACAAAACAAATCTTAACAAATTTAGAAATATTGAAATAACTAAGTCTATTCTATTGGATTATAATATAATAAAACTTAAAATCCATAGTAAACACATCTTCTAGTAAGTACACAAAATTATAGAGATTAAGCAAGAAAAAAATAAAAATGTCTTAGAATGAAGCAAAATGAAAGGACAATGCAACAAAATCTCTGAGATACATCAAATGCAAATCAAATGCAGCTCCACAGGGAAGTATCCAGCTTTAAGTGACTACATTAAAAAATCAGAAAGAGTACAAATAAACTACTTAATGATGTACAGTTGGTTTTGAATGCATTAATAATGAACACATAGTCACCAATAATATGTCAGTGTTGCATTAAGGAAAGAAATCAAAGCACTTCCCCTTGGTGTCTTTACCAAAAGTAGGCTCCATTATGAATCTTCCGTATACATCTTGTCGATAGCCTCCACTCTCCTTTAGGACCTTTTTGTATTCCTTTTCCTCCTCCCTTCCAATCTGTAATAGTCTAGAAGGCTTTTATGCTCCCCCATCACTAATGATATTGTTTTGGAGGTCTTTGATTTCATAATGTCTTGAATCCAGCCTCTTCTCTTCTCTTCTCTTCTCTTCTCTTCTCTTCTCTTCTCTTCTCTTCTCTTCTCTTCTCTTCTCTTCTCTTTTCCTCCCCTCCCTTTTCCCCTCCCCTCCCTCTCCTGCCCTTCCCCTCCCCTCCCCTCCCCTCTACTCTCTCTCCCCTTCCCCCTTCCCTTCCCCTACCCTTCCCCCTCTTTCTTTCTTTCTTTCTTTCTTTCTTTCTTTCTTTCTTTCTTTCTCTCTTTCTCTCTCTCTCTCTTTCTCTCTCTCTCTTTCTCTCTCTCCCCCTCTTTCTTTCTTTCTTTCTTTCTTTCTTTCTTTCTTTCTTTCTTTCCTTCTTTTTTTGTATGTGTACACATGGACCATTAAAGTCGTTCCCAGGCCACCAAGGATTGCAAGAAAGCTCTTGAGAAATGCCAGCATCAGTGTTTGCTTATCTCTCTGGTGTGGTCATTTCTCATCAATCTTTATCTCTAAGCTTTTATTTTTCTTCTCATGCCAACTCTAATAACTCTAAGAGATCTAAAGAATGCCTTATTGACAATTTTGGTGTTCTGTACCAGAACTTATTTTCAACTATGAAGTCTGTCAACTGCTGCACACCTAATTGCAGCACAATTTGACCCAGACTTATTCATACTGTCTCCTATTACTCTAGTACTGTAGTGACATGGAACTTATAGCCAATTGTATGATGTAGACATATACTATTATATATATCAGATTGATGCAGGTAAACTTCAGAGCAAAATTTCTCAGAAATTTAAGTGGGAAGGCCAAGGAAGTCTAACTACTTGCATTGGGATTTGGAAGGGAAAAGAGAGAGGTGATCTAACAAAAGCATTAAGGTGTGTAACAAGACCTGAAAACTCCATGCCCAAAGTCACTGGGTATCCCACTGTCTAGCACAAATCCCAGGTTTATCTTGGAGTTCTCTGGAGCCCAGGTCAACAGTTTGGTCTATCAGCCAACAGCAGTCCTGTGCTTAGTTCTACAGACCTTGCACTTCTTGGCCCAGACATAGCTAGTCTGTACAAGGCCAGCTCTTGCCTGTACTCCCTCCAATTCATGTGCCTTACTGGGGCTTACCCATTTTCTGGACTTTCAGTTCTGCCAAGTCCTTACTGGTACTACTGAGCATGGTACATAGGCTAGTTCTACCATCCTCACTTCATTATCTACCTGGCATTTTGCTAGGCCTTTTTCATAGTCTTCTCTCATTTTCTGCTCTCAAATACTCTGTGAAGGAGATGGGGCTTTTCCTTCAATGTGAATGTACAAAGATCGAGGTGAGCTCTCTTTCCATCATTCCTCATGAAGGAGACTTTGTTTCCTACTAGGTTCCAGTGATGCTAGCTGTGAGGAGCCTGAGAGTGGTCAGGCTCTAGAGAGGGACTGATATAGAGTTCTGTGCTGACTGCCCATCACACTGAAACCCTAGGGGTTTTGAAAATGAAGGGAATTGTAGTTCTAGTCTTTTTGGCAAACGAAGAAAAACAAAAATCTTGAGATGGCTCCCAGATATGTGCTTCCTGTCTGAAACTCTCTTTTGAGCTTTGGATCTATGTATTCATCATTTTGTTTACTATTTATATTTAATAATTTCAGAAGAATCTCAGGAGTGCAGTTTTCACCATCTCTCCCAATATCAGTTGCTCTTTCTCTGCGCTTTGTCCTGGAGAAGGTCACCATAATTTATTTTGATACCCAAGCTAGGAACCAGAATAGTAGTCTGGTCTTCTTGTTTTCCCTAAAGTTCTAATATATCCATCCTTACTTCTGCTCCACTGGCCACTCCTTTAGCCTACTTTCTCACCATAAATCATTCATCTGATGCTTCTGCCTCCTTGGTCATGATCTCTAATCCATTTTCTGGAACAAGTCAGAGTGAGCATTTCAAAATCCCAGTGCTCACTCAGAATGTCATCTGTGGGCCAGCATGATTGGTACCTTGTAAGAATTCATTAAAAATGCAAGTGGATCTAGGCTTTTCTCCAATTATATGAGAAAGAGTCTGGTATGACACAATTCCCAAGTGATGCCTTAGTACATTAATTTTGGAGACACATAGCTCTAAGAATAAATACCTACTTATAATTTTCTACATTAAAGGGCCATTAGGATCCATGTTGTACTCAGTAAAATCCATCATCTTTTCAAAGAGTTTACTGTGAGATTGTGTCTCCTAAAAGTGTCAGCAGCTACACCCATAAACTCTCACCAACATGACTGCCTAAACTTGATTGGAACATGGAGAACAACAATAGACATGCTCAAGTGGACAGGGGACAACCCAGGAGGCTTCAACTCTACACAAAGAACTAGAGGCAATTAAGGAATGCTGACACTGGGAGATATAGTCTTCCCCAGGGAAGAGCACACCATTTGGTTATCCAATACCAAATGGTCAGCCCTGAAAATATATACAGAGTAACATTATACAGATCCAACAGGTTTGCAAGTGTGTATTTGGCCGTGTGTGTGTGTGTGTGTGTGTGTGTGTGTGTGTGTGTATGGAAAAAGGAGGCCATGAATTTTAGAGAAAGAAAGGAGAGGTATTTGAGAGGGTTTAGAGAGAAGAAAGGGAAGGGGGAAATGATGTAATCAAATTATTGCTTCAAAAATGAAAAGAAAAAAAAATCCATCATCCTTGAATGATTTCACAGAGCTCTTTAATGTCTAGTACCTGTACAGCTCATCTCACATTTTCTGTGTCTGGCCCTTTGCAACACTCACACTGGAATGTTCTCTGTTCTGACAGACTGAGCTTTGTGTCCTCCCTTTAGGCCTTGCACAGGATTCTTTTTGTACCTAAAATATTTATTCTCTGAGACATTTCTTAAAGGAAGCCAGTGTCTATAATGCCTGATATATATTTTCCTATGTGTTTCCAGAGGTTTCTATATGTCATTGATCTTGTTAGTGACAAATTCATTTGTTGTTAGTATTTCTTACTTTCTTAAAATACATTTCTTATAACATCTGCCTGATTGTACTGGGGTTCAAGTTGCTTGGAAGACTCTGGATGCCAGATGCTTGTTTAAGATTGATCTTCTAGAATAAACTAAAGCCTAATGTGAACCAAAACCATGCTTATTTCTTCACTCATGACTCCTTAGAACCTAAAATTATATTGATACCAAATAAAGTATAATGAAGTAGATAGGAAGAATAATATTGGTGAATTAAAGAGCCTTTTGGGCTTTTGAGAAGTCCCACATAAGAGTTTAAGTGTATAAGCTTCTCAAATCAGAGGTGGAAAACTTTGACTTCCTTTTGAGATGAGGGTATACAAACATGTCTCAAGTTAACCTTTTGGAGACAAGAGTGGTGGCAATGAGAACTATTTTAAAGTTGTGGAAACTGAATTCTAGAGACAATAACATGTCAAAGGTTACACTGATTATTAGAGGTAAAACTGGGATTTCAACCCAGTAGTGACAGACTTCAAAGCTAGGGCTTGTATTTTAGTCAGTGATTAAGAAGAGGATGGGTTGGCCTTTTATGTCATGATTGAATGAATTGGTTAATCCATTCATCCATTCCATCCATCCATCCATCTATCTATCCATTTACCATGCAACCACTAAACTATCCATCCATCTATCATCCATTCATCCATCCATCCATCCACCCACACATCCAGGTAAGGATTTATTATCAGAGGCATTTATCAGATTTATTATCAGGATAGAGGCATTGTGAGCAGAACCAGAACTCTGGCCAGGGCCAAGGGCCAAGATGATGATGGTGAAGGCAGAAAAGCCAGGCAAGATGGTATTTCATACATTTCTTCAAACTAGATTAACTCTTTAAGGAAGATGCACTGTTGTGGTTAAGAGAGCTGGTACTGGGGCTGGCTACTGGTCCAAATCCTGCTTTTGCCATCTACTAGAGCTGTGAGCAAGAACAAAATATTCAACCATTGTGTTGACTTTCATGAAATGAGGTTGATAATCCCATCACAAGTGAGAGGAAATGCCATGTTCTAACAGACTGTGAGATGTTACAACCTGGCCACTGAGTGAACAGACAGATGAGGTGAGATAAAGAGAGCTAGGGGAAACCTTCCTTGCTATTGCAGTAGAACAGGCCAGAGAGTATAGTGGCTTAGAGTTGAGAAGAGCTTGTGGGGATAAGAAGTCTTCATCTACCTGTGTTTTGATGGTGGATTAGACATGAAGTAAGAATGAAAGGGGAAATCATGAGAGCAGGTGAGCTGGTCCTGCTCCTCACCCATTGCTTCATGCTGGAGAACAGGCTCTACACCTCACCTGAGCCCCAGGGTAGAGCCGGCCCTTGTGGAGGGGGGCACAGGTAAGCCAGCCCCAGTTGGAAGAGGGAAGGAGAGCTGGTTCTGCCCTCCATTTCCCAAGTGGTGGTGTGAGTATGAGAGTTTATGCCATTCTGTCCTGGCAGTTCCAGTAGATTCTGTGTGACAGAGTTCCACAGATTGAGGCGGGAAAAATTGTCTCCTGGAGCCTGCGAAACTCCCCTAGTTAGAAGCTGTAGTCTCACTTGGCAATTTGCTTTGCTTCCAAACTTCCCCTCTTCCTGAGAAAATCCGAGCAAGTAAATTGTAATCCATTCTTTGAAGTAAAATCACTGGCCAAAAAACTCTTTTCTTAGAACTGCAATGCTTTGCCTCATAATTATGTTTACCTACCAACAATATGTAAATGAGAGTGGCTCTGACACTGTGGTATGAAAAGCATTGACTAAGCACAATGAATCTCAGGTTTTTACAGACAAAAGCTAGGTGTTTACTCACGGAAACTCATTTAGACCCAGGGTGTCTTTGAACTCTCTTTGAAAGTTTGTTAACTATGAGTGATTCTGTATCAGGAAGACCCTATATATCTGTTACACGAGAAACATTTTACCTGATTGATTTTACATTTCCTTGTGCCAAATGGTTATGCTAATTGTTCCTCGTACCTGCTTTACTGGATACATCGACCCCTCATGCTTAAAAGCTCTTGCTTCAGAGCAGCAAAATACACTCAGATTCCAAACCACTTCTCCATTGGTGTCTGTCTGTCATTGCCGAATCCTTACCTTCCTGGATCAAAGAACCCTGGTTTTCCGTGACTACAATTCCCGGCTGGGTTGGTCTGCGGCACCATTCCCCCTTGATACCTGTGGTATTCAGGAGTGCTGGCCCCAAGGGGACAAGAGTGGGAGATAGCCCCAATCTCTTGCTGGCTATAGCACTTGGGAGAGTGGGCCCTGCACTTTATCTGGGCCACACAGTGGAGCTGGCCCTGATGGTGAAGGAATGGCTAAGTCAGCCCCAAGGGTTCCAACCACTGTTCGAACCACTCAGCACTTGGGAGTATGGGTCCTGCATATTGACTGGAAAGTACAGTGGAGCTAGCTCTGGAGGCATGAATGCAGTGAACTGGCCCCAAGGGTCTGAGATCAGGAAAGCTGACTGTGCCTCCTGCAGATGTGTGACTTTTCCAGAGCAGTGCTGGAAAGCTTGCCCTGGTGGAGCAGATAAGGGAGACCTGGTGGGCTGACCAGCTCAGCTGTCACCCAGGCCCAGATAAGGGGCTCTGATTTAGCTCACGCCCCCAAAATCTATATTATCTGCAAATGGTTGGGACTCATGAAAGGAGGAGACCTGATGATTAAAAACTGCAGGATCTCCATGACACAGGGCAACAACAGGATAACCAGGGGTTGAGGGAGTCCTGATAAAGATCCAATATTGATGATATCACAGAAGCCAGAGAGACCTTGAACCAGACATATTGCAATGAACATTTGCAAGTGAAGATGTGTGGACGGAGGGGTACACTCTGGGACTCATTGGGACGCACTACAGCTTCCACAGTGAGATGTTTTTCTATGCTTTTGGGTCTTCTGTGTTTTATTATGTTGTTGTTTTGGTTTATTTCATCTGTATGTATGAGTTACTTTTATTTTGTGGGGCAGATAGCAAAAGGAAGATATAAGTTAATGGGAGATGAGCAGGACTGGGGTACATGATGTGAAACTCACAAAGAATCAATTAAAAAAAAAAAGGAATGAAACAGGAGCCAAAACTGGTTCCAGCATATTTGGTGTGAACAACTTGATATGTGGAGTTTGGTGTGAACAACTTGATATGTGGAGTTGTTACTTTGATTATGAAGGGGATTGGAGAAGAGGGTCCTGTGGGCTTGTTTTAGCCAGTGCTGTGGATGAGTCACACTTGAGATACCTAAGGGATTTCTAATTGCATTTTCCAGGAAGCTGTTCAGTAGAGACTCTCGAATACAGTGCCATCAGAGTGAGGATGCTGTGATGTGGTAGGATTGTACCTGGGCAAGGTCACCTGGGAGGACTCACCTGGGTCAGAAGTCACAGAGATGTGACAAATGTCAGGATCCTTACAGGAGGCTGGGAAGGGGTGACCAGGAAACTGGGGGAGGGGTGGAGTCTAGGAGCTGGAGTATGTGCTTCCCAAGAACCCAGTTAGGGTTAGGGTTAGGATTATGGTTAGGGTTAGGGTTAGGGTTAGGGTTAGGGTTAGGGTTAGGGTTAGGGTTAGGGTCAGGGTCAGGGTTAGGGGACCTGGGTTTGAGTTATGGTTATGGTTATGGTTATGGTTATGGTTATGGTTATGGTTATGGTTAGGGTTAGGGTTAGGGTTAGGGTTAGGGTCAGGGTTAGGGGACCTGGGTTTGAGTTATGGTTATGGTTATGGTTATGGTTATGGTTATGGTTATGGTTAGGTTTAGGTTTAGGGTTAGTGTTAAGATTAGGGTTAGGCTGCAAACAGTGCCACTGGCCTCAAAAAAAGTAGCCACCTCGGACCTTGGATGAAAAGCAGAATAGGTCAGATTGAAGAAGGATTGAAAGAGAGAAAGAAAAGCAGAAATCATTTTTGTAAGAGGACATGCATTCAAGTGAGAGTAGATTTTTTTTTTGAAGAAAGAAAAAAAACATTTGTGTGTTAATGGGAATAACAGAGAGGGGACACTAGAGAGGGGACAATCATATGCATGAGGTGAGAGGCCACAGCAAAACTGGAAAACACAACAGATATGGTTCTTTAGGACCCAGAGAGGGCAGGCTCAGCACAGGGGTCTTTGGCACTCCTGTGCCTTCCTTGGGAAAAGGACAGAGATGGCACAGAGCCTTCTGCAGGGTTTGCTGAAAGGCTCACCCCAGGAAGGAAAGCTGAGTCCTTCCGGCTTTAGATTTCTGGACTTGGAATTAACTGTGTTTAAGTTTGATGAACGTAAACACAGAAGCCAGACAGGGTAGTCACTAACAGCAGCTGGAGGAAATTCTTGGCCTCCAGATTATGCAGCTGTCCATCAAGAGCTCAATTAAGGCAGCAGCAGTGCCTCAGCTGTGTTTGTTTTTTCAGCAGAGGCTCAGAGAGAAACCACAGGAAACTGAATGAGAGGAGACTCAGCTGCTAGGAGCTGGAACTGAGGGGCTCAGAGGATGGGCCTCTCCACCAACCCCACTCTCCCACTATTCTTAGACTGCGGTGTCCCTTTAGCCCCAAGGTATTAGGGTTTTTTGTTTGTTTTGATTTGATTTTTTTCTTCTAATTTTCTTTTCTTCTGTTTTTGGTTTTTGGCAGTCTTCTGGCTGCCAACTCTCGGTCTGATTGGCAGGCTAATGGGGGTGAATTCTATTTGACTCCTAAGGAACTTTCCCCGGTTTTCTGGATCAGCCTCTAACTGGTCCAGAGACTTGTACTCTTGGGCAGGCCTTTGCTAGGCAACAGGACTCAGATGAACTTCTAGGCATGTTTGGGCATCAAGGTACATTGTGTAGGGAGATCAGTCACAATAGAGATGTGAAGGGGTGTTAGCCATATTCTTTTTTATTTTTATGTTTTTAAAAATCGTATGTATTTTATTTATATGAGTACACTGTAGCTGTCTTCAGACATACCAGAAGAGGGCATCAAATCCCATTATAGATGGTGGTGAGCCACCATGTTGTTGCTGGGAATTGAACTCAGGACCTCTGGAAGAGCAGTCAGTGCTCTTCACCGCTGAGCCATCTCTCCAGCCTTCCACAGTCTTTACTTAAGGAACTTTACTTGAGCTGGTCTAGGAAGTAGGAAATCACAGGAGCCATTGCTAAGACACTTTAAGTAGTTTAGGCGTTATACCAAGGACCACAGGGAGCCAAAGAATGTTTAAGATGTTAGTTACAGGCCAAAGCATCTCAAATGATCTCTGTGCCTGGGGTGGGACAGATATCAACAGAGTAAACACTCTCAGCAGGCAGCACTCCCAGCTAGGTGGTTGAACACAATGTCCCATAAACCTCTCTGTTCCCATGCAGACCCCTTGCTCCCTCAAGTGTGGGCTAGCACAGTGCAACTTCCAGTTCTGTGCTCCTCTTCTCTCCCCCTCAGACAGAGCAATGGGCTTTTCTTTCTTATTGTGTTGAGAGCCAGAAATCACAGTTCTAGTCTATGGGCTACTGAGAAGAAGCAGAAACTTGCATGTAGAGTGCTGTTTCTGATTTTTCTTCTTCTGCTGCTTTGGTTGGTGACAGGTTGTAGAATTCAGTGGTGGAAAGCATGAATTATACAACTAGGCTTGCCTAGACTTGAATTCCAGCTTTAACATTTATCAAGTATTTAACTTCTTCTCCATCCTCAATTTCCCATTCTAAAATGGGGCCAGTACAGCGTCCTGTCATGGCTGCCAACTACTTCGAATAGGGTTTGGCCGTGTTAAGACAGCACAGCTATTGGAGATTGGTGACTAAACATGTGGGGACGGCAAGGCAGAAAAGCAATGCTTCTTACGGACAGTATAAACTCGCTATAGATTTACTAAAAGTTCCTTCCCAATTGGGATGCAAAATAGTCAGCAATGGGGCCATGTGCTGCAGGTCAGCTCATGCAGAGCATTGTGGCTTTTGCTGTGACATGAACAAAGGGCTGAGAGCAACAGATGGAGCTCCACCTTTGCTTTTGGAGGAGGGTGGGGAATGGGAGGGGAGGGAGGGGAGGGAGGGGGAGGAAGGGGAGGGAGGATGATAACTATTGGACTCCCTTTAGGCATCTGTTACTCAGCTACGGACTGTTCTGAGGTCACAGCCCAATCCTTTACATTTCATTTTCTGCAGATCAACCAAGGGCAGCAACAGTCCTTTCTGGGGCCATGAGGCGCTGTGACTGAAGACCACAAACTAATCCACTCAATTACCCTGTGGAACAGGCCAGGAGAACTTTTAAAAGGACGATATGAAATATTAACAAGATCTTGCTATATACATGAAATTAATGTGATTCTCCCAAGTATATAAATCCACCAAGAATCATATAATTTCAAAGCCGTCACACAGATGGAGCTACAAATGGTATTTATGTCTGTGCCATAAGGCAGAATGGGACCAGCTAGAGGCAGAACTTCTTGCTATTGTTTGTATATGACTTTGAATTATTCAAGGATTATATGGTCAGATCGTCAAGAATGCATTTTTGCATTTAGAATAATGGTTTTGTGTCATTTTAGGTTTAAAATAATGGATAGGTGAGAGGCTCCGGAAAAGTAATATCTGGCCCAGGTACAAGCTTTAGACATGTGAGCAAAAGCCAAGGCCAAATTGTAGTACCAGGGCTTTCTAAGAGTGTCCGATAGTAGGATTTTTTTCAACCTGGGGACTATGGGCATTTGAGATAGAAACTTGGCTGTCTCAGCTATTGTGAGCACTGTTGAATAGGTAGAAACATGTCTTTTTCTCTGCCCATTAGATAATGGAGCAACCCTCCCTGCTTCCTGATAGGACTAAGAGATGCAAACATCTGGGAGACTTGTCTCCTGAGAACTCAGGGTCTCTTGTTTAGTGTCAGGGGTACTGTGCATGGGGTTCTCACCATTTTGCCTGCTTTGTGAGTGAGGGGCATGAGATCAGCTGAAGGGAACTTGAGTTCTTGTGATGTCAGGGATTCAGAACAATTTTAATTTTGAGCAAGATTTTAAAGCTTCCCTTTCTCACTGTTTTGTTAGATAAGAAAGTACCCCAAAACGTCATAGCTCAAAACAGCTACCACTCTGTGATTCAGTGGCTGTGAAACTGGGCAGGCAGAGTGGGCATAAGTTATCTTTTTCTGTGATGCTCAGGGCCTCTGCTGTGGTGTGAGATTTGGGTGACTTCTGTTTTGGGACTGGAGCCCTCTACTGCACACACACACTCCCACGCTGGCTGCCGGGATGTAAGGATTCAGAGTTAGGTCCACATACCCTGTGGGTCTAGGTTCTTCTGGGCACACAGCCTTCATCTAATCAGACTTCTAGGACAGCACACGCAAGTGTTCCAACAGACAGCCCACTGCCTTATATGTAGCCTTGGAAGCCACATTCTGACACTCTCTTTTTTGAAGGCATCACAGATCCACCCAGATTCAAGCAGAAAGAACACAGGTTTCAATTTTTGAGGTAAGACATGCCAAGGAATTTGTCTAGAGGTTAGTGTTTCTGTACATTCAGGAATGTCTCAGCCATGACCACAATCAGGATCAGGACATTTCTAGTACCACATTCCAAATCAAGACATTTCCAGCACCTCAAAAGGAAATTCCTCAAGCAGGCACTCACTCACAATTTCCTTTCAATATTTTTCTTGCCCCAGTTCTAGTCAAGAGACAATTGACTTTCTATCCATTTAGATTTCTTTGTTGTGGGATTTATTTTAGCATGAAGTAGGTTACCTTTCACCCACCCTGTGTGTAATGTTTTCAGGTCTTCATCTCATTTCAATATGTCATTCTTTTGAATGGCTACACCATATTACATTATCTAGTCAACAGTTCGCCCACACTGGGTAGTTCTTTGCTTTAGATTCTTTTGAATTATGCTGTTGTTATAATTTTTAATAAGGTGTGTGTATGTATGTGTGTGTGTGTGTGTGTTTGTGTGTGTGTGTGTGTGTGTGTGTGTGAGAGAGAGAGAGAGAGAGAGAGAGAGAGAGAGAGAGAGAGAATTTTTTAATTTGTCTTGAATGTCTTTGAAAGAATGGGATTGATGAGTCACATGGTAACTGTGTTTAAAATTGGAAAAGCTACCAGACTGAATGCTAAGGTGGCTGTGGCAGTTTAAATTCTTCTTAGCAGGATTTGAACACTTTGGTGTTCCATACCCTCTCCTGTACTTGGAATGGTTATTCTTGTTAACTTTATATACCCTGACTGATGTGGCATTGTCTCATATTATTGTTTTGATTTGTATTTCCCTAGTGACTAACAATGTTGAACATACTTTTATATTTTTTAAAATTAAAACTATTTCAAAAATTTCATGGTGTGTGTGTGTGTGTGTGTGTGTGTGTGTTTGTGTTTGCACACAATCCAGATGATTCACATGTAAAGGGAACATGTTCACATGTAAAGGGAAACAGGCAATATTTTTGTCTTAGGGTTTATATTGCTGTGATAAGATGCATGGTCAACTCCCTGCAGCCTCCGCCATCTCCCCAGGTGTTCCGATCCAGCCTGCGGAACCAGGTACCTGAGATATCCTGAGTTTAAGACCTTTGGGGACTCAGGCCTCAAGCAGGAGCTGCGCACAGAGCAGCGGTTTGGGGGACACCAGCCAAGCCTGGGCTCTGTGCCCTGAAGGTGGACTCCGCACTCCCTGCAGCCTCCGGCAGCTTCCCAGCTGTTTTGATCCAGGTGGCGGAACCAGCCTCAGCCATCTTCCCAGCTGTTCTGATCCAGCCCACAGAACCAGGCACCAAGATATCCCAAGTTTAAGACCTCTGGGGACTCAGGCCACCTGTAAGCAATCTGTGAGCAGGAGCACTGCAGGGCAGTGGTTCAGGTGTCCCAGTCATGGGGAAATAGCCTTATGAGCCCAGAGGAGGTTCAAGCACCAGCTAGTAACTACAGGACCAACTAACACCAGAGATAACCAGATGGCAAAAGGCAAACATAAAATCGTTACTAACAGAAATCAAGGCAATATAGCAGCATCTGAACCCTGACAGCAATAAATCTCAGATACCCCAACACACCAGGAAAACAAGACTCAGATCTAAAATCACTGGTCAGGATGCTGATAAAGGAAAACTTAGATAATCTCTTAAAGTAATACAGGAGAAAATAGATCAAAAGCTAGAAGCCCTTACAAGGCAAACACAAATAAGTCTTGGATACCACAACACACCAGAAAAACACGACTCAGATCTAAAATCACTGGTCAGGATGCTGATAGAGGAACACTTAGATAAATCTCTTAAAATAATACAGGAGAAAATGGATCAAAAGTTAGAAGCCCTTACAAGGCAAACACAAAAATCACTTAAAGAAATTCAGGAGATTATGGATCAAAAAATGAATGTCAATAAGGGGGAAACACAAAAATCAAAGAAATACAAGAGAACGTGGGTCAACAAGTAGAACTCATAAAAGAGGAAACACAAAAATCCCTTAAAGAATTACAGGAAAACACAAACAAGCAAGTGAAAGATCTGAGCAAAACCATCCAGAATCTAAAAGCAGAAGTAGAAACAACTAAGAAATCGCAAAGGGAGACAACGTTGGAGATAGAAAACCTTGGGAAGAAATCAGGAGTCATAGATGCAAATATCAACAATAGAATACAAGAGATAGAAGACAGAATCTCAGATGCTGAAGATACCATAGGAAGCATGGATTCAACAATTAAAGAAAATGCAAAATGCAAAAAGCTGGTAACCCAAAACATCCTGGAAATCCAGGACACAATGAGAAGACCAAACCTAAGGATAATAGGTATAGATGAGAGTGATGGTCTACAACTTAAAGGGCCAGCAAATATCTTCTACAAAATTATGGAAGAAAACTTCCCCAACCTAAAGAGAGATATACCCATGAATATACAAGAAGCCTACAGAACCCCAAAGAGACTGGACCAGAACAGAAATACTTCCCATCACATAATAATCAAAACCCCAAATGTACTAAACAAAGAAAGAATATTAAAGGCAATAAGAGAAAAAGGACAAGTAACATATAAAGGAAGACCTATCAGAATTACACCAGACTTCTCACCTGAGACCACGAAAGCTAGAAGATCCTGGGTGGACCTCATGCAGACTCTAAGAGAACACAAACTTCAGCCAAAACTACTATACCCAGCAAAACTCTCAATCACCATAGATGGGGAAACCAAGGTATTCCACGACAAAACCAAATTTGCATGATATCTATCTACAAACCCAGCCCTACAAAGGACACTAGGGGAAAAATACCAACACAAGGGAGGAAACTACACCCCAGAAGAAACAAGATAGAAACCCCCTCTCATCAAACCCAAAAGCAGAGAACCACTCAAATATAAAAAATAACTCCCAAAAATGTCAGGAAGTAATAATTACTATTCCTTAATATCTCTTAACATCAATGGACTCAATTCCCCAATAAAAAGACACAGACTAACAGACTGGATACGGAAACAGAACCCTACATTTTGCTTCATACAGGAAACACATCTCAGTGTCAAAGACAAACACTACCTTAGAGTAAAAGGCTGGAAGACAATTTTACAAGCAAATGCTCTCAGGAAACAGGCCTGAGTAGCCATTCTAATATCAGATAAAATTGACTTTCAACCTAACATCATCAAAAGAGACATGGAAGGTCACTTCTTGCTTGTCAAAGGGAAAATCCACCAAGAAGAATTCTCAATACTGAACATCTATGCTCCAAATGTAAGGGCAGCCCCATTCATAAAATAAACTTTACTAAAGCTTAAAGCACACATTGCACCTAACACAATAATTGTGAGTGACTTCAACACTCCACTCTCCTCAATGGACCGATCAGGAAAGCAGAAACTAAACGGGGGCACAGTGAAACTAATTGAAGCTTTGGACCAATTGGACTTAAAAGATATATATAAAACATTTCATCCTAAAGCAAAAGAATATACCTTTTTCTCAGCACTGCACGGTACCTTCTCAAAAATTGATCATATAATTGGTCACAAGACAGACCTCAACAAATACAAGAAGACCGAACTAATCCCATGCCTCCTATCAGATCACTATGGAGTAAAAGTGGTCTTCAATAGCAAGAAGAACAACAGAAAGCCCACATACACATGGAAACTGAACAATACTCTACTCAATGACACCTTGGTCAAGGAAGAAATAAAGAAAGAAATCAAAGACTTTTTAGACTTCAATGAAAATGAAGGTACGACCTACCCAAATCTTTGGGACACAATGAAAGCAGTGCTAAGAGGAAAACTCATAGCCCTGAGTGCCTCCAAAAAGAAACTGGAGAGAGCATGCACTAGCAACTTTACAGCACACCTGAAGGTCCTGGAACAAAAAGAAGCTAATTCAACCAAGAAGGGGTAGAAGGCAGGAAATCATCAAACTAAGGGCTAAAATCAATCAAATAGAAACAAAGAGAACCATACAAAGAATCAACAAAACCAAGAGCTGGTTCTTTGAGAAAATCAACAAGATAGATAAACCCTTAGACAGACTAAAGAAAGGGCACAGAGACAGTACCCAAATTAATAAAATTAGAAATGAAAAGGGAGATATAACAACAGAAACTGAGGAAATTCAAAAAACCATCAGATCCTACTACAAAAGCCTATACTCAACACAACTGGAGAATCTGGAGGAAAGGGACAATTTACTAGACAGATACCAAATACCAAAATTAAATCAGGATCAATTAAATCAGCTAAATAGTCCCATGACCCCTAGAGAAATAGAAAGTCTCTCAAGCAAAAAAAGTACGGGACCAGATGGTTTTAGTGCAGAATTCTATCAGACCTTCAAAGAAGACCTAACACTATTCCACAAAATAGAGACAGAAGGGACACTGCCCAACTCATTCTTTGAAGCCACAATTATGCTGATACCTAAACCACAGAAGATCCAACAAAGAAAGAGAACTACAGGCCAATTTCCCTTATGAATATCGATGCAAAAATACTAAATAAAATTCTTGCCAACCGAATCCAAGAGCACATCAAAACGATCATTCGCAATGATCAAGTAGGCTTCATCCCAGGGATGCAGGGATGGTTCAATATATGAAAATCCATCAATGTAATCCACTACATAAACAAACTAAAAGAAAAAAAAACACATGATCATCTCATTGGATGCTGAAAAAGCATTTGACAAATTTCAGCATCCTTTCATGCTAAAAGTCCTGGAAAGAAGAGGAATTCAAGGCCCATACCTAAATATAGTAAAAGCAATATACAGCAGACCAGTAGCCAACATCAAAATAAATGGAGAGAAACTTGAAGCAATCCCACTAAAATCAGGGACTAGACAAGGCTGCCCTCTCCCTCCATATCTTTTCAATATAGTACTTGAAGTTCTAGTGAGAGCAATTAGACAACATAAGGAAGTCAAAGGGATACAAATTGGAAAGGAAGAAGTCAAACTATCACTTTTTGCAGATGATATGATAGTATATGTAAGTGACCAAAAAACCTCCACCAGAGAACTCCTACAGATGATAAACAACTTCAGCAAAGTGGCTGGTTATAAAATCAACTCAAGCAAATCAGTAGCCTTCTTGTACTCAAAGGACAAGCAGGCTGAGAAAGGAATTAGGGAAATAACACCCTTCACAATAGCCACAAACAATATAAAGTATCTTGGCGTGACTTTAACCAAACAAGTGAAAGAACTGCATGACAGGAACTTCAAGTCCTTGAAGAAAGAAATCGAAGAAGATCTCAGGAGATGGAAAAATATTCCATGCTCTTGGATTGGCAGCATCAATATAGTAAAAATGGCCATCTTGTCAAAAGCAATCTACAGATTCAATGCAATCTCCATCAAAATCCCAAATCAATTCTTCATAGATCTAGAAAGAGAAATTCTCAAATTCATCTGGAGTAACAAAAAACCCAGGATAGCTAAAACTATTCTCAACAATAAAAGGACTTCTAGAGGAATCAATATCCCTGACCTCAAGCAGTACTACAGAGCAATTGTGCTAAAAACTGCATGGTATTGGTACAGCGACAGGCAAGTAGATCAATGGAATAGAATTGAAGACCCAGAAATAAACCCAAAGACCTATGGTCACTTGATCTTTGATAAAGGAGCTACAACCATCCAGTGGAAAAAAGATAGCCTTTTCAACAAACGGTGTTGGTTCAACTGGAGGTCAACCTGCAGAAGAATGCGAATTGACCCACTCTTATCTCCTTGAACTAAGATCAACTCCAAGTGAATCAAGGACCTCCACATAAAACCAGACACAGTGAAACTAATAGAAAAGAAACTGGGGAAGACCCTGGAGGACATGAGCACAGGGGGAAAGTTCCTGAACAGAACACCAATAGCTTATGCTCTAAGATCAAGAATTGACAAATGGGACCTCATAAAATTACAAGGTTTCTGTAAGGCAAAGGACATTGTCAGAAGGACAAAACAGCAACCAACAAATTGGGAAAAGATCTTCACCAACCCCACATCTGACAGAGGGCTAATATCCAATATATACAAAGAACTCAAGAAGTTAGACTCCAAAGAACCAAATAACCCTATCAAAAATGGGGTACAGAGCTAAACAAAGAATTTTTACCAGAAGAAATTCAGATGGCCGAGAAGCACCTTAAGAGATGTTCAACATCATTAGTCATCAGGGAAATGCAAATCAAAACAACCCTGAGATTCCACCTCACACCAGTCAGAATGGCTAAGATTAAAAACTCAAGGGACAACAGGTGCTGGTGAGGATGTGGAAAAAAGGAACACTCCTACACTGTTGGTGGGATTGCAAGATGGTACAACCACTCTGGAAATCAGTCTGGCGGTTCCTCAGAAAATCGGTCATGACACTTCCAGAGGACCCTGTCATACCACTCCTGGGCATATACCCAGCGGAATCCCCTGCATACAATAAAGACACATGCTCCACTATGTTCATAGCAGCCTTATTTATAATAGCCAGAAATTGGAAGGAGCCCAGATGTCCCTCAAAGGAGGAATGGATACAGAAAATGTGGTATATTTACACAATGGAATACTACTCAGCAATTGAAAATGAATTCATGCAATTTGTAGGCAAATGGTTAGATCTGGAAAATATCATCCTAAGCGAGTTAACCCAATCACAAAAGAATACACATGAAATGCAATCACTGATAAGTGGATATTAATGAGCCTAGAAGCTCTGAATACTCAAGGCACAATTAGCAAATCAAAAGATTCCCAAGAAGAAGGAAGGAAAGGACCCTGTTCCTGAAATGACTAGATCCAGATTTGTAGGAGAGTATCAGAACAGAGAAATGGGGTGGGGGGTGATTGGGGAACGGGTAGAGCAAAGAGGACTTATGGGACATATGGTGAGGGGGGAACTGGGAAAGGGGAAAGCCTTTGGAATGTAAACAAAGAATATAGAAAATAAAAAAAAAGAAAAAAAAGAAAAGTTTGATAAGAAAATGGAAAAAAAAAGATGCATGGTCAAAAGTAGCTTGAGCAGAAAGGTGTTTATTTGGCTTACATACACTGGAACACAGTCCATTGAGGAAATTTAGGACAGAAACTCAACAGGGAGAGAACCTGGAGGAAGAAGCTGATGCTGAAGCCATGAATGAGGCTTGCTCAGCCTGCTTTTTTATAGTACCACCATCCCAGCTGTGACACAACCCACAATGGGGGAGTGCTGGGCCTTCCCACATCAATCACTAAGAAAATGCCATTCCACGTGCATATAGCCCATCTTATGTAGGCATTTTCCTAATTGAGGTTCCCTTCTCTCAGATGACTCTAGTTTGTGTCAAGTTTACATAAAACTAACCAGCACAGCTTGTCTCTGTGAATCAGTCTTATTTTGCTCAATATAATATCAGATTCTATCCATTGTTTGGAGAATGACATAAATTTTTTATTAGGTATATTCTTTTTTTACACTTCAAATGTTGTCCCCTTTCCTGGTTTCCCCCCTCCTCCCAAAATCCCATAAGCCATCTCCCCTTCCCCAATCAACCCACCCCTGCTTCCCTGTCCTGGTATTCCTCTACACTACAGCATTAAGTCTTTCTAGGACCAAGCGCCTCTCCCTCATTTGGTGTCCAACAAGATCATCCTCTGCTGCCGATGTGTCTGGGGCCATGGGTAACTCCAGATGTACTGTTTGGTTAATAGTTTTGTCCCTGGGAACTCTGGGAGTACTGGGTGACTCATATTGTTGTTCCTCCTATGGTGCTGCAAACCCCTTCAGCTTCTTGGGTCCTTTCTCTAGCTCCTCCATTGGGGACACTGTGCTCAGTTCACTGTGCTGTGTCATTGGGGACACAGCCCTCTGTATTTGTCATGCACTATGCTCTTGACATTCTTATCTTCCAAGATCATACAGAAAAACCCACTAAGCTCTGGGTACTCAATGGCTTTTCAGCCCAAAGCTCCACATTTCTTCCACATTCTTCCCCAAACATGGTCCAGTCTTTCATAGTAATACCCTATGACCTGGGACCAATAACTTGAACACCATGACCAAAAGTAAAGTAATTTGTGTGTGTGTGTATGTGTGTGTGTGTGTGTGTGTGTGTGTGTGTGTGTGTGTGTTTAAGGGTTCATTTCAACTTACAACTCTCAGGTCACATTCTCCATCATCAAAGGACATTAGGATAAGAACGCAAACAGGAAAGGGACCTGGGGACATGGGAGAGCATTTCCTATTGTCTTGCTCATCTTGCTTGTTGTTGCATTCAGGACCAACAGCCCAAGGGTGGTACCACCCACAATGGGCAGGCCTGTATGACATCAACCATTGATTAAGAAAATGCTCTGTAGGCTTGCCTGTAGCCTGATCTTATAGAAGCATTTTCTTAAACACGACTAGCACATGACTTAGTCTATGTAATTGGATGACTTTATACTTTGGTTGTTCAAAGGCACTCTCTAATTATGTATATGGTCCCCAAATTGCTGGTAAGGATGCTCGTTTTCACTCTTGAAGTATTCCTGGCTTAGATAACAAATTCCTCCATTGACAGAGAAGGTTGGAGTACCTACTGGCATGTAGATTTCCATGCTTTAGATAGTTATTACATTTCTTCTCATGACTGGGATTACTCGGGATTAGCTTACCTGAACCCAAAGTCCTCCAGTTCTGAGTAGGAAGAAGAGTCCAACCTAAGGGCCACGATGCCCGTGGCAGCCCCCTTTCCTGAAGGGAACATGCAGCCACTTCTCAGCTGCAGTTACATTCAAACATCTCTGGCTCCTGAGGGTTAGCACATTTGTTCAGAGACCCCATGGGTTGTGTAGAGCTGGATGCTATGCCCCCAAACATCCAATCCTTGTCAGATTTGGGAAAGGGCTGAAGAGGAGGATACAGTACTTAGACTGGGAATTTTTACTTAATGTGACCACCTGCAGTGGAATCTGTGAGTGAACAAAACATGTTATTAACTGTGTAGCCTAGAATACCAGATGGAAATGGATAGAAACGTATAAAGGCTTGGGAGAAAATAGGGATGATTTTCATTTCTGTGACTGAAATTGTCAAGTAGTGACCAGAGCCATTGAGAAATTCAGGGTTAAGATAACGAAGAGGGCACAGGGTCCAGTGGACATTTCTAACAGGGAAGATGCAGCAGCAGCATCCTCTGTAGTCTGTGCTCCTTACTTGATACTCAGTGCCACC
The DNA here is from genome assembly GCA_964023405.1 of Apodemus agrarius. NCBI lineage: Eukaryota > Metazoa > Chordata > Mammalia > Rodentia > Muridae > Apodemus > Apodemus agrarius. Next base: position 82,875,016 of record OZ030006.1, on the reverse strand, counting down.
CAGCTTTGGCTCCTCTGGTTGACAAAACCCTGCCTCTTGATGGGCCAGGAGTTAAATTCACTCAGGAGTGGCTACTTTCCCTTATTTCCAGCATTTGAAGACAACATTAAGTTTTTGACGTGCTGAGACATTTCAGGATACTTGCTGCTGTATTTGGCTAAACCACGCTGGTGAGAGCATGATGAACTGTTGATTCATTTTGAGGATGTTTGTTAGGTCGTGGACTTGTGTAGACTGACACTGAGAGTGGACAGATACAGTCCAAGAAGGGTAGAGGAAAGAAACAGCTGAAATAAAACAAAATGGAGGTTAAAATGAGAGGCGCTCCAGGCACATTCTTCTGGTGAGATAATAGCATTCAGCTTTGAGGAGCACAGTCAGAGGACTGCTAATAACCTTACTGTCTACCCCACGTGGGTACCTCAGTGCGGGTCAGAAAGCCTTAAAATTGCAAATTTTAAACACAAAACACAAATTTCTGAGCATTAATATCACATATGGAACTAGATGCTTTCAACATTATCTACTTAGGGACATTTGTACCATCCATTTAATTACTAGGACAAAGTATTTGAGGCAGAGTTACTTTATAAAGAAAAAGGTGTGTTTTGGCTTATTGTTCTGGAGATGCAAGGTTGGGGGGGTGTTAAATCTGTGATGCTCTTCTTGCTGGCAGACATCCCAGGTAAAACAGAGTGTCATACAAAGCAAACTGCAATGTGAATATTCTATTCTTCATTCTCTTTCGAAACCACTAGAATTTAATCACAAGCACACTACCTGATGACTATTTAATCCTAACCTTTCCCGGAGGTTCCAACTGTCATCCAATCACATTTCCTTCCTTTTAACACTTCTGGAGAGCTAAATTTCAATGTTGGAAACATTGGAGATACATTTGCCAGCACCTGCACTACAACAATGCGTGCCTTTCCAGCCAGGTAGGATACAAAATCTAGCCCACTGCCTACCTGTACCTTTACAGCATCAGGTAGCTCCAGTGAGCTACACATTATAGCATATGACCACCAGATGGCAGAGTTGATAAAGAAAAGCCTGCATCAGCTCTCAAAAGGACTAGGCACTTAAGGCAAATGTCTGAGCTTCACCTTAAACTGGGCACCCAGTCTAGTCCACCAATTCTATGTGAATATCTCTTTTCTAAACCTTCCCTGACAATTTAACCCCCAATGTAGCTGCTCTTTGCTATTTTGTGGGATCTTCTTTTTCCTGCCCTTTATCTTCCTGGTTTCGCGCCCTAATACTAAATAGGAGAGAAACAGGGAGAAAGGGGAGAGAGGGGAGACAGGAATTAGGGAAATAATTCCTGTATCTAATTTCCTTCATCTTGTTTCTTCTTTGACCGCAGGCTATTAACAAACTGTAACTAAACCACCACAACCAACCACTCCTAGCATCTCGGGGCCCTAGCATTTAAATACCCTCTGAAAAGTTTCCAGAATTGCAAACGTCACACAATTGCCGAAATGATCTGCAGGTGGCAAAACCATGTCAACTGCTGCGAACGGTCGAGGCAGCTCCACATCCCCACACCTGGGACTAAAATGAAAACACATTCTTATAATATTTCTGTCTTTAAAAGTCTACCAAAATTCCAAAATTGTCACTATAACCCTGCCTCAAATCTATGAGATTGAGTTTTTCTGAAAGCATTTCCTTTCTGAAGTCAGGTTCCAGAACGCCACAAAGCATAATTTTTTTGAAAAAGGAAGTAGAAACATTTTATGATAGAATTGAAGATTTACGTGGAAATTATTTCTGATAAAATTGTAGAAAAATGTAGAGAAACATGTTAACATTGAAGATTATCATGGAAAATTTTATATAGATATAATAATGGTAGACATAAAAGTATTCCTAAGTTGATTAAAAGTGGAATCATAAACATTTTCTGATAAAGTTGAAGATTTACATGGGAAATATTTCTGATAAAATTGAAGAAATACATAGAAAAACATGTTAAAATGGAAGATTATCATGGAAAATTATGCAGATAAAATAGTAGGCATAAAAATAATTCTAAGTTGATTGAAAGTGGAATTATAAACATTTTCAGGTAAAATTGAAGATTTACATGGAAAATATTTCTGATAAAATTCAAGAAATATATAAACACACTAAAATGGACTATTTCATGGAAAATTATACATATAAAAAGACATAAAAACCTTTCTAAATTAATTGAATGTGGAATTAACATTTTTGTGATAAAAATCAGAGATTTACATGGAAAACATTTCTGATGAAATAGAAGAAATATATAGAAAAACATGTTAAAATTGAAGATCATGAAAAATAATGCAGATTAAATGGTAGACATAAAAACATTACTAAATTAAATTGAAAGAAGAATTAAATTTTCTGATAAAATTGAAGATTTACATGAAATTTTTTCTGTTAGTCCATGTCTTTTTATTGGAGAATTGAGGTCACTGATGTTAAGAGATATTAAGGAATACTGATTGTTGCTTCCTATTATTTTTGATGTTATTGTTATGTTTGTGTGGATATCTTCTTTTGGGTTTGTTAGGGAAGAAGATTACTTTCCTGCTCTTTCTAGGGTGTAGTTTCCCTCCTTGTGTTGGCACTTTCTATCTGTTATCCTTTGCAGGGTTGGATTTGTGGGAAGCTATTGTGTAAATTTGGTTTTATCATGGAATATCTTGGTTTCTCCATCTATGGTGATTGAGAGTTTTGCTGGGTATAGTAGCCTGGGCTGGCATTTGTGTTCTCTTAGGTTCTGTATGAGGTCTGTCCAGGATCTTCTAGCTTTCATGGTCTCTGGTGAGAAGTCTGGTGTAATTCTGATGGGTTTGCCTTTATAAGTTACTTGACCTTTTTCCCTTACTGCTTTTAATATTCTTTCTTTGTTTAGTGCATTTGGTGTTATGATTATTTTGTGCTGGGAGGACTTTCTGTTCTGGTCCAGTCTGTTTGGAGTTCTGTAGGCTTCTTGTATATTCCTGGGCATCTCTTTCTTTAGGTTAGGGAAGTTTTCTTCTACAATTTTGTTGAAGATATTTACTGGGCCTTTAAGATGTAAATTCTTGCTCTTGTCTATACCTATAATCCTTAGGTTTGGTCTTCTCATTGTGTCCTGGAGTTCCTGGATGTTTTGTGTTACCAGATTTATGCATTTTGCATTTTCTTTGACTTTTGAGTCAATGTTTTCTATGGTATCTTCAGCACCTGAGATTCTTTTTTCTGTCTCTTGTATTCTGTTGTTGATGCTTGCATCTATGACTCCTGAATTCTTTCCAAGATTTTCTATTTCCAACAAAGCAGAATTTATACAAATGGATTAAGTTTAAATTCCAACACGTTTTGTTTGGCATTTTCTCTGGATTGTTCACTGTTGAACAGCAGCGGGTCACCTATGTTTCTTATATACCAGTCATATGCCCACTATGAAAACACTTGGGAAATTGCGACAGATGTGCAGATCTTGACGAAGGGGTGGGAGTGTCATCTCTCCAGCACATTCCCTCTTGGGCAGAACTCTAAGTCCTGTGAGCATCTGCTGAATAAATCATAGTAAAGTTCATTTTAAAGCAATTCTTTTGTATAATATACTGTTGCCATTTCTCCAAGCAACAAAATTATAGACTGAGATGGGGATGCTTATTAATCTTCATGTAAAGAATTAGCTCCTGAATGTGGGCTAGGCTCCTGGATGTGGGCTGGGCTCCTGGATGTGGGCTGGGCTCCTGGATGTGGGCTGGGCTCCTGGATGTGGGCTGGGCTCCTGGATGTGGGCTGGGCTTCTGGATGTGGGCTGGGCTCCTGGATGTGGGCAGGGCTCCTGGAAGACTTGGGGCATCTTGAATCTTTGTCAGACTGATAGGTAGTTTTGATACTGTTTTTAGTGCAAAGACACCTCAAAGGCAATAAGAGAGAGTTTATTCTGGAGCCAAATTTGAAATACCATGGCTTGGAAATGTGGAGCCAGATTATTCCACATTCTCTGTTCCCCCATAGAAGCAGTTTTCTGAAGTTATGTAGTAGCAGAATAAAGTCCTAAATCAAGCATTTACAACTTAAGTCAATGAGAAGGAACATCAGGGAAGTGGGTTACAGCCAGGCAGATTGTCCTCAGATGCTGTCTGATGGGATTCTGAGTCCTTTGATGAGCAGGTAACAGGATTTTTATTACATTAATACATTCCAAAGGTTTTAATGCATCAGGTGTTAGGTCAGTCAAAGAAGTGGGCAAGCAGTGGCTTTTTAGGGAGCTAAAGATAGCACAAGAGAGATTGTCATCAGACTCCAGACCTGCTACATTCCAAACTCTCCACAGTCGGTGAAGTTTTAATTAGCCTTCTTCAACACTGCCTCTTTTTAGGAATTCTTCACACCAAGCAGACCAATTGTCATATTGTATAAAATCAAAAATCAGGCTAGGATCTGCTTAGAAATTGCTCGAAATTCTGTCCTAATCCCAAGTCAAAATTCATTTAATAATTGTTTTAGATGAAATTCAAGCCAGCAACTCAAATAGCATTCTGAAAAAAAAAAGCCTATACTTTCTAATGATATAACTGAACGTATACTAGTTAGATACATGCTGAGGAATGAGAGAAGGAAAAAATAAAGACTTTGTTTTCTGCAATTAAACCATTATGTCTCTGTAAGAGAAGACAGGTTTGTATGTACAGTGAGAACTTATAATAAGAGACTTATTATGACTTATAATCAATCTTAACTCTGAGCTGAGGTGTTTAAGGTCATATTATTGGTACTGTATGGTGTGTGGTGTATGCATTGCCAAGTGCATATGTTTGTGTGTTCACAACCAAGGCTGTCGTGAATGATACACCATGATACACCATGGGCAAACTGCCAGAAACACCCAGGATTCATGATGGTTTTGATTTTGAATTAGTGTTTGGTTGATGTGCAGGAGCCAAAATTTTTTTGATCCTATATTCAGTTATAAAACACATATGAGGCCGTGTCTCACAGTTTAAGGAATTGCTGTCCATCTGATCATGAACAAATATACCCAACACAAGCCCAAAGGAGTGCAGATGAGGGAAGCTGGTGGGTAACAACCACCCAGATCATGAAACACAGGGAGAAGATAGATGAAATGGTGAAGAGGGAGTGGAAGAGAGGTTTTGGAAAGCTGTGATACTTTAAGGAGTGAGTGCCAAGATCGATCATTTAGGTCCCAGTCAATGTCCTCTCAGCTACTGAGGGAAGAGATATAAGGCACATACATATGACTTCCTGGTATGTGCTTCCAGTCTGTAGTGAGGCAGAGGGAGGCCTGGCTGCCTCAGTACTGAGGTAGGTTCTGGAAGGCGTTCCTTACTAATGGCAGGAACAGTGCACATGGGTGTGGACTTGACTTTCATGCATGGTGGAGATGCTGTGGCAAGGCATCTGGCATTCTGCTTCAGGAATGGGAAGTCAGAGAAAGTCAAGGATAGTCCCTGTTAGTGAGCAAGTACTGAGGTTCTGCAACAAGAGGAAGGCCCTGTGTACAGAAATGCTCTCTGAAACCAGCCTTTAGTTTGTCTAGAAAATTTAGAGTGTAAAAGCACCTTAAGGTAATGTGGAGCCCTTGAGTACTGGTAGGAACCTTAAACCAGAGACAGCAGCTTTTTTATCTTGCATGCTTGTAGGCAGACTACTGATAGTGGCCTGAAACTCTCTATTAAGGATGCCTCTGTACTAATGGAACAGTCCCGTGTGAGATATTGTGACAAATGAGTGAAAATGATAGAGTTGGGATCTGCATCTTCCAGTGCCCTGGCAGGACTTTGGAACAGGTTATATGCCTGCCCCAACCCCATGGGTATGAGCTTCCCTGAGCGGATTCAGTTTCAAAGTGTTGGAGAATGCCCTGTGTTACTTAGGCATCAGCATCCGGACAACAGTAATTGGTGAAGGATGAAAGGATTTCCCAAGTTGTTGTACTTGGCCAGGTATCTACATGATCAAAACTCAAAGGACATGACCTGGGATCCAGGGCACTTCGTGTTTTTGAAGAAATTTGGATGTTATAGTGACCCGTCAGGATACAGAACCAAGCTCTGACTATGGCCATGGAAGCACAAGAGGAGAAGACAGGAGGATGTGAACAGCATGCATCTGCTGATGCTTGGCCTGAACATTGTCCCTTGATTTCCTTCCTGTTCCTGTTTGGGATCCAACATGGAGGGTCTGAGGAGGTTGTGTTGAAGTCAGGCATCCAGAAATTAGAGATCTGGATGTCCCCAACTCAACTCTAAAATGCACATTGCTAAAGTTAGATGAGGGTAAAAAAGAGAAAACTGTCTTCTCTAGTATCATTTTATAAACTCAAAGCTTTAACTCTTCTCACACAAGTTCACCCAACATTATTGGCTATAATGATCTGACCTAGGATAGGCAAAGAAAAGAGTGTGGGTAAATATGTATCTTCCTCCTATTGTCTAACAAGTTATCACAGATCCAGTGACTTAAAGCTACACAGTCCTGTTATTTAATATTTTCCATAGACCAGGAAACTGATGGCTTAGGAGAGGTCCTCTGCTAAGGGTATCACTAGATTGAAACCAAGGTATTAGACAACCCTTAACCTTAACCCTAACACTAACCCTAGCCCTATCTCTCCCTTTCCCTTTCCCTCTCTCCTCTGTCTTTCTGTCCTCCTTTATTTTCAGTCCTGGGGATATGAACCCACAGCCTCAGGATGAGCAGGCACCCTGCTACTGGGCTACACTCACTCTTTCACATCTGGATAGGGATCTGCTTCCAGGATAATTTGAACTATTGACAGATTTCATTTTCTTGCAGTGGTATAAAGGAAGGCTCTAGAGACTTTCTGGTATCTGGTTGAAGGCTGCCATCATGTTCTGCAACTGTTCCTGGCTCTTTGCTGTATGGGCTTCCTCACCATACTGACTTACTTCATCAAGCCAGCAAGGAAGGAAAAAACAAAAGCAAAACCCAACTTCAGGGAGGGCTCTCGCCTGCTTAAGTAAAGCACATTTATGCTAATTTCTCTTTCAATAGGCTCCAAACCAAAGATCTAGAGCCTTAATCATACATGGAAATCACATTTACCTTCCTTAATTATAAGCTCACTACTAAGCAAGTCACAGGATGGCTATGATGAAATGGGATGAGATTATGCAGGGTGTGGTCATCGGGGGCATGGGTTCATATTAGAATCACACCAATTCCAAGATTGTTCTGTTCCTGAGTGGCTTCACTGTGTAGCACAGGCTGGTCTGGAATTCAGCTGCTTCTGCCTCGGGCTTATGAGATGTGGGATGGAAGGTGTGTGGTGCTACTCTATGAGGTTATGGTGGTTTGAATGAAAATGGCCCCCATAGGCTCATAGGAAGTGCTACTGTTAGGGAGTGTGGCTTTGTTGGAGTAGATGTGCCCTCGATGAAGGAAGGGTGTCACTATGGGTGGGCTTTGAGATTTCAGTGGCTAATTCTTCCTTCCTTCTGCCTGAGAACTCAGATTAGAACTATTGGCCCTTCTCCAGCACCATGTCAACCATGATGATAATGAGCTAAACCTCTGAACAGAAAGTCAGCCCTAATTAAATGTCTGTTTTTATTTTCATGAGAGTTGTTGTGGCCATAGTGTCTCTTCATAGCAATAGAAACCCTAACTAAGACAGAAGTACAAGATGCTTCTTGGTTCTTTCTTATTATAGTAACACAGAAACAGCAGGATCCATAACAGAGACTGGCCACTAGACTTCTACCTTTTCATAATTTCTCAAGAAAGTCAGTATTAACACCCTTTCCAGGTATTACTGCCATCATCTTCCCTGTGCTTTTCTTTCATGCCTCTGTGGCTAAATATGTGGGTGGAATATTGAGAAGAGGGGTGAGGACTTCTGGTTACTTTCTTTTTCTTTTGTTTTAAGATTTATTTTATTCTAAGTTGTGTGTGTATGTGTGTGTGTTGTGTATATGTATGTATGTATGTATGTATATATGTATGTATGTATATATGTATGAATATATATATGTATATGTATGTGTATATATATATATATATATATATATATATATATATATATAAATGTTTGTGTGTTTGTGTATGTGCATATGAGTGCAGGCATCCATAGAGGCCAAAGTTTTTGGATACTCTGGAATTGTATTTATAGGCAGTTGTCATCTGCCTGATGTGGGTGCTGAGAACCTGTCTTAGGATTTCCATTGCTGTGCATTGTCAACACCATGACTAAAAGCAAGCTGGCAGGGGAGGGTTTATTTTAGCTTGCAACTTTCAAGTCACTCTCCATCACTGAGTGAACCCAGGGCAGGAATCTGGAGGCAAGAACTAAAGCAGAGGCCATAGAGGAGCATGCTCTATTACTGGCTTGCTCCCCATGGCTTGTTCATCATGCTTTCTCATAACACTCAGAGCTACCAGTCCAGCGGTGGCACAGACCTGTGGGTTGAACCTTCTCACATTCAATCACTCACTCACTCAATCAATCAATCAGTCAATCAAATAAATAAATAAACAAACAAACAAATAAAAAATTCCCTATAGACAGGCTGACAGGCCAGTGTGATGGAGTAATTTCTCAGTTGAAGTTAATCTTCACCTCACTCAACCATCTTTTGTAGCCTATTTCTCAGTCTGTCCTGATGCTTGCTGCTATTTAGCACCATCTTAATCTAAGGCATGGTAACACTTGTGAGGTGGGTGTACTCACCACAGGCATGGGGAGCTCCAGAATTCACCAAGTGTGTGTGCCTATCACTGGAAAAACATGCTGTGACTTGGTTGGGGCAAAGACAGTCAAACCATGCATTTTCCATTTATGTGCACCTATTTCCTCAAACTATTATGGATAATAGGTAACACTTCCAAAAAAGGATCAAATGGGATGTGCTAAGAATCTAGAGCTGATGCTTGATTATTTATTAAGATGGCGATCATAGGAAATTGCAGGTATGGGCATTTTCTGGGGATGGGGGTAGATGTGGCTTCACTGGTTGCCCACTGATGAAGCTTGCCCTAATTCTGAATATTTTATCACTTTTATCATCTATCAGATGATACCATGTGGGCGCTGCTGGTTTTGGGCCATTGTGCATATTGTTTGAGAGTCTTTGCATGGACACTCATCTTTATTCATCTTGGGGTACCTAGGAGGTCCCTGGTCACATGTCTGTGTGTGTTGAAGCTGTTGAGAAAATGCTGAACTGTTTTTCAGAGTGGCTGTGTCCTTTTCCAAGTCCACCAACAATCTGTGAGGCTCCCTTTGCCCCCTCCCCAGGGACTTGTTTCCTTCATTGTGATTATAGTTATTTTGCTTGTACTTGCATCTCATGGCGAATTTTACCTATGTTTCCTTACTGATCATGATACCAAACATCTTTTCATAAATTTGTTTGATCCCTCTATAGTTTCCTTTATGTACTGTTTATTTAAGTCTTTTGCCTACAACTTTGAAGTTAGATTATTGGTTTTATCACTGACTTGTTTCCCTTCCCAAGTACCACACACATTTTATATACATTTGTTTTTGTTTTAAGATTTATTTTATTCTAAGGTGTGTGTGTGTGTGTGTGTGTGTGTGTGCGCGCGCGCGCGCGCGCACACACACACACACACACACACACACGTGCTGTGCATTTGCATAAGAGTGCAGGTGTCTACAGAATTATAGGCAGTTGTCATCTGCCCCACATAGGTGCAGATGGGGTGCAGGCAAACCTCTTCTCCCTACTCCTCCAAGATCCATCACTCTAAATTTATGTCCTATTTTTTTTTTAAAAAAATAACTCACTGAGTTCCATGTGTTCTGCCATTATACTCATGACGATGGGGCCATCCATCATAGCATAGTTGGCTTACCAGGATCCACACCCTTTAAAAAATTCTAACTTGTCTTCTCTCAGAAGCCATATACTGTCCACAGCTCCCCAGCTAGGGGTCGAGCCCCTTTCTACTTCATGCTAGAATGCTGACAGGCCTGATTATGTACAGGCAAACATAGCTGCTATCAGTCCTTGAGTACAGCAGGCCTTACATGTCAGAAAACACTGCCCTGGTCCTGAGTTAGAAACACAACTAGTGGAGGGTGTGAGTGCTAACCCTTGTTGTTGGATGGATTTCTGGGAGTTCCAGTTGATTATGTGAACCAGTATTGAGAGGTTTGTTTAAAAATAAATGTGTGTATGCTCCTAGAAGCATTGCAGGTGTGGCCACTGTGTCACATGTGTATCAGTAGGTGGCAGAGAGGAGAGAGGATGTGTCTATGTCCAATGTCCTCATTCGTGAACATCTAAATGATTAATAGCCTGAGAGTCCTTGAAAAAAACTGAGCCTAAGACCACTACCAATTCAGCACCATGCAGACCAAGCCAGGCTCCCAGGGTGGGGACTGAGCTGGAGACTAGAGGAACCCCAGCCCCATGGGGAAGTGAGCCTGAGATAGATGACTCATGCACGGGGCCACTTGTGCAGGCCTGGGCAAGGACTAAGCCCTAGATGAACCACTACCAGACTGGTGCCACGGGGTCCTGGACAGGAAGCTAGCCTGAGATGACTACCAGTTCAGCACCATGCAGGCTTGGGGAGGGGAATAGCAAGCCATGCCCTAGATGATCCCTGCCCAGTGACATAATGCACAAGTGGAGTATAGCACTCCTGAGACCAGTCCTGAGACAACCCCAGACACTCTGAGACCCTGGGCACCATTAAGAGGAGGAAGTAAGTGGTGGAGAAATGGAAGAGAAAGAGAAACAGAAGGATGTAGGCAATATGAAAGGGGGCAGAACTGGAGATTCAAGGGTAGTAAGAAACAGCCTGAAGTGAGCAGCTGATGGTCTCACCTGGGACCTTTGTGTGGTCCTGTCCTGTGCTTCCATTGGGGGCCATGTCTGGGTCCACAACTCTGCAGCAGCTGGGTTCTGTTACCAACAAAGGCCAGGTAAACATCCTCAGTCTGGGTTGCCACTGGGGACATGTTGATTTCTGAGGGCTGTGCAGAACTGGCCCCACTGCTCACCTGGATGTCATAGGATATCTAGCCCTGGGGTTGGGAAGCAGGAGAGCTGCCCCTGCCCCTAGTCAGCTGCAGTACTTGGGAGAGTGGACTTTGTACCTCATTTGGGCAGCACAGCAGAGCTGACCCTGGTGGCAGGTGTGGGTGGTGGTGGTGGTGGGTATGTGCTAGCTTAGAGGATATGAGTATGGAAGAGCTAGCCTTGTCACTTGTCTGCCATTTTTGTGACATGGGCTAGGGAGAGATGAACCCCATTTTCCCTTGCCACCTATGGCAGGTAGGAAAGCTGGCACCAAGGTCATCAGAGTAGAAGAGCTGTCCCTACCCCTCACTTGCTACAGCACTCGTGAAAGTGGGCCCTGCACCTCACTTGGGCAGCAGGGTAGATCGGCCCCTGGATTCAGTGATTGCTAGTGAGTCAACCCTGAGGGCACAAGAGTGGAAGAGCTTGATGCTGATGTTTGGAATTTGTCCACCCCAACATCTACCCCATCAACGAACTGCTGTAGTACATGAATCAGCCAGTCCTACAGATCCAAAACTACAGGATATCCATGACACAGTGCAGCAACAGGATATTCAAGAGGAGCCCCAGTGAAATTCCAATACTGAACAGCAGAACCCAGAGGCCTCATACCAGACCAAGGAGTCATTGCAATGAATATTTGAAAGCAAAGAAGAGTAGCCCAAAGAGTATACTGTGGGACACTCTGTGACACACTACAGCTTCCACAATGAATTTTTTTCTGTTTGAGGGGGAGGTTGCAAGGGTGAAGGATGGGTATGAAGGGAGAGGGAGATAAATAGGATTGGGGTGCAAGATGTGAAATTCACAAAGAACCAATAAAAAGTTTAAAAGATGTGTGTATGATGTGTGTGTGTGTGTGTGTGTGTGTGTGTGTGTATGTGTGTGTGTGTGTGAGACATAGACATATAAAGGGGACTATTTAGAAGAAGTAAAAGGACTAAATTAAGGAGGGAACAACAAAAGAAGGTAATTTTGGCAATGAAGTCAAATATCCAGTTTTTTCTCATATGTAGAATTTAGACTTAATATTTTTATCTTCTATCTATCTATCTATCTATCTATCTATCTATCTATCTATCTATCTCCTATCCAATCAAGTGTGGTTGCTCATATTTGTAATCCCAGTACTCAGGATATCAGTGGGAGGATCAATAGTTTAAAGATGGCTTGGATGACTTAGTGAATCTGAGGTCAATTTGGCTAACATAACAAATTTGATGCCAGCATGGAATTGGTGAGGTTTTTGTGGTGGTTTGAATGAAAATGGCCTCCATAGGTTCACATGCTTGAATACTTGCTTTCTAGTTGCTGGAACTGTTTGGGAATGATTAGGAGGTGTGGTTCTGTCTCAGAAGGCAGAGACTTGTTGAAGGAGGTGTTCTTGGAAGCAGTGTGTTGGAAGCAGTGTATTGTGAGAGTGTGCTTTGAGGTTTCAAAAGACTCCTGCTGCTCTCAGTTCTCTCTCTCTCTCTCTCTCTCTCTCTCTCTCTCTCTCTCTCTCTCTCTCTCAATGTTATATATTAAGATGTCAGTTCTCAGTGGCTTTTTCACTCCACCATTATAGAATCTAACCCTCTGAAACCATAAGCCCAATTAAATGCCATTTTTAATAAACTGTCTTAGTCATGGTGTTTTATCACAGAAATAGAAAAGTAACTAAGACACATCTTGTTTTAAAAAGGAAAAACATAACAGCAGTTGGGTTGGATGCTTTGCCATGCTGCCGTGTTTGAAAAACTCAAGAATTCAAACAATGCCGAAGTAAAATGAGAACAAGGATGAGTGAGTCAGGGGATGACATCAGAGAGGAGACGGCACAATCAAATTCTATAGCTTTTCAGCAGAGTGAACAAGAACAGATTTGGCACAACAATATCTATATTTTAAAAGGCTTTCAATTGAAATAAAATTACATAATTTTTCTTAATCTCTCCAAGTTCTCTCCCTCAACCCCTACCCCTTTCAAATTGATGGTCTCTTGTTCTTCATTATTGTTACACATGCACACATCTTGCTGGTGTGTTTCTGTTGTTTGTGTATGTATGGTTTCAGGGCTGATCACTCTGCATTGGTCAGTCAGTGAGGGAGGGTCCCACCATGGCTTCTACATACATGTGCATCACTTTAACTTCCTCTCCTCATACTATCTTCTCTCCCATGGTTCTCTCTTTCTCTAGCTGATGCCCTTTCTCTCTTTTTGTTACTCCAAACTTTAGCTGTTTTTTTTAATCTGTTACACTCTGACTTATTTGTGCTTCATATTTGAGAGATAAAGTTTAAAGAAAAAAATATCTCCCAAGAGCCTATCATCCAAAATAATTTGTGTGAATTACTGGCCTTCTGTGATTTTATTTCATATATGTGGGAACAAAAACATTGTGATTTAAAATTTTTAAATACATGAGATTGGGGATTTAGTTCACAGGTAGAGTGCTTACCTAGCAAGCAGAATTCCTCAGCTCCCCCTGCCATAAAAAACCCAAAAACAAACAATAACAACTAAAAGCAGATCAAAACCATGCATGCAAGTTTTAACTATATATTACAAAACTTAAATTGTACTATACATGTGTTCCTTCATGAAAGGTGTCATTTTAAAGCAATAATCATTTTCTAAAATTATTAACACAAGTTTTATGATTATACTTTAATATCCTTTTTATGACTGTGGCATACTTTATTTAATAAATGTTCTAACATTCAGATAAAAATAAATTCATGTTCTTTTCAGCCATCTGCAAACTATTAGAAAGATAATGTTGAAATATTTTTTAAGGTAAATACAACACTTTCAGTTATCGAAAGTTTGCTCATTTGTATTTTAGCTGATTACAACAGAATTTATTCTTTCTTAGTAATTATGTGTTGCTACTGGAAGTGGGTTAGCACTACTGATTAAAGCATGGAATTAAATAGAATGCACTCTTGTTGGTCCTCGTTGGGAACTCTTTCTTTTCTTTCTTTCTTTCTTTCTTTCTTTCTTTCTTCCTTCCTTCCTTCCTTCCTTCCTTCCTTCCTTCCTTTCTTTCCTTTCCTTTCCTTTCCTTTCCTTTTTTTGTGACCATAGTTTCTTTATGGGATACAGGGGCCATAAGGCTGAGCCAGGTGGCGGAGGTCACCAGTGACCTGGTCACCAACACAGGTCAACAGCCTGGATGTTGGCCGCCATCTTGGCCTCTTACTTGTCTCCATTGTTGAGTAGCTTCTCCTTATTGTACAGCAACTCCTCATGTGTCTCAGTAGAGAAGTCAAAGTTGGGGCCCTCCACCATGGCATCAACAGAACAGGCTTCCTGGTAGAAACCACAGTAGATACACTTAGTCATGTCAGTGTCATAGCATGTCATCGACGGCTACCATCGGCTCTTGGCTCAGTCACAATGGCAATGACCTGTGCAGGACAGATGGCCTCACAGAGCTTGCAGGCCATGCAAAGCTCCTTCTCAGATGGATAGCGGTGCAGTGCATGCTCCCCACGAAGCATGGACTCAGTGGGCCCTTCTCAAAGGGGTAGTTGATGGTGGCAGGCTCCCAAAAGAGGTAACTTAGCGTCATTCCCAGTCCTCGGAAGAGTTCTGTCCACATCAGAATCCAAGCTGCAGTGTCAGTCGAGGACTTCATGTCTGTCTCAGACTCCTGTTCCTTCTTCATATTCATACTTGTACATTGTCACCACTGAACTGCTGTGACATCTTTGACCATTAAGATGTCCTATGCACAAGTCCTGGATCAAGGCCTGTGGCAGCATTGATGAGTTTAGGCGATACATTTTGAAGTATGGGGGCTCCTTCCCTGGCCCTGGGTATGTTCTTTTTATACAAGCATGTAGTAAAGGCTATTTGTACTTTTGCATGTAGCATGTGTGTGGAAATGCTGTTTTTCTATGATTCAAAATTTAGATTCCCGCATACTATTTTTCTTTCTGAAATGACAGGTTATGAGACTCCCCTCCACCTTGGTATTTTCTAAAGATCCCAGTCTGTGAAACAAATTCTAAAGAACTGGCCATTTCTCCTGATTAAGCTGTGGAGCCAACAGAAAATGTTAACATGTTCATAGTGGCTAAAACCGCAGGACCAGAGGCTCCCACGTCGCCACAGCTCTCTGGTACTTGTTAAGGGCTTCCTACACACCAGGCTCTTTTTTATAAAGATTAAATTCTAACTCTAGTCCCACAATTTAAGCACAATAGTTCAATTCCACATCAGCAGAAGAGGCTGAATCAACTCTCCAGGGCACATGGAGCTGCAGAGTGTGTGGATTTTTCATTATACAACATTGTTTTCTGATGGCCAAGACTGCTACTCAAGTATTTTGAGGGCTTTTAAATTGGGCATTCAGTGGCAAAGAGCACTTATACATAGACCAGGTGTGATGACTCAATGCTCAGCCTCATTCTGTGGTGGCTGTGGGCCAGGCTCACTGATTTTTGGTTGCACACTTAAATGATGGACAGCACATTTCTTCAGGGCACGCAGAACATTCACATGTACAAAAGACTCCCCTGAAAGTGCTAGAGCATGGCCTATATCAGTCTTGAGGTATGGTCATGCTCTACAGACAAAAATAAACTTTGGAGCTGGAACTAATAGTCTATTGAAGCCAAACATGAAAATTCTCAAAAGTTAATAATTAAAAATAATGATTTTGCTATTACTTTTCATCCTTATTGCTTTAAATTGATGCTTGACTCCAATTCAAGTGTGTGTGCATGTATGTGTGTGTATGTTTGTGTGTGTGTGTGTGTGTGTGTGTGTGTGTGTATGCTCATATGTGTTTGTGCATGTGCTATGTATATGCATGCATGTGAACCCTGGAGGACACCTTGGGCACTTACCCTCAGGCACATCACTATTTTCTCTGTTTAGCTTGGTGTCTCACTAGCCTAGAGCTCACCAATTAGGCTAAGTTGGCTGGCTCACTAGCAAACCCCAGTTCTGGTTCTCTGGCCTCAATTTCTCCCTCATCTGGATTATTTCTAGGGAACCCCACATATCGTGGAGACAAACCAAGCCTGGAGATCAATCCTGTCCCTGTGGCCTATTTCAGCCCATGTTCTTATACCTGAAGTTCTGAGTAGGGTGTGACTCATGATTTGGCACAGCTTCTTACCCAAGTGTAGACTATTTAACTCAGTTTATCAAAGGTACTGACAAGGAGTTAGATATCCAAATGTATCTGAAAAAGGGACCAGACCATTGTATTGAGGCCATGTCTCCAGGGCTTTGCTCATCTATTAAGTAGTAATCTAACCCTGTGATGATCTCAATTAATTGGATGTTTTCCCCAGTTCCCTTTAATCTGAGCTAAGCACCATGAGCCCATGAGCAATTTTAAAAGTAGCACAGGAAAGGGCTCTGCTCTTCCTCCTTTGAGTCTTGTAGTTCACAGCCAAGGCAGAAATCAAATCTGTACTTATAGTGGGGCAAGGCCTTAGAGGCAGAGTGATCTGGGGACAAGCTTGAATATCAGCCGCTCATCAGGTGGAATCTTGGATAGTTCACTTGCTCTTTAAGCCACAAGTCATCAGCAACTTATTTGTGTCTCAGAGAGAGAGAGAGACAGAGAGACAGACAGAGAGAGAGAGAGAGAGAGAGAGAGAGAGAGAGAGAGAGAGAGAGTTTTATGAAGAGTCAGTAAGTCATGGAAGCTGTTTGTCAGGTCCTAGCAGGAAAGGCTCCCCATGTAATGGCTTTCATTTCAGGGAAAGGAGGCCTAGTCTGGCTTTTGAATCGCTACAGTTGTTCCTGTTGACTTATTACCTCTTGATTTAGAGGCAATTTTGTCAAGTTCTAATACTGTCAGGCTCTTCCATGTCCCCGATGGGATGACAAAGGCCAGTTATGGAAGGTGATTTGAGCTAATGAGCTGGAGCAAGTCTCTAAACTGAAGCTTTTTCTAATTTATTCCCAGTACATCTTTACCCGTTTTTGACAAATGAGATGAGTTTGAATAATTAGACTCTCCAGAACATCCTACTTTCTCTGGTAGTTTTAGTCAAGTCTTCTCCTGAGCCTTTCAATGATAAAGGAGAAAAGAAAAAAAGCCTGGAAGGAGATAACCCCATTTTCCCTGAGTTAAAGAAATATGAAGAATTATTTTCTTCCTCTTATTAATTTTACATTTAAAATTTTCCTTAATATTCATGCATGTATATGCTGTGTTGGTATCAAATCCATCTTGACTCCATGCAATTTCTAACCTAGCCCCTCCCAACTTCATGTGTGTGTTTCCTTACTCATATGTACATTCTCTCTCTCCATTGAGTTGATTTAGTGCAGCCTCTTTGTGCATAGGTATAGAAGCACCCAGTGGAGTATGGGTAGCCTCGCAGTGCTGTATCCTTAAGAGTAAGGACTCTCCCAGGAGCCACGAGTTGCCAATAGTTTTTCAGATAGGGATGGGACTTTGTGACCTTCTCCCCACATCCCTGTTGGCATCTTGGCTGGATTGGTCTCGTGAATGCAGTCCCATCTTTGTGAGTTATGTGCAATACTGCTTGGCTACAGATATCTATTCTCTATGGTGCTTGTAATCTTTCTGATTCTTCTTCCATGATTATGTCTGAGTCTTGTGTATGAGCATGTGTGATATAGCTGTCCCATTTATTGCTGAGCATTCTACAGTCTCTTCTTCTTGAATGTTGTCCGATTGTATGTTTCTGTGTTAATGGCCACTTACAGCAAAAGAAGTATCTATGATGAAGCTGAGAAATGTACTGATCTATGGGTATAATGATAAGAACTGGCCAGGTGTGGTAACACACATCTTTAATCCCAGTATGTGGGAGGCAGAATCAGGAGGATCTCTGTGATTCAAGGCCAGAATGGTTTACACAGTGAGTTCCAGGCCAGAGCTACACAGTGAGCCCTGTCTTACAAAATATATGAACTTAGGAACCATGCCCATTTTGCAGAATAATAATAATACTAGTTTCTTTTTAAAGGCCTATGACCTAGCCAGTCATAAGGTTTTGGCTCAGTTAATGGTACCAGGCCAAAGGCTCCATCTCGCAGAGCTGGCTTTAAATACAATCAGAAAGTGATTGGCTACTCCCATAACATTAATGACTCAGTTACCCTCGTGAGCATATCTTGCTTATCCAGTCTTCACTGCGGTTTGCATCTGGTAAGACTGGCGACTTTTTTCTCCAGTAGTGTGTAGGCACCATTATTATCAGTAGATAAAATGTCTCACAAGCTTTCTGAAGTAATAAACCAGAAAATTAAGTTAAATGTTGCAATACCTCTAAAGAACAAGTACTTTGATACAAAGAAATAAAAGCAGAAAATGCAGTTCTCAGGGTCCTTCCAAGGTTGACCATATTTAATAGCATTAAATTTAATGTGCATATTTAATTGCACATTAATAGTGTGCAATTGAAAGCACACACTGAGCTGTTTTTGTTGTAGAGTCCATGGTATACCTCTGATAGCAGGTGCTTTGTGAAAAATGGCTAATGAACATAAGATCTATTGCCCCAGGGGATCTCAGAATATTTGCTTAATTAATTTTCCTTAGTAAGAAGGGGCTTAACTCATTCTTTAGCTTAGATTCTTCCAGACTATGACACTATATATTTTTTCATTCAGGTAACTCCCGAAAATGTATTGTGATCCTATTATGTGCCAATTACTGAGTATGCAATAGTGACCAAGACAGTCATGGCCTTGCCCTTATGGATCTCATAATCCATAAGGTGAAAAAACAAGAGCTTGAACAAATGAATAAAAAAAGAGCATATGTTGTGTTGTATGTGCAAAGGAAATTAAGTTGTGAGACAATAAGAGTCTTCATGTGCTATTTGGGGTGGAGAATTAATAGTAATTCAGCAGGTGTTGGTAGAGATGGAGAAGGGAGATAATGGATGGGTATGTTTCCATAAAGAACAATACACATAAAGACCCCAAAGAGGCAGAGAACTTGGCTTGCTAGGGGAGAGGGAAGAAGCTGGTCTGGCCACAATATAGTGAATGGAGTGTGGGCAGTAGGATCAAACTCCTACTAGGTAAGAACTACACAAGAGGTAGAGGGCGGGACCTGTGGAGACCTGGAAGCTGTGATCATTGGTTTGGATTAATTCTGAGAGCCATTTGGAAGCATTGGAATGTGTTAAGAGGGAACAGTATACTCAGATTTGTGTTTGGAGATGTCTCTGGTTTTGTTTAGAGTGGATTAGAGAGAGACCCAAGTGGAAGCAAGAGATAAAAGGCTATTTAACTAGAACTCTCTTGGATAGCAAGACTTGCCACCAGAGTGGTTACAAGGGAGCGGGAAGAACCTTAAAGCACAGCCCCAAGTGAGCAGTGCAGCTGCTATAGCTAAGAAGACAGCAGAAGGCTCTACAGTGTCTACCAAAGGTTACAGTTTATTTCATAACAACAGAGTCTTAGGGTGTCCATTGTTGTGATAAGCACCATAACCATAAACAACTTGGGGAAGAAAGGGTTTGTTTATTTCAGCTTAGAATTCTCAGGTCACACTCTGTCTTAGTCAGGGCTTCTATTCCTGCACAAACATCATGACCAAGAAGCAAGTTGGGGAGGAAAGGGTTTATTGAGCTTACACTTCCACACAGCTGTTCATCACCAAAGGAAGTCAGGACTGGAACTCAAGCAGGTCAGAAGCAGGAACTGATGTAGAGGCCATGGAGGGATGTTCCTTACTGGCTTGCTTCCCCTGGCTTGCTCAGCCTGCTCTCTTATAGAACCCAAGAATACCAGCCCAGAGATGGTACCACCCACAAGGGGCTCTCTCCCACTTGATCACTAATTGAGAAAATGCCACACCTGGATCTCATGGAGGCACTTCCCCAACTGAAGCTCCTTTTCCTATGATAACTCCAGCCTGTGTCAAGTTGACACACAAAACTAGCCAGTATACAGTCTATCACTGAAGTCAGGACAGGAATGCAAACAGGACAGGAACCTGGAGGAAGGGGCCATGGAGAAATAGTGCATACTGGTTTGCCCCTCATGGCTTACTCGGCCTGGTTTCTAAGAGGACCCAGGATCATCTGTCTACCCACAATGACCTGAGGCCTCCTACATCAATCACTACTTAGAAAAAAATGTTTACATCCTGATCTTTGGGTAGGGCCACATAATGTTTATTTCTTTTTCTTGTTCTGTTGTTTTGTTTTCCTTTTTTTCCTATAGCCTGATATTTTTGTTTTGTTTTGTTTTGTTTTGGTTTGGATTTTCGAGACAGGGTTTCTCTGTGTAGTCCTGGCTGTCCTGGAACTCACTCTGTAGACCAGGCTGGCCTCGAACTCAGAAATCCACCTGCCTCTGCCTCCCAAGTGCTGGGATTAAAGGTGTGCGCCACCACGCCTGGCCCTATAGCCTGATCTTATGGAGGCCTTTTCTCAATTGAGAGTTCCCTCTTCCCAAACTTGTGCCATCTAGTTTGTTTCAAGCCGACACAAGTTCAAACCTGAAACAACTGATATTAACAGTTGAGAGACGAAATCAATGATGGTATAGTCACCCAGAGGAGGGCAATCGTGGGAAGGAATGAATTGTTCTAAACATGAATATGTCTCACAGACATGAGTCTGAGTGACAGAGTCAGGATCAGAAGAAGAAATATTGCATGATTCCACATATATCATTTCAAAACAGAGGAAATGAATGTGTGGTGGTAGAAACCCAGAATCTCTTTCATTAGCATCTAACCTTGGGGTGACTGTGAGGGCATAAGGGAGGGGTTAATGGGGACTCCTGATCTAAGTGGTGGTTGGACATGAGTTGAACATGATTTGAGTTGTGGAAATTAATTAAGTTGTGTACTTAGGATACAGAGACTTTTACATATATTTGATGTGCTTCAACAAGCAGTTTCTTTGAGAGAAACAAAGCAAAGAGTGAGAGACTGGCAGTAGTCCATGGAGAAACAAATTTGTCTTAGGCAAAGCCAATAGCAGTGGGAGCAGCCAGAACCTTCCAGCCAGCCAAATCTATGGGTTCTGTGTGTAAAGACCGAGTCAACCACATGTGGAAAGTACCTTTAAAAATCACATTACTTATTATTAAATGTGTGCAGACTTTTTCCTCATTATCATTCTCTAAATAATATGATATTATTTGCATGATATTTACATTACCTCAGCTAATTTTCCAGCACCTGGGATTTAACTCATGGCTTCATGCACTCTAGGAATATACTGTTTCACTGAGGCACATCACTGTCTTGTTTTCACCCACTTTGTAACTCAGGCATATCTTAATCATATAATCCTCCTGTCTCAGTCTCCTCAGGAGCTGAGAGAGCAGACCAGTATCATCAGGCATTATAAGTAGTCTAGAGCTGATTTAAAGCACAGAGAGGATGGACATATGTAGGTTCTATGTAAACTCCTATATGACATTTTGTTCAAGGGACTTGAATATCTATAGGTTTCTTGTTCTTGGTGTCATTATTCCTGCAGAAGGAAGGCTGATGAGTCATGTATGTGCATGTGTGTCATGACTGGGTGAGGTTAGGTAAGTGTGAATTAAGATGGCTCCTAGGTATTTTTACCATAACATTAGGGTATAGGTGTGAGATAGTTAGGTTCTAATAGATCTCATTAGTGCATAGAACATTATCTATGTTTGCACTAGATATGTTACCCAATTGAGACAATCCCTTGGGCAACTGTCCCTTTCTTTCCTCTGTATCTTTCACTTCACATCTGTGGCAGGATTTTCCCTGTCCAATTACATTAAAATATTAGTGCAGCAGGAGGCCTGTGATTGGACAGAGAAAAGGGAGATGAGGGAAGAGTTGCAGAGACAGTGAGTGTCTCAGGAAGGAAGCCAAGATGGAGACAGACAGACAGGAAGAAGATCCTGATCCTGTGTAATTTTAAATAGCCACAGGTAGTTATGAATATCATATAGGGATAGAATAATTGGGATAACTTGTCTGATCTAGGTGGGCAGCTTGTATCATTATCAACTGGCTCTAAAATTATTGTGTGAATTGAGAATTTATTGATACATAAATCTGACTTGTTAATTATAAACTTCTAGAGTTTTGTTTCTACCAGGTTCTGGGTATTGTGGTGGCTGACCACAGTGTGAATGGTCATTGCATGGGGCTGGCATGGCAGGGAAGGGAACTTGGGGGCTCCATTCCCGCCAGAGAGTTGGTGGGCAAAGAGTAGCTGGCTGGAGTGCGGGAACTTGGCGGTTCTTGTTTTTTTAATATTTGCTGCAACACACATCAGCAGGACACAAGATGCTAATGCATCTGACACAAGTGTCCTCTAAGTACCTTTTACCTACAGCTGCCCATCCCATGATTCTGTGCCAGTACACAGCAACATTCACCCAATGGTTCTCTATGCTTTTCCAGTGTCTCTCCTCTTTTCATTTCCTCTTAAACTCACTCTGCACAACATTTTGTTTTCTGAAGAAACTGTACTTGTTACAGTACCAGATCACCTGGTCACTGCTGGATCCAGTAGGCAATTATCAGTCCTCTTGTGAGGTCTGCCATGAGTATTTGGTAAAGTTGGATCACGTCCTCTTTACTTGGTCTCTTGGTTCCCCATGGACTGCATACAGTCTCCTTATCACATCATTTCTCTTCTACAGATTTACTAGTCATGGTCAGGTTCTAAAGTGGTTCTCAACCTATGGGTCATGACCCCATTTGGGCTCTCATATCATATGTGGGATCATACATGCAGATAGCAAATATCTTTCATATCAGAGACTTACATTGTGATTCATAACAGTAGCAAAATTACAGTCATGAAATAGCAACAAAATAGTGTTATGATTATAGGTCACCACAATGTGAGGAACTGTATCAAGGGGTCATAGTATTAGGAAGGTTGAGAACCACTGCTCTAGTCTTTGCTTATTTAAGGATACGTGTGCGTGACTATGTTCATACATGGGTGTGAGTGTACAAGTACCTTTGTGCACATATATGTGGAGGCCAGAGGTTGATATTGGGAGTCTTCCTCTGTTACTCTTTTTTTGTTCTTTTTGACAGTTTCTCTCATTGAACTCATATCCCTGTGATTGATTGGTTAGTCAGCAAGTGCCTGGGGATCCACTTGCCTCTGTTGTCACAGTGCTAGGGTTATAAATGTTTGCCACCATACTCAGCTTTTTATGTGGGTGCTGGGGTCTGAACTCAAGTCCTAATGCTTGTTCAGCAGGCACTTTGCCAATGGAGCCATTACCCTAGTCCTTAGACTTTGGTCCTTTGTTCTATTTCTATATACCTCCATTGGTAATTTCACTTAGTGTCATGACTTTTAGAAACATCTAAAACCAGGTGCCAGTGACTATTTATATCTCTAGCCTAGAACTTTTCCCCACCCGAGACTTCTGTATGTTGGGGTTTTTACCCTGCCTTTCGTTTCTCAGCTCTGAGATAAAGGGCACACAACTTTTATATTTATATTTATAAGCCTTAATTAGCACTAAAACTGGGCAGATATCTACCTTCTAAAGTATTAGAATTTATTTACCTATCAGTAACCCTGAGTTATAACTTGCCATTTCTATCTGGGAAGCTCTGAATTCCAATTAGCCAGCTGTCATGACCATATTTTCATGATTCTTATCCCATGTTGTCTTGTCCTCTCTCCATCTTCTTTTCTCCTCATGGTTCTTTCCAGAACCCAAGCCAGGAACCAAAAACTCCACATATCTCTCTTATTCCTAGTATAGGCTGTAGGCATCTTTATTCATCAATCAGGGATAACTTGGGGTCATGATTACATGGCGTCATTTGGATCTATGTGTGTATTCTCTTGTCTCTTGGGGGCCAGTATTTACAACACAGCAAAAGACCAAACCTCAACAATATCTGGCATATGAAGGTCTAAATGACAATTCTCCTTGACCCTGAAATAAGCAGACCTTTTGTCTCTTGTTCCCAGAGCTTGGTTACTCTACAATTTTCTTCAATTCACTTTTGGCAATTCTATCGTTTGTCTTCCTCAGGCCAAAATTTTTGAAGTCCTCCTTGCTTTCTCTTTTTTTCTCTCCTAGTCACATCTGACCCATCAGCATATCTTGTTGCCTCTGTCTTCCAGTTATAATTATAGTCTATGGCCATACCACTAGAATGTACCTGATATCTTCAATTACAATGACAGTCTAACTACCTCTCTCCATCTTAGCGCTTCATCCCTGATCGTGTCTGAGTTATTGTAGTCACTTTCCAAATGTTCAACTCTCAGCCAAGCAGCCTGCTAAGTCATATTTTCTCCCCTTTGGGCTCTAAACCCTTCTGGGTTTCCCCATTTTGCCCAGAGTGAAGGCAAGATTTGCATGGTGTGTATTCTGTCTCCTCTGGGGTTACTTTCATGCTAGTGGATCTGAATTATCAACTTGGATTGAGTGCACCTTGGAAACTGGTAATCATACTATTAGGAGTTTTTGGAGATATTTGGCATGATGGGAAATGGGGAAGACCTGCCTTGAATGTGGGTTGGATAGAAACACCACAAAAAGCAGAAGAGAGAGTTTGCTTGACTCTTCTTGGACACTGTGATTTTTACTTTTTTTTCTTTATATTATCATCATTTCCAATGGAGATCAGACTCCACAGTCTTCAGGTTTTGAATGTGGACTTTCAGAACCACCTCTCCAGGGGACTTCTAGGTGACCAAACTTAGACTGGAGATAGATTATTTGTTCTTCTCATTCTAGCTTCATGTTCTAAACAGTCACTCATTTCCTTGAATTTTTTAGTTCCACCGTGGACTGTCAGCCTCTGATAGTGCAGGCCAATGCAATAGATGTCTTTTTACAGTTTTATATATGTGTATATAGATATATTCTGTTGATTCTGTTTGCCTGGAAAACTCTAATATAACCTCTTAGACCTTGAGTTAAAACCAGTAGGAGGTGGATAATTGGCTACCTCTACAGATATTTGAGGATTACCATGGTTTTCTATGTGTTTGGAGCACATTAATGTGATAAGTTAAACCAAAAGTGCCTGTCTGATGTTTTTTAAAATGCAAATTGTATGGTTTATTAGAATGAAATAAGTGTGGAGGATGCTGGGGGGGGGAATTTGTGGTTTTTAACAGGTCAACCTTGGTTAGAAGGCGACACTGAAGAGAGGCCACCATCTTGCCTCAGGGCACTGCAGACGGCTGGTGGCTGGGGTCAGGTGCATGGACAGAGACCTAACTTAGCATCGACTACCCCGTCAGGCTCTTGCTTGCGCCCAGAGCCAGAGCAGCTCAGCGGGAGGTCTGTGCACCTACAGCTCGGCTGTCGCTGACCACTGGGGACCGGCTCACTGGGCTTGCGCCAGGCCACCATCTTGCCTCGGGTCACTGCGGACGGACAACAGCTTGGGTCAGGTGCGTGGACAGAGACCAAGCCTAGCATCGACTACCCTGTCAGGCTCTTGTCTGCGCCTAGAGCCAGAGCAGCTTGGCGGGAGGTCTGTGCACCAACAGCTTGGTGGTGCACTCAAAGCCAGATCAGCTCAGCGGGCAGTCTCTGCACCGACCCATGTGAACACCAACCTGCTCATGGGTCTGTGCCTGGAGTACAGCCAGAGGCTGACATCTTGCCTCATGACACCACAGACAGCTAACATGACAGAGCCCTGTGGACTGAGAGCACCACCATCTAGGTTCTAGCAGTTCAACCAGAGAACCTCCGGTCCTGCAGGGAATCCCATGGTTAGATAGAGCCCTGAGACCCGCCACCATCTTGGAGCTGGTGGCCTGAACATGTCACCATAGAGAAACAACAGAGAAGCCCAGGTCACCATAAAGATTTAACAGACAAGCCCATATCGGTGGGGGAAAAAAAGATCTGATTCTTTTTTTTTTAATAATATAAAATTTGTTTACATTCCGAAGACTTTCCCCTTTCCCCGTTCCCCCCTCACCATATGTCCCATATGTCCTCTTCCACCACCACCCCCCACCTATTCCCCAATCACCACCCCACCATTTCTCTGTTCTATTCTGGTACGCTCCTACAAAACTGGACAGCGGGAGGCCAATTGCAGGTCCAGCAGCAAGCGTGGAGAAGACTTGGGTCCGGCCCAACAGAGCTGAGGAGGTAATTCTGGGCCCAGTAGTGGAAACCTCCCGGTCTCCACCTCGGGAGCACAGGTGCCCTCTATGACAGCAGTGCCAAATGCCAGGCTCACAGGAGCTTCAAACACAAACCAGTAACAACAAGACCAACTAACTCCAGAGATAAACAGATGGCAAAATGCAAACGTAGGAACGTTACTAACAGAAATAAAGGCAATATGGCAGCATCTGAACCCAATTTGCCAACCACAGCAAGTCCTGGATACCCCAACACACTAGAAAAACAAGAGCTGGATTTAAAAGCACTGGTCCTGATGCTGTTAGAGGAACACTAAAAAGATATAAACAAATCTCTTAAAGAAATGCAGGGGAACATGAATAGGGTAGAAGCCCTTACAATGCAAACACAAAAATCACTTAAAGAATTCCAGGAGAATATGGATCAACAGACAGAAGCCAATAAAGAGAAAATGAGAAAATCACTTAAAGAAATACAGGAGAAATTGAGTCAACAGGCAGAAGTCATGAAAGAGGAAACACAAAAATCTCTTAAAGAATTGTAAGAAAACACAAACAAACAAATGAAGGAACTGAGCAAAACCATCCAAGATCTGAACACAGAGGTAGAAACAACTAAGAAATCACAAAGGGAGACAACTTTGGAGATAGAAATTTTTGGGAAGAAATCAGGGGTCATAGATGCAAATATCAACAACAGAATACAAGAGATAGAGGTAAGAATCTCAGATGATGAAGATAACATAGTAACCATTGACTCCACAGTCAAAGAAAATGCAAAATGCAAAAGGCTTGTAACCCAAAACATCCAGGAAACCCAGGACACAATGAGAAGACCAAACCTAAGGATTATAGGGATAGATGAGTGAAGATCTACAATTTAAAGGGCCAGCAAATATCGTCAACAAATTTATCGAAGAAAACTTCCCTAACCTAAAGAGAGAGATGCCCATGAATATACAAGAAGCTGACAGAACTCCAAACAGACTGGACCAGAACAGAAATACCTCCGATTACATAATAATCAAAACCCCAAACGTACTAAACAAGGAAAGAATATTAAAGGCAGTAAGAGAAAAAGGCCAAGTAACATATAAAGGAAGACCTATCAGAATCACACCAGACTTCTCTCCAGAGACCATGAAAGCTAGAAGATCCTGGGCGGATCTCATGCAGACTCTAAGAGAACACAGATGTCAGCCAAGACTATTATACCCAGCAAAACTCTCAATCAACATAGATGGAGAAATCAAAATATTCTATGACAAGACCAAATTTACACAATATCTTTCCACTAACCCAGCTCTACAAAGGATAATAGGAGGAAACTCCAATATAAGGAGGGAAAATGCACCCTAGAAAAAGCAAGATAGTAACCTTCTTCCATCAAAGTCAAAAAAAGATAACCACTCAAAAACAAAAATAACATCAAAAATGACAGGAAGAAATAATCACTATTCCTTAATATCTCTTAACATCAATGGACTCATTTCCCCAATAAAAAGACATAGACTAACAGACTGGATACAAAAACAAGACCCTACATTTTACTGCATACAGGAAACATACCTCAGGGTCAAAGACAAACACTACCTTAGAGTAAAAAGCTGGAAGACAATTTTGCAAGCAAATGGTCGCAGGAAATGAGCTGGAATATTATTCTAATATCAGATAAAACTGACTTTCAACCTAACATAATCAAAAGAAACACAGAAGGTCACTTCTTGCTGGCCAAAGGAAAAATCCACCAAGAAGAACTCACAATTCTAAACATCTATGCTCCAAATGCAAGGGCACCCTCATTCACAAAAGAAACTTTACTAAAGCTCAAAGCACACATTGCACCTAACACAATAATTGTGGGGGACCTCAACACTCCACTATCCTCAATAGACTGATCAGGAAAACAGAAACTAAACAGGGACACAGGGAAACTCATTGAAACTTTGGACCAATTGGATTTAACACACACACACACACACACACACACACACACACATATATATATATATATATATATATATATATAAAACATTTCATCCTAAAGCAAAAGACTATACCTTTTTCTCAGTACCTTATGATACCTTCTCAAAAATCAACCATATAATTGGTCACAAGACAGACCTCAACAAATATAAAAAGATCAAACTAATCTCATGCCTCCTATCGGATCACCATGGAGTAAGAGTGTTCTTCAATAGCAACAAAAACAACAGAAAATCCTCATGCACATGGAGGCTGAACAATATTCTACTAAATGATACTTTAGTCAAGGAAGAAATAAAGAAAGAAATCAAAGGCATTTTAGAATTTAATGAAAATGAAGGCACAACATACCCAAATCTATGGGACACAATGAAAGCAGTGCTAAGAGGAAAAGTCATAGCCCTGAGTGTCTCCAAGAAGAAACAGGAGAGAGAGCATATACTAGCAATTTATCAGCACACCTGAAAGCTCTGAAACAAAAAGAAGCTATTTCACCCAGGAGGAATAGAAGACAGGAAATCATAAAACTCAGGGCTGAAATCAATCAATCAAAAAAGAGAACCACACAAAGAATCAACAAAACCAGGAGCTGGTTCTTTGGGAAAATCAAGAAGATAGATAAACCCCTAGCCAGACTTACCAAAGGACACAGAGACAGTATTCAAATTAACAAAATTAGAAATGAAAAGGGAGTTTTTAATCTTAGTCATTCTGACTGGTGTGAGGTAGAATCTCAGGGTTGTTTGAATTCTCATTTCCCTGATGACTAATGATGTTGAACATCTCTTAAGGTGTTTCTTGGCCATCCAAATTTCTTCTGGTAAAAATTCTGTTTAGCTCTGTACCCCATTTTTTGATAGAATTATTTGGTTCTTTGGGGTCTAACTTCTTGAATTCTTTGTATATATTGGATATTAACCCTCTGTTGGATGTGGGGTTGGTGAAGATCTTTTCCCACTTTGTTGGTTGTCATTTTGTCCTTCTGACAGTGTGCTGGTGAGGATGTGGAGAAAGAGGAACACTCCTCCACTGTTGGTGGGATTGCAAAATGGTAAAACCACTCTGGAAATCAGTTTGGCAGTTCCTCAGAAAATTGGGCATGTCACTTCCAGAGGACCCTGGCATACCACTCCTGGGCATATAATCAGAGGATTCCCTTGCATACAATAAAGACACAAGCTCCACTATGCTCATAGCAGCTTTGTTTATAATAGCCAAAAGTTGGAAGGAGCCCAGATATCCCTCAAAGGAGGAATGGATACAGAAAATGTGGTATATTTATACAATGGAATACTACTCAGCAATTAAAAATAATGAATTCATGCAATTTTTAGGCAAGTGGTTAGAACTGGAAAATATCATCCTAAGCGAATTAACTCAGTCACAAAAGAATACACATGAAATGCAATCACTGATAAGTGGATATTAATGAGCCCAGAAGCCCTAAATACTCAAGGCACAATTAGCAATTCAAATGATTCCCAAGAAGAAGAAAGGAGAGGACCCTGGGCCTGAAAAGATTGGATCCAGTTTTGTAGATCCAGAACAGAGAAATGGTGGGGGAGGTGATTGGGGAATAGTTAGGGGGAGGAGAGGAATTATGGGACGTATGGTGGGGGGGAACTGGGAAAGGGGAAAGCTTTTGGAATGTAAACAAAGAATATAGAAAATAAAATTTAAAAAGAAAAAACAAAACAACAACAAAAAAAAACAATAAAAAACAAAAATAAAAGAAAAAAAAGAAATGAAAAGGGAGATATAACAACAGAAACTGAGGAAATTCAAAATTTCATCAGATTCTACTACAAAAGCCTATACTCAATACAACTGGAGAATCTGGAGGAAATGAACAATTTACTAGACAGATACCAAATACCAAAATTAAATCAGGATCAAATAGATCAGCTAAACAATCCCATTACCCCCAAAGAAATAGAAGGGATCATAGAAAGTCTTCCAACCAATAAAAGCACAGGACCAGATGGTTTTAGTGCAGAATTCTATCAGACTTTCAAAGAAGACCTAATACCAATACTCTTCAAACTCTTCAAACTATTCCACAAAATAGAAACAGAAGGAACACTACCCAACTCATTCAATGGAGCCACAATTACCCTGATACCAAAATCACAGAAAGATCCAACTAAGAAAGAGAACTTCAGACCAATCTCCCTTATGAACATCAATGCAAAAATACTCAATAAAATTCTTGCCAACCGAATCCAAGAACACATCAAAACGATCATTCACTATGATCAATTTGGCTTCATCTCAGGGATGCAGGGATGGTTCAATATACAGAAATCTATCAATGTAATCCATTACATAAACACACCAAAAGAAAAAAACCACATGGTCATCTCATTGGATGATGAAAAAGCATTTTATCCTTTCATGCTAAAAGTCTTGGAAAGAACAGGAATTCAAGGCCCATATCTAAACATAGTAAAAGCAATTTACAGCAGACCGGTAGCCAACATCAAAGTAAACGGAGAAAAACTTGAAGCAATGCCACTAAAATCAGCGACTAGACAAGGCTGCCCCCTCTCACCATATCTTTTCAATATAATACTTGAGGTACTAGCTAGAGAAATTTGACAACATAAGGAATTCAAAGGGATACAAATTGGAGAGGAAGAAGTCAGACTATCACTATTTGCAGATGATATGATAGTATACCTAAGTGACCCCAAAAAAACTCCACCAGAGAACTCCTACAACTGATAAACAACTTCAGCAAAGTGCCTGGTTATAAAATCAACTCAATCAAATCAGTAGCCTTCCTATACTCACAGGATAAGCAGGCTGAGAAAGAAATTAGGGAAATGACAACATTCACAATAGCCACAAACAATATAAAGTATCTTGGTGTGACTCTAACCAAACAAGTGAAAGATTTATATGACAAAAACTTCAGGTCTCTGAAGAAGGAAATGGAAGAAGACCTCAGAAAATGGAAAAATCTTTCATGTTCATGGGTTTGCAGGATTAATATAGTTAAAATGGCAATCTTACCAAAAGTGATATACAGATTCAATGCTATCCCCATCAAAATCCCAACTCAGTTCTTCATAGAGTTAGAAAGAGCAATTCTCAAATTCATCTGGAATAACAAAAAACCCAGGATAGCTAAAACTATCCTCAACAGTAAAAGAACTTCTGGGGGTATCAGTATCCTGGACCTCAAGCAATACTACAGATCAGTACTGTTAAAAACTGCATGATATTGGTACAGTGACAGCGAGGTGGATCAATGGAATAGGATTGAAGACTCAGAATTGAACCCACACATCTATGGCCAATTGATCTTCGACAAAGGAGCTGAAAACATCCAGTGGAAAAAAGATAGCCTTTTCAACAAATGGTGCTGGTTCAACTGGAGGTCAACATGCAGAAGAATGAGAATTGATCCACTCTTATCTCTTTGTAGTAAGCTGAACTCCAAGTGGATCAAGGACTGCCACGGACCGACTCAGTCGGAACACACGTGGGGGAATCAGGGTCTTTGATATGCAGGAAGGCACTGGTCGCGGTGTGAAATGACAGACAGACACACACAAGATCTGAATGCGTCTAAATGCACTTTACTGTTCTGAGGCAGGAACTTTTATACCCACTCAAGTTGGTATTACATTACTAAAGAAAAAATGTATCCAGTGAAATGTTTACAAAGAATGGTTACCATGAGTATCTGGCACAAGGAAATACAAAATGAATCAGGCATGAACGTCAGAGATTACACACAAGGTTATCGCGTCCCTCTGTAGTCAATAATAAATTAGTAATTCAAGAGTCAGAGATTACACACAAGGTTATCGCGTCCCTCTGTAGTCAATAATAAATTAGTAATTCAAGAGTCAGAGATTACATTATGTTTACTATCTTCTTGTGAGACTTCCTCAGGCTTACTTTGAAACTTTACTTAACTGAAGGTTTCCATGTCAGAGTGCCAAAGCCAGCTAACCATACAAATAATATAAATTGTTGGGAGGTTAATTCTTTAATGTATCTAGGTAATAACTGTACAGCTGATTAAAAGCAAAGCAATGGATCTCTAGAAGATAAATCATGGCCAGTGCTGTAGCTCAAAGAATAAACTCCCAGTGAATCATCACTCCTGGATGCTCGCACCTCCGGCTGGCAGGGACATCTTGTAAGTAAAAGAACAGGTCAGATAAAGGGTCACACAGCTTGCCATGAGAAATTTCAGCTCAGCCCTATCTGCAGCCAAGGAGGCCCACAGCGGCATTCACCTTGAACAGCCCTGCCAAACAAGGCTTTTCCCAGTAAATATCACACAGCTTCCGCCTGGATTGCAGCTTGGCTGCGTGAAATTACGGTGTTCAAGAAATGCGTGTGATAAAGGACCTCCACATAAAACCAGACACACTAAAACTAATAGAAAAGAAACTCAGGAAGACCCTTGAGGACATTGGCTCAGGAGAAAAGTTCCTGAACAGAACACCAACTGCTTATGCTCTAAGATCAAGAATAGACAAATGGGACCTCATAAAATTACAAAGTTCCTGTAAGGCAAAAGACACTGTCAAAAGGACAAATCAGCAACCAACAAATTGGGAAAAGATCTTCACCAACCCTACGTCTGACAGAGGGCTAATATCCAATGTATACAAAGAACTCAAGAAGTTAGACCCCAGAAAACCAAATAACCCCACCCAAAACTAGGGTACAGAGCTAAACAAACTTTTCACCTGAAGAAATTTGGATGGCTGAGAAACACCTTAAAAAATGTTCAACATCATTAGTCATTAGAGAAATGCAAATCAAAACAACCCTGAGATTTCACCTCACACCAGTCAGAATGATTAAGAATAAAAACTCAGGAGACATCAGGTGTTGGCAAGCAAGTGGAGAAAGAGGAACACTCCTCCACTGCTGGTGGGACTGCAAGCTGTTACAACCACTCTGGAAATCAGTCTGGCGGTTCCTCAGAAAACTGGACATGACACTTCTGGAGAACCCAGCCATACCACTCCTGGGCATATACCCAGAAGATTTCCCAGCATGTAATAAGGATACATGCTCTACTATGTACATAGCAGCCTTATATATAATAGCCAGAAGCTGGAAAGAACCCAGATGTCCCTTAACGGAGGAATAGATAAAAAAATATCTTATATATACACAATGGAGTACTATTCAGCCATTAGAAACAATGAATTCATGAAATTCTTAGAGAAATGGATGGAGCTGGAGAGCATCATACTAAGTGAGGTAACCCAGTCTCAAAAGAATACCCATGGTATGCACTCACTGATAAGTGCTTATTAGCCTAGAATCTTGGAACACCAAATACATAATTCACATACCAAATCTGTCCGAGAAGAAGAAAGGAATGGACACTGGTGCTGAAAAGGCTCAAAGCATCAGTGTAGGGGAATACCAGAACAGGGAAGTGGGAATGGGTGGATGGGGGAACAGGAGGAGGAAAAAGGGCATGTGGGACCTTTGGGGGGCAGGGAACCAGAAAAAGGGAAATGAAATGTAAATATAGGATATATCCAATAAAAATTTTTTAAAAAAAGGTGACACTTGAGTGAATGTAATGGAGGAGAGGGGATCAGCACTGCCAGAAGTGATGGAAATGGACTTTTCAGGCATGAGGCATGCTGAGAGTTGAGCAATAGCAGTGTGATGCAGGTGACACAGGCTGGAGATTTTAAGTAGATAGTGTCATCACAGTCAGTGTTAGCTCTGTGACTACAGTTAAGCAAAAGAATGATCGAAGTGGCGACTCTTGGGGTAGTCATGTAGAACTGTGCTTCCTTGTTCCTGACAAGAAGACTCAGCAGTTGCTTGAGTTTAGGGAGTGCCGTAGAGCTTCTCAGAGAACTCCTGTGTCTCAGTGTTCTGCAGAGTTCCATGATATAGACTATGCACAGTGGTTTACTTCAGCATTTATTAAGCTGACTGAGTTGTGGAGTCCTTCTCTGATCTTTGTTTTCAGTAGAATGTCTGGTCAACTTCCAAAAAGCCACAGACCTAGAAATGCTTATGCAGACCAACTAGGACCAGTCAATTTGGGAAAAATGAACTGGGTTCTCCCTGGGAACAACGTGTTTTGAGGAACTGGAATCCTTACTGGTAGGGGATGGAGAGTTCTGGATTTTAGATGATATTAGAGGGAAATGGGTCTGGATCTAGGGTCAAGTAACTGTTAATAAGACTGTTATTCTGTGTTTACCGAGTGTGTCAGGTCATGTGGCATGCTGTTTTCTGTGAGATAGTGATCAGTGTTTGCTTTGAAGGCCTTGGAGTCTAGTGAAAGTCACCTGCGTTCTACGGTAATGAGTGGGCAACGCTTCAACACAGCTTTAAGGACTCTGAAATATTGCTCTTTTTTAAAATTCATTTTTTGACCATTTAGAAAAGCATTTTTAGCTTTCCCACTGTATACAAGCAGGTGGTAGGGCAGATTGGTCCATGGGCTGATGATGTTTGTGAATTCTTACCTATGCTCGGCTCCCAATGGAGCTCCCAACCTGCCCGGGCCGGGAACAGGAGCATGGAGAGCTCCAATGTGTCCTGCCAGAGATCACTGTGGGTGCTTTGGGATATTGTCCTCGGACAAGGATTTGGGTGGGCTATAAGGGAGAGCTCGCATAAAGGCTCCCACAAGGCAGGGGCAGATATAGACCTCCTACCACATAGTAAGTCAGTGATGGTTTGGCTGATAGCTTGAAACTCTTTGTTAGACAACATTCACTTTAGAATTACTTCTTACCTGTCCGAACATAGAGCAGTCTTCGTGAGGAGCAAAGATTGTGGGCTACGCAGCAAGCAGCACTCCTCTGTGGCCTCTGTGTCAGTTCCTGACCTGACTTTCCTCAGTGATACAGTGTGATTGTAAGCTGTAAGCTGAAATAAACACACTCCTCAAATTTCTTTAGTTGTGTTTATCACAACAATAGAAAGAAAATTAAGTCAGTAGACAGTTCAGTTTACTGCTTCTGAGAAATGGGGCTAATAGTAAGCCAGCTCACCATAGAAAGTAAGGATTAAGTAGGTTAATATATACAAAAGCACCTGCCTGTAACAAACATTCAGTGAATCTAGCTATCATCACTGATATTTCTACCTCCCTTTTCTTCATATTGTCAGGTATATGTTATAGATAATACATTTAATATACCCGCACAACTAATGATGGAGGCAGAGGGGAAGCAGTCCTTGTGGGCTACACTAAAGGTATTTTAACAACTGTTGGGATTTTAAATGGACCTTGTAGAGTTAGCATATGGATAGCTGGGGTGGGTACTTTAGCAAGCATTCATAGAAAGAACTTTGTTCTCTGAAAGTTAGACCATTTGCTAAATATAGAAACCGAATGTTAAAAGTAATTAGCATTAAGCTGATTCCCTCTCAAGTTAGTAACAGGCATGCTATCAAAATTCCATTTCTCTCCTTCCTAGTACCTGCCGAAGTGTTACTAAGTGTTTTGCTTTAGGACTTTAATAGATTTTAATTATTGAAAGGCGCACTTGAAGAGAAAGCAGGAAGAAGAGAAAAATGCTCTTTGGCACTCGTGCATCTGCTCTGGGCTTCTCAGAGAAGCCAGCACCCTCCTGACAGCATCCCAGCAGCATCAAGGATTTGGTGATTGTGACCCCAGGTCCACATCCCCATCCAGGGTCACTTTTCCCTCTCTGAGTCATTCTTCCTTTTGGAATTATTCTTTGGCAAATCAAAGATAACCCTGCTTGATGATTTTGTTAAAACAATGTATTGGTATTAGTTTTTTCTTCATTAATTACTTAATTTATTTACTTTACATCCTGACCACGGCTTCCTTTCCCTTCCTCTTTCCAGTCCCTCCTCACCTCCCTTCTCCCACTTCCCTTCCCTTTCTCCTCATAGTAGGGGAAGATTTCCAAGGATTTCAACCAGCCTTGGCATATCAAGTTGCCATAGGACTAGGCATAGCTTCTACTGAGATTAGACAAGACAACCCAGTTATGGAAAATGAATTCAAAAGCAGTCAACAGAGTCAGAGACACCCCCTGCTCCTGCTGTTAGGAGGGCCACATGAAGACTAAGCTGCACATCTGTTACATAGATGTAGAGAGCCTGCCAGGGTCCATCCCATGCAAGCTCTCTGGTTGGTAGTTCAGTCTCTGTGAACCCCAATGGGCCCAGGTTAGTTGATCCTGTAGGTTTTCTTGATCTCTTTAGCTTCTTCAATCCATCCTCCCCCTCTCCCACCACATTCATGGAGCTCCACCCAATGTTTGCCTGTGAGTCTCTGGATCTGTTGTTTCTATTAGTTTCTTGGTGAAACCTCTCAGAGGACAGTTATGCTAGGCTCCTGTCTGCAAGCATAGCAGAATATCTTTAATGCTGTCAGGGGTGGGCTCTCTCTCATGGCTTGAGTCTCAAGTTGGTCCAGTCATTGGCTGGCCATTCCCTCATTTTCTGCTCCATCTTTATCTCTGCACATCTTGTGGGCAGGACAAATTGTGGGTTGAAGGTTTTGTGGTGTCTCCATCCCTCCATTGAAAAGCCTTGCCTGGTTACAGAAAGTGGCCATTTCAGGTTCCATATCCCCGATTGCTAGGAGTCTTAGCTAGGGTCACCCTCATAGATTTTTGGGAATTTCTATTGTCCTAGGTTTCTTCCTCACCCCAGAGATGCCACACCCATTCCAGCTCTCCCAATTCTCTCCCTCCATCCTCCTCACACTTGATCTCTCCTGTTTCCCTCTCTACCCCTTTGGTGTTCTGTTCCATCCCTTCCTCTACCTCTGTTGTCTATTCTATTTCCCCATTCTCAGTGAGATTCAAGAATCCTGTTTGGCCCTTCCTGCTTACTTAGCTTCTTTGGGTTTGTGGATGTTAGCATGGTTATCCTGTACTTTATGGCTAATATTCACTTATAAGTGAGCACATACCATGTTTGGCTTTCTAGGTCTGACTTACCTCACTCAGGATGATATTTTCTAGTTTGCCTGCAAATTTTATGATGCCATCATTTTAGCTGAGTATTATTCCATTGTGTAAATGTATCACACTTTCTTTATGTATTCTTTGGTAAGGGACATCTAGATTGTTTCTAGTTTCTGGTTATAACGAATAAAACTGCTATGAACACAACTGAGCAAACATTCTTGTGGTATGTTAGAAGCATCTTTTGGGTATATGCCCAGGAGTAGTATGAGTTGGGTCTTGGAGTAGAACTATTTCCTAATTTCTGAGAAACTGCCCAATTGATTTCAAAAGTGGTTGTATAAATTTGCACTCCCACCAACAATGAAGGAGAGTTCCCCTTGCTCCACATTTTTGACAGTATGAACTGTCACTTAAGTTTTTGATCTTAGCCTCTCTGAAGGGTGTGTGATGGAATCTCAGAGACCTTTTGATGACTAACAATGTTGAACATATTTTAGGTACTTCCTAGCCATTAAAGATTCATCTGCTGAGAATTCTCTGTCTAGATCTGTATTCCATTTTTATTTGGGTTCTTTGGTTTGGTGAGGTCTAATTTCTTGAATTCTTTATATATCTTGGATATCATCTCTCTGTTAGATATAGGGTTGGTGACGATCTTTTCTCATTCTGTAGGCTGTCTTTTGTTCTTTTAATGGTGTTCTTTGCCTTAGAGAGTCTTTTCAGTTTCATAAAGCCTCATTTATTAATTGTTTAGCTTTTGGTGTTCTGGTTAGAAAGTTGTCTCCTGTGGCAAAACATTCAAGGCTATTTCCCACTTTCTCTTCTATCAGAGTTTTCTTTACAGACTTCAAAACAACATTATTAAACTTATTATGGAAACCCAGAATAGCAAAAACAATCCTGTACAATAAAAGAACTACTGGAGGTATCACCATCCCTGATTTCAAGCGGTACTACACAGAAATAGTGATAAAAACTGTATGGTATTGGTATAAAAAACAGTTAAGTTGACCAATGGAATCAATTGAGTGCCCAGAAGTAAAATCACATACCTATAGACATTTGACTTTTGAAGCCAAAACTATCGAATGGACAAAAGGAAGCATCTTTACCAAGTCTTGCTGGTCTACTGGATGTAGAAGAATGCAAATTGATCCATGTCTATCATCCTGCCCCAAACTCAAGTCTAGGTGGATCACATCTTCTCCCTCCCCTTTTCCTCCCTGTGCCCATCCACTCCTCCCCAGTTTCTCTTCAGAGAAGGGCAGGCAGGCCTTGCATGGTTATCAACCCGTCATGGGTATTAGTTTTATTCATTTGTTTTTAAAAGTAAAAATATGCACAGTGATTGAAAATGACATTCTTACATCTTTGACATTTTTATTCTTCTGTCATAGCAGAGGAATCAGAATTGGACCGAGAGACTTTCCTTAAGTTCTCTCCTCACTGTAAAACATGGCCTCTGGGTCAAGACATAGCTGACTTGAGTTAGAACTGGCACTTTGTAGTTCGAGGCCTAAGCCTGCTGCACACTTTGGTTCTGACTTTAACATTTTTTCTATTGTAAACAGAGACTGTGACTCTGACTTCACTTGTAGTGCTGAGTCCACAGGGGACAGAGCTCTGAGGCCCACTCAGCAGACCTCTGTGATTAATATGTGCTCTGGATTAACATGTGCCCCCTTCTCCATGCTGACTATTCAAAGTGCTTGCCAGAGATGCTCAGCGTGTTACATGTAGGGTGAGATGTTCCTTAAGCTTACTTAATTGAGATGGATGTGTGAAAGTTAGAGTATCGCTAAGACTTTTTTTTTGCATGTGTGTAAGAGTAAAACTGAGCATTTGTTGTGGGGAGGGTTGTGCAAGTCAAGTAAACATATACAAATTAAACAAGAAAACACCTCATTTAATAAAACCTCTGACATTTGTGATAGGCGCAATATTTGAAACTCAGAATATATACACAATTTAAGAACACTAAAAATGTAGATCGGGTGGTTTCAATGAGGCCCACACTTTTGCAAATGTTCGAGAATGTTACTACGATAAGAATTTGGCAAGCCAAAAGAAAAAAGTCAGCTGGTAGGCTAGTGACCGGATGCACAGCAAATCATGTTCACCCAGTTGGTCTCTATTCAGCTTTTCTGGTCCCTTTCTATGTGGCCTGGTGATGAACAGAAAGTATGCCATATGCCAGAGCCATCATGTGTGGGTAGCCCAAATGGGTATCCATCCCATTTATTTTTGGACTTCGGGGGTACTAGAGTGCATGATTTATTTCCCTGCATCCATGTTACAGTTACATAAAATCTCTAAAAGATGGGGAGAGAACGGCTTTGTCCTAGTTACGTTTCTATTGCTGTAAAGTGCCACCGTGACCAATGCAGCTTGTGAGAAAAGACTTGCTTAATGTTGCAGAAAGCGAGCCCGTGACGGTGAGGAACGTGGCAGAAGGCAGACAGGCATGGCCCTAGAGCAGTCGCTGAGAGCTTACGTCTGAGTCACAATTAGGAAGCCGGGGGTGGTGGGGTGGTGGTGAGGGGATGGGGTTTTGAAACCACAAAGGCCACCCCACAGTTACATACCTCTTCCAGCAAGACCACACTTTATAATCCTTCCTAAAAGAAAATCCACCAACTAGAAAAACTAACATTAAATATATGAACATTTGGGGTCTATTCTCATTCGTATCACCACAAGTTTGTTATTGTTTTCATTTTGTTTTTCTCAAGAAGGGTTTGTCTATGTAGCCCTGGCTGTCCTTAAACTTGCTCTGTAGACCAGGCTGGCTTCCAACTCACAGAGCCTCCTGCCTCTACCTCCTGAGGGCTGGGATTAAAGGTGTGTGCCGGCACCACCCAGCTGTTTTAAATCACATAAAATTGGATATTGCATACGAACTCAGAAACATGTCTGTTGGAACAGATTCACTTCAGAATTCCTTTCTTAACTTTTCTGACTGTACACCTAGAAAGGTTGCTGTGGGAAGGAAGATCATGTGCTAGGTCTGCTGAAAGCCATGTTCAATTTCAATTGCTTATGACCTCGTGGCCTTGGTTGGAAGCTTTGTCATGTTACTTATCCTCCTTAAGTTTGCTTGTCTCTTGCCTCTAGAGGCATTGGAGGCGTGGCTGCTGTGTCACATGGGCATCAGTAGGTGGCAGAGAGGAGAGAGGCTACGTCTAGGCTCAGTGTTCTGATCTGTGAACGTCTGAATGATTAGTAGCTTAGCATATCCGGAAAGAAGCGAGCCTGAGATGACCAGCAGTCCAGCACCAGGCAGGATGGGGGAACATGCTGAAGATTAGAAGAATCCCTCCTAGGACCACAGGTCCCAGGCTGGAGCGAACCCAAGACAGACAATCCTCAAAAGGGGTCACTTGGTTGGGCCAAGTGAGGAGCTAGCTGGAGATGACCACTAGACTATCTCCATAGTGCCCAGACATGGAGCTCACCTAAGATAGCCACCAGTGCAGAGCTGCACAGGCCTGAGGGAGCAGACCATGCCTGCTGTGACCCCTGTCTGATACCATAATGCACAAGAGGGCATAGCACTCCAGAGACTACTCTTGAGATAACCTTAGACACTCAGAGACCCCAGGTGCCACTAAGAGGAGCAAGTAAGTGGCGGAGAAATGGCAGTGAAAGAGAAGCAGAAGGAGGTGGGAAGAATGGAGAGAGGCAGAACTGAGACTCCAGGGTGCTGATGGACAGCCAGATATGAGAAGCCAGCAAGGCCACCAAGGACCATGGTGGGTTCTTGGCCTGTGCTGTGACCGGAACCATGCTGCGGGACCAGTCCATGGCAGCAGGGGTCTGTTACCACCAAAGGCCAGGCAGCTGTCTCTGGTCTAAACTGTTGCCCGGGGACATGTTCATGTCTGAGAGCTGTTGTAAAACTGGCCTCACCCCTCACCTGGGCATTGTGGGAGAGCTGACCTTGGAGACATGAGAGCAGGAGAGCAGACCTTTTCCCTAGCCAGCTATGGGACTTGAGAGAGTGACCTCATATATTTTGGGAGTTGTAGGTGAGCTGGCAATGAAGGCCCAAGCATGGGAGAGCTGAACATACCACTTGTCTCCTATGCGGCGGCATGAATGAGGAAGAGATATCTTCCTCCCCGCCAAGGCCCCTCACCATCTGTAACAGGTGGGACACCTGGCCCTGGGGTCATAAGAGCAGGAGAACTAGCCCTGCCCCTCACCAGCTGCAGCCCTCAAGGAGAGTGGGCCCTGCACCTTGCCTGGCAGCACAGAGTCTGACCCTGGTGGCTGAGGTGCAGGCAAGCCAGCCCCAAGTGTGAGTGTGGAGAGCTGGCCCCAAACTTGTCTGGCATGGGGTGACATGGGTGAGGAGATGCCTCCCCCACACTTACTCCCTGCCACCTGTGGCGGGCAGGAGAGCAGAGCTGGCCAGAGCTTATCAGAGCAGGAGAGCTCTCCCTGCTCCTCACCAGCCACAGCACTCAGGCGAGCAGGTCCTGTACCTCACCTGAGCAGCCCAGGAGAGCTGACCCTGCTGCTGGGGTTGTGGACGAGCCAGTCCCAAGGATGTGAACATGGGAGAGCCAGCCTCGCCTCTTGTCTGCTGTGTGGTGGACAGAGGTCCCCTCTCCTACCTTTTGCCCTCGCCATCGGCAGCAGGCAGGAGAGAACTGACAGGGATGCATTCGTGAGAGCAAGAGAGTGGTCCCTTCCCTTCACCTGCTGTGCCACTCAGGAGAGCAGGGCCCTGCACCTCACAGCAGCAGGGTAGAGCTGGCCCTGGTTGTGGGAGATACTGGTGGGTCAGCCCTGAGTTTTCAAGAGCAGAAAAGCCATCAGGTCACCAACTCAGATATGTCTCAGGCCCAGATTCAGGGCTTTGAATTGGCTCACCCCAACATGTACTCCATTGAGTACATGAATAATACATGAAGCAGCCAGTCCTACAGGTCTAAAACTACAGGATCTCCATGACACAGGGCAACAACAGGATCTCCAGTCCCAGTGAGGATCCAGTACTGATAGAGTAGCAGAAGCCAGAAGCCTCATCCCAGACCAAGGAGTCATTCCAATGAACACAAACAAGCAAAACAGTGTGGGTACAAGGGTGTACTGTGAGACACACTACAGCTTCCACAATGACATTCTTTACCTCTGTTGGGGGGAGGCTGTGGGGGGGGGTATGTGGGGTGGAGGAAATGAGTAAGAATGAGGCACATGAGCCAGGCAGTGGTGGCGCACACCTGTAATCCCAGCACTCTGGGAGGCAGAGGCAGGCAGATTTCTGAGTTCGAGGCCAGCCTGGTCTACAGAGTGAGTTCCAGGACAGCCAGGCCTATACAGAGAAACCCTGGCTTGAAAAAACCAAATCCCAAAATCCCCCCCCCCCCAAAAAAAAGAATGAGGTACACAAGTTGTGAGGGAACCTGGTGACTCCATTTGGAGCTTGGAGAGAAGGGATTTGGTTCCCAAAGTCACAAAGAGTCCAATAAAAAAAAAAAAAACACCAAGAAACAAAACACAAAAAAACAAAAAACAACCCCCGCCAAAAAAAAAAAACCCAAAAGATAAAAAAAGATTGTCTACTTGAAAACCTGTAATCTTCTGCTCACTCACCAGGTTGTGGAAAAGCGTTTACATGCAGAGCGTGGCCTGCACTTCCACTCTTCCTCCACACCAGTGCCCTTGTGATGCAGAAATCGGTGTCGTGTGGGAGCATTTCAAAACTTTGGAGGAGGCTCCCTTGACTTTCCTAGCCTGTTCCCTTTTTAGGGATGGCTTTCCCACCACTCACTTGGTGACAGTCCTCTTACATAATATGCAGGCAGACAAGGGTCTATAGCACCAAGGGGACAGATGCTACTGCTGTGAGCACACTGGGTACAAGGGCAAAGAGACTGTAGAGGCTTAGCTGTGAGGGGCCTGGGAAAGGCAAGAGTCTGGCAGAGAACAGTCAGCTATATTGGACGCCTGAGAAAGACCACCATGGGGAGTATTCTGGGTACCATAGATGCTCATTGACCCTGCATCTTTTCTTTGCCATAGAGACTGGCACTGGGAAGACAGAAGAGTTGAACATCCAGACAGAAGCCACAGAGAAACAGCCAGCTGCAGGAGAACCAGGTAAGTAAGCAATGTTTCCAAATTCTCCAGATGTCCTTCCTAGCTCTGAACTTGAGACACACGTACTGGCAGCAGCTGTGGGCGCTGCAGAGCAAGGTCTGGAGTCCTTGTTCCCAAGCCTCAGTCTCCGTTCCTTGGTGCTGGGCAAGCAGGATGCTAAGGAAGCTCCCTGTCATCTACTGGTTCCCAAGCTCCCAGAGTTGAGCAGCGTTGCTTTCCCTGCAGGTGTTTGGGCCACACATCAAGGGGCTTTTTGAGATCTCTTTTTGAGGGACAGTGTCTATACATGGCGGGACATCTCAATGTCCTCACAAGCAATTGCATCCTGATTTCTCGGCTGTATTTGTTCTCACGCCTCCTTCTCTCCTGGTGAGAAGTGATAACAGGGCCTCCAGTTTGAGAAGACCAAGTGTTCACATCAATGTCCACGTGTTCCCTATCCCTGATGTGTCCTTCTGTGTGTTTCTGCTGCCTTCCTGGGAAGTCATTGTCATGTGTTGTGTACTGTGGAGTCTTGCTGTCCCCTGCCTGTCACTCACCACCCACCCCTGTGTTACTGTTGTAAGCTCAGCTGTGTGTGCTCTGGCCAATGAGCTGTAAGTGGGTGGGAGACTAGAGGGAAGAGTCTTTGTTTTCCAGAATGTGGTCCTTAATGCTGTAGGCAGAGATGGTTCAGGGAATGTTTGTGAGGGAACTTGGTAACGCCATTAAGAGCTTGGAGAGAAGGATATGGTTCCCCCCATGAGTACACTATGTACAGATTAGTCCTAGCTACGATGGCTCTGGTGAATGTTGTTACAGACTGCACTAACTAGCTGTAATCACTAAGGCCATCTATTTCTTCTTTTGACCCTATCTTTTTTTTTGTTCCTGTAAAACTTTCCACTCTTACAGGCTACTCTGTCAAATGACCTGCATGAATGTTTACTGCAATGAGTATTATTTAAAAGCAGCACAGCTGGGTCTGGCATAGTTATACTGACCTTTATTGAGCA
Source organism: Apodemus agrarius (assembly GCA_964023405.1). Classification (NCBI taxonomy): domain Eukaryota; kingdom Metazoa; phylum Chordata; class Mammalia; order Rodentia; family Muridae; genus Apodemus; species Apodemus agrarius. The sequence goes on along the minus strand of OZ030006.1, from coordinate 82,830,958 downwards.
TTTACCATGTGCCAAGCACTGTCCTAAGCACTATTCACACTGACTTCATTTAGTGCTAACAACAACCATATGAAGGACGGTTGATTTCTCTGAGGAAACAGGCAGAGGCCAATGTCATGAATTTCAGGATGCTTGCAAAATATTTGTTATCTTTTGATGGCATCCACACATTAATGGGATGAAAAGAATGTGATCTTGGTTGAGGCAGAAGTGACATTAATTAAGCCAAAGAGGAGAACACACACAATCGCACAGACACACAGGCACACACACAGACACACAGACACACACACACACACAGGCACACACACACAGACACACAGAGGCACACACACACATACACACAGACACACACACACACACACACACACACACACAGAGAGAGAGAGAGAGAGAGAGAGAGAGAGAGAGAGAGAGAGAGAAGAGCCACAACTTTCTCTTGCCTCCTACCACTCTTATCTGCAAAGGAGAAAACTGCAAATGTTATCTTTGTGTCAGGAAATGGCCTGTTAGACCAGCAGCCCTCAGGCCTGTCTCCAGCCACATCCTGAGCTCCCTTTGTCTGATGAGAACTGTATCATCTGTTTGGTTGTGGGTTAGCCCATCAGGACTCTGAACTACTAAAGGCAGAGAAGATCGAATCCCCTTTGGCTCTGAGCCTGCCTGACCCAGCAGGTTGACTTGTAGTTTTCACTCTGGGCCTCTGGGTACCCCCAGTCTTCTCTCCCTTTCTTTCCTCTCAATTGACAGCCCTATCTCTATCCTATTTCCTTAGAACAAATCCTTTTGAGAGGTCTAGGATCCCCACACAGCTACCAGGGAGAGGTGTCCTTTCGTGGCTGCTGGCTCTTGGGTGAGTCTCCTAATGCTTTGGGCTTTCTCATTTCCATTTGTGTAGCAGAGCACTGAGAATGGCCATTTCCAGGGTCCCACATTGTGCTGGAGATGTGCCCGAGTCCACCCGATGTGCCTGAGGAGATGAATAGAGGAGAGGCTTGGTGGTACCTCAGGCCTCTCTCAACAGAAAGACAGTGGTTTTGTCTTCTGGGTAGGAGTGGGTGGGAAAGGAATGGAAGCTAGCTTCTGGTCTCCTACTAGGAACCATCTCTCCCCTGCTTATTTATCTCTCTGGCCTGTGATTCAAAAGGAAGAAGTTGAAAAAAAATAAGACTGTGTGGAAGGGCTGTTTGATGAGGGTATTTGAAACATTACGCCATTTCAGAAGACAGCAATGGAGCCAGGGAGGATGTGGACCTGGCTGTATGCAGAACTTACTGTCACCTTAAGGAAGCTGGCCTAGAGTTCCTTATATGGTAGTGTTGTGAGGATTAACTGAGGCTCTATAGGTAGAAGAATCTAGCTAGCATAGTGACTAATGAAGATAGCCCAGGTATTACTTCTGAAACAGATATATTTGCTCTGCTGAGACAAAATGATAATAGAAAGATCAACAGGGGAAAACACGTGATAAATGGTTTACATAAACACAAGAGGCTTTAACTCAAAGATCCAAAGATACATAGTCAGTCATCCAGTTTTTATGCATTGGTTGGCTGGATCATAGAAAATCACGTAAAAATATGACTGGACCTGTAATTTGACAGTAGACAGAGGGAGGGGATGGACTGTGCTCAAACTGTTCATGTAGATGCTTTTACATCTTTTTGTGCAGCCTTCCTTTCTTCTTTCCTTCCTTCCTGGTATAAGCAGAATTGTTCTGTAATCAGAGTCATATGGCACTATCAGACAAAAAATTTAGAGAATTTTTGGTCAACACTTGTACAAAAAATCCAGGGAAGGTTGAGGTGCTGACTCTTAGGTTGTATTAGTATCCCTGAGGAAAAGGGCTCCTGGTTTCTATAATCAATGCTGAAGAAGAGGAATCTTAGTTCTTATCAGAGAGTGCATAGTGAGAGACAGGAGAATGGGAGGCAGAGAACTGCTTCTGGTACCTTGAATCAAGGAGAACACATGGTGAGAGATAAACCAGGAAGATGACAGAAACTGCTGCAGTCAACAGCATCCATTTCTGATCCCCAAACAGAATCGTAGGACAGACCTCAACAGGCAGCAATTGACAATGAAGAAAATCTCAGAGGGGACTGACTTTTCTCACATCATTTAATTCTCATTGAATCAATGCCCCTTTTACTCTTTTCTGATTTGTATCCTTTCCAGAAACGTGTCTTACATCTCTGTATTCTGCACAGATCTATTTATCTGTGATTTGCTTGACTTGCCAAGTGTTTGAATCAATTCTGTAAGTTCATGATCATTGAGGTGTGTATTTTAGTCTGTTCTACAAGTGTGTATGGAGTGCTGACTATATGTAAACCCTATTGCTTTGAAGGATGGCCCTGAGATCATAAGGAAGACAAAGGGAACCAACTCAAATTCTACTTTCACAGATTGTTTCTGCTGGCTTGAGAGGCATTGTGAAAGAAAGTTGGTTCCCAAATGTATGTGCAAGCACGTATTACAAGAGAAGTACATTCTGGTAACTTACATACCTGACAAACGCATCTCAGTGCTAAACCTTTGAGACTCCCACCTGCTGCCAACTATAACTACTTTCTTTTATCATGATAATACACTCCCTGATTCTCTGGCAAAGTTTTTTTTTGGGCAGAAGTGTAATCAACATCTGGAAAAATTTGCCTGTGACTCTGAGATTTCAGTCATCTTGTCAGTATAGACACTCTGATTTCCCCACACAGTAAGAATTTGTAATTCATGATTGTAATTTCAAGCTTCAATCACATAAGTCTGAAGTCTATTGCTTTTAGTACTAGCTTACCTTGTATGGTGAACATGCACACTTCATATTTTGTTAGTCACTGACACGTGGTATCATATGGTGTTGATGTGGCATCCCAATGTTTCCATTAGGTAGTGATGTAATGGGGAAGAATGAGAGACCCTTCCCCCCAAAAAAAAAACCCAGGAGTCTGATGTGTCCAGATGACAAATGTGCTAACCCTGGACAGTCCTATCCTAAGGCATGGAGGATGGTTAGAACATGTCTATCTAATAAAAAAATTTTTTTAATTAAAAAAGACTATATTGTTAATTTATGCTATCTCCTATCTGAAATTGCATTTTGATATGTATTTTTTTGCCTTTGTTAATTTTGAGCTATTAGATTTCTCTAGCAAAAAAAAAAAAAAAAAAGAAAAGAACATGTCTGACATGGAACACGAACACTGATTTCTGTATGTCTTCCTTGTTTTCTTTCTCACAATGCTGGGGATTTAATCTGGGGTTTTGTAAATGCTAGGCAAGCATTCACCACTTAGTTACATTCTTAGCCCCTAAACGTGTCTTTAAACCAAATGCCAGGGACAGAATATTCATGTATCCATTCATCCAGCAAGTATTTATTTACCACCTACATAGGGCTGTGGATCTTTCTACATATCCGATATACATCAATGGACAAAATAATTATAAGCTCCTCCGAGAACCTTACATACGCTAGTGAGAGCACACGGTGATCTGGCTTAGGGTGGATTAGCTCAAGATTTAGCTTACATTATGAAATGTTTAAAGACACAAGTCACTCATATGGAATGGAAATAGAGTGGAGAAAGTGCTGGGGCGGTAAGGTTTAAATGGGGAAGGTGAAGGGAAGAGGGTTGGGGTGAGGAACCAAAACTAAGGACATAAAAAGAAGACATATACGACTACTCTATAAGCTAATTAAGAATGACACTTAAGGGCTGGTGATATAGTTGAGCAGGTAAACTTGCCACACAGAGATGTGCAGGCCTGACAATCTGAGTTCAATTCCTAGATCCCATAGTGGAGGGAGAGAACTGAGTCCTTTGGTCTGTCACTCTGCCCTTCTATTTATTAATAAATAAATATGTTTTTTATTTATAAATAAGATATTGAGAAGAGTGTGTTACAAAATTGTGTACATGGGTGGGAAATGACAATCTCAGAAGCCATGGTCGGTTAAATGAACATGTTGGTGTCAAAGGTGAGATATTTCCCTCCCTCTTATTTGTGGGTTAGAAAGACCCCAAAGGGCCTTTCACACTGACTATTGCTATTGACTCAGTGGTAAGATCCTATTGCAGAAGACACTGTATATACTGGTTCCAGGATCTAGAGAAATCAAGCCAGAGATGGACTATAAGCTCCCTCCCTCCTGGCTGCCATACATACTGGCAGAGCTTCTATGCAGGCTGTGGGGCTAGAAAAGGCATCAGTAATCTTATGTATCTGTGACCCCCGAAAGCTACGTTCCAATGTGCTAGGCAAGATAGTGCAACAGCATCGTGAATGGTATGGAGTGACCCATCACTCTCCGGTAGGATCTGAAGAGGACATTCATGCCTGGCGCTTCAAACAAACCTGCTCAAGAGTTCATGCCTGAGCGGCCATCGATGCTAGAATGAAGCTTGCCACTTTTATTTTTGCTCTTTTGACATGGAATCAAGATGCCTTCGAAATAATTGTGTTTATACCTATAGACAAATCTTCCCTCAGTCTTGATTAGAGAAGCCTCTCTTGGCAATGAACGATAGTGAATGGAGAGAACTCAAGCTCAAGAGGCTGAGAATGTAAGTGTGTGTGTGTGTGTGTGTGTGTGTGTGTGTGTGTGTGTGTGCCGCGTGCGCACCGAGTTCAGCCTGAAGCAGGACAGTTAGATCACTACTTCTAAGGCTCAGGGAACATAGAAGAAGATGTTCCATGATGGGAAGAAGATGACCCAGGGATGGGAGGAATATGAAAGATACATGGTCAAGTGTGAGGCTGGGTGGTGCTGTCTTCTAGACATCACAAACTCACAGCAACTGCAGCTGCCTTTGCTGGGAGTGCACATGCCTGAGCCTGTGAATGAGTCACGGGGATGGAGGAGGGGCTGGTGACAGATGCTGGGGAGGTGTACTTATGGTCTTTAACTGTGTACCCACTAGTAAGGCCAAGATCTATATAGCCTGGGGTAAACTCGGTAGGACACAACACAAAGCAAAAAGATGTGATCGTGGGAAAGGGACTTGTAGAGGGTAGAGAGGAGTGAGAATTTATGGGGTGGAAGGGAGATAGGAGAGGGTATGGAGCAAGAGGGATCAGAATACATTGTCTACATGTATACAATTGTGGAAGGATAAATTTTACTTAAAGCAAAACCAATAGATTAAGTAATTTAGGTCTCTCTGTCACTTTTCTGCCACCTTTCCTGTCGTTGTGGCCAAATACTCCACAGGAGCAACTTCAGGGAGAAAGGATTTATTTTGACTCATAGTTTTCAGGGCATTTCAGTCCATGATGCTATCAGAAGTGTGGCTGAGTCTCACCAGGACAGGTCCAGAAGCAGGGAAAGCAGGCTGGAGTCAGAGGTGAGGTTAACCTTCAAGAGCTCCTACTGAAACCAGTGAAGCCAGTTAGGTGCCACCCCCAAAATAGAGCCACAAGCTGGGAACTAATTGTTCAAAAACACAAAACAGAAGCCCGTGGAGGATATTTGAGATTCAAGCCAAAACAATCCATCAGAAAGAAATCAAACTAGAGTTAATGTTTCTGTGCGGGAAGCCACCGGCGCACAGCCTACTTGTGTTTATAGGAATTAGGACAAGCTTGAACTCCCTGGCTCTCTGAATCCAAGTTAGCTACAGTTCCAGCACCAGACAATAGATACCAATACCACCCTGATTTCATTCCTCCCCCCGTCCCTCCTCTTTCCATTCCTTTTTGAGAGAGAGAGAGAGAGAGAGAGAGAGAGAGAGAGAGAGAGAGAGAGAGAGAGAGAGAGAGACTCTACTGCCTGTCTGCCACGTTTGATCCAGGGGAGGCTGGACTATAACTACAGACAAAGTTTTCCTCCATGGCTTACTTTCCCACTTACCAGGTAACTTTTTCTTGCCTTTCTGTTTTCCTTAAATGCATTTTAAAAATAGTTGAAATTACTGCAACTTATTTCATAGTTTGTTCTCTTCCCTTCACTTTTTGTTCTGACATTTGCTTCCAAATACCAGCATTCCTATTATCACCGTCACCACCAGAAACCACACCCAGTGTAGAAAAGTGTGCTGGTAATTATTTGCTAACTTGTTTAAGATGAATCACTAACTTGGAAGAAAGTTCTAGATCAATTTAGTTGCCAGTGAATAGCTGATACAGGAGGATGTATCTGTTAGAAGAAGGCATTTTGGCAAGTACCGAGCTCTACTCCATGTCAGCAATCCCCCTTTGACTGCCTGTTCACCTTTGCTCTTTGGTTTCCAGCCTCCTGGTACCCTTGATAATTCTGTTGCCAAGGTTGCCACTGAAGTGAGTTACCCTCTCCAGAGAGTTCTGTACCACACTGGGAAAATATCACTGTAAAATTCCCCTTCTCTGTAACTGGAGGCTTGAAATGAGATCCAGGTGTTGTTAAGCACAGAGCCTGGTACAGGGGGCCTGAAAAATGCTGGACATCTGAGAAACTGAGCTTCCTCCCCTGGGAATGAGTGCAAATGTTTACAGGCTTTATCCATGAGGGACCACACAGGTTGCAACCTAGGAAGCTCCAATTCCCTGCTCTCCAGACTTTTGACAAGCATCTTTGGAGTCTTTCCCTGATTTACGAAAGGTTATATATTGACCCTCTCCCTGCTGATTTCTTTGTCCTTTCACATCCTGGCACTTTTGTACACACACACACACACACACACACACACACACACAAACACACACACATGTTTTCTAGTTACAAAAGGTAAACTTTGTGTCATAAGATGATGCACTATACAGCTACTAAATTAATTACATCTCCAGCTTTCTTTCTAAGGTCAAGGCTATAACTCAGCATTAAAACTCTTTATATGATTCGCCAGTAAGAGGCCACATAGAAAAGACTTTTTTAAATTAAACAAGTAAAAGTAGAGCCCAATTTATATTAAGATGTGTATCAAGTGTTTTGGTTCTGAGAGTCTGGACTTAAAATTCAAAGTTTGAACACTGGCTTGGGGTGAGATCATTTTCTCACCACTCCACCTGGTAAGTTAAAAGTCAAATTGAATCAACAGGGTGGAAAGGCTAGGGTTTCAAAGGATGTGTTTACAAAACATTTTCCTCCAACCTTAATTTCCCAGAACAACTTGTGGTTTCCTGGGAGTGATATGACTAATTTCTGGTTATTGGAATGTGGTGGCAGGGGACGTGATTCTTTCATACCTACACCTCAAAATCCTGCCACATGGCCATCACCTCTTTTTGGCTTCCTTTTTCTGTCAGCTAGCTGTAGAGGACCCAGGGAAGGATTCCAAGGCCCTTTTAACTGCTTGGTATAGAGGTTATAGAGGTTATAGAGGTTAGCAGAGCAGACTAACAAAGGGGTTGAAACTGGAGGTCTTCAATAGACGCTAGAACTTTTTCTTCTGATTCACAGGAAACACAGTGTCTGAATCCTCTCAGGAGGTTGGCAGTAGGAAGAGTTTATGGAGTTTGTCTACTCTTGAACAAGCCAGGAATCAGGTGGGGAAACCCTTTGCATTGGATCAGGGGAGGAAGTGACAGGTACCCATAACAACAGCTTGGCCTTCCACCCACTTTCACGATAGCTTCCACTTCCCATTAAAAGCATCTTCTGCCTCCCACTCCTGAGAGAGAGCACAAGTTGCAAATATTCTTCAGCTTTTTTCATCGTTTTCATCTTTTCTACGATGTTGTAGGGCCTCAAGGGACAATGGAAGGAGCTTTGTGTTTATTCTTAAAAATCCGCTCTGAATGATGAAGGGTCATCGCTGTATTTTAGGCAGAGAAAGGACATTACTAATGTTTTTTATTTAAAAGATACCCCTGAATGCTGGGGTGGTTAATGACTTAGAGTAGGAAGGCCAGCTGACTGGGTAGATAGAAGTTATTGTTTCAGTTTCTGTAAGAGACAATGGTAGCCTGGACCCAGGGAAGAGCACAGGAAGGGTACTGAGAGATGTCAGGGGCCCTTAGACTGAGGGTCTGACAGGACTTGGTGGATGGTCTGTGAGAACGATGTCTGATGTGGACGGCAGGGTGGATGGTAATGGCACTACTGAGGTCAGAATGCGGCTTTGGTACTGTTCTGGGAGTATTATGAACAGGGACCCAGAGCAGGCTTGTTATAAAGAGCCATTGTGTGCAATCCTTAATCTGGAGTCCAACCACTGAGCTCTGAGTTTGTCCCAAAGTGGAGCTGCTTTCCCAGGGAAGAGGGGCCCTCTTTCTAGCTTTCACAGAGGGGCCAGACTGGCCCAGCATAGACTTTTGCCATGCTGAGTTTGGCTCCAGAATGCCCTGGCACTCCAGCCCGTCAGGTGTAAGATTCTCCTCTGAGGACGGCTTGGAAAAGGGTGGTAAAGGTGGGGCTGGTGAGAGGATGTCTATGAAAGCTTCCCACTCCTTTGTATTCCAAATGAACTCTGGAGGGGGAGTGGGAAGAAGTTGTAGCTGCAGGAGAGGGTTCAAGGCGCCTGCTGCCCAGGAAGGTGGTCTAGGCTGAAGATAGGTGAGGGAGGGAGGGTCGGCAGGAGGGCACTGCCCAGAGCACAGCGAATGAACTGGAAGATACTGATTCCCTGGCCAATGCCAGCAGCAAAGGCATTGCCAGTGGGGTAGAAGAAACCCGGGAATAAGCTGAGCTCTGCAAGTCCAGAGAATAGTTTCTACATGTTCTGTAGTGCTTTGTCTTTTCCTAGAAATATAAAAATTAAGAACCAATGAGCAGCCTAGGCATGACAGTGCATATCTGTAAATCCCAGCACCTAGGAAGGCAAGGCAGGACTACTGTTAGGATTTGAAGATAAGCTTGGTCTTTTTTCTTTTCTTTTTAATGTTAGTTTTGGTTGATTTTTTTTGAAAAGCATGTTCTTTTATTGAAAAAGGAAGTAAAAACATTTTATGATAAAATTGAAGATTTACATGGAAAACATTTCTGATAAAATAGAAGAGATATATAGGAAAGCATGTTAAAATTGACAATTTTCATGGAAAATGAAAGAGTAAAGTGTTAGACAAAAAAACACTGCTAAATTAATTGAAAAAGGAAGTAGAAACATTTTATGATAGAATTGAAGATTTATGTGGAAAATATTTCTGATAAAATTGTAGAAAATGGAGAAAAACATGTTAGAATTGAAGATTATCATGGAAAATTTTATATAGATATAATAATGGTAGGCATTTGTTTATAATAGCCAGAAATTGGAAGGAGCCCAGATATCCCTCAAAAGAGGAATGGATACAGAAAATGTGGTATATTTATACAATGGAGTACTACTCAGCAATTAAAAATAATGAACTCATGCAATTTGTAGGTAAATGGTTAGATCTGGAAAATATCATCCTAAGTGAGCTAACCCAATCACAAAAGAATACACATGAAATGCAATCACTGATAAGTGGATATTAATGAGCCCAGAAGCCCTAAATACTCAAGGCACAATTAGCAAGTCAAATGACTCCTAAGAAGAAGAAAGGAGAGGACCCTGGGCCTGTAAAGATTGGATCCAGTATTGTAGACCCAGAACAGAGAAATTGTGGGGGTGGAGGGAATGATTGGGGAATAGCTGGGGGGGGAGAGGAATTATGGGACATATGGTGGGGGGGGGAACTGGGAAAGGGGAAAGCCTTTGGAATGTAAACATAGAATATAGAAAATAAAAAAAAATAATGGTAGGCATAAAAGTATTCCTAAGTTGATTGAAAGTGGAATTATAAACATTTTCTGACAAACTTGAAGATTTATATGGAATATATTTCTGACAAAATACATTGAAGAAATACATAGAAAAACATGTTAACATTGAAGATTATCATGAATATTTATACAGATAAAATGGTAGGCATAAAACTAATTCTAAGTTGATTGAAAGAGGAATTATAAACATTTTCAGGTAAAATTGCAGATTTACATGGAAAATATTCCTGATAAAATTCAAGAAATATATAGAAAAACACACTAAAATTGACTATTTCATGGAAAATTATACAGATAAAATGGTAGACATAAAAAACCTTTCTAAATTAATTGAAGGTGGAATTAAAAACATCTTGTGATAAAATCAGATTTACATGGAAAACATTTCTGATAAAATAGAAGAAATATATAGAAAAACAGTTAAAATTGAAGATTATCATGAAAAATAATGCAGATAAAATGGTAGACATAAATAATTACCAAATTAGTTGAAAGAGGAATTACAAACATTTTCTGACAAAATTGAAGATTTACATGAAAAAGTCTATGTCTTTTTATTGGGAAATTGAATCCATTGATGTTAAAAGATATTAAGAAATAGTGATTGTTACTTCCTGTTATTTTTGATGTTATTTTTAGGTTTGTGTGGTTATCTTCTTTTGAGTTTGTTGGAAGATTACTTTTTTGCTCTTTCTAGGGTGTAGTTTCCCTCCTTGTGTTGGCATTTTCCATCTATTATCCTTTGCAGGGCTGGATTTGTGGAAATATATTGTGTAAATTTGATTTCATCGTGGAATATCTTGTTTTCTCCATCAATGGTGATTGAGGGTTTTGCTGGGTATAGTAGCCTGGACTAGCATTTGTGTTTTCTTAGGGTCTGAATGAGGTCTGCCCAGGATCTTCTGGCTTTCATGGTCTCTGGTGAGAAATCTGGTGTAATTCTGATAGGTTTGCTTTTATAAGTTACTTGCCCCTTTTCCCTTACTGCTTTTAATATTCTTTCTTTGTTTAGTGCATTTGGTGTTTTGATTATTATGTACGGGGAGGACTTTCTGGTCTGGTCCAGTCTGTTTGGAGTTCTGTAGGCTTCTTGTATGTTCATGGGCATCTCTTTCTTTAGGTTAGGGAAGTTTTCTTCTATAATTTTGTTGAAGATATTTACTGGCCCTTAAAGTTGGAAATCTTCACTCTCCTCTATACCTATAATCCTTAGGTTTGGTCTTCTCATTGTGTCCTGGATTTCCTGGATGTTTTATATTGCAAGCTTTATGCATTTTGCATTTTCTTTGACTGTTGAGTCAATGTTTTCTATGGTATCTTGAGCACCTGAGATTCTTTCTTCTATCTCTTGTATTCTGTTGTTGATGCTTGCATCTATGACACCTGAATTTTTTCCAAGGTTTTCTATCTCCAGAGATATCTTACTTTGTGATTTTTTTTATTGTTTCTACTTCCACTTTTAGATCCTGGATGGTTTTGTTCAGTTCCTTCACTCGATTGTGTTTTCTTGTAATTCTTTAAGGGATTTTTGTGTTTCCTCTTTAAGGGCTTTTTACCTGTTGACCCATGTTCCCCTGAATTTCTTTAAGGGAGTTATTTAAGTCCTTTTTGAAGCCCTCTATCAGCATCATGAGATATGCTTTTAAATCCAGCTCTTGCTTTTCCGGTGTGTTGGGGTATCCAGGACTTACTGTGGTGGGAGAACTGGGTTCTGATGTTGTCAAGTAGCCTTCGTTTCTGTGGTAAGGTTCTTGTGTTTGCCTTTCATCAACTGGTTATCTCTGGTGCTAGTTGGTCTTGCTGTCTCTGGCTGGAGCTTGTCCTTCCTGTGGGCCTGCAAGCCTGTGTCTGTATTCCTGGGAGATCAACTCTCTTCTGTCAGGGTCTGTGCACAGAAGGCTGTGGTGCCACCTGGCTCCCTGGTGCAAATGGCTGCAGGAAGACTTCAGTCCCAGCTGCTCCACTGATCATATGCCCTGTATGCTCCTAGCTGTTCTATCCAGAAAGAAGGTGGAGATCTCACCTCTGAACTCAGAAGTGATAGCACTGCTGGGGGATTACTCTCTCCTTGTGGTCCTTGCACAGAAGATTGTGGAGTTACCCAGCTCCCTGGTGCAAATGGTGTCAGGAAGGTTAATGTTAGTCTTCAACTTACAAACCTCCTGCCTCAGCTTTCCAAAGGCTGAGATTACAGTGTTCACCACCACTTCCAACTTTTGACTTCTTTATACATTTTTAATTAATTAACATATTTACATTATACCCAGATGAGTTTCCCATTCCTCCTTTCCTTCCAATCTCTACTACTCCCCTCCCCTCTCCTCCACCCCTTTTGTCCTCACAGAAGGGGAGGCCTGCTAAAGATATTAGCCAGCCTTAGCATAGCAAGTTGCTGTAGAAGTTGCATCTTCTCTTTACTAACCCTACATCCGATAGAGGGCTAATATACAATGTATCCAAAGAACTCAAGAAGTTAGTCTCCAGAGAGTCAAATAACACTATTAAAAAAGGGGGTACAGAATTAAACAGGAAATTCTCAACTGAGGAAACTTGAATGGCCCTAAAGCACCTAAAGAAATGTTCAGCATCCTTAGTCGTTAGGGAAATGCAAATCAAAACAACACTGAGATTCCACCTCACACCAGTCAGAATGGCTAAGATGAAAAACTCAGGGGACAGCAGATGCTGGAGAGGATGTGGGGAAAAAGGAACACTTCTCCATTGTTGGTGGGATTGCAAGCTGGTAAAACCACTCTGGAAATCAGTTTGGCGATTCCTCAGAAAATTAGACATAGTACTACCTGCTGGCCCAGCTATATCACTCCTGGGCATATACCCAGAAGATGCTCCTACATGTAATAAGGACACATGCTCTACTATGTTTATTGCTGCCTTATTTATAATAGCCAGAAGCTGGAAAGAACCCATATGTCCCTCAACAGAGGAATGGGTACAGAAATTGTGGTATATATACACAATGGAGTACTATTCAACTACTAAAAACAATGAATTTATGAAATTCTTAGACAAATGGATGGAACTAGAAAGTGTCATCCTGAGCAAGGCAACCCAATCACAAAAGATCACACATGGTATGCACTCACTAATAAGTGGAAGTTAGCCCAAAAGCTCAAAATAAACAAGTTACAATTCGTCTAGCACAGGAAGCTCAAGAAGAGGAGAAATTAAGTAAGGGTGCTTTGGTTCCTCTAAGAAAAGGAACAAAATACAGGAGCAATAAGGGAGACAATGTTTGGAGCAGGGGCTGAAGTAAAGGCCACCCAGAGACTGCCCTACCTGGGGATTCATCCTATAAACAGTCAACAAACCCTGACACTACTAAGGATGACAAGAAGTATATACCAAAAGGAGCATGCAATGGTTGTCTCCAGAGGGGCCCTGCCAGAGCCTTACAAATACAGAGGCAGATGCTAGCAACCAACTATTGGACTGGGCATGGGGTCCCCAAAGGAGGAGTTGGAGGGTGGTCCAGAAGAGCTGAAGGGGCTTACAGCCCCATGGGAAGAACAATGATTTTGGCCACCCAGATGCCTCAAGACTCCCAGGGAGTGAACCCTCAACCAAGGGGCACACATAGTTCCAGCCAAAAATGTGGCAGAGGAAGGCCTTGTTGGGCATCAGTAGGAGGAATGGTCCTTGGCCAGGTAAAGGCTCAACAGAGGCCCCAACAAAGGGAAATGGGTGGGTGGGGTGGGTGGGTGGGGGAGGTGGGAGTGTGTCAGGTGGAGGCAGGGGCAGGGAGGAGGGGTTGGGGGTCTTTGGGGAGGGGGAAAATTGGGAAAGGTTTTACCATGGCAATGTAAATGAAGATGATATTCAATAAAAATTAAAAAAAAGAAGTTGCATTTTCTCCTATTGAGCCTAGACAAGGCAGCTCCATTAGAGAAAAGGATCTAAAGCCAGGCTACAGAGTCTGAGAGAACGGAGAGAGAAGTGAGTTCTTTATATTTTTTAACATGCCAAATCATTTAAAAAATGTAATATCCCTCAAAGGAGGAATGGATACAGAAAATGTGGTATATTTATACAATGGAATACTACTCAGCAATTAAAAATAATGAATTAATGCAATTTGTAGGTAAATGGTTAGACCTGGAAAATATCATCCTGAGTGAGTTAACCCAATCACAAAAGAATACACATGAAATGCAATCACTGATAAGTGGATATTAATGAGCCCAGAAGCCCTAAATACTCAAGACACAATTAGCAAGTCAAATGATTCCCAAGAAGAAGAAAGGAGAGGACCCTGGGCCTGTAAAGATTGGATCCAGTTTTGTAGAGAAACTGTGGGGGGAGGGGGAATGATTGGGGAATAGTTGGGGGGGGGAGAGGAATTATGGGACGTAGGGTGGGGGGGAACTGCGAAAGGGGAAAGCCTTTGGAATGTAAACATAGAATATAGAAAATAAAAATTAAAAAAAAAAAGAAAAAAAAGTCTTCTAATGCTAACAATAAAAAAAAATGTAATATCCTCCTTTAGCTTGCAGAGTTTATAGAAACAGAGCAGGGAGGACCTGGCTTTCAGATATCATCTGATGACACCTGCTCTAACTATAAGAAGAGAGGACCAGTGTTTGCTTGGGTGCCTTGGCTTGGTTTTCTTGCTGTAACGCCTTTCTCCATGGAGCACTTGTGATAGAGCGCGTACAAGCTATGCTTCTTTTGCTCTCAGACCCAAACTCATTCTTTCCTGAATTATGTAACGCTAGCATTGAGCTCTGTCTGGTTTAGTTGGTGTGAGATCCCTGCACAGAGAAGGCTGCCTTAGGATTGGGACAATGAATTTAGTAATTCTGTAGGTGTGCTGTATCTAAAAGCAGGGGGAAAGAGAGAGAGAGAGAGAGAGAGAGAGAGAGAGAGAACGATTCTGGGGAGAAAGAGTTTTTAAACAGTTCTAATTGTTCGGGTAAGTTATTTTTATCACACTTAGATAGATAAATGATCACATTGTTATTATTTTTGATAGATTATATTTCAAGAAGCTTTTCTGTTAAGTGTGATTAAATATAATTTTAATTTCACTCACTCAGGGAAAAAATTCCCATCACATTAGGCTTTTTTTTTCCTAGATAATTTACTATGGGAGATGCTCACTCAGGAGTCCAGGCTCTTCACCTCAGCACCCTCCCTGGCAGAAAGACGACAAATGTTTCATTTTAAAAGGTTGAAGTGCGGAAAATGAGAGTGATTAGAAACTATAAGTGGTTGCTATGTAACACACACACACACACACAATATTGTATATATATTGTGTATATACATGTGTGTGTATTTGTATGTATCTACATATACTGTGTATAATGTTCTATATAAAATCCTCTTATAAGATTAGTGACTGCAGTAATAAGCAGACATGTTTTTGTCACGCATAAGAATTTTTCTCAGTGCTTGCTGAGCACACACGCCCATGCTGTTCCAGGTCTGACATACTTCCTCACCTGATCCTCACGGAAAGAACCAGACAGGGGGTCTGGAAGTTCTGAACGTCGTCATTTCACTTATGGTAGAGCTAGGTCACACATTCAGGTCAGTCAGTGAGCTTTTTCCACACTTCCATCTTCCAGACATGACTGTTACATGTAAAGGATTGCAGCTTGGGTGCACCAGGGGGGTTTGGATGCAGCCCTGGCTCTGGTGAAGAGATGGACAATTCTATGAGAAATGAGGTTTGCGGTACCCACTGTTTTTATGATTAATTTATCTTAGCATCAAACTATCACAGTGAGGGTGGCTCCAGTACTTCCATAAGAGAACTTGCCATTCAAGACCCAGCTGAGCTCTGACACAACAAACTGATTTCTTTACATGTATACTGTGAATGAAGAAAGACTACACTTCCAAGGTGTAATTAACCTAGGCTCAAGGGGTTTATTGAATCCCCCGTCTATTGTCTTCTGAAGTCAACTGAAGCTACCTACTAGCAACACACTTGTGCCATTCTTAATGTTGGTGAGAATGTGTTGATTGTGACAAATTCTCGCTCAGCAAATAAGGTGGACTTAATCTTACTTCCGTGATACCTTGGGTGTGGGAGAGAGTCCCCGTGTGGGACTCAGCTCTGGTCTTTGTGGCACTCCAGCATGTGTCTGGCTAAGCAGGATCATTTTTAGAAGTTTGGAAAGCCCAAGGACACATGGTGTGGGAACATAAAGTGAGCCTTCTGGGTCCCGAGCCCTCCTGTGCCCCGGTTTTCTTTTCAGTCACTTGAGACTTAGCTATAGGATCCTTGAGATTTCTTCCACCCTGACAAACACTGAAGTCCAATGCACTTGACAAACTCAAAATTAAAGGAGCTGGGCCAGCGGCTGGATATAGATTGTTTAAATTAGGTTGTAAATTGCATGTCATAGGGCTTTCGTCTAGAAATGCTCACCCCCAAATGAGTTACTTTGGTAATTATCTTCTGGTCAGGGACTGCTGAGAAGTTACTACTATCAGGGCTTATGGCTAGCTCTGGGGACAAATGTGGGAGGAAGTGGGCGTGGCAATCGCTCTACTTCCTTGTTTGGAGTAAACTTGGGCTTCTCAGGGCTGAGGTATTGGCTTCTCCATCTCTTGATGTGCTTTGGGGGAGCTCTCCACTCTGTCAGAGAAAACATACCTAGAAGAAGCACGACTTCAGTCCCCGCCGTTCCCTCGGGGTCCCCCAACCTTCCCCAGCCTCCAGAGAGCGGAGCGCGAAGAGGCGCGGCAGCCCGGGCCAGCCCACAGCCACACGCAGCTTCGCCAGTCCCCCTGCCGTCGCAGCTACCGCAGGCTCTCGGGATGGGGCAGTGGCGGGGGCGCAGGGGCTTCACTAGGAGCCTTGGTTGTTAGCTCCCAGGTCTGGTTGCCTGCAGCCGGCGTAAGCAGCTTGTACCTAGAGCGGGTCTGCAGAGACAGTGCAGCGGAGGGAGGTTGGGCACCGGCTCAAGCCAGGACCCGGGACGCAGGAGTCATGACGGACACCAGCCACAAGAAGGAGGGCTTCAAGAAATGTAGGAGCGCCACTTTCAGCATCGACGGCTACAGCTTCACCATCGGTGAGAACTTTGCACCCGGGGGGCCGTTCCTGGCGTCCTCGCACACGGTGCAGATTCTAAGCGGGGAGGGGGTGGGCACGGAAATCTGGGTTGAAGGGTGCTGGCTGGAGGGAGCCCCTGGAAACCGTGACTTGCTGGCAGGGGAGCTGGGATGTGGCTTGTCCCTGCTACTCTATTGCTTTAGCTGGCATCCCGCTGAAATCGGTTTTCAATTTTACCGATTTCCTCGCAGAGGTTTTGTTAACAAGTCTAGAAGATGGATGGATAGACACAAACGGACATAGATGGAGGAGATAAGAATGAGGAGCAAGAGGAGTCAGAAAGGACCGAAGGAAGTGGACAGATACAGAAACAAGGAGTAACTGATATCTAGACACAGACCACCAAGTCAGAAGTTCAGGGACTGAGAGAGAAAGACAAAAGCTGAGAGGAGAGGAGAGAGCTCCGGGGAGACCTAAGGCAAGGTCCATTTAGAGTCCGTAGCTCCCAGAGGCAGGGTTCAGGCAGACAGGGAGGGAATATGTATCTTGCCACTGGAAAGTTTCAAAACAAAACAAAACAAAACAAACATCCCAACAACAACAACAACAAACAATTCCTGGAGTATGTTGTTATTTCTGCTCTTCTGCTCCAAACTGTTCACCAGGAGTGAACGCCTGGTAGTATCCTCAGATTTCTGACCACAGAGTTAACTCCCATTTGAGGAGGTCTGTCCTCTATAGTTTTACAGAGTTTCTGCTGTTTTGAAATGACTTGTCAAGGCCTGGCATTTTCATGCTCTTGGGAAATGAGCCCACCTGGGAGATGGAGACAGGTACCATGCAGCTTCATTTTGGAAT
The DNA here is from genome assembly GCA_964023405.1 of Apodemus agrarius. NCBI lineage: Eukaryota > Metazoa > Chordata > Mammalia > Rodentia > Muridae > Apodemus > Apodemus agrarius. The sequence continues at coordinate 82,813,409 of OZ030006.1, read as the reverse complement.
TTCAGCTTTGGCTAGCAGCGGGCCTGAAGCAGTTACACAGGCGCTCTCCCCAAGTTCTTAACGCCACACCAGCCTTGAGAATGAGGGTGTACCCTGTCCTGCTTTTGGCTGCACCTGCCCGGAGGTATAGCAGGAAAGTGCTGGAGCTGGGAAGGGGCCAGTGATGGGGAGCTAGTCTCTGGGTTACTTGTGCTCCTAAGGAAGCGGTCCAGGGTTTGTAGAGCAAAGCAGATATATTCCAGAGACACTGTATCACACCTGTCAGACACTTTCCCCGGGTTGTTCCTGCAGCCAGGAATGCCATTCCCCGAAGTGAGTGTGGAGAAATCATGCCTATCAGTCAGTCATTAGCTTGCTTCCCTCCTCTCTCCGTCCTTCTGGAAAGACATCCCCACCGCAGACGCAGAAGTTACCCCCAGAGCTGGCCAGCCTAGAATCAGCTGGTGGTAGCCTGTGGGTAGTCCTTAGGGGCTCCTTTTCCCTCTCTCGAGACAGTAGTCTGTGCTCAGAGAAGGTGCTCAGAAATGAACTAAAAGCTCCAAGGTCAAAACGGTCCATTTAAAGGTCATGTGAATTTTAATTTTCTTGACTTCAGTTGAAAAACTTTCCAATGTAATTTACCTGGTAGTTCCCATCAGACTTTATCCTCCAAAAAAACGTTTGTCTCCCTAAGATGTAGGATCTTAGTGTGGTCTTTCCCCACCCCCACTCCTTCCTTCCCTCCCCAAGAGGGGAGATGGTCCGGCAGAGCCCAGTGGTCTAGGGGTCAGAAGGTCCTCAATGTGCGGGCCTCTGAGATGAGAGCTGAGAACGCGGTTCCTATTGCTGGGCTTTTCCAGCCTTCCCATCTTCTCATCTGTCGTCCTCCCCGTCAACAACTGCTTATTGAATTCCACTCTATTAAGTGATATGATTTAGCACAGTGTCTGCCACATGACAAAAATTTAATAAACAGTAATCGTTGTACTCATCAAGACATTAAACTAATTTATGAGGAGTTTATGAAGACATGTAGACTCAGGGATTTTGCACACTTGGGATTACATGACATGTCCACAAGAACATGTTATAAGTAATAAAAAGTTAAAGATGGAAATAAATAAAAAAGTAAATTTTTTTTTTTAGATTTTTAGACCAATACATTTTAGAAAATAAGATATTTTAAAAGGATAAAGGAAATTCACCCATTTTATCACTCGCTGCTAAATGTTAATATTCCCAGTTTATACTTTTTAATATTTTTTCCATAGGTACAGTTTTATCATGGTATTTGGAAATTTCATATTTAATAATATACTAGTTTTTCTTCCTGCTCTATGAGAAGTATTCCCTTAACTAATCTCCTGTTGTGGGCTGCTTAAGCTCTCGCTTTTCACCATTAGGGGCAATGATAAAAAGAAAACCCTTGAGGATACCTAGGAATACTTCCCCTCATTGTAAGGTAATCTATTTAAACATGAGGGTTTTCTATGTGATAATTATAGTATGCAAAATACTGAAGGAATAAATAATATCACCTGCCATTTGAATGTTAATCACAACAAGTCCAGTTTTCTTTAGGAATACTTTTTAAGATTAAGTTTCGAGCAGTGCAATTCTTTGGTTCAATTGCTTGCATAATTTTGCGGACTTTGAAATGTTTTACTCAACCACCATCTGGAGAGAGTGTTAGAGTCCTCAGATGCTGCCACGAATGCTGGACGCCATAACTTAAGAAGCCTCGCATCTGAGAGGTGGAGTGTGGCACCTCAATTCAACAAGTTTTAGTGTTTTGTAAAATCGCTTTCTCATTTTCCTTGACTGTTTTACCTTGGAGAAGTCATCAGTTATTAATTTCTAAAAACTATGTATTTATGTAGTATCCGTTAATTATACCCATCATAAAATTGCTATTATATGTTAATTACTTCAATATACCATATGCTGCTAATCATATAACAATGGTATAATTGATATGAACTAGTATATCATGTACGTGTGCATATTCATACATGCTTGAAAGCCTTTCAAGTACATTTTTGTCAGATACATTATATGTATTTTTTTCCAAACAAGGTCCTTTTCCTTACAACATCATTATACAGCAGTCAGGACAGAGGCTGAAATGCTGCTGGTTCACCTTGTGCTCCAGCAGGATGGATCAGAACCTTACCCCCAATACCATGTAGGAGAGAGTCCTGAACAAGTCCTGATGGCCCTAGATGCCTTTTCTTAGACATCTGACCTTCTATCATGGGCACTACTTCTATTAATTAGTAAAACTTTTAGGTCAAAATTTCTTGCATAAGGAGTTGTACATAGGGGCTCTAAAAATGCAAAATATTCTTCTAGGAAAGCCTGTGGTGATATGGGAATTCTGGGGTCACTGTAGATGGTAAACATGAGCCATCCCTGTGACAGTGTTGTGAACACCCCCTGCTCCTGGAAGATCCTTGCCCTCTTTTTGGGAAAAGAATACTTCCCTCCTGGCTCTCACTGGGCCTATGGCTCTCTTAGGAAATGCCTCAGGGGAATCTGGACAGACAGAGCCCTTTTAGAAGTGGGTTGCCTGGGGGACTGAATCTGTGGATGCTGTCCTGGTTAGATATTTGGCAACTTACTACAAGCTAGGGTTCTCTGAGAAGAGGAGAACCACTACTGAGACAATGTCCCTGTGGGCCAATCTGTAAAATATCTTCTTTATTAATTCTTGATGTAGGAAGTCCAGCATAGTAAAGGTGGTGCCACTCCTGGGCAGGTGATCCTGAGTGGTCTAATGGAGCAGGCTGAGCAAGCCACAGAAACAAGCCAGTAATCCAGCTTCCTTTATGGCGTCTGCTTCAGTGTCTGCCTCTAGGTTCCTGCTAGGTTTGACTTCATGCCTTGACAGTCTTCAGTGATGGACTGTTACTTGGAAGTATAAGACGAAACACCCTCATCTCCAGTTGCTTTAAGTCATGGTGTTTTATTTTATGGTTGTGAGCCTAGCCTTTAACGGCTGAGCCATCTCTCCAGCCCATCATGGTGTTTTATTATAGCAATAGGAACCCTAAGGAAGACTGTGAAGAGAGGCCAGAAGAGTTGAATGAATATTCTGTGTGGAAGGACAGTCCTGCCAAGTAAAAGCTGGTCTTACAACATCAGTAACATTGTAACACTCCCGTGGAGCAAGCTTCAGACAGCTGGATTCCTAGAGTTACGGACCTTGGAACTGATGCCAAAACGGACTGAAAATGGGTTCTGTGTAGACAGAGTAGTTGTGGGGTGTAGTCAAGGCTCTCTGGTGGTACTTCCCTCCCCACTGATATTGCATTTGAAACACTCCATCACTTTCCACAATTCTGAAAGGTAGCACGTATGGTCCCTGTTCTAAAAGAAGAGAAAAAAAAAAGAGGTGATTTTCTAGAGGTTACATAGGAAGGAACAAGGTTGCTAACTCTTACTAGGTTCTCCTCCCCGCACCATGCCACCTCCCACAGTGGCTATGTCTCAGGGAAAATGGCTCTGTGTTCTCTTCTATGATTTACTCTGATGGTTTGGGTGTGTGACTAAGAGGTCTGGACAAGTCAACACTGGCATGTGTAGAAAGCACTACCAACCCTCCTTCTACCTGAAGGGCACAGTTCGGCCGGTGACTGAAGCCGGTGATGGACACGACCAACCATAACTGAAGGCCGTGTGCAGAAGTCCACGTGTGGTTGGCTCTGGTACAGCACCTGGGAGTGAGCATTTGAGTGTGACATGAATGTGCCATTGGAGGGTCTGTAGAAAAGCAGCTGTTTCTATCAGAGACAGTGACAGGAAAATTATAAGCGCAAACTGAAGTGTAGTCAAGAGAGGCATGTTTCCTATAGCAACTGCTGCTGGACCCCGAGCCCTTTGTTTCTTTTCTTGTGTTGTTCTTTAGGGAAAAAAAGTGAAGGAGTTCTTAGATCATAGTCTGTGGCCAAGAGGCAGGACATGAGGGTCCTTGTCCCACCTTCAGACTGCAGGGCCTGCGAGCCAGAGCTGAGGGTGTGAGGTCTGCTGGTAGATGCCCCTCTCAAGAGGGACGAAGGGCAGCAGGATACCAGGGTGACTTGGCTGCCAAATCTGGGAGTGGGCATTTCACTCCTGCGCAGGCCCCTCCCCCTCACACGTGCACGAGCCTCTGTCCTGTATATTGCATGGTTCAGGTCTTTCTCAGCCCAGACTGATCTCTGTACACTCTCTGCTTTGTCTACTTTCTAACAACTTGTGTGTGTGTGTGTGTGTGTGTGTGTGTGTCTGTCTGTCTGTCTGTCTGTCTGTCTGTCTGTCTGTCTGTTTAATCCATCCCAGGACCTTTGGGCTGGTCTTGTAAGCATCACTGGGGGAAAGACCCCAGGAAAGATAGAAAGTAAAATACAGAAGCAATTCATCCACAAGTATACCGTCTAAGATTCTCAAGGGAAGCTTGAACTTGGGGCTACTCCCAGATCCTATGTATCCATTTCCTTTCAAAAAAATTCCTTTTCATTTGTTCATGTCCAGTTTCTTGAGTTCTCCATATATTTTAGATGCTAGCCTGCTGCCAGTGTAGCATTAGTGAAAAACCTTTTCTCATTCCATGGGCTTTCTTGTTGTCTTGCTGACAGTATCCTTTGCTTTACAGAAGCTTTTCAGTGTTGTGGGGTGCCTTGTCCAGCCTTAATGTGATATCATGTGCTGGGTCTTACTGTAGCTTGCTATGCCGCATATTTGGTTGATGTTCCTGGGAGATTTGCTCTTTTTTGAGGGGAGGAGTGGGTGTGGATCTGGGGTAGAAGGAAAAAGTGAGGGGCGGTGCGGGAGAGGCTGGAGGCTGGAGGGAGGGGGAATTGTAGTTGGGATGTAATATATGAGAAAATATAAAAATAAAAACAAAAAGTACTTTTTTAAGATTATAATTTATGCCTTCTCTTTCCTCCCTCCAAATTCTCCCATATACCTCTCCTTGCTTTTTTGTCAAATTCATGGCCTCTTTTTCTCATTAATTGTTGTTATGTGTGTGTGTGTGTGTGTGTGTGTGTTTATACACATATGTCTGAAATATGTAAATACAACCTGCTCAGTCTGTGTGATGTTACTTGTAAGCATGCTTTCAGGGCTGACTGATTACTGGGTAATCGGCTGGTGTGCTCTTCGCTGGGGAAGGCTGGTTCTCCCGCTCGCAGCATTCCTTAGCGGCTGTTGTCCTTTGTGCAGAGCTGCAGCCTCATGGGCTTTCTCTCACCCACTTTAGCATGTGTATTGGTGTTCTCTCAGACAGCTCATGTTTAGGCAGTCACACTGGTAGGGCTTCATGGGAGTAGCCTCTGACATTACTAGGAGACACCTTCCCATAGAAAAGTCCCTGTTCCTATGGCTCTTTCAATCCTTTTGCACAAGGATCCTCGAGCCTTAGGTACACGATTTGAGTCTTAGATTTATCTATTGAATCTGGGATCCGTATCTCTGCATTTTGATTGGCTGTGTTTGTTATAATGGTATCCATCTGTTGCAAAATAAGTTTCTGAGCTATTTTGTAGCCATCCCCTTTTCTTCTTTTGGGAACTCTCTGTTTGAACAGGTCCTTTGGTTTTTTAGTTCTTTATAAAATCTGAATAATAAGTCTCTGTCAGATGTATATCAAGCAAGGATTCTATGGGCTTCCTCGCACCAGATGGAGACTGAGTCTTTGCTGTGCCTCTGTCTTGTGGTAACCTGTGTTTGCTTCTGGCATTTTCAGTGTTTCCTGCTTAGGTCTTTGATCCATGTGGAGTCAGTTTTTGTACAATATGGTAGATGCAGGTCTAAACATATCTTTCTTCATGTTGGACACCCAGTTTTCTCCAGCACCATTTGTTGAAGATGCTGCCTCAGTGGATGTTTCTGACTCTTTGTCAACTATTAAATGATCAGAGGTACATGTAAACATGCTCGGCTCTTCAGTGTCGTTCTGTTGGTCTCCATGTCTGCTTTTGTGCTTGTACCATAAGCTTGTGTTTGTTTTGCTAAGGCTCTAGGGGGTATGTCTGGAAAACTGGAACGGAAATCCTCCAGCACTGTTCTGTTTGCTAGGCTTTGCTTTAGCTATCTGGAAGGAATTTTAGGATATTTCTTTCTATTTCTGTGAGGAAGAGACTGGGATTTTAATTGGGATTGTATTTAATCTGCACACAACTTTTTGTAAGACGGTCGTTTTCACAATTTAATTCTATCAATCCATGGGTATGTTTTTCCATTTTCTGGCATCTTTCTCTCTTTCTTCCGAGGTTCAATGTTTTCCTTGTAGAGGTCCTTTGTTTCCTTGATTAGGTTTATTCCTAGATATTTTATTTGCATTATGACCATTGCAAGTGGGACTATATTCTATTCATCTCTCTGTGTTTGTTGTTGTTGTTGTGTGTAAAAAAGCAACTGATTTTTTACAACTTGACTCTGTATCCTGCCACATTGATGTGTGATATGTATATTGTTTCTAGAAGGTTTTTGGTAGTTGTTTTTTTTCGGGGGCAGAAATCTCTAATGTATAGTGTCATGTCATCTGCAAACAGGGATAGTTTGATTTCTTCTTTGTTACTCATATCCCTTTAGATTCTCCTTTTGTGCCCCATTGCTCTGGCTAGTACTCTGAACACCATGTTGAAAAGGAGTTGGGATGGTACGAATCCCTGTCTCATTCATGACTTCAGGAGAATTCTTTTTTTCTCCGTTTGGGATGATGTTCCCTGTGGGTTTATCACAAACATCTTCCCGTTTGTCACAGGAGAAAAACGAGGCTCAGAAAGGTGAAGAGACTTGTCTAGAGCTGACTATTCCGTTGCTCTGAGGCTTTGGACCAGACAGAAGCCAGCCTGCCCTCCCTTCCTCCCTCCATCTCTCACTTACTCCCTTTCTCCCTCCCAGACAGGTGATTCTGTGAGAAAAGAAACAGTTTCTTCCTGGCCCAGAGTGATTCATGGGTCAACTTGGATCAGGTTACCTCCAGGAGACTAGAGGGACAGATAAGTTCTCTTTCAGATGGACAGGCATCCAAGGAGAGTGTAACCGTTCATACTGATGGTCAACCTGAGAGAATGGAGAGTCTCCTCTGGTGCTGGCTGTGGCGGATTGTCTAGATCAGCTGCACTGTGGTGGGAAGACCCACTCTGAGTGTGGGCAGCACTGTCCCCTGAGCTCTCACACTAAATAGACAGGAAAATGGGAGCTGAGCAGAGCATTCACCTCTGTCTGCTTCCTGGCTCAGATGCACAGGAAGCAGCTGTTTCAGGTACCAGCTGCCCTGCTCGCCCACCAGGATGGACTGCATCTTTAAATTATGAGCCACGATGAACCCTGCTTCCCTTTGGGGCCTTGTGTCAGGCATTTTGTTACAGCAATGAAAAAAGTAACGGATGCAGAGAGAGGTCACCAGGGCTGGCGGGGCACAGGTGAGGGTGGGACCATTTAATTTTTAAGCCGGAACTCTTTTTTTTTTTTTAAATTTTTATTTTCTATATTCTATGTTTATGTGCCGCATTTGTGTAGGGCCTGTGGAAGCCCGTAGAGGGTGTTGGATCCCCCCAAGTGTGAGTTATAAGACTGTGGGTCCTGGGGATCTGAATTGGGTCCTCTGGAAGAGCAGACAGGACTCTTGACTGATGAGCCATCAGAAAAACAGCCCCAGGAAAACAGACTGGTAAATAAAGTATCTTAATTTCTAAAGCTCAATCAAATAAGAATAAGCTCTGGAGACCTGCTGTTCAATACTGTACATATTGTAGCTCGTCAGGTTTTCCCAGTGTTGGGGATTGAACACAGAGCCTTGTACAAGTTACTTAGACACCATGCCCCTGAGATTAACCTCAAATTGCAACTGTTTCTTATTCAAAATATGAAAATACTAACAGTCAGCTCTGGGTCCTCTTTGATCAGACACTCATATAAAATGTTTCTTGCAAAGTTGCCTTGGTATTGATACTGGCATTTTCCTCCAAAAGGCATTCAGCTTGGTGCAAATGGGTAGTGATGCCCTCCCCCTATTCTCCATCTGCTGGATTCCTGGAGGGTGTCCAAGAACTCCCATCGCCTCAACCAGTTAATGACCCTAAAAGATATGTCACTTGTGATAGTTTTGCAAAGCACGACCTTAATTGCCAGGCGGGCAGTGGTGATCTTGCCTACTTTGGGATACCAGGTGGAGCAGGAAGTGATGAAGACCTGTGCTCTAGATGTAGCTCTTGGCCTCATGCTCATTATTGGTAATGAGGATAATGGCCACTTCTCTGTTTTGCTGTTGGGAGGAAACCACAGGGCTAGCCATGAGGGAACCAAGCTCAGTCCCAGTGTCTGGTCATGGAAGGTTGTTGGTTCTGATGATGGAGAAACTCTGAAGCAGAAAGGAGGCAAGACTCTCAGACTCACATGTGACTCCTTCCTTCCCTGGATGGTGATCCCCACAGCTGCCTCCCAAGCCCCAACGCAGCCACTTATGTCAAGTGCTAGTAAGGCTGTGAGGCAGATTTCCACTCAGGCCAGGGATCTGCTGGCCTGGCTCTCCCCAGCCAAATGCTTCCAGCTGGTTCTGGGTAATTGGTGCCAGCTGCTTTGGGGAGAGCTCCTTGGCACTTCCTGGGCTGTTGGCAGGTGGGCTCTGGATTGTAGCTGGAGCTTGGCCCGAGAGCCAGTTCTTCCCCAAGGGGCCCAGGTGGCTTGGAGGTAGAACTGCTGGGAGATGGTTTTCACTTGGTGGAGGGCAGTAGCTGTTGGATGAAGGCCCAAACCACTCAAGGCTCTGTCCATGAGAATCAGGCCACACATGCTGCTGCTGAATTTGCTTGAGAGCAAATTATGTTGACTCTCCGACTCCTGTTTTTGCCTCTCCAAGAGGCAGTGCTTTTTCTCCTTGGTACATGGCAGAGTGACTCAGGAAGGATTCCAGAGATGCTATTCAAGAAAGAAATGGAGTGATTTTCTGTTCTGGGCTAGTGATCACAGCACAGGAGAGGGCTCTTTAGAGGTAGTCCTACTTAGTTCCTCAAGCTAAAAACAGACTGCTGGAGACATGACTTACCCAAAGTCAAACTAGGAAGTCGGGGTTCAGTACAGCTTGCATTGCACCAATGGGTTGGAATGCACTATTGGACCTGCTGAGTTATTCAAATATCTTGGCCATTAGAGATCATTTGAAAATTATCATATCATAGAAGGATTGAAAGACTACTTCTTCTACATTCTTAGAGAAACTCAAAGTTGAACTATTCAGCTCTTAGAGCCAACAATTATGAAAGTCAGTTTTTCTTTCGTTTGTTTTAAATTTCTCAGTCTTGTTTGCTTGTTAAGGAGGAATGATGCTGTCTACATATGCTATGACATACCCCAGTAAGGCGACCGCTCTACGTGCTTAAGAGCCTAGCTCCTTTCCCCTCCCCTCTTCTCTCCTTTGCTCATTTCAAATCCGGAGGAATTTCTGTGAGCTTAGGTGTCTGCTCTGTCATCATTGAGAGTGGGACCCTCTAGCACTGTGAAGCTTTTGCTCTTAGCGTGGCCCTGGAGAAATCTAATGTTGTCTTACTTGCACTTTGGAACTAGATAACCCAAATTAAATGGTAGGTTTTAGGCAGTGGCGGGAAAGGGAATGGATTTCTATTTTAAAGTCATTAGTTTAGAATTTCCCAGAGAGCCCTGCTGTGTCTAGTGACTCGTGATTCTTTAATGGTTGGAAGTTACTTTACATTTTAATTTTTTTTATCAAGCCAAGTAGTATTGGAGGGGACTTCAGCATCCAGTGGGAAACAGCTTGTGGTGTTAAGAGCTAAGCATGCTCCTAACCATCTGTGGCCCCCAGAGAAACCCACCTTTCTAAAATGGGCATTTTCTTCCTCATTCAGGTCATTTATGAAGCCAGTTGTTTGACAGTGTGAAAAAGTGTGAAAGATTTGTATCTTAGTTCAGCTATATAGGACCATAAGCCTGGACTTAGTGACTATTTAGCCTGCTTGGGGATGACTGTATAGTTGTTATGCGAGATTCCATCCTGTGAGAACCTGTAAAAGCATAGCTCCATTTTAAAGGGGTGTGTGTGTGGGTTGGATAAGGAAATCTGTGTCCTTGTTGGCTTGTAAAGTAGGTGAGCCCCGAGTTCTCAGGGAAAGGATCCTTAGGGGGATGGCCAAGTGAATCTTGTCCTCACAGTTCTGAACATTAGGCTGTTTGCACCAGAGACCCAGAGGCCACCCTAGCTTTCTTTTTCTGTGTCGTATGCTCCACTTCACTCTGTTACATTCGGGTACTGCAGATTTTCTGATTTGCTAGTCTCAAAACTCTAATAGCTTCCCCTTTGCTTGCCAGAGGGATCAAGTCTACCCTCCTAGGTATAGTTTGCCAGCTAGCTTTCCTAGATCCTTGCTTGTGTCCAGGCCCACACTTTATAGTGCCCCTCCCTGGCCCTGGTTTGTAATTGCTCACTGAACCAGTCTTTATGGAGGTCCTACCACATACCAGCTATCCTAGTAGGTGCCAGGGATATAATGTGATAAAAAAAAAGACCAAAATAGGTGCCAGGGATACAATATGATAAAAGAATTAGCTCTGACTTGGCATTTACTGTCCAGTGTGGCCTATGGATACCTGTGTGCTGCTGTATGCTGGACAGGTCTGGGTACCATGTGGGATATATAGCAATGTGTGATGAACATATCTGTGGATCGCAGTAGACTTCAGTCTATGCAGAGGCCTTGGGGCTGAAGGGTAGGGATGACCTGTTGGGTTGGTAGTAGAGGCACATGGGTCAGGAAGAGGATGGAGAGGTTAGCAGTCTGACTGAAGACCTCGTTGGTAAAGATTTTTTTCGAGAGCAATGAAAGCCAATGAACCATTTAAAGGGGGGAAGTGATTAAACCAGAGTTTTGTTTCTAAACATGTACTTTCTCCATGCTCCACAGAGAATCAGTGTTGAACAGTCTTGCTATCACATAACATCCAGCTCTTCCCACGTGTTAAACCTTCCCCCTTTATATCTGGGCTTTCCTGTATTCTCCTGAACATTAATTCCCTTTCTGGAACAATGTTGAAGTCTTTTAGGCTCTCAATTCAGTAGGTGGTCCACTTTCCTAACTACTTAGTTCATTTTTTAAAATAAAATAGATAGCATTATAAATTTCATTTGCTGTAAAAATGATCCATATTAATTTTATGAGCTCAGAAAAAAGAAAATCTCATTATCCAGAGATAACCTCTGCTAATATCCTATTCTAGATTCTAGTGGTCATGGGACTTATCCAATGGGCCCAGTTATTTCCAGTTTGGAGTTTTTAAGAACAATACTGCCATACTCATTTTTGTATAAGATGTGTGGACATCTGTATCTAATTTCTTGGGTAAATCTATAGGAGTAGACTTTCTTGGTTTTACAGTAAATTCACATTCACTGTAACTTTTGGGAGCTGCCAAAGGGACTGCATCATTTTGCAACACTACCAGCAATATCCGAGTTCTCAAACTGAATTTTGTAGAACTAAGAATCAGCTACAGCTCAAGCGCTTGCAGGGATGGTGCTGTGGAGTAGCGGCCGTCAGCTCCACGCTACAGTTGAACAGTGGGGCCAGGTCTTTCAGGAGGATCTTGGGGATGACTTTGGTGTGAAGCCTTGTTTAGGAATCACTGAGTTAAGAGATTGGGAATAGGGTGGCCAAGGAGAAATGTTTGGAACATTCCAGGCTGGTGAGGGGTATAATAATAATAATATCATAGCATCATAATAGTAGTATGGAGAAAAATGAAGATATTCACAGTAGTGAGTAGGGGGAGAGGGAAAGGAAGAGAGAGTATGTCAGAGAGAGAATGAATATACAAAACCTAAAAATAGAACTCTACAAGGGTTTTGGGTTTCACATGTGTTTGGATCATATTTTTGTCTGCTTCTCTAACTCTTTCTAGATCCACCCCCCTTTGCATACCCATTCAACTTTGTGTTTGTTTTTTATCCTTCAAGTTCAATTTATGATACTCAAATGTTCTTGAAGGTGTGCCCTTCCACTGCAACGTGGTCAGCTGACTAGGTCCTATACTCTTAGAGGAAGCTGTCTCTCCCTCTCCTAGCAGCTAATGTTGCTGTTCGCTCCACTGTTAGGGTGGGATTGTGTGCCCTAATCCCTTCTCCATGTTAGAATTTGCTCTATCTTGGATTTGTACAGGTTTTGTCACATGAGTTCACATGTGAAGTTGCCCTCCTGTGTCCAAATATTTTCTTGTACTTGTCCACTTCTTTTGGATCATTCTCTTTCTGCGTCTTCTGCTATGATCCCTGATCCTTGAGAGGAGAATTGTGATACACGTGTTTCCAACATTGTTGAGTCCCTTATCTTAGGCACTTTGGCAAGTTTTGGGTCTCTGCGTTAGTTAGTCACTGTCTATTGCAAATAGATGAGGGCTGAGTGATGTATTGACTCATTGGTCTTGTTACTTAATCCTAAGTGGTTAGGATATGGTTTAACACTATGTCTATTTAACATCATAATAATCGTGGTTTCTCCTGTAGGGCCTATGTCCTGTTTATCCTCAGGTTCGTGGCCTAATATTAGTGACAAAGATGGGGGTTCATCTTGTGAAGGGCTGAAATCCAATCAGAAAATGGTTATTCCTAGTATATTTGTGTCACTATTCCACCAATGGACATGTCTTGCCATGGCTGCCATTGCTGTAGCGTGAAGGTCTCACTGATGATTGTTTTTCTCCTCTGGTAGCTTCGTAGCACCGTCCAGCACTATGGAAGCTGCCCAGTAGGGGAGGAAGCACCCAGCTCAGCACCACTTATTTTTCTCCATGTTCTATCTTAAGTATGGGGGGCATCTTCAACAATAGCGTCTCACCATCATGTTCTGAGAGGCAGCCAAGTACCTGGTGTCATAGCCTGTAATAATTGGGGATTTATGGGACCTCACTGGATCATCCCTGGTTCTGAGGATTTTATTTGCAGGAAAAATTTGAGAGTTCAAATTTCACAAAGTATAAAATAAATTCACTGATATACCCATCTAATTTTTCCATAAGGGTTCTCTGAGAGAGCTTTTTGTTTGAGTCCTAGGTACAAGTTTTCAACAAACCTCATTATTATTCTCAGTTTACAGGTATGGGAGTTCAGGCTCATGAGATTCAGTAATAGGGCTGGGACTTGCAACCCTTTCTGTCTGTTCACCTCCCCTGTAACGTTTTGCCCGTCTCTGTGTAGGGCTTTGTGCAGGTCCTGTGTGACTAGGGTCTTGGGACTTTGAACTCCTTGCAGGAGAATTCATTATACATTCCGATATTGTGGCAGATTCTCTGCTGGGCTGTACAGTGATCGTCGTTTGCCCTTCTCTCCAGTATATTAGAGGCATATTAGATTTTCTTTAATGGAAACACTATCTAAATGTGCTGTAGACATGCAATGTAAGATGTCTTCGTTAAATACCCCGAGGCTTCAGTGTACTGCGGCTTCAGGAAATGCCCCGTGCATCTTGCCTCCTTGTCTCTGTTGATTAAAATGTATTTAATGATGGCTGGAACTTGACATCTCTTGCTGACTGTCAGTCTGAGCTTTACAGAGTGCAAGGTTGGGGGCCCCTTTGAATCAGGCCTTGGAGTTCCTTGGCAGGGCTGTTTTCTGAGCTGGATGTGTGATGAGGGGAAACTTGTGGTAATTACCGAGCAGATGCCCGTAATGAGGTCTCTGCTGGATTTCCAGCTGGCATCAAGAGCCTTGCATTGGGACAGGAATACCGAAGTCACTGGATGATTCTGTGACGTCACATCCTTCCCTGTTGTCATAGCAGCTATAATCATCCTACTGAAAGAATCCCTCAGGGTGCTGGCAAGCCACATCTTTTTTCCACTTGTGGGAACCACGGTGCTTCCATGCACAGTGAGGAGAGAGCTAGCATACCAGAGCTCTTTAAAAGAAAGAAAGCTCATTTTCACTGCATCATTATAACCATTGCTATTGTTCTAACAATGATTATGCTGCTGCACTTGATTACAGGAAAAAATTATAAAGACTGGTAGGGAAGATACAAGATGTTCCACAACATCAAAATGTGACCATTTTCTTAAACATCTTCCTGAACAAAAATGTTTTTAAATGAACATGTGCATTGATTCTTATTTTTTCAAATGTGCTATAATTATTATGTTATTGTTTACTTTTGTCTCCACAAACAATTTGCATGTCAGTGTTCTGAGAGTTGCTAAGGTATGGTGGTTCGTGTAGATTCTGTGCCATTGGGTGCTTAAATCCTACATTCCAAGAGTCACCAGCAACACTGCAAGGCATATCACGGTCTCCACATTCTTATGAGTTCCTTTCGCCTTCGAATAAAAATTCCTAAAGCTATATTATAGGGACATATTTCCTTTGAGTCACACGTTTTATACCATCTTCCTCTCCACTGTTGCACCACTTGGTAATTCCCTATAGAAGGCACGTTTTCCTAATTATGTCATGAATGTCTTTTAACTTCAAAAATCCATGTCACAGCACCTGGCCTCGTGAAATGTCTGCATTTACATTCTTGGCCTTTGTGGGAGGAACCACTTCACTCACTACTGTAGTGATACTTGCTGCTGTGCTCAGTGATAGCACCTTTGCACTTGGCCACAAAATTCTGGCTTTTATTTGTCTATCTGCATTTCAAAATGCGTGACAAAAATAGCAGCGTCCCACTTGGGGGGTCTGAATTCCTCATCCATAAATGGAAGGGGTGTGATTTGAGAATTAATTTGTAAATGGTTCTATAGAATATTAGGGCCTTATCAAGATGCTTGGAGAATTATGAAACTGTGGGGCCAGTGAGATGGCTCAGAGGGATACTTGATGCTAAGCCTGACGACCTGAGTTCAAACCCCCTGAACCCATGTTGGAACTGAGTTCTGCAAGTTGTTCTTTGACTTTCACACATGCACTGTGGCTTACACAAGTACCTCCTTAAGTAAAAGTAACGAAAAAAATTAAAGAAATAATTGATATGTAAACATAAGATATAGAATATAACTTTTTAAACTCTATAATATGTGAATATTAGCTCCTGGAAATACTTTAAAAAAATAGGCAATTGTAGCCATCAATTTATGTTTAAAGGTGAACTACAGAATTCGTTGGAATAATGCTACTATCATTTCAATTTTTTTGCTTCTGTCTTTGGGACAGGGTTTTACTGTGTAGCTCAGACTGGCCTCAGCTTTGGGATTCTCTTGCTTCGGCTTCCTTAGTGCTGAGCTGGTAGATGTGAGCCACTGTGCCCTGCTATTATTTCAATTTTTGAAAAGTGTTCTGAGATCACAGGGTGGGCAGCGGTGCCAATTTCCTACTTAAAAATTCCTCCCTTCTTAGAAACACCAACTGGCATTTTCCTCAATTATATGTAACCAATACAGAACAGGAATACAGTGGATGTTTTTTTTCTCATAAGATACATCACTATCCTTACCCATAACTGAACGTTTTTATACTCAGTAGAGGAGTTTCTAATTCACTTTACTTTATAATAAATATGAAAGGTTTCACTTCAAAAATAAACTATGCTAAGATATTCATTTTAGGGTTCTGTAAAATTTCCTTTTAACAAAACGTTCCAAAGCTGAAAATCTGTGGAGCATGGTAGGTGTTAGTGGGGCAGCGAGTCCTTGACGTCCCCTGAGATTTAACTGAACACCACACCATCCTGCCGCTCTTAGCTGTACATCCACTTCTGTTCAGTGACTCAACCATATTCTGTAATGAGAATGGCATTCACATCTTTCTTGGGGAAATGAGGCGGCAGCAGGCATTAGATGGGGACACTGAGGATCAGTGATTTTAGATTTGAGACATTTTACTTTTGACTTCTTTGAACTAGACTGCCATCACAGTTATGAAATCAGTGCAGTTGATCTTGTTAATGAATCAGATGGCTTCTTGCCATATACATATGTGTGTATGTGCATGTGTAATGTATGTGTGTACATATATATATACGTATGTACATATATTCATGTATGCGCATATATATATATATATATATATATACATATATACACACATACACACACCATCCAAAGGATCCCTTTGCTATGGTACTATCATATATTCACTTAATAAGGCTTATAATTACAGGAAGTTCTTGGCCAGGCTTTTGCATGGCTACTGGGGATCCAACTCAGGATTTTATGTTTGCATGGTAGGTACTTAATCAACTGACCTGGTTTTCCAGCCACAGCTGGCACACTCTTATTGATTGGTTGATTGACCTTTGTCAATGTAGAAATAGGTTTCATTATGATAGTTTCATACACATATCCCATTATAATTTGCTCATATATACTGCACCCTTCCACCATTTCTTATCTGAACCATTACACAGGACACTCCCTCACCCAAATAGTACCTGCACTCTTCTTATATCATATCTATGTATGCATTTGATGATATGTAGTTCAATCCTATGCCCCACGAGAATAAGCCCATAATATTTCTCTCTCATTTCCTTACATAATCTTCTCTTGACTCCCCTTTCCCCACACTTTTCGACTTCTACCTTCCACATAGTTTCTACTCTACTTAGTTGGTGGAGTCTGTAGTTCTGTTAAATATAGGATCACACCATCTGCAAATAGGAATAATTTGACTTTCTTCTTTCCTATTTGCATGCCCTTCATTTCTTACTCTTGTCTTACTGCCATAGCTAAGACTTTAAACATGATACCAAAGAAGAGGAGACATTCCTGATTTAGGATAAACACTAACAGTATTCCCCAATTTAGGATAATGTTAGTTATAGCCATTATTATGTTAATGTATGTTTCTTTTGTTCTTCAGTACCAGAATGAGATGTTGAATGTTGTCAGAGGGCTTTTTTTTTTTTTTTGGTCTATTAACATCATCATGCAATTCTGCCTCTGTATCTATATCTGTTTCATTAATTGATTTGTATGTGTTAAACTGTCCCTGCATCTCTGGAGTGAAAAAAGGTCAATCATAATAGATGAGCTTTTAGAAATGCTATTTGAATTTGGTTTGCATGTATTATGTTGAGAATTTTTGTTGTGCACTTGTGGTCTGGAAGAAAATGTCTCCCATAAGGTCACCATTTGAATGCTAGATCTTCAGTTGGTGGAACAATTTGGGAAGGACTAGGGGGTGACAGCCTTTGCTGGTGGTATGCCTGTCTGGTTGGGCTTTAAGGCTTCAAAAGCCCACACAAGGCCCAGTTGGCTCTGCTTCCTTCTCTGCCTTGTGCCTATGGACCAAGTGCAAACTCTCAGCTACTGCTCCATTGTTATGCCTGCCTGCTTGTTACCACATTCCCCACCATGATGTCCATGAACTTGCCCTCTAAACTATAAGCCAGTCCCCAATTAAATGTTTTCTTTTATGTCACTTAATAGTAATAAAACCAAATCAAACCAAACCAAACCAACCAACCAACCAACCAACCATCCAACCAAAACAAAACATTCCTTCCCCCCAAAAACCCCAAAAAAACTACATGAGTAATTAGATTGTTCCAAGAGTTTTCCTAATGCGGCTGCCTTTGTAGAACAAATGTACTGCTTGCTCCCTATGACTTTCTTAGCCTGTTTTCTTACAACTATCAGGACCACCTGCCAAGGGGTGGCACACCCACTACGGGCTGGGTCCTTCCAGATCAATTATTAATTAAAAAAATGTCCTACAGGCTTGCACAGGTCAATCTGGCAGGGGCATCTTCTCTTCCCCAGTGTCCTGAGATTGTGTCATGTTGACAAAGCACTAGCTAGCAGTTAGCCTTGGGTCTTCCAGCTGTTCTCGGGTTCTCTAAGCCCCTGCCTCCAGCCAGCACTTCGACTGTTTCATGCATGGGTTTGTGAGGGGGAAGAAAAGAGAAAGGATAAGGGTGACTGGCTCAGTGCTATTCATTACTGAGACACAACCATTATTCTAACTACATTTTCAAAGTGCTCCCTCCAAGAAAAGGCTGAAACTCAAACTCGAATTATTGATTTGAAAAACAAGCTAATGAATTTCACTATATGCAGTTTTCCCTCATGTCTTTTTTAAGCTTCTCTGTGGGAGCTCAGTACACCACGACTCTGCATTTTGAGGCTCCAGTCAAAATATTTACTGTGCTCCCTTGAATAATTTCTTTGGGACAAAGAAAGGAAGGAATGAATATAAAGGAACATCTTTTATTTTGTTTTTGTTTTGAGATAGTTTTACCATATAGCCAACATTTCTCTGGTATTTGGTAATTAGCACAGCAGACCTCAAATTTAGTGTCCTTCTGTCTTAGAACCTTCCGTGCTGGGATTATAGGCATGCATCATGTTCATTAAGAGCTCCAATTTTATCTTCACTGTGACATTTCTTGTTTCTGCTACATACTTTACATGTGCTTTAGTGTCTTCTGTCATTACAGAGAAAAACATCCTATCTCTCCATTTCTAGGAAAGTAGCTGAGGTTAGGGGCAAGGTTCTCAGTGAATGGCATAGCCAGCATTTAAATGCAGGTTTACCTCCAAACCCACCCTAGCCCTGCCCCTGTAGTTGCATGCCTAGATAACTAAGACATAGTCCCAATTTTCTTCTCTTCTCTTCTCTTCTCTTCTCTTCTCTTCTCTTCTCTTCTCTTCTCTTCTCTTCTCTTCTCTTCTCTTCTCTTCTCTTCTCTTCTCTTCTCTCCTCTCCTCTCCTCTCCTCTCCTCTCCTCTCCTCTCCTCTCCTCTCCTCTCCTCTCCTCTCCTCTCCTCTCCTCTCCTCTCTCTCTCTCTCTCTCTCTCTCTCTCTCTCTCTCTCTCTCTCTCTCATTATTATTTTTATTTTTCTGAAAATGGGTTAGGAACATTTAGAAACTTCAACACTGAACTCAGCTTAAATTCCTAAGTCAGGACTAGCACAAGAAAGAACAAGGAAGAGGCCTTCACAGCTTTAAATCTAGCCTGGTGAACCTCACATGGTTAGGAGACAACCACTCAGGGGCCTGTCATCTCACCCAGTCATTCTAAAAGCACTTCCAGTCTGACATTTCAATTCCTGAGCTTATTTTCTGTTATTTTTAGTATGTTCACCACTGTTGAGCCTTTCTGGGCATCACTTTGCATTTCGATGAAACAGGAAAAATAATTCCAGTGCCTAAGAGTGACCAAAAGAAAGGGATGTGTGAGAAGCATCACACACATGCTTGCTGTCTTGCCCTTTGTAAATCCATGTTTATCTCTTTCAGCATGGGTTTTAATTTCTTCACAGCAAATATGGATTCTTTTCACTTGCTAAGAATACACGTTGTTACTTATTCTCATTACCCATAACTTTGCTAGGTCTTTTGCTCTCTTGTTCTCTGCTGCTTTGGTGGGCAGAACACTGTGCCTGGTATATGGCAGGTTCTCAGACATTCTTTGTAAAGTGATTAATTTTGCTTTTCTCTAATTCTCTTTTCTTATTTCCCTTAGTATTTGTGTGTATGATGTGTGTATATGCTGTGGGACTATGTACATTCTGTGTGTATGATGTGTATGTAACATGTGAGTATGTGTATGTGCCATGGTATACATGTGGAGGACAGAGGACAACCTTAGGCTTTAGCTCTTGCTTTCAACTTCATTTGGGTGGAGTTGCCTGGATGCTGTAGATTACAAGCCAGCTGGTGCACAAGCTTCTACTCTTGCCCAGCTCCCTAGAAGAGCACTTGGCTTATAGATACATGATATCATGTCTAGGCTTATATGGGTCAGATCTTTGTGTGTATGTGAAAATCATATTACTCACCAGCCATCTCCCTAACTCCAAAGTCTCTTTTCTGTTTTTGCTAATGGTATCACCTCCTCAGTCTTTCCTCACCACAGTCAGACTCTGAGTTGTCCTTCTTGGTTCTCCCCTTGGAATGTTATGTCCTTCACAGTTTCAAACATGTACTACTCTCCCTCTGTCTCCATAGCTGCCTTCTACCTGTTTTGCTTTGTTTTGCAAGGCACAGCTTTTAACCTCTCAACTTGTCTATCTTCTGCAAATCCTAATCTGACTATTCATATTCCCTAGTGCTGGCTTGATCCTGATTTTACTGAAACAAATGTAAAAAGACACTCGGGATGACATTGGGAAATCGAACAGTGCCGAGGACTTGAAGTCAGATCATGGGCTCAAGTTGTCTGCCTGCATTCTTCCTGAGACAGCTTTTCAGATTCTCTCTCTCTCTCTCTCTCTCTCTCTCTCTCTCTCTCTCTCTCTCTCTCTCTCTCTCTCTCTCTCCTGCTCTAGGAGGCAGCTTTTCAGACTATTCTCTGCTTTGCTTGAGACAGCTCTCTCACACTACTGTAAAAAAACTCTCTGGATAGCTCATCTCTTGCAGATAAAAAGCCAAGCTTTTAAATTCCATATCAATTCAGTCATTGCCTCAGGTTTCCTTTTGATTATCTGTACCTTGAATCAGCATCCCCTGACTCCAGCCTGTTGATTTTTCACTAGCATGCAATAAGGATACATGCTCCACTATGTTCATAGCAGCTTTATATATAATAGCCAGAAGCTGGAAAGAACCCAGATGTCCCTCAACAGAGGAATGGATACAAAAAATGTGGTATATATACACAATGGAGTACTATACAGCCATTAGAAACAATGAATTCATGAAATTCTTAGAGAAATGGATGGAGCTGGAGAATGTCATACTAAGTGAGGTGACCCAGTCTCAAAAGAATACCCATGGTATACAGTCACTGATAAGTGGATATTAGCCTAGAAGCTTTGGGACCTTTGGGGGTGGGGAACCAGAAAAAGGGAAATGAATTGTAAATATAGAATATATACAATAAAAAAAATCAAAAAAAAAAAAAAAGCAAGCACAAGCATAGACAATAAGATTACTGGGTAGGACCCTGCCCTGAAATTATCATTCCTACTCTGACCTGCCCCAAATGCTCTTGGTCCTGGGCTGACCTCGAACTCTCGAATCTATCTGTGCTTTTTTGTAAGCATAAACAAAAACGCTTAGTTGGGTGGGGTCTTGCCTGGCAATAACCATTCCCTAAATCTCTTTCCTTAGTATCTTTTTGAGAAGTTTGCTCATAGTACCAGTACCTCTATTCCTTTAGATCTTCGAAGCTCCTTATATTTTGCATAGCTGAGAAATTATAAACTTATGTTTTCAGAATTCTTTCCCAAAGCCTTAAAGGCTGCCTTGAAGGTAATAGTGGTCTACCATTTTTCTGAGACGTTACCCACACCCTCACCTCCTTGATTCCTGCTGTCTCTGATTATCATGGAGTCACTAACCTTGGGAGAGAGGACTTTCCTTGAAGGAGGAATGTGTGTGTGTGTGTGTGTGTGTGTGTGTGTATGCTATATGTTTATATATTTTATAGAAACAAGCCTCATGTCCAGCAACCATCAACATTCATGGAGGCCCACACCCTGCTGACTTTGTTCCCTTACACATGGTCAACCAAGACTCAGAAGAATAGACTGGAGATCAGTTTTATTGAGGTACTATTTTGGGGACTGTAATGATAGCCATTTGGTTATGTCTTTAACTACTGGAGATAAGTACTTCGAGTCTATCAACAAAACATTGTCAGCCGTTTGGATTGAAATGCTATATGTCTTTACAGTTTCTGTTCTCTTAGAATGCTCTTGTCCTGCTATTCTAACACCATCCTACCCCTCTGTGGGTAGAGAGGTCTCCCAGATGTTTCTATACATTTATTAGGAATTTGTGACACTGCTTTCTCTGTTCTTTTGGAAGTGATGTCTTTTTCCTCTGAGTAAATTTTATTCCATGAGTTCTGCATTTCTGATAGCTACCAGTCTGTATTCATTTTAAAGTTTTGCAGATATTTATTTCTCTTTTTTTCCCAGTTAGGATTTCTTAGGTTGCATGTGGCAAAGATACAACTCAGCTGATTCCAGCATAAAATCTAATTTTGAGAGTCACAAGACAAGAAAACCCAAAGGGTAGCCTTGATGGAGCCACAGCTGGATTCAATGAACCAGTTATATCTTCAGGTTGCCCAGGCCTCCCCTCCCCCCAGCCCCTGCCTCTTGGCTCTGTTCGATCTTGTCTTCGGTTCATTCTTAGGTAAACCCTGTCTACGTGGTGACTTCTGTTACACTGTCCTTTAGAGAAATAAAAAGAACTCACTTATTCCTGCATAAAGTCTTTGATTATATCTTGTTTGCCTGGATTAGATTATATGCTTGATGCTGAGCCAAACACGATGGCTGGGGGCCAGTTGGATGCATTGACTAGCGAAGCTGAAGTCAGGTGTCTACCCCTTGAGCTGAAGAGTGCAGTCAGCTTCACGCTGACCTCATAAGTTGAGAGAGGTTGCATGTCAAGATCTGCACTTAACAGGCTAGGGGGAATAAGACAGCACAAGGCTCCAAGAGATGAATTCACTTATTTCTTTCCAGCCTTGCTCCACAAATGGTTTACTCTTTTTTTTTCTTTTTTTGCTCTATTAACAGCCTTAAAAACACTGCTAGTGTTAATTTTGTATGTTTGAGTAAGGTCTTCTTTAAATTGGACCATTGCCATTGCTTCTTGATACAGCCATTCCTGATTCCGAAGGAACTGTAATTTGGTTTAAAGAATAATAGGGAACATTGCAGTGTGGAATCATGGGATCAGACAAGCATCTGTTGGCTACTTTGGAAAATCCAGAGAGGTGTGCGGAAGGAGCCTAAGCAAACATTTTTTGTTGCCACAATTTGGCTGCTTGATGGCTTTATAGTAGGGTCTGGGGTGTAGGTTACATAACACAAAGATTCAACAACTACAGGCTGACAAGGACAAATGTTAACATGCGCACTGAAGCCACTGGATACATTTGGGTAGTTGCCAGGCCTTTTTCTGCTATTCCTCAAGCACTTTGCATAGGCTGCACTGCACCAAAATTCTGTGAACAGACACTTACATGAGATATCTGAGCTCAGTGGACACTCAGGATGGTTAGTAAACTTATACCCATGATATGCACTCACTGATAAGTGGATATTAGGCTAGAATATTGGAACACCCAAGACACAATCCACATACCAAATGATGTCCAAGAAGAAGGAAGGAGTGGCCTCTGGATCTGGAAAGGCCAATGAATCAGTATAGGGGAATACCAGAACAGGGAAGTGGGAAGGGGAGGATGGGGGAACGGGAGGGGGGGGAAGGGGGGAGTGGAGGGAAAAGGAAAACATGGGACCTTTGGGGGGGCGGGGAGCCAGGAAAAGAGAAATCATCTGAAATGTAAATAAAGAATATATCCAATATAAAAAAAAAGATTGAATCCATATTGGGGTGAATTGAAAGCTATTCACTAGAGTAGAGAGGGTAACGGATTTTTGAGTCAGGTGAAACTAGGTTCAGATCTCTGTATAGCTATATGCCTCTTAGGGAATTACTCTGAATCTCAGTATATTAATCTGATAAAGTCAGTGAAAATTCTTACCTTACAGATAAGATTAGGGCAATATATGTAAAAGGTATGTATATAGTAACACTTGATAAAATATGACATTTTCCCTCATTTGATAAACATTAATAATGTCTCCTTCCATGACTGCTATATAGAAACTAGTGGAGTTTTTTTGTTTTTGATTTTGTTTTGTTTTTCCTACAGTTCTCAATTTTGGTATATAGCGGTATGGTTGGAGGGCCTCCATCACAGTGAAGATAGAATCAGGCAGAAATCATCTGTGCATACAAGGACTAGCATGTGTATGATATTGATGAAGAACAGAATATTTGTGTGTCTCTACTGGTTCCTTCAACCTTCAAGGGAAAAACAAAATGATACTGATATTGAGGAATTATTCAGTAGCCACTTGATCACAAGATTAAAATTATTATAATTTATGATGGACAGATGGACATTGTGTGTTTATAGATGTGAGATTTTTGAGAAGGACACAACAGTGTCCATGAAGAGCACTTGCTGAGGACACAAAACCACAAGGACATACCAGATATCCACAAAAATGAGAAACATTCATATTTACATATCTGTGAAAAGTGTTGGAAGACAAAAAGTGTTATAAAAAAAAACAAGGGAAGATTTTGGAAATGTTCCATTTCTAGACCTGCCTGACCATTAAATTCAATGCCAGAGCTCAGACTGGGTTTTGCCCAGAAAGAAAGGGTGTAAAGGGCATTATAGATCAGCTAGCCAAATGGGAATGTGGAAGGCACTGTGTCAGTGTGGATAGCTAGCTATACTGTGATTGATTAATTTCTTAGGAAGAGTAGCCATAGGCATTTAAGGTTAAAATGCCTTAAAATGTCACACACACACACACACACACACACACACACACCACACACACACACACACACACACACACACACACACACACCTGAAGAGAGGCAGAAAGAGGATGGGTGAGGGGGCCATGGAAATGAGGGGGAAGAGAGCGATGTGGGAGGAAAGTGGAACAAAGTGTTAAATGAATCTGGGTAATGTATATACAAATTTCTCTACATTACTTTTATAGTTTTGTAAAAATCTGAAAATCTTTGAAAAATGTTAAGTATATCAATTCTGTGAGCCTCATATGAAGTTATGTGAGACTTCGTGTTCCCTGAGTGTTAAGGTGGTGATGGTGAACAGGAGGTGTATGCTAACTCAAGTCCCACCTCCAGCCTCAGGGGCGTTATCTTTAACAGGTCTTGAGAGCTATAACCACAGCTGGTGTGAGTTCATGCGTGCAGCCGCCTTGTCATGTCAATCTCCTCGAAGTTTCCAAAAATTAACCTAAGCCTCATTCTAAATTCCTGTCCTGGTGGCTGGCAGCAAGTTCAAAAAGGAGCCTCTCTTCTCGTGCTAGCAACCAGGGAAGTACAAAGTGGGTGAGAGAGGCACGGGGTGTGGCTCATAGGACATGAAGCTGTCCACTCCCTGGGGCTCTAGTTAAAGTCCCCGCCTCTTCTCATATTAAGTACTCAGGGACTCTGTGTCAGAGGCTGATACCAGGGACATCTTGAAGCCACCTGTGAGTACACGGCTATCTATCTAGCATGGCATGGGCGTGAGATACCTTGAGGAGCTCATACCCACTCCGTCTTCCCTAACCCAACCTCTATCAGCGTAATTTTTTAAAGTATAAGATTTTTCAAAAGATCAGGGGACACGCAGACTCTTTTCAACTGGTGTCTTGTTTAGAATTGAGTAAAACAGGATAATAGCAACCAAAAAAAAACAAAAACAAAAAAATCTCCCCAAATCCCAAAATACAAAGTAATGTCAAAAGTTAGCCTGGCACTTCATGTCCCATGTATAGTTCAATTTAGAGTTTAAAATCTGATTTTCATCCAGGTTAGGAGCCCCTGGTCTAGGGTAGACATTTCCTCACTAATCAGTAGCTGTCACATCTAGAAATCCCCAGTCTCAGGTGACTCATGGGTGTCAGGGTCATCAAAAAATATCTGTAAATATCTTGTTTTCTAGGCTCAAGATAACATCAAAACAACTGTGTTTCTAAACTTTTCCACCTAACAACAATACTTTAGATCCAGTAGCATGTTAAGAGAGAAACTTACAAATATATAAAATTGAATTGCTGTTTTCTGGGGAATCAATACTGTCTGGATGTTCCTTGTCAGGGGAGTGGTCAGTCTAGCTGCTTTCAGTCCCATCATTCCAGCAGCAACGGGATAGACCTCTGGGGAAGATGAGTGGAAAATCAAAGTTATCCTTTACCTCTGATCAAAGAGGCCAATACTGAACAGCTTTGAGCATCTTTCAGTCTCTGGGGTGTGAGGAAGATGAAATCAGAGAGAGCCCGCCCAAGACTTCTCTCCATGGCCACGGCCGTAGGAAAGAAAGAACTGGGTGGCTCACGTGGTAGGGAGTGAAGCAGGTCGTGATCCTGGGCTCTGCATACCACCTGTGGCACGTACCTTGTCCCAGTCTTTGCCATAGTCCTGAAAATAGGTGATTGCATGGGGTCATTTGGTAGATGGGGAAACTGAGGCCCTGAGAGGTTTCCCAAGGTCACAGGACAGTGAGCAGTGGGGTTAGATTTCCTCGTTGGTGAATTTGTTCCTTTGCTTCCAGTTGGTTTTGACTCTGTGGCTCTTCCTTCCTTTCTGTCATCCTCCCCAAGTTTGGCTCTTATTTACACAGATTTCCTGCTTGGATCCTAAATGCCCAAGTCTTCTTTGGTGAGACAATTGGTCAGTCAGTGGGACATAGGCACATTGTGTTTCTGGTGGTTTTGGCCCAGTGCTCAAGGGCTGGCAGCACTTCTTGGGGAAACAACCCAGTAGTCAGGTGGAAAGGAAAATTTCTGGGCATCTGTCCATGGCTGGGCAGAAGAAAACACACCTTGGATTTGTTGTATGTTGATCTAGTGACACTACAGAGAAGAGAGAGTGCAGACCTGGGACCTGAGGGCTTCAAGGCAGGAGAAGCTGGCTGGCTAGGATGGTTCTCTCTCTCTCTCTCTCTCTCTCTCTCTCTCTCTCTCTCTCTCTCTCTCTCTCTCACACACACACACACACACACACACACACACACACACAACTGGTCCATTTTGTCGAAGTGTTTGCTCAAATGATTTCCATGGAGGGAGGGGAGGACAATTAAAGCCTTCCTTAGCACTTAGGAGAAGTGTTTCATTTGATTTAGCTTTGGAAACTTTCAGTACAGGGCAGTGAGCACATCATGAGGCCTTATGAGACCAGCAATGAGTCTGGAAAGCCTCCTTATCCTGGAGTTCAGAGCTGTCAGTGGTTTGGGGATTCCTGAGGGACCCCAGATGGCAGGAGGTAGAGCCTACATTGAAACTAGTTGGACAATGGGGTCAAATCAGTGTCTTTCCTACAGTAAAGACTTACAAGGCCTTAACCACCACAAGCTGTGTCTAGTGGTGCTGGCACATGAGTCAGATTTAACGAAGTGCTGGTGAAGGGAGAGAGAGAAGGCAGGGAGGGCAGAGAAGGTCCTGAGTTTAGGTGGCAGTGTGGCCCCCCACAAGCCTTGGCCCTCTCTCTCTCCAGAATACTAGATAACAGTGTGAAGACTTGTCTTTGAGGCTGGGACTATGGCTATGATGGTAGAATGTTTGCGTACCTCACACAGCTTTGGGTTTGGTTCCCATTATAACATAATAGGTATGGTGGTGTATACCTGTAATCTCAGTACGTGAGAGGTGTAGGTAGGAGGATCAGGCCACTCTCAACTTTCCATCATGTGCAAAACTCATTGAAGTCCAGACCATGAAGTGAGACAGTAGGGTGTAGTGGGGCATATACTAAAGTCCTCTCTCCTGCCTTTTGCAGGGCAGATTAAAGATGCATTTTCCTCAATTCACTCAGCTCCTCTGAGGTTTGGATCCTACTTTTTTCTATTTAGGGATGAAAAGACTAAGACTTGAGAGGGTTAATAGGAGGTCTGGTAGTACTGGAAGAGCATCGGCTTGTAAAAGATTCTTTGAGGGGATGCTACCCTTTAGTGAACCATACTTGGGGTGGGGAAAAAATAATCAAAGCTGCAAACTTGTCCACAATAGTTTCAGGAAACTGGCAGCTATCGGATTCCCTGAGCTTCCACATGGAATGCAGTTCTCAAATCAAGGGACGTTAATGCCATGCTCTGGCTTTAAAAAACATTATAGTTCCTTAGGGACCACAAAGGCTTGAACTCTCCTGGCTAACACAGGCTTTGCTGGGCATGTATACAGCTTGTTAACTGAGAATCCACCAGGGGCATACCCTTTCCCTTGTCCCTCTGCATACCAGCTAGGCCCAGGTTATGCAGGGGCCCAGCTCTCATGGGCAAGGAAGGAAGCACATGGAAAATATTCTGGTGAGTCAATCATTGTAAGACTCCATAGTTCTGATGTTGCAGGTTCATAGGGGACAACATTACCAGGCGCAGGATGGTCTGGTTCGTCTCAGGTTTGCATGTCTAGCATAGGCTTGGTCTTGTGTTAGAACATGACTTAAACTTGAAGAGTGGGTTGTGTTTTTAGTAAATAGACACATGGTCTCTAAGGTGATTTCCTCCACATGGTGTGTGACAGAAACAAAATTTGAAACCAGTTATCTGGAATTGAAGCTATTGTTCTCTCTAGAGGTTTACTTGACTAGCACATTAAGGCATGGGGACATTTTGTCTCCGTTTTTAGGCTATTGCTCCATTCATCTGCTACCCCTGAAACTCCACACACAGCTCAGTATTTTTGAGCTTGCCCAAGGAAGTAAATGGAATGGATAGTGCGCAGCCTGCTGGAGCCAAGTCCTTGGCCACAGAGAAGGCTTCCTGAAGGCCTGTTCTCTGCCTCTCTCTGGTCTTATTGTCAAGTTGTAATGAGGATATTCCTGTCTGCTTCCAGAGATCTAATTTTGGTTGTGCAGAGTCAGAGCCCTGGCTAGGGTCTGGTGGGCTTGGAACAGTCCCGTCTGCTGGACCCCAGCCCCACCCAGAACCCATGCTAGGTGCTAGGTTTTAGTGTGCCAGCAGGATGTGAACTTGGCTGGCCCTGCCTTCCTGCTGCCCAGCCACAGTAGCCACCCCCTCTCCACCTGTTCGATGTTAACAGCAGTGAGAATTACAATAAGTGCACATGGCATGAACAGAGGTTTGCCTTTAAGCATTTTACAAATATTCATTCGTTTAAATTTTCACAATGTTGATTAATAGCTGCCCATGTTACAGACAAAGAAACTGAGGCACAAAGAAGTCACAATACTTCCCCATATGTGGAGTTGGTATATGGAATAAGCCATTCTTCCCCGAGTCCCACTCTCCTCTGTGCACACGCTCAGTCCTGGATTAGATTTGACCAAACTCAGCCAGCCGTAGCCATTTTGGAGGGAGTATCCAAAAGGTTACCTTTTCTCACTCTTATTTCCTCTTCATTTCCTGCCTTTCTCTAACTTATCCAGAATCTTTTATTTACTTTTTTCATCTCCCTTCCTCTTTGTTTATTTCTTATGTTTGTGCACAGTAGCTAGTTATCAGACAGTATCTGAGAAGCTTGTCTGTGAGCTCGTGAGGTCAGGGACTGTGTGTGCCTGTCAACCACAGCAGCCATACAAAGCAGGTGCACACACTATGTTGTACATGCTTGTGGGTCAGAACATTATGGACAGATGGACCAATGCATTTCAGCCTCAGTGATGAACCTCTAAATGGCCTTTCCCGAGGGAGCTCAGGCCTGGCTGCTTTAAAAACTAAGGACAACAAGAAGCTTGGGTCACTAGTCTGAACTGGAAGTAGGAGCAATGGCCTCATACATTGATTTGCAGTTCACAGGCTATTTTAATTTTTAATTATGCCTATGCCTGTCAGTTTGTGTGTATATGCACACATGAGTGCAGGTGCCCACAAAGGAAAGAAACAGTGGTTTTAAGGAGCTTGGCATAGATGCTGGAATCTAAACTCTGGTCTACAAGAACAGCAAGTGCTTTATACTGCTGAGTGTCTTTCCAGCCCTGACCCAGAGCATTTTTTTTCTTTTTTTTTTCTTTTTTTAATTGTATATATTCTATATTTACAATTCATTTCCCTTTTTCTGGTTCCCCACCCCCAAAGGTCCCACATGTCCTTTTCCCTCCCCCTGCTCCCGCATCCACCCCCTCCCACTTTACTGTTCTTGTACTCTCCCACAATGATGTTTTGGTCCATTCTAGCACCAGTGTCCACTCCTTTCTTCTTGTGAGACATCACTTGATATGTGATTTGTGTCTTTGGTGTTCCAAGCTTCTAGGCTAATATCCACTTATCAGTGACTGTATACCATGGGTATTCTTTTGAGACTGGGTCACCTCACTTAGTATGACATTCTCCAGCTCCATCCATTTCTCTAAGAATTTCATGAATTCATTGTTTCTAATGGCTGAATAGTACTCCATTGTGTATATATACCACATTTTTTATATCCATTCCTCTGTTGAGGGACATCTGGGTTCTTTCCAGCTTCTGGCTATTATATATAAGGCTGCTATGAACATAGTGGAGCATGTATCCTTATTGCATGCTGGTGAATCTTCTGGGTATATTCCCAGGAGTGGTATGGCTGGGTCCTCCGGAAGTATCACGCCCAGTTTTCTGAGGAACCGCCATACTGATTTCCAGAGTGGTTGTACCAGCTTGCATTCCCACCAGCAATGGAGGAGTGTTCCTTTTTCTCCACATCCTCGCCAACACCTGATGTCTTCTGAGTTTTTAATCTTAGCCATTCTGACTGGTGGGAGGTGAAATCTCAGGGTTGTTTTAATTTGCATTTCCCTAATGACTAATGATGTTGAACATTTTTTAAGTTGTTTCTCAGCCATCCGAATTTCTTCAGGTGAAAAGTCTCTGTTTAGCTCTGTACCCCATTTTTGGATAGGGTTATTTGGTTTTCTGGGGTCTAACCTCTTGAGTTCTTTGTATACATTGGAGATTAGCCCTCTATCGGATGTGGGGTTGGTGAAGATTTTTTCCCAATTTGTTGGTTGCCGATTTATCCTTTTGACAGTGTCTTTTGCCTTACAGAAACTTTGTAGTTTTATGAGGTCCCATTTGTCTATTCTTGTTCTTAGAGTATAAGCAATTGGTGTTCTGTTCAGGAATTTTTCCCCTGAGCCGATGTCTTCAAGACCCAGAGCATTTTTATATACTTTGCTGTTTTTAGTCTTCTTGATAGCATGCTATAGGCATCCAGATGAATCACCATTTTACAGATGAGGAGGAAACTGAGAAGAGACTTATCCAAGATCACTTCCCTCTACATTCAATAGTCCTCCCATTACCCTACAGGATTTGGACTTATCAGGGTGAGGGACCAAGATGAATCACAGAGTAGCCTGTAGCTCAGAGTGGCTAGGTGAGTAATAGAAGCCGTGGACAGGACATTGCAGGACACCAGCTGGCTGGTGATAGCAGGACGCAGGCCTCTACCCCAAGGTCCTGCACTGGATGAAGAACATGGGTGTGGATGTTCAAGCTCTGCCACTGGACAGAGGCGCAGATGGCTCTTCTGGGACAAACAGACCCAGGATGCTGCAGGGATGCTCATTATCTCAGTGCTAAAAAGTCGTCTAGTTCTAGCTTTTAGAGAATCCCATCAAACAACCTGCCTGTATCTTCCATCCACATCAGCAAAATCTTCTGGGGGACATCTGCTCATGTAAGTTCAGGTATACAGGCCCTCAGACATTAGCTCCTGCAAACTCTGCCTTGTGAGGTGGTAAAATATGAAGAAACTACTGAAGGGGACTCTTGTGAAATGCCCTTTGGTTACTGTCTCATCCCCTTTTCTATGTCTTCACTCTGGGTCAGGCTTTTCCCATCTCTTGTCCCCTGCTGGATTTTTCTAACCTTGGCTCTCTGACTCCCACATGCAGTCACCACAGTGCCTGACCCAAAACAGAAGTGGTTATGTGTAAACATACCATGTCTCCCTTTTTCACTCATGAGGAATTTCTCACCACCATCTACCTGGCCCTTCCCATCTCTGAACCAGCCTCACCCAGTCTTGCACATGCATGCCTAATTCTGCACAGGACAGGAGGGGCTCACTGCCCCTTGTGCTGCTTCCCTGCTCTTGTTTCTGTTTACGGTCTTTTCTCTTCATCCTGTGTATCTTTCAAGGCCCATCACACACATACAGTTGTCAGTGAGTGTTTCTAAGCCTAGTGCTTCCTTGTAAACATAACTGATCTTTTCTCTCCCATGTTTGATTCAGTTTCTAGTGTGGTGCTTGGAATAATGAATGCTAGTCACCAGCTTGTGTCTGACTTCCGGGCTGTGCTCAGGGAGAGGAGTGGGGTCTTTTTAATCTCAGTTTCTGGTACCCAGTACAGTACTGTGGCTCTACCTTATGAAAGTTTGTGACTTTATAATAGTGGCACAAGAGACCAGCAGGACAGAGACACAGACACCCCCCCCCCCCCCGCCCCATAGCTGCAGTTTCTCCTTTTTTCCTCAGAATAAGTAAGTGTCAAGACATGCAGAGAATAGAGTTCTGATAAGATTTTTAATAAACGAAGTGTGTATGTGCATGTGTGGGGGTGTGATGTAATCCTTTCTCCAGGACCCCTGGTTTCAACTGTGTCACTGCTCCCTCCATCCCCCACCATCCCAAGGAACAATTGTAGATTCCATTGATCAAAAGCCTTTTTTTATGTAAGATCCTGAAAAACAGGTCCTCTCCTGCAGTGCTCAAAGGATTTAAGGTAGCAGGTGTTACGCCTATTTAAAAGGTGAGAGAACTGGGGTCCAGAGAGATGGCTCAGGTTAAGAGAACTTGTTGCTCTTACATAGAACCTACGTAGGTTTGGTTCTGAGCATTCACATGGTGGTGTACAACCTTCTGCAACTTCAATTTTAGAGGGTCTAACATACTCTTCTGGTCTCCAGGAGCATTACACACATGGAGAGCACATGCAAACATGTAGGCAAAAATTTATGACTAGGAGCATTGTGTGAGGGGGAGGAAGAAAGTTTTTACTAGGAGGTAAGGTGGGAATACTAGGAAATCTGCTGTGAAAAGTCTTTCTTACAAATGGCTCTGCAAACAAGACTGGAACTATGCCAATCTTAATGGACATGTTAATATGAAAGCAGAAAAATTTCATAGAATCCCACTCTTAGACCAACAGCTAATGACTATTGGGAGAGGCTCCTTCTCTCAGGGATGAATCCTTAGTAAGGGTTTTGGTTTCCTTAAAAATCCAGTTATATTATATAAATATGTTTTTGTTTTAATCCCCTATGTGGAATAAGACTCTACTTCACAGCAGGTGATTATGATTTGCCTCCTGCACTAGCAGGGGTGTGATCTTTGCCAGCTGCAGACAGTTTGATTCTGGAGACTCTTTAGAGGGTATAAATGCCAGAACCCTAAGAGGAGTGCTGGGAGGAGGGGGGTGGTCCTAGAAGGCTGGTACTTCTACCTGCTGCTCCTGGTTGCTGGTATTATGGTTTGAAGAGAAAAAGTTGAAGATATCCTGATGATAAAGATTGGACTGGCCCCAAGAAACACGGTGTTCCTAATCATCAGGAAATAACTTATAGGTCTACATCCCCCTTACCCCTCTAACCTTCTTTCTCTTCTAACTAATTTTGGGGACTTGGAAGAGATTAGGGTAAAATAAATGTTGGAAGGGAGGTAGATATATAAGAATCCAATGAAATAGCTCAAAAGAAATACACTAACAACCCCCCTTGTTGGTTGTCTGGTATAGTATGGTCAAACTTAAAACTTTACATTAACAAACAACAAAAAGAGACTCAACAGGTTATATCTGTACATATGCATACATATGTATATGTATACATGTATGTGTGTGACAATAATTCTCAAAAAAAAAAGAGGCTATCAACTTGAGAGTCGGGGGTTAGTAAGGGGTTAGAAGGGAGAGTACCTGGGAGGGGCCACAGGGTGGGGAGAAAGTAATATAATTCTATTTCAATTAGAAACATATTAAAAGTAAAAATAAAATTTTCTCCTAAAAGATGACGAACTAGAAGTCTAGGGCCTTCCAAGAACTCAGCAGAGAAATTAGCAGTAGCAAGTAGCAGTACCTCAAAAGGTAGTCCATGAAGCGTAGCTTCAGCCTCACCTAAAGCTTGGGGAAAGTGCAAATCCTCAGGGCCAGTCACATCTAATGAGAAACTTTCAAACAGACTCTCTGGGAGGTTCTGCTGTTGAAAAACTCCTGAGTACAACCCAACCATATTGAGACTGAGGTCTGTACACTCTCAAGGCTGTGGTCATTTGCATCTCCTGTGTGTACTGATGTCTCACTGAAGACAAGGAAGGAGTGGGGCAGGACCTCTTTGGCTTAGGTGGTTTACCCTAGTATCTTCTATCCCAGTGGCCTTGACCCTGTGAACTCATTAATGCTCTTAACAGCTTGCAAGGTGACATCAGCAGCCATACCCTGGTGTTTGTGGTAACCTCTGGGACTTTTTGTTATCAATGGGTTTTGGAGCCCTTTGGGAGATATTTGGCAGTGGGGAGGGCTAGATGTTTCAGTTGGTTGCTTTGGGCATATTCCTAAGAACAACAACAACAACGGCAACATTTCCAGTTCCTAAATCAGATGCAATGGTGTTCATTTGACTTTCTGGAGGATCCACAAGCCTTTAGTGGTGAGGAGCCTTCTGGGAATCCTGCGGCTGCCTCTACAGCCGTGAAGTGTTTGTTGCACAGGACAGTTCTTCTGCAGAGGCCTTTCCCTCCCTTCCATATATGTGCCTGAGTGTGTGCATGATTTCATGTGTGCATGGACACGTATACTTATATATTCCACACTCACTCTGGATGGACTTCTTCAATTGCTGTTGTTTCTAGCAAATAGAGAAAATACTTTCTTTGCCATCTGCCTGGAAAATAATGATGTTTTTGGTTTGTTTCTGACTCCAATGAAGGGTGCTACTGAGCTTTCTGGATACATTTTAAAGTATTGAGTGAATAGGTGAGGTTTTTTCTTTCCCTCAGAAAGTGTAGAAAATTGTGCTATCTGTCCCCTGTCCCCCTCCCTGCTTACTCCCTTTCCTCTGCACTGGCTGTCTGTCTTATCTAGTGTACCATATTGCTCCTTCTCCCTGGCATGGAGTTCTTAGGCTGGTCTGCTTGGAACATGTTTCCTTCTCATGCTCATCCAAGAAGCTTTCTCTGACCTCTGTTCCCATCCCTTAGGGTAGACACTCCTGGGCTGCCCTCTGTGTGCCCGAGTGTTGCCACACGATGCTGCCTTTACCTCCCATGCCTGGGGCTCCAGTGCATTGCTTGTGTCACAGAAATATTTCCTTGAACCAAACGGAAACCATTCTTTTAAACGTCAGTCCTCATGCTGACCTTGATCAGATATTATTGGCTCAATCCTATAGATGAGGAAACTGAGCTCAGAGGCTCTGCGGCAGGCACTGAGGGTTCGTAGGTAGGAGTGAGGCAGGTTACAGCTTTCTGGAAATAGGAATTCTTTCTGGATCTGCTCTTAATACCACCCTTAGGCCAGGGGTTATACATTTATTAAGTTTACTCTCTCCAAGATACATCATCTCTCACCAATATACCAGTGATAGTAGTTTCAACTTTTCCTGTTCCCCCAGAGCCATTTTCCACTCAAAATTTGTCACTGAAATGCTGACTGACCATTGGTAGTTTTCAGTCAACTGTGCTGTGTAAGCTGTGATCCAAGAAGCTGGAAGAGAAACAGAACAGGGACAGCTCTTCAGAAGCTAATAACTACCATGCTGTTTGCTAATATACATAAAGTTTATTTATTTAGTTGCTTGTTTGTCTGATTTGTTTATGTACTCTCTTATTTTTGTACCGTGGGGAGTTGTGAGTCTTTATATTGATCATCATCTAGTTGTTGGCCAGTTAGGTCCTATAGTGCCCCAAACACCGTAGGCTATTGCCACTACTCATGGTTATGCTCCAGAACATGATGGTAAGACGCTATTGCTAAAGACACTATATTTTTGAGTCATAGAACATGATGAAATTAGGCTGGTACCAACCTGGTACTATTATTGTTCTAAGAATATATGGCTAGGTAGCTTATAAGCCTTAGGGGAGAACCCACTATTATTTGCTGTTAAATGGAGACAGTATTAAACCAAATCCTAATGGCTTCCTGGTATTATCTATAGGTCAATGCATCTCTCAGTTTCTATTTGAGAAGCTTCTGTCTGTTAAAACTAATGATGAAGCCGGGCGGGGGTGGCGTACGCCTGTAATCCCAGCACTTGGGAGGCAGAGGCAGGTGGATTTCTGAGTTTGAGGCCAGCCTGGTCTACAAAGTGAGTTCCAGGACAGCCAGGACTACACAGAGAAACCCTGTCTCAAAAAACCAAAACCAAACCAAACCAAAAACAAAAACAAAAAACCAAAAAAAAAAAAAAAAAAACCCAAACAAAAAAACTAATGATGAAAAATATAACTTGTATCTAATATTATATCTAATTTAACTCTCAAAATAAGTTTTTTAAATTATATCTTCTGAATGCTTTGGGTATATTCTTACACTGGTTATTAATTTTGAAAGCAGACAATAATTGGACCTGGGTCCAATCATCAATATTGAAAAAAACCCCGTTGAGTTGCTCCATATACAGTACTGAATGGCAGATCTCTAGAGCTAATCTTACTCAACTGAAGTTTAGAAATTGAGATAGTTTATCTTAAAGCCTATTTTCTAGATCTGGAGAGATATCTAGGCAGTTAGCAACACTGTTGCTCTTTCAGAGGATTGGTTTGATTCCTAGTACCCAGCATGGCAGTGCACAAGAATATATACCTCTAATTTTATGGTATCTTATGATCTCTTTGGGCTTCTGTTGGCAATGGATACACATGTACATAGAAATACATGGAGGCAAAACGCCACATAAAATGAAGATTAAAAACAAACAAATAAGAAACAAAAAGTCAAACGTTGACTAAGAGAAAGCAAAACACACAAAAGAAGGGGATTCAAATGACCTGTGCAGCATTCAGTTAGATCATCACTCTAAGTGTCGTGGGCACACATAAGAGTCTAAGGCCAGACTCAGATACATAGTGAGCTTCAAGCTAGTGTGGGCTTCAGGAGGTACTATCTCAAAAACACAAATGAAACCCCAAAGTCAAATGAACCAACTAACCAAACAACCCACAAACCAACCAACCCCCCAACCAACCCATCAACCACCCACCAACCAACCCACCAACCAACCCACCAACCAACCTACCCACACACCTACCAACCAACCAACCCACCAGCCAACCAAACAACAAAACAACCAACCCACACACCTACCAACCAACCAACACACCAGCCAACCAAACAACAAACCAACCAACCCACCAACCTACCAAACAATCAACCAACCAACCAAACAACCAACCCACCGACCAACCAACTAACCCACAACCAACCAACCCACTGACCAACCAACCAACCAACCAACCCACCAACCTACCAAACAACCAACCCACCTACCAACCAACTAACCCAGCAAAAAACCAACCCACTGACCAACCAACCAACCAACCAACCAACCAACCAACCAACCAACCCACCAACCTACCAACC
The DNA here is from genome assembly GCA_964023405.1 of Apodemus agrarius. Taxonomy (NCBI): domain Eukaryota; kingdom Metazoa; phylum Chordata; class Mammalia; order Rodentia; family Muridae; genus Apodemus; species Apodemus agrarius. The sequence goes on along the minus strand of OZ030006.1, from coordinate 82,776,480 downwards.
AACCAACCAACCAACCAACCCACCGACCAACCAACTAACCCAGCAACCAACCAACCCACTGACCAACCAACCAACCAACCAACCAACCAACCCACCGACCAACCAAACCTCTTAGAAATTTCCCTAAAATATTCATAACTGTTATATGCCCTGGCTCTGGAGGGAAAGGTGTGATGGTATTCTCTCTGGAGGCACCCCATCAGTTGTGTTGCCTTTATATTATGGTATAAAATATCAAAACAACAACAACAAAAAAGAATCAGAACAGTCTTAACTGCAAGGACTTTACATTGGCTGAGTTGTAATGAAGGCCACAAAGAAGGATATAGCTTGTGACATACTTTGCCAAGAGCAATCTTTGTAAGAACTTATAAGGAATATGAGCTTTATTTTAATAATAAGGAGTAGCTACCAATGTATACAGGCAGTCAGGTTGAAAATGGAAAGCAAAGAAAGGGCAAGGAATTTTCATAGACTGGTGGTCAGTATTCTTTTAACTCTCCTGAGCTAGGTTTCGTGTGAGTGCAAGGACACAGGACTGGGGAAGGCAGCTGAACAGACATGGAAAAATGTTGGGGCAAGATTCTGATAGCAGACTGGTCCAACCCTTTGGAAGAGATATATACTGGCCAGGATGGAGACTAGAGTTGCCTGGATAATGAGTCTAGAAGGGTACTTGGAGGCTGGATGTCAAATTGACAGGACTTTATGATGGGTTAGGTATGGGAGGAGAGATCAAAGGGGTGAAGGATGATGGGTGCCCTGGTGTCTGGCTAGGGAAACCAAGTAGATGATGGTGCCCTTTATTTTTATCTAAAACTAGCCTGCTCATGCCATATTGAAAAGTAGCTGACTTTCCTGTCAGCTACTTATTTCTAGAAACAAATAGCTATAATATGGTAAAGTTTCCTGGGAAAATGTCACAATAAATTTTTGAGATAATTGGGAAATTCCTGAGAGGATATAACCGAACACCAGAGATAGCAATGTGCAGAGAGACAAGGTTTATTTTGGCTCACAGCCTTAGTGTTTTCAGCCTATATCTCATGGTTCTTTAGCTTTAGGCCTGTGATGTTACTTAATGGTAGTTCATGAGGGAGGAAAGTAGCTTTTTGTGATTGGGAAGCAAAGAGAGAGTAAGAGGCTAGGGTCTATCCTCTTCAAGGTAATCTCTTTGAAGACCTGAAGACATTCCTCTGGGCTCTACCATCTCCCAATAGCACTCGGTTGAAGTCCAAGCCTTTACCATACGGGCCTGTGAGAGATGCTTAAGATCGGAACTATAGCATCAGCTTCAATAGTACAGTGTAGAAAGGGGGGTGAGAAGAGGAGCAAGGGGCTTATACAGTTCTAGGTTGTCTGATTTAAGCCTACATATGGTCCACTGTATGTGGGCAAGTGTGAGAGGTAAGGTTCTGAAGCTGGGATCAAGGACAGGCTGAGAATCCACTGCCTCAGTTTAAAAAATTCAGTTCTCTCTCTCTCTCTCTCTCTCTCTCTCTCTCTCTCTCTCTCTCTCTCTCTCTAATCTGCTATCTTCATCTTTATCTGCATCATGCTTCACTAAAGCTCTTGATTTAATCCAGCTTGATTTGTTCTCATGGTGCCATCTGGCACTGGGTCATGTGCCTTTTCAATCAGAGGCAGGAGAATGAGTCTATTCAGAAATGTGAACCTGTGACTGGATGCCTTCATGGTGTGTTACAGCCAAATCTGCACTGTACCCAGCCTTTGGGTATGTTTAGGTAAAAAGGCTTTGGGGGGATTAACTAGGAAACAAAATTCTTTCAGGAAAGTGTCCCACAATTTCAAGGGCTTTGCTCTGTCTGTAATCATTAAAATCAACCCAAGGCATCTGGGCATGCTTACAGAGGCTCTGTGGGCATGTTGCCTCTGAGCTGTGGGTAAGAGGATGTGGCTATGCTATTATCAGTGACCAATACTGGGTATATTTATAACCTCACAGCACTGGGCAGGCAGCAGTGGGGTTAGGGGAAAGTGCACTATAGCAGGTGTTAGAGCTGACCATAGGGTTTCTCAAAGTGTGGTCTGAGGACATTTTGCTGCCTCAGAGTTGCCTAGGAAAGGAAGGTGAGTTTGATTCACTATATGCTCAGGAGACTCCACTTTTAACTCTCTTCATGCCATTCTGGTGCATGTCCTTGCTTCCCAAAGGCCATCATTTTAAAGAAGACCAACCTCTGGCCTCAGCGCAGGCATTGGCCTACTGGTCTTGAGTGTCTCAGTCTTCATTCAGAATGCAGGGCTGAACTCACTGAGTAGTATTGGGGCAGTACTACAAGTACATTTGACTCACAGTCCTTTAACTATATTTCCCCATTTTCTATCTTGTACATATTTCAGAAGGCTGAAATTTTATACTAAGCACTTAAATCCTTTATTAAAAGTTTGGTTACAATATTGCCTGCAGCTTCCCGCCCAGCTGGCGGTGGGGAAGCCGGAGGGTCACCCAGCGTCCCAGGTGCTCAGAACCATCCGGCGGCGGCGGCAGAACCAGGTACCCGACACAGCCCAAGCTTAAGACCTTCGGGGACTCAGGCCTGGAGTGGGAGTTGGGCACAGAATAGCGGGTGCACTCTGCACTCGCGCGGCGGACCCCGAGCTCCCTGCAGGCAGCTGCCATATTGCCTGCAGCTTCCCGCCCAGCTGGTGGTGGGGAAGCCGGAGGGTCACCCAGCGTGCCAGGTGCTCAGAACCATCCGGCGGCGGCGGCAGAACCAGGTACCCGACACAGCCCGAGCTTAAGACCTTCGGGGACTCAGGCCTGGAGTGGGAATTGGGCACAGAATAGCGGGTGCACTCTGCACTCGCGCGCGGGGCGGACCCCGAGCTCCCTGCAGGCAGCTGCCATATTGCCTGCAGCTTCCCGCCCAGCTGGCGGTGGGGAAGCCGGAGGGTCACCCAGCGTCCCAGGTGCTCAGAACCATCCGGCGGCGGCGGCAGAACCAGGTACCCGACACAGCCCGAGCTTAAGACCTTCGGGGACTCAGGCCTGGAGTGGGAATTGGGCACAGAATAGCGGGTGCACTCTGCACTCGCGCGCGGGGCGGACCCCGAGCTCCCTGCAGGCAGCTGCCATATTGCCTGCAGCTTCCCGTCCAGCTGGTGGTGAGGAAGCCAGAGTCAGCCAGTGTGCCAGGTACCCAGACCCAGCCGGAGGCCGAACCAGCCTCCCATCCAGCCAGTGGCAGGGAAGCTGGAAACCGGACCCAGCCAGCTTCCCAGCAGCTTGGGACCAGCAGGCGGAACCAGATAACTGAGATATCCCAACTTTAAGACCCCTGGGGAAACAGGATATCAGACAGCGAACCCTGAGCAGGAGCAGTGCAGAGCAGCCGCCCAACAGGCGGAACCAAATACCTGGGATATCCTGAGGTTAAGACCTCGGGGGACTCAGGCCACCTGTCAGCAATCTGTGAGCAAGAGCCCCGCAGGACAGTGATTCAGGTATCCCAGTCACTGGGAAATAGCCTTACAACCCCACAGGAGGGTCAAGCACCAGCTAGTATCTACAGGACCAACTAACACCAGAGTTAACCAGATGGCAAAAGGCAAACGTAAGATCGCTACTAACAAAAATCAAGGCAATATGGCGGCATCCGAACCCAGTTCCCCAACAGCAATAAATATTGGATACCCCGAAACACCAGAAAAACAAGACTCAGATCTAAAATCACTGGTCAGGATGCTGATAGAGGAACACTTAGATAAATCTCTTAAAGTAATACATGAGAAAATAGATCAAAAGCTAGAAGCCATTGCAAGACAAACACAATTAAATCCCAGATATCTCAACACACCAGAAAAACAAGACTCAGATCTAAAATCACTGGTAAAGATGCAGATTGAGGATCACTTAGATAAATTTCTTAAAGTAATAGAGGAGAAAATAGATCAAAAACTAGAAGCCCATACAAGGCAGACACAAAAATCACTTAAAGAAATCCAGGAGAATATAGAGCAAAAAGTGAATCCCAATAAGGGGGAGAAACAAAAATCACCCAAAGAAATACAAGAGAACATGGGTCAACGAGTAGAAGTCATAAAGGAGGAAACACAAAAATCCCTTAAAGAATTACAGGAAAACACAAACAAGCAACTGAAAGATCTGAGCAAAACCATACAAAATCTAAAAACAGAAGTAGAAACAACTAAGCAATCGCAAAGGGAGACAATGTTGGAAATAGAAAACCTTGGGAAGAAATCAGGAGTCATAGATGCAAATATCAACAATAGAATACAAGAGATAGAAGACAGAATCTCAGATGCTGAAGATACCATAGGAACCATGGATTCAACAATTAAAGAAAATGCAAAATGCAAAAAGCTGGTAACCCAAAACATTCAGGAAATCCAGGACACAATGAGAAGACCAAACCTAAGGATTATAGGGATAGATGAGAATGAAGATCTACAACTTAAAGGGCCAGCAAATATCTTCTACAAAATTATGGAAGAAAATTTCCCCAACCTAAAGAGAGAGATGCCCATGAATATACAAGAAGCCTTTAGAACCCCAAATAGACTGGACCAGAACAGAAATACTTCCCGTCACATAATAGTCAAAACCCCAAATGTACTAAACAAAGAAAGAATATTAAAGGCAGTAAGAGAAAAAGGACAAGTAACATATAAAGGAAGACCTATCAGAATTACACCAGACTTCTCACCTGAGACCATGAAAGCTAGAAGATCCTGGGCAGACCTTATGCAGACCCTAAGAGAACACAAACTTCAGCCAAGACTACTATACCCAGCGAAACTCTCAATTGCCATAGATGGGGAAACCAAGATATTCCACGACAAAACCAAATTTGCAAGATACTTATCTACAAACCCAGCCCTACAAAGGATAATAGGGGAAAAATACCAACACAAGGGGGGAAACAACACCCCAGAAGAAACAAGATAGAAACCCCATCTCATCCAACCCAAAAGAAGAGAACCACTCAAATACAAATAATAATAACAATTCCCAAAATGTCAGGAAGTAATAATTACTATTCCTTAATATCTCTTAATATCAATGGACTCAATTCCCCAATCAAAAGACACAGACTAACAGACTGGATACGGAAACAGGACCCTACATTTTGCTGCATACAGGAAACACATCTCAGTGTCAAAGACAAACACCTCCTTAGAGTAAAAGGCTGGAAGACAGTTCTACAAGCAAATGGTCCCAGGAAACAAGCTGGAGTAGCCACTCTAATATCAGATAAAATTGACTTTCAACCTAAAGTCATCAAAAGAGACTCAGAAGGTCACTTCCTGCTTGTCAAAGGGAAAATCCACCAAGAAGAATTCTCAATACTGAACATCTATGCACCAAATGCAAGGGCACCCTCATTCGTAAAAGAAACTTTACTAAAGCTTAAAGCACACATCGCACCTAACACAATGATTGTAGGTGACTTCAACACTCCACTCTCCTCAATGGACCGATCAGGAAAGCAGAAACTAAACAGGGACACAGTGAAACTAATTGAAGCTTTGGACCAATTGGATTTAACAGATATATATAGAACATTCCATCCTAAAACAAAAGAGTATACCTTTTTCTCAGCACCGCACGGTACCTTCTCAAAAATTGATCATATAATTGGTCACAAGACAGACCTCAACAAATACAAGAAGACCGAACTAATCCCATGTCTCCTATCGGATCACTATGGAGTAAAAGTGGTCTTCAATAGCAAGAAGAACTACAGAAAGCCCACATACACATGGAAACTGAACAATACTCTACTCAATGACACCCTGGTCAAGGAAGAAATAAAGAAAGAAATCAAAGACTTTTTAGACTTCAATGAAAATGAAGGTACGACCTACCCAAATCTCTGGGATACAATGAAAGCAGTGCTAAGAGGAAAACTCATAGCCCTGAGTGCCTCCAAAAAGAAACTGGAAAGAGCATACACTAGCAACTTAACAGCACACCTGAAGGCGCTGGAACAAAAAGAAGCTAACTCACCCAGGAGGAGTAGAAGAGAGGAAATCATCAAACTAAGGGCTGAAATCAATCAAGCAGAAACAAAGAGAACCATACAAAGAATCAACAAAACCAAGAGCTGGTTCTTCGAGAAAATCAACAAGATAGATAAGCCCTTAGCTAGACTAACCAAAGGGCACAGAGATAGTATCCAAATTAACAAAATTAAAAATGAAAAGGGGGATATAACAACAGAAACAGAGGAAATTCAAAAGATCATCAGATCCTACTACAAAGGCCTATACTCAAAACAACTGGAGAATCTGGAGGAAATGGACAATTTCCTAGACAGATACCAAATACCAAAATTAAATCAGCATCAAGTAGACCAGCTAAACAGTCCCATAACCCTTAAAGAAATAGAAGGGGTTATAGAAAGCCTCCCAACCAAAAAAAGTACGGGACCAGATGGTTTTAGTGCAGAATTCTACCAGACCTTCAAAGAAGACTTAACACCAATACTCTTCAAACTATTCCACAAAATAGAGACAGAAGGGACACTGCCCAACTCATTCTTCGAAACCACAATTACGCTGATACCTAAACCACAAAAAGATCCAACAAAGAAAGAGAACTACAGGCCAATTTCTCTTATAAATATAGATGCAAAAATACTAAATAAAATCCTTGCCAACCGAATCCAAGAGCATATCAAAACGATCATTCACCATGATCAAGTAGGCTTCATTCCAGGAATGCAGGGATGGTTCAATATACGGAAATCCATCAATGTAATCCACTACATAAACAAACTAAAAGAAAAAAACCACATGGTCATCTCATTAGATGCTGAAAAAGCATTTGACAAAATTCAGCATCCTTTCATGCTAAAAGTCTTGGAAAGAGCAGGAATTCAAGGCCCATACCTAAACATAGTAAAAGCAATCTACAGCAAACCAGTAGCCAACATCAAAATAAATGGAGAGAAACTTGAAGCAATTCCACTAAAATCAGGGACTAGACAAGGCTGTCCTCTCTCTCCATATCTTTTCAATATAGTACTTGAAGTTCTAGCGAGAGCAATCAGACAACATAAGGAAGTCAAAGGGATACAAATTGGAAAGGAAGAAGTCAAAGTATCATTATTTGCAGATGATATGATAGTCTACTTAAGCGATCCAAAAAACTCCACCAGAGAACTTCTACAGCTGATAAACAACTTCAGCAACGTGGCTGGTTATAAAATTAACTCAAGCAAATCAGTAGCCTTCTTGTACTCAAAGGACAAGCAGGCTGAGAAAGAAGTTAGGGAAATAACACCCTTCACAATAGCCACAAACAACATAAAGTACCTTGGCGTAACTCTAACCAAACAAGTGAAAGATCTGTATGACAGGAACTTCAAGTCCCTGAAGAAAGAAATCGAAGAAGACCTCAGGAGATGGAAAAATATTTCTTGCTCCTGGATTGGCAGGATCAATATAGTAAAAATGGCCATCTTGCCAAAAGCAATCTACAGATTCAATGCAATCCCCATCAAAATCCCAAATCAATTCTTCATAGATCTAGAAAGAGCAATTCTCAAATTCATCTGGAGCAACAAAAAACCCAGGATAGCTAAAACTATTCTCAACAATAAAAGGACTTCTGGGGGAATCAATATCCCTGACCTCAAGCAGTACTACAGAGCAATTGTGTTAAAAACTGCATGGTATTGGTACAGCAACAGGCAGGTAGATCAATGGAATAGGATTGAAGACCCAGAAATTAACCCACAGACTTATGGTCACTTGATCTTTGATAAAGGAGCCACAACCATCCGGTGGAAAAAAGATAGCCTTTTCAACAAATGGTGCTGGTTCAACTGGAGGTCAACATGCAGAAGAATGCGAATTGACCCACTCTTATCTCCTTGTACTAAGATCAACTCCAAGTGGATCAAGGACCTCCACATAAAACCAGACACACTGAAACTATTAGAAAAGAAACTTGGGAAGACCCTGGAGGACTTGGGCACAGGGGAAAAGTTCCTGAACAGAACACCAATAGCTTATGCTCTAAGATCAAGAATCGACAAATGGGACCTCATAAAATTACAAAGTTTCTGCAAAGCAAAGGACACTGTCAGAAGGACAAAATGGCAACCAACAAAGTGGGAAAAGATCTTCACCAACCCCACATCCGACAGAGGGCTAATATCCAATATATACAAAGAACTCAAGAAGTTAGACCGCAAAGAACCAAATAACCCTATCAAAAAATGGGGCACAGAGCTAAACAAAGAATTCTCACCAGAAGAAATTCGGATGGCTGAGAAACACCTTAAAAGATGTTCAACATCATTAGTCATCAGGGAAATGCAAATCAAAACAACCCTGAGATTCCACCTCACACCAGTCAGAATGGCTAAGATTAAAAACTCAAGAGACAACAAGTGCTGGCGAGGATGTGGAGAAAGAGGAACACTCCTCCACTGTTGGTGGGATTGCAAAATGGTAAAACCGCTCTGGAAATCAGTTTGGTGGTTCCTCAGAAAATTGGGCATGTTACTTCCAGAGGACCCTGGCATACCACTCCTGGGCATATACCCAGAGGATTCCCCTGCATGCAATAAGGACACATGCTCCACTATGTTTATAGCAGCCTTGTTTATAATAGCCAGAAATTGGAAGCAGCCCAAATATCCCTCAAAGGAGGAATGGATACAGAAAATGTGGTATATTTATACAATGGAATACTACACAGCAATTAAAAATAATGAATTCATGCAATTTGTAGGTAAATGGTTAGACCTGGAAAATATCATCCTGAGTGAATTAACCCAATCACAAAAGAATGCACCTGAAATGCAATCACTGATAAGTGGATATTAATGAGCCCAGAAGCCCTAAATACTCAAGACACAAATAGCAAGTCAAATGATTCCCAAGAAGAAGAAAGGAGAGGACCCTGGGCCTGTAAAGATTGCTTCCAGTTTAGTAAAGAAACCGAGGGGGGAGGGAGAATTATTGGGGAACAGATGGGGGGGAGAGGAACTATGGGAACTATGGTGGGTGGGAACTGGGAAAGGGGAAAGCCTTTGGAATGTAAACATAGAATATAGAAAATAAAATTAAAAAAAAATATGTATTAAAAAAAAAAAAAAAAAAAGTTTGGTTACAAGCATTTATCTTAGGATTGTATATGTGGTACTAAGGCACCTATTCTTTACACTTGAGTTAAGGAATTTTCAAAGACAACTCTGAAACACATGTAGTGTTTGCCTTTAAAGCTATCTTTAGAAGCTCCTCCTCACCCCCACAGAAGGTGTGACTCCACTATACTTGAGACATGATGATTGACTTATTTTTGTGCCTTAGGTTATTTTTTTTTAATCTTCAAAACTGAAGTAATGACATTTTATGGGCTGTTCATAGGTACATGAGCTCACAGTTGTAAAAGAAAGTTTAAATATAAAGAGTTTGAATTTAGGCTAAAGTAGAAACTGCAATGACAGTTACTTCTCTGGTAGGATAGCCTTTCTGGGTCCATGTCCAGGAACTGGTAAGGGATGTCTCATGTCCTCCTGCTATGGCCACAGATAACCTATTTCTTGAGTCAATCTGGTGTTTCCAAGGGTGTCACTTTCTCTAGTTGCCACATCCCCCCTTTGAGGAGATGGCCCTGGTTATAGTACAGATACTCTCCATATCACCTTTGTTGTCTAAAGTTCTTCATTCAGCAAGCATGCCTGTCTCTCCCATCTTGGATGTGCAGCATTTTTGTTTGGGGTTATTTTCTGTCACAATAGTCTTTTAAAATCTCCATTCTCCTTGTTTTGTGGGTTTAAATGAATGCCAATCCCCTTACATTCTCAAAGCCTAGGCTATTAACTCAGGGTCTCCTCTATGGGGCTGGGCCCACCTACTGAACCCTATTGTTAAGGATTATATCCATGATAGAATGTGCCAGAATATCCCTTCCAGCACAATGCTTCATGGCTAAGTGGGAGAAAGGAGTATCTACTCACATATACTCTATATTTACTATACTATCAGATTTGCTTAGGACAGAGTATCATGAGTTTCAATCAGCTACGAATTTCCCCATGGGTTATCTTATACTGATATCCCATATACAGAAAACATATTTTATACTGATATCCCTTATATGGAACACTCATTGAGAAATGGTGTCCAAGTAGAAGGATTTGAAGATTAGGAGGAAAGAGTAAGTACTCACAAAGATGGGGAACAAAATGCTTTCAATTTTCACATCTACTTTTATGGCAAGATGCTGCTTCAGTGCAAGACCAGTCATGGTAAAGTGGCTGGTTCTGGAATCTTTAGAACTTTCATGTGTGGTTTCTGTTACAAGTTTGTTGGTTTTACAAAAAGTTTTGGGACCCAATCTCTTGCCCTTTTTCTTCTCATCATGTGTCTACTGTTTTCTTGGGCTCAACACTACATTCCCAGTGGCCTATATGCTCCCTGGTTGGGCTCCCTATGTGGCCATTTTTTCTATGGCTCCCATCGCCATGAACCGAAGTACTACACTTGTTTGCTTGTTCATGTGTTCATTCATTACACAAGCTGTGTGAGGGCACTGCCTTCATACCCAAATTTTGGGCCTTTTCCTCCTACATTTTCATCACTTGTCAGGATATAGAAGGAACTTGCTGACAGCAGGAGCAGGTTAGATTTTCTTTGTGTCTCGTAGTAGCTTTTGTAAAAATGGTCTCCTTGGAAACCTACTTACACATAAATCCTCATCTCAAAAGGCTTTGAGACTGAGACATGCTTCATTCTCCCTAGAGCTACTCAGAAACTGTGATACATAATCATCCTTCCAGAGCAGGAATCCTAATATTCTCCTTTCTTCCTCAGGTCTCTGTGACCCAGATTTTAGTTATCTTTTGTAAAGAGAAGGTGTGTTATTCAGCTATTATGATATAAATATCCAAGATAATATATAAGAAGGGAAAATTTTCTTTTGGAGGCAAGGGGCTCATAGTTTTAAAGGTTCCACTCCATAATCAAGTGAGCCAATTGCTTTTCGGACTATATTTTGGAGTGAAACAAAATCGTGTTTTTCATGTTTCACTCCAAAAGTGAGGACTGGGCACAAGGCCCCAGTAGCTATATCCACATCATAGCTTCTGCATGGCAGAAGAAGAGTGTGAATAGGTGTAAGAGACATAACACCAGGGCATCTATTGTAAAACAGCCTTTCCTATCAGTGGACATGGAATATGGAAAGGGAAAAGTTTCATGGGATCCGACTCCTATACCATAAACTATCAGCAACTAATGATTGCTGGGAAAAAGAGAACTGGCCTCTTCCAGGGATGACATTTCTTATTGGTTGTGCAGTACAGAATGGTCAACCTTAATACCCTATGTAAAAACAACAAAAATAAACTCAGCACTTTGTACTTGTATATATTGTGTATTCACAATAAATAGTATGTATGTAACAGTAATAATTAAGAAAAAAGAAGCTATCAATTTGAGACATGTGAGGGGCATGGATGACGGGGACATGGGAAGGGCTAGAAGGAGAAAAGTGAAGGGAAAACTGAAACAATTCTATTTTAGTTTAAAATGTATAAAAATTAAGGTAAATTAAAAAGTGAAATCGAAGAATGAATCACTGTCCTGCCATCTGTTTAGGGCATACCTCCACTGACTTGAAGATTTACCACTAGGTCTCCTCTGTTACAGGTGCCACCACCACTTAGGGCTCTGCTTTAGGAATCAAGCTTTCATTACATGGACCATTAGGGGATGTTCTAGATTCAAGCTATGATTAAGGATGATAAGAGTAGCACCAATTGCATACTAAGAGCTCAACAGACTGCTTTGAATAGTGACTCTTTCATAGTTCCTCATTATTTGCTGTGAAACTGGAGGAAGGAATCTTCCTAGGAAGCAGCAGGATTTAAACATAGGCTTGTCTGTCCTTAGCTGTCAGTCTGATTCTTCTGGGTCTTGCCTAGTTGTGATCTTGCATTCTCTGTGATATAGAAGGGAAATGACTGACATGCAATGTGAACTATTCCGATTCTAGCCAGACATGGTCCCCTAAGGTAAGGAATTTGTGATTCACTGAAAACTACAGATAATTTTTAGCCATTGTCATTGGTTTCCCTTTCTGATCTTAAAGGAACTAAAGGACTAATTTGAGTATTCTTCTTTCTCTCTGCCTTACAAACTGCATGTGCCAATGCAGGAAGACCATCACTGTTTGTGTGTTGAGCTATTTCACAGGTACTCATTTGTAGGAAGTTCTTTATTTCAGAAGCATTTTCTCAAAAACAAAACGAAACCCTACTTAGATGTTCATAGTGCATGATGGTATAGTACCTGTGTGGTTCAAGAAAGCTATGCCCCTCCATTCCTAACATTTAAGGCTCCCTGCCTATGAAAACATCTCTTCCTGTATTCCATTAGAAATAATGTATTGCTTCAGGTATTCCAGTGTCTTGTTACTTTTCTATTGCTGTGACAAAATATCATGACCAAGACAACTTATAAAAGAAACATTTAATTTGGACTCATGGCTTCAGAGGATTAGAGTCTATGACCATTATGACAGTAGTTCAGAGAGAGAAAGAGAGAGGAGAGAAGAAGGAGATAGAGAGGGATAGGGAAATGGAGCGGGAGGAGAAAGGGAAAGAGGAAGGGGAATGGGAGGGGGAAGGAGAACTAACGGAATGGCGCAGACTTGTGAAACTTCAAAGCCTATATCTAGTGACATATCTCCTTCAACAATGCCAAACCTTCTAATCTTTCCCAAGTAGTTCTACTAACTGGGGACCAAGTATTCAAATATTCGTGCCTGTGAGGATCATTCTTATCCAAACTTCCAAATCCTACAGGCCCAAATCTACCAGCCTCCATCTTCTGGACACTCATGCATATATGGCTTTGTACCTTTAAATCTGTCTGACCCAACATTTCTCTTTCGCTACAAACCTTTTTCTTGGCTCATTGGCCAAACATCTCTTGTTTTCAAGTCCAAAGTTTCTTCTGAATCTTAAGGCAATTCCTGTGAAATAGAAAAGCAAATTATAAAAACTCGAGAGACAACAAGTGCTGGCAATGATGTGGAGAAAGAGGAACACTCCTCCACTCAGTAGCTATTAAAGATTCTTATGTCAGTGTCTTAGTTACTTTCCAATGGCTATGAAGAGACACCATAACCAAGGCAACTTATAAGAAAAGCATTTAATTGGGGGAATATTTACACTTGCAGAGAGTAAATCCATGACAATTATGGTAGGGAGCATGGTAGCAGGCAGTCAGGCAGACATGGCACTGGAACAGAGGCTTAGATCTTATCTATAGGTAGCAGACAGAGAGAGTGATGCTGGGATTTTAAAACCCCCAAGCCCACTCCCTGTGCCATACCCCCTCCAACAAGGCCATACCTTCTAATGCTTTCCAAATAGTTCTAGTAACTGGGACTAAACAGTAAAACATATGAACCTTTTAGGACCATGCTCATTCAAAGCATCACATCATATTTCCTGGCCACCATAGATAGGCTTGTAGCTATATCATAATACAAAATACATTTAATCCAACTTCAAGAGCACCCATAGTCTTTCACAGTCTCAACACTGTTTCCAGTCCAAAGTTTCTTCTGAATCTTAAGGCGATTCATGTGAAATAGAAAAGCAAATTCTATACTTCCAACATATAATGGTGTATGTCTTAGTTAGGGTTACTATTAGTTTTATGAAATAACATGACCAAAACCAAGTTAGAGAGGACAGGATTTATTCAGCTTACTCTTCCACATTGTAGTCCATTAGCAAAGGAAGTCAAGACTGAAACTCAAGTAGAGAGTTATTTTTGAGGCAGAAGCTGATGCAGTGGTCATGGAGGAGTGCTGCTTACTGGCTCCTCATGGTTGGTTCAGTCTGTTTTCTTATAGAAGCCAGGTTCAGGGATAGCACCACATACTATGGTTGGGGCCCCTCTCCATCAATCACTAATTAAGAAAATGCCTTACAGTCAGATCTTATGGAGACATTTTCTCAGTGGAAGTTTCCTCCTTTCAGATAACTTTTGCTTGTGTCAAGTTAACATAAGACTAGCCAGAACAATGCAGAAAACATATTAACTCCCCAAAAGGAAGGAATGGGGGAACAGTGAAGAACTACTGGACCAAAGCAAGACCAAAAGCCAACCAGGGAAACTCCGACTCCTGCATCATTATATCTAATGTTAGATGACCTAGTTGGCTCTTCAGATCACTTACTTCTTCCAGCTTTGCTGACTACAATGCGTTTCTTGTTATGGTTCAGCTCCATGTCTGATGCTTTCACTAGTGGACAGCCTATGGATCTGGCATCTCCAACATCTTGGGGTTTCCAGTGCAGTACAGGCTTCACTTTCACAGCTTTATGCCATGGTCTCTCCTGGCCTCCATGCAGGGACTCCCCTGCCTCATGCCCAATCTCAGCAGTTTTTCTTAGCTACAAAGGAAGATTCCATTACTCTTGTATCCTTCTTGACTCTAAAGCCAGAACCACATGGCCAAATCTGCCAAATTCAAGCTGATTGTCTGGAACCTGGTCCCTCCTCAAATTACATTGCATAGGATTTCCTTTATTGTTGCCTTTAGGAAGTGCTAATCCCTTAGGCCTTTACACAACTTACAGGACTACCTGAGTGAGGTCTTACCCTGAGAGCACCATTTCCTTTATTCTATCTTGTGTCCGGCCTTTCTTTAAACTTCTCATCTCATTGAACACAGTAGTTGGCTCCAGTATCACGTTCCCTGGTATTTCTTTTCTCCTCAAATTGTACATTTTGTATTTCTTTTTGCCCTGCTTCCTCATTTTCAGAGTGATTACTAATAGACACATGACACAGTTAATACTCAGCTGTCTTGAAATCACCTCAGCCTGTGAGACTAGTTCAAAAATTCTTCAGCTTAACCTCTGGCAAATTTTTAGAACAAGGGCAGAAAGCAGCCCCATTATTTGCTAAAATATTACAAGAATAGCTTCTAGCCCAGTAGGTCTGAAACCTCTTGATCTGGGTCCATAATACTATGTATACATTTCCACCAGCATGACTGCATTCCAAATTCCTATTTTGAATGGTCTATTAAGTTCTCATGTTCATCCACTCTCATAATCCAAAGTTTCATAGTCCACATTCTTCCGATAAGCAGCATGGTCAGGCCTGTCACAGCAATACCTCAGTTCCTAGTACCAGCTACTGTCTTAGTTACATTTCTATTGCTGTGAAGAGACAGCATGACCAACGCAACTTATGAAATAGAGCACTTAATTGGGAGTTTGCTTAATTTCAGAGGGTGAATCCATGACCAACATAGCAACATTGGCAGGTATAGCCTGGAGCAGTAGCTGAGAGCTTGTGTACGATTCACAGGTAGCAGGTGGAGAGAGACTGGTCATGGTGGGGACTTTTGAAACCTCCAAGACTATCATCAGTGACGTGCCTCCTCCAACAAGACCACACCCCCAATCCTCACTAAAATGGTTCTACCAATTAAAAACTAAGCATTCAAACATATAAGCCTATGGGATCCATGCTTATTCAAACCACCAAAGCCAGCCATATATATACACACACATATATGTATATATATATGTATATATATATATATATATGTATATATATGGCTGTATATATACACATATATACAGTCAGATCTCTTTTTTTATAATATGGCATATCTCTGATCGATATCTTCTGAGGCCTTCTGAGGTCAACTACACATTTAATGTGAAACCTTAAACTTGTTTGCTTTCTGCCACAAAAGCTTACTTTCACTTTTGATTTTCAATACTAGAGACTGAAGCACTTAGGCAAGCACTGTAGTCTCAGCCTGTGACTTGTCTTTGATTTACTGCCTGAAACACAGGAAGTCATTGATATTAGAAGAATGAAGGCATAATTTACATTGTATACCTAACCTGTGTAGCCACTTATTTTTTCATAATCTAGTTTTAAAATCTGATGAAACACGTTTTAGACAAAGAATAGACAGGGATAAAATGAGCATTCACATGTCCACTAAATTATAGGAATAAACTATAATTTATCAGTAGGTGCTAGTTTATATAGGTATAAGAAAAATATAAAACATAAAATAAAAAATTAAATAAAGACTTTCAAATGAAATGGCTACAAGCAAACAATGAAGAGTGTTTAACCTCTCACTCATGCTGTACGTGCTGATCCACCATCCTCTTCTGCAGGTTGTTAGAAGAGGTCAGCAGAATCTAGGCACCACCGTCAGGGGTTCACAGAGTGACAGAGGGAAAGATGGATGATGAATTGCATGCTAGTTTCTCAAGGTCTTCACTTCCAAAGGATACTTCTGCAACTATTTCATTGGCAGAGGCAAATCACATGTGCCGGCCTGGCCTCAAGGGGTTGGAAAATATAAATTCTCCCATTTTCCTGGGAGGAGAAAACATTTAAGCATGTGTGAATGCTCAAAGTACTCTTTGAGCAAACAACTGTGGTGTTATTTTCTTGTAGCTTTCTTCTGCCATATTTTTCTGATTATTAGCAGTGTTGAATATCTAATTACTAATTTTGCAGGCTGTGTTATCTAATTTAGAACGGATTGTATTAGGTATCGTTTGCATTGGTTCCTTTATATACTTTGGATATTGATGTTGCATTGGCTAGCCGAGTCAGAACTGTTCTGTGGCTCACATCGTACTCTGTTATGTTTCGAACTGCTTTAATTGCTTTGTTGTCTACCAGTGTTTTTGTTGACTCCCACCCCTTTACATCTTGCTTGCATAAGAAGTCCTGTTCTACCCAGAGAAAATAGCATTTTCTTTTTCAGGCCTTACTTTCTCAGTTTGTCTTTATTTTACCTTAAATCATAAGCTGTGAATTAGTCTTATTTTCCCCAAATGCAGATAATGCGCAGTTTCATCACCCAGTGATCTCTTTCTCGTCTTGTCTGTTGTGTACGTTCCAGGGTGCCTTATTCCTTTCCATTACTCTGTGTGTCTATTCCTGGGCCAACAAAAACATCATCTTAATGGTTTCATAATTAAATACTAATATCAGATGGAACCAGCATGCTTCCTCCTACCTCTGTTCTTCAAGATGGCTTTGGCTATTTTGGGATCATTGTTCCACCGCGCAGATTCTTCCCGAACAGGCTCATCAAGCTCTGTGAAAACTTTCACTGGAATTTTGATTTGTTTATTCAACAACATTCGTATGTCACTTATGGTGATCCAGACACTGTTTTTAGTCTGAAGGGATTTTAGCGCCATAGGAGGAACAACAATATGAGTCACCCAGTACGCCCAGAGATCCCAGGGACTAAACCATCAACCAAACAGTACACATGGAAGGACCCATGGCTCCAGATGCATATGCAGCAGAGGATGGCCTTGTGGGACATCGCAGGGAGGGGAGGCCCTTGGTCCTGAGAAGGCTAGATGCCCCAGTATAGGGGAATGCCTGAGTAGGTGGGTTGGTGAGCAGGGGGTAGGGATGGGTTAGGGGATTTTTTTGGGGGAAAAGTAGGAAAGGGGACATTTGAAATGTAATAAAAGAATATATCTAATAAAAATAGATATAGAAAAATACTTATTTGGTTACAATGTACCATTATTTAATAAGGACTGCCATGGCTTGTCTTCCAGTGTAGGCGCATAGAGTACAGAGCGAACCTTTTTCTGAAGAAGAGTCATGTTTTTTTTTTAATGCTGATCTTGATGCTTTAACTAGATTTATTTCATGGGACCCTACAGTTTTCATATTTGTTGGAAAGTTTATATACTTTAATTATGTTTTTTCCTTTCTTAATCTCTGTATTAATTCCAGTGATTTCATACTGGATTCTCTTGGGTTTCTTAGGGGATGAGTCCTCCTGGCCAGGGCTGCTGTTCAATACTAGCGATGAAGGCATCCTCCTCCTCCTTCTTCTTCCTACATTATTATTATTATTATTATTATTATTATTATTATTATTATTATACTTTAATACTTTGAGGGAAAATTTTCAGGTTTCTCCAGGTGTCTAGTAGATGTTCTCTCTCAGGCTGAGACAACAGCTATCAATTCTGTGTCTCTTAAGACATCGTCATGCTTACTGTCAGTTTTATTTCCTAAATTATCATAGAGTATTCGATGCATGTCTCTGTTCACGTAGAGATTTATGTACATTTCCCCGCAGGCCAGGATGTGGAGTGCTCTCCTTCAAGACACCTTTGCACTGCCCATTGACAACCAGACTCTCGATAGCAAACCTTGGGAAGACATTATTTGTGACACTGTAATTTTGTTTTAATTTTTTTAGGAATGCTGTGTGAATGGTCTTATATCATATATCCTTCTTTGAGACCAGCTTAAACAAAACAAAACAAGACAAAACAAAACACCCAGAACTTTCCCACTGTAATACCTGTAGATTCAGTTCTGTTGTATCTGCTTGCTCTTGAGTCATGTATATTGTAGAAATATAGGAGTTTTTCTTGTTTTGTTTTGTCTTCTGTTCACCCACAGAAGGCAATTTAGATTGTTCCCAGTTTTTGGTGACTGTGATTAGAGGTGCAGTAAACATTTTGCATACCTTTGTGTGAGCAAACATTCCATTTCCTTCTGACAAGTTCTGGTGATGCAGGGTTAGGGTTAGGGTTAGTCAGGGCTAGGGTTAGGGTTAATCAGGGTTAGGGTTAGGGTTAGGGTTAGGGTTAGGGTTAAGGGTTAGGGTTAGGGTTAGGGTTAGGGTTAGGGTTAGGGTTAATCAGGGCTAGGGTTAGGGTTAATCAGGGCTAGGGTTAGGGTTAGGGTTAGGGTTAATCAGGGTTAGGGTTAGGGTTTAAGAGACTGCTAAACTTTTCCAGAGTGGCTGTCCCATTTTCTGTTCTCAGGAGCGGACCGGGAACTCTATGTGCTCCTTGGCACCAGTGTTTGGTGTTGGCCGTTTTAAAGCCTCTTTGTGTTCCTGAGGGCACACAGTAGGTCGACCTCATGGCAGTTTTAATTTGCAGTTTCTTAATGGGGAATGACAGTTTGATGTTTTCTTTTTAAATATTTTTTTTTTTACTATTGTACAATCTCCTGGTAAAGTGTATCAATCTTTTGCCTGTCTTTAAATTGTGTTGTTTTCCTATTTCCAAGTTTTGAGAGTTAAAGATGAATGTATTTTGAATAATAATATTTTGTAAGCGGTGTCACTTGAGAAGCCATCTTCCCAGCCTGTAGCTTGTCTTTTGTTTCTCTTAACCTGTGTCTTCCACAGAGTAGCATCCTCGACTTTCAAAATGTCCAGTTCATTATCTCCTCTATAGACCACATTTTTTTTTTGTATTATGTGTGCAGATGCCAAAGAATTGAGCCTTTCAATACCTGAACATGGCTTTTCTCTCTTATTTAAGCAGTCTTAAAAATTTAAGTAGATTTTATACCTTATGTTTAGATCTATGATATATTTCAGATTTGTTTTAAAATATCTGACATAAATCTGTAGTATTTTTTCCATATATGGCTATCTGACATTTCTCATACTTTTTGTGGAATATCTTTTTCCCTTCATTGAATATTGTTTTCTGTTTTTTCTCTTTGTTGTTATTATTTTTGTGATGTGGTATTGCTAGTGGTGATGTGGTATGTGTGTGTGTCTCTCTCTCTTTCTCTCTCTCTCTCTCTCTCTCTCTCTTTGTGTGTGTGTGTGTGTGTGTGTGTGTGTGTGTGTGTGAGGTGAGGAGGAGACTGTTTTGCTTTGTAGCTCAGGTAGGCCTTGACCTTTTTTTTAATTGCTGAATTATGTTTTTATTAGATTGCATATATAGATGTTTAGCCATACTCTAGATCAACTCTTTAAGAGTAGAATTTTATATCCAATTTACATGCTTCATATGTCACCTCTGTTTGTTACATAAGGTCTTGTTTCCAAATGTCCACTTGTACACTGAGAGCTTTAGGAACAACAACAACAACAAAAAAATGACACAGAGAGACTTGCCATTTTAGCAGCAATGAAACATCACTAACCCCTTTTTACATACCGAATTCAAGAGATGAGTGCACCACAAAGTCACCAGATACAAAATTGCTAGTTCATTTTTAAATTAATAATTAAGCCTGAAATTACCCCTGCCCCTCTCCCATTACATCCTTCTTTATAAATAGCAAACAGTTTTGCTTTTATACATAGGCTAGCAGACTTGTTTCAATATAAAAGTGCTAATTCATTTACATATTTTAAAATCAGTTATGTAGTGCTACAATATATGTCCAATCTACATAGGAACAATCTGGTGAATGAAAATGATAAAGACCCGAATAAGGTTGTCTGATTACCTTATCTTATTTACATATAAAGGATACCCAATGGTAAAGAATAGACAGGAATGGGACAAAAAATACTTAGAGGTGTAAAAATTACATCTACCTTTGAAGTTTATACTGTAAATGAGAGATTCTAAGTAGTCCTGTAGCCCATGCCTATTTTTTTCTCAGAAAAAGAAAAGCTGCCTTCATGACACCCCTCATTTCAGGTTTCCACAGTGTCTCTTGAAGCTTCAGAGTCAGGATCTTACTTTCTTCAAAAAAACAAAGAAAATAGCCCCCCACGTTAACCCCTCCCCAGGCCCTCTAGTTTCTTGTCCAATGCCAGGTCACATGATCAGCTCTTACCTCCTGGGGTCTCTGTCCTTCTATTTATCAGTTAGTAGATAACATGAACCGGTTCTGGAACCACTACTAGGAGGAACACAAGCTCTTCGCTACACTCACACAGCAGGAAAGAAAGAGGAAACTCAATTCATCGCTGGTGCTGGGCCTCCAAAACTGAAAGAACTTGGCACAACTGGAACACTGGATTTGTTTCCTCCATGCTTTTCAATCATTTTGGACTCGTGGGGCCTTGAACTCTTGATCTTTGCTGGCCACTAGGGTAGCTGGGATGACAGGGACAAACCCGCATGCTCAGTTGAAATGAGGTTTAACTTGTTAAGAATCAAATGTGCCACATCTTGTGTATCCATTCCTCTGTTGAGGGTCAGCTGGGTTCTTTCCAGCTTCTGGCTATTATAAATATGGCTGCTATGAACATAGCGGAGCATGTGTCCTTATTACATGTTGGAGCATCTTCTGGGTATATGCCCAGGAGTGGTAATAGCTGGGTCCTCAGGTAGTGCTATGTCCAGTTTTCTGAGAACCACCAAACTGATTTCCAGAGTGGTTTTATCAGCATACAATCCCACCAGTATGGAGTAATACTCAGCTATTAAAAACAATGAATTCATACAATTCTTAGACAAATGGATGGAAATAGAACATATGAGTGAGGTAATCCAATAACAAGAATGCACATGGTATGCACTCACTGATAAGTGGATATTAGCCCAAAACCTCGGAATACCCAAGATACAATTCACAGATGACATGAAGCTCAAGAAGAAGTAAGACCAAAGTGTAGATTCTTTGATCCTTCTTAGAAGGGGGATCAAAATACCCATGGCTCACAGCCAAACAGTGGACTGAGCATAGGGTCCTCAATGGAGGAACTAGAGGAAGGACCCAAGGAGCTGAAGAGGTTTGCAGCCCTATAGGAGGAACAATAATATGAACCAACCAGTACCCTCAGATCTCCCAGGGACTAAACCACCAATTAAAGAGTACACATGGAAGGGACCCATGGCTCCAGCTGCATATGTAGCAGAAGATGGTCTTTTCAGACATCAGTGAGAAGAGAGGACAGTCATTGGTCCTGTGAATGCTCAATGCCCCAGTGTAGGCAAATGTCAGGTCTGGAAAGTGTGTGTGTGGGGGGGGTGTTGGTAAGCAGGGGAAGGGAGTAGGGCATAGGATGTTTTTGGAGGGGTAACGAGGAAAGGGGATAACATTTGAAATGTAAATAAAACTAATATCTAATAAAAAATAAAAAAATAAAAAAATTTAAAAAGGAATCAGTTGTGCCTGTTTTGTGTGTTCTGTGATTTTCTTTAATAATAACAGCAGGGTGTGTCTTAAGTCTTAAAAACAGGCTGTGCAATTACTTCTACTGTCTTCTTCCACATTGTTTTGGATACCCTGGTTTGTTCATCTCTCTATAAGGTTTTAAACCAGCTTGCATTTGTTTACTGACATTGGTCCTGGAATTCAACCTGATGTGTGTTACACCAGTAGGCTAATCTACAGAGGTCAAGTATGCTTATTGAATCTGGAGACTTGTTGATCTGAGGTCAGTATTTTTGTTTTCAGCACTTAGATTTCACATGCTTTGGTGGGTGTGCAACTGAGTGTTTGATTCAGGAAAGGGCTGTTGTGTGTAGCATCTGTCTGGTAATTTGTCTTCCAGCTGTTCATTATTAGTATTTAGAAAATGTTTTCAGGTTTTGTACATTTGCTAACCTTGCTTATCAGTTTCAGGAAGATGAGAAAATAGAGCCCAGACAATTGTTTTCTGTGAATAGGGACAGTTTGAGCTTGTCTTTTCTAAGACAGCCACTCTCTTCCTCTCCTCTTCCCTCCCTTCACCTTTCTTTCCCTACTTCTATTTTTCTTATTAAATTGACTAAAACTAAAGAAAAAAGTATCAATTCTATTTCTATAGATTTATCTTTATGTGTGTGTATATGTGTGCCAGTTCCAGGGAACCCAGAGACGGTTTCAGATTCCCTGGAGTGGAGGTCAGATGGTTGTGGGCTTCCTGACTTGGCTGCTGGGGTTTCAACTTGAGTTGAATGCAAGCAAGCACCTTTAACCATGGACACATTTCTTCAGCTCCTGGCTAACACTTGTAAGATGATGGCCCTTTCACCTTACTTCCGGTCTTAGTTGTGGACATTTGTTGCTGCCTTGTGTCATAGGATGTACCGTTTCAGTGCCAGTTTACTGAGAATTATAAAGCATTTTTGTTAACATTTTATTTCTACCTTTATGTACATGTGTGTGTCTCTATCTGTGCCTGCATCATGTGTGTAGGTGCTGGTGGATCCTTTGGAGCTGAGAATTGAACCCTGATCCTCTGAAAGAACAGCAAGTGTCTTTAATCATTGAATCATCTTTCTAGCCCCTGTTTTTTTAATATCCTTATGTGTGTGTGTGTAGTTTGTTTGCTTACATGTTGATACATTTAATTTACTGATATATATACATATATGTATATATGTATATATATGTATATATATATGTGTATACACACACACACACACACACACACACACACATATATATATATATATATATATATATATATATATATATATATTGGCTTACCCAGCTTTATCACAGCTTTGATATGAAGGTTTGTGCCTTGTTCAATTGTAACTTGTCACACTGTGTTCAGTTGATATCCCTGGGAAGCCTGCTCTTTTCTGAAGAGAAAATAGAGGAGCAGTGGATCTGGGGAGAGGGGAGGTGAAGGGGGCAGGAATTAGGAGTGCAAGAGGTGAAACTGCGGTCCAGATGTATTGAAAACAAAACAAAAAGGTTTGAAAAGAAACAAAAGAATGTAACTTTTCTCCCCAATATAATAAATGTTCTAAGATCTGTGTTTATGAGAGATCTTGGTCCATAGTTTCTCTTTCTTGTTCTGACTTTGTGATCTTTGAACTGCAATGGAAAATTTCTGTTTTGTTTCTGTGGGTCACAAGAGGTTTATGCCCAATTGATGTCCTTTTTTAAAAATGTCTGATTTCTAGAATTTTCCAATGAGGCTTTTTTATTTTTTTAATTTATTTTTTTATTTTTTGATTTGTAGTGTTTGTTTCTTGAGATTTTTTATTCCATTTTTATTTTCTATATTCTTTGTTTACATTCCAAAGCTTTCCCCTTTCCCAGTTCCCCCCTCACCCTATGTCCCATAAGTCCTCTTCCCACCACCCATTCCCCAATCACCCCCCCTCCCCATTTCTCTGTTCTGATACTCTCCTACAAAACTGGATCCAGTCTTTTCAGGACCAGGGTCCTCTCCTTCCCTCTTCTTGGGAATCTTTTGATTTGCTAATTGTGCCTTGAGTATTCAGAGCTTCTGGGCTCATTAATATCCACTTATCAGTGATTGCATTTCATATGTATTCTTTTGTGATTGGGTTAATTCACTTAGGATGATATTTTCCAGATCCAACCATTTGCCTACAAATTGCATGAATTCATTATTTTTAATTGCTGAGTAGTATTCCATTGTATAAATATACCACATTTTCTGTATCCATTCTTCCTTTGAGGGACATCTGGGCTCCTTCTAACTTCTGGCTATTATAAATAAGGCTGCAATGAACATTGTGGAGCATGTGTCTTTATTGCATGCAGGGGAATTCTCTGGGTATATGCCCAGGAGTGATATGACAGGGTCTTCTGGAAGTGTCATGCCCAATTTTCTGATTAACCACCAGACTGATTTCCAGAGCAGTTGTACCATCTTGCAATCCCACCAACAGTGGAGGAATGTTCCTTTTTCTCCACATCCTCACCAGCACCTGTTGTCTCTTGAGGTTTATTTTTATTTTTATTTTTATTTAATTTTTATTTTCTATATTCTATGTTTACATTCCAAAGGCTTTCCCCTTTCCCAGTTCCCCCCCCACCATATGTCCCATAATTCCTCTCCCCCCCAGCTATTCCCCAATCATTCCCCCCACCACGATTTCTCTGTTCTGGGTCTACAAAACTGGATCCAATCTTTACAGGCCCAGGGTCCTCTCCTTTCTTCTTCTTGGGAGTCATTTGACTTGCTAATTGTGCCTTGAGCATTTATTCTGACTGGTGTGAGGTGGAATCTCAGGGTTGTTTTGATTTGCATTTCCCTGATGGCTAATGATGTTGACCATCTCTTAAGGTGCTTCTCAGCCATTCGAATTTCTTCAGGTGAAAATTTTTTGTTTAGCTCTGTACCCCATTTTTAAGAGGGTTATTTGGTTCTTTGGGGTCTAACTTCTTATGGATCAAGTACCTCCACATAAAACCAGATACACTGAAACTAATAGAAAAGAAACGGGGGAAAACCTTGGAGGACATGGGTACAGGGGGAAAGTTCCTGAACAGAACACCAATGGCTTATGCTCTAAGATCAAGAATTGACAAATGGGACCTCATAAAATTATAAAGTTTCTATAAGGCAAAGGACACCGTCAGAAGGACAAAATGGCAACCAACAAATTGGGAAAAGATCTTCACCAACCCCACATCCAACAGAGGGCTAATATCCAATATATACAAAGAACTCAAGATGTTTCTTGAGATTTTATCCAAAAATTCAACTGCTTTAATAGCAATGGGACAGTTTAAGTTATATATTACACTGTGGGTTAGTTGTGTTGACTTGAAGTTAGTCGGTGAGTCCATTTCATCAAGATTTTGAGCCCTATTTGTATAGAATGTGTCACAGTAGTAGAATGTGTGCAGGGTCTGTGCTGATAGTCCCTTGTTTTATTCCATATATTTGCAAGTCCTATCTTGTCAAAACACACAGGCTTTTATTGTATGTTTATTAGTTTTGTTGATTTTCAATAATCCAGTTTTAGTGTAATTAATTTTTTCTTGTATTTCTGTTTGCAATTCTCTTGGGTTTTGTTCTTTATTACTTCTTTATTTGTTTTTCACTTTCCAAGTTTATTAGACTTTTTTTTCCTAATAAGGCATTTATTTCTTTTTTTTCTTCTTTTTATGCCTCATACAGGTTTTTTCATACATTTAAAACATTCTTTTATTTAGTTTGCTTTTTTTTTTAATAATGATTTATTGAAATTTGTCTCCCTTCAGTTCAAGAGTGTTTGCTCTTCATTGCAATAGTTACTTTAAGGTCTTTGTCAGATTCTGTCAATTTTATCAGCTCAGCATCAATGCTAATTATCTGTTCCAATGCATCTCAAGATTGATATTTTTAATAAGAAAAATTTTAAGCTTTAGTTTGAATACTTAAAATATTATTTGATGAGAGTCTTATTTAAATCCTATGCAAAATATTGATTTTTGTTGTTGATTGTGAGCCTGAGTATACACAAAAAGGCTCGAGTCAAATGTTAGTTTCATCTGCAGAAACCTTGTAGAGGCTCTGTCCCATGCACACCTCTCGGTAGCCCTGGGGTGAGCCCTGTTCAGCTGTTAGCTCGGGTCCTGAAGTCTTCGCATGTTATTCAGAGGCATGTCACTCTGTGACTGGCATAAGATTTTGCTTCTCTAAGCTTCTCTCTTTCCTTTAACACCAGTCCTACAGTTTAGCTTCCCCAGGGCTTGCATGGAGCTCTCTTAGCAGAGAGATGGAGCTTCATGTGCCTTGCCAACTCTTAAGATGACATGAATGCCAGGCCAAGAGGCAGGAAGACACACACAGAGAAAATGCAGTGTGGGCTTATCTATTCTCTGGGACTATAGTTTCTTTCTCGGAGTCTTAGCGGCCTAGATGGGTGCACCTAAGGAAATGAATATGTCCCACCATATTTCCCCTGGCCTGAGCATCAGGTGACCCATTTCCCATTCTTGTACCAGAACTGAGAAGATTATCCTTGAACTCTATCTGTTCATGCTGATGTGTTATGTAGCTCCCCTGAGGTAAGGCCAGATTACACTACAGGAGATATGTAATGACCACCACCGACTTTCTGGTACTTTTAATACTCCATGTTTTCCTTCAGTGGGAGAGACAAAGCTAATATACTTACTTCATCCCACCTCCAACCAGACCTTTTCTCTTACATTTTGTCTTGTTTATTTCTTCTCCTTATGAGTAGGTCTTAAATGTCTTAAAAAATACTTCTTGTGTCTGTTGAATTGATCCTTTTTGTCTAACAAATTAACATCCAAATCAATATTTTTGTTTGTAGTATTGTATTTCTGTGACCATTAACGATGCATACAGCACTCAGTATTTGAACAATTAATTTTTGGGTTAGCATACAAAGCAGCGAGTGTCACTGTGATATTTTCGGCCATCTGTATCACTGTTTTGTTCTTATTGCCCCATGACCTCTTAAGCCTTTACCTGGCCTTGCCAGTCTCTTCTTCCTTTTCCCCAGACAGTCCCGCATGAATCCATTCCCTCCCTCATTCCCCTCCCATCCAGCCTCTCCCTTCCCCTTTTCATTGTACCTTTTCTACTTTCTCCTTTTGTGTCATCCATTCTAGGTTCTGGATATAAGGGAAATATATTTGTCCCTTTGAGTCTGGCTTGTTTAACATACCATACCAATCTCCATTTCCCTGCAAGAGTCATAATCTTATTCTTTTCAGCTGACTATAGTTCTGTTCAGTATTTGTTCTGTCTTTGTCGTTCTTGTGTTGACAATCACCTGGGCTCATTCCACACTCTGGCTATAGCAGCTTGTGCTGCGGGAACCAAGGTGCGTAGGTGTTTCAGCCCTGGTTTAGAATCCTTTGGCTGTAGATCAGAGGAGGGATCCCCATGTTGTACAGCGGTCCTGCTTTTGATATTCTGAGGCTCTTCCATGCTGGCTTCCATAGTGGCTGCCTCAGTTTGCCCTCCCACGGGTATATAAAGAGTATATAATTAGCCTAGAAGCTTGGAACACCAAATCACATATCAAGTGATGTCTCACAAGAAGAAAGGAGTGGACACTGGTGCTAGAATGGACCAAAACATCATTGTGGGAGAGTACAAGAACAGTAAAGTGGGAGGGGGTGGATGCGGGAGCAGGGGGAGGGAAAAGGACATGTGGGACCTTTGGGGGGTAGGGAACCAGAAAAAGGGAAATGAATTGTAAATATAGAATATATACAATAAAAAAAAGAAAAAAAAAGAAAAAAAAAGAAAACACACACACAAAAAACAAAAAAAGCAATAAAATGATTCCTAATAATAAAAAAAGAGTATATAAAGAGTATATAAAGCTCTTCTTTCCCCCATGCCAGAATTTGTTGTCACTTGAAAAACAACTTTTTAAAAGTGTTCTAATATTTTACTTAATATTATTTTACTTATAGTTAAGATTAATATGTCATTTTTCTTTCTTGTGTTGTCCTTTCCAGTTTTGGAGAATAATTCTGTTCTAGTATTGTTTGAATGTATTGATTGATCTGTTTCTTGAATACTTTATAGAAGTAAACTATAATACCATAGTATTACATTGCTTTCTTCTGTTGTGTGTGTGTGTGTGTGTGTGTGTGTATGTGTGTGTGTGTGTGTGTGTATGTGTGTGTGTGTGTGTATGTGTGTATGTGTGTGTGTGTTGTGTTTATCATTGTTTTGCTACAAAGTTAACTCCTTTATAGGGCACAGGTATATTAGATATTGTTCCTTTTATCTATTTTTGAACATATTATTTAAATTAAAAAATGATTGATATACATATATCTGTTCTTGTGGGTGGTAGGAGTGGTGTATACACTTATGTGTACAATTTAGAGGACCACTTTGTGAAGCTGATTTTTTCCTTGCACTGATACCTGAGTTCTAGGATCAAACTCAGCTCACCAGGTTTTTATGGTAAATGCTTTTACCTACTAAATCATCTTGTTGGCCCTTCTAGAGTTTAATTTTGATATTATATTGTCCCCCCTAGGAACTTGTTCATTTTAACCATTTTTCACTTGAAGTTACCTATAGATTACAATAAATATAGGTAAAGGTGTGTGTGTGTGTGTGTGTGTGTGTGTGTGTGTGTTGTATTCCATTTTAAGATCTCGGTCACTCTCAGTTGGTGACCATCTTGCAGATACTCTGAGAACCTTTTTTGCTAGTTCCTCTTGCCCTTAGAAAAGCTCGTACTTCAGAAAATTATCACCCGGGGGACCTTGTTCATGAGGACCCTTCATTCACTGCTCCTTTGCACAGCTGAAAGGGGACTACCTATTGTGTCCAGTAGAACACCTGCGATGTCTGTTGTGTTCTGGAGACTATTTTGAGTGATGATGACTTCTCTGGTATGACCAAAATGTTGCATATCCATCCTATTCACTTGCAAAATGGGGCCAAAATTATTCTTAAACCATGGAAAGATTAAGTACAGTGAATTCTTTTTTAAATAATTTTTTATGTACCCCTACACACTGGCTTTTAGGGATTTTTCTGGGCCTGTGCAGTGGTAAGCCGATTCTCTCACTGTATAAGAACTTGACACCCAGTGTAAAGGAGTGCTGGCTTTGGAAGACAGCCACACAGAGATTGATGAGCCTTAGATGACTCTTCCAAGAGTTGCCTGAAAGACCCTTCCACCATTAATTTCCAGCTGAGCTATGTGTTGTGGAGAGAGCTCAGTCTTCTGGATCTGTTTCTTGCCTGATTCCTAATGAACTATGTGCAGGGTCCCTGTCAAGGCCTTGGGCAGGAAGTGGTTGAACTGAGTTCATGCAATGCTGGTGAAGTCTAAAATGTCAACTCACCCATGCTCTTGGCCCAGAAAGAACCTCCTGAGGGATTTGAAGGAAGTCATTGACTTCCTAAGACTAGGGGCAAGGTGTCTGTGACTTTAGAGTCTTAAAGTGTAACTTGGGCATGGTGAGGTCCCAGTGTCCAGAAGAGAAGCTGGTCCTTGCAAGGCCCAGGAGGGGTGGTCAAGGGAGCACTAGCACATGAGCAGGGCTGATGGGCAGCCTCAGAAATTCAACACATTTTAATAGGCATCTTCCATGGAACAGCAAATGAAGTGCTCGGATTTCCTCCCTGCCTTCGCTCCCTTGGCTCCTGTAACCTGGCTGGAGCCTAGACGGCTGCCAAGCTGTTGCCATGTGTGTTGATGCTCCCAGGGAGTCTGAATCTTCTCGAAGGGCAACACTGGTTGCTTGGAGCACCCAGAGGAGTGCTCAGAACCTCTCCCATAGCAACCAGTTTCCTCCTAGGACCCAGGACGCTGAGTAATGTTCTTCACTACTGGAAATTCTTCTGACTACTTCTAGCTCTCCTTTTCTGCGAGCCTTGCTTGCCTTCATAAAAGCCTGGGCTTCTGGAAGTTGTCAATGGAGGGACATTGTTCCTTGGAATCATTCCTTCACTTTCCCCATTCCCAACTGTAAACGAGGTTGTCCTGGACAACGTGAATCCCGATAATCTATCAAACTATGTGTGTCTGAGATTGTGTTTTAGACAATCTCCTGTCAGGGCCAAACTAGCCTGCAGTCCCACAGGGTACAAGTCTCTACTATGCTATGCCTGCTGTGTGGATGGCTCACTCCTGGTTTCTAGGCCCTGTAGTGGTCCAATGCAAAGGGAAGGTTGGGAGAGATGTTAATGAGTGCCAAGGTGCATTCTGGTGGGAATGGCCCTTAGTTCTATGCTTCTGTCTTTCCTGACTGAACTGTGAAGAATTTGATACAGAAAGGCTTAGAGTTTTTCCAGGAGGTAAGGTCTGCTTGAAGGAGTAAAGACTTTGGAGTCAGACAGTTGTAGGCTCAAATCAAGCTGCTTAAGAAGGTTCTTTATGGATTACGGAAAGGTAGATGCTCCTGTGGAGTCCCTTTTTGCTGAGAAGTCTTAATGACCCCTATACACGCTTTGGCTGGTGTGACAGACACCACAGCTGCTGGAAAGAGCCTGTTTATCTGTAACAGTAACTGTCCGTACCCCTCAGAACATTGCTTGACCTTTTTAGTTTTCTATGCATCAAGATAGTGATGCCTGTTTCACTGGATGCTATAGGGTGGTAGTGAGAATGAAGAGTTGGACAAGACACAGTAGTAACCATGGAAATGGGTACTTCCACCCTTTTCCCAGGGCCTCTCATCCTGGGATACAGGCTCAGGGCCAGAGCCCCAGATTGGGCCTGAGTGTTTTTGTGGTGGGTCTGCTGTTTGAGAGCCCATCCTACAGGCCTCTCCAGCATCTTCTGCTAATCCAGTAGTTCTTTGCAAGCTGCCTTGGAATGTGGCCTCTGCTTGCTCTGCAGAGTGGAAGGGAGAGCCCTAGGGACATAGACAATCGTTTGTGCCTCAGAGAGGCATCATGGTTGCCAGGCAGTGGGAAGGCCCAGGAGTTTGGGGACCAGAAAGGAAGAGCCACACAGGCTGAATGAAATTCTCATTTGGAATAGGTTACCTGTGGAGCCTTCCACATGGGTCCCCAGAGTCCATGCCTAACCCTGCTCTACATAGAAATAAGACCAATATACCTGGTTATTCCATGGCCTGGCTTTGAGGCCAGTTTTCTTTGGATTGAGGTGAAGGTCGGCAGGCCTTTGAGACATCAGCACTGGAATAGGCACTAATTCTCCCATTAATGCATCCTGCACTGGAACTTCATGACTGCTTTTTGCAAGCTGGGTACCATGGACAAAATCAGCTAAGTTTTAGTTGTCTTAATTTGGAATAATCATACCCATCACTAGAAGCTTCTGATCCTCTGAGTAATTGCTCTTTGGATATCATGTACTCCATTCATCTGAGATGTTCTCACCACCATGAGCACTACTTATGCCCCCAGCCTCCAGAGAGAACATAGCGTCTGCCTCTCTGAGTCTGGAGAAGCCCTTTCTTTTCACAACCCTATTAGTGAAAGCCCATGGTTTGTTCCTTTTCGTTTTCTTCTGTTAAGGTCTAATGGCTTAGAACAAAGTTCTGTGTAGTCACTGTGGGGCAGAAATCTGAGAGCAGCTTACTTAGAAGGTTTTGTCTTAGGGTCTATCTTGAGGCCACTTTGAGAATATGACAAGTTAGGTTAGGTTAGATGGGGCTCAGGACCTGATTCCTAAGTGGCTCTCTCTCATAGATGGATACTCTTTGACAGGAGGTCTTAGTTCCTCACTCTGTGGACAGCCCACAGAGCTGTTGCTATGGTGATTGTTAGCATTGCTTCCTGGAGCTTGAGAGCAAGTGATCAGAGAGAGTGAGGTTGGAACACAAATGGTTCCTAATGACCTTTGGGAGTTGTGCATTGATTATTTCCTATTGTTTGGTCAATCATGTAGGGCCATCTGGGTTTGGTAAAGGTATTTTACAAGCTGGATCATTTTTCCTGGGGGCCATCTTGGATGTTGATGTCACATATTTTTTACCCCACCAAGTCCTGCCTAAAGTATCTGTTTAGTGACAGATACATAGTTGTTTATGGTGTCTGCCTTCATATCTGCCAGCTTTGTGCTAGGATCTAGAAATGTGGGTACGATGAGGACAGACACATTCTTATCTTGCAGAGTCTGTATTAAAAAGATATACAGTAAACTGCCTATCCCAGAAGTCCTTATTCATTTATGGTTTTCATGGGAATGATTAAAGGGATGGGTGGATAAGGGGGAGGAATGAGAACATGTAAGGAGGGACCAGGTATAGTCTGGATGTAGCTTCCAGAGGAGATTTGATCCTCTCATCACCCTAACATTTCTCCAATCTGGTGAGCATAATTTTGGCCACAGCAATGGTCAGTTTTAAATGTCAACTTGCCACAACCTAGAATCACTGGAAGAGAAAAGAGACTCAGTTGAGGAATTACCTAGATGAGACTGGCCTGTGGGCGTGTCTGTGGGGGATTGTGTTGATTGTTAATTAATTTCGGAAGACACTATGGGATGCACCACTCTCTAGGAAGAGAATGCTGAACTATGTAGGATAGGAAAAAGCTGAAAGCAGTAAGCAGGAGACATCGTGGGAACATTGGCTTCTCTCTGCTCCCACGTATAGATTTGATACTTAAGTTCCCGACCTGACTTGCCCACCATAATGAATTGTAATCTGGAACTGTGAGCCAATGAGCCTTTCTTCCCTAAGCTGCTTTTGGTTAGGACGTGTATTGAAGGCACAGAGTTGAAACCAGAATGATCATCTTTTCCTTCACGCATATACCCTCCTCAGACTACAAAGACTACAAAGAGGCCTCTCTGCCAGAAGACCAGTAATTCAGCAGAGGAATCTGGACTCTAAGTCTGGCTATCTGACTTTGAAGTGCAATCTTTCCACTACTGTGGTAGAAAATGGCATCAAGAGGCTGGGAGAACGATCACAGAAGTATTCTCTCCTCTGATGCAACCACATTTGGACTCTGATTCTGATACTTGTTAGATAGGAAAGTAGAAGACAGCAGGAAGGTGAAAGGAAGGGCTTACACAAGACATGGGCAGCCAAGGCAGCTGCTCAGCATGTTCCAGGGAAGAACAGCTCAGGACAACATGCAGGCCTGTGAGGACAAGGTCAAGGACTGCGGGTTAAAGTTGGGAGGTGGGGTGAGGGTTCCTTTAGTGGGGATTTATCACCCAGGCTTTGGCTTACCCATAAAAGAAGCTATGAGGAGGCTTCAGCCCACAGGCTAGGACCTACTGGAGGACTGCAAGCTCAGATGCAGCAGTCAGGCAGAAACACAGTTTGTTTAGGCAGCAGGTGGCTTCATAGTTGTTGAGTGGAGCTTTGTGCCAGTCACTCTTGTGAATTCTTGGGATGCAGAGAGCTAGACTGCAGGAAACTGCCTGCAGGGAGCATATATCCTCAGGTTGCATGATTGGAATAGAAAAATACACATGTAAATAAGCAAAGGTGCTAATTCTAGACCTGGTGGTGGCTGGGACAGGGGTGCTCAGAGCAGTCCTTCTGGAGGCAGGCCATTTGAGTTGAGTCCTTCAAAGTAAGAAGAAGGTTTCTATTCAAGGCAATAACTGTAAAAGGCAGCAGCAGCTTGACAGAGCCAGAGCCAGACTCTGGTTTACACTATCTACATTGTGATCCAGGCTCAGCTACTTAACCAGCTCTGTGGCTCTGAGCAGGTCGTCTAGTGTCCCTGTTCCTTAGCTCATTGGAGAAGTGGCACTGTTAATAGCCATATTCTTAGGGTTGTTGGTAAAAGTGTCAGACTTGACACATGCTTAGACGGATGCCTGGCAAAGGGAAGGGCTGGTATGAGAGGCCAGTGCTCCTGAAACACTTTAGACCAGTGCTGTAGGAAATACTGGGAGCTGTATTTGGCAAATGTGAGAGACAGGAGGTTGACCAGTATAGCTAGAGCCTAGAGAAGTAATGGATAAATGTAGGATGGAAGATGAGTGCCATTGAGCAGGAAGGGGTCCATAGGTATCACCTAACTAGTGAGACATGATGGAGGCTGTTATGGTTTGTATATGCTTGGTCCAGGGAGTGGCACTATTAGAAGGCATTGCCCTGTTGGAGTAGGTGTGTCACTTCAGGTGTGGGCTTTAAGACCCTCATCGTACCTTCCTGGAAGCCAGTATTCTGCTAGGAGCCTTCAGAAGAAGATGTAGAACACTCAGCTCCTCCTGCACCATGCCTGCCTCAATGCTGTCATTCTTCCATCTTTATGATAATGGACTGAACCTCTGAACCTACAAGCCAGCCCTAATTAAATGTGGTCCTTTATAAGACTTGCCTTGGTCATGGCATCTGTTCACAGCAGTAAAACCCTAACTAAAACAGAAGTCTACCAGTGAGACATTTATTCCATATAACCTCTGAATTGGAATTATTGAACAGGGGCCAGGAGAAAGGTTAGGAGATAGAGTCTATTTAAGATGTGAAGCCATTATGATAGAGTGGACTTGTGATAGTGTATAGGAGACAAGAAAGAAAAGAGGCAAGAGTAGCATCCTATTGTATCCAGTCTGCTCCTCTAGGCAGGAATGGGAGGAGAAGATGGGGCCACTTTCTGAGGTGGAAAACCTGGGGGACAATAGGCATGTGTGAAAAGTGGCCTGCTTGTCTTCAGAGCCCCAATGCCCATTCCTGGGATTTATAGCAGGTAGCTGCAATGTGTGAACAATAGGGATTCATGATGCCCTGGGGAAGTCTTTCCAAGCAAATTTATGCCCTTTATTTTTAAGTGTTCTGCCTGCAAACCAAATACCTGCCTCTAGTTTATGACTCCCAGATGGTCCCTAATCTTCCAGGTGTCCAGAAGATAAAGTGGTAAGCTGAGGAGAGTAAGCCTTAAATTGTCCCCTAGGAAAGCTTTGAATTGTGAACAGAGAAGGAAAGTCTCAGTAACATGGGGGCATCTTTGTCCAGGGCTCTTAGTCTTTATGCTTGGGCCTGGCTTTTTCTTCCTAGTCAGCAGCTCTTTACTTAGTGACTCATGTGTGTCAAGCCTGAGCTAGACTGGAGGGAAAATAAGAAAAGATATGGCTGTGTCGAGGGAGGCTCTGTCTAGTGTGCATCTGAGTTCCTGCCCAAGGGCGTGATGTTCTGTGCCTGGCTTCGTTTGTTTGATGTAGCTTGATCTGCTCAGCCCATGGCCAGTTGGTAATGATGTGGTGATTTATGCTTCTGGACATAACATTGCTGGCAGCGCATGCCTGAGCTGACATCTGGGAGATGTGTGTGTGTGTGTGTGTGTGTGTGTGTGTGTGTGTGTGTGTGCCCACACATGTTCTCACAAATTCAGGGTTTTGCAAGAAGCTGGAATCAAAATGGAGCCGCATAAGGTTAGTCCTAGCATGTGACATTGAGTTCTACTCTCAGACCTGAGGGTCTCCTTGTGAGCATGAAACTTTGCATCTTGCTGGTGGCGTACTTAGGTGGGGCAGTGATCTTGCAGCCTAGGTTTTTTTCCCATTGTATGTGTGAAGTGTGAGAATGTCACCATCCATTTCGTTCTCTATTTCAGGTGATTTTTCCGGCTTGCACACATCAGTATTTACACTTAGGTAATTCTGAACATTGTGACCATCTTTTTCTCATGAGATTGCTGGAGTAGACAGCTGTTCACAGAGCAGTAGCCACCCAGATAAGTGCCTGCTTTTCTCAATTGCACAAAAAGCATGCCCTGTTCATTCTTCCGATCACTTTCCTAGGCATGCTCTCTTCCCTCAAGCCTCCCTCCCCACCATGTGACTGCTTGTCCATTTGTGGCTGCCCTCCATGTTGGCTTAGTTTTTCTCTTTCTTTTCTTTTGTTCATCTTACTTCTTCATACCGATGCTGAGTTTTTTCTTTTCCTTTTGGCTTCCCTCTAGGCGTTTTCTTTTTAAACTCTAATAAAACTGCTCCCCCAGCTTCAAAATACCGCTGAAGTAAGCAGACAGGATTGAATATTGAATTCCATAGCATGCATTTTCAAAGTCCAGGGGTTTCTAGTGGGCTTTTCCCATGATTCCACTTGATTTTTCCTTCTTGAAGTTGGTTTTGTCCTTCAGCTCTTCAGGACTCAGAATAAGATTTCTAGGGCATGAGTCAGGAGCTTCTTAGAAATAAAGACCCTCACACCTGGACCTGCATTTTAAAACGTTCCACATGCTGTCCTCTGTTGGTCAAGCTTGCCTGTTTCAGAGGCTTACTGACATATGATGTAGAAGATGAACTCTTCTGCACTGAAAAAAAAACTGGCTATTGTAAACTTGAATTAGCCTAACGTAAAGATCATGGCGGAGAAATGAGTGGTGTTTGTAGCACATGCTCATTAAAAATAAAACATTCTCTGATTAGATGACTTGACTTCATTGGTAAAGAAGTGGGATATTTTTGTGTCTCGTGATAGACACTTGTTGGAAAAGAAACAGCTCAGAGGCTTGAGCACATGACAGTTGCCATCCAGTCTGAGAAGGGCTGTCAGAAGGAAAGAGGGTCAGAGACTGAGTGAGGGGCAACAGGATGGCCCCTGAGAAGATTTCATCATGGAAGAGAAGGGCTTCCTGAGGTTGGAAAGACTTATTTTATGGGGCAGAGGATTAACTCAGGGTAGCCTTAAAGGCAGTTCAGGAGGAGCTGGAGGCCCAGTTGTTTGAGATCTTATAGCATGTAATTCTTAGTTTTATCAACCCACTCTTCATGTGGTTTGTAATGAAGCCCACTGCAGAGAAAAGAGAGGGCAGAGATTTGTAGAGCCACGTTCTGGTCCCAGCCTACCCATTTGCTAATCCTGGCTAGACCAAATCACTTAGAGCTTTCTCAACTATTAACCACAAGAGATAGTGTGAAAATTAAATAGAAATTGCAGAGGTAAAGATGTTACCAGTGCTTGCATGGAATATGAAATTAATAAATGCCAGTGTTTCTCTTTGTTTTCTTTAGACTTGTTTTGTTTTGTCGGGGCGGAGTGTAATGAGCTATTAGTTTGAACAGCCAGATAGGCATGTTTTAGTCTCCCTCATATTTTATGTTTTTGTTAACTGCAGATGGCTGGCTATTCCCTGGATTGGTAACTAGGGTGTTTTAATGAAAGCAGATGCATAACATCCTTGCATTCTCCTATCTATGGTGGCTGCTAGAGAATCAGACAGAAGACCTGGATGGGGATCTCATGACTGTCACCACATGAACCTGTATCTGTGTGGATAGCAGTGTTTTACAGAGATGGCTGGCTGGACTGATGCACCAGTGCTTGAACTTAGAGTGTGATCAGATGTGGCTGCTTGCAGATGAATTTTCACTCCCATTAGCATATACAATATGCATGTGAGAAGTCGAACAAAGACAGTGATAAGACAGTGTGCTCTCTCTCCATCACAAATGCTGTGCACTGAAGTGATTTACAATGAAACAACATTTACTTCCGTCCCAGCTCTGAAGGCTGAATGTTGAAGAGCCCAGCATCTGGTGAGAACCTTCTAAGGTTACTGAGGGGCCAGCAAGCACAAGTGAGTTCCTAACAACTCTTAGGCAATTCTATCAATCATATCATGAGGGTTCTGACCCGAGGTGATGGCACCTCCTATTACTCCTACCCCCTAACACTGCTGCTCTGGGATTAAGTTCACTGCAAGGGAATCTCAGCATGGGGTGATTTTACTTTTCCCTTCTCCAGTGAAAAACTCTTCTGACCAGTGAAAGGAGTGACTTACAAATATAATTGGTGTTCCTTCTGCTTTCTCTCCCAGAATGTATACACTCCCTTTATTTCCCAGGGCACATTCCATCCTCATCCCTACTTCTTTAAATCTCATAATTCTTTTGTTTTTGTTTTGTATTTTTGTTTTTTTTGTTTTCGAGACAGGGTTTCTCTGTGTAGCCCTGGCTGTCCTGGAACTCACTTTGTAGACCAGGCTGGCCTCAAACTCAGAAATCCACCTGCCTCTGCCTCCCAAGTGCTGGGATTAAAGGCATGCGCCACCACCGCCTGGCTCATACATTCTTTATGGAAGCGTCCTAGCACAACTCACTGTAGGCCACAGGGACCCTTAGTACTCGATCATTTGGATAACATCAAGCACAATTCAGGTGGAGGGGATTCAGGAAGATGAAACAGAGGGGAGGTAATTGCTGGATGGGAGTGTCAGAGCCGTGCATGTCTATGTAAGACAACTTATAGGAGCCAAGGAAAAAGATAAAAGAAGTGGCCAAACTAAGTCAGTTTTCACTTTTCATTAACATTTCACCTTGTTCTCAAAGGGATTGGCTCATAGAACAAGGCAAACAAGATTCAATTTGTAGACTTTGGCAGGATATAAATAAAGAAGCCAACCGGAAACAGGATAGTGAAGAAAGGAAGAGCTCACACAGTTCTTTCCATATGACTCAGTTTCCCTCAAATGAATGACAAATTGTCTTCTTAGCTTATCAAGGCATGCTTTGAATTTTCCTTGTCCATGCTTCTTTTCAACCCAAGCTGAGCAAGTAGGAAAGCCATCCTAACATCTGAAAGACCGCCACTGCTCCCAGAAAGAAGCATCTAGAAGGTATACCATCTCAGCCACTCTCAAATGATGAGTCCTAATGAGTCATCAGTGCGGATTGGGTTTCTTTATACAAGAGGCCGATTCGGAGTTACCTTGACAGCCAAATTGGCCTGGGAGGTATAATGAGGCGATGCCCAGAACTCCTGAATACAGCAGTGTGAAGACTCTCATGGAGGGTAGTGATGCCTTTGTGACTTTGGGCAGAGACTGCAGTAGACTGCCTAAGGTCTTCTTCTGTAGGGGACAGGTGAGCATAGGTCCCTCCTCTGCCATGCTTCTCACTTGAGGTAGAGCACAAGTGGGTATCCCTGTCAGCCTTGTGTGTACATCTGCGAGAACCATGGATCACTAGATGTTGAACACTGATGGGCGTTGTGGCTCTGGCACAAAATGATACTGAATTCATTTTTCAGATCTGCATTAAAGGTTATTTTGTTTTAGGTAGTCTTGGTCTCAAAGACTCACTTTCCACATTTGAAAAGTGTGGAAATAATAG
Source organism: Apodemus agrarius (assembly GCA_964023405.1). Taxonomy (NCBI): domain Eukaryota; kingdom Metazoa; phylum Chordata; class Mammalia; order Rodentia; family Muridae; genus Apodemus; species Apodemus agrarius. Next base: position 82,737,592 of record OZ030006.1, on the reverse strand, counting down.
CAAAAATGGCTAAGAAATAGCAAAGAAGGCTTTGAAGAGAAAAAAATGAGATAAATTGAATCGTCCCATTGTTATATTACATAGCATATCCTACACTAAACAACCATGAAAATTGTACTTTATAAAGGCACTGACCCACTTACGGTCATATTCTTTATGCTATGTCTAACCTGGCAGGGACTTTTCTGCTTACCTGACTTCTATTCCCTGATCACTGTCCACAGCCCAGCAATGGCAGGCTTCGATAAGAATCACAGATGTGCCTCACCAAGCTCTGTCTGTGCATCAGAAATCTTTACCCAGCACTATGTTCAGGTGTCATCTGTCAGAGTGAACAGAGTCCAGGTTTGCCAAGCATCAGTAATATTTAAGTCAAGTGGGGCAAAAGAAGCAAAACCACCTTTCTGTTTTTATCTGAGAAATAGCAGGTCCATTTCTATCTGAGAAGTAGCAGGTCTAGGGTCTATGAAGGATGGGCACATTCCTTTCTCCAAGAATACTAGGCAGGAGCTGGAGCAGAAGACATGAGTGTTATATCTGATTCTCAGCCTTGCTTGGTCTGGTTTTGGACAAGGCATATGATCTCTTGCACTTTCTTCCCCCATGAAATGGAATGAACTCACTTTGGCAAGCTCTACTGGTTCAAGCTCAGACGGGTCTAATTCTTGCTTCTTTTCTCAGTTGTTACTTTCTACTATGGGAGGATTATTCTAGTGTTCTGGAGATGGCTGGGAGTTGGGGCTTTTGTAGGAAGTGTCTCCTGGTTCTTGGTCCTGTTGAAATGAGTCCTGGTTGCCCTGCTCATCTCAGTGAAGATGCTGCTTCTGTTGATAACTCCTGGGAGTATCCCAGCTATCGGGTGACCAGGCAGGTGACCTTCTTCACTCTTCTTACTCTTCTGTCTCTACTTCCTTGCCTTTCTGTGGGGCTAGGGACAATAGAGGAGAAGGTCAGCTCTTCCTTGAATGTACCCTTCCCTAGCTCCTTTTCTTTTTCTTCTTTATATTGTTAGTACTAGACAGTGAACCTAAAACTTTGTGCATGTTAGGCAAGTGCTTCACTACTAAGCTATTATATTTTTAACACCTTGTCCTCAAAATTAAAGGAGTTATTTTGAGAACAAGGACAGATTGTCATTAAGTTATCCAGTCTAACCTTTGAGCAGGTCTTGAACTCATGATCCTCTTGCCTTGGACCCCGAGTTGCCAGGATTACAGACCTGTGGCTACCAGATCAGGGTTCTCTATTTCCTTCTTAAAGGCAAAGAAGCAATGTGGACAGACATGCCATGTGACTCCAGACAAATTTGGATGGAGGTTGTGCCATGCAACTGTGTGGTCTGGGAAAAACTACTCACCCTTTCTGAATGGTAGTGCTATTTAATGTGAAAGCAGGGACTGTGGGCTCAGTGTACACATTTATCTGGAGACTGCCATTCTTTCAATGCTTGATAAATAGTTTTGAAACAATGCATGGATCCTTAGAGCACTTACATGTATTCCAGGATATTGGTGTTTTTCTATCCTTCTGTCTTCCTGTGCTTTCCCAAATATTCTTGGCTTCAAACACACTCTGCATAGAGTGCAGACACTGTTGGAGTCTAACCACTGGTAATTAAATAAATATTGTTCACAGGCTGTAGGCACTGAGTAGAATAGGTTTTTCCCCTTATTCAGTGAAGAATCTGTTTATGTGGGTCTTGGATTAAAATGGAAGGAGGAAGACACTAAGCTTTACATGTAAGTAATTAGTGCTTCTGGAGGGAATAAAACTAGAAAGGTTGGAGGGGCAGGGAAAGAGAGGCTGTCATTGGAAGTCTCTACTTAGAAAGCACCATCTAAGCAAGGCAGTTAGTAGTGATTTGAAGGATTCTCCCCCAACATGCCATCCTGTTTTTCTGATCCTGTTTGGGTCTTTCCAAGATAAAGGGGAGGCAAAATCAAGCCCTCGCAGGCAGTTCTTAGCTTTCATGTATCTGGTACTTAGGGAAGGTGCCTAGACATTCATTCCAACCTCTCTTCTCTGGTTGGTCCACTAGGTCTGGCATTTCATCTATGAGGCTTCCCAAGGGAGCTCTCCTAGAGAGTGTCCCCAGGCATGACCCAGAGCTCAAGGCAAACAGCAGGCCTGGGTAGATGCCCCCACCAGAAGCCAGGCTCTCCCTTGGGCTGCTCGTCCCTGTGTATTTGCCTCTGTAGCCAGCATCTCAGCTGCATTTACACTCACCCAGGTGTCGGCCTTTCAAAACAAGGGTGGCAGTGTTTTCGGTTCTAGTTTTGGATACAAAGCAGTGTGCACCTGTCTGGTTTACAGCCACAACTGTTAGGATTCCCCAAACTTTCCTTGCACTCACTGCTGTCCTTCTGAATGGCCTGGATTGTTTGTGGCTTAGCTGACACACCAAAGTGGCCTTCGGTGTTTGGAGTAGGGATGCTTATGGCTTCGAGAGTTAATTTTCCCACCATCTCACTAACCTTCATCTCCAGGGAAAGACCTTATTTTGAAATTGATTTTTAGGCAATTTTATTGTTTTATTTATTTTAGAGGAACCCTATAGGAAGCATTCCAAAGACGAAAGTGAATGTAATTTTAGAACGCTGCCTCTGAGGTATATTAGTACACACAAGTGCTTTCTAATGTATCTGTTTAAAGCCTGGAGTCCTAGCCCTGTTTGGTGGGACTCTGCTTCAGTCGATCTGGGATATGACCAAGATCAGTGTGATTATCAAGTTGGTTTCCCACTGACTATTCTTGTATACATATAGATGGAGAGACCTACCCAACTGGCCTGTCTTTCAAGGCTGATGCGTCTCTCTAAGAGGAGAGTTCTGTGACCCAGCCTCCAGGCAATGCTCAGGACACATGATATGCGTAAGAGACTTGGCAGCAGTGTGAGCCAGATCTTCTTTCCAATAGTCCTACACTATAAGAAGACTGATACTGCGATGACAAGAGGCCACTTGATTCCCACAGTCACATCTGCAGCCTTTGCAGCTGGATTTTACTTAAGCAGATACATTTCAGCTTATATAACATCAAAACCATAGCATCTTTAGAAGAACAGAATGGGGTGCTAGTTTTGAAGACTCTGAGACACATGCTTTGTGAATTTTACTTCAATAAGGATGTAGGGAGTGGTGGCTTCTCTCCCCAAAACACTGTTTAGCTGATCTAAGAGGTTGCCTGGGCACAAAGAATTTGTAAAGTTCCCTAAATGATTCTAATATTCTACCTGGATGCCATTCATTGATATCTAACAGGGAGTGCTCTTAGGGTATAGGAGGAAAGTCTACTATGTGATCACCAAACGTGCGCGCGCGCGCACACACACACACACACACACACTATACACACTATATATATATTATATATATAATTTGCATATTGTGATGGAAACAAACATATACACATAAATATGTATAATGTATATATATGTATATATGTTTTTTCCATCATAATATGTAAAAACAATAGCTATCTCTTCTCTTTTTTTCTGCTAAAATATTTTTAGTGGTTATAAACATATGATGCATGCTTACCCAAAATTATTGACCTTATGCAGAAATATAAAAAAATGTAAAAAATCTAAATTATTGTCCTTATTGTGCAAGGTAACAAAATTTCTCACAAAACCCAATCGTTTCTATATCCAGAAGCATATGTTTAATATTTGTCTCTTTACACTTGTACACACATGTATGCTAGTCAGGCAGCTCAACATTAGAAGAAACCATTGCGAATATATAACTAGAATCTGTGTTAACAGTATATATGTTAACAGCATAGCATGGATACCTTTCCATACATCTGTAGATATCTGTACATACTTTACGAAATTCAAGCTCTAATTAACCTGATAAATGGAATTACTATTAAAGCTTAGTGTGTGTGTTTGTGCACTCATATGGTATGTGTATAAGTATGTGGCTTGTGTGTGTATTGTGTATGTATTGTATATTGTGTTGGTATTGTATCTGGTGTGTGTATGGTTTGTGTGTATTATGTGTGTATGTGAGTGTGTGGTTTGTGTGTGTGTATTGTGAATGTGAGTGTGCGTATAAGGTATGTGCATGTATATGTATGTGTGTGTATTGTGCGTATGTGGTTTGTGTGTATTATGTATGTGAATGTATGTATGTGATATGTACATGTGGATATATGTGTTTTCTGCATGTGTATGTAGTATGTGTGTCTGTGTGTATGTGTGGTTTGTTTGTATATGTTATGAAATGTGTATGTGTGTGGTATGTGTAAGTATGTGTATATATGTGTGTGTGATATGTGTGAGTATGTGTGTATATGTGGTATGTGTGAGTATGTGTATGTATGTGGTATGTGTGAATATGTGTGTGTATGTGCGTATGTGGTATGTGTGAGTATGTGTGATGTGTGTGTATGTGTGTATATGTGGTATGCGTGAATGAGTGTGTGTGTGCACACGCACACACGCACATATGTATGTGTAATGGAAAATAAATGCATGAATGTTCTTCTACTGGTGGAGGAAGTTGATTGTGTCTAAGCTGGCAGACAATGGCGCTCAAACCCATCTGAAAGGGTGTGGTCTTGAGAAAGAAGGGCGTAGTCAAGCTGGTTATGTCACTCTTTATAGTACTCTTCTCTCTTGTAGGGTTCTTCCATTCTTTAAGCCCTTGGCAAAGTCCTGTTTAAAAAGTCCTCATGGTCTCTGGACCATGATGGCAGCATGTAAATCAGAAGGACAGCAAGAAGAGAACTGCATCTCAGACAGGAGACAGAGCCATTGACTGTTGGGGCAAGTGTCCATTTGTGTCTGGTGTGTCTGGGCTCTTGTATCCCTAAAGAAACTGGTAGCATATATTTAATTTTGGAGTAAACATAACTTCTTATCATCGCTGGCAACTAATTCTTTAAAAACTGCCAGCATGTAGGTCAAAATCAATCAAACTTTTATATTGACGGTCTGGAAGCCAGTCTGAGATGACTGGTCCAGATGCCGTCTGTGGCATCTGCTCACTGTACTTTTAGTTCTCGAAGCACCAACTGATCACATTATTCAGAGTGGCTATCATTGGTCAAATAAACAGAAATCCAAAAATTAAAGGCTAAAGTTCTTGCATTGGTTGGGAGCAGGTTACAACTTGTGCCAGCTGTTCTGAAAAATTGACACTTGACCAGTTGCCACAGTGGCACTTGGGAGTTTCTCAGCAATATATCGTCTTGGACATATACCATACTCACTGTATTTGAACTCTGCATTCTTAATCTGCATTTCAGCAAACCTTCTAGGCTACTCTGATGTCTGCTGAAGTTGGAGAGCTGGGTCTGGAAGGGGAATGATGTGAAACACAGGCAGTCACTTATGGGACGTACAGGGAAATGCAAAGCTATGCCTCAATTGGAAAGATGAGTAGGGATAGGTCTGGGGAAGACCCAGGAGAGATGTCGCCACAATAGTGTGTGGAGGGTGTGGGTGTGACACTGAAATATGCTGCAGGAACTGGGATCGCTGTAGTTTGGAAACCTACTGCAAAGGCCAAGGTGCCTGAGGTGCTAATGGTGGGGATGGGGAGGCCTTAAGGTGGACCCTACTGGTTAGCCTGTGGTCTTTAGAGGCATGCTCTTGAAGGGACTGTAGGTTCCCAACCCCTTCCACATCTCCCTTGCTTCTTGGTGATGAGACCTCCTGCCAATACCATCTGGTACTGGAGACCTAAAAGCAATGGCTCCACTGGCTTGTGGGCTGGAATCTGTAGAATGAGCAAAATGAAAAAAGTATCTTTACTTTGTAAATGAATCACCTCAGGAAGTTGTTAGAGAAAGCCGACTAACACTGTAGTGGAGGATTAAGTTAGTGCCAGGGCTTTGATTCCAAGCCAAGTGAGGTGGATTATGTCTTGTAGGCTATCACTGGAAACCATTCAGAAGGGGCGCACGGTGCCTGCACTCAGGGCAGGCAGTCACTCTGGGCTATCATACTACTTCTGGGTAGAAGCTGGTCTCATGGTACTTCAATGGCCTAGATTTGGATGCCTGCCTCTCCTGGTTTAACTTGGATCTGGGTCAGCAATTCCCATTCTTGTCTAGGGGAGCTGGGAGGGGAGTCCCAAGACTTGATCTGAAATAGTAACCCTGTGAGAGTGTGCCTTCCCAAGGCTGGCAGTTAGGCGGATGCTCATTTTTATAGCCACTGCAGTGGATTTTGTAATCCTGCTCTAAATGTAGCCCATAAGTTTTGACAGTAAAGGATTTTATTTAAAACAAAACCAAAAAAAAAAAAAAAAACAAAACAAAACAGACAAACAAACAAAAAAAAACCAAAAAACAAAAAACAAACAAAAAACAAAAAACCCAAAAAACAAAAACCCTCTGTTCCATTTTTTCCCCCAGAGGAAACAATTTGAACTCAAGACCTGGAGAAGCACATATGTAGCCAGCTCCTCCTTCCTTCTCCCTCCAGCTCCTCTTCCTGATATGATGAACATTCTCCTAGAAAGCCATAGAGAACTGGCTAAATTTCTCAAGTGCTCACAAAGCCAATGCAAGGGGCTGAGATGTGAGGAGTCCTCCAGGGCTTAGGCAGCTGCACTACCCGACCTCAGGCCTGCTTTGCCTGGAGGAAGAAAGGGGAGTATGTTTGTTCAGTAGTGGGTTTACCAGAGGAAATATAGAATGCTAATAGAGCTCCAGACCCTTTTCTGAGTCGAGAATCTTTTTTCCTTTAAAATGTCCTTGGTGTGGATGCAGTGATTCAGCGTCTATTGTTGAAACGCTGTGATATGTGTGCAATAGCAGCGCCTCCTGCTGGTCATTTTGTATAATGATGAAAACGTTGATAATTCCACGGGATGATTCCAAAAGCAGACTGAGGCTGAAAGTACAAATACCGTTAACTTTAAATGGTTTACCTTTGTAAACCTAGAGAAAGCTGCGACTTCTTTCATCGTTTGCAAAATGCAGGAAGCTGTTATTCTCGTGTCCTGCTGTGTCAATTTCATTCTCAGCAATGGTTACATTAGCGACCTCGTCTATTCTGCTTGCTGTTGGTCTTCATTGTTTTCCTAATCTAAAATGAACAGGATTTCATCGTTGGCTAGCCTGTGTGTCATTCAGACAGGTCACAAGTACTTATGTCTGTTTTTCATGGATATACAGATCAACACATATCAATCTTAAATAGGAATAAAAAGGATATTTAAATCAAGCAATGGCTGGAAGATGACACACTGTGTAAAAGTACCTGCAAGGCCACCAAGTATGAGGATCTGAAATCAAATCCCCAGCACTTATAAAAGCTAGATGCCCAGCAGGAACCTCCATAATCCTAGTGTCTCTATGAAGAGATGAATAAAAGACACACGGGAATCCCAGGAGCTCAGGGGAGCTGCAGCTATCTTGGCGTACACAGTGGGTAAACAACAGAGACCCTCTCTTAAACAAGGACTAAGGGAAGGAAAGCTACCTGAGGTTATCCTCTGACCTCTCTCCACTGGTGCTGTGACATGTATGCAGCTGCATTCACACACACACACACACACACACACACACGCTCATCTGTGTACATATTTGCACACAGTTAACACATGCATACACACACACACACAAACAAAAACAAAAAACAAAAAAGAGGCAAGTGAAACTTGTGTGTCTACAGGATACTAGGTAGCTTAGTTTGGTCTGAAGTGGTGGGGATATAAATTGTAGGCTTAGTGGATGTGGCTCCACGTACTTGATTATCAACTGTGGAGACGAGGTAGAGGAAGTAAAGTCACCCCTGGAGCTTTCTGTTCCAGGTTTTCTAGAGAAGTTTTCTGAACAGCTTCACCAAGCCTCCCATGTGGTCGCTCCTATTTGTTAACATCTGATTTAATGTCAGCTTTAACAAAGCCCAACTTTGCCATTATCTTCTGAGATGCCCGACTTGGATCTGAGAACAGGCTCTGTTTTAGCAGTTTGATGTGGATTAAAAAGTTGGAGGACAGTCTTTTAAAGGAAGCTTGGGGCGCAAGGATGGCTAGTTCTGTGGGAATCTGTTAGATGTAGTCGGGCTAATCTCTTTAAACCTGTTAGTTTGAGGTTGCTCTAGTTCTTGCAAGTTTTATTCAGATATTTAAACAAAGGTCACCAAGGCATGAGCCTCATTTAGGTGTTGATGATCAAGCCTTGGAGTCTGTTTCCTTTCAGTTAACTACTCCTGAGCATGGGGCCTACCCTCGAATAGGATTGATAGAGCCAGTATTCTTTATTATGTAGAACCAATTCTTCCTCTGCTGACAGGTACCACTTACAAATAGCTTCTTGCTTAGGGGAGGGACTTTGTGTTTTACTTCTCTGGGCTGGGGTTTTTGTCTGTCTGGAATGTGTGCAGGTCTTATGCATGATGTCACAGTTTCTGTGTGTTCGTATGTGTGGTAGTGCTGTTGGTGTCCGGAAGATGCTGTTTTCTTGGAGTTGTTTACCACCTCTGGCTCTTACAACTTTTCTGTCTCCTCTTCCATATAGATCCCCTGTGAGAGGGGTTTGATGAAGACATCCCAAGATCGTGGGCTGAGTGCTCCACGATCTCTTACTGTCTGCACCTTGTCCTGTTGTGGATCTCTTTGTTAATGACCATCTACTGCAAGAATAAGAATTCTCTGAAAAGGGTTGAGTGGTGCACTGACCTACGGTTGTAACTTAGGTCCTTAGGAGTCATTTTGTTGCTGCGTTCATTTCGTAGACTAATACTAGTAGGCTTTCCCATAGGGTCCATCTAGTCTCCAGTTCTTGGCTTCGTTAGTAGTGTCAGGTGTGGATTATATCTCATGGAGTGGGCTTTCAGAGTTGATGGTTGTTCCTGTAACGTTTGCAGCTCTATGGTTTCAGTATATCTCTCAGGCAGGTTGCTGTTATAGGTTTCGGGGTTTGTAGCTGGGTGATATTACAGATTACCTTTTTCTTCCAGTAGTGTTCAGAGCACCTTCAAGCATCATGATGGTAGTCAGTAAGGAAATAGCTTCTCATTGGGCACCAGCTAGATTTCTCCAGGGCTTTACTTTCAGATTCTGGAAGGTAATCAATAAATAGCGCTGGCAATAGGTCTGTGAGTTTTGGGGGGTGAGATGTTTATGGGTACTCTCTGCTGTGCCTGGTTCTTAACCGTGTCCTCTGTTTCCTCCCTAGTTGCAAATGAAGCAGGAGACAAGAATGCCCGACCACTTGCCCGCTTCTCCCGTGAGTAAACCTTGCTTCACTCTTCCTGGGCTCCAGTAGAACATGGTCACCAGCAGCCTTTGCTCATGGGCTCCACCTCTGTGATTCGGTTAGGTGTTATTCAAACAGTAATGCAGAATGTGTCTCCTGTGCTTCTGCCCCATCCCATGCGAGGCGCTCCTGGCCACGGGCTTTTGGGTCCCAAGACCTCTGCTCTCCAAGCTGAACTCTAGGGCTTTGCTCTTTGAAGCCTGGTTTCCAGAGCAGTAGACAAGTCTCATCCTTGCTTTTGAGAGAGGCAAAAGCAGAGGCTCCGGACTCCTACTCCAGACCTCTTGAACCAGGCCCTGCATTTTTAACAAATCCCCAGGTGACTCTTGTTACAGGACTTTGAGAGGCACTGTGTAAGGAATATCCCCAGAGTACAGTGCAGGGAGGGAGGCGGTGCAGTGGTGCTGAGGGGAGGAAGTTTGTAGCTGCTAGGCCTATCCACAGTCAAAACATCATCGTACCCCACTGTGGATCTGTGCACTCACACTACTGTCTTAGTGACACTTTATAGTGGACTGACAACTTTCCTTGGGCTCCCAAGTCAGGCTACTGTTTCCCATCAGGTTTGCCCAGATCTTGATCTTGATAAGAAAGTAGCCATCAAAAGCGTCTCAAAGGCTTCCATACCAATGTGGTCAGTAAATCACATAGCAGGTTTGTGGATGTCCTGAATGAGTGGGCACCAGTGAAGACTGTGGGGATGCTGGAGCCAGAACAAGGGTGGTAGAAATGCTCTACCAACCTCTTCTGCTTCAAGTTGAGAAATGGTTGTGTCTTAAATAAAAATAGGTGTGTGATTCCCTTACTCCAATGCTATTTTTGCTTTACTTGCTTTTCTTTTATGGCCCTGGATTTCCAATCTGAAAAATGAAAAGTGATAACTTTTACAAAAATGTTGATCTCCCATCCCATCATTACTTTACCCCGAGTGAGACTGACAAGATTCAAGTGTGACATGACGAGATTGATCTTAATGCATGAAGTTAAAGCTATGATTTCTCTATTTATAGAAATTCCTCTAAACTCTGCCTTCTCACACTTTTCAGAAAGTTTCAAATTTTACAATTGATTTCCCAGAGATGGTTTTTATAGAACTCTAATGATGTATGCTAATGGCAGAGAACTAAGTGCTCACATTGTAGACACTGCAATGAACACTCACTTCTTACGGGCCCCATTTTTCATTGTCCTCCTACCTGGAACCATTATTTCCAAAAGAAGTATTTCAATGAGCATGATAGATATGCCTTTATCCCTTTTATTTTTATTTTTTTATTTTTTTTGTCTCTTGAGCAACAGTCAGAAAGATGGATAATCTAGAGATGGTGTGCAGGATTTACCTTAATGAGAGTTCCTGACACTTGCCATGGTGTGAAAAGAGAAGAGAGTCCTTGAATCATGTAGCCAGGAGATCTGGAGCAGTAAGTCCCTTTATGGACAGAAAGGGTGATTTGTCTTGTAGATAACTTCTACAACTTCTAAGCTATGTGCCTGACTTGAAAGGGTGGCATGTCACATCGCAGCTTATTAGCTAGACATAAATGGGAATGCCAGGGGAGAAAGTCTATACAGGAAAAATGGTTCACAGTACTCTTGTAGGATGAGCCCAACACAGAGAAGGAAAGGAAAGTGTCTTGACAGAGTGCTGTATCCTCAGAGAAAGTCAGAGAGCACGTTAGGTGCTGCCTCTTTTTGTAGCAAAGTAGTAGAGGGATGGAAACTTGGATGGCATTAGAAAGGGAAGAATATTCTCCTCCTACCACTGTTAAATTCCCAACTCTTCATGTACCACACAGGAAGAGTGGTGGGATGAAGCACTCAGCGTGGGGGGAGGGGGAGGACCTGCCTGGTACTCTGGAGCTTGGAGGATAAAGGACTGTACTTCTCTCCAAATTTTCTTTAAGAAGACAGAGCTAGGTGGAAAGCCCAGCTTTCAACAAGCTAGGGTATATTATCCAATGAAATGCCAAACTGGAGCCTTTGCTGTGAAGTCTAGACCTAGTCAGAGGGTCAGAGAAGCACGGGGACTAGGGATGGGTCATGGGAGACCTCAGATCCCATCTGTCCCTTCATATCAAGCTCTAGCTTTAACTTTTAATCATCCTGGCTTCAATCAGAGCAACTAACCTAATAACTGGTTTATTATAAATAGTAGTGCAAAGGTGTCTGGGAATGGCACCTGTCATGAGGGTAGTCATCCTGAGGCTGAAGTAGCATCATTATCCTGTGCCTTCCCTCTTGTATATGGAGGGATCATAAAGGCTGATGTGTTAGAGTAAGTTGTTTCTAATCTTAAAAAATAAAAGCTCTTTTCCGGTGAGGGAGTAATAGCCGTGTGTAGTGTTCAGGTCTAGCCACAGAGTGGCAGAAGAAGCCTGGGCTGCGATGAACTTCTGCAGTCCAGGAGCTAAGAGGCTGCATGATCCTTTGGACTAGTACTGTGACAGAGTTCCAGGGAACTGCAGAAACAGGCAGAGGATGCAGTGGTCTCAAAGTGTACATAGCCAGACAGTTTAACTCTGAAGTTTCCATTGCTTTCCTAGAAGATGGGAGAAAATTTTCTCCCTGAGATGAGCAATCATTGAAAACATAATAATTTTTAGCCTGGAGAAGTGGCTTAGTGGTTAAGCACTAGTTGTCCTTCCTGAGGACCTGGGTAACTCCCAGAACCCATGCAGTGGCTCAGACCTGTCTGCAGCTCCAGTTCTATGGAAAATTATGCCACACACAGGTAAAACACCTTCAAAATAAAATAAAAATAAAACAAAATAATGGCTTCAGAAGCAGCAGGAGAAATTGAAGCTAATTAGTAATGTCTGTAGATTTGGTGCATCTTATTTTGGAGAGAAAAGTGTGGATGTTGATAGAGATAGATCTTCTGTTGAAGATGTCAGGCAACTAGGACTGATGGAGCTAAAGGTAGCCCTGAGGCTCTTTGACCTGGATGAATAATCCCCTTCCCTGGCAGCGGTGTGGGAGAGGCAGCAGTGTGCACTGGGAGATGAGTACTGGGGCAGGGTTGAGACAGAGACAAAGATAGTCCTCTATATGCCGATGCTCAAATTGTGACAGAGAACGCTTGGGTACAGAGAAATTTTCTATATTGCCACTATTAGGAATGGCTGTCATAGACAAGGAAGCTTGAATTGGGAAGGGATGGATGCTGGAATCAAGATAATGAGAACAAGAATGAGAAAGAAGGACTGAGATGCAGGCTGCAGCGCATGGCCAGGCTGTCAGAATTCTGAGGGGCGTGTGTAATGGAAGAGATGTACAGGACCCAGGGAAGAAGGCGTCAGCAGCATGCAAGGTTTTCTGCAGGTTGAAGAGACAAACATAGAGGAGAAGAAGACTGCTGGGCAGTGGGCTGAGTGGACGATGGGAAGTTGTTTTCAGTGGGTATGAAGTTTCGGTTATGAAAGATGAGCAATTCGTTGAGACCTGCTGTTTACAGCCTCAGAGCACACACTTAAATTATATTAAAGAGCAGCTTGTTCTGCATTTTCAAACCACAAGGCTCAAGAAACCAGACCAACCAAATCAAAAACCAAAACCAACCAAACAAAAATCCAGATGGACCAAAGGCCACTTTTGAGGTGACGGGCATGCTCAGAGTCTCTCGGTGGTGATGGTATCACAGGTGTATGCTCATGACCAAAATCTCACAAGAATCACTTTAAATAAGTACATTTCATATGTTGACTGTCCCCCAAAAAAGCTCAAAATAGAGTATGGTAGTAAGAGCTGGATTTGAATGTTTTTTTAATTGGATGTTTTCTTTATTTACAGTTTTTTATTTGATATATTCTTTATTTACATTTCAAATTATATCCCCTTTGAATGTTTTTTTAAGTTTCTCCTATACACTCCATAGTATTTCTAAATACATCAGCTCTTATACTGGTCTCTAGGTCCCTTAACACTCTTCAAGATCTGAGCTTCTGTTTCCCACTCACCCATTGGTGTCTCTAGAATGTCTATAGCTAAAGGGATGGCAGCTCCATGATTTTTACGTGGAATCTAAGAACTTTCTAGAAATGCATATTCTCGGATTCATTCTACATTTGCTAACTCAGGCTCTTGGGATGGGTCCTGATAGAGCCTTAGAACCATAGAGGTATTTGTAACAGTCCATTTGGTGGCCCTACCACCTGGAACACTTTCAAGTCCCACTTCCACCAGCCACCTCCTGAGTACCACCTCTGGATTTCCTCTCTCCCTCTTCCATGTCTTACCATTTATTTCCACCTTCCTCTAGTAAACTCCCCCAGTGCCCCACCCAGAGCACCTTTCTCTCCTTTATTGTGTTGGTGTCTGAAGACCCCCTTGCCCTTAGCATCTTACCTCCTGTTGTTTTTTATCAACTTACATTTTGCCTAAATTCAGACCAGCTAAGGGAAACAGCAGTATTTGCTCCCAGATACATGTACGAAGCTCAAATAATAATAAAAAAGGTGAGATTATAACCTTTTGAGTATGTGTATTTCTTCAGGGGGCACACGGAAGATGTGATTGGACTATTTCACTCCTTGTTTGTCTTCTACACTCTTGGTGTGAAAAAGATTAGGGCAATGTCTTAGGTTCCAGCAAAAGATAGCTTTAGACAACTTGAAAACTCCTTCAGTTTTACATGCATAAAGAAATACTGAATAAAATATTTAAAAGTACTTTATAACAGACAGAAAGCACTTCATGGGTTCTAGCAATGGAGGAACAATTTAATATCAGTAGACCTCATTGATTCCACATCGTTTCCATAACCCCTGGTATTGTGTTTTAATGCCCATGCAATGAAAGAATTTGGGTTATGCAGTATAGTGAACTATCTGAAACCTCCTAAATTGGACTTTTAAAACACAGATTTGTTTTCCAAAAATGTTTGCATCTTTCCCACCCCACCTGTTCTTGTTAGATTGTGAGACAGACACACCTCACACTGAGATGTAAGGCTGCATTTCCTCCCTTTGAATCGGGTGGCCTATAAATGTAGCAGAAACAATATGATGTGCCATCAGTAGGCAATGTATGTGGAACAAAGAATTTTACCTCTCCATTTATTTTTGGGGTATTAGTGGAACAGTAGCAGTCCAGTGGGGACCTTTACATTCACTTTGCAGTAATGAGGCAGTATCTTGTATTTTTCTGTTTGTGTGTCAGAGTAAGACCAATGAAATCCATGCCAAGAAACATTTAATCAAACTTCTAAATTCAGGAGGAATTTTGAAAGCAGTCAGAGCAAACAGACAACTGACTAGAAGAAGGAAAGCAAATTGAATTATGACAGATTCCTCCTCAGGAGCCATAGACACAAGATGTCTTCAAGTGTTAACAGGAAAGGTCTTCAAATGCAGAAACCTGCAACCAGTAGGATGGTCCCCAGAACAAAGAAATGATCTACATGTTATAAGTTGAAGAAAAAAATCAGGCTGAAGGAAGGCTAAAGGAAGTTCCTAAACAAAAGGAAACTAAAAGAGCCATGGGAGACCAAGAAGGGAAAGACAGAAGATACCAAAACCAGGTAGATGAGGGCTTACCTCAGATTTTCTAAATTACTTATGGCATTTGAAGAAAAATCACAATAACCTGATGTGTTTCTAAGTGTACATAAAGAAATATAATCATTATGAATACTATTAAATATTCACAATTTTATTTTAAATTGGGGGAATGAAAGGGATATAAGTGGATATAAGAGTTCTATACTTGAATTGGCAAAAATAATCACTCTAGAAGACATTTTTTTGTTTTTTTTTATTTATTGGATATATTCTATATTTACAATTCATTTCCCTTTTTCTGGTTCCCCACTCCCAAAGGTCCCACATGCCCCTTTTCCTCCCCCTGCTCCCTCATCCACCCCCTCCCACCTCACTGTTCTTGTACTCCCCCACAATGATGTTTTGGTCCATTCTAGCACCAGTGTCCACTCCTTTCTTCTTGTGAGACATCACTTGATATGTGACTTATGTCTTTGGTGTTCCAAGCTTCTAGGCTAATATCCACTTATCAGTGACTGTATACCATGGGTATTCTTTTGAGACTGGGTCACCTCACTTAGTATAACGTTCTCCAGCTCCATCCATTTCTCTAAGAATTTCATGAATTCATTGTTTCTAATGGCTGAATAGTACTCCATTGTGTATATATACCACATTTTTTTGTATCCATTCCTCTGTTGAGGGACATCTGGGTTCTTTCCAGCTTCTGGCTATTATATATAAGGCTGCTATGAACATAGTGGAGCATGTATCCTTATTGCATGCTGGTGAATCTTCTGGGTATATTCCCAGGAGTGGTATGGCTGGGTCCTCCAGAAGTATCACGCCCAGTTTTCTGAGGAACCGCCATACTGATTTCTAGAGTGGTTGTACCAGCTTGCATTCCCACCAGCAGTGGAGGAGTGTTCCTCTTTCTCCACATCCTCGCCAACACCTGATGTCTAGAAGACATTTTTTAAACGTATTATTACCTTATATATCCAAAGTATGATGCAATGTTTAGTATACCTACTTAGAAATCTATATGCAAAGGTACCCTGTACATAAAATGGAATTATTACAACATTCTAGAACGTCACAAGAGCAATAGAGGGATGAAAAAACAAACAAACCAAATATAAGTCTCCAGTATAAATAATACCTTACATGCAAATGATCTAAGTTCAGCAATTAATGGAAGATTGTGATAGTAGATTAGCAAACATGACCAACTATGTATTACCTATAAGAAACAAATAAAACCATTTAAGCAAGTTGAAGGTCAAAGCATGGAAAAAGAGAGCTTCATTAGCATCAATCAAAGAGAATCTCTAGTGTATCACCAAATAAAGGAAACATTAGGAACATTGTATCGTAGTAATGGTCATTCTACCAAAAAGACAGCAATCTCATATGTCTTCATACCAGTAACTGAGATGTAAAATATGTGAAGCAGAATCTGACATAGGTAAAACAAGAAGCAGATAGCTAGCTACACAAGTATAGTTGGAGACTTCAACACACCTCCTTCAATCATAGAGCATAGAGTAGAAAGGTTATAGAACTCAGCACTACCAACAATCAGCAGTATTTAATTGTTATGTGCATAGTTCATTCAGTAACTGCCAAACACATTTCCTTCTAAAGTATGCAAAGAATACATTCCAAGATAGTCTAACCTTAGATCATAAAACAATCTTCAGAAATTTAAAAGAACAAAAATTATGCAGCATGTGAATGGAATCAATTAGAGAGACGTGAGAAGCAGATCTTCAAACAACTGTAAGTAAATATCACATTTCTCTCATGAAGATAAAGTCTTAAGAGGAATAAAATCATACTTTATTGAGTTGAGATAAAGATGCAGTTTGTCAAAGCTTATGGTACTTAAAAGTTAGACTTTGTTCAAACAGCATTAAGAGGAAAGTTTGTTGAACCCAAATGTATTCATATATTAAAAAAACAGCCCAAAGTGAATTTTAAGAAGATTGAAAAAGCTAAACAAACCCAAATAAGCACTATAAAGGAAATAATAAAGAGAAATTATTAGTGACATTAAAAACGGAGATACATAAATGTGCTATATAAGAATGGATTATATTTATTTCTTTATCCCAGAAAGATAAAGCTTCTGTATTTGAAACAGAGTGACAGTGCAGCTGCATTAGTATACTTTATGATGTTGGCACAGTCAAGAAACAGATTAATTGTATTTACAAGAACAAACCCCCAAGTTAAGTTACACTTGACTGTGAACAAAAAGTCAAGAAAACAAAGGATTGGTTCTTTGAAAGATCCATAAGATGAGAAACTTCAAAAAGCATAAATGTAAGAAATGAAACAGAATATCCTGGCCAGCAGATATCACAAGGACAATAAAATACTCTGAATATCTCTACAGTAGATACATTCCAGAGCTTAGATGAAATATACTTCACTCTTACAAAACTACACAACTTATCCAAAACGAAGCACATTTAATAACACTATCACTATTACATAATTAGAAACTTCCATAATTTAAATTTTAAGGTCCAAATAGTTAGCTGAAAACTGTAAACCAATGCAAATGAGCATCAGATCTATCTTTATATCTTTATCACTTAATAGGAAACTGAAGGCTAGCATTGTCTTGATAAAGATATTTATTAAGCAGACAAAGAGAGTACCAGAAGAGATTGTAGACTGATACCTTATAGTTATAGATCCAAAAATCCCCAGCAGGGTATTAACATTTGCTAATACTATTAGTCCCTGGTAGTATCTGTGCATTTGAATAATAGATTTCAACTAGTGGAAGTTAATTCTAGGGAATACCAGTGTTAGGATTCTGTCTAAGCTCCTCCCCACAATTACCTGGCAACAGCCAGGTATGCCCCTCCCCACCGTTACCTGGCAACAGCCTGGTAGGCCTGGCCTACTATAAAGGGGGCTGCTCACCCCCCCTCGCTCTCTTACCTCTCTTATCTCTCTTACCTCTCTCACTCTCAGCTTCTCTCTTGGCCCTGTTGGGCTCTCTTCACCTCCTCCCTCTCTCCACATGGTCATGGCCTCTGTTTCTGTACTCTCTCCCTCTCTCTGCCTTTCTCTGCCTCTACTACCCTCTTAACTCCCCTCCTCATGCCCTGAATAAACTCTATTCTATACTATGCCAGTGTGTGTCTGGTCCCGCTGAGGCACCCCCTTCCCTCACACTGCTGAACATGCTCTCACACCCTCTTTCTCTTTTTATGATCACAACAACCAGGATCATTGACTCTTCTGAAAATCATTCAATATGGTCTACTATAATAACAGGATAAAGGAGGAAAGTCACACATGATCATGTCAGTGATGCAGAAAGAACATAAACAATACTCAACAGCTACCAATGGTAAAAACAATCTCAGATTTTAGGGTGGCTTGTGATTAGATAAAGAATATGCACAAAAGAACCCCTACAGTTAACAGAAGGACAAAATGATGGATGCTTTTTCCCTACAATTGGGAATAGGTATCATACCATATTTATTTAACATTCTTTTAAAAGTTCTATCTGATATTTCAATGGATAAAGAATAAATTTAAAAGGCCTATCAGAAGGGAAGAAATACAAATTTACCATTTAAAAATGACAAATCCTAAAGAATCTATTCAAAGTTCAACACTAAGTTGAAGTTGAGTTGGGTTATATTGTACAAGATCAACACACAAAACCCATTGTATTGCTGTAAGCTTGACAGAGAAACGGGGTAATGATGTTTACAAGTACTCTAACCAGGTGGAATGCAAAGATGTAGATCCAAGACTTGTGTTGATACTGCAATACTCATGAAAGAAACCCTAGAACCTCAAAGTGTGAGACATCTCAAAGTATGAGACATCAAATGATGCACCCTTCAACTCTGGGACATGTTCTAGAAACACACTGCTTAGGTGATTTGTCATTGTGTGAATACATACCTAAAAGATGTGTACACAATGATGCTATTCCAGTTTGACCTTCTAGGACTGCCATTGTGTATATAGTCTGTTATTAACTAAACTGTTACATGGCATAAAGACCATGCTGTGTTCATACATTGAAAGAGACAACATATTAAAAACACTAGTGGCCGGGCATGGTGGTGCACACCTGTAATCCCAGCACTTGGGAGGCAGAGGCAGGCAAATTTCTGAGTTCGAGGCCAGCCTGGTCTACAGAGGGAGTTCCAGGACAGCCAGGGCTATACAGAGAAACCCTGTTTTGAAAAAACAAAAAAACAAAAACAAAAACAAAACAACAACAACAACAACAAAATCTAAAACACTAGTTGTTGCGGTATTGATACACTGATTTAATACAATTCACACTAAAATACTATCAAGATTATATATATACAAATATATATATATATATATATATATGTGTGTGTGTGTGTGTGTGTGTGTGTGTGTGTACATATATACATATATATGTATACGTATATATATATAAGATTTTTATATTTTCTGAAGTTAATCTCTGAAATTCAACAAAACTAGAAAGTCAAACAATTTTGAAAAGGACTCAAGGACTAGCTTATTTGATTTCAAGGGTTAATAATAAAGACCTAGTAGTGTTAGTGAGAGGATAAATCTACAAGTCAGCCAATTAGGATGGCAAACCCAGAAATGGACGTACAGGAACACACCTAACTTGTTTTTGACAACATTTTAAGAACAATTCAGTGAAGGAAATATGGCCTTTTCAATAAGCTGTGCTGGAATATTGGATATCTGAAGGCAAGTTCTGTGGACATAGCAATAAAACGACTCCAGTGACTTATTGCTATGCCCATCAATCAGAACATCACTCAGCCCCAATCAGAGAAGCCGCTTCTTGTGGTAGTTGGCAAGTAACACAGAGACCGACAATTGGTCGACCTGCAGCGAACAAGCAACTTCACAGAGCTCACCCATAAAGGGGAAATTATATTCCTGGGGTCAAGGCTCAAACTTTTATGTGGAAGAGTGTGTAGAAAGACTGTAGGAACCACAGGTGGTGTATGTGTAGAAGGAAACTTGTTTCCATCAGGGTAGATGCACATATAAACTTAAAGCAGTTGAGACAACATGTATTGTTATACCTGAAAACGCTCATGTCAGACAAAATCTCAGCATGCAGCAGGGGAGGCAGGAATGGAGTAACCCCTGGATCTGAGGGGATATTGGCGTTCTATCACTGCAGAGATAGGGAAAGACAGTGTTCTTCCCTGGTGTGACATCTAGACTACTGATCACACTCCAGGGCAGGCACTATGCCCAGGAAGAGTCAGCCAACATTAACAGGACTCTGTATATTTTATTTTGTTTTAGGAATGATAAATGATAAAAACTGGTAAAGGAAGAGGGAGAGGAGAAAGAAAAAAGGGGAGAGAAAGGGAGGACACATGAAATTGAGTGGTTAGAGGTGGGACAGGATCTGGGAAGAGTTAAGGGAGCAGGTTAAATATGATCAAAATACATTTATGAACTTCTCCAAGAACTAATTAGAATATTAAAAGAATTTGGAATGGACCATGAACTTAAATGTTAACCTATGTAGTTAAAAAAATAAAAAAGTATTTAGCCCTGTGCTAATAGTTTAAAAAAATAGAAAATCAGGTTCTGTGCTAAGAGTTTCTATACATACCAAAAGCATGTATAAAAAGGAGTCTCGATAATTTGAGCCTTGTCAATACTAAAGATCTTTGTTCTATGAAAGAATCTACAAGAATAGATATCCTGTAAATTAAAAAATATTTTAAAATCACACATCCATCAAAGGATTAGTATTTGGAGTACATGAAGAAATTCAAAACTCAAGAGTATAAAAGTATACTATTGATTTAAATGTGTTCAAAGGTCTTTAATAAATATGTCACCAAAGAAAATATACAAATGGTAATAAACAGGCAAGATATCCTGGGTATTGGCAATCAGGCAAGCATATTTGAAATGATAATGAGACACCATTGCACATCTGTCCAGTTAGCTAAAGGAAGATCTATGCCACCACTCAAATGCTGAGGACGCGGAGACATACCTACTGAAACATTGTGGATTGTATAGACACAGAGGAAAAGCTTCACAATTTCATGAAAACATGCAGTTACTGTATGACTAAGCACTTGCGCTCTTGGACATTTACTCCAGAGTAAATGAAGACATATGGACACAAAATTTGTATATGACTGTTTTGCTGACTTTATTAAAAATGGCCAAAATGTGGAAGCAGCTCAGATGTATTTCAAAGGCTGAGTGGTTAAACAAACTGGCAACTCATACATGGGCTGTTTATTACTCAGCAATAAAGAGGAACAAGCTACTCAACCTGCGACAACTTAGATGAACTACCAGAAAGTTATGGTGACTGCAATAAATGAACACACAAAGGTTACACACTGCACAACTCCATTTGTAGAATAATCAAAGTATTAGATGGCAGAAACAGAGAGCTGAGCCATGGGTGATGGGCTAGTGGAGGGGATAGAACGGGAGGAAGGCCAATATGGATTTAGGGGGACCATGAGGGATACTGGTAACAGGGGAGATGCTTTGTGTTCCAGATGCATAGGCCTTATCTTCCCAAGTAGCTGTGATTTCAGGCCTGTGCCACTGGGTGACAGCAGTTCTGCACTGATCTCCAACAAAAGGAGACATCCACTCACCCCTCTCCTCAGTAGTTTTTTGAAGATTATACTTGGTTATTGTATAAGAATGAACATTTTGACTTTTGGGATTTCTATGACTTGTTAGTTACATATTCTTGTGTTTTGTGTGTGTGTGTGTGTGTGTGTGTGTGTGTGTGTTTAATCACATTTCTATGGAGCACCAGCTTCTTCTCATAAAAGGGAAATCAAGATACTGCTCCAGCTCCTGATATGGCACTCATTAGGTCTTGTCCAAGCTTGAGTTGAAGCCTGTTTTGCAGAGAAGCCCCATCCTGCTTTGGCTGAGCTATGAACAGTTTCCTAACTATCTCATGGGATTGAGGGCTCTGTTGAAATTCTTATATTTGCAGGTACAGTTCTTGGGGGGTCCTCAAAGAACAGTCTTCCAAGTCAATAAATCTTGTGAAATTCAGTTTCCTAAACTTCACAGCAGTAAGGCAGGGCAAGGAGTGAGCTGATTGAGTCAGAAACTGGAAGCACATCCAATATAATGGAAGCTGCTGGGGAGGAAGACAAGACTAATGAGAAGTTTATACAAGGTTTTCATTCGACACCTACAGTCTGAGTTACCTGAAGCTTAGAAACTTAACCTTGGGAGTTAACCTTGGGCACAGATATATAAAGATGAATAAATCACAATTCTTTTCCTTAAGTAGCTTATTTTCAGCATATGACCCACTGTATTTATTTTGTTATCAGCAATGCATATTGATCTCACTTTTACTGTATTTCCAAGCAATTGGTTTCTAACACTCTTATTTTTGATCACAGAATATATGCTGGTTAAGGTCTGGGCCTAGTGTGTCAAATTCTTCCAAGTACTCAAGACACTTTTGTATGTACTCTATCCCTGAATTCATTCCCACCAAGTTTTAATAATGAACTGAAAAATCAGCCCTGAACCTTCCCAAAGGAATAGTAGACAGATTTACCAATGAGTCATCTAGCAGATGGTGAGACTTAGATATTTGCATGCTTTGCAGACATTAATGTGTTTCAAGGTAGTTATGCACTAAAAGTTTTTCAGTAAATGCAGGAGGTGGGGTGTGAGTGTCTGAATTAGTGAAGATACAAGTAAAAATATAAACTGTAGGAAACTTTATACATGCTCTTAAGTAACTCTCAACTATTCATCTAATCAACTCACTCAAGTAATATCCTATCATTAGCAGATGTCTGGCAAGAAGAGTTCTAGAATGCTAGTGGACACAATGGCCCTTTAATCGCATCTACATCACCACTCGGTTGAACTCACTCTTCTTATGTGGATAAAGAACAATCAAGAGTTTCCCTCTTAGAATTGATGACCTCATTGTTTAATGATCTGCTGAATCAGATTCATTTGTAAATAAGCTTTGGAGACAATGTAAGAGCTCTGCATTCTAACACCGGTCACGAGGCTGTGCTTTGGCACACTTCATCTCTGCTCTGCCTGCTCACAGTTTGGGCCTGGGCTGTCCACTGTTGGTTTGTTTTGTTTTTACCTAATTATATGTTTATTCTGATGTAACCACAACTACCTTCCAGAAACCAATCGTTGTCAGCAAGTAAAATGCTCTGTAAGTACTTATCTGTAGAGACTTTACATTAAACATTATATTCAATGAAATTAGCAAACAGTAAGCAGCAGAAATGGAGGGAAAATGTCCTGAAATTCTTAGGAAGGTATGTTTTTCCACTCTCTATATCTATATCTAAATGCCATCTGTTCCTGGTATCACAGAGAACCTGTCAGTCAACTCCTTTCTTGGAGTGAATGAATGGATGGTATAGCTTAATTTTATTATGGAAATTGATTTGCAACTTTTATATTTCTTGATTGAAATCTTTCCAGATAACAGCATTGAAGAATGTTCATAAAACTGCCATGACTAGGGTAATAATTATTTGTTTTTATTTATTTATTTTTATTGGATATTCTATATTTACAATTCATTTCCCTTTTTCTGGTTCCCCACCCCCAAGGGTCCCACATGCCCTTTTCCCTCCCCCTGCTCCCTCATCCACCCCCTCCCACCTCACTGTTCTTGTATTTGTTTTTATTTTATTTTAATTAATTTTTTTACTTATTTACAACCTGCTCACTGCCCTCTCCCAGTCACCCCCTCCCATAGTTCTTCCCTTTCCCCGTCCCCTTCTCCTCTGAGCAGGTAGGGTCCCACCCTGCATATCCATCCACAGTAGCACAAAAAGTCTCTGTGAAATTAGGCTCATTCTCTCCCACTAAGGCCAGCAGCCAAAGAACATACACGGGCTGGACTTAGACCTTCCTGCACATATGTAGTAGCAGTGCAGCTTGGTCTTCATGTGGGTCCAGAACATGTGGAGTGAGGGCTATCCCAAAAGCTGTCGCCTGTATGTGGGATATGTTTTTCTAGCTGGGATGTTTTGTCTGGGCTGTCTACTCTTACTCATGATTCTTCCTGCTGATTTTATCTGCAGCTCAGGTAGTGACTAGAACCCAGAGCGATTTTGCTTTGTAGAAAACAAGTATTATGGCATGAAATGATGGGGCGTAGGATTGTGATAAATTCAAAATGAAGCAAAAAGATAAAGGAATAGGGGAGTTAAATACCATCCTAGTGACCATGGCAGAAAAGATAGACTTGTGCAGAAATGGTTTAATACAGAAGCCCAAAAGGAAATACATAGATATATTCATACTCTTCATTAGAATCAGGAAGATACAGCTCCGTGGCCAGGAGCAAAAGTCTGTAGAGAAGAGAAGCAGGTGGCTGTAAATATAATATAACAAAATATAAAACAAACAAAATAATGCAGAGAAAACAAGTGCCCAGTGTATGGATTAAAGTCCATGTTGAAATACAGACTGACTCTGATAAGATGAGCTTAGAGACAGTGTGTCAACGTGAGGGAAAAAATGATGAATCCGAAAGGTCGAGAAAAGGGAGATGAAGACCGGAGAGGAGAACTAAAGCAAGTAAAAAAATCACAGGTAAAGACAACTGACTGCAAAGAAGAATGCGCCAGAGCCAACTCCTGTCTACAGTACAACAGTACATAAATATCAGGACATAATTAAAATTTAATAAATCTGTGATTATGTTTTTATTTATGCATATCTCTTTAGCTAAGAGGCATTCTTGGAATTGCTCACGGATATGTTTGGTAAGTCAAAACATGTACGAAAATAAATCCTATAGGCTGTAATTTTCTGTACATTGTGGCGATTTAGAATATGCAATTTGGCTAGTCTTAATTGAGAAGTTTTCTAGATTTAAAATCTTCAGGATTGTAAGTTTAGGTATAGTGTAAAATACCATTAATGTTTTCTTATTTTATATGTTAGCATAATATTATAGGTTATGTCTCCAAGAAAGTGTACCATTAAAATTAGTTTCATTTGTTGGTCTCTAATAAATGCAGCTTGTAGAAAATTAAAATGACACACATAGCTTTCATCTGATGGCGTGCACAGTATTGCCATAGAGTTTACATTACGATGCTAAAGAGCCACTGAACACAAAAACCAGTGAATGGGTATAATGCAAAATGGCAGCGCTAGCGGTGAAGCATCTCAGTGTTCAGACAATCCAACAATACACAGCTAGACAGTCATAAAGTAACAGTGAACAGAGAGGGAGCGAATTCCATTATTTCATATCAAGAGGTATCCATGTACATTCATAAGCTACTGATACTAATATGGAGATACAAATGGAATATACAATTCTGAATTCAAAGGTAACTTATAATTCTTCAGCTCAGAATAAAGCACATCACCATTATATATGGTTTCCAGAAACAAGGGGGATAAATATATGCTTCAGCAGTTAAGGACACTGCTGCGTTTACATGGCTGCTAATAACTACTTGCAACACCAATTCTAGGGGATCTAAAACCCTCTTCTGGCCTCCATGGGAATTGCGAGCAGGCAGTACACAGTTATACATGGAGAAAAAACTGTCATAACATAAAAGTAAAATAAAATTTAGAAAGAAACAAAACATATAAAATGAGATGAAATGTGTTGGAAAACTATGAAGAAGGAGGAGATCATTCTAGTGATGTCATCTTTATAAAAACTGAATTCAAAAGCAAAATGAGTAATTTTATAGTATCATGGGGGCATGGCCTATGATTACAATGCGACAGTCCTATAATGTGTCTGTATAGAGTTGTTCCTTAGCTTTATGTGAACAAATGAAATATTTTAAAGAATTGCATGGATTGGAGGACAGAGACTAGCGAAGAATAAAGACTAAATAGAACATGAACTCTTAAATGTGTTTTAATTTTTGTGCATGGGTGTTTTGCCTGTATATATGTTTGTGCATATATAAGAGTGCCTGGTGCCAGAGGATGTTATAAAAGGGTGTCAGATCCCATGCGACTGGAGTTACAGTTATGAGTTGGCATGTGGGTGCTGGGAACTGAACGTAGGTCCTCTGGAAGGGCAGGCAGTGTTCTTAACTGCTGATACAGCTACGAACTCACTCTTAATGGGTGAGTCATCTCTCTGACACCTTTTAACTAGTCTTTAAAAATATTAACATAGCATCGAAGTATAATACTACATATTAGTGATCATTTGTAGAAATACATTGTTGCCTAGAAAATAAAATCTATAAAGAAAATGAAAAAAAAGTAAATGATAACAGCAACTCCCACACGAAAAAAAGAAGCATTTGAAGTAAGGGGCTGAGGAAGACAGTGGGTAAAGGAACTGCCCACCAAGCCTGAGTACTTGAGTTTAATCCCCAGGAACCCCCTAATGTGGTGAAGGAAAGAATTCCCATAAGTTGTCTTCTGATTCCATAGTACACCTGCACTATAATAATGTAATATAAAAATAGACAGCTTTTGAGCAGATGAGAAAGGAAATTTTCATTAATATCTGGCATGTGTAGATGGTGGCACACAGCCATGTTTCTTTATTAAAAATTAGTGCAAAGAGAGAAATGCTAACCTACTGAAAGCAGAGAATTCAAATACCAATTCAGCAAACAAAAACAAATTAGTGATGAGGAAAGAGCAGTTTGTCAGTTCCAGAGTGAGCTCATTAGAAAGGCAGCGAGACTCACGTCTTCAAGAGGGCAGCTGTCCACGCACAGCGTTGATGATAGAATGTTGCATGCTGGTCCTCTCCCACATACTACCTCCAGTCCCATAGTGGCTGGACCACTTTACCTTTCAAATAACAAATGCTGGGGAGGGTGCTTCAGAGTTGGAGTGTAAATCAGTTCAATAGTGCATAACAATTCCCTTTAGTCCATATCCTCAAGAAACTTTGCTATTTGTTTGTTTGTTTGTTTATTTATTTATTTATTTATTTATTTTAGTGAGATATCCTGCCTTGCTAAGTTGGACTTTCACTGTGTTTTTAATTTGCACTTCTCTGATGGTCAGTGAAGTTGAACGTCTTGTATGTTTATTGGCTGTTTCTGTCTCAGGTTTTGAGAACCATCAGCTTCCCTAGTCTATTCTTCGATTGGGGTGCTTGAATCCTTGTTCTTTGGTTTTTCTGAGTCCCATGGGAAATGATATTAATCATGTGAAAGATGTATATAGTTCGTAAAAGTTTTTTTTTTCCTATTCAGTAGGCTGTCTATTCTCCCATTTTATAGCTTGCTTTGCATATAAACACTTTTTAATTTTATGAGGTTCCACTCATCATGTGCTGGCATTGTGCTTGCCTATACCAGTATCTTAACGTTTTCCTTTTTCCTACTGTTTCCTCTAATGGTTTCAGTCTAGGACTTTTATATTTGGTGAGAGTGGGGGAATCTGCTTTTGTTCTTCTACATGTGACTGCAGAGCCATAGGGCAGAGCCATAGTGCTGCCATAAAGACCTGACTCATAGACTTCTGCTCAGAAATAGATACATACACAGTTGCCCATTTAAATTTTCCTATTAGCTTTAGGATTATAATATAATTACATCTTCCCACCATTCTCTTTCATGCCTTCAACCTCCCTGTATACTCTTCCTTGCTATCTTTCAAATTCATGGCCTCACCTTTTATTTATGTTATATGCATATATATGCATGTATATATATTATATATATTACATCCAAGTAACATACACAAACTATATATATGTATTCAAGTAACATATACAGACTATCTATCTATCTATCTATCTATCTATCTATCTATCTCTATATATAGATGGATTATATACACTTTTTAATTTTATATAAATTTTTAAGTTTAAATTTAATTTAAATTTAATTTTTAAAATAAATTTTATATTTATATATAGTCTGTATATGTTACTTGAATGTGGATTTTCAAGGCTGGTCATTTAGTTTTGAATAAAATAGGTATGCTCTTCCATGGAGAAGACTATATTGGGCACTCTTAGTATTTCTTAGTTGCCAATAGTTCTTTGTATAGGATTAAAACCTCATGGTCATATTGGGGAGACACATACTATGAGATACAGTCTCACAAAAAAAAATTCTGACTCTTTGGTTCTTACAATCTTCACACTTCATCTTCCTCAATGTCCTTGGAAGCTTAGGTGAGGGAGTTGTTTTGTAGATAAATCCATTGAGACTGGGCTTCATAACTCTGTCTTTTGATTGGTATGTTTATCTATAATGGCTTCTCTGTGGCAAAAAGATATGTCCTTTATGAATGGTTTATTTTGCAATTATTTGCGGGTATAAGGACAAATATTTAGAGTATCGTTGGAGGTTATGCTGATTTAGTACACTGGTTGTTGTAGGCTCTTCGCCAAGATTCACAACTTTACTAGCACTGGTAGCTAAATTTTAGTACTAGACACAGTTTTCCTCTTGTTGGTTTTTTTCAAAGATTTATTTATTATATATAAGCACACTGTAGCTGTCTTCAGACACACCAGAAGAAGGCATCAGATCCCATTACAGATGGCTGTGAGCCATCATGTAGTTGCTGGGAATTGAACTCAGGACCTCTGGAAGAGCAGTCAGTGCTCTTAACTGCTGAGCCAACTCTCCAGCCCAGTTTCCCTCTTGTTGAGTGGATCTTAAGTCCAATTAGAGAACAGTTGGTTACCACCAAAGTATCTGTGCCACTACTGCACCCTTAGGGTGATCCTACCATGCTAGGTCTTGTGGTTTATAGGGACCATAACTGGGCAGGAAGTTGCTTACATCCCTCCTTTGGAAGCTTGCATGATTCCTTCTGGTACCCTGTAAACTTCAGGGAGTAGACTCTCAGGTTGGTTCTAGCTCAGGGTCCTCTGAGTCCCATGTCTGAAGAACATAACATCTTCCTGCTGCCTATTTTTTTGACAAAGGTGTCAGTAAGAAACATACTTCAGTAAATGGCAGCTTCTTTAAAACATAGTGTTGGTAAGTGCTGGATAGACTTCTCATTTCACCAAAAATCTGTCCCAAATGCTCCAAAGGCCTTGATATAAGTCTTAAAGTTTGAAACTAGCAGAGAAAATATAAAACAAACAAATAAACAAGCAAAACTTCAAGATATGGACCAGGCAAGGACTTTCTATAAAAGATGCCAATAGCATAGGAAGTAATTTTTGGAAATGTAGTGACAATTTAGGAATTTCAGTTCCTTCAAAAACCTCAGATATATTATAAGAATATGTTTTTAACCCAAAATGTGGGATATGAAGCTACTCCCAGTTGTCCATAGCAGCTAACTATGAGTTGCTTCATGCTGTAGAGGGGGCATGATTTTTGCAACCTACAGATAGTTTCTGAGATTGTGTGATGTTTGGAATTCTGGGAACTCTTCACAGCATATATAAATGCTAGGGCCCCAAGAAGTGATGGGAGTTGTTGTTGCTTGTTGTTGTTGGTTGTTGGTGGTCATGGTTTGTCAAGTAGACACAGGCAAAGAAACAAGTAGAAATTAGATATCCTGTTGGTGAAGATCAAACTTGCCCCAGGAACTAGATACCCTTAACCAGCAGGAAGTAGTCTAAGGATAACATCGGATCCCTGACTTTGTTAGGGATCTCTTTCCTTTCTTCTCTATGTGTTTTGCTCTCTTATCTAGTGTTAGGGGGTTGAAAGAGTAGATGAAAAGAGGTAAACAAGGATGGAAGAAAGAAGAACCCACAAAGTAACTAAAAGCCAGCTACAACAAATTGACAAATGGGATTAAGTGAAATTAAAATGATTTTATACAGAAAAAAAAAAACTATCGTGAAGAACAGCCTACAAAATATTTGTCCACTAAATGTCAGACAGTGGGTTAATATCTAAGATACATAAAGAAGTGCCTAAATTAAATACCAGTGTGTGTGTGTGTGTGTGTGTGTGTGTGTGTGTGAGCTTCCAGTAAGTAAATAAGATACTGAGCTGGATAGACAGTTTTCAAAAGAGAAGATACAACTGGCCAACAAATACCTAAAAAAAGTGTTCAACATCCCTAGCCGTTAGGGAGACACAGTCAAACTGCTTTGAGATCCCACATCACCTCCATAAAAGCTGTTGATATCAGGGAAACAAGTAACAGAAGATGCTGGAAAGAATGTGGGAAAAGAGGAGACATATATACTAGGAGGAGAGTAAATTTTTGCAGCACATAGAAATTAATATAGATGTTACATAAGAAATGAAAAGTAGCCCTCTATATGATCATTCCTGGTTATATTCCGAAAGGACTACAGCCTGCCACTGTTGTGTCTATATTGCAAAAACCCCAAAGAGACCTCCAGGAATCACAGCCCGGTGTCATCCCATGAGGGTCTTTATTCAAGCTTGAGCTTGGGCCACTGACCTTCCTGATGGGACAGGAAGGAGAGTGACCCCAGGTCTAAGAGAAGGGGGTTCATAGAGGAAAACACTGCAAGTGGGGTTTTTAAGCCTTGGCATTAGACGAGAGCATAAAGGAATATCACCCTTTAAACCTGATAAGGTTTGTTTAGGCTTTGGGGAAGAACTGTGAAGCAGCTGGAAAGGGACTTTCTGACCTGGGTAAATTATCTTGTGTCATCAGAAACTGGTGTAGTTTAGCAAACTGGTCACAACTGTCTGGGAACACTTAATTGTCTCTTTTCTGTAGTCTAAGAGTGGACTTTCATCATTTTAAAGATATTGGCTTCTGTTTCTTTTAAAGGTAGGAGCTGTGTGTACTAGAAAATGTAGGTTGTTTATCAAAGGGTGTAAGTTTCAGTGACATAAAGGCTGAGATATGTTATTTTTTGTCTTTTCCCAAGGGCGGGGGTCTTCATGGGGAGGAGTTCTAACTGCTCTGGCTCCACACAAGGTCAAGAGAGTAGAAGATTTGATGTGCAGGTTTTCTATGTCTCTTCCCCAGAGAGTCATTTCTTTTTAATTTTTACTTTTTAAAGAATTTCATATATGAGTCCTGTTTACATCCTTTCCCACTTTCCTCCCTCCCCAGTTAAAGTCCCTTCACCCATTTCCCCAATTTCCCCTTCACCGCAACTGTGTCCCCTACAGAGACATTTGTAACATCCCTGATGATTGCCGCAGGATTCACAGAAGCTGAAAAATAGAATCACCTTAGATGTTTACCAATAGAGAAATGTGTAGTGTGGAACAGGTGCACACTGGGATTTTATGCCAGTGTAAAGAAAAATGGATCAAAAGTGGATTTTCTGGGGTTGGGGGATATTATAGGTGTTACAGGTTTCTAGAGAGAGCTGTAGGATTTGGTGGAGTCAGGAGCTTAGGTCTTTCCGTTTGCTCTTTTTTTTTCTTCTGCTTTCGGTACCATCCCTTCAGTTTTAGGGAGTACAGTCCCACAGAGGAACTTCATCCCGGGGGGGGGGGAGGGGAGGAGGATGGATACAAAGTCATATGCTTTGGGAACCACCTAGGCACTCTCCCTTTTCTTTCTGTAGAATTTCATTTCCTCCCTACTTTGTGCTTTTTTCAAGACTCTAAATTCTCAGCACGCGGCAACAGATTGTATACATTGTTTACTAAGACCCTAGCTGATAAGTCACTGGTCAGAATGAAATAGAACCACCATATTACCCAGGGCTCCTCCTGCAGACAGTAGATTAGGATGGCTCTGTTAGGCACACTACGAAGTGAATCTGTGGCTACCCCTAATTTATATTCTTCTCATTTGCCTGTGCCCTTGTCTTTCCTCAGTCCATTAAACTTACCCTGCATGGTCCCTTCTCCCTGCAGCTGAGCTCCCTTCTCTAAAGCTACAAACTGCTTCCTCCAGGCCTGAGTTCTCCCCAGTGAATCTTGTTCTCCTTGTAAAAGACTTTCTGAAGCATGGACCACTCTTCTTGATCTACGTAGTGAATCTGTGGGTTTTTGTTTGTTTGTTTGTTTTTTTGTTTTTTTAAATGTGAAAGTGTAAACACTGTAATGTATCTCACAGAAACCAGGATGAAGAAAGTGAAAATACTGGGTTAAAATGATTAGGTTTCTTCCTTCCCTCCCCGACTCTGTGATCCAGGTTATTCAATCTTTGGAGACATAATCCGATGATGTTCAACAGCATTTTGAAGAAACATTGGTCCTATAGTCACCAAGGCAGTTCCCATTAGATATCATAGCACTCCGCAGCTCCTAGTGAGTACTGGATGGTGACACATTGGAACCTGACAGCTTCTTCTCCTGCGGTGCTTAGGGCTACAGATAACTGCTAACAGAGCTTAAGAGGCGAGCGGATTTACAGAGCATCGGGAAGGGTTCCGGGATACATGAAAGGTCGTCATTGCGAAGCAAGAGAAAGGAGGTATGGCAAGGGACACAGAGGGGAGAGCAGGAGATTGGTTGGGCACTGAATTGGGAAGAAGGCAGAGGTTTGGGTTTGGGAGCAGGAGGAGCAGGAGGAGCCGGAGGAGCAGGAGGAGCAGGAGGAGCAGATGAGATGGAGTGGGCCCAGTGGCGCTGCTTGCCTCCTGCACCTGAGCCACACTATTTTTGGTATCCTGAAGGCTTAGTTTACCTGTGATCTCCCTCACGAGGCTCTTTGATATTATTGGAAGAGACTCACGTGGTTTTGTTTCTGTATTTTTGTCTCTATTTAGTCAGGGGCATTTCATGCTTTTACATCAGCCTGAAATAAATCGGAGTGGGGGAAGTTTTAGCTTTTATTTTGTCAGAGAAGACTTTCCAGCCATTGCCCCCTGGAGACTCTTCTGCCCACATTCCTGACAGGAGCAGTTCGAGTCCACTTTGTCAGAGTTGTCCAAGTGGTTCTCAGCCGATGGAGCTGGGCTGACACAGTGCAGAGACCAACCCACTGTGCTCCTCCTAGGATGCAAAACTGTGGACACTCCGTGTGCTAAGACTGGCTTTGCTTCTAATGGGGCCTGTTTTGAACCTCCGCTGGAACTTTTCTTCCAGCTTCCCTCTAGGGGTTCTCGGACCCATAGAGGGACTATCTGGTGCCCATGCCTGGGAAGCCCTCAAAAAACATTTCTGAGGGTTAATTCAGAAAATTAACAACTCCTCTGAAGAACTTTCTAGAATCTAGCCCTACTTGTCCTATCTTTGCTACATTTATTTATATTATTGTTTTTCTCATGAGAGCATCAGAGGATGACCCTAAAATCACACTTAGGGACCCAGATCCCATTAGAAGAGAGGAGGATGTCTCATACTCTGGGCCCACAAGGGAAGTACTGGGTGGGTCTTGTGGCAGAGGAAGACACAAGCCTGTGTGGACGAGAGCCTCATTGTGGCTCTCCTGGGAAGGAACCGGCGAGGCAGGGTCAGCAGGCTTAGACTGGCCTGTCTGAAATGGGTTCTGGGGTATCAGAGATGCTTCTAATTGTTCATTATCTGACCTTTGACAGGTCTAAATAACAATCACCCTGATTGTGTGAGACTAAGATGGGGATTGTCTGAGTGTCTTGGCTTTTAAAAGTACACCTCAGATAGAACCTCCCAGGTTTAGGTGACGAGTGAGGCAGGAGACTAAGATAGGGCCACCCAGGGATATTATTGAGTTGTCTAGAAGAGACATGTATAATACATGAATTTAGGGCAGAGGTTCAAATACTGTTTTTGAAAAATATAAACCTGTCGACAGTGATGGCAACTCCCTGATGCATCCGTGTCTTTGCTTCATCCTAAGTCTGTGATTTATTCTCACGGACTTCTGCTGCTTCTTGAAAGCACTTCCCAATAAACTGCTCCTGCCCCACCCCATTTCTAAATGGAAACTGGCCCTAAGTTACATGGTGAAGCAATTCAAGATTTGGATGCTGCCCCAAGGCCAGTGTGTCTCTGATTCTGTGGAAAACACCCCATAGGCATATGTGAGAGGACCCCAAAGGGCCTTATTCTTTGTACAAGGTGGAATTCTGCCCTGGAGTCTTACTGCATCTGGTTTACTAGGTCTTCTTGCTGTGATTTCTGTGATGTACTTGGCCATGCTTGGTCCTCCTCTTACTGTTTTTCCTGCAATTCTTCACCATTGTTGCCCGTGATACAAAACACGTTTTACTTTAAAAATTGAAAGTAATTTTGTCCACATTTTATTTTTGTGTTTCATTTCCTTTCTGAATAATAGTTCATTCTTTGCTAATCAAATTGGTCATCAAACATGTTCTCAGTGTCTACTGAATGTGATCATGTGTTCATACTGAGAGAGCCACATGCCTCTTCTCTTTCTTGACCATCTTTTTCCATGTGAGTTTTCCTTCTGAAATAAAAGCTCTCATTTCCAGCGGTCACATGCTAATTTTATGTAGCCTACATATGAAGCAATTTAGGATTACTGTCTCAAGACTCCCACCAAGTCTAAGGATTCTTCCCAGTGTGTGTCTGCGTGTATTTGTAGACTTGGTCTCTTAGAGGAGGTGGAATGACTTGGTAGTGGGCTTCTTGCTTAGCAGGTATAAAATCCTGGGTTGCATTTCCAGTGCCACAAGGAGTTTAAAATTTCTCTAAGCATGCACTGTTCTGTAACTGTCAGAAGATATTGGTTCACTCGTATGTTCAGATTTCATTAATTTTATATATAGCTAGATTCGTATGTTTATGTCTATATACAATTTTAGATTTTCATTTACTTTTAATATTAAAAATCTACACAGTTCAGCAATATAAAATATTTATAAATGTAAAGTCATCCTTTTACATCTAATCTATTACTATTTCATCCACTATACTATTTTCATAGATTTTGATCATTTTTAAATTTCTTTTTGTTTCTTACTGGGGAGAAAATAAAATACGAATTTTATGCATATCGCCCCCAATTAAATATATGCTTATTAGCATGTAGAATTATTTCCTTTGGGAATATTGTTTAGTGGCATAGATGCTTAGAATATGAATACATGGCAGGTAATTCAAGTGGCCGGTAGGTGGTAGTAGCCTAATTATAACGGAAGTTTCAAGCAAGGGCAGCAAATTTTAGCCATGGGTAGCTTCGTGCCTTTGGAGTTGCTAAAGGCTAATTTCTTTAAAAGCACACAAATGTAAAGTAAAGATGTGTTGGTGAGTTGATTTAATTGTTAAAGAAACCAGGAACATGTTCCAGCTATTTGGAAGACACAATGGCTCATCTTGATCGTCAACTTGATCAGGTTGATGGACACCTGGGACATGAGTCAACTACACTCTGGGTATGACTGTGGGGTGCTTCCAGAAGCTATTAAATCATAGGGAGTTATGTATCTCCTGATAGACAATTCGGTGACATTATGGGGCATTTGAAGGAAGGTGGGCCCTTGTTGGAGGAATTGGTCACTAGGGCTATGTAACTGGGAACTGTATCTTGCCCTGGTCTCTTCCTATATTTGATTTTTTTCTTCTTCCTGTTGCCATGATGTTAGTTCTTTTTTATGCCTTCTCTGCTGTGATGGATGAATGCTACAAAAACCATGAGCCAAAATAAATCTTTTCTATCTTAAGTTTTTTATATCAGGCATCCTATCATAGTGACAGGGTAGGTATCCAGCACAGCAAATCCTAAGGCTGACAGATAATTAAGACCAGCAGGAGAGAGGAAATGAATTTGCTTAATAGTCATAAAACTGTCAAGAGTTGTCAGTATCTGCAAGAAAGTAATTAGTTGTATTTCATTTGATAAGGTTCTTGTTTTTTTTGTAGGCAAAAATCATGTTACCCATCTGTTTTATTTAATTTCAGGGTATGAAATAGGTTCAAGATCATGAAAATGGTGATAACCTGGGTTGGGTGAGCAGCACAGGATAGTCACAAAACTCTATTCATTTCAAAGGCTAGCGTTTTTCCTTAATAGTGTTTCTTTATCACCTGAACCTAATCAACCACCGCTCCCTATTGCCTCTACTTGATTTTTTTTCCAAGCTACCTTTGCAAGATGTAGGATTTTATCCTAATGCTTATCACCCCATGCTAACAGGATGGCTACTGCAGCTCAAATACTATTGTCACCTTACAGCAGAAAGAAGAAATGAAGAGAAAGGAGAGAAAGGTGAAGTTTAAAGGGATAAAAGTGGTCTCAGGATAGCTTCGGGAATTTCCAGTTATAACTAACTGGGGCAGAAGTACAACACAAAGCTAGCTACAGCAGCAAGGAATGCTGGGGAATTGGATGTATTGTTGTGGTTGTTGTTGTTGTTGTTTTTCTTCTTTAAAGGAGGAAGGCAGGTGAGCTGGGAGTTGCTAATGAAAGTTAAGTGAGTCCCATATCGACTTACCTGTCTCTGCCCTTAAAGCGTGCCATTGTGTCCTTATTTGCTGGTGCGGTTTTTGGAAACACCATTAGCATATCCCCTTGGGACCTGTACAGAGAGGGTGGCTTGGATTTTATGATTCTTTTGATTTGCTAAAATGATAGAAATATATTATGAAGTCCCTGCTGCCTGAAAATGCATTTGTGTTTTATGTTTGTTTATACTTAGGATTAGTCATCTGTATATATAAAGCCTTGCTATTCTGCTTAAAAATAATATGCCTCACTTTGTATGATTCATGGGGTCCTTCCTCTAGGACTGCCCTATAATGTAC
This sequence comes from Apodemus agrarius, assembly GCA_964023405.1. NCBI lineage: Eukaryota > Metazoa > Chordata > Mammalia > Rodentia > Muridae > Apodemus > Apodemus agrarius. The sequence goes on along the minus strand of OZ030006.1, from coordinate 82,701,375 downwards.
CAGTCTGCTCCCTGAAGAGAAGATAGATTACCATGGTTTTGACCATTTTATTCAAGGCCCTAGGAAGCCTTTGGATTTTCCTCTAGATAGCAATCCTGTCTCTGCTTCGCCTCAGTGGGTGGCTCTGTTGTCTTTGAACTGCTGCAGTGCCCTATCCTATTGGCTGCAGGGCTGCTCTGACCTTAGATTCATGTCCTGTGTGCTGTTTCCTAGTTGCTCTTTCAAGTCCCCGAAGCTGAGCAGGTGAACCAACCATCTTTGGTTTCCTCTCATACCTTGTTACTCCCTAGCTATGGTGCATTGCTGTGTATTGTTAATGGTCAGAGCTACAAAGGCAAACGAATAAATTTAAAAGAAGGCCAGTAGGAACTATAACTTGGATCCACTGATGATTTCCAACACTTCCTTTCATATCCCTAACTCCTCATTCAACTCTCTATGTTGGGGTCTGGAATGGGACCTGGGTCACTGATGAATTTTAATGCATGTTTATTAAACGAGAAAATGAAGGAATGGAGGAAAATGCCCAGGAAGTTGATTGTAAGACGTTTACGTAGCAGCTGCTATTCTTGTTCTTTCTCCTGGAACCAGAACTTCATTAACATATAATTAACATAGAACCAGACTTCATTAATAAAACCAGATCATATTAAGCTATATGGTTAGGGCTTCAAAACTGTCCTGTATTTCAGGGGCTTATGAGTCTGTTTCCTGTTCCTAATATGCTCTCGACTGATGTAAAAGTAGTTTGAATGAACACTCCAAGGGGATCATCATGGAAGGTGATGGTTATTAATAGAACTTTTCACTGTTATGGGTGTCCTTGATAAAGGTTCAGGGAGGTACTATCCCTCAGATGTATGACATTCTTCTGCTCTTCATAACAGAGCCATCCTTCAGGCATAGCGATCCAGCATTTCTTCTATGGTGGAATGCAGGGGGCTGGTTAAGGTCTTCAAGAAGCTAAGTGTCTCCATGTGCACACATACCTATTCTCTACCTTCCTGTTGCAGCACGGTCAAAGGTGGTGTTGTCGCCGACTCCTCCCTGTACATTACTCATGTTCCACCAATAGGCTTTGTTAAATTAGAGTAGTATTCCTTCTGTGTGGATGGAGTGTTAAAAGCCAAGCCAGATGAATCCAATTCTATGGAGGCAAGGCTGGCCCACTTCACAGTGTCTTGATGCAAATATAAAACCATTACTTCATGACTAACCGTGTTTCAACTGTTTTAATTTATTTTTTCAGAATGATGAAATCAACAAATTAGGAGAGATTTGTATAGATAATTGTATAGATAATTGTTTTTATACTCCTTGATCCTATTGTGGCCATATGGAGAAGCAATAGATCATGGAACAGATGCAGAAGGAGGGGTACTGTGAGTAGGAACAATGATTTGGGTTTCTATGGGAGGAATAAGTGAGTTCAGGGAAGAAGGCACAGGGTTGGGGAAACTGAAGGATGTCTGCAATCTCTGGAGCAGAAGGGTTGCTGAGATTTAACTCCACTTGACCTGTTCCCTGGGTGACTAGGGAGTTAGGCTTATTGGGGCAGTGAATAGAGATCAGGAGCATGAACGCCAATAAAGAGGGAGCTGGGTGACCCTGGGTGCTAGTAGATAGCCAGGGCAGGAGGCCAAGGAAAGTGATGAAGTTGGCTGTGTTGGGCACATACAACCGGGCAGATGTCAAAGTACAGAGTTTCCAGAAGATACAACCATGCTTAAGAGGCAGGGATCTATGTCGTTATGGAAGAGTTAGAAGAGGTAAAGGTTTGATGTCCCAGTATAGGGGAATGCCAGGGTGGGAAGGCAGGAATGGTGGGGGGAGGGAGTACCCTCATAGAAGCAGGAGGAGGGGGGATGGGATAGGGGGTTCCAGAGGGGAGACCTGTAAAAAGGATAACATTTGAAATGTAAATAAATAAAATACCCAATAAAAGAAAGAAAAAATAAACAGAGGTAAAGGGACATTTTGTCCTACCAAGGCTGTGTTCTTTTAGTGCTTTGGTTTGAATGCATTAATAATAAACTTAGAATCACTTATAATGTGTCAGTGTTGCATTATTGAAAAGAAATTATTGAGCACTTCTACTTGGTGTAATTTATCCAAGAGTGAACCCAGATTTGGTGTCTGCTGAGCCCCCCCCCACCCCATCTCCTGTTGTTGCCTGTCTTTTGTATAAGTCTGAATCTATGCCTGCCTGAATGCTGTCTTGTGAATCTATCTGTTCCTGGCTCTGTCTTTGTGCATATGAGTGTGCCCATGGGTGAGTCTGTAGCAAAGGGCTTTGCTCTCTCTTTAATTGAACAGCACAGAAAGTATCATACCAGAGAAAGAATAAGGAATAGTTTACAAAATTTTATAAGAAATTAAGTCACTGATTCTAACTGACCCAAACAGACTGAGATAATAAATACTATTATAATTATCATTATTTATCAAGCAATATTCATATGTTGCCCCCAAAATTTATGATGGATATTAATGATATAAGGCTGCTTTCATTTTATTTTCTGTTTTCAGAAAATGACTATCATGAAGTACAGGCACATATGAATCACTCTCTGAGACAGGGGTATGCAAGAGTACCAAACTTAAGATCACAGCCATGCTTTAGCTTAGATTGGAAAAGTTGATTACATTGGAAATCCAAATCAAGTAAGGTTGGTTGTTATACTTTTTCTCTCAAAAACACATTCAACAACAGTTTGAGTATATAGTAAGCCTATCTTAAGTCTTAGATCACCTCAAGAAGCATTATTAATTCTGGTTGTGAGGTAGAGTAAAAACTTCCAGTTTCTTTGAATGTAAGATATTTTTATTATATTATCACACACTATTATGTTGATATTGACATCTTTTGGTGTGGTGGCTTTAATAGTGCCACTCCTAGGGCCAAGCATAATCAAACCACCACATTTGCCTAATTCAACTCTACACTTATAACATCATTCCCACCAGATGTTCACCTTTCACATTTAGCTGACATGTATGATGCGTATTCAGACTGGACTGTCAAATAATAAATACTGAAAAATAGCCTTTCCCAAATCTAAATATTGCAGAAGAATCAGAAAGCTTGATAGTGACTTGTAATTCCTAGGGGAGGGCACCCTTTGGATGGGTGTCTTTTTAGACTGACATGTTAAAACCTGGTCTCTGCCAAGCTCAACTCACAGGGGAGACTTGCGTCTGGAAATTCCTGAATAGACATCTTCATAAATACAGGTGGTACTACCCAACATGTGGAGCTGGTCCCTCTGCACTGAAGCAGGATGTCTGTGGTGTTCAACTGTAATTCTGTATATCTAGTGCTAGCCTGTCTTCTGCATACAAATAAAAAGATCCCTTATTTATCCACAAACTGCCTGCTGAGTATCTACTCATGGAGCCATGTGATGTAAATGGTGATGAGAGATGTTTAAATTTTCTGCTCTGCTTTTGCATATCCTGGGTGGGGATGAAGGGCACAACTGTGATTCATTTGTACAATTCTCTTTTATCCTTAGGGTCTAAGTCACAGAACTGTCTGTGGAACTCCCTCATTGATGGGCTCACTGGGAATGTTAAGGAGAAGCCACGGCCAACAATTGTCCAGGACACCCGACCCCCAGAAGAAATTCTGGCGGATGAATTGCCACAACTGGATAGCCCAGAAGCTTTGGTGAAGACATCCTTCAGGTTTGGTGGATGAAAATTCAGTTTGTTCCTTCTTAATGGTTTTGAGAGCTGTCTCAGTCCATTTGGATGCCTACTCGGGAGGCAGAAAATTGCTGTTTCTCTGTACTGTATGAATTAGCAATGGTGACGGATTTTTGGTGAAGGATTTTAATACTAACTGGACTCCCATGTAGCTTTCATGAATGTAGTGACTATCCAGTCTATGGCTTATTTCTGTTGGCAGTTCATTGGTATTGGCATTTCAGTGCTGAGGTTTAGGACTCGGTGATGTCAGCAGCTTGAATTGTGTTAATGATGCTTTTGCTTCAAAGGATAATAATGCATTTGGATAAAAGCACAGAGATAAAGCATGTGGTGGGATCCATTCAGCCCTGTGTCTTTTTTGTCCCTCGCTTGGGGGAGGTTTCTACTTGTGGGAGACATAAGCTGTATCACTAAGGCAAATGAAATGCAATCTTGTGCTGTTCTACAGATGGCTGGCTGCTCTGCTCCTGGTCCCTTAGTCTGGCATCTCCCTGGAAAGGACCTTTTCATTTTCTTTTAACTATATGCTCCGTTTTCATTACACCTCTCTTTATTATTTCCTTATCCATTATAATAAAAGTTAATCTGAGGGTGAATGTGTTATGAAAACGAGATTTATGTTTTTATGAATGGGCCTTGCGACATCCAGTGCCGTCGTCTCACTGAAATTGAGATTTCATAATTCTTCCAATTTCCTTTCCTCCCTTCCTTTCTGCTACAGTAACTTTACTGGTCCTACTTTTCTGGTCACTGTAAACTGTGCTATTCTCCAAATGGTAAGTGGAACATATAAACGTCACTCTAGGCAACTCTTAGACTCCAGGAAATGTTTTTTAAATGAGCTATCTTTTGCATAGATGTAGTGTGTGTAATGGCTTAGTTAGAGCCATTTTATTGTATGCAGGTTCTTATGTAGACTGAATTATAGATGAGTCTGAACAGAAGTGTGAATAGGAGTTTTGTTTGGATTTCTTTATGCAACACGATGACTACAATGGGGAGACAAGAACATTAGGCAAAAAAAATTTCTTATTCCCATAAAGGGGTTAGTTATTGCATTCTGGGGTTTTTGAAATAAAGATAAGCTCTCTCTGTGAACCTGCATTTTTCTGTAAATGACAGCAGTAAAGTGTGGATATTGACTGGCTTTCTTAGTTTGTGTAATCTTGCCCTGGAGCCTGACTCCTCATATACAGTGTATACATAACCAGTTCTTCCATCTGAAAAGAGGCTCAATGTCTTTTATGATTGTCAACTGAAGAGTTACACTCACAGGACCATCTGATTTGTGTGTCATCTTCATTACCATTACCCATTCTTCTTATAGTTCCTTGAGCCTTTAAAAAGAAAGTGCATAATGACTGAAGGCTTTTTCTTTTTAACCTGATTTGCTGGTTGTAGCCTGGGCCAACATCTTCATTTCTGAAAGAGATTAAGTGATAAATTATTAAGGTGGGAACTTAATTTTGGTACCTTGTATAACTTGGCATAGTAGCAAGGGAAGAGGAGGCACAATTATTCTACTTTTATATCAGTTGAGGCTAGAAATTCATTGGTATTAGCCGATCATTTTTTGGTGTTCTGAGTGCTATTACAGAATCATTCTTCCAAGGATGGTTCACTGCTGTGGGAATGTGAAGGAACAACATGTGCAGTTGTTATTTTTGAATATCAGGATCAGTTGTGAGATTTTTCTTTTTTGCATATAAATTGTCAAGAATACTCAAAATACTCAGTTTATTTATCAAGGTAATTAATCAGTATCAGGTTACCCTGTTGGTAATTTTAATTTTTTTTAAAAGCACAGTTTGACTTTCAAAGAAAGGAAGAAATTATGGATGGATTTTAAATAATGCTTGTTGGAGTATATGTACCCTGGAAACCTGAGACTTGTTGATTCATAATGTCTGTGACTTAGGAGAAAATCTACCATATATATTTACATAGTTTTGAACTTCAGAGAAACAGGTACAGTTGGGAATTTTCACCTGAGGTCCTATGGGTCTTATTTGCTGAGAAGAAGCTCATGATGCCCAGGAACTGTGAACACCTATCCTCCCAAGAACTTTGTAGTGTCCTTACTGTTGAATGCTTCAGAAAAAGTGATAGCTTTGATTGCTAGCTTCTTTTTCTCCTTTTTGGGATGTTCATCCATGGAATATGGTTACAACCCTTATTACCAAACAAGATCTAAACTACAATGACAATAATGTGCCAAGTCTTCAAGAAGACCTCCATGATCTTCGACTCCTCTCAGATGCTCCATGTTTCTGACAGTTTGAATATCAGATATAATCCTGCTCTGTTTTCCATCACCTTCCAGGAAGATGGGGTCTTATGTATGCTCTCATAAACTAATTAGATGATCCCACCAAATCCACATGTCCTCTTCACAGTGTTGTTATTGTCCCTTGTTGTCACCTAGCTTCATCTGACAGAACACTTTTTCTCAGGCATGTTCAAATAAAGTGGATACTCAAAAGGAAGGACAGTTGCTCAATTCCACCTTTCCCTGAGCTTTTCTACATCTTTTCAAGTAGGTAAAGGCAAATACACACAAGGTAACTTCAGGAAAAAGTGAGCATCTATATGATAGTGGAATAATTTAATTCAAATAGATTTTTTTCTAGACAAAAAGGATAGTGTGCTGCAAAGTCAAATTTTATTTTTCCAAAAGATAGGAAGAGTTCATAAATTTATAAATAGTATGGATTTTTCAGAAAAATTTTCATAAGTTTATATGTTTTGGTCTTTCCCCAGGCTCATTGATACAATAACAAATATCCTCATACTGTCAGTCATGGCTCTGATGTAGAAGAAACTTAAAATATAGAATTGATGTTATAGAGGATTTGCTAATAGAATTGCTTAGAGGACATTAAGTCATACCAAATAGATTTTATCAAAGGGAGCGCTAAATACAATAAAGATAATTAGTCTGCTAGCCAAGCATGTTAAAGATAAACAATATTTAGGTTGCTGGCCTGCAAATTTTCATCAGGATTGACCAGCCATTAGGTTCCATTCTCCTAACAGGAGACACACATGACTTACAACCAGCCATTAGATCCATTTATCTATCAGAGAACATGCCTGTAATGGACAACCCACAGGGGGCAATGCAGGGTGGCAACCATCATTAAATTCTGGCCTGCCAGAAAGCCCCTGTGCTCTTCTTAAGAAAAGCGTAGTTGTGTGCTGGTACACACCTTTAATCCCAGCACTTAAGATGCTGGATTCCCTGATGAGTACCTGATCTGTAATTTGCCTCTTACTAGGCAGTCATGGGCTCATTTATGGCCTTTAAGCCTTAGCAAAGTAAATATTATTATCCAGGCTGCACATGTCAAGAAATTGAGAGACCAAAGCATATGTCCAAAGTTATCGCCAGGCAACAGAGCTAAAGAACTGAAATAATAGCCCCTCATCCACCCCAACCCCTGGCTCATGCCAAGACCTCTCTACCATTTCCACCTACCACATCACCATGACATTCACATCCCTGGAACTATAATGAATTAAGACAATATGATTAGTGGTACTAATCTGAGCGTGATCTGTGAATACACACGTTGATGTCCAAAATGTAATGTAGACCCTACCCTTCTCCATGGCATGAAGTACTTTTCTAGTATAGATTTGTGCCTTCAACTCACCTTCTTCTGGATAGAAGCCTTTCCAGGCACTTTCCCTCAAACTTTATGTCTGAAAGAATTCTTTGAGGAATTCTATTAAATGAACATCTTGATTTAGATTGTGAGTCTGTGTTTCCAACAATCTCCAGGAGATGGGGTGGCCTGAGGACCATCTTTTCAGTGGTAAGGCCTAGAATATCACAAGCATAAATTTGTAATGTGTAGTTCTTAACCTATGTGGACCACTTTTACCCGGTTTCCTAATTTTCTGAACAGAAACAAGCTTCAGAGATTACTGTTAGGATTAAGTGGGTTAAAGAGGCTAACAACCTCAAATTCCTTATTTTCCAAGAACTCCAAACACAGTTCCAGGTTACATTGGCCCTTTAGACCTAAGCTCTTTCTTCTGTCCCTGGATCCTAAGGATGTGTGCCCTGTAGGTACTTTGAGTAAAGCTCAAAGCAGAAGTAGAAGTCCTGGAGCTCCCCTGTGCACCAGTTGCACCTTGAACTGTGTGACTCCTTGGGTGGGTAGAGCCCTCAGGTTTGGATAACTTTGCTTTTGGAAGAGGAAGACATTACTCCCCAGAGTCACTGCAGGCTTGATGACCTTCTTCTCCCACTTAGAATGTCTGTATTTGGGTTCTGGCATTTATTTCCTAGATTCTATCCATAGGAAATTAAGCTTATGTTCTCAAGAGGAGAGCCCCATGGAGCCCACCCTTTAATGTGGGAGGAGTGTAAGGCCTGGTCAGATGCCATTGGATGCTTGTGTTTGCCATTCCATATTAAATCATCAAACCCCTCGTTTTGGCATCTGGAAGTCATTTTTCCACCTGGGCCTTCTGCCAAGAAGTCAGTTTCTGACTTGATTACTTTCAGGAAATGTGCAGTGTAGTTGATGGTGGGCATGGCATGTGGCTGAGTCCCTAGGAGTTCCAACCCCACCCCCAGTGAGTCATGGGTTAGTGTATCCAGTTAGTTCACGGAAGGCTGACTGCACAGATGTCTCTTATCATGTGTGGTTACCTATAGGGGCTTCCAGACACATTTACTTTCCTGATTTAGTGTTGCCTTCAGGGAATTTCTGTTTCTCTATGGTCTTCGATAACCCAAAGCGTCTTCCTCAAGTTTACCGAGAAATAATGTAAAGGAAGGAATTTGAAGATTTTAAAACATTTTTATTCATCTATAACATTTTCTTGGGTCAGAGTAACAAGTTTCATTATGATTTCTTTGCATATGTATTATTTCTTTATTCTCATTTTGTTTTCCCACCCCTGGCCTCCCTCCTCCAGCTGGTTCCCTCTCTTCCACTGATTAGTTCCTCCTTTTGCTTCCAGTTAATGTATTACACTGCCCTCTCCTCTTCTAAGAGCCACCTAACCTGCATGTGCACACATACATATAAATATGTTCATATGTGCACACACATCTGCACACACACAATTTTAAATCTAGGATCCCTATGGGAGAGTCTTGAAGATCAGAAAAGTGTTTATAGTGATGTTGGTTTGCTGGGAAGGCATTATTTAGGCCTCTTGCTCTAATGACATCTTTAGAGACTGATTTTTCTCGTTAATGTTGGGAAAATGTGGATATAGCATTCACTGTTGCCCTGCATTCTTCTTGGTCCTTGCACTGGGAGTTTTGGAAAGAAGGACCTTGCTTATTATGGCCATGGATTTAGCTCTCAAATCTCTTACTATGGGAACAAGCTTACACCATGACCCTGTTATTCTGTGGGGGACAACTGGCCTGGTGATGATGGCTAAGGTTACTGATCATGGCAAAGACAATGAATCTAACTGCAGATGCTAACCTTTATGATGAGGGCTTGACTTAAGGCCTCCTTAGTGGGCTTGAGGAGGTTCCTTTGGCACAGCACAGAAGCTAAATCATCTCCATCTATCCTTCCTTCTCTCCTTTGCTGGGCATCAAATCCCCTTCCTGGTTTCACCCATACTCTTCAGCTCCTTTCACATTGTCTCCCCTGAAACATTTCTTGTATGTTTAATTCTGACTTTATAAAGTATCCAGCCATGCTGGTATCTTCTTCTGGACTATTCTGTCACTTACAGCTCAGTGTTTTGGGCACAGCTCCAAGGCTATGATCCTAGGAATTCTGGCCCAGGCGGAATATTTAGTTTTATATTTCATGAGGTACTGTTGCTTCCCATTGGCTGTAGTACTATTACTAGACTGAAACTTTCCTCAATTTCTTATACTTTTATCGCTTACAGGAGACTTTAGAAGCATTGGATTAAAACAACAAGAACAACAACAAAACAACATAAAAGAGGAGAATTTAAAATTATACTGAAAGAATGACTATTTCCATTACTCAAGGCATGCATACATATATGTGCATGCCTTGATTACAGTCATGGCACCTGTCTCTAACCCTCTCTTGCCTAGAGTGTGTGTTCTTATTCAAACCAGGGTACATTCTTTTTGAGCTGCAGAAACAGAACTAGCTAATGGGTCAGCTTTCTCTTGTTGAGATTATCTTCCTTCCCTAATATAAGAGTGGTATAGTTTTAGGCTCTGGAAGTATAATTTCATTAGCTCCTTGACATCAGGGGATTTCCTGGTTGAGAGAGGATGTTGGTACAAATGGTGTTAGAAGTATCCTGTGGACTGCAGAAGCCCCCAACACACAGGTGCTTCTTAGAACTCAGCTTGCCAAGGCTCATACCTTGGCAAGATTCCTTTCTTGCTAAACATGTTTGATGTCATTTATTAAAAGATAGAACATTTATTCTTGCTTGTTAGTAGAGGATGAGAGCTACTTTACAGAAATTATACTTTATAGATTGACATCACAGTGTGAGAGAGACCTGTGTAGCAAGATTACAGTTTTCTTACCACCCTTAAATGTGAAGAAAATGTTGCTTTCAAGGTTTCTTTTTAATTGGCCAGAATTTCCTCTAGAGTTCCTTACTTTACTGGGAACCAAGAGGGTGTACATTTGAAGCTTCTGTGAGCTTCACATTTGGATAGTACCCCCCATGATTTAGGTCCCCTGCCCCATTCTCCTCCTCCACTCCCGTACTTTGAGATGAGGTCTTGCTAAGTTTGCTAAGTCAGTCTTGGGACTTAGTATGTTGGCCTCAAGTTTCTGATGTCTTGCTTCAGCTTTGAGTGTGCTGGGGTTATAGATACGCATCATCACATCTGGTTAACATTAGGTTCTTGAAATAAGATGCTCAAATGTTTGGACTCGATTAGTGGGTATGGTTATGATTCTTCTATGGTTCTTGACCAAATGGTCCAGTCTTCAGCCATGGCTACAGCTGTTCCTGTGGTAGCAGCACTAGCTGACTCCCCATTCAGGAGCCTAGGTGATGCCTCAGGTTTGGCTGATGATGTCAGGCAATTCTGGTACTTGTTCAAACTACACCAAGTCTATGGGACAATGTAAGAAAGCTAAACTTTGCTCTTTTTGGTCACTTACCAGCTGCTGAAATTCCGTTGGCCTCCAGACAAGGGGTAGGTATCTCCCCAGAGAAGGAAAGAGAGAAGACCACAACTGTCACTTTCTTTCTCAGTTGGGTTGCCAGTGGTTCCGCAGTACCTCAGAAAGAAGCTGACTCTGGCTTCCCACTTCTGTGTTACATACTGCCTTTCCCTGCGTAGCATCAGGCCTGGGGCTAAGTCACAGTGGTGGGTGCATGGGTAAGCAAACAGATCGGCTTGATGACTTGGGGCCCTGCCCCTGGAAAAATCTCAGAAATACCATATGTTAGTGCTAATAGCTTTCTGTATCTTTTTTTTTGGTATGTATATGTGTGCTGAAATCGAGGATTTTTTAATGAAGAAAATAAACCACTTTAAATCTGTGTCCTGTGAAATGAAAATGTGGCTATCACTTGATGGGCTGTTGAAGTCTGTCCACTACATCAGGAGATCTAGTCAGGTTGTTAACCTTGTAATAATGTGACCAAATGCTTTATGGAATAGAAATGCTAGTTCCAGCAGCATTATGGCAAGCTGTTCAACTAAGTAGAAGAAAAAAGCAGGATCCCTCTTAGGGCCTTTCTATACCAATTGTGATTTTCCCCTCCTCCACAGTAGCATCCTGTCTTGGTACAGGAGATACAGGCAGTGAGCTGGACTAGTGTCAGCATGTGCCCTACTCTCCCAGCCTCATGTGGATCTGCGAACACATCTGTGAATTACCCTTAGTTGATCCATGGATGAGTCCACTCTGGATTGTCATAAAGGGTAGAGCAAGAGAAATAGTTTGGGACAGAGTCAGGAAAATGGTATGGGTTAAAGGAGCTGTTGGACTTGTGTCTAAGGTATAGAAAAGGGAGGCTGATAAAGTCTAGGGACAGCCAAGAGAAGGTAAAGTAAGCAAGGGTAGCAGGGTCTTGTGTTACCAGGGAAGGAGTGTAGAGCACAGAGGAAGCCTGCCTGAGTGAGGGAAATCTTGACTGTATATTGCTGACACAGCCATGTCAAAGGCCCCCATTTCCTCAGCCACACGGGAATAGAAAAGTCTTCCTGGGTGAGGCTCAGGGGATGGCAAAGCCTTCCTTGAAGTTCTGAGTGGGAACAAGTGAACAGTGTATAACAAAACGAGCAATGGTAGCTTCCTCCTTCCAGATGTTTATAGTGTGATTCTGTTCACCTATAGAAACTTCCTATCAAAACCAGCTAACCCTGTCCACAGTGCTGTATATAATAACATGTGGAGTTTAGAGTGTGTTGTATTAGGTTGTGTGTCTCCATCAGAGTAGGCATAGCCCACCCGACTCTGGCTTTTCTGTGCCCATGTGTCCGTTGTTTCTTTAGTGTCAATAGCCCTTTTATTCATTCCCTTGCCATCTGTAGTCAGGGTTTCAGGATTAACCTTTGAGGGAATTTGAAGGAATTCCAGTTTTATTCCATGGGCAAACATCTCTGTTGTTTTTTGAAATCCTTTGGGAGGCAGAAAGGAGACTGTGTAATTCTTCCCAGGAGGCTGAAGACTTAGGAATTAAATTTATCCTATACATGTAGCCTCAAAACAAAGGTTTCCTAGGCAGCAATGGAGATACAAAATGATATAGGATCTGGTCATCTGTAGGTTGCATGGTAACTAGAGGAGATGCAGAGATGGATTTAGGTAGAAATTAGTGGTATCCCTCCATAGATTGGAGCAGAGTTTATAGTTTGAATTTCTTCTAAATGTGGTAGTAGTTAATAGTCATCGACTAGCCCTTCCCATCACACTTAGCCTGCTATGGTTTCTTGATTATTGATTACTGTTAAATGTGGCAAAAAGTGGATTTGGAAGGCTGAATAGTCTTTAGGCTTCAGGAATACTAGGTTGGAGTTCTTCTGCTTGTGGCAGACCTGCACACACACACATGTTCGTTTAGACAGTATTCATAACCTAAGTTCAGGTAGGAAGGAACACGTATTTTAAGGCAGACATACATAAATATCTCCAAGGAGTGGGTTGTTTACTTTCCGAAGGAACAAAGAAGAAGCCATGACTCAGACAGCCACCTTGGCCTGGGGAACCAAGACTGTAAGTGTAGATTAACCCATTGTTCTCATTTAATGGTAAGAGTTTAGGTTTTGAATAAGAACAATATGTGTGGGGTAGTGAGTTATAATTGCTTAATTGTGTATTTGTATAATGATTTGCTATTTTTTAAAGAAATTGAATTTGTTTTTTAAAAACTTTTGCACATGCCTGCAACACAGACTGAGCACTCTCAACCCCACCCCTACTACCTTGTTTGCTCCCCTCCCCTCTCCTCCCATGTGTATGACTATCCCTTGAAGACATACTTCCTGGCATCTCCTTCTGCAGTGTTCTTTGAGCCTTAGAGAGGGTTATATGCATGGTCTGTGCAGGGCTGGGCCCACAGTCATTACTTGTCTTTTGCATCATGTGGCCATGAATTGCTTCCTTCACCACCAGAAGGTCAAGGCTTCTCTGACTAACACTGGAGCAGCTTATGTCTATGGGCATAAACATAGATATTTGTAGGACAGTTTGCGGCTTTGTCAACTTTGCTCAGCATCAGTAATAAGTTCTCTGCTGGGGCCAATAACTTCCGCAGACTTCAGCCGGTGGTCTGGCCAACATTGTCAAGTGTGTGTCACCACCACATTCCTCGTAGAGTAGCTCTCAGATCCAGTCAGAGAGTAGTTGGTTACCCCTACCACAATCAAGCCACTATTGCTCTGATATCTTGCCTGGAAGATTGGGTTTCTCATTCATAGAGTTCACTGCTTGAATAGACAAGACTGATCATGTCTTTTCTCCTTAAGCAGCCCACTCAGCGCCCTGGGTCCTTTAATGGTAGCCAGCTTGGAAGGAATTTCCAGCTCAGTGCCAGTTTCTTTTCTCTATAGCTTACAGTCAAGTATGACAGGACTTCCGTAATATGATCTCGTTCTCTAGTGATGGTAGGCAGCCAAGAAGATTGACAGGAGCTTGAATTATCTGTGCCCATGTGTTCCATGTGTTGCTGAATCTCCTAGGGCAGTGTGTCATCTAGTGATAAAAATTAACCCTGGGCTAACCTATATATAAGAAATTCTTCTGTATTTGTTTTTCAAAGAAAATGTTTTGGCAATATTGAAAAGTCTACAAACACTGCAAGACTGATGAAATCAAGTGTTGTCTATGTCCCTCTTGGTGATGCCTTTTGTCATTGGGTGTTTGTCTTAGATCCATCATCTTTGTCCATCTGTCTCTGGCTCCTGAACCATATGACCCTAGGATATAGAGAGTATTGCCTTTCAGTTTTAACTTTATCTCCTCAGGAAAAAAAAAAAAAACCCAAAATCTAATATCTTAGAGGAAACTTGCACAACCAGGGGCCTCACTATTGATATCGTTTTAGATCCTCATATGCAGTCCATGTGTATTTCACCAGATGCTCCAGTGGTATCTTTTAAATCAATCCTGATCTTCTTTGATCTCGGCTTCCTTCTAGATGTGTCCATCACCGTAGTTGTGTCTCTTTAGAATCCTTCAATCCTGTAAACAGGTGTTCATCTTTTCTTTGTCTCTCATGATGCTGACATTATAATAGTTTGTTTTAATTGTGTATATCTGTATGTGAGTAGGCACAGCTGAGTTTAGATGGTTGTGAGCTACCTGATGCAGTACTGGGAACTGAATTCGCGTCTCTGAAAAGGGCAGGAACTGTTCTTAACTGCTGCGGCATTGCTCCAGTGCCACGACACTGATATTTTGAGGTGACCTACCTATATGTTTCTTTTCTATGTGCCTTGTTTGAAATATTCCTCAAGTTGGGTTTGCCAGGTTGTGGTCATCCCTTTCATCATGTATCCTACATATATGATGCTGTATGTTTTGTTAGCATAGTACGTGGGGGGAAGTAGTTGTTTGCCCCATTACTCATGACAAGGACTTCAACTTCAACTGCTTGATTAAGGCACCTTCACCATTTGTTCATGACCTTCTCTCATCCATAACTAAATTACCTTTGAGTAGTACTTTGATACTCTAGCACTTTTTCTCAATAAAAGTACACAAGGGTTCTAGCACTAACTGATGAGATCTGTTGCAATCAATGTCAATTTCTACCTTTTTGTCTATTCACTCTCTGTTTACTAAAGGACATTTGGCTTCTTCTCTTCATTTTAGTATCAGTATAAACTTTGGATTTTTCTTTTCTCACTATTTTGTTTATTTAGTCTTCTTGGAGGCTATTTCTAAAGTATATATACTTTATATAAAGAGAGACCAAGCAGAGGAAGGCAAGTGTCTTTGATGAGTGTGGGTATTACATGTGGCTTTGGTGAATGTGAGTATCACATGTGGCTTTGGTGAGTGTGGGTACCACATGTGGCTTTGGTGAGTGTGGGTACCACATGTGGCTTGGATGAAGTATGGGTACCATGTGTAGCTTTGGCAGGTGCTGTGTAATTCATAGGCCATGTGATTTAGCACCAGCATCCTGCTTTATTTTCTTCGAAGATGCAGATGCACATCTGGAATCTGTGTTATATGAGAAAATTAGCTTTATTCTGAGTAGACATCTATATTTAGATATTCTTCAACAATGAGCAAATTCCAGTACCATTGACTTATCCTTTGTATCTCTCTCCTATCCTTTTCATCTTAACTCATGGCCTATACATTACATAGAACAGTAGTACCAGCTGACTTGACTTGGGTTGAGGGTTAAGTATTTTCCTACTTGGATATTTCTGTGTTATAACAAGCTTTTTAATCTTTAAAACTTCTTCTATTAGGCAATGAAGCACAAAGACATTTGCTTCTCTGGAATCATGACACCCATTGATCTTGGATTCAGAACGAGGTAGTTTTGGTTCTAGAACCATGTTTGGCCATGGGTTCACATTGCCTCCCTGATAGCGTATTGAGGCAGTGGTTTGGTGTTATGGTTTAGTTTTTGTTATGGTCTAGATCTTCATTTGGGGATCATGCTTCCTACCTTCTTTCTTAAAACCCCATCTAATGCTGGGTGCCAGGATAAATCTGCTTGCTTTGTTTCCTATCATTTCTGGGAGCCCAGTGTCACTGCATTAATGGTGACAAGGTGCCTTGGGCCTGAGCACCTTACTGACCAACATTCCAAGGCTGTTAGCTTAGGGATGCAGATTCAGCAGTGAGGACATAGAGTTAGGGAGTCAAGGTGTATTGCCACCAGCGGTGAGCTACTGTCTTCTACTTGTGGACCTTCTGTGCACACCCTGCTGCCCAGAGACCTTTCTCTGCAATGCTCTCTACTAGTCACAGTGTGAAATATGGTGCTGCAATAGAGAGTAATTACAATCACTTCACTGAAAGATGAAAAAATAAAGTTAGTTTAGAGCCTCATCTCCATTAATTGAAATTTTTACCACTAATTGATTACGTTTGGCTTTGCAAGGAGAGAGAGAGAGAGAGAGAGAGAGAGAGAGAGAGAGAGAGAGAGAGAGAAGAAGAAGAAGAAGAAGAAGAAGAAGAAGAAGAAGAAGAGAGAGAGAGAGAGAGAGAGAGAGAGAGAGAGAGAGAGAGAAGCACCATTAAGGAACAGTGCAGCATATAAATTGCTAATACAATGGATCACTTCTCATACAATCAGCAGTGAATGTAATTTGTCTCTCCCCACTTAGAAACGTTGCCTTTGACTATACCTTGTGGTGTCTGTCCATTCAGATTCATTATTGTCCTTGTGTTTCAGTGGTTCTGAACTGGGGCTATGCAACAGACTCATGAGCACTTCGACCAGCATCCTGCTGAAACTCAGCTTGTGTGTATTACGAGATTCTTTGACCCAGCTGCTAGGTGGCAGGACTGAGGCCTGTACCAGGTTCTGACCTTCTCTGGCTTTCCTTTCTCCTATATCCATATCTCCATAGTGTGCACTGCTGTTACTAGGTGTCATTCTTTAAAGGATGCCAAAAGCTTTTCTTAACTATGATCACCAGATTCATAACCCACTGCCTGCTCCTCAAAGAGCACAGTCTATCTAGGGCAGGTGTCTGGAGTTTTCAAAAGGTCACGCACGGATGACTCTCCCACCTCTTGAGATGCCATATGTCCATACTGTTTTAGATATCTGAAGTGTTACCAAATGTCCCTTATGTCATTTTTCTCCAAAAGCCAATTCAACAGAATGTGGGCAAATTATGTTTTCTTTTGAGAATGTGCTATGTGGATACTTCCAAAAGCCTGTGAGGCACTTACTATTTTTACTTACTACTTAATGGCTGCCCCATCTTGTTGCTCTGTGGGTCGGCTGAAGTATTGCTTCACAAGTCCTTTTGTTTATCTTTTTCAAAATGGTATTTTGCTATAAAACAATATTATTACCTTTGTAGAACACTTGGTAAATGGAGAAAACATCCTACATATGACCTCTGCTGTCATTCTGGCCTCATTCCTGGAGTTTTACCATCTACACCTATTCTCTAATTGTGATATGAAGACATTGGATCCAAACATTTTCACTGAAGATGTCCCAGACACCAGAGAAACATGAGGCTCCCAGGACCCAATGGGATTGACTTTAGCTGTAATGTGCAGAGACAGGGGAGATAGAACCTATAGAGACCACCTCCAGTAGATAGGCACGGCCCCTGGTTGAGGGATGGGGTCACCCGCCCATCTCAAAGTTTTTTTAACCCAAAAATGTTCCTGTCTAAAGGAAGAACAGGGACAAAAAGAAAATGGAACAGAGACTGAAAGAAGGGCCAACCGGGGACAGCTCCACCTGGGGATCCATCATGTCTGCAGACACCAAACCCAACACAGTTGCAGTGGTCAAGAGGCACGTGTGGACAGGAACCAAGTGTGGCAGTTCCTGGGGAGGTCTGGCCAACAACTGACCAATGAGGATGCAGATGCTCGGAGTCAACCATCAGACTGAACTCAAGGAACCTGGTGGGGGAGCTGGCAGAGGCCTAGAGGAGCAGGGGTGTATTGCAACCTCATTGGAAGAACAACATAGGCTGGCCTGACCACCCAGTTCTCCTAGAGAGTAGACCACCAACCAAGGAGTGTTCCTAGAGGGATCCATAGCTCCAGACACATATGTAGCAGAGGATGGCCTTGCCTGACAGCAATGGGAGGGGAGGCCCTTGGACCAGGGAGATTTGATGCCCCAGAGTAGGAGGTTGCTGGAGCAGTGGGGCAGGAGGGTATGGGTGGGTGGAGGAGCACTGTTATACAGGCAAAAGGGAGTGGGGAGGGTAGATGTAGGATGTGGGTGGCTGAGGGGTAACCAAGAAGTGGCATGTCATGGGATGGGGGATTGGTAGAGGGGGTAACCAGGAAGTGGTATATCATTTGAGATGTAAATGAGTGGAATGATTAATAATAATAATAATAATAATAATAATAATATAATAATAATAATAATAATAAATAAAGATAAAAACTAAAATCTTCAGTGAATCTTGAATATTTTTCCATGTTGCCACATTTTGTGTGCATGTGTGTGTGTGACTTTAATTTTACCTATCACTGTTGTTGAACATTTAGTTTGTTCTGAGTTTTTCCTGCTTATATATTATGCTATGATAAAACTGTGCATATAGATAATTATTAGTCTAAGTGTGGATCATAGAAATTTTGGCTCAAAGGACACCTAACTTCCAGAAAACTATACTACAGAAAAGAATAGTGGCTCATAAACAACCTCATGATCCCAATAAATCCTATCTCTTTGCTATTGAAATGTCAGAGGGAATCCCCTCTCAGGGGCACCTGACTTTTACTCCTTGGATTTTGAATGCTAAAACTTATCTCCTTCTGCTGGAGTGGACTGTTAGGATTTTTTTTTGACAGGTGGCTGTTTCATTAAATCAGAAAAGTGCCTATGCTGGTCTTGTGTATATCTGTTACTGGCTGACATCCTACTCGGGGTAGCGACATGAATAAATTTTTCTTTGTTCCTTGTAAGAATAGGTGTAATTTTTCTTTTATGTTCCAGCAAAACAAGGCTCAGTATTATTACATGATCTGCTCAAGGATATGTAGTTAAGAACCTGCAGAGGCTGGGTATGGCAGCACACACCTTTAATCCCAGCACTTGGGAGGCAGAGGCAGGCGGATTTCTGTGAGGTCCACCTTGGAGGCTATCAAGGATTACACAGTGAGACCCTGCCTCTAAGCAAGCAAACAAACAAAGGTGTAGAGCAAGAATGAAATCTCCATCATGTGCCTTCAAACCTCTGTCATTTGTGCTTCAGTCTCCTCCCTGCTAAGCAGCAGACCAACAATCAAGACCCATATGTGATCAAGCACACAGCTTACTTGCTCCAATCATGAGTTATTATGTGTAAGCTGGATGACAAACCAGTTCTTACATTGAAAACATGGATGTCTTTCATTGCAAATAGAGGTCACTAAAACAAAAATGGAAACTGTGGTTCTAGTGGTCAGAAGTCTAGTTTCGATCCAGCTTCTGCTATGCTTATGTTTTATAAACAGGGACAGTTCAGTCTTTTTGTTTTAATTAATTATTTTTACACTCCATATTTTATTTCCCCCCTGCCCCGTCCACCCTGTTCTACATTCCGTACCTTGTCCAGACCCCCCTGTCTCCAAATGGAAGTCCTCACCCAATAGATACAGAAAATGCGGTATATTTACACAATGGAATACTACTCAGCAATTAAAAACAATGAATTCATGAAATTTTTAGGCAAATGGTTGGAACTAGAAAATATCATCCTAGGTGAGGTAACCCAATCACAAAAGAATGTGCATGGAATGCAATCACTGATAAGTGGATATTAATTAGCCCAAAAGCTCTGAATACTCAAGACATAATTATCATATCAAATGATTCCCAAAAAGAAGGAAGGAAGGGCCCTGGTCCTGGAAAGGCTTGATCCAGCATTGTAGGGGAGTACCAGGACAGAGAAATGGGAAAGGGTGATTGGGGAATGGGCAGAGGGAAGAGGACTTATGGGACATATGGAGAGGGGGGAACCAGGAAAGGGGAAAACATTTGGAATATATACTAAGAATATAGAAAATTAAAAAAAAAAGGAAGTCCTTACCTCCCACCTCACCTTACCTCTAAACTCCCTGGGGCCTCCAGTCTCTTTAGGATTAGGTGCATCATCTCTGAATGAACACAGATCAGGCAGTCCTCTACCATATGTGTGTCGGGAGCCTCATATCAACTGGTGTATGCTGCCTATTTGATGGTCCAGTGTTTGAGAGATCTCAGGGGTCCAGATTAATTGAGACTGCTGATCCTCCTACAGGATTGCCCTTCTCCTCAGCTTCTTTCAGTCTTCCCTAATTCAACAACAGGGGTCAGCAGCTTCTATCCATTGGTTGGGTGCAAATATCTGCATCTGACTCTTTCAGCTGCTTGTTGAGTCTTCCAGAGTGTGGTCATGCTAGGCCCCTTTTTATGACCGCTCCATAGCCTCAGTAATAGTGTCAGGCCTTGGAACCTCCCCTTGAGCTGGTTCCCACTTTGGGCCTGCCACTGGACCTTCTTTTCCTCAGGCTCCTCTCCATTTCCATCCCTGTAATTCTTTCAGACAGGGTCAGTTATGACTATGGGATGCCCCCCTCTCCCTCATTTGATGCCCTGTGTTTCTGCTGGAGGTGGGTTCTATAAGTTCCCTCTCCCTACTGTCAGAATTATATCTAAGATCCCTCCCTTTGAGTTCTGAGAGTTTCTTACCTCCCATGTTTCTGGTACATTTTCAAGGGTTCTCCCAACCTCCTATCTCCCAAGGTTGCCTGTTTCCATTCTTTCTGCTGGCCCTCAGGGCTTCAGTCTTTTTCCTCATCCAATACCAGATCAGGCTCCCTTTTCTCACCTACTTCCCTCTACCCTGTCCACTTGTCCACGCAGGTCCCTCCCTCCCTCCCCATTTGTGATTGCTTTCGTTTCCCTCCCAAGTGGGACTGAGGCATCCTCACTTGGGCACTTCAGCTTACTGACCTTTTTGAGTTCTGTGGACTGTATCTTGGGTACTTTTTTTCTCGGCTCACATCTATTAGTTATTACATACCATGCATGTCCTTTTGGGTCTGAGTTGCCTCACTTAGGATGATATTTTCTAGTTCCACCCATTTCCCTGCAAAACTCAGGATGTCTACATTTTTTTTAGCTTGGAAATTTTCTTTATTTACATTTCAAATGTTATCCCCTTTCCTGGTTTCCCCCTCTGAAAACAGCCTATCTAACCCCCCTTCCCCCTGTTCACCAACCCATCCACGCCTGCTTCCCTGTATAAATGAACCAAATTTTCTGTATTCATTCTTCTGTTGTGGGATATCTATCTGGGTTGTTTGCAACTTCTGGCTATCACAAATAAGGCCTCTATGAACATAGTGGAGCATGTGCCCCCGTGGCATGGTGGCACATCTTTTGGGTATATTCCCAAGAGTGGTATAGCTGGGTCTTCAGGTAGTTCTATTTCCAATCTTTGAGGAACCTCCAGATTAATTTCCAGAGTGGTTGTACCAGTTTGCAATCCCACCAGCAATGGAGGAGAGTTCCACTTTCTTCACATTCTCTACAACACGTGTCGTCACCTGTGGTTTTGATCTTAGCCATTCTTATTGGTGTAAGGTGGAATCTCAGGGTTTGCATTTCCCTGATCACTAAGGATTTTGACAATTTCTTTAGGTGGTGCTTCTCAGCCATTTGAGATTCCTCAGTTGTGAAATCTTGGTTTAATTCTATAACCCCATTTTTTGATTGGGTTGTTTGGTTTTTTGGTGATTAGCTTCTTGAGTTCTTTATATATTTTGGATATTAGCCCTCTATCAGATGTGGGGTTAGTGAAGATTTTTTCCCAATCTGTAGGTTGTCAATTTGTCTTATTGACTATGGTCTTTGCCTTACAGAAGCTTTCCAGTTTCATGAGGTCCCATTTATCCATTCTTGATCTTAGAGCATGAGCCATTGGAGTTCTGTTGAGGAAATTCCCACTATGCCAATGAGTTCAAGGCTCTTTCACACTTTCTCTTCTATTAGATTCAGTGTATTTGGCTTTATGTTGAGGTCCTTGAACCACTTGGACTTGAACTTTATGCAAGGTGACAAATATGGGTCTATTTTCATTTTTCTATGTTACAGCCAGTTAGACCACCACCATTTATTGAAGATACTTTCTTTCATCCATTGTATATTTTTGGCTTCTTTGTCAAAGATCAAGTGTCCATAAGTGTGTGGTTTTATTTCTGGGTCTTCAATTCCATTCCATTGATCAACATGCCTGTCTCTGTACCAATACCATGCAGTTTTTTTCTATATTCTTTGTTTACATTCCAAATTACTTCCCCTTTCTCAGTTTGCCCCTCCCCCTAAGTCTCATAATAGAAACAGAAGGAACACTACCCAACTCGTTCTACGAAGCCACAATTATGCTGATACCAAAACCATACAAAGAAAGAGAACTTCAGGCCAATTTCCCTTATGAACATCGATGCAAAAATACTCAATAAAATTCTTGCTACCATGCAGTTTTTTTAATCACTATTGCTCTGTAGTTAAGGGTGAGGTCAGGAATGGTGACTCCCCCTTGAAATTCTTTTATTGTTAAGAATCATTTTCACTATTCTGGGTTTTTCACCTTTCCAGATGAATTTGAGAATTGCTTTTTCCATGTCCTTGAAGAATTGTGTTGGGATTTTAATGGGGATTGCATTGAATCTATAGATTGCCTTTGGTAGGATGGTCATTTTTACTGTTAATTCTGCCAATCCATGAGCATGGGAGAGCTATCAATTTTCTGAGATCTTCTTTGATTTCTTTCTTGAGAGACTTTAAGTTATTGTTATACAGGTCTTTTTCTTGTTTGGTTAGAGTTACCCCAAGATGTTTTATATTATTTATGACTATTGTGAAGGGAGTTGTTTCCATAATTTCTTTCTCAGCCTGTTTATCACTTGTATAAGGAAAGGCTACTGATTTATTTGAGTTAATTTCATATCAGGCTACTTTGCTGAAGTTGTTTATCAGCTAGAGAAGTTCTCTAGTAGAATATTTGGGGTTGCTTATATATACTATCATATCATCTGCAAATAGTGATGCCTTTATTTCTTCTTTGCCAATTTGTATACACTTGATCTCTTTTTGTTGTCTTATGGTTCTAGCTAGTACTTGGAGTATTATATTGAGTAGAAATGGGGAAAGTGGGTATCTTTGCCTTATCCTCTATTTCAGTGGGATTGCCTCAAGTATGTCTCCATTTAATTTGATATTGGTTTTTGGTTTGCAGTAAATTGCTTTTATTATGTTTAAGTATGGGCCTTGAATTCCTGATTTCTTCAATACTTTTAACATGAAGGATTCTTGTATTTTGTCAAATGCTTTTTCTACATCTAAGGAGATGATCATGTGATTTTTTTCTTTGCTTTTGTTTATATAGTGGGTTATGTTAATGGATTTTCATATTTTAAACTAATCTTGCATCCCTGGGACAAAGACTACTTGATCGTGATGAATGATGGTTTTGATGTGTTCTTGGATTCAGTTTGCAAGAATTTTATTGAGTATTTTTGCATCAATATTAATAAACAAGATTGGTTTGAAGTTCTCTTTTTTGGTTGGGTCCTTGTATGGTTTAGGTATCAGAGAAATTGTGGCATCATAGAATGAGTTAGGTAGTGTTCCTTCTCTTTTTATTTTATGGACTAGTTTGAGGAAAATTAATACCAGGTGTTCTTTGAAGGTCTGGTAGAATTCTGCACTAAATTGATCTGGCCCTGGGCTTTTTTTGGTTGGGAGGATTTTAATCTGGCCTGTTCAGATAGTTTACTTGCTCTTGATTTAACTTTGATATATGGTGTCTGTCTAGAAAACCTTCCATTTCATCTAGATTTCCCAGTTTTGTTGAGTATAGGCTTTCATAGTAGGATCTGATTTTTTAAAATTTCCTATTTCTGTTGTTATGTCTCCCTTTTTATTACTGATTTTGTTAATTTGGATACTGCTTCTCTGCCCTTTAGTTAGTTTGGCTAGGGGTTTGTCTATCTTGTTGAGTTTGACTATTTCCTGGCTTCTACTCCTTTTAGATGAGTTTGCTTCTTTTTATTCTAGAGATCTCAGGTGTGCTGCTAAGTTGTTAGATCTCTCCAGTCTCTTTACCAGGGCACTTAGTGCTATGAACTATCCTCTTAGCACTGCTTTCATTGTGTACCATAAGTTTGATTATGATGTGTCAACATTTTCATTAAATTCCAGCAAGTCTAATTTCTTTCTTTATTTCTTCCCTGACTAAGTTATCATTGAGTAGAGAGTTGTTCAGTTTCTATGTTTATGTGGGCTTACTGTAGTTTTTGCTGTTATTGAAGACCAGCCTTAGGCCATGGTGATTTGATAGGATGCATGATATTATTTCAATCTTCTTGTACTGGTTGAGTGTTGTTTTGTGACCTATTATATGGTCAGTTTTGGAGAAGATACCATGAGGTTCTGAGAAGAAGGTGTATTCTTTTGTTTTAGGGTGATATGTTCTGTAGATATCTGTAAAATCCATTTGGTTCATAACCTCTCTTAGTTTCACTCTGTCTCTGTTTAGATTCTATTTCAATGACCTGTCCATTGGTGAGAGTGGGGTGTTGAGGTCTCCCACTATAATTGTGTGGGGTATGATACATGTTTTGAACTTTAGTAAAGTTTCCTTTATGAATGTGGGTGCTTGCTCTTGCATTTGGGGCATAGATGTGCAGAATTGAGACTTTCTTTTTGTGGGCTTTCCCCTTGATAAATATGAAGTGTCCTTCATCACACTTGATAACTTTTGGTTGAAAGCCCATTTTATTGGATATTAGGATGGCTACTCCTGCATGTTTACTTAGACCATTTGCTTGGAACACCCTTTTTTCTGTCCTCTTACTCTGTGATATTGTCTGTCTTTGTTATTGACATGTGTTTCTGTGATGCAGCAAAATGTTGGATCTTGTTTGTGTATCCAATCTGTTAGCTTATATCTTTTTAAAGGTGAGTTGAGTCCATTAATTTTGAGAGATATTAAAGAGAGATGACCATTGGTTCTTGATGTTTGTTTTTTGTAGGTGGCTTTATGTGCTTGTGGTTTTCTCATTTTGGCTTTGTTGTGAAATGCTTAATATCTTGTCCTTTCTTAAGTGCAGAAACCTTCCTTGTGTTGGAGTTTTACTTCTAGAATCCTCTGTTGGGCTGGATTGGTATATACATACTGTTTGAATTTGGTTTTGTCCTGGAATATTTTGGTTTCTTCATCTATGTTGACTGAGAGTTTTGCTGGGTATAGTAGCCTGGGTTGGCATTTGTGTTCTCTTAGAGTCTGCATGACTTCTGATCAGGCTCTTCTGACTCTCATAGTCTCTGTTAAGAAATTTGGTGTAATTCTGGTAGGCCTACCATTGTATGCTACTTGGCCCTTTTCCCTTGCAGCTTTTAATATTCTTTCTTTGTTCTGTGTGCTTAGTGTTTTGATTATTATGTGATGAGAGCATTTTCTTTTCTGGTCTCATTCATTTGATGTTCTATAGGCTTCTTGTACCTTTATGGTTATCTCTTTCTTTAGGTTGGGGAAGTTTTCTTCTATGATTTTGTTGACAACATTTTTAGGTCCTTTGAGCTGGGAATCTTTGTTTTCCTCCATTCTGATTATTCTTAGATTTTGTCTTTTCATTGTGTCCTGAATTTCTTTGATGCTTTGGGTTAGGAGTTTTTTATGTTTTGAATTTTCTTTGGCAGTTATGTCAATCTCTTCTATGGCATCTTTTACACCTGAGATTCTATCTTCTATCTCTTGTATTCTGTTGGTGATACTTACATCTGTAATTCCTGACCTCTTTTCTAGGTTTTCTATTTCCAGGTTTGCCTCTATTTCTGTTTTTTTTTTTGTTTGTTTGTTTCTACTTGCACTTTTATGTCTTGGATCAGTTTATTCAATTCATTCACCTGTTTATCTCTGTTTTTCTGTATTTCTTTCAGTGAGTTATTGATATCCTCCTTAAAGGACTCTATTATCTTCATGAGATAGGATTTTAGGTCAGCTTCCTGATTTTCAGGTGTGTTGTTGTATTCAGGGCTTGCTGTGATGATATAGGATTTTAGGTCAGCTTCCTAAACTGCTTAACTGCTCCACTGAAGATTTTAGTTCAGGAGTGTTGTATTCAGGGCTTGCTGTGGTGAGAGAATTGGGTTCTGATGATGGACAAGTATATTGGCTTCTGTTGCTTATGGTCTTGTGCTTGCCTTTTGCCATCTGGCTATCACTGGTGTTTGTTGGTCTGGGTGACTGTCTGGAGTCTGTCTCTTTTGTCCCTGGGTTGCTTCAGGTCTCCTGGTAGGCTTGCAACCTTGGCTGTAGCAGACTACTTGTAGGGCCTTCCAACTGTGGGCTTTTCACAGGGGCAGAGAAGCTGCTGATATGTTGCCCTGACTGCAGTAGATCTTCTGGGAGGCCTTCAGACTCTTGGGTCTTCAGTGGAGCAGTTAAAATGTCCAACTGCTCTGAGTGCAGATTATCTTAAACTACTCTAAGTGTAGCAGGTCCTCAACTGCTCTGAGTGCAGCAGGTCCAGCAGGTCCTCTAGAATGGGTCAGCATATGCTGTCTTCACTGGAGTAGACCAGCCAAGAATCTGCCTCAGCAGAAAGGACTGGATGGTGGAAGGAGTGGAAGAAATGACAGTCCAGTCTTGATGTAGTTTGCAAATGGGGCAGTGATACTGATATCAGAATTATTGTGAAAATAAAATGAAAGGTGCTAGAAGAAAGTACTATTAAATGGAAGTCACTAGTGTGAAACTATTAGTAATAGTATAATAATTCGGTTATAATTATAATGATAAGTGTTTTGATAACAGGACCAGAACATAAATGATCAATAATTACCATCATAAACTATTTGATGGATAATTATTATCATAAACTATTTTGAAATATACTTTCAAGTACAATCAATAAACAGATATGAAGAAGCACTCCTTTGAATTTAGAGAAACTGCTTAGATGGAGTCCTCATCTCTGATTATCTCATCTTCTTGGAGTGTGTAGGGAATAGAAACAGTTGAGTTGGGAGAGGGGCTGAGAATGGATGTTTTGGAAGCTGTTGGCTAAACCTCAGCATCACTATTGTTGTAACTCAGTAAGAAGTCCCTGCTCATGTGATGCCTCTGTAATTATCTCCCTATATCCACTCTCTCCACCTATCATTTAGATCCTTGGGAGCCTCCGCAACAGCCTCCTCACTGTCCTTTCTGCCTCTAGAATGCCCTTGTCCATTTCAACTACACAGCATTGCCATGGGTTATCTTTATTTTTTAAAAACAGATTCTACTATTTAAAAACCGTCAGTGGCTCCCCATTGCCTGTAACATCTGTTATGAACAGAGACATTGAGAGGCAGTGTGGAATTGAAATAATTTGTTACTCCTAATAATTAGAGAGCAGAAGTCTGTGAATAATTTATTCTCATTTTGTTTTACTCTTTAAAACCCAATTAGTGCGATGTTCACTCTGCTCATTGCTGTCTAGTGTGGGAGGTAAGGACAGACAGTGGTGAATAACACTGTGTATGCCCATGTAGACTGTCATTCATCATTTACAGTGTAGGGAAAACCTTGAAATCCATGGGGCCAGAAGGAGGAAATCCATGCTTCTTTGAGCAGCTTTTAAAGAGATTAAGAAGCTAGTACCTAGCCCCCCATCATTATATTCTATCCTTCATTCGTTCTTACAATTCCACCCAATGCTTTTTCTCGAGACATTTATTTCCTACATCTTTTTTTTTTTATCTGTTAACAACAGCCTGGCTTTCCTTTGGAGAAGTGTGATTCACTTACTTCTACTCTGTAGGACCTGGGCAAGGTTGACCTCAGCCTCATCCTTTGAGTCTCATCCTGCATCCAGTAGAAGTTTGGAATTCTTCCAGCCATGGTGACTGGTTACAGATGGGCAGACACTTCTGATAGCAGAAGCAGCCTGTAGTTTTACAATAGTGACTGAGAAAGAAGTGCTGGGTTTCCAGTAAGGTTGCCAAGTAGGTAGGATGTATGCCTGGTGTTGCTGGGGTCCTGTTACATGCTGGGAAAAAACTACCAAGTGTGAAGTTAAGTGGGGAGCGCTGGGAGACAGTCAGACACAGTCTTGATGTCGTTACTTGACTTCCTGGATTCACTTGGAGCTGAAGCTTGGCTTTATGCGACAGTGTATGTATTTGTTTCTCTTACTTAAGGCAGTGTTGATTCATATTTGTCACTTTGAACCAAGACCTCTGACTAGTAATGGACTTCTTAGCATCCCCCAATTATTGTAAGTTCTTCATGTTTGTGTGTTTATATTTTCAGTATAGAACATACATTTCTGCCTCTCAACCCAGACATGGTTCATCTTTTGTCCCAAACCTAGATAAGATACCTAGTACCTCTCTATCCTATTTGGACAGAATACTGTTCCTCTCTGTTCCTGTAGTTCAGTGTCACAAACCTGTGCCTTACAGTTTGAAAGACTATTTCAGATGCCCCCTCCTTTTCTTCTTGTTTCTTTTAGACAGGCTCTTACGTGCAGCTCTGACTAGCCTGAAACTCCCTATAGAAACCAGGGTGTCTTTGAGCTCACAGAGATCTTCCTGCCTCTGCCTCCCAGTTATATACCATCATGGCCAGCTACCTTCTTATTTAAGTGTGTAGATCTAACATGCTGCACAGTCTCTGTGATAGACAATAAATATTTATTGTCTCAATTGGGCAGAAAATGAGAAGTAATAAAGTAAAGAAGAGGATTAAGAAATAAATGAAAAATGTATGTTTCACTGTTTAAATGTATCATAATCTTGGACAGTGGATAAAGGATGGGACCAATTCACTGAACAACACATTAAACCTATTTAATATTTTCCTAGAAACTGTTTGTGCTTTCACTGCTGCAAAATGCATGGAAGTCTCTAGCTAAGAAGAACTTAGAACATCACATGGGAATGATAGGAAAAAGCCTCCAGCTGTGATTTCTTCTGAGTCCCACCAAGTCATCAGTAACAGCGCATCTCTTGGAGTAATGTAAGCCTTGTAGCATGTAAGCCCTGTAGCCACGCCCTAGGACAGGACGGCTGCTAGATTGCCACCAATCTTCTAGGTTTCCTACACTTATCCTTCATGTTGGGTTAGAATAATTCTAAAGTTCAGCTCTGCCCTATCATCCTTGCTTACAAACCACAGGTACTCAAGGCATGTCAGGTTTTTTTTTTCCACTTAATTTTTTTATTAATTAAATTTGTACTTTGACAATTTCATAATGCATATAATACATTCTTACTGCTGCCACTCAGTATTCTCTTATCTCCCCTTTCACTTATCTACTCCCCTTCACCTACTAATCTCTTCCCTGTCTTATCTCCTAGAGACTGTTGGTATGCAGCTGAAGACAGAGCTCCCCATCTCCCAGAGTCTGTCAGTAACCAACAGTTCAGAAATAACTAAGACACTATGATCCCTTCTCCATTCACAACTGGCTTAACAGGGCCAGCTGTGTGTAGTCTTTGTGTAAGCAGCCAAAGTTGCTATGAATTTGTGGCTGCTGTGTCTCTGTCACATCGAGAGGATAGGCTTTCTCTGTCCTTTATCTTGTTTTCCTGGTCTTACATCCCTTCGCATACCCTCTTCTGCAATGTTCCCCTGACTTTAGATGAGCAGAATAATTAACACATGCAGGGCCGAATCCTCAGCCGTTACTTGCTCTCAGTATCTTGCACAGCCATGCATCCCTGCGTTGACCACTATTCACTGCAAAGAGAGGCTTTTAGATTTGTGGCTGAATACTTTGTCTAGGAGTATGCAATCAGGTATTTAGAGGACAGTTTAATGCTATACCCCCAAGGTATGTTTTGAAAGCCTCACTTAAAAGAGGTTAGAGAGATGGCTCAGCAGGTAAGAGAGTTTACTAATGTCCCAGAACCTGCATTTGGTTCCCACTAGCACACATGTTGGGGAGCTTTTAACTACAAGTATGCCCAACCCCAGTCTGAAGTCCTCTTCTAGACTCTGAGGGCATACAGACAGACAGAGAGACACACACACAGACACACACACACACACAGACACACACACACACACATACACACACACACACACACACACACACACACACACGGACAAGTATGAACATACAGACACACACACACACATACACACACACACACACACACACACACACACACACACACGGACAAGTATGAACATACAGAAATAAAATAAGTCTTTAAAACCATCTTCCTCAGGACGCTCTCCGCTCTGGCTTGTACCCTCTCCGTTTTCAGCACTTGTACTCCTTTTTTGTATGTAGGAGTCTAGGATCAGGTGCTGATCCTGCTGTTGACTATATCCCACACTCTGGATCATTCTCTTAGGGAGATGCTTATACTGGGAGCATTCACTTCCTATCTGTGAAGGAATAGAAGCTGTCATCTTTTAAAACCAAATACTAATGTTACCTGCTTTCTGAGAATGTCACTTAAACTGACCTTGCAGCTCTTACTACATAGAGTGTGTTGATCATATGAGTATCTGTCTCTCTGTGTGTGTGTCTGCCTATCTATCTATCTATCTATCTATCTATCTATCTATCTATCTATCTATAGTTCTATCGTTCTATCTATCTATCGTTCTATCGTTCTATCGTTCTATCTATCCACCTATTTATCTTCCTCTTACATCATCATCATCATCGTCGTCGTCGTCGTCGTCGTCGTCGTCGTCGTCGTCGTCGTCGTCAATCATCCACTCGCCATTCCTTTAGCTGTAGCTTCTTTTCTCCATGCCTACTTGTGAGCAGGGACTCAGGAATCTGAGGGTCTTTTGAAATTTGCTTTGCCATCTTGGAAGCCTTAGCTGCCTCTTGAGAATATGAGAAGAGAGATTATAGAAGGTATGAAACATTTTAGAGACTAGACCAAGAAGTGGTGTGTGTTCTTTCTACATGTTCACATGTCAATGATCAGACCCGAGTCATATAATGCCAGTTTAGAAGCAAGGATAGGTGGGCATTTCAGTTTTCTTGTGTGCCCTGGGTGAATATTTGCTCTCTCTCTCTCTCTCTCTCTCTCTCTCTCTCTCTCTCTCTCTCTCTCTGTCTCTCTCTCTGTCTCTCTCTCTCCCTCCCTCCCTCCCTCTCTGTCTCCACTCTCTTATTGGAGAATTGACATCCTGAGGCCTTACACAGGGAGCACTGAGCTTACTACCATTTTCCATTTTAACATTGCTTAGTTGCTCTTAAGAAGGTACAAACTTCTTGAGTAACTTTGACCATAATTATACCTCCTGTGCCTTCTTAACCTCTTCTTCCTCATCGGCCTGCTTCTGCAGTTCCCTTTTTCTTCTTCTATGTTCCATGCTGCTCTATTTTTCTATCCCCTTTGTCTTCTCTTAACTTAGATCTCATTTGCATTTGAATCCAAATTGGAGAAGGCACAAGTGAGGGGGAAGCAGGGATGAGGGAAAAAGATGTGAAAGGTCACAGACTGGCAAAATCATAGACTTATGACCTACTTCCTCCTGCTTACCTGTGTGTGGTGATGAGCATGTTAAATATTTATTTTTGGATGTACAAAGGAGATTGTATGTAGTATGTTCAGATCCCCTTCTTTTAATATTAGTATTTCACTTGTCTTGGTATCCTTAAGATACCTCCTGGTATGAGGTGGTATCTATAATACTCAATAATATTTGGAACTTTTAATTATTTTTCCTTTCCCACCTAGATGCTCCCACTAAGATGTCTCCCAGTCTTGAGTTTAAAATATATGCATATATCCTGGACTTTAAGTTACCTTCTTGGTATCTACATGAATGCCTTGTAAATTTTTATTATATGAGTCAGATAGGGGAGTCGATCCTGAATTCAAAACACAGCAAGCAAATTAGCCATTCCCTAAAATAGCACAGAGTGGCTTAGAGTCGCTGGCAACAGCAGAATTATACCGGGTAGGCTCCTGCTGCCATCAGTCATGAGTCTGCCTACTAAGGTAGATGTCCTGAAGCACCTGAGCAGGACAGGATGTCCAGGTTATACATTAAACCTAATGTTGGCATTGAAAGGGGCCCAGAAGGTCTGTTTTTGCCTACAGTGATCCAAGACCACTGTTTCCAGTCAGCTTAGTATATTAGACAAGTCAGCAGGAGACCTGGGAATGATGGAGAAGGAGTTTCCGGCTTCCATGCCTGCTTTCTGGTCTGTTAGATGAAATGTGAAGGGAACTCTTTCAAACTAAGAGTTGCAATGAGTCATGGCTTTAATTGTTTTCCATTTATAATCACATTGGGTGAGATCATCTAGGCAGATCACTTTATTCTCAGATGATATGAAAGGAGCTACTGGATGCAGGAAACAGGCCTCCTTCCAGCTCATCTACCAAATCATATGCTCACTGAGACAGAAGAACTCAGGGCCTGGAAGAGGTCACAGAAGTCCTGAGATTTGCCATCAGGGATATGGGAGCTAAAACCTAATAGCTACTTAAGTCAAATGGCCTTTTCCCACTTAAAATAAAAATAAATTCCTTACTATTTACACATACTCAGTAGGTAACATTTTATTTTTATTTATTTATTTTTATTTATTTTTTCAAATAGAGACAGGGTTTCTCTGTGTAGCCCTGGCTGTCCTGGAACTCACTCTGTAGACAGGCTGGCCTCGAACTCAGAAATCCACCTGCCTCTGCCTCCCAAGTGCTGGGATTAAAGGCATGCGCCACCATCGCCCAGCTAGTAGACAACATTTTGAGGGCAACATATTTATGTTATATCTTTACACCCTTCCTTTCTTTTTCATTCATTTGCTTAGTCAGCCAACATCTGGTAATCGTCTAGTGTGTGCTGGACATGGCAGTAGGAATGGGAGCGTGCCTAGTGTATGTTGCATGTGGTGGCTGGGATGCTGGTTCCATGCGCTCCACTGCTCCTTTTGGCTATGCAAGGTCTATCAAGTCACCTCTTCAACCTCATCTATCTCGAGCCTCAGCTTTATTAGATGTCAATCCGAGCTCATGAAATTCACTTTCAGTGGCTACTGAAGGGGTTAAATGAGATAATTTCTATTAAGTTCTTGCCTAGCACTTCATAGATACCAGCTGCATAATAGATACCATCCACATCAGAATGCTTTTGATGCAAGTAACAGAAACCCCAACCCCAGTGGCCAAAACAATAAAAAAATATTTATATCATTTAATGTCAACATAACAATAATAGATGACTCCAGAACTGGTTAACTCAGAGGCTCAATACTGCCGGGAAAAGCCCAAGTTCTTTCCAGCTTTTTGCTCTGCTGCCTTAATCAGGATAGGTGAGTATTCAAAGGGGCTCTCTTCACAGTCATAGTAGTGCATCAGACTAACAGGTATCAAGCTCTAGTGGAAGGTCAGCTATTTGTTCTTGTGCTTTTCTTCAGTGTGAAGAAACCATCTTCAAAGC
The DNA here is from genome assembly GCA_964023405.1 of Apodemus agrarius. NCBI lineage: Eukaryota > Metazoa > Chordata > Mammalia > Rodentia > Muridae > Apodemus > Apodemus agrarius. The sequence goes on along the minus strand of OZ030006.1, from coordinate 82,668,164 downwards.
AGTCTCACCTCATTCTTCCTGCTATATCTGCTAGAAATCATATTTTATTAATTACTATTTGAGTTCATCATGTAACAGAAGACCATGGGTTTGGTGGTTTATAACAATAAGGATACACTTCTGAAGCAAGGTACTTTACCTAAAAAATAATATGGATTCTAAGAAGTAGGAGCACCTAAGTATACAAAGTCTTTTGCATATTCATTGGATAAGGTTTCTAAGGAAATTATTTGAGCTAGCCTTTGGCCTGATGGATCAAAATCTAGCTGCTACTTCCTTGTTTGGTTCATTCTTTAGCACAGTAGAGTCTTAGAATTTGAAGGTCTCACGAAAGCGTGAACAAGGAACAGAGAATGGCTCCTTATTGAATTCCCACCAGGATGCAGAGACTTCTTCATAAAGCTTGGCTGAATGGCTCCTTGTGAAGCAACTCTGGCTAGTGACTTAATATTGATACTGAAATAAAGAACATTCCGAACAGTTCCCTAGCTTCTCACATGCTAGTCTTCCATAATGGCTGTGCTAGGTTTTGTCCCACTGGCAGTGAATAAGGGCTCCTCTCTCTTCTCCAAATCTTTTCCGTCGGTTGTTGTTTTCTTTTTCTTTTTCCTTTTTTCGGTTCTACTATCATTTATTTTTTTAAATATTTTTGAAAAAATGTAATTTTTTTTACAATATTTTCAACTTAAACACTATTCACAGTGAACACGTATGGCAGCTTAACCTACTCAAATATGAAGTTTAAGAAGCCAAAACTGTTCTAGCTTTGTTAAAAGAAAACTTGTGCTGCAGTCTATAGTTGTTTTCTTTTCTTTTCTTTTTTAAGTAGAATGTAAGTTTTATTATCTGTAAGATATTAAAGTAAACTGATTTGCCATATTAGATATATAAATATCATTTAAATATTATATTAAAATATTGTATTGGGTACAAGAAAAAGCAGTTCTCTCAATTAAAATGTGCATTTATGTATCATCCTGAGTGAATTAACCCAATCACAAAAGAATGCACATGAAATGCAATCACTGATAAGTGGATATTAATGAGCCCAGAAGCCCTAAATACTCAAGACACTAATAGCAAGTCAAATGATTCCCAAGAAGAAGAAAGGAGTGGACCCTGGGCCTGTAAAGATTGCATCCAGTTTAGTAAAGAAACCGAGGGGGGAGGGGGAATGATTGGGGAACAGTTGGGGGGGAGAGGAACTATGGGAACTATGGTGGGTGGGAACTGGGAAAGGGGAAAGCCTTTGGAATGTAAACATAGAATATAGAAAATAAAAAAAAATTAAAAAGAAAAAAAAATGTGCATTTATGTTTCAGATTATAGGAGCAAAACATAGTCAAACCAATGTAGTTTATTTTAATTGCTAGAATAGACTCATTTTATGCTGATATATATTTCATATATATTTCTTTTTTATTTTCTATATTCTTTGTTTACATTCCAAAGGCTTTCCCCTTTCACAGTTTCCCCTCACCATATGTCCCATAAGTCCTCTTCCCCCCCCTTCCCCAATCACCCCCTCCCTACTCCCCCACCCCCTACCCCCCCCCCCACCCGCCATTTCTCTGTTCTGGTACTCTCCTACAAAACTGGATCCAGTCTTTTCAGGACCAGGGTCCTCTCCTTCCTTCTTCTTGGGAATCTTTTCACTTGCTAATTATGCCTTGAGTATTCAGAGCTTCTGGGCTCATTAATATCCACTTATCAGTGATTACATTCCATGTATATTCTTTTGTGATTGGGTTAACTCACTTAGGATGATATTTTCCAGATCCAACCATTTGCCTACAAATTGCATGAATTCATTATTTTTAATTGCTGAGTAGTATTCCATTGTATAAATATGCCACTTTTTCTGTATCCATTCCTCCTTTGAGGAACATCTGGGCTCCTTCCAACTTCTGGCTATTATAAATAAGGCTGCAATGAACATAGTGGAGCATGTGTCTTTATTGTATGCAGGGGAATCCTCTGGGTATACGCACAGGAGAGGTATGACAGGGTCCTCTGGAAGTGTCATGCCCAATTTTCAGAGGAACCACCAGACTGATTTCCAGAGCGGTTGTACCATCTTGCAATCCCACCAACAGTGGAGGAGTGTTCCTCTTTCTCCACATCCTCGCCAGCACCTGTTGTGTCTTGAGATTTTAATCTTAACCATTCTGACTGGTGTGAGGTGGAATCTCAGGGTTGTTTTGATTTGCATTTCCCTGATGACTAATGATTTTGACCATCTCTTAAGGTGCTTCTCAGCCATTCGAATTTCTTCTGGTGAAAATTCTTTGTTTAGCTCTGTACCCCATTTTTGATAGGGTTATTTGGTTCTTTGGGATCTAACTTCTTGAGTTCTTTGTATATATTGGATATTAGACCTCTGTCCGATGTGGGGTTGGTGAAGATCTTTTCCCAATTTGTTGATTGCTGTTTTGTCCTTCTGACCATGTCCTTACAGAAACTTTGTAGTTTTATGAGGTCCCATTTGTCAATTCTTGATCTTAGAGCATAAGCTATTGGTGTTCTGTTCAGAAACTTTCCCCCTGTGCCTGTCTGGGTCTTCCCCAGTTTCTTTTCTATTAGTTTCAGTGTATCTGGTTTTATGTGGAGGTCCTTGATCCACTTGGAGTTGATCTTAGTACAAGGAGATAAGAGTGGGTCAATTTGCATTCTTCTGCATGTTGACCTCCAGTTGAACTAGCACCATTTGTTGAAAAGGCTATCTTTTTTCCACTGGATGGTTGTAGCTCCTTTATCAAAGATCAAGTGACCATAAGTCTGTGGGTTCATTTCTGGGTCTTCAATTCTTTTCCATTGACCTACTTGCCTGTCGCTGTACCAATACCATGCAGTTTTCAACACAATTGCTCTGTAGTACTGCTCGAGGTCAGAGATATTGATTCCCCCAGAAGTCCTTTTATTGTTGAGAATAGTTTTAGCTATCCTGGGTTTTTTGTTATTCCAGATGAATTTGAGAATTGCTTTTTCTAGATCTATGAGGAATTGATTTGGGATTTTGATGGGGATTGCATTGAATCTGTATATTGCTTTTGGCAAGATGGCCATTTTTACTATATTGATGCTGCCAATCCAAGACCATGAAATATTTTTCCATTTCCTGAGGTCTTCGATTTTCTTTTCTTAATGATAGCCATTCTGGATGGAGTAAAGCAATTTTGATGTTCATTTTCCTGATGCTTAAGTTGAATACTTTAAAGGGTACTCATGGACCATTTCAACAAATGAAGTAATACCCATTGTTCTTTGCTCAATGAAAAATTGTGAGCGTAGGCATGGCTGTGAAACCATTCAGAACACATTGTCTCAGGTGTAGAGGTAAGATGAGAAGAAACTGAAGTGGTACAGTGAGAAGCAAGAGACAAGATAGGCTGAGAGACACAGCTTATCATGAGTGAAACTATTGATTGGTTTTTAATCCAATGTAAATGAATTATTCTGCCCTCCCTGAGTTTAAAGAGATCACTTGGTCTCATGATGGATTTGCTAATGAGAACTCATAGCTTGGTTTTGTTATTCAAACCCTTGATTTCAACCTTGGTTTTAAAATTTCAACCTTTCTATCCATCCTTCCACATACCCAAACAAGAAATAAATTATTATTGAGAGCTTACCACCAACTGGATCTTGAGCCATGTATTCAAAACTGTCTCTTGGGCTCTGCCAAGACAACTCGGTGGGTAAAATCATTCAATGCCAAACCTAATGATCTAAGTTTGATGCAATTTCTGGAATCAATGTAATAAATAGAAAGAGAGAACCAATTCTCACAATTTGTCCTTTGACCCCCTCCCCATACTCAACCAAATGTTAAATTTTTGGGAGGGGGGGGCTTGAGAGAAGATGGCTCTGTTGTTAAGAGCACTTACTGTTTTACAGAATATTGGAGTTTAATTCCAAGCACACACATCAGGTAGCTCATAACCACCTGTAGCTCTTTTAATTAATTGATTAATTAATTAATTCACATCCCAAATGCTGTTCCCCCTCCAAAACCCTCTCTCACCCAGTCCTTTCCTCCTCCCATTCCTCCTCCCTTCCTCCTCTGAGAGTGTGCTCCCCAGGTACTCTTCTACCGTGGTTCATCAAGTCTCTGCCAGATTAGGCAAAGCAGATTCTCCCTTCTTACTGAGTCCAGACAGAGCAGATATGAAGACTGAGCTGCCTGTTGGCTACATATATGTACTGGGGTGCCTCATTATTTGGCTCTGGGTATCTGCTTCTGTTTCAGTCCATTGCTGGGTAGAGCCTCTCAGAGGACAGTTATGCTAGGCTCCTCTCTGCAAGTATAACAGAGTATCATTAATAATGTCAGGGATTGGTGCTTGCCCATAGGATAGGTTTTAAGTTGGCCTGGTTATTGTTTGACCTTTCCTTTGGTCTCTGCTTCATCCCTACATTTTTTTTTAAGATAGGACAAATTTTGGGTCAAAAGTTTTGTGGGTGCGTTCGTGTCCCTATCCTTCCCTTGGGGGTTTTGGCTGGCTACAGGAGGTGTCCTCTTCAGGTTCCATCTCTCTACTCTTAGGCATCTCAGGTAAGGTCACCAGCATTGACTCCTGGGAGGATTTATTATCCCAGGGCTCTGAGACTTCCTTGAGATTCTCCCCCCAACCCCACCCCAGGCAGCTGCAGATTTCCATTCCTTCTGGCCTTCTGTGCCTCTCTCCTGTGCCATGTCCCCTCCCTACCTGATCCTGCCTCCCCATTCCCCGGTTCTATACCTCCCTTTGCCTCTATAACTATTTTGATTCCTCTTCTAAGTGTAATTTAAGCACCCTTGCTTAGAGATTCACTGCCCTCTTCCAATTGCTACTCAAACGATATGATTTTAGATACATGTAAAAAACTACTAAATCTTAACAAAAATAAGTCTCACATATCTGAATAGCAAAATTGTTTTTCATTTAGCAAAAATATATCTCTAGAGTGCCACTAACATGATAAATGTGCTGGTGGGGGGATAGAGTGTGACATGTGCTCGCACTGTCAGAGTGAGTGTAAAAGTTTCAGGAGCACCTTGAAAGAAGAATACTGAGTTGTAACAGTTGAAGGACAGTAGGTCCTCCACAGGTACTAAGGGAAAAGGCACATGTACTGATCCATATAGTGGAAGCTTTAAGAATGAAAATTCTAGCACCCTGCGGGGAATGTCTTAGTTTTGATTTACATAGATTTATTTTGACCTTCTCAACTTGGAGAAAAGTCAGACTATAAAGCAGTTGATAAATGTCCAACAAAAGCTAGTAACAATAGTGTACTTATTATAATTCTCATTACAATGGGAGCTGTAAGAGGACAGCAAGGAGATGCCCTTATGCTTATTGTTACCACTTCCCCTGAGAGAGATATTAAAGGCTGAGAAGCTGTCATTCTAGGGGTTAGAGCTTCTCTCTTTTTTTTTCCTCAAGATAATGTGCATGATAATGCTATTCAAGTTTTATCTTATCTCCTATACTAGAGGTAAATGGAGAAAAGAAAGAGTTATAAAGAAGTCTATTTCCTGCTTGCTGGATTTTTGGAGGGTGCTAAGGGATCAGATAAGTTTTTGGTGGGGACCATAGGAAGCTAGGAAAGTAAGACTATTGAGATCATTTTGAGGTTGAGAAACAAGAGAGAAATTCATGAAGTCAAAATTGTACTTTTGAGCCATGTCTATACTAGGACTGCAATACCAGACTATTCTAGCTCCTAGTCAGACCCGTTGACTTAGAATTCTTGTTTTTCAATCTGGGGTGGCCTAGAGATTCCCTATTTCCAAATACAAACGATTGCAATTGCTCATGGTGGCCTACTTGATGGCAAGACTCTGTTGCTGAAGACAACATACACACTGGTCATAGGACTTAGAGAAGTCAATATGTTATTGACTAGAAGTTTCCTGTTGGCCAGCTTAATATTACGAGAGGGATTATGCAGGATTCTGTGGAAAGAAGTTCTACCCAGATGTGAACCCTCTGATCTACAGTAATAGTGGCATAAATATTACGGGGATCACCAATTGCTTTCTGATTGGATTTGAGATGTCGTTCACCAGAGGAAATACATGCCTGGTAGTATAAATCTGGCCCAAACCCCATTGTTGGAGAGCTCACTGGCTCGAGGGATAAATCTACTACTATTATTTCACTGAATGAACATAATACTAAATATCTTTCTAATTACTATTTCTCTACCAGTATATTAGTAAAGCTCAGACCTCATCAGAGTTGTTTTTCTGTGAATTAGATGGTTATTAATTTTCCAAGTTTAGAGATCACATGTTTGTACAGTGTTCATTCACAAATGTAACATTTGAATATTATCCTCTGTATCCTGCCAAGGCACAGGAACCTCTACAGAAAAGGAGACAGAAGATTTTAACAGCCACATGTCAGGGAGGACCAGAGTCAAAGTATTGCCTAACCATGACAGGACCACTACTTTCATGAATTCACAGCAGTTATAGTTCCCTGCACAAGAGTTGTATAAGATGACCCAGACAGTTGATATTCTTATCTTGATGCAGGGAGAGATATGGGTCTCAATCCTTATCTGAGGAGCTGTTGACAGTTGATGGCATTTAGGGAAGTCAGTTTTCTTTAAGGGTATGGTTCCTATTAGGTTGATTACTATGCCCAAGTGCATGGCCTTACATTCACAAGAATATGGACAGCACAAATTGAACTTGGTTGGTTATTTATTTAAAAAAAAAAAGAGGGCATCAAGTTGGGGGTAGACTGGGAAGATGGGAGGAGTTACACAGATGAATGGCATATAAATATTACTAAAATATTTTATATAAAATTCTCTAAGATTAATATAAATATATTAAAGAATTGTATTTTTCTGGGTAAGTTATTTTAGTTTTTCTGTCTGTTTTTATCAATGGAAAGGCAACAATCATAGAACTAATCTTAGTAATTGTAGTTACACAGCTACTCACACATCACTATAATAAAGTTTTTGCTTTCTTTAAGAGTATAATTTCTATCAGGTTGACTACTATGCCCCAGTGGGTGGACCCACACCCATGAGTAAATAGTCAGCACAAATTTGACTTGGTGGGGGTTCTGAGATTCACAAATCCTTTCATAGTTTTTTTATACTCAGGAGGCATAGTTCCCATCAATCAAAGTATGGGCAAATGGAAAACTTACAATGTTACCCATTCTGTTCATTTCTTTATTTATCACTAGAACAATTTTAAAAATAATGTTTGGGTAAATATAGTTCTGATGTTGCATCTAGTAAGATCACCCGCAAGTGAGGTTCAGGTTCTTAGGGAATATTTCCAGCTACCATTTGCTTCTTAATTGCTTGATCTTTTTATATTTTGAATTGCTTAACTACTGGATGCTTTTAGATTTCAAAAATTTACTAGATTTGTTTTTATTTCATTTTGGCTGTTATGGAAACTGAGACATTTCTCATGAAACCAGATTCTGAGACCTCTCTGTTGAAGTAGAGGCCTAATGTGAGGCAACCATGGAATTGTACTTAGGACACTGATTCAATGTGGGAATTTTCAATGTCACTCTGTGTGCTTCCAAATGGTGGTTTTGGCTTTGTAATTGGAGTGTTTTCAGGCTCCCTTCTTTGCTTCCAGTTTTTTGAGACTCCCTTTGAGTTTTTGTAGAGCTGGACCTTAAGTATAACCAGAAGATGTCCAACGGTATATATACTCACTGTGAAAGGCAAGTATGATAGGGAAAGCACAAAATAAAAAAATCATTTCCAGTTTTCCATTGAGGCTGCTACCTTATTATCCCCAGGATTCACATGGACACTGCCTGACTTGGCATCTAGTACATATACATACTGGAAGAGACCTTCTAAAAGAGTTCCGGGTAGCAAAGTAGACCAGATTGCTGTATTATCACAAAAGGGTCATGGACCTGAACATCAAGTGTTTCCCGGACAGTAGAAGGATAAGCTAGAGTTTCATCCACAGCTGCCACCATCTATTTATGTTCATAGAAGCTCTGTTTAAGGCCTGGTTCTTCATGTCTACTAGGCATTGCTTCTATGCTGTCTGTGGGAGGCTTACAGGATCCCGTCTATGACAGAATGCCCAGCCATGGTGATACCATGCAGCCTCTATCTTATCCTCCCTGCCTTTTATTTCCCAAAGCATTCATGTGCCTTCCAAACATCTGGACATGAAACCTTGGTAGAAACCTCTTGTTGTCACACTATCCATTCTATCTTTCTTCTGGATTACCTCTCCTAAAGCATGATCCTACTACTGATGCCTGGAGGTATCAGGACCAGCTCTAGGGATACAGAGCCATGCTCTTCCTTCTTGAGATGAGAAGGGAAGAATAGTGGAACTAGCTGTATAATTTACAAAACTCCTTTCTCCATGTTCTATATGGGAAGGATGAAACTTGTTCATCCCAGAATTTAGTCATTAAGGGAAGATGAGTAGTAGATTTGAAATACTCTTAATAACATGTCTCTATAAATATATATCTAGATTGATCAAAATAAATAAATGAAGGACAAATTTCCAGGATTAGGAATGAAAGGAGGCATCACAAAAGTGACCAATTTTTATAATAAAGTTGAAAGACTTGAAAATCTAAGAATGAGGGAGTGCTATTCAGGTGTCAGAAGGCTTGGGTCCGAGCTATGACTCTGATAACAACTTTTCCCAAGATCTTCAGCTTCAGTTGACATGAGTGTAACAGACTTGAGTTCATGGACTTCAAGTCCTCAGAGGGAGCATGGGCATAAAATCACAGTGGGACTGTGGAATTCTCATCACATCTGAGGTGGTTTTGATGATTTCATCAGTAGTAATGGCAGCATTGGCCATAGAGTATGAAAGCCTAGGCTTCCAGGGTGTTTGAGATCCATACTTTTTTTTCTTGATCTTTAAAACAAAATCTTTCTGATGGGTTGGATAGAAGAAAAAGTTGAGTATGTCAAGGAAGGTGGAAATGTAAAGGATGCTTTGTTACAGATATTTGGGGATATACCAACTAAGAGATTTGATTCCTGGCTTTTGCATCTACCTACTTAGAGGAGCCAAGAAGCAAAAACTTTTCATGTAATTGTGTGAAATTTGAAATGAAAGTAATCATTCCTATGTAGTTCAGGAAGTCACAGTGAGGTAACAATTGTCAACATTTTGTTCAAATTCTTAGTTTTTTGCCAAGGAATATTCTATAGGATGTTGTTGATTGAACCTGTCCAGAGAAATAAATGATGTTCTAGGAAGTCATTTCTATCTGGTTATAAGGGACACCAGCCCTCCACTAAATATGTGTGGAAGAGTCACTTAGGAGCCCCTTCTCAGCAGTGGCTATATGAAACAAAAGCCACCCAAGGTAGAATGAGGCCTTTACAAGTTTTCAAATTAACTCCTCCCATCCTGGCTTCGCACTCTTTTGATCGAAATCTGTTTCATCAACTTCCAGCTTTCCAAAGTTACCTTCAGCATTTTTAAAAGCTCACTCCAGGTGGTGGGATGTAGAGAAGAAAGTGCAGCTAGCAGAAACACGTGGCACTTCCTCTTCACTGTTTTTTATACATATATGAGACTCAACAGCCCCTCTACCATCTGAAGGGGCCATTAAGTGTTTACATCTGAGGTGTTTACTAAGCATAATCCTAACTATCCCCACCTGCCTCGAGGTGATTACTCAACTGTTTTGACTACCTGCTGCTGCTCATCACCCTGGCCTGCTGCTCATCACCCTGGGGAGAGCAGTAGGGTGCTTATGGGTTCTCACTTGTAGATGTCTCCTGGTTTCCTTCCAGGTTTCCTCTTTTCCTTGAGCACCCTGATTATGACCTGCCCAGGGATGGATTTTTCCAATTATCTTCCTTTGTTTTCTGAGCTTTTGGGCTCCAAGGTTTGATGACTGTTGTGAATTTTGGTTAACTCTCAGCTATTATTAACTCAAATATACTTTTGCTTTCCCTCCCTCCTCTTCCTCCTCTTCTTTCTCCTCCCCGTCTTGTACTTTTGCTGACATCACGTTACTCACACCCTGTACACCTTGTAATTGTCCTGTAGGTCTGTCCTCCTCTTCATTCCTTTTGGTCTTTGTTTTACATTGTAGGGAGTCTCTCCTAACAGGTGCATATTCCGGCCCAGGAATTCTTTTCTTGACCCTGCCCCTCCTTGGGATGTTTTTGACTTTTAGTATTTCCTTTTGGTTTTTTCTCTGAGTTTCCATTATCATTTATTATTAGATATTTTATACTAAGAATACAATATATTATATTAGATATTGAATACTAAAAATACTAAGTGGCCACAGCTCTTAAAACATTAATATTAGCTATTTTAGCCCTTCATCTTCTGCTTACAAGGCCTCTGACTTACCTGAGTTTGACTGTAATAGTTACTTATTGCTGCTGCAGGTTTCCATCTTCACCTTTTAGTAGGGTTTGTAGTTGTTTTCTCAAGAGTGATGCATAATGTGCCAGGCCAAAGGAACTGTGATGTGATTCAACTCATGGAAGATGCTTCAGGAGGTGGATGTGATTGTTGCAGCTATGATTTTGTGGCTAAATTTTCCTCTAATGTCTTTGTGTTTCTCATATTGTCCTTGGGTTTCCTTGGGCACTTATTAAATGGGTTTGAGTTCTGAAGTTCATTTAGATTTGATTCTCTGCTATTATAGTAGATAGTCCTAGTAATGAAGTGGTGAGGTATATAGGCTGATACATTTTTTAGTTTCCTAGGGTTCTATTTTTTGCCTTTCCCTCCCCCACCCCTACCCTTCCACCAACAGTTGTTCCTTGGCAGGCTCTCACATTTTACAAGAAGAACACTAAAATTTCAGTTGTCTGTCCCGAACACTTGAGGAGGGGGAATTTTATGTTTTGACTTCCATCTTGTCCTTACGATACCTCATTGTATGGATACACAAATTCCAAAATATACTAACACTTCCCATGCGATCACAACACTTCTGGTTCTATTTGTATCAGGTTCGTTGGGGCAGAATCTCTGAGAGCAATATATTAGGTTGACTCTCTTGAGCAAGCTTTGAATTCTCAGAGAAGAACCTTCCTAGATCCCTCCCGCGCCATTTTGGGAATTCAGGACAGTGGGTGCTCCTGTCTGCTCACCGGCCTCCTGAAGGCTGCCTGTGCATCCTTACTCACTCACATCGTCATTGCAGTCTCACACCTTAAGAAAAATTGAGTGAATTATGTCCCCTTTTCTTAGAAATTTGAGACCAAAAATAGTGTGTGGGCTTGGCTAGAAAGGCCTTCTTTCTCCATGTCTGGTCATCTATTGACCAAGGCAGCCAAGAGGAGGGCTGAGTATGGGCTGAGAGCCCATGGCACTGTAGGTGCTGCTGAAGCTCACGCTCTTTTTATTTATTTTTGTTAAAATAATGCAAGCCTAGAATCATTCTCATTTTCCTGATGTGTATCTTCTGCTTCCGTCTTCTGGTGAAGATCAGTGTTGTAGAGCACAACCACGTTGTCTTTCTGGTTCCCTCGTCAGTAGTTAGAGTCTCTAGTATCTCAACAAAGCACCCACAGGGTGGGAAATCCAACTCAGGAAAGGTTAAGTTGAACTGCAGGGTTTATTGTACCCTCTAAGCTACTTAACAGAAATCGTTTAAAAAAACTTTAACGTATGCATCATTATTGTGTGTGTATTTGTGTGTATAGGAGTGTGCATACCATGGCATGAATGGCATGGTGTACCAGTGGAAGTCAGAGGACAACTTCATTGAGTTGGTTAGATCCAATTGAGTTAGACCCAACTTTGCACTGGGTCTGGGATTCAACCCAGTTTCCTGGCAAGTTCCTTTACCCACTGAGCCATCTCATTGAGTCCAAGTACAAAATTGAAGCCTTTTATATATGGACATGTCTTCATTATATCCAAATACTTGTTTCAAATGTTGCTCGGCACAGTTTTAGGTCAAGAAAGATTTCTCCTCTTTTTCTTCTCAAAACAATTGCCTTGCTCTATTGTCTCAAAGGCTTGGGTATAGTTGAGAACTATGACACTTGCTGGTTCCTGGTCTTTTAAAATAGAAACCTTTCCCTCTTTTCTTTGGAAAAAGTTTAGAGTTTTTTCTTTCACGCTGGTATTCTGACCTTTTATGATGTACCTAAAGTGTGGCCTATTTCTTCTTATGCTGGGCATACTGAAGACTCCTTTGTCTGGGATTCAAGCCTGGTTCTAAGACATGTGACTGTATTGGGTTCCTCTGATGACTTCTTTCTTGTACACTAGCATAGTAACATTTCTCAGTCAGACACTGGATCCCTGAGTTCCTTTGTACCGCTTTCTATGCTTGTTTAATTTTGTTTTATATTCAATTTTGAACCTTTCCACTATTTATTATGTGAATCACTTTTATTTTGTTTACTACATACTTTTCATTTTATTTAATAACTTCTTTCTCTTGCTTCTTGTCTGAAATATTTTTCACTTCCCAGTGTAGATATGTTTTTCTGTTAAGGCTTTTTCCCTTTTCCTTACATTATATTGATTTTTTTTTCTCCCCAGTTTCTATTTTTTGTTAGTTTTCGACATGTTGAATAATTTTTTTAATGTATGACACTCATTGTCCATATATTTAAAGGCACTAAAAGCTAAAAGTAAGCCCATTCTTTGTAGGTGGGGCTTGTCAGCTTTGGGGCTTTCTTGTATAAGATAGCTAGGCAGCATTTTGAGCTGCTCTCCTTTCGGAGACTCACATCATATTTTGGCATTTTCCACTGGCATCCTTCAGTTTCTCAGAGATGAGTCTCCTGCTCTCCTATGTAGCAGAACACATGGGAAATATCAGTGTGGCTGCCAGCATGACGGAAGCAGCAGGCTGACTGAGAAGCCCCGCTCCTCAGCTCATGCTCACCCTCGTCTCTACTGGCCTTGCCTCCTCCAGCCTCAGGTTTCAGTGTGGTGGGAGTGTGGTGCGGTGTGAATCCGCTCCTCCCTATCTGGTGAGGTATAACCATTTAGACTGTTGCAGTCTCTTCACCAGCAGGAGGCCAGAGTTTACTTTCTGCTCCTAAGAACCTGTTGGAATCACTCACTTTTTGATGTCTGTACATTCTTTTGTCTGTTTTTACTCTTGAGGGCTTTTGAGTGAAAGAGATTAAGTGAACTGACCCCTGAATTGACTTGATTATTTTTAACCTGCATCCCTGGGGCCTCTGCTTTGAGCCCAAAGCAATTCCCTCTCACCTGTCATCTGTCTGGGTAGGTCCCCCCTCCCTCCATTGAACAGGACATGGCTTTGTGTACCTTGTCATTGCTTCTCAGTTTCCAGCGAGAAGCTTCCACCCTGACTTCTTTGATTTTTCAGAAGCAACTTACAGAGGCCTGTGGAGAGCAGAGTGGTCTGTGTTCACTCGGAGTGCATTTGCTGGTAATGAACCAGATTCTCTGTGGCCTGCCCCAGGCAGCACCTCTGCCTGCAGTCTCCAGAAGACAGCACTAGAAACACAAAGGCCATACATCAATCACCTCAGAAGTCACCTTGGCCACTTTGCCTCCCTTTTACAGCAGGCCACAATGTAGAAGCAGTTGTCACCCCAGAACCCCCAGGAATGAGTCTTATCTCTCTTGGACAGTTGCCTCTTGCTGGATGGGCCATAAACTGAGAAGAGACTTAACATTTAATGAGGTAGGCATCATGCCAAAGTGCTTCACATAGGTTTGCTAACCTCATTATGGGAACAACCCTTTGAGGATAGTGTTAATAACCTTATTGTCAAGGAGATGGCTGAAAAGTGGCAGAATGAGAAACTGTACTCAAAGATGTCTACCCTTGAGAGGAACAGGTCTCCAGTGGACGACTGTGAGGAGGAGGAAGTATGTAAAGGGAGTGGGAGCTCCAAATGGATGGAGTCTTGAGTGGAAGTGTCATTGCCACAGTCATGACCCTGTTCAAGAACCCATAGCCTCAGGCTTGGAGAGATGGTGAAGCCTTCCTCAGGGAAGAGTGTGATTGTTGACAGCGAGTGCAGAAGATTTCTCCTCTTCAATACTTATAGCCTGAAGACTGCTCCACCGTAGAGACTGATCCTACCAAGATCAGCTAAACCCAGGTTCTTAATTCAGCTGTATACCATAAACTCTGCCTCCTTGTTTATCTGCAGGTGACTCTGCCTCCTTGTTCAGCTGTATGCAATAATTCTGCCTCTCTGTTTAACTCAATAATAAATATACCGAGATTCCAACATTCTGAGTTTTCACTAGCCAAGAACCTAGCCCCTGTGATCCTGGCTTTCTATGTGTCCAGGTGTCTGTCTATAGGGTCTGCCTGTCTTTTCTTCATTCCTTAACTGTCTCCAGTCAGGTCCTGAATGTGATGCTGTACATGGTACTTCTAGAATAGATTCCCTGGAAACCTCAAAGGGGTCATGCTCTGTGCTAAATGTATCCAGCAGGTGCTCACTAAGTGTAACTTACTGAATATGTGATGAAGGATTATCCTTTTAAACCTACTTTCAGAACCTTAACCATACTTTGATTCATAGACAGCATTTTTAAAAATCCAGAAATCTGAATCCTCAATAAACTTTCTACTTCCTTTGGCCAAGAGCTATATCTTGAGTCTCTACATAATGCCTAAATTAAATTGTCATCATGTCTATGGTGAAAAGAACTTTGCTAGTTAATATTAAATCTGTATTGATAAGTAGGTTTGTGATAACTCTTGAAAGATTGTTTCATTGGTAAGGAAGAAACAACTTATATAAGTTATTTAGAAGGTGAAAATTTCATTTGGATATCTTGTTTTAGCATCAGAGTCTGACCAGACTGGAGTCACATCAGTGGTGACTGAAACCCTCAGCTTGTCCAGCCTTCTGTGTCACATGCGATTTCACCAGTTACAATAACGCCATGGTGATTCAGAGTGGTCATATCTTACTTAGGAGCATGCTTGTTCGACTCTTCCTTTTCCTTCAGCACATTTGTTCAAGAACTGGGACAAATGCAAGATGGTCATAGCTGGCTCTGGGTACTAAAGCAGGTTGGAACAGCAAATAGGGATGTTGCAGACAAGCAGGTATGTGTATGTGGTTAATGCTTAGTACTTGGGGCTTTCTTATGTTGGTAAGGAGGTGAATTACAAATGGGTCTGTGCAATAAAGGGAAAAGGGTTGTCCTGTCTCCCCGAGGAGCTATGCATTATGTTAGCCAAGATGAACGTACTTATGCAACTTTTAGAAAAATTTAGTAAAATACCATGTTTCCTTTTTCTTTAATGTAGCAGAGATAAGCAGCTCAAAGCGTGTGTTGTAAGTTTGTACTTTAAGGAAAGGGAGATTAATAAGCCACTATGCAGCAGCTTAAATTATGGCACTGGATGACACGTAGCAGCCAGAAGAATGGATTTATCTCCCTGTCAAACACAGCAGAATTTGTACCACTTATTTCCTCAAATGAGACTATTCTATTTTAGGAATGACATAGAGAACACCCTGTGGTTTGATGGAATGAAGAAGAGGTTGACTCACCTTCCTCCTCTCCCTGGTTGTTTCTTTCCTCTACAGTCTAGAGATGGCTGTGTAGCTCCTATAATGCTAAGCAACCAAGGAGAAACAGGGCTGAAGGGAGTGTTCACGTGCTGGGTTGGAAAGATGGTTCAGAGGTTAAGGACAAAGGCTGCTCTTCCAGAGGTCCTGAGTTCAATTTCCAGAAACCACACAGTGGCTCATAATCATCTATAATGAGATATGGGGCCCTCTTTTGGCATGCAGGCATACATGCAGGCAGAATGCTGTTCACATAATAAATAAATAAACCTTTTTTTTAAAAAAAATATATTTTCATGCTGAACAGACAGCATATCGCAAAAGCCATGTCAAGTGTATGTATAATTAATTGGTAAGGAGATGTAGAAAAGCAGAAGGAGAAGGCAAAGTGATTGTTGTCATGTTGGTGGCTCTGATGAAGGGGATGGGGAGGAAGGTGAGGGTCAGAGAAGAATCCCCAACACTGCCAGGTGGTGGCTGAGCTGGACTATAGGAAGTGTAAGAGTGGACCAAGGCAATATACACCCACGTCTGGCAGGTTGTGGGAGAGCGGAAGCTGTGGCTCTAGCCAGCTGGAGCAGCATGAAAAGCACTGTGGACAGTTTTGTACTTGAGAAAAGAGGAATGAGTGAACCTGTAGGAGGTATGTAGATTGGAATGGGATTGCAGGGCTGTCTGCTGTGCATGGCAACATACAAGCTCTAACAGGTTTGATTTAAAACCAGTTCATGTAGTATTTACTTAACAGGAATGTACAAGAAATGTACCTGGAGTCCCTGCCTCTGGGACCTCAAGTGCACTGACATTGCGAGGAATAGGGTTGGGAGTGGGCAGCATCTCACTTGTCATCTTCAATGACAATGAAAGACTCGAGTATGTAATTAAGTTGATTTATGCAGAGTTGCATAAATCCATCCATTGCTCTATCATCTGATCCATGTTGTTTTCTGATACATTTCAAAGAACACTGTAGACACTCAACGTCTTCACTTGTAGATACTCCACTGTGTACACTTTGTTATGAGTTTCACATGTTTATAATAGGAAGAAAATATTTTTTAATTCCCCAAACAAAGCACTGGCTTGAATCAGAAAGTTTAGTGGTAAATAGAGAGAAGATAAAGGCAATCCTGGGGGAATTACTGGTGCTTTTTTGCAGGCCTGATATGTATAAGCTTGGACTCACCCTAGACGCAGAAACAACTGCCCCAGTCAAACAACCACTCAGTTGGCCTCAGTCTTTCCACTTTAGAAATGAAGAAAAGAAGGGGCTGGGAGTTGGTGGATTAGAATTGGTACCTTAGTTTCTACCCACATAATTTCTTATCCATTCTTTGATACCTAAAATATTTGATGTGGCTTAATATAGAAGAGAGAAAAATAATTCCCTACATAAAAACTGTTCTCTTGCCATTTGAATTGTGTAAAAATAAAATAAAACATTTCTTCTCCTCCATAGGAGAAAGCCTTATCAGGATCATAAAGTTTCTGCCTATCTCTTGAATTTCTCGTTTTGTAAAATGGAGAGGGAAATATTCCTTATCCTCAGCCCTGTGGTGAGCATTGTAAAGGTCAGTGTCCTCAGAGGGCTTGGTACTTGGCTGGCACACAGGCCTTCAGCTATTGGTAGGTCCTCCTGTTTAGTGCCACATCACCTTGTGACTGTGTTCCTTCCAAAATGGTACATACAGAAGTAAGTTTTCACTAGTCAACTTTAATTAGCTGGGGTGTTAGTGCTAACAGCAGTTTTCCTCTTGTCAGTGTCAGCATGTCCCCTCTCATTCATAGTTCCCAAAATGCTTGAAATGGGACCATAGTCCACTGCTCTCTGGAGTTAGTCAATGGACCACTTGCAAGATTGCTGAACACTTCATTGTAGCTAGATCGATGCATGATTCCTCCAGTTGTTTGAGCACTGGGATTGGTGGTTGCTTGGAATTTGATCTGAGTACCCCAATTCCAGATTTATTCAACCTACTTAATTCAATAGCTATATTTAGATGCTGTAAGGGTTAACTTAGATTGAGGCACAGAATGCTAGGCTATTTGGCCAAATAGTCTGATAGTGTCTGTGGAAGACCTCTTGAATGATGAATGCCAGAATCAGTCAACTACTTACTGGAGACTGTCCTTTCTTATGTGGATGAGCTTTATCTGATAAACAGAAAGCCTAATGGGCCCAAAAGGTGAAAGAAAGTTGGCAAGTTCCTTTTCCTCACTGTCTAAGCCTTCCTGAATTGACAAAAGCTACAGAATGCACTGATTCTCCCAGGGTGGTTATTTGGGATGTCTCATCCTCAACAACTGTAAAAGCCAATCCTCATGACGGATGCAGCTCTAACTTCCTTATGGGTCCTTGATCCTCCTGGATCAAGACATCCCAGATCTTACAAATCTTCTGTAGGCCATTTGTATAGTGGAATGTTTCCCATACCATAGGAAAATAGTTAATTTATGAGATGGTGTTCATTGTCTTATTTATTTCTCACAAAAGTCCCGCAAAGCCAATTTGGAGTCAGTGAAGGGAGAGCCAAGATTTAAAGTCATGTGTATCTACCTTCTAAGCCTTCACTCATTCTACCATATGAGAACTGATCATGTGTGGCAGAATGAATAGTTTATTTGGACAATGTTTTATACTCTCTATGGTTGTTAAACTAAGGATTAGTAGTTTTGTTTTGGGTATATTTTAACATTTTTAGCATTGTAGCATTCTCTGATGTAGGTTTAAGATATTTTTTCCCAGAATCACTAATATCTCCTCTCTAGCCTTGATTGAAGGACCATGACTGCTCAGTGACTGAAGGAACTCATAGAGGAAGGTAGGCAAAATGACTGTAGATGAGTAAAGATTTTAGGCAAAATGACTGTAGAATGAGTAGAGGTTTTCCCATGGTCTGTGAAGTATGGCAAGATTGCTGAACACTTCATATTGCCTAATGCGTCACATATGCACTGCTTTGGAGTCTCAAGTTCACACTTTCAAGCATCATTAGTAAAGATATTATCTTCATACTTTATAATTTAGCAATTTTCATGATTGATTTGAGCAAAGGCTGTCTTTATAATCCCAACTGATAGTTCTATTTAGTGTAATGCGGAGGGAAATGATAGCCATGGGTAAGATGTTGAACCTAGAGAAGAACCAGATGTGAGGGACTCTGTGCCATATTCTTCTGTAGACAGTTAACTTATGTACTAACTTGCTTAGGTCCCCATCTCAGGTAAAAGCTTGGTGAACGTTTGTACATTTACATATGGAAAGCCAGTTTAAAGTTCCAGAAATAAAAACTTCTAAGACATGCTTCCTGGTTCTGCTTATTTAAAGATACTCTTGGTTAGAGGCATTGGGTAGAGGATGACTGAGAGCTATACAGACACAGCAGCCTGCACAAAGCAGGTTGTTGGACTATAATGGTAAGCAGTCATGTCCCCCTTGGTAGTATCTAACTTAAGTCAAGACTCTTGTGATTCTGGCCAAGCCTCTAACTGGTGCTGAATGACAGGAACAAAGGGCAAGCAGTCCTCAGAGAAGGGTCGCCTCGAGGGAAGGAGCTCAAGCACCTTCTCCAGGAGAGAGTGAAGATGGGGATGGGCTTTCGTGTACTTTCATCAAAGGCCAGGAAGAGTTCATCCTTTGCATCAAGAGGTAGATCTTGGATAAATCCTTGATTTGCAGGGCCCAGAACATCTTCAACATTTTTTTTTCCGAGTTCATTAGCATTTGTGGAAAACTCTTCTTGGCATAATTATATAGTACAAATTGCCCAAAGTATACATTGTTAGGAGCATTTAAGAAATTGGTTGAATATCAAGTGACCTTAGGTGTGTGGGTTCATTTCTGGGTCTTCAATTCTATTCCACTGATCTTCCTGCCTGTCTTTGTACCAATTTAAAAGAAAAAAAACATTTAACATATCACAACCCAGTAATAGAGTATACAAATTTGATACTTAACGTCTGAGGAAGGACAATAAAACAGAAACATTAAAAGCCTTTGTTTTCTAAAACTGCACCAGGGTTGTTTCTAGTAAGAACAGAAAACTATGTACTTACAATAAAATCAAGGAAACCAATAGCATACAGCAGCCTTCAGTCTGAGTACTGACATATAAAGCCACATTCACTTATAGTGTGTGTCTAGAGGTCAAAGCATACACATGGTGAGTTCACCCAGAGGGCATGTAAGATAGAGTGGTGCAGCCCTGGTGAGTGCCACCAGGAACACTGTGGAGTCACGATGTGCTTCATTCTGAATTGCTTTAGCTTGTGCATTCAGAAACCTTTGTGCTTGTCGCCAGTGTTTTCTGTGATATCCACACTTAGTTTCTTGATGTTCCTTGGTGCCGGATTCCAAAGGAGGAGTTTAAACTACTTCTTGTCTTTAAGCAGTTTATTCATAGTCTATAAATACTGATTGTCTTATAAAGAAACAGTGATTCCCCTTATCTGCGGGGACTCCAAGCAAGCAGGGGATGTGCAAAGCCTCAGATAACACCAAAAACTCTATTGTATGTCTCTCCCTGCATATATGTACCTGTGATAAAGTTTACCTTGGGAATTAGATCCGGAAAGAGGATAAAAATAGCAATGTTTAATTTTTTTCCTACAGAGCTTGTACATCCAAGACAAGTGTTCTGTTACTGCACCGCACCCACAACCCAATAATTTAAAACAAACAGTGAAAAATAAAATATAACAAATAGTAACAATTATATAAAGTCTTTTCCCATCTTAACCATGCTAAAACTTATGAATTATTTCTGGAATTCTCCAGGTAATAATTTTAGAACACATGATAGGCAAGTAATAATGTACCAAGTGAAAGTAGAGATAAAGGGATCTGCTGTAAAGCCAAGAAGTTAATAGAGATGCAATTCTTAGCTGGGACAGGTTGTGTGGCACCAAACATTCCAAAGAAGTATAACTGCAGGCCAGGGTTGTGTTACATTAAGGGAGCCCCAGACAATGGGGCTGGGGGTTATACAAGGTCTTAGGCTAGGTAAGACTGGTAGAAATGAGAACAGGCTAGAGATAAAGTGAGTTCTCTGGCCAAAGATGGGCCTTGTGCTATGCTGTCGATGGGATTTCGCCCTACAGGGATTAGGGATTTCTTGAATAAAGATGTAGTGCCCTTACTGATCTTGCACTGCGGACAGAGCCTGGAAAGTGTCTATTCTAGGGAAGCATGCTGCAACAAATGAGAGAATTTGTTGGACTTGGGGGGACTCACTTCAAGTTGTACAGATGGTAATCTCTAGTCCGCTACTTGGCTGTTTCTTCATCCATGCTATAGGAGTGCCTTCCCCCTTTTCATGCATGTGAACTCATTTAGCAACTGAAAAATTATATCAGGTTGGTGGTTTGGAGCTGGCTATGATTATAGTATCTATTCTACAGTATCCAACTAGTACTGAAGGTGAAGTCTCCCAATGCCTCAACCATGCATCCATTGTTAACCATTTTCTAGCACAGGACTTCAATAGGACACTTGGCTGAACATAAAAAGGGGAGGAAGGGAGACTCACTATCTTATCTGGAATGATAGTAACTTTCTACACAACCTCAGATTTGTGAACTAGGATGGAGGAAGTAAATAGGTTGTATCTTCTTGTCTGTCCATCATGTGACAAAGAACACAGAAGGCCTTGATCCTACACGGGCCTCCCCTTCCACTGGTGTTCTAGAGCATACAAGGTGTTCCAAGGGCCTCTTGTTCCCAGAACAGTTGGGCTAGCTACTCAAAGCTCAGAAGGTCCAGTGCTGCACATCTGTGGCCAGCTTTGTCTTATTTTCTACTCTTGGTTTCTTTGATCAAGTCATAGCTTCTGTGTTATCTGTGAGTACCAGGCCCCAGGTTTCTAACAACACTCCTCAAAGAGGAGCTGAGTTCATGTGAAGACCCCAGCGGTGGCACTAAGTAGACATTAGTTTCTGTGAGTGAATGAATGAGTGAGCAGTCCTAGGCCCTGGCGTAAGCCAGGTTCTGAGGAAATAAAATACAACCCTAAACAGATGAATCTGATCCTTTGTTACTAACCCCCTTCTGTGAGATCCCAGGTCAGACTCCAGGGCTGCAGAAAATTCAACAGAAACATAAATTATGATCGGAGCAAGAGAGTCTGTTGACTCACAACTAGAAAGCACACAAGAAGGGGTCAGTTGGAAGATCATGGTGTGGGAAGCAGGGGTTAATTCCTTCAGCAGGTTTTCCTTAGGGACTGGACTCTTGGGATTTCAGAACATGGACATGAATGCAGTGGGAAGTAACATGCTCTTCTGAGAAAGGTTCCCCCCACCCCGTACTTATTCTATATCATCTTCTGGGTACCTTTGAAGTAATTGTAATTTTGGCACATACTCTTCAAAAGGCAGAGAAGTGACTTGTCCTTGTTTCCTATGACTTCCATGTATTTAAAAACAAAGGTCCCAGGAACCATTTATATCCAGAGAAAGGGACAGTTGGTCATCTTAGATGTAGTAGGTAAACACAGAGAAACCCTGTCTCGAAAAACAAAAACAACAACAACAACAACAACAACAAAAACAAACAAAAAAAATAGAAGTAATTGGTAGAAAACTGGAATTTAAAGTCAGAAACATGCTCCTACTAGTGGTTCTCTTTGGAGAAAGTGCTTAGCTTTCTAAACTTTAGGGAGATAAGAGAAAATAATGCTGGTTTTCCAGGAAGATGCATAAATTGTGCAAGTTGATGCTTTTGAAATCCTAAGCATAGTGCCTTGCACATAGTAGGTGTGTTATAAAATTTCCCTTTGTAGAAGTATTTTTCTATCATTTTTGGCTTTTCATTTTAGTATTTCTAGAAGCAAGGCAAATGGGATACCTACCATCTGCAAAGCCTCACAAATTCTGCTTTCACCCCCCCCCCCAGGCTGTCTCCCTGGCTAAGCAGCGAGTTCTGGCAAGGATCTCTACAGCTGTGCTTGACTGGGCTCAGAGCTGATGCTTCTTGCACTTTTATAGCAGCCTAAGTTATCCAGAAATGCTGGGCTTGTTAGTGACTGGAGAAGGGACAGCCCTGGCTTCTGGCATTTGTCATCTGGGATGCAGTATCTCCCTAGCATTCCTGGATTTAGAAAGTGGAGCAGAAGCCACATTGTATAGAAGCAAGCAGGGTGATTTCAGGTGACCTGACAGCCAGGCAAGCAGGAGAGAAGACTGCAGGGCAGAAAGCAGCATGGTTGGGTGCATCACAAAAGGAGCCCTTCCCAAAGCTCGCTTCACATAAATGAACTCAAGGGAAACATGCAGGCTTTTTAAGGATCTCCCTTACTCCTCACAGCTGCCCAGAGTAAGTGTCAATATCTCTCTCAGTAAAAGAGGAACCTTGGAAATCATGCATCACACTGTTTCTCTTCCACTGATCCACTGACGCAGGGCTTTGCACATGAACCAGCAGCTTCCAGGTTTGCCTCTTCAGGACGCAGGGTTGAGCCAAAATAGACTGGGGTTGTTCCTTGGGCTCCTTTCTCCTCTCTTCTCAAGCATATATTGATATACAACTGCTCATCCAAGTCTACCATGCCAGCTGACTGCCTTTGCCTGACTGAATGTTGCCTGTAACCTGTCTGCTCATATCTACCCTGTGGCTCTGCCATTGTCCATTCTCATTAAGCCATGGAAACAAAGTTGTATTATTGTTATTAGTGTTTTGTAGATGAGTACTGTGTTTTCACCATTTCCATTCCTCCCTCTTTTACAATACCCACTCCCATGCTCCCTTTGAATTTCAGACCATTTCTTCTTTAATTACTATTATTACATACAAACGGACATACGCAGCCTACTGAGTCCATTCAGTGTTGCTGGAGGTGTGTTTAGGGCTCACCATTTGGGATTGGATAACCTATTGGGGATTTTTCCTTGAGGAAAACTTTCTTTTCCTCGCAATGGTTATTGATTGCTGGTGGATCTCTATCAAATCCAAGGTGCATTCAGTCCCTGCTCTGGTTTTGATCTGACAAGGCGTCCCTATGTCACTGAGTGAAAACCCAAGTCCTTGCGACGACTGGCGCAGGACCTTGTCCTCTTCCATCATATCTCAGTCTTCTTCGCTGTGCTCATCCCTGGCTTGTCCATATCCGGCTTCACGTGTCACTTGGTCCCCTGGACTTTCGTGCACACCTACTTCTTCCTTACCCCTCTTGGGCTCCTCTACTCACTCTCTAATTTCCTTCAAGTCTCTGTTCCCATCCTGCTTTTTTCTTAAAGGCAACCCCAGCTGCTCCTTCTGGGAAGCACCTTCACACATTCTTTTTTTTTTAATGTATTCACTTTATATCCCACTCACTGTCTACCCCCCAGCCACCCCTCCCACAATCCTCTTTCCCTTCCCACCTCCCTATCTCCTCTGAGAGGACCCCACCACCAGCACTCCAAGTTTCTGCAGAGCTAGGAGAGCATTCTCACCCACTGAGGACAGACAAGGCAGCCCAGCTAGAAAAACGTACCTCACAGACAGGCAACAGCTTTTGGGATAGCCCCCCACTCTGGTTGTGCGGGACCCACATGAAGACCAAGCTGCACATCTGCTACATATGTACAAAGAGGCCTAGGTCCAGCCTGTGTATGCTCTTTGGTTGGTGTTTCAGTCTTTGAGTACCCCAGGGTCCAGGTCAGTTGATTCTGTTGGTTTTCCTATGGAGTTCCTATTCTCTTTGGGGTCCACAATCCTCCCCCCTGTTCTTCCATGAGAGTCTCCAAGCTTTCTCTGCTGTTTAGCTGTGTGTGTCTGTCTTAGTCAGCTGCTGGATGGAGCCTCTCAGAGGGTAGTAAAGCTAGACTCCTATCTGCAAGCATAAGAGTATCATTAATAGTGTCAGGAATTGGTGCTTGCCCATAGGATGGGTCTCAAGTTGGGCCAGTTATTGGTTGGTTATTCCCTCAGTCTCTACTCCATCCAATATGCCTGCATTCCTTGTAGACAGAATAAATTTTGAGTCAAAAATCTTGTGGGCTCTTCATAATTCTTGGTGCCTGATTTACTTTGCCCTTTTTCCACAGCTCTGGGTACCAGTGTAACATATAGTTCATTTGTTTATGCCTTTGTTCTCAGAATATCTCATCAACAATTTGTCAAGGTGCACTGAGTTCAAATTCCAGTTCTGTTAGTTGCCCACAGCTTCCTCATCCTATAAATAACAGTAAGTCTCCTAGTGAGTGTGCTATTAGAAAATACTAGAAAAGCCACTGGGGCTGGAGGTAAAGAGCCTTGTTGCTACACAGTTGTAAAGAGGATTAAATGTCTTCAGCAAGGGGTGCCCAGGTGAAGACAGAAACTAGATTCCTATCTCTTATCCTTTATTAAAAGTAATTTGGAATGGACCAAAGACCTTAGTGCTAGCCATACAACTTTGAAAGCACTAGAAAAGAGACATGTCAAGATAATAGAACAGGTAAAGGTTTCCTAAGTGAAAACTCAGTAGCCCAGGAAACAAAAGCAAGACCTGATGGAGTAAATCAAGATGAAAAGCTTCTTTACGGTGTAGGGAATGCTGGAGTGAAGACAGCCCACAGAATAGGAGACAGTCTGTCAACTCTGTGTCTGTCAACTCTGTGTCTGACAGAGGGCTAACATCTAGACTTTACAAAGATTTTTTTTAAGATTTATTTATTTATTATATGTAAGTGCACTGTAGCTGTCTTCAGACACCAGAAGAGGGCATCAGATCTCTTTACGGATGACTGTGAGTCACCATGTGGGTGCTGGGTTTGAACTCATGACCTTCAGAAAAGCAGTCAGCGCTCTTACCCGGTGAGCCATCTCTCCAGCCACAAGATTTTTTAAAAAAAACAAAACAAACAAAAAAACAAAAAAACTTAACAAAATATGTGACCAAAAAGACATGAGTAAATGGTCTGAACAGCCACTTCTCCAAAGAAATAATACCAATGTCTAATAGTATGTTTTTTAAAATGGTCAGTATCTTTAACTACCAGGAAAGGGCCAAACAAAACTATATACTATCTCAGCAAAAGCCAGCATAGCTACTATTTTTTTTTAAAAAAAATATGTCAAATTCTGGTAGTGAAGTAGAAGGAACTCATATGCAGCATTTGTAGGAGATGTTCTGCTGAAACTATAGAAAACAGTGTGGGTATCCCTCAGAAATGTCAAGGTGCACTGAGTTCAAATTCCAGTTCTTCTGTTAGCTGCCCACAGCTTTGTCATCCTGTAGGTAGCAGCAGTAAGTCTCCACATGAGTATTTTGCAGTATTAGAAAATACTAAATTAGAACTACTACATAATCTACCGTTCTGCTCCTGGGTTTTTACCCAAAGGAGAAATACACCCAGCACATAGAAGAGGGTGGGCAAGATTGCCATTTTAACTATATTAATCCTGCCAACCCACGACCATGGAAGATTTTTCCATTTTCTGAGGTCTTCTTCCATTTCCTTCTTCAGAGACCTGAAGTTTTTGTCATACAAATCTTTCACTTGTTTGGTTAGTCACACCAAGATACTTTATATAGTTTGTGGCTATTTTGAAGGGTGTCATTTCCCTAATTTCTTTCTCAGCCTGCTTATCCTTTGAGTATAGGAAGGCTACTGATATGCTTGAGTTGATTTTATAACCAGCCACTTTGCTGAAGTTGTTTATCAGCTGTAGGAGTTCTCTGGTGGAGTTTTTTGGGTCACTTAAGTATACTATCATATCATCTGCAAATAGTGATAGTTTGACTTCTTCCTTTCCGATTTGTATCCCTCTGACTTCCCTCTGTTGTTGAATTGCTCTAGCTAGTACCTCAAGTACTATATTGAAGAGATATGGTGAGAGGGGGCAGCCTTGTCTAGTCCCTGATTTTAGTGGGATTGCTTCAAGTTTCTCTCCATTTACTTTGATGTTGGCTACTGGTCTGCTGTAAATTGCTTTACTATGTTTAGGTATGGGCCTTGAATTCCTGTTCTTTCCAAGACTTTTAGCATGATTCAACGCAATCCCCATCAAAATCCCAATTCAGTTCTTCATAGAGTTAGAAAGAGCAATTCTCAAATTCATCTGGAATAACAAAAAACCCAGGATAGCTAAAGCTATCATCAACAGTAAAAGAACTTCTGGGGGAATCAGTATCCCAGACCTCAAGCAATACAAAAGAGCAGTAGTGTTTAAAACTGCATGGTATTGCTGGGCGGTGGTGGCACACGTCTTTAATCCCAGCACTTGGGAGGCAGAGGCAGGCGGATTTCTGAGTTCGAGGCCAGCCTGGTCTACAGAGTGAGTTCCAGACCAGCTGGAGCCACATAGAGAAACCCTGTCTCGAAAAACCAAACCAAAAAAAAAAAAAAAAAAAAAACCCCAAAACAAAAACAACAACAACAAAAAACAAAACAAAAAACAAAAAACAAAAAACTGCATGGTATTGGTACAGTGACAGTGAGGTGGATCAATGAAGACCCAGAATTGAACCCACACATCTATGGCCAATTGATCTTCGACAAAGTAGCTGAAAACATCCAGTGGAAATAAGATAGCTTTTTCAACAAATGGTGATGGCTGAACTGGAGGTCAACATGCAGAAGAATGAGAATTGATCCACTCTTATCTCCTTGTACTAAGGTCAACTCCAAGTGGATCAAGGACCTCCACATAAAACCAGACACACTAAAATTAATAGAAAAGAAACTGGGGAAGACCTTTGAGGACATTGGCTCAGGGGGAAAGTTCCTGAACAGAACACCAATAGCTTATGCTCTAAGATCAAGAATAGACAAATGGGACCTCATAAAATTACACAGTTTCTGTAAGGCAAAAGACACTGTCAAAAGGACAATCAGCAGCCAACAAATTGGGAAAAGATCTTCACCAACCCTACATCTGACAGAGGGCTAGTATCCAATGTATACAAAGAACTCAAGAAGTTAGACCTCAGAAAACCAAATAACCCTATCAAAAAATGGGGTACAGAGCTAAAAAAGACTTTTCACCTGAAGAAATTCGGATGGTTGAGAAACACCTTAAAAAATGTTCAACATCATTAGTCATTAGAGAAATGCAAATCAAAACAACCCTGAGATTTCACCTCACACCAGTCAGAATGGCTAAGATTAAAATAGCTGGTGTTGGGGAGGATGTGGAGAAAGAAGAACATTCCTCCACTGCTGGTAGGACTGCAAGCTGGTACAACCACTCTGGAAATCAGTCTGGTGGTTCCTAAGAAAACTGGACACTATACTTCCAGAGGACCCAGCCATACCATTCCTGGGAATATACCTAGAAGATTGCCCAGCATGCAATAAGGATACATGCTCCACTATGTTCATAGCAGCCTTATTTATAATAGCCAGAAGCTAGAAAGAACCCAGATGTCCTTCAACAGAAGAATAGATACAGAAAATGTGGTATATATACACAATGGAGTACTATTCAATCCTTAGAAACAATGAATTCATGAAATTCTTAGAGAAATGGATGGAGCTGGAGAACATCATCCTAAGTGAGGTAACCCAGTCTCAAAAGAATACCCATGGTATGCACTCACTGATAAGTGGATATTAGCCTAGAATCTTGGGACACCAAAGACACAATCTACATACCAAATGATGTCCGACAAGAAAGAAGGAGTGGATCCTGGTTCTGGAAAGGCTCAAAGTATCAGTGTAGGGGAATACCAGAACAGGGAAGTGGGAAGGGGTGGATGGGGGGAGCATGGGAAGGGAAAAGGGCATGTGGGACCTTTGGGGGGCAGGGGACAAGAAAAAGGGAAATGAAATGTAAACATAGAATATATCCAATAAAAAATTTAAAAAAATTTTAAATAAAAGAAAACATATAGTTAACAAAAAAAAAAAATAAGAAGAGGGTGGGCAATGGCTTTTCCTTGGTGCTGGCACTGGCCCCTTCAGCTTGTGTGTTTGGAGGAAGTCCTGGACATGTCAAGGTCATAACCATATGCAAAGTCTGTCACCATGTGAATGAAACCACACCTAAGATGACTAAAAGGACAGGACAAAACATGCAGGCCCAGGCATAAGGAATATTTCATTGATCTACAGTGAGCCTGGATCATAGAGACCAGAGACCTTGGGAAGTCATTGTGTTCTAGGCCCCCCACTCCTTGCCTTGGGAACCCTGTGAAGAGGGCTGTTGCAAAGGGAGAGTATTTGCTGCTGTCGTTGTTAGTGTTATTAACTGTAAGGGTCCATGCTACAGCCCTTAATCCAGCGTTTAATCCAGCTCCACTGTGTGTCTTTATTTCCACGTGTCTGTCATTCTAGGAATGTCTTTTTTTTTCTTTTCTTTTTTCTTTCTTTCTTTCTTTCTTTCTTTCTTTTTTTTTTTTTTTTTGATTTCTTGAATCTCTTGGGAGCATCAAAAGAGAAAAAGTAGATGGGTTGATTGGGAAGAGTTGAAAAGACACTATTAAGAAACTATTTTATTGGGCTGGAGAGACAGCTCAGCAGTTAAGGGCACTGACTGCTCTTCCAAAGGTCCTGAGTTCAATTCCCAGCAACCACATGGTAGCTCACAACCATCTGTAACGAGATCCGATGCCCTCTTCTGGTGTGTCTGAAGAGAGCTACAATATACTCATACACATAAAATAAATCTTAAAAAGAAGGAATTAAAAAGAGAGAGAGAAACTATCTTGTTTCGCCTTATAGAAGCAAGCAACATTTTTTTTTTTTTTGTATAATGTGTGATGTCCATCCCCTTCAGGAGAGGAACAACAATGCTTTGAGGCAACAGTAAGGAAGTGAATTGTGGTGAAAGAGAATGTCTTGGGTAAGTGATGCACAGAGCTTTTTAAAACCCAGGTTCTCCAACTCTGCTTCAAGGTTTCACCCAGGGTTGCCAGGCTTATGTGTTCTTTGTGTTATTGGAAACTGTAGGGAGGAGAGTGTTGCCTCCCAGTGGAAGCTGTGCAGTCTAAATCCCCTGGGTCTCTTGCACCATCACAGCTGCTCTGTGGAGTTCTGAGTCCCAGGGCCTATTTCAAGAACCTCGGCCAAATGAGTGAAATGGTCCCCACAGCAGGAACCGCAGCTGCCTTTTAATTTCAGCACTGCTGATGCCCACAGCCAGAGCCTGGGGTTCGTGGTTATACCAGGTCTCGCTGCTCTTGTTTGTGAAACTGTTCAAAAGTGGCCTGCAGTGGTCAGTAATTTCAAAGCCAGAGCATTATAGTTTGAAACTTGGGTGATCAGATCAGCTTGTGGACTTACACCCCCAATGCCTGCTTCTGAGACGTGCCTGTGTTCCGTAGGTAAATGGCAGCTCTTGGGCTGTATCCAGTTCCAGCACTCTGTGACCTTGAGCCTGCTCCGGACAGTTCTGTGTGAGGACTTTGTGGGCAGTCGGCTTGCAGAAAGAGCAGTACGTGCAATGTACCTGATAGAAAAATTGGCTATGGTGATTATTACCATGGTTCTCACTGTCGCCACTAGTGTTTGTCACAGCATTTATGCTTGAGGACAGGACAGAGATGGAGAGGTGCCTTCTGGATGCTGTCCAGGGCTAACCTGCCCTTTCAGTAACAGTAGAGGCTCTGTCCACAACATGGCCTTTTAGAGCTCTATTTTGACAACTGTCAGTAACTGAGATAGCTAAAAACTATGTCAGCCACGGGTCCCAATGGTTTATTGATATTGGCCATTTTTCTTTTAGCATTGCTCAGTCTTTGTCTACCGCGAACAGGAAAGGTATTCTCTGTCTTCTGTATCCCTTGGAAGCAAGCCAATCTGTGATCCAGCTTTTCTTGAAATGTGAAGAGATGAGTCACATTTGGTGACCCCTGGGGCTGCTTCATCCCAATCTGTCCTCAGCACCCCTTGCTGCTTCTCCTCTGCAGCATTTCATGGGTGATTAAAGATGGGTGAGTGCTCTCTCCTGCAGTGAGGTCAGAGCCAGTGGTACAAATTGGGATTTTCCTCTGCTGTGCAAACACCTGGTGATGACATCACAGAGTCACTGGAGTGCTAGCAATTACAGCTGCTGCCAGGAAAGCACCTTCTGACAGGATATTGATTTCGTGCCACGGTTAGCAGCAGCTGGGACAAATGAGACCTCCTTGCTGCTCAGGAGTTCCAGCTGCCATGGCATATGTACCCTACTGATTAGAAAACCTGGCCCCAAGTGTTTGCAAAAAAAAATGCCAAGCAAGGGGCCTCCGCCAGCAGATCTGTGTTTCTGAAAGTGTAAAATGACGTTGCATGAGGCATGCCCGAAGGCCCTGAATCATACATTCACACTTTGAAGAGCAAGCTCTGATAAGCTCTCAGATTCGGCACCTGCCTAATTGATTTAAGGAAGAGAGAAACCCAGTCATTTCCTGCAATCTTCATGCTGTAATATATTTCACAGCTTTTTTAAGGAGCAAGTTTTCCTTCCTTCGTTTTTTTTCTTTATGTTCTAAGCAGTTTATGCTGATGCCTTTACAGGTATGGCTTCAAGGCCTAGCTAGTAACAGTGGAAGGCAGGCTCACAGTGAAATGCTAACCTAACTTACAAACAGACTCTGTGATGTAAGTCTTTGTGCCAGTATTCTGACATAGCACTTTTTCATTGTGTTGGGAATGTTGTTTCTGAAAGCCAAGATCATCAAGTCATGACCAGCCCTTTGTCACCAAATCTCTATAGTGTTTGTTTTTGACTATAACTAGTGCAGGGACTTTAGCCCAATTATATATTAAAATTTCCTCTCTGACTAGCTCAGTTGTCTGAGATAAGCATATTTGCAACCAATGAACAGGAAATGGGGCCAGAAGTCTAAAGGGACAGCAGCAGCTGTAAGGATTGCTTAGAATCTATCTGCAGAATGGTTGGTTTCTGATAGACTGAGTTACTTTACATATAGAATAGGAATGTATGGGAATATCTAACCATCAATAAGAACTCTTATGGCAGATGGGGCTGACTTCCACATAGTTTGTAGAGGGTTCTTCTACTATATTATTTGAACTGACACATGAAGACTTGTTTTCACGAATGTTCTTTGTGCCTGGGTAGAGGAGAGTAACTGAGAGTTCTCCTGTGATTTAGAGGCGTCTTTTGCTTTATCCAATGAGAGCGGAATGCTTTCTGGCCAGATCTCCACTGACTTGGTATGTGCTTCTTTTAAGTACTCAGCACTCTTTCCCTTCAGTGCTTTGGTTGGGATCCCCGACTGCCTCCTAAATCTCATTATAGAGACTTTATTTCTCCATAATATCTAGCGTATGTGGGGCTATATGGCCATATGTGAGAGGCCCCTGGTCACATGTGGGTGTCGGTGGTATGAACAGCTTCAGAGCCTTTAGCTGAGATTCACTTTGCATGCAAATTACCTCTGACTGTTCCTATAACGTTCCATTTCTTTCCCCCCACAAATCAAGTCCCAGTCCCCCGCTTCATGGAACAACTTCATTTCTCAGAAGAAATAGTGACAAATACCAACTTCAACAGTCAATAGGTGATGAGGATTATAGAATTTGAGGTGCCTTCTGGGTACTTTTATCACTATTAAAGAAGGGTCTGATAAAAGCAATTAGGTGGAAGTAATTAATGAGATCAAATTTCTTTATTTTGAATCTTAAAATTCTTTCATTTTGAGAATCCTGGAGTCCAGTTTAGACCATTGATAGGTTGCTATGGACAATTTTGGAAAAGAAAAAAAGCCTGTCAGGAGCAGTTATTAGCTTCATTTCCCTACATATTGAGTCACACAGAGAATAACAAGTAATTCTTGGTGGACGTAAGGGCTGATCACCCTCTTCCAGATCGCTGACGTGAGCTCTTCAGTTCCTGAACGATGACTCTGGCAGCCCTCACTCATTCACTTTCCCTGTGTAGCCCCACAGCAACCCTAGACCCAGTGGAAGATTCAGTTTGTTACCAAGTCTCTCATGTGCCAACCTTAACAGTAAACGGAATCTTTGACCTGAAATGAAATGAATTTCCCAGTTATTCTCTGAGAAGTCCCTGGAGACACAGCAATGGATATGGCATTTATGACCCCAACTCTGAGGAGAACTCTGGTGAATAGATCCTTAGGCCTCTCTCAAGGCTCTTCCCTGGCCCCGTTTGCTGGCTATGTAACACCCTTGCACTGTTTCCCTTGGTCAGATCCTGAGTTCATCAAGTTCCTTCCTGCTTCATTATCCTTGTGGAGGTTATTTCTTTTTTTCAGCAATTTCTGAGATTTTCAGAGATTTCAATACCTCCTACTTGGTATTTTGCCAACCCTCCTTTAGGTGTCTGGATTTTTACCCTCTCGTGGAGGCCATCCTCATCATCCAGCTAGATTCAAGAGGACTGCAAAATCAGTGACACTTCTTATCCCTTCATCAAGAACTGGGGTGTATTTCTCTTCCAGTAAAGCAGAGCTATTTTCCTGATTGCGTCAACTAACTAAATACAGCGGAAATGCTGTGCCATTTTGGACTATAGACTTTAAGGGAGCCGGCAGCATCTGCCTCTTCCTCACAATCAGCTGCCAGGTAGGGAAGTCTAGCTAGCCACATCCTTGCAGAGGAACTATGCCAGGGAGGGGGAAAGAAGGAAGAAAGGAAAGAAGGAAAGAAGGGAGGGAGGGGGAAGGAAGGGAAGGGAAGGGAAGGAAGAGAGAGAGAGAGAGAGAGAGAGAGAGAGAGAGAGAGAGAGAGAGAGAGAGGGAAGGGAAGGGGAAGGGAAGGGAAGGGGAAGAGAAGGGGAAGAGAAGGGGAAGAGAAGGGGAAGAGAAGGGGAAGAGAGGGTGAAGGGAAGGGGATGGAAGAGAAAGATAAGAGGGGAGGGGAGGAGAGAAGAGGAGAAGGGAGGAGAGAAGAGGAGAAGGGAGGAGAGAAGAGGAGAGGAGAGGAGAGGAGAGGAGAGGAGAGGAGAGGAGAGGAGAGGAGAGGAGAGGAGAGGAGAGGAGAGGAGAGGAGAGGAGAGGAGAGGTTTTATCTGTTTTCATCAAGGCACCAGATGTGACAGTGAAACCAAACTGGGTATCATATCCACTAAATAACATTATAAATGATACTTGAAGACACTGTATTTTTTATTCATTACACAACAAAACTACATATGAAAAACCATGTATTCCTATATAGGTCATATTCCCATTATGTTGCATCTTTTTGTTTTCTTCTTTTTCTTCTTCCTTCTCCTTCTCCTCTTTCCTTCTCTCTTCCTTCTCCTTCTCCTCTTTCCTTCTCTCCTCCTCCTCCTCCTCCTCCTCTCCTCCTCCTCCTCCTCCTCCTCCTCCTCCTCCTCCTCCTCCTCCTCCTCCTCCTCCTTCTTCTTCTTCTGAGATTGTCTTATTGAATAGTTCTGGTTGGCTTGAAACTTACTATGTAGACCCAACAGGCTTCAAAATCTCAGAATTTTGTCACCTCTGCCTGACAAGTGCTGGATTAAAGGCTTGCACAATGCCTGACATTCTATATTTTCATTTTATCAATTGTTACCTTTATGATGATGTATTTATTGTTTTATGATCTGCCTATGGCCTAGTTATCCAAGTAGATTAAAACTCTAGAGCCTAGAAGCTGGAACGTTTTAGTTGACCTTTGCATAACTCATATTACCAAAATGTTTGTTGAATTAGTTTGTGAATGAGTTAAAAGATTTCAATTTTTTATATGTTTCCCCTGATACATTGATAAGGATACATAAATACTTACCTCGAATGGACTTCCAAAAATGATGAAAAAACCTTTTAAATTATTTATCCTAATTTGCTTAGACTCCATACCCGCTCAATTACCTCTACTGCTTCCTCAATGGCAAGACCAAAGAAGCCCTCAGCTTTAATATGGCAGTCTAGGCTGCCCACAGCCCTGACTCACTTGTGAATACCATGGGAGTTTCTTTGTTACTGTAAGTCATGAACATCCCGCTTTCCTGGAATATTTACCCCTTAGTTAACTTCCCAGGAGACTTCTGGAAGGCCTTTGGTAATGGCCCACGATATTCAGTGGGCATTCCTTTTTTATTTTTTCACCTATGAGCATGCCATTTTGCCCATGTATTAGGTGTATGGATACTGGAACACTGGGTTGGAACATGGTTTTCCACCCCAGCTCTCTTGTGTAGCTACTTGTCTTAAGGGATGCTGTTTCCTTCCTAGTAGAACCATGAGCTCAAGAAAAGAGACAGCAAGGCCTCTGCCAGCAGCTCTGAGACTTTCCATATTCAAACTTTCTTTACAGCTGTACAAAGAACAACTGGCTGATTTATGTACATTTGGACCAGAATTCGGCTGACCGTAGTAGCATCAGCACTTTTACATGAACAAAAATTTCAATTTCATTAGCGCAGCCCAGTTAATTCTGCTGGCTTAGCAGTGTATTTCAAGAGGCAGAGGGGCCACAGGGCACTATCACACTGCCTGCCAGTAACAGGAGGTTCATAGGCTGGCAGGAGGGAAATCAGGGCCTCAGCCGGGTAAGGAAGATGGTATGATGTCTCAGCCACAGCACTGTAAAACAAGGATGACGAGAGTCATAAATGACTCATTCAGTGTCGAGAAGCCAGTGTTCCATGGCAGTAGTTTGATAGGGCACAATCAAGAGGCAAAATTCAAGATGCATCTTACCACCCAAATAACAAAGGGTCCTTAGATTTATTTGCCTTGGGTGAATTCTGCATACTGTTCCACTTTCCTTCTCTGGAATCCTGCTATATGGATAAGAGAGGGAAGAAGTATTTATTTACAAAAGTTTCTGTGTTCAAGACATTAGTCAAGTATTATTTTTTTACTCCTTATGATCTGACTGGAACTAGTAAATATAGATATAGATATAGATATACACACACGCACATACACACACACACACACACACACACACACACACACATATATGTATTATTTTTTTACTCCTTATGATCTGACTGGAACTAGTAAATATATATATAGATATAGATATACACACACGCACACACACACACACACGCACACACACATATATATATATGTGTGTGTGCGTGTGTGTGTGTGTGTGTGTGTGCGTGTGTGTGCGTGTATGCAATTATTTGTTAGAGCAGGATCCAACTCTCAAAATACCTTTCACATTTTGTTTTCTATGTCTCATTAGTCCTTTTCTGTTTTTCTATGTTGTTGCCAGTTTTTCATTGGACTGAGTGCAGGGCCCCTAATGGAAGAATTAGAGAAAGGACTAATGGAGCTGAAGGGGTTTGCAACCTCATAGGAAGAACAACAGTATCAACCAACCAGACCCCCAGAGTTCCCGGGGATTAAGACATCAACCAAGGGGTACACATGGCTCCAGCTACATATGTAGTGGAGGATGGCCTTGTCAGGCATCAATGGGAGGAGAAGCCCTTGGTCCTATGAAGGCTTGATAGATGCCTCAGTGTAGGGGAATTGAGGGCAGGGAGGTGGGTAGAGGAATACCCTCATAGAAGCAGGGGGAGAGATGATGGAATAGGGGGTTTCTGAGAGGGGGGAAACTGGGAAAGGGGATAATATTTGAAATGTAAATAAAGAATATATCCAATAAAAAAAAGAAAAATATTAATTCTGCCTGGTAGAACCTATAATGTCAAAGCTAAGGCACCCTCAAGCATACATTTTATTGCAAAGAGAACTGACTCTTTCTTTTTCCTCAAATAACCATATCAACACCCCCTCCCGAAGGAGCTGATTGGGTCTGTATAGGTCACGTGCTCCCTGTGGCTAAATGCTTTGTTCAGAGGAATGGAGTTGGTGACCTGTAGCCAAGGGTGTGTTTCCTACAGTCATGTCTAGCATGTGAGTTCACAGGTAGCATTTCCTGCAGCTGTGTTGAGTGATAATAATAATAATAATAATAAAAATGCCTGATTAGCACAGGTGAGGCTGCCCACAGACGGGGCAAGTGAGCATGGGACAGGAGCCCAGACTCCACAAGCTCAGCCTGGCTAACGCCAGAGATGAGGATTTTGTCGTAGCAGCACGGGGAAGTAGTGATGTGCCCCTGAGGCCTACTGGAGGATGTGATCTCCCATTAGAGGGTCAGGATCTTGTCACGGAAGGGAAAATGTCTGGGTCACATGCTGTGCTTCATCCTGTCTCTACTTTTGATAAGGACAAGAGGGAAGAATTAGGCCACATCTTGCCCTTGTAAGTGACTAACATTACTCCTGAAGCGGCATGGTGCTATCCGACTGTGGGCTAGAGTGAGTTTCTTTGTGTGTCTGCACATAAGTTGTATGTGTACGTATAGGTTCAAGTTGATGTTGGGTTTGTTACTCTTCTGCTTCTTCACCTTAATTGTGAGGTGGGTCTTTCCCACTTCCAGTGCTGGAATTATAGGCACATATTGCTGCACCTGCCTTTAAAAAAATGCATAGATATAGGGAATTTAAACTCAGGTCTCCATGCTTGTGTGGGAAGTATGTTACCTATTGATCCATCACCCTAGCCCCTGTATCTGGGCCACTCTCCAGGTATGTGTTCAGATCTGCCTTTCAGATGAGGGCTAGGCTGGAAGAACCGTGTCTTGCTTTCTGTAGTGATAGCAGTTCCTCAGACAGAGTTCTTCCCGAATCCTAAAATCAAACAGAAATGTTTGAGGATGTTAGAGAAGTCTAGATGACAGTGGTCCCTTGGACTCTTTCTGGAGGGATCCACTGGAGAGAAGAACCTCTTGAATGGGGCTCACATCTGGGGTGGGTAGAAAGGAGGGCTGTTGCGATGCCCACTGTCCTTGCCAACATCCCAAATGTCTTCAGGACTTCGGCTTCAGCTCTCTTGGTGAAGTCACAGGCAGTTTGTGAAAATGGGTCAAGGACACAGGCTGGCTTCTGGAGATCTAAGCAAGCATGCACAGTTTTGTAGATAGCAGATGTTGCTCATGAGAGGTGGTGCTCTGTACTCTGGTTGAGTCTGCAACTGTCTCCGTATTCTTTCCTTCCTTTTTGACATTTTATTTATTTATTATATATTTTTTATTTTTAATATTATAATTTAATTGCATAATTTCTCCTGTCTTTTTTTTTCTCTCCAAACCCTTCCAAATAACCCTCCATGGACTTTTTCAAGTATATGGCCTCTTTCTCTATTAATTGCTGTTGCATGCATATATGTATATACATATATAGTCCTAACTATAGGCAGCTCAGTCTGTATAATGCTACTTGTATGTATGTTTTCAGGGCTAGCCATTAGCTGAGGATCTTGTTTCTGTTTCATAGCTGGAATTCTCGGAGGCTGTTGCATACCCTGTGGGAGTTCCTAGAGAACTGAGTTCAGTTCGGGATGATTGGGGCCCTTTATGCATAGAAGGCGCCCTCCACATGTGACATGACACTTTTTCTGAGAACCACCCTTGGCTTCTAGTCTTCAAGAAAAAAAATCAAGCTTCTTGACTGCAAGGGGCTGACACACCCTTCCAAAATTTTATGCTGAGTGTCACTACTTACATGCACAGGGGTTCTACCTCATTTCCTGATGTGTTCTTTTTATGAAGTCCTCTCCCTTTAACTACCTTCCATGAAAACAACTTTGATTCATCCACATTCAAGATTCAGTTCAAATGTCACCTGCATCCTGTAGCTCCCCTGTCATCTGTGCTTCCACAGCAGTCATGTCTTCTCTAGTCTATATTTTCCCACTCGTCTCTTTATATGTCCACAGGGTGGTAGACTGCCACAGAGAACAGACTACAAGCTTTGCCTTCTAGTTTGGGTCTTCAAATTCTTGGCCGCAATCTTCCTGAAAGTGTTGGCACCTCTTTGGTGTCCATGGGCACAGTGAAGCTCTACAGAGGTATTTTATTGACATGTATCCATTGTACTCACTGCTGAGGACAGTGCCAGGCTTCCCATTTCAGTTGTCTGTGGTCCTCTTCACCACGTCCTTTCACTCATGCTCTTTATCAGTCTACTTCATCCCCCAGACAGATTTGCTTTTGCTTTCATTTTATATAAACATAAAAAGTTCTGTGTCTATATGAAATCTGTCATCCCCCAATGAGATACAAGTTGGCATTTGTTTTTGTGAGTCTGACTTAATTCATTTATTATGATAATCTCTAGTTAGTATATTCTTTTTCCTACAGATAACATTCTATTGTATATATACATACCTCATACTTTCTTCATTTATGTCTCTGCTGATGGACTACTAGGTCAGTCCTATACTTAGCTCTTGTGGAGTTGTAATTGGTCTTTTGCTATTTTGTGGGTTTTTTCTTCCACTCCTTTTCACCCCCTTTCTTCTATTCCTTTGACCCCCTAAAACTAGATAGGACAGAAAAGAGGGTTGAGGGGAAAGGGGACAACATTATCATTAGAGTGGTTCCTCCTGATTAGGGGCGTTGAGTTCCTTGGGGCAAGTTTGATCTTTGCCTTCAGGATTTGGCTTCAGTTTCTTCTTTTGCTGTATTTTCTTTGCACATGACTCCTTAACAAACTCAGACCAACACAACCAACCAACAACCAACAACCAACAACCAACAACCAACAACCAACAACCTTCACTGCCCCTTAGGGCTCTAGCATTTATATACCCGCTGAAAAGTACTCAGAATTCCAAATGTCACAAAATCACAGAAATTGTCTGCTGCCGGCAAAATCATGCCCCTGCCAGAGCCCAAGACAAATCATAGTCAGCTGCTGTGGACAGTCTGAAGCAGCACCATGTCCCCACATTTGGAATTAAAAAAGCAGTATTCTTTTATTTCTGTGTGTGAGTGTTTTTTTTTTTAAAGAAACCAAAATGGCAAAATTGTTACTACAGATAGTACTGCAGTCAATAGATGTACAAATATCTGTGTGACATGTTGACTTGAGGCAGCTGAGCCATGAAGTAATTCCTTTAAGGGACTTCCATACTGACTTCCATAATGACTATTAGGGTTCTTTTTTTCTATCCTTCCTTGATATCCTTTGTTTTTATTTATTTACTTAGTGACTGCCATTCTGTCATTGGTGAAATGGAATCTCAAAGTGGCTTTAATTTTATATAGAAGTATGTTTTGATGAGGATATGAAGAAATCTGTGATAAGCTTAGAGAACTACTTGGCAAATGATAGTTCCTAATAGCTGATGGGTGCTGTGTGATCATGATTAAAAAATCTTAGACAGGAAAGGGATCTGGGAGGACATTCTCATATGCCTACAAAAGCTTGGTTTCTCACCTGACTAATATGCATTGAAGTTTTCTTTGAACCCTGAAACAAAAAAGTTTGGTAGCTTTCTAATATTTTATGGTGCTGTATGCTATTAGGGCAAATGCTTGTAAGTATTTGGGCTGTGTTATTGCTTAAATACTGGGGAAGTTGCTTTAAATTGTTGACTGTCTGCACAGATATGGATAGGTATACATTTGTATGATATATATTTGTACATGGGTGCCTGAGTATGTATATTTTAAAATATTTGCCTACGTGAGACTTTTCTAGAGTTTGTTTAAAAAACTGACTTAGTAATTAACAACAGAAATTACCTCCAATATATAGTTCTGAGCAGCATTATGGCTTCCAAAGCTTGTTTCTGGGCCAGTCTGCATCTGTTTATTTGCTTCCTTCCAAACAGAATGTCACCAGACATTGCGATTCACAACGCTGCTGCAGGTATCTAGCATTCTGCATCTGCGTCAGCTAAAGAGCAAAGGGCAGAGCAACAGAAAACATGACCCTGTCAGGTGCAGCAGATTTCCGACGGTGGGTTAGAGAGCCTCGACGAGAGGGAGGAAAGGGAGCCCAAGTTTCGTTATGGTTCTCTGTTCTCTGGCTTCATTTCTCTTATCTGTGAACTGGCATGTCAGGTCAGGAGCTAAGAGATGAGAAGCAGAGGGGACAGAATCCCTGAGCAGTAAGGACTGCTTGATCCCAGACAGCTCATCTTCATTGTTTGAAGTTACAGAATACATTGGAATCACTTATAAAATAGATGTTATTTGAAATATCCTATTTTAAAAAAATAAACTTTGAAAATCATGAAATTATCTTCCAGGACACTCCCAGTTTCAGAAATCATGATTGGTCTAAAATAAGGCAACTTTATGTATTTTACCAACTTTCTAATATAAAGGTAGTTTTAAAAATATCTAGCATGGCACTAAATCTTGACTTTGAAGATTCTTAGTAAGTTTTCTTATCTTTTCTCTCATCTGCCAGGTTATAATGAAAGCATGTTTGTTTTCCTTCTAACATTGGCTTCTTCGACCTCATCAAATCCAGTAATATCTGCCTTCCTCCCCAGATCTCTCTACACGACTTCAGAGGACTGCATAGGTGGAAGAGACAGGAAACTTCTTGCTTCAATCTGTCCCTTTGAACATGCGGACAATGTGAGCTTGTGATGGGGACGCTTTTGTGAGGCCAGAATAATGGTGCTCAACTCCCACTCTGGTTGTTTCTAGTTTGGTTCTCTTTCTAGCAGGTGACTTCCTGCTGTTCCCATTTCCTTGTTGTAAAGGGGGTGATAATATCAGACTCGCACACTGTTGTGTGAGTAGGGAACTGTTAGCACAGTGTTCGGACCAGAGGAAGTTTCCCGTACTTGGCACAGTGCTTGTTATTGTATGATTATTACATGTCTAAATTTGGTCAGCAGGTAGTCACTCAAGACGCATATGCATGCTAATGGAAATACCATAGTTGAGGACCACACGTCTGTCTTCTAGCTCCCAAGCAAGTTGGCAAAATATTCCCCTTTTTGGCATACCATTTTCCAAGTCACTGTTATCAGCTGGGTGAACTTGAATAAGTAATTGTATTATTCAGGTAAATGGCTTCCACAATAATATATAACAGCTGTTTAATGTTATCTTTGTCTCGTAACAATGCCTTAATTCAGTGGAGATATACTTTCTGAACACCTTTAAGGATGGATGAATAGAATGACGTTTGAATCTGTGACAAGTGAGGGCGACTTTTTTTCTGATCCATCTAGGCATCTTTGCTAGAGTATACGGCCAATTACTGGGAAATGATTGCTAATTACCAAATGGACGAGCAAGTAAAAGGTTTATTCCTTTGCCGAATCACATGAATGGAACTTTACTTGACCAATGAAAAGTTGTTTCTTGCCTTTAAGTTGCTCCCTAACTCTAGATGCTTTCTTCATTCCAACCTGGTCCCGTTCTGCTGGGCAATTATGTTATTGACTTTGTGCATGACCAAGGGGACCATCTAGCAGGGTGGTGCAGCTGTGTGGGGCTGACTGACTGCCAAAGTCAACAGCTGCGTAGCCAGCGCCCAGCCGAGCCGCCTAGGAGGCTTGTAGCATTATTTGAAGAAACTCTTTTGTTGTAATATCTGTGTTTTTGAAAGAGGGAGGGGGA
This sequence comes from Apodemus agrarius, assembly GCA_964023405.1. Classification (NCBI taxonomy): domain Eukaryota; kingdom Metazoa; phylum Chordata; class Mammalia; order Rodentia; family Muridae; genus Apodemus; species Apodemus agrarius. The sequence goes on along the minus strand of OZ030006.1, from coordinate 82,626,473 downwards.
GGAGGGGGAGAGAGAGGGGGCAGGGGAGGGAGGGAGGGGGGGAGGGAGGGGGAGAGAGAGAGAGAGAGAGAGAGAGAGAGAGAGAGAGAGAGAGAATAATATGAATCAATCCTATTAGTAAGAAAACACCAGAGCTTTGTGCTGGAAAGCTCCAGATTTTGGACGCGGAGCCCTGTTCTTTATGCAGTGCGGGCAGCCATCATTGCAGGGCATAGGGGTGGGTGGCCAAGGGATGCCTGCGGGGGGCAGGTGTAGAGCTCCTGCCCCCTGCTGATAGAGTTGTCCCCTCCCTCCACACCCGGGGTGCCAGCCCTGTCACTAGCCCCACACTGACAAAAGACTTTTCTCACTTGTCAGTTCTTGCTTGTCAGCAGGGCTCGCTGTAAGTGAGGGGCACTAAGGCGGGGCAGGCGGGGTGCAGGGCGGAGCCGGGCAGGGGTCTGAGCACCCCGCGCGGCTCATCCTGCTGCTCAGGCTCATCCTACTCCACCCTGCTCCTCACTTTCTCCCCTCTCTTTACCACCCAGTTCTCCTTTTGGCTCCAAATCCTCCGGGGGCCGCCGGTAGCTTCTGTGGCTTTGTTTAAAGGGGAAAAGAACAGGAACAGACCCGAGGTGCTTTCTCCCGGACCGACGCACAGCCCTTAGCCCTGTCCCTGGCAGTAGTAAGCATCATGGCTGGTTTCCGCAGCTGCCTCCAGCGCGCACCTGGGGCCGGAGTTCCCTGTGATCCTCGCAGGCTCTGAGCCATCTCTGGGGACGCCGCAGGGGAAGTGACAAAGTGACTGAAAGACTCACTGGGCTGGACCCAGCGAGGAAAGGAGGCTGGGAAGGGACTACACAAACTCTCTCCACCTCACCCCCAGTGAGAACCCGCAGCTATGGAGTCTCCAACCAAGGAAATTGAAGAATTCGAGAGCAACTCTCTGAAACACCTGCAACCTGAGCAGATCGAGAAAATCTGGCTTCGGCTCCGCGGGCTGTAAGTAAATCTCCCCCCTCCCCCCCACTCCCTTGCCCCCTTTCCCTATCTCACGGAGCGTCCACAGTCACCATTTCGTACCTCTCACCACAAGCCCCTTGAACTCAGCCTTAGAAGTTCCACAACTGTCTCTGTAAACTACAGCCAGGGCTCCTGCCTTCTAACGCAGAAAGGGCAGCTTTTCTGTGCTGATGCTTTCCTCTTTCCAAGTCTTGTTTCCTTTGAGACCCTGGCTGGGCATACCCTCAAGAGTACACACTTGTGATACAAATAGCAAGTAGGTGTGTGTTTCCAGTCCATTTGCCCAGGGAGAAAAGTTTGGTGAAGGACTTTTAATTAGAAATTTTCTTTGTAAACTGCTTGCAAACACCTTGATAGATCATCCAATGGCTTAGTAACTGTCCGGATTCAGCTATACACTTTTGCTGATAATTCTCTCTGCATGCTCCCTAGCTCGGTCCAGGTTCTGATATTTTCTTAGGACTCTTGCTGGCAGATTATGCTTAGAGAAGGGCTGTTTTGGAGACGGTGCACATCAGATACACAGGGGAACAACACAAAGGGTGTTTACTCTTACTCCAGTGGCCAGGATTTCTCCTCGGGCTGATACAGAGAGCTCTGAACTTGGGTCACTTCACCTCATTCTTTCTGGCTTAGTTGCTGAGGGCTGAGGTGACTTCAGCGTAGATTTTCCTTTATTAAACATTCATAACCAGCGATTCCTCCTCAGCTGACACACAGTTCCCATTGATGCTGTTCACAGCGCAGAGGTGATTATTGTGTCAGATATTCAACTTCAGCGATCTACTGCAATTAAAAAAAAAAAAACCCTTTCCAGGTTTTCTGAGCTTACTAGGATGGTGAGAGAAAAATAGCTCCTTGCTGTGTGTCTGCCTTGTGTGCTTTTGCAAGCATGCATATATTCAAAAAGCAAAACAAAACAAAGAAGGTACTGATTTGACTTCACCTTAGGAGAGACCACATCCTGGCAGGCTATTTACAATTACTAAGGGAAGACGATGGTTGTGTTCATTTCTTTAAAGGGTCGCTGTTCAGGGGTGTACTTTATAAAACGCATTCCCCCTAGCACGCAAGCAAAACCATTGCCATTGATTTTGTAGGACGCCATGCCAAGGAATTTGCTTTTTTGACTTGTGTAGCTGATGTAAGTGGAGACTGTAAACTTACTTGGAAAGCCGGTCCCTGGCTGGCAGGCTCTTTTGACAGCTTATGTGGCTTATGTGGGAGCTCTTTTCAGAGACGTGTTTACAGGAAGCTCACGTTCAGTGTCCTGAGTGATCAGCTTGTCCTACTGTGCCACACACAGCACATCTGTTGTGTCCACAAAACCCGAGGCCGAGGTGTTGCACAGTGAAAGCAGAGTTAGGCTGGTGTTCTTGCCTTTCCAGCCAGAGGGGCTTATGGCCACATCTCCGGAACTGTTCCTCTCGATGTTTTATGAGCTAAGCCATTCCACAAAGCTACTGAGGCTAGCCGCAGCTCTCAGCCAGCTCAGTCTCGCTCAGGTGGGAACTCATGTGAGAAGCATTTAGCCTTACACCACACCGTCTTGTAGCTTTCTCGGCTTCCCATGTGAGAGCTTTCACTCCTCAGCGTGTTCCAGTGTGATGTGTGATATAGCCACAGTTGAATCTTCTAGTCTTTCACATCTTTCCAGACTTCGGGGGCGCCTTCGAATGTGTCAATTGGTTCTTCACCCAGTGCGCCTTTTCTAATTCATTTTCCCACCTTCTCTGAAGAGAACTTTTTGCTCAACAGCAACCCTCTGAACTCTCTAGTTCCACTTTACGATTTAAAAGGTATTTATTATTTATTACTGTAATGTATTTTTTTAACCAGTGTGCCGATTCTACTACCATTCATCCTACTACAGTTATTTACTTATTTATGTAGCTATTTATTTATCTCAACACAGCAGCAGTTCTAACGCTCTGTCCACAAAAGCATATTTATTTCTACAGTTCAGGATAATACCTTACATTCTACACCATGGAAATTCCTGGGGTACTGTGTGTGTGAGTGTGTGTGTGTGTGTGTGTGTGTGTGTGTGTGTGTTTGCCTACACAACAAACTGTCAGCAAGAGAAAGGAAGCTGCTTTTTTCAACATTTTAAAAAGAGACAGTGGCCGTAGTTGGATCTTCACACTAATTTATTACCGTGACACTCTTCTAGACAGAACACAGGTGGTCAGAGATTTAGTTCGCCTGGTCTGAGAGCTATGTGAGTTCTGGATAATTTAGGACTCGCTCATGTTGGCACATGTACTTCCTCTGTAGGAGTGGACGTGGAATTTTTATGTGCCACTCCAAGGTGTGTCATCACCTTGTTGATAAAGGCTCTGCCATTGGGCAGAGTTGGATATCTTCATGCCGTGATGATAGGAGAGACCTTGTGGCTGCTTGAGTTTGAGCAAGTGAGTCATGACTTCTGACCAAGAGTTTTTCTGCTGCCAAATTGCCACACAATGACAAGAAGGTGTCCCTGTGCTACACGTTGTTTTAACTGAGTGTAGCAGGACACATTTCACTTATTCCTTGGCACTTGCTTTTATAATTGCAATGTTTTGCCCTCTCTTTCATTCATTTTGCCCAACTATGAGACAGTATCATACATTTTATAGTTATGCAATGCTTTATATTTCTTGCATTACTTAAAATAACACACACACACACACACACACACACACACACGCACGCGCGCGCAGGTAAATGGCTCCTATGTTGGTAGACTAGGGAAAATGTTGTTTTTGTCTTTCCAGCACAGTTTTCCACTGTCTTCCTATATAATAAGAGGCATTGTTTTCCACTCTTCGCCCTGAACTCCATCACACGGTCAGACTCCTGGAGCATGAGTTGTGAATCCTAGGATCTTACATCCCTAGGGTCAGTGGTCTAAATAAGCATCAACCTCAAACACAGACATGGAGTCCCTAGCTAGCATTCTGTATTGGCCCTGAGAAATTGATAGCTGTCCCCTTCTGGACTTTCCTGGTGACTGTCATGATTCATTTCCTGTTATCTTAGTGAGAAGAATTTTCTTATGCTAGAAAACAATAAGCCAACCTTCAGGGAGAAGCAGAAATGGAAAGGTAGGGTGGGGACCCCTGGATCTGTTGCTCTAGCTGTTTTTCTGATGCTGTTGGCTGGCCCAGCTGCATGGAACAGTTAGGTTCTGTTTTGCTTAGGTTGTTTTGATGCTGCTTTTTCTAAAAAAAAAAAAAAAAAAAAAAAAAAAAAGTCTAAACTCTAAAAGAGTCTAAAAAGTCTAAAAACATCTAAAGAAGGATTTCACTGATCTCACAGATACTTGGTAAAGGGGGAACAAGCCCTGGCCAGAGAGGACTAGGTGTTTTCACTGGCAGATTGGCCAAAGCGCATTTCTGTATACTCCTCTGAATCTTAAACAGTGCAATTAGTGTTTAGGTAACATGAAGCTGCCAAGCTAACATTTACTAAGAATCTGTTATGTGCCAGTCCTATTGCCATCCTCTGGTATGCAAAAGTGGGACACAGAAGAAGCCATCAGTTCAGCCCGCAATGGGATTGCCCTGAGTTTTGAATTTTTTCCCATGGGCTTTTGGCAAAGTAAATTTATTAGAGATGTAGCGTGAAGCCTAGTGAGATCTTTTTATTTGTCTTCTATTGATAGTCCTCAGATGACTGCTTGGTATATCCTTGGTGTCACCAACATGGAACTAGTAGACAGAAAGCTCCTAGATCACTGTAGAAAAGAACAGTTAACTTCTTCTACATATGGATACTTAAAAGCCTTACTATTACCTTTGGAAAGTGGGTTGCATCCACTAGTGCTCATGGCATGGTGTGGGATAGAGAGAACTCAAGAACAGAGTGATTATCGGACACACTGAGGAGCGAGAGATGGTGCTAAAGAAGAAGGCATGGAGTCGGATGCAATACAGAATTAAAATATTACATCTTATTAAACATAATTACAGTTTAAAGAAGTGAATATTTGAGCATGCTGCACAACTTAATAACAACTTGTACTCTTGCCACTTTCAATGCCACATAGAGAAATCCTTTTTGTCTGTTTGGAAAGGAGTTTATATTTTATTTCTTGTTATAAGGAGGTGTTGATGCATTTGAAGCTTCAGAGTAACACAATGAGATCTGAATTTGAGGTTGATCACTCTGGGTGAAGTATAGGACAGAGCTTGGAGATGAGACTGGATGTCAGGAGGGCAGTTGGGATCAATGCCTGCACTGAGGTATATGTTGGCAATGAGAAATGGCAGGACTTAGATGTAGAGCAGAGATAAAGAGAAATCATCTCCTGAGCCTGTTCTGCCTTGGGTATGTTAGAGAATTTTGTGCCAGTGCCTTGGAGTACACTTAGATAAGAATGCCTACTTTGAGAGTGGATGTGTTGACCTGGTGGTCTCTGAAATGTCCCAGGAGCTATGGGTGACCACAGCAGGGAACATATATGGAGGAAACTGTGGCTTAGGGCTGTGGTCCTGAGAGTCTTGGCTCTGAGTCAAAATAATTCAAGTAAGTGATCCAGGAAAGAGAACCCTGACCTGAATGTCATCAGAGAAACCATTCAAGAACCATTTAAAAATTTGTTGTTTCCAGATCCTGGTTTCGGTGCATGAAAGGGTCTCCCAAGTATTCTACTTAACTGAAAATGTTAGGTATCTTCCTCATCAGCTTATTTTTACTGCGTGTGCCCTCTACACCAGTTTATGAAGGGGATGCAAGAATATCAGAAAGAAAGCCTTGCCCTCATAAAACTTGACTGTCTAGGATGATTAGAAAGGACTTAAAATTAAAGGTCCCCAATAGCTTAGGCTGGTCTGGAACTTGATATGTAGCTGGAACTGGCTTTGAACTCTTGATCCTTCTATTTCAGTTTTTAAAGTACTGGGATTGTAGGTTTGAGATATGTTGTCTAAATCCCAGAAAGTTCTTATATATACAAAATGTTGAAAACAACAACACCAAAAGAGAAGGCAATAGCTATATGGAAAGTAAATGCTATTGACTCTAAAGCCAGGTTCAGAACAGCTCTGCTCTTGCTGATAGAACAAGAGCTTGGACACGAAGTCTTCCTGTATATCAGAGAAGAAAGTGCTGGGTACCAAGTATGAGGCTAGAGCTTCACATTTAGAGTGCACTTTCTTCACTTGAATACTAATGCCATTTAATAGCACATCATTGGTTCTTATCATAAGTTGTTTGTGCTGACTTATTAGCTAATTATAGCCCAATATTTGGCAGCTGCGTGCATAGTGTTTTGACCAAGACTTGCACATGACTCTTTCAGTTGGGAAGCAGCCCTAAGTAGAGAGGTTTCTGTATTCTAGTTTTAGTTTGTTGTCTTTATATTTTGTGATTGTGCATGTGTGTGTGTGTGTGTGTGTGTGTGTATAGAAAAAATGTTTCCCTTGGTTTCTCTATATGGAAGGAGAAGGCATCTAAGACCTCTACTATGGCTTTTAAAGAACTGACTAAAATAGATCACTGATTAACATGAGGCATGTAAAATAGTCTGTGATAACTTTGAAGGTGGCCATGAGCATTTGACATTAGTAATGAAAGGTGAATTCTGTAGGAAACGGAACACTACTTGTGGAGAAAGAATAGTAAATCTATGTAAGGAATTAACATTCTTCAGGCTTTTATTGGAGAGACTTTAGTTAAAGTCTTCTTGACAACTGTTATTAAACAACACTAATGAACCTTAATGAGCACGATGTGAAGTTTTTCTACATAGTAAAATTATGACAAAGCTTGAGAGTAATTCAACCAAGACACGAAGTTGAAAGTCATAGATAATGGCTTTCATTCATCTATCTGCAGAGAACTCAGTGGTTGGTCACTTGTTCCTTTAGAAAAAACATTTCCTCATCACTGAGTGTGTGGCTGTTATGCCTGACTGTGTGCCTGGTAACACTGATCTACTAGGAAATGAGACAAAGCCTCTCTTCTTGAGTGTATGTCAAGTGTAAAAGTAGAAAGAAATGTTAGCAAGATTTCCTGAAATAGCTACTTACACTGATGAGTGTCACAAAGAGAGAAAGGGTGCTATGAAAATAGTTAAGACAACCTAAACCAGGCCCAAGACTCAGAGGAGATTTCTATGAAGAGCGGAAATTCAATCTGAGGTACAAAGATGTATACATTAATTGAGTAAAGGTGTCAGGGAAGAGTGTGTGAAGGAAATCAAGCCCAGTTTCTCAGAAACCAACACTTCTGAGAAAAGGAAATGAGACAAGGTGCTACAGCATGGAGCCCTAGAAGACTGGGAGAAGCCACACACCAAAGGGCCAGATTCAGCATCATCTTCAGCATTGGCATAGGAAGCTCTTGTCTGTACAGAGAAATCTGAGGACTTCGGTGGCATTCTGCCCCACAAGACTTGAATATGGGGATAGGAACAGACAAGTTTTTAATCATTAGCCACAGATGTTTTTAACCAAAGAATCTCTGAGTTTGCAGGCTTAGTTGTGGGTAGGAACAGGTTGAACAAGAACCCATGTGATGAGGTCACTTTTGGATATACTGAATATGAGGCAATTCACGGAGATCACTGGGGGAACTCTAGTGGGATCATGAAGAGTTGATAAGTGGGTCTGCAGATTAAAATAAAGAGCTAGATTGATTAAATAGTGCACAGTCCAACAAAGTGAAAAAAACTATGTGTCTGAATGATGTTTGTTGAATATTCTTGTTGAGGCCACAAGAGAGAATATACTGAAAATCAATGGCTTAGCTAGTCTAACATAGGAGACAGCATGTCAGGGATTGTATATAATTTCTCATTGGCATTTTCCTATTCAAAATGACATGAAAACCCAAGCAATAATCACGACACATAGCCTTGTTTGAAACTCTTGTATTGAATACTTGGTATAATGTCCTTTCAATCATAGCTTTGGGATGGAGACAGAATCCTGGAGGAAGGCAGGGTCCTTTCTAGTATTTTAAAGGCAGAGGGATGCTTTTCTCTAGGAAATGAAAAGATGAGACTCTTATCAGGGATCCTCTGGGAGGTACAGGACAAGACCCAAGCAACTGAGGCCTGAAACCCAGAGCCTAGCACCCTGGAAAGAACCTCGTGGTTTATAGGTCCCCTGGATTCTGGGTAATCTAATTTATCCAGATTCCAAACAACCCAAACTCTTAAATAACCAGGACACTTTCTACATTCTGAAGACATACCTCGCTAATACAGCTATACAAGATGGATATTTGAAATCTACTACTTCCAGATGTATACTAGAGGGCTTCAAATTCATATTAATATCCCAACACCTTTGTTCTCTACTTTTCTGACTCTTTTTTTTGTTGCTGCTTTTTGTTTGTTTACATGAAAACACAACCAAAAGTTGACCATGAGTTTCTACAGATCATTCTGTCATGCTTTATAGTTTTTAGAGCAGCTTAATATGTATTTTTTGAGTGGATTCTGCTAATGTAGGTGGCTTGTAATTTTCAGTCCAATCCTCCATTCTCAATTTTCTATGTATTCTTAGTATTCTCAGAAATGATGACTTTTTGCCTGACTGATTTTACATTTGAATCTGACCAGCTCTCCCACACCAAATATGGATTTATCTTGAATTATGGTTCAGTCACTCAGCACTTTTACGTGAGAATTGATCTATGAGCAATACCCCTACATCTGTCTCTAAAGGTCTGGATGATGTCATACATCTCATTCCATCTCTGACTCTGTCACAAGAATGACTCTGAAGGCTTCTGTAATGTCTTAGCTTAAGCTCAATGCAATCAGTTTTATTTAGTCATGTAAATGGTCCTGAATGATTGTTGTTATAGACTCTGACTGCTACCTGTAAGGGATTAGGTACACCTTCATTACTAGGATCATGTATACTCATTTTGAAATGCAAGAAGCTTTTATCAGATATTAGTTTTCATAATAATGAATTGTTTAGTCCTATCAACCTGTTAAACTACTATATGAAATGAGCCATTTCCAAAAGTAACAGTACTTTCTAACTACTACTTGGCATGGTTTCAGTGAAGTCAGAACCAGAGACACCTGGTCCCAGGCCTTTCCTGATTTCACATGGTAGACGACTTACAATGGATCGAAGGATTCTGTCTGCTAGTTGCCCATATTTTAGACAATCACCTCACTTGCCATTTTTAAAATTGAAATGTACAGAATTGTGTCTAGAGAGATACAAATATCTTAGAAGAAGTTAGAAGGCCCTCTGCTTCCAAGAAGCTATGGGATTGCTTGGAATTTACTCAGAAGTAGCTATGAGCCCAGAACAGGTTCTAATAAAGAGAAAGGGTAGGGGAGACAGGTATCCCAGTGGGTGGGCAATGAAGTCTTAAGGAAATTAGTCTGTGACTAATGGCAGAAGATACAGCCTTTATTAAGACAAAATCTACTTGAGAGGAAAACTAAGTAGAAGTTGGAAGCTCAAGCTCCTGGTGATTCAATAAAAACCACACCTCCCTTGTATTGGTGCATCAGTGAAGACCAAGACTTTGTCTAAAGCCTTTGCATTGACCTCCACTTTGTCTGCGCCCCAGCCTTTCCCACTGATGGTTATTTAATTAGGAGCTAGGCTCTCAGGGAAGAGGTCACAGAAATACCTCTATTTCCTTCCTTATGACTCTGCTGCACATATAACACAGCAAGTGGTTATTAATATATGATAAAGATATAGATCATTTATAAGAAGCATACTGCCAGAGTTCTACAAGTGTAGATTTACTTTGGATTTCCTCAGTTAAAGTCCCTTCCATTCTCATCCTTGGTTCCACTCATTAGCTCCCTGCCTAGATTTAACCAATGGGATTTTAGCTATAGTATTTTTTAGCTTGCTCTGTTTGAAAAGCCTTGCTCCCAAACAAGGGAGAATCTCATCTGTCTATGAGGGGAGGTCTCATCTAGGGACTCCTGATAATCCAAGAGCTAGGGTTTTTGACCCATGATTAGGAGAGAAGCAGGCGTGGATAATAGAGTTGGCTTTCTGTGTCTGGCCAGCTGTCTGCAGAACAGATGAGGGTCTGTTGGGGGTGAATAGTCATGAGCTCAGCTGTGTGAGGAGCAGGAGATGCAATAGGGCCATAGAGGAGTCACTGTGAAAATTGGTTGTCATATATAGGCTTCTTGGGTGGCTGCTTAATTTGGAATAAATTAGTTTCTTCTGATTTTTCTTGTTTTTATTTTTGTTTTTGTTTTTGTTTTTCCAAGACAGGGTTTCTCTGTATAGCCCCGGCTGTCCTGGAACTCACTCTGTAGACCAGGCTGGCCTCGAACTCAGAAATCCGCCTGCCTCTGCCTCCCAAGTGCTGGGATTACAGGTGTGTGCCACCACGCCCGGCAATTAGTTTCCTCTTAAAGTTTATAGTTATCTATTATATGGCTAGTACTAGCCAGAGCATCTGCTCCCAGCATCAATGGGAACTGATGGATTTTCTTATTTACAGTCCCATTTAAGATAAGCCTTCTATTTGTCTCTTCAACCATCCCAACCTCAAGCCACAAAGGCAAAGGCTTCCTTCATTTAAATTTCTTCTCATTTGACTAATCATGTTAGAAATACACACACACACACACACACACACACACACACACAGGCTTCCTTCATTTAAATTTCTTCTCATTTGACTAATCATGTTAGAAATACACACACACACACACACACACACACACACACACACACACGAGAGAGAGAGAGAGAGAGAGAGAGAGAGAGAGAGAGAGAGAGAGAAAGATCTGTACTGAATAGAGCACCTTTTTCTTTTCTTTTTTTTTAAATTGAACTAAGATAGAGGGCATGAGTTCTATGAACATTTTTTTTCTTCTATTAAAAAAAAATCACCAGAAAATATCTCTTAGAAATTAATAATAAAGGAGGCCAAGATTCTTCAGTCAGGTTAAAGTGAATCTATATCATTTCACTATTTATCATTTGTTCTGGCTTGGATCTTTGGGCATGTACAATTTTGTTTTTTAGCTCATCTGGCTAATAAATATTTGAGTAGGGGCTGGAGAAATCGCCCAGGAGGAAAGGATGCTAAGTGCCGAGCATGATGACCTGAGGTTGATCTCTGAGACCTGGGTGGTAGGAGAGGAGAACTGACTTTTGCCAGGTTTCCCCTGGCAAGAAACCTCATGTGTGCACCTCATGTGTGCCATGCCTAGTATAGAGGCCAGAAGAGGGTATTGGATCCCTAGGAACTAGAATTGTTTACATGTACTGTTACATGTTGTGTATCCCCCACCACATATGAATATATAAATAAAAGCAATAAGAATTAAAAGGAGACATTTGTACCAGTAAAAGAAGAGATTCTCTTTGCTGTCTTCCCTCTCACCTTTGGGTACTTAGTGGAAATGTGAGAATCTCGTAATTCTCATGTGTTTTCACTGGCATCTTGTTATTCAAAATGTGGAAAGGCCAGAAGACAATCAGTTGTTAAAAACCCAGGTTTTAATGAATGCATTATAAAAATGAATTGTTGAAAGGAAAGAGAAAAATACACAAAGGTTCTCCCTTCTCAGAACTCCAGTGAATGTTCATACAGATGGTTTAAGAAATCACTAGCAATATCTGGTCATATCCATTTCATTTCAGTCGGGTCCAGGCATTCCAACACAAAACAAAGCCAGAGGATCAGATGACCAGTCTGCTCCTGGGTCATTTCACAGCCATTTGTAGCATTCTGTCTCTGCTCACTTTCCCACAGTGACACACATGATCCAGCCTTGTGAGAACATGCAGTCAGTTATAAAGGACTTTGTTTTTTTCCAGTTCTGACTCTCCAAGGGTTGAGAAGTAAGATTTTCATATCTATCTGTGTATAGTGCTGTGATCTCCATAGAGAAAGGTGAAGACATGAACCTCTCCATTAGGAGTTACTCTCCCAGGAAACCCAGATGTGTGGCTACATATTCAGTTTCTCATGCTCTAACATTACTGTACCAAGTGGGTGGTGCCTTGCTGTCAACCTAAAGTGGAAACCTGGACATTTCAGCTTTTCAAACTCAGCTTGTTGGAATAGTAAGCTTATTATAAACCCCATTATTGAGGTACCCATATAGCTTCTGCTCAGATACATACTCTACAAGAGTGAAAGGTACTGCCAGGCGTTCTATAACTTAATATCAGTGACTAATTAATCATTCCCACTTATCCAGGAAATTAGAAAAACATTCTTGAATCATACGCCTGACTTTGGCATACTTGATACTTGATTCTTGACTAAAGCTGTGCCTATGGCTTTGGAACTCCCAGTTGTTAAAATGCGAGCAAACAAAGTCACTTGAGAGCTCCCTGGCTTCCTATCACAGCTCTTGCTGTTAGGATGTTTGTCTCTACAGGGCTCCTGGAAGGGTCCATTATTACTGTGATCAGAAGAACAGCTTAGGCTTGCTCAGTTTATCATCTACTTCCTTGACTGTGGTCAGGAGAAGGAAAATGAAGCACAGGGTCTAGAAGACCTTGTTATGACATCGCCATGAAGAGCTCTGGGGAGCCTGCAGAACGATTATGATCAGAGCTCTCTCCTTTATGATGATGCTCTAGTCTCAGGATCCACTTCCATTCCACTGAATGCAGATGGACTGATGCCTTCAAGATGAAGTTTTCGAGCTCACTTCTGCTGTTTTGTACACTGGCATTTATACACACACATACACACCACACACACACACACACACACACACACACACACACACCACACACAACCCATTTGATAATACAAGCCACAGTTTTATTAAAATATGACTCAAGCAAACATAACATTTTGGTGGAGATCAAATTTGGTGGTCTTTAAATTTGTGTAAGAGGTAAAGGAGTATTAGTCAGCCATTCTTATAGTACATGATAACTGCATTGCATGACAACTTCCTAAGAACACTTAAGGTTGCTGTGTGGGGAAGATGCTAAGTTCAGTGTCTAGGGAATTGTTGATAACACAAATACTTGCTAAAACTATCTTTTGGTATCAGAAGTTTCTAATGTTGGGGTTTTATATGTCTGTTTTTCTGTCTCTGAGCAGGGGCCTAACTTTGACATCAGAGGGATGTGCACAGCTCTGCACATTGCCAGAGCTAGAGTGCAGTGTGTAGAGTCCTTTCAGCATGGAGGAAAGCTAGGCAGGCTTTTAGTTCCAAGAGGGACTGAAGTTAATACTTGCTTTCTTTGTGGGCCTAGATCATTCCAAGATGAGAGCTAAGTATTTGTTCTTTTTACTCCATAAAGGTAATTTTCAATGTTTGCTTGAAATGTTTAATCACTGAACCATTCTCCCCCAGAACAAAATTTGAAATCACATGGCATCATACTTCTGTTACTGTTTTTGCAATGTTGTTGCTATTATTGTAACAGCTGACCCTTTCGTGAGCATTTACTGGATGCACAGCTCTGTGCTACCTGCTTAGTGGCACTTGTTTCACTGAACTTTCTCTCACACAGCAAAATAAATACTATTAATATTACCTAGATTATTCAGAGATAAAAGAAACTGGTAGTTTGGACATGATATAAACTGTTAAACACATTGATTTCAAGAATAGATTTGAGCATAGAAAAATGGTCATAAGAATTCCTTTTAATGTCTTTTCACAAAAGACAGCAAGCAAACAAGTAAAACTAGCTTGTGTGTAGGCATTTATGTATAAATGTCTCTACCAAATGTGTATGAGTATGTGTGCATAGGTTCATGGGTACAGGTGTGTGTGTGTGTGTGTGTGTGTGTGTGTGTGTGTGTGTGTGTTGTGAGGTGCGAAGAGTAGAGCCTATTCCTGGGGGCAGATTTTGTATAGCAACACCCTTGGACTTTTATGAAGTTGAGTTCTCTCCCAGTCTGGCCTCATAAAGAAGGGCTGCTGCCTCCTGGGCTCTGCATCTCCCACTCTGCTGTCAGTCTAGCTGGATGCCAGAGCAAGGGGCTCCTGCCCCTGTCTCCCTTTTACATCTACAGCTACATGTATTGTAAGATTCTCCTGTATTGCTTCAACTTTCCATAATTCGTGTTTAAAGTAAACTCAGTAAGCCAAAACAATAGCATTCTTACAAGCAGTGAGTCAGGATGAATTCTGCTAAAGTTCTTCAGGCACAAAAGGCCAGGAATAACCTGGGTTTCTTTTCCAGCTCATTTCCTGCATCTGAATGGAGTGTTTTACTGCCTTTGGGCTTGTTTTCTGCTAGCATCTAGACTTCCTGCTGGAATCTTTTCAATGCTTTGCATAATTCTTCTCAACACTCCTTAAGAGCTTCAGAATTTTATTTTCTGTATCAGCCTCTTTAAGCCTCCACATCCTTAGAACTAGTTATTTGACCTGGTTGTTTAGTAACTTAATTACTTAACTATTTGCTTAATCTTTTTGAGCCTCACTTCAATGAAGTATGGAGTAGGTTCAACCTCCCTAGGGTTTGTAGGTTATCTGAATAAGTTCCTTGCAGTTCCAGGAATGGAATGGAAAAATGGGACTCACCAGTGGTGAGCTAGCTCCCCAGACCACTTCTTACTTTTCTCCTTCACGACTATGGCAGCTGTCCTTTCCTAGTGAATCCCTCACTAAATGGAAGGAGTAAAATTAAAGCATTTTTATTTCTTGCGAAGTGCATTCATTTTACTAAAACATCGTGGACAGCTGCCATGTTAGGCAACGGAAGGATGCTGGCAGACAGTGAACAGATTCTTGCCATCAGTGTAGTACGTCAGGACCAGTTGGAGTCTTAAGGACCTGGATTAGGAATGTGGACCACCATGAAACACAGCTGAAGGGGTTTCTAGCTTGGGAGGCCCTAGGAGGCAATACATCAACTGAGACCTGAAGGACGTGAAGGTCTCAGTGTCTGGGTACCTGAGTATCGGACCTGGAGTGTTTTCCATGGACGTGAGAGTTTTCTTGTGCTTTAAATGCTTACTTTCAAACACCATGCCATGATTTGTCGGGGATTCACCTTGATTTGGGGAAGTGTCTAAATCAATGAGACAGGAAAGGAAAACCTTACTGCCAAAACCGATTCTCTGGAATTGAGGAGTGTCAGGAACGGGATAGGACTGAGGTTTCCTTTCCCTCGGTCTAACAAATGCAAAAGCCACATTTGGACATGTGTGGATGACAGCTGCAAAGACTCCCTTTGCTTGGCCAGGGGATATTTGTAATCTGCTGACCCCGTGTCAGTTGATGGGCAAACATGCAGAGGGTCCATATGACAAGATTTCTAATCTCACAACCTCAAAAGCAGTGTCAGAGGAAAGCAAACACTTGGAATACTCAGTGCATGGCGAGAGCCTGTACCTGGTGAATTCAATACCTGACTTCCAGCTGAAATGATTTTGTGCTTTCCATTTACATGGACATTAAAATGTGATTTACAACAGAGCTGAATGTAAGGCCTCTTTGCCAGCGAGGTTATTAAATTAGAGTTAGACCCCTTAAACTACTTCTTACAATTGCTATTATAAAAGACCACTTTAGATGCATGCCTTATTTACTTTCTAGAGTAAATTCTCTCCAAAAAGTATGGGAGACATAAGTTAGCACGACATAAGTGGTTGTGGTAAGTAGGTGCTGAAAGCAAAGCTCTTCTTCCCATTCCCTGTTGGTTCTCTCACCCCTCCCAACAGTGCTTTTGTACAACCTCAAAAAACACAAGGTATTGTGAAAGCCAGAAGCACAGTCTTTCTTTCTCAGAGCACCCAAGACCCCACTGCTGATGTTAGTCCCTGAAGAGTTAGCTGGGATTCTAAGCAAAAACCAAGAGTGCCCATCTTATTATTATTTTGCCTTTGGGTGACTTGTTAGACTTTCCTTAGTTTCTCCATGGACTTAAATGGTTTCTTGGGTTTTAAGTACTGACTTTCAAACACCATAGCATTCATTTGCCTTGATTTGGGGAAATGTCTAGATTAATGAGCCGAGGAAGGAAAGCTTAGAGATGCCTTAAGGAGACAGATCTTCCTTTCCTAAGTTTTCTTGTCTTTTAGTTCTCTGGACTGAAGAATCTCCTCACTCTGTTGAGGTTCTCAGGAACTGATATAAAACGGACATAATCATGAATAACAGTAGAATATTGGGTCAGCATATTTTTAAGGCGGTGTCACATCTCTATTTAATGGATCAGGAATCCCAAGTCACATGAGATTTGTCCAACGCTAACTGTCAAGGAAGTGGCAGAGATACACTGCACCTTGGCCTCTTCTGTTTCCCAGAAAAGTCCTTAACCAAACTTTTTGTATGCATAGACACTGCTTCTATCATTTGCTCCTAGACTTTCTCTCTGTCTTGTTTCTCATTTCATCCTTCTTTGAAAGTCTATTTCTGATCTCATGGTTTCACTGTGTAACATATTTATAGTTTATAAAGGCTCATATAGGGCTCTAAGTCTTGGGATGAGCTTCAGTCATCCACATATGCTTATTATGCTTGAGGGCCTGTATGATTCCCAGCATGCACACCTGCACATACACACACACACACACACACACACACACACACACACACACACACTGAAGGATTCTTGATGTTTGATGATGATGCGGGTGATAATTGTAAGAATAAAAATAACAAATAATCATCAGTCATTAAGTGGATGACACAAAAGACCTTTTGTAAGCCTTTACACACTGTACTCCAACCCTATGGATCTTGTAAACATAAAGTCTAAGGCTTGAGCCTGGATCTTGTTATCTTTAAGCTTGACCTTGGTCAGGATCTCACACTTCCTTCAAAGGGAAGAAGGGAATCACATGGCAGCAGAACCCTTGAACTCCCGGAAAGCTGCTTTTTACTGTGAGGGCCACGGAGGGCTACGTGCGTTTCTGCCTGTCCAAAATATGACAACAGTCACACACTAGCAGCTGAACTGTGAAACCACAACAGAGAAGGAAACCTTAGAATTGTTGACACACATTCCTGTCCCTGCTAAAGAAATCCTTTCCTCCACTGTCTGCCAAAGGATCTGTCTGACATGTGTTTATGCTTCTCTTCCTACAGGAGGAAATATAAGAAAACGTCCCAGAGGTAAGCACATCTTTTTGGGAGAGAAGAACCTTCTGGGCTGTGGTTGGCTGAGCTGTGATTCAGCTCTTCCCAGGATCGGCTTGTGGTACACTGAAATTGTAATAAACAGTCCCTGAGTTCTCAGTGAGTTGCCTGATTTATCTTCCAATCGTTGCTGCTGCTGTAGATTGAAATTGATGGTATGTTGTACGGTACATCTCAATGGGTAGACAGCTCATGAGATAGATCCTGTGGATTCACTGCTGTGTTATCAAGTGATTTTTCCAAAACTTTGACCAAGAAGAGACTAGGCTGAGATGGCATGCTCAGGTGAAGCTAGGGGATGCTCCCTGGGTGTGGAACACAGACACTTTGAATGCATTTTGGATTCTCATTCCCCTGAGTCACTGAGGAAAAGCTGCCCAGGAATAGAGTCGGAGTGTTGGAGCAAGGGCAGCTTTTTGCTTTGACTGTGGGAAGGGTGATTTGAAGAAGAATCTGTCATGTTCTCCAAGTACCTTCTTACACAAGGGCCTGGCCTGGCTCTGGGCTGTGCTTTGCTGGCACTTTGATGAGGAACCCTGAAGCTATTTGGTACACACTGTCTCTGCCCCATGTAGACATTCCAGCCTGCGTCCTTTGCATTTATAGCTCTGGTGTGACTTCCCAGAATTTGGGGGAATCCCAGCTCTCATAGGCATATGTGATGGCATCTCCCATTACATTGCTCCGTCAGCAGAAGGTGCTTCCTCTGTGCAGAGGAACATGGGTATTTGTGCATGTACACAAGTGATCCGTGCAGGGAAAGTGGGTAAAGCCTCTAAGTAATGGAATAAGTGAACTTAAGAAATGTTAGGTGTGCCATAGTCGAATTGATCCATGAATTCATGCTTTCTCTGATGCGTATTTAAAATTTTCAATATGATGTTTTGATATATGAATGCATGGCAAAGTAATTACTACAGTTAAGAAAATTAGCACATGCTTTACTTCATGTGTGTGATATTTCATTTATTTTGTTTTGTTTTAAGGAGAGTCTCATTCTGTATCCTAAGCTGAGCTGGAATTCGCCCTGCAGTGGACATTGCCCTTAAACTAATGGCAATTCTCCAGTGTCAGCTTTCTGAGTGCTGGGATTAAAGACATGCGCTTCCATGCCTGATTTGTTCATTCAGCATATTTTTTTAGTATTTCATTTTCATAACCCTATTAGACAATGATGACATATACAGCCTTCGATGACAGCACATTTTCCTACTTCCAACACTCTCCCTAACTCTACAACCTTTCTCTATGGCCTTCTGGTTGTAATTCTAAACATGACGGTAGCTGCCTGTCAGGGAGGGGACAGTTTCTTAGGAATAGCTTTGATGATCTTTTAGTGCAGGTATTTACCTGGTATGGTGCAGGGTGAAATGGATTAACGTCAGAGTTACCCAGGACAACAAGGAGGAGGGTGGATAGATGCTGCATGTACTGCCCATGGTTGTGCTAGATGCACCTGCGGACACTTTCCTATGCCTTATGCTAGTCCTTCTTCTCTGACTCAACCTTGCCCCCACTATTAGATAATGCTCTGAGATTTCTCCCCATCTGTGTGTCACATAGCTGCTTTATATTTTTTCTTTCTCTGTATTTAATGATGGATGTCTAGTGTATTTTGGTATTTTGTTTTCATCTGCCACATGCCTGAAATATTGTTGCCTCTAGTAAATGTTGTTGCATGAAGAAGTATTGCTAACTTTTCTTATAGGTTGAACCTTTAAGTTGATTTTCCCTGACACCAAATTACTGTTGATAGTACCAGGAAGAGGGGTCCTCTGGTATCCTATGCAATTATCCTTGAGTTGATTAAAATAGAAACAGAAATTATTGTCTTATAACATATACACTTGCTATTTTATATACTAAATGATATAGAAATGATATAGAAATAATGTCATGGGATCATCCCAGGCCTTTCCCAGGAAAGGTGAATTAATTCTGGAAGAGTCAGGCTTGGGGTGTCATGGTAGAATAGAAGTCAGTACAAGAGTGCTAACATTTACTACAAATAGACTTTGTACAAATAATGCCATCAGCTACTCCTGTCTTAGTGGTCTTTATTAAGGAGACTCATTAGGGATATAATTAACACAAATGCTAAAATATCCTATGCTACAGAGTTTGTAAAGTATATTCCAAAGAAATAGGCACCCATGGGCCTTTTGTTTGCCAAGAGTTTAAAGTCCACAATTCAGCCCAGATGGCAAGGGTTGGCTTTTCATTTGAGTTCAGTATTATAAATTTATATCAAGTATAATTTATATCAAGATAGAAACCATTTGTACATATAAAAATTTTCAATGGTTTTAACAAAAGATTTTTAGATACCCATTTATTATCAAATTTCCTAATCAGGATCATCTAGTAGAAATCTGTGTGTTCTGTGGTTTCCAAGTAAACGCTACAGTCCAAAGACATTTATATGCAGCTGGACTATGTGAGTTACTGAGAGGAAAATTGGCTACAATTTGAAGGCTTCCTGGACGTTGCTACCCTATTAGAAATGTTGTTGGCTTACACAGCCAACTACACACTTCTGTCTTGTCTAGGTTGGTTGAGTTCATGGTAATTGTATGAGAACCATTAAGCAGGATATAAGTTAATCACTTGGATTGGAGGGTACTACATTCTTCAGTAGTAAAATGTGATTAACATTTTTCACATGGATTAGCCAGGGATATGAGACAGTTCAGCCTCACCTCAATTGTATTTTAAAGGGAGACACACAGGTGGGTGGAGTCTTAATGAAAGAGCTGTTCAACCCTGTCAATGTTCAAATTACTATGGCTATTTAGGAAAGTTATTTTTGCATATCTGATGTGAATGTTCTTATATTTTTATTGTATTACAAGAATAAAGATTGCATTGTGCTAGCTGTGTCAAAGCTTAATGCAATTTTATTAATTATAAATTATACATTTATTAAGATCAGCTTGAACTCTTCTACTCCAAATATTTTTCATATTAAAAAGATCTATGTTCTACTGTTGTATTATAAATATTAAAATGTTCTCAGTACAGTGACTTAAAATAGCCATTTCATTTCGTTCATGATTTTATGGTTAGGAAATTCAGGTTGGGAACTGTCAGGATGGTTTGAATGTGACCTAACTGGTGTCAGCTGGGGTTGCTTTGCAGGAGGGCTTTGTCATCCATGGCCATAGCTCCAGTGCTCCTTTACTCTGTGCCTGCCTCCCCACCATCCCTCTCATTTCCTCACATAGATTTCATTCTCCACATGTTTCCACGGTTTCCTGCATCTCAGGGTAATTCTACTTCTTGTGTGGCTTCTGGAGCTGAGTGGCCCAAGTGGCTACTTGTGTCTCATTTGTGACCTGGGATGGGACACTGGCACAAAGCCACTTCTGCTGTGTCTTACTGTTCAGCCTACCAGTGCACCTAGATGCTTAATAATTTGCGGCCTTCTTGAAACCCTTCAGAAAAACCTTTTCAGGAATGACTTTGCCTGAGACTTTTCCAAAAGCTCTGGATCTTTATTAGATGAATGGTAGGCAATTTAAGTCTATTGTCCCACTAGTTAGGCATTATTCTGCTTGACTACGTGTTTGCCAGCAAGGTTCCTTTGAGGTAGAAGTAGCTGGGAATTCTTTTTCCTGTTAGCAATAATTGTATGATCGTGGGTGACAGTGGCTTTTGAAGTCTAAATGAAGTTATTTGTTTACCATACACATTTTTCACTTATCTATTTGTGTATATATATATTTATATACATACATATATATGTATATATGTATGTGTGTGTGTGCACATGGCATCTTCATGGGGAGGTCGGAGGGCAATTAGAAAGGGTTGTTCTTCTTCTATTATGTGTATCCTGGGGAATGACCTTGGCTTACCTTTATATACTGAGCTCTTGCCAGCCCTGTCCCCTCACTGCATTTTTAGTCAAATAAAACTGGTGGTTTAGTGTCAGAAAATTAAATGGTATGCATGATTTATAAGTTTTCTATTGTGTAGATTTGGTTTTGACATAAAGGAAAATATAGCAATCATCCATATATAATCTTATTTTTTTAGAATTTTCTTGCTGTTTCATTTCATGTACACATTTATTTACTGCTCAAAGCTATGTTAAAGAAAAGCCATACACCTGCCTTCAAAAATAATTATCGCCCTATTCCAGCTCAACAGAGGGAGTTATCATTCTTGAAGTAATTCTTAAAGTATAAGGCAGAGCTTAGTCCAAGGCAATGTTCCCAGTACCATTGTTAGTATCAGTGCAAAGATGTTTATTTCAAGACCAGAATCCCAGTAGAAAATGTGCAAGGGCACAATGGGCCAGAGGCAAGCATCTTTCTGCACAGAAAGCCCCACTGGACTGGATTTGAACTCACTACCATTAAAGGGAGGCCTCCTTTGCTGTTGGAATGAGACTTCCTCAGGAGGTTCAGCTGGAGAGGAACATAGAGTACATCTGTGTCCAGGAAAACTTCTCATCAGGTTTTTCTCAACACAAAATCAGCCTCAAGTCATCAGGCTGAGAACTCAACATCTTTGAGGAAGCATGAGAGATTGTATAGATAATCACGGAGACCTGGAAACCATGTAGTCCTCCTAGGCTGCCCTTGAAAAATGGGATTCTATCCCAGATGATATAACAAGATGAATCCATGTCTGATTTTACTGGTACATATTTATGCAAATACATTTAGATAAAAATTATTAAAGAAATTTAAATTTTCCAGTAGTTTCCAACAGGAACATTTTTAGATAGTCATTTTAATCTCACACTGTCTGATGTGGATTGTATCCCTAGAAAGATTTCTATGTCAAAAATGCTTCCAACACACATTTAGGCATGCATGTGCATGCAGGCACATGCACACACAAAGCACACACCTTTTTCTTATTTTTAATGTTCTGGGTTATTATCTAATCTGTGATTGGCCAGGATGTTAAGAGGAAAAGCTGGAGTAAAGCAGCCACATGGCCAATCTTTATTGTCCACATGGTGACAGTTTAGAGTTTGGTCATGATGTGTTATATTTAGTATTTTTAGCATTACTAGAAAGTCTGTAACATTTAGCATAATAGTTTTGATTGATTGTCTTAGTTCTAGTTCTACTTAGATAGTTTAGAGAGAAGTTCTGCTTCTGATATATCTGACTTATAAATCAGAACAATGAATGAGCTACTAACTTGATATTCTTGACTATCACATGACATGGATTGTCACATATATAATGCTTTATAAAAATCTTCCAGTTTAAAAATGATATTCTGTTAAATTACTAAAAATTAGAAATAACATGAGAAGCAAAAATGCCTTTGTAAACAGGTATGCATGCTTTGTAGGTGAGACACAGTTAAGCAAAATGACTATAATAAAATATGGGGGACTAGGGATTGAAGGGCATTGGAACAATAAGGGGCCTTGTGATGTCACACACTTTTCTTACTAGTTCGGAAACAACAAACAGTGCCATTTCCTGTGCATGAAGTTCCGAGTATGGGCACAGTTGAGTCTAGCAGGACAGCTTAGGAAGCTTTCTAGTTTGTTCCCATTTTCAGTTACTTTTTAAATGTATCTTTGCCTGATTCTTTAGCTCTTTACTCAAGAAAGAAAATGCCTCAAAAAAAAAAAATTCTGGACACAAGAATTCCCAGGATACTGACATCTGTATAGATACTGAAGAGGGGCCATTGTTTGCTGCAGGGCTAATCAAGGAGTTTCCTCCTCCAACGTCTTGTAGTTTTCTTCT
This sequence comes from Apodemus agrarius, assembly GCA_964023405.1. Lineage (NCBI taxonomy): Eukaryota > Metazoa > Chordata > Mammalia > Rodentia > Muridae > Apodemus > Apodemus agrarius. The sequence goes on along the minus strand of OZ030006.1, from coordinate 82,603,736 downwards.
CTTGTTCTTCAGTGAAGCTCAGTAATCATGTTTGATGAGTTCAGTAAATGATTCTATCCAGGCAAGTCTGCCCATTTGTGCTTTCATGGATCCACTACCTTTTCTGCTAATAATAGAGGGTTGGGTTTGAGAGGTGGGGAGGGGTGTTGTGTGGCCTTTGGGAAGGCTGCCTGTTCAGCAGTGTTATCCTAGTGTTAGCAGGTACATCTCAACTCTGTTTCTCATATCCTGCCCCAGGTACACTATAACCCTGCAGTAAATCCAGAAGTTCTTTTGCTACCTTAAATGAGATTGGTGGGAGTTTGTCCCCACCTCCCTCTTTGCAAATCAAACTGTCAGTGAAAAGAAGTAGGTTTGTTTTTTTTTTTTTTTGAGAGGTAACAGAGGTGACATAGGACACATGTGCATAGCTAATTTGTATTCTGTGGCTTGTTTGGTGATAGGAAATTGAGAGCCTAAGAAGTAATGCAGACACCAGAGCCCAAAGGATCTTCTGAAACATAAAACCCTTTAAGATATTTTCCTATATCGAGGACGATGAATAAGTTCTCAAAGTAGTATGAACTGGTGTATTATCCATGACAGCATGTCTGCTTTACATTCAAAGATTGCCAGTGGAGTTGGGGTATTTTACAGCAAGTAGAGACAGGTCAAGGTAGATCAGAGAGAGCTGGATGTGGGACTGGTTAGAGTACAGATTAGGGGTGCATGTAATACTTCACATGTAGAGGAAACCATTGGAGACACTTAGCATAGGAAAAAAATACTGACATTGTAATTTTGGGTGAAACAGAGAGTGAGAGAGGTGAAGAGATGAAGGTCTACATAGATGGTTTTGGTCACAGTTCTGAATGGCAAGCAACCACTCACTCAGTGGCCCCACTAAAGCATCTGTAGTAGTCTGTGTTGTGTGGACACAGAGAAGCTGGTTAGCAGGAGATGAGAACTAGATAAGGGGAGAGGGAGAAATGGAGGGAGGGAGGGAGGATTCTAGGTGGTAGTAGGCAGGTCAAGTGATAAGTCTTGGTGATACTCTAACTACTGGTAGCAGGAAGCACCTTGGGATTGAGCTGCCACATTTTTAGGGAAGATGAACAGCTGGACACAGTTGCATCTCCTCATAAATAATTGCTTGCCTTGTTGTGCTTTATGATCAAAACGTCAGAGTCTTTTGTTCTTGCATGTTTCTTCAGCATGACCCTGGTGCTTTCCCTTTTCTCCTGGCCTTGTAACAGATTGTATGTCTTTGATTCCCATGGTCTGGTCTTTATTTCCACAACCCAGGCTCACCATCCTTTGCTTGGTGTACAGGAAGTCTCTCTGATCATTCCTTTTTTTTTTTTGGTGTCTTCATTGTGTCAGTTCTGCACACCCATGTCTGACTGTTTTCTCTACAGCCTTTCTGACTGTGTTTTAAAAAATTAAATATACACATGCATGCATGCAATAACAGTTAGAAATCATAAATTCGAAGAAGAGTGGGATGGTGTATGCAGGAGGTTTTGGAGGGAGAAAAGAGAAGGGAGAAAGAAAATTCAACTATTATCTCAAAAAAAAAGTGCTCGTGGTATCCTGTGCATTTCTCAGGCAGCACCTTCCTTTCTAGGACTTGAGTTCCCTCTCTTTACCTTTGCTTCTGTTTCCCAGTCTTTCCTGTATCAGTCTCTTCGAGTCACCACAAGCCCCAGTTTAGCTGAACAGCTTTCTCTTCTGTCTGCATGTTTTCTTTGATTTTCTTTATTCATACACACCTTTCTGTATTACCCTTTCTGTGATTTTTATTCTTCTACATTAATTGTACAAAACAAGTTTCATGGTGATATTTTCATGCCTACAGATGATAGACATTGATCCTGTCCATGCCTATATGGCCTTCTCTTGTCCTTCCCCAAACCGCATTTCTATCCCCCATATCTCCATATATTTTCAAGCCTTTGAAAATAAATATAAGAGAAAAATGTGGGACTTTTTCTTCCTTCTTTCTAGTGTTTTGCTTTTTACAATTTTAGCTACTTAAATTATATTTTTCTTCGAGACTCAATTTAGAAGCACTGTCTTTCAGTTAGAGTCTTCTTAGTTCTACTTAAAATGTATCCTGCTTTACCAGTCCTTGCTGATTGAATTCTGTACATAAGAGCTAGATGTTTGCTGTTATTGGAATAATAAAAAGATTTTAATATTTTGAATGATGAATGTAGTCTGTTGAATGAAGTATGGTGGGTATTGCAGGCATTTGTTTTTTTAATTCATTGTATTTTATTTGTTTATTGCTGGCTTGGGTGGTGGTAGTAGTGTGTGTTTGTGGGGGGTGTCTGTGTGTATCTGTGTGTGTTTATGTGTGTCTGTGTGGAGGGGGATACACACATAAGCATGTAGACATATATGCCATGATGTACTTCTGGAAGTCAAAGGACCGCTTGCAACAGTTCATTCTCTCCCACCATGCTGATCCTAGAGACTGAACTCAGGTCATCAGGCTTGGCAACAAGCGCCTTTACCTGCTGAGCCAATTTGCTGGCCCTGGGTTATTTCTTACATGTTGTTTGAGCTTATGAAGAATGAGATTGGTATCATCCATATATTTTTTTCGTGGGTCAGGACTAAAGTCGGTGATTCTGTGTAAATAATCTCTGGTTGACAAATGACTCATGCTTGGGAAGGTTTTTTGCCTTTCACTGCATAATCCTATGTCCAGACTCCCGTTTGGCTGTCACACTGGTCAGCATGGTGGCCTGTGAGGCCAGCAAGACAGATGGCATGCATGGCGAGAATGTGAACGTGCATCCTTGCTTGGATCCTTGCCTCTGCTTTTCCCCTTGGTTTCTCCACCGTGGGGCCATAGCTTTGGGTGGAAATGCAGAATGCCTTCGCTCTGTTTCGGGGCTCCAAGCTTTCCTTTCTTGATCACCAAGCTGGGCCACGTTCACGGCAGTGTCTCACACATTCAAAGAGGATTCTTTTGAATGTTGAAACATGTGACTGTTTCTCACCTGGCTCTTCTGTGATGTGTTACATAGGTCTCATCATGAGGCCCAAGTTCATCTGTTGGAGCATCAGCAGCTCCAAAGGTGGGAGATCACTGTGACTTTCAAATTATACCCAGAGTTTTAACTTGCAAAAGGAAACATATCTCTAGACCCATCTTAATCTCAGTGCCTGGGATATGAAAGGATGGAATTGTGATGTGAAGCCTAAGCCAAATGAAGTCTTTCCTCTCCCAGTTTATTTTGGCTGTGAGTGTTTTGCCACAGCAATGGTAACCCTAGAATGAGGTAGGTTAAGTCTCTAGAAAGTACAAAGATTTGAAGGATATTTCCTTGAGATTTCATTTTCTTCCTCTGCCTGTCATTCTTTTCCTTTTTAAAGGACAGCGTCTCAAGTAGCCTAGGCTTGCCTCAAATGGTTTATGTAAATGAAGATTTCTGCTTCTCTTGCACCCACGTCTGAGGTGCTGGGATTACAAGCATCCCCCACCATGCCTAGTTGGTATGGTACCCAGAGTTGAGTGCAGTCTCTCGTGTGCTGATGAGTTGTACCCTTGGTCTCTTTCGTTCTCCCCTTAAAAGGACATTTTATATTTGAAATGTTTTTATGCCTGTTCTTAACCTAAAAACTGAATCCTACAGGAGAGTTTAGTGATGGTATCTTTTAAGAGCCATAGTTACACAAGATTCAAGTGAAGGAAATCCTCTCTTACCTCCTCCTCCTCTTCCTTCTTTAGTTTTACAAATCATCTACTTTTGGCCTACAAGTATTTTGAAGCCACATGATCAGTTTTCTGTAAATCCATAACTCTTTGTTCATAAAAATAGAAACAGAGAAAAGGAAATTCACCCTGTGTTTTCTGTCTTGTTTGATGTATTACCTCCTTTTCGCCATTCATGAGATCACTGTCTGGTTTTATTCACATTCCATCAGCACAAGTGGAATTTGTAATACTTATTCCTTTCAGTTTTGCATGCCAGGGACAGGGAATAAGAGTGAAGAATTCCAAGCTGCATAGAGTTAAGTAAGTGGAGGATGCACTGTAGCGTTTCTCCACTAAAGAGTCAGTGGAGTAAAAGTTTGGGGTGATGATCAGGGTACTGGAGTTTTGGGTATTTAGGCTGAAATTTGAGTCCTCATGATAACCTGTGGGATACTCCGCTATCCCTTTAACTACTGGAATGGGTTTCTTCTCTTTCATCTGCAAATGGATTTGCTTTCTGGGGTTCTTAATAACCCATAATGAAATAGAGATCGCATGTGTAAATCACATGGGAATTGTTGGTACATGGATAGTGGTTTGTCACTGACTGCTTAGGCCATCCCTCCGAGAGGCTGGCAAGGCTCAGGTGCTCCTGAGCAGTGCTGCGTTGTGTCTCAGGTCACCAAAGAGAGCTGGTGAGATGAATAGGCCTTGAACGTTAGTGGCCCTGTGAGAGCAGGCGCTTAGTCTCATTTACTAAACTGTAAAATCAGCCCCGACAAATTGTTCAGGGTTCATAAGGTAGGACTAAAAGATGGCTGAGCAGGAGGCAGGAGAGCAAGGTGCAGGGGGCTAAAGCAGGGAAGCAAGATTTCCAGGGCCCTGGCTGCTCTGGCTATGGGATATCTCCACAGGGGAAAGTACTCGCAGCCATGTTCTCTGACATTCATTCATTCATTCATTTTTGAATTAGAAATTATGTCATTTAACCCTCATAATGTAAACAGCATTTCGCTGGTTGATGTTTGTGTTCTAGATTCTGGATGCCTAGCTCTAGGACCTATGCTTCTTGAAGTAGAGAGCCTTTGCGAATTACTAAGCCAATCATTTTTGACTGAGTGGAGACATCACCCCAAAGGACATTTAGCAATGGGTAAAGACATTTACAGTTGTCACTTTACTTTTCTCAAAAACGTAATGAGTGTATGTGGGTGCAGGAGCCATGACGACATGTGGAGGTCAGAATTGATACCCCAGCTGAGAAAATAATAAAGAATTATTCAAAATATTAGCAGCACTGAAGTTGACAACCTTGATTAAAGCTTTGCTTTGGTACTGGGAAGATGGCTTATTTGGGTAAAGCATTTACCATTCAAACATGAGGAGCAGAGTCCAGATACCCAGTACCCACAAACATGGCAGCTTGGTGGCTCACCAGTAACCCTGGAGGTGGATACAAAGGACCCCAAGAGCAAACAGGCTCGCTAGAGTAGCTGAATCCCAGAGTCCCAGGTTCAAACAGTAGACCCTATCTCAGTGTGTAGAGTGGAGAACAACTGGAGAAAGTCCCCAATGTCACCCTCTGGCTTCCACACTCACAAGCATACATTGTATGCATATCTACACACACACACACACACACACACACACACACACAAACACACACTAGAACATACAGCTTATGTCAAAATGAAACTTACTTTTCAATAATTTGAAAATTGAATAGCAGTTAGACATGGTGGTATATTCTTGATGTCCTACTTCCTTGGGAAGCAAAGGAATTGTAGGAGCCTGGCAACTGAGGCCAACCTGGGAAATAGAGCAAAACCCTGCCTCAAAGTAGCAAAAGTTACAACATTGGAAAAAGAAACAGGATAGGGAGGGGGAGAGAGGGGGAGAAGGACTGGGAAAGAGAAGGAGAGAGAGGGAGAAAGAGAGAGAAAGGGAAGTTGGAGGGAGAGAGGGGGGAAGAGAAGAAGAGGAAGAGGGGGCGTGGAGAGGATAGTATTTACAGTATGAAACTGTGGTGAGTTTAAATAAATGAAAGTGAAAACAATGTGTACCTTCAAGACTTAGTATATAGTATTTTAGCTTTTATTAATTGTTCCATTTTAGCTTATACTTTGCCCAGTGTATCACATTGATAGATTACATTCCATGGCATATGTAGCTGAATATTTCAAGGCTGGTTTACTTTGTGACCCCAAGTATTAATACTTATGACATCTTGACACTCTTTAACTTTGGACATCTTGAGAGAAGATGGCAAAAATGTGGCCGTCACTTGATGTTTACACTGACATTCATCAGTATGAATTATTTTTATTTTAATGAGGGTAATTTGAACATCTGCTTAAGCCCTGTGCCTTTCCTTTGTGTTTTAAACCAGACATGTACGATTGTGGTGGGGCGGAGAGGAAAACGCTTTTTGCAATATTTTAGAATCTCAGTGAAAACAATGTCAGGGAAAATGTCCAAATTGCTCAACCAGTTCTTTCTGTGCTAAGCAGAGACCTTATACTAGATTTGTATTTCTATTGAGGCTGATACCGACACAAAACAGCTGTTCTTCCATATTGTGGCTTCTGGTTGAGTCATAACTGGAGATGCAGCTAAGAGGAGGAAGGAGAAAGGGTATCCAGACACTCCACCCTCTTCTGTTGGGTCACAAGAGGTCTTGAGTGGTCTTCTGCTATTAGCAACCCATAGACCATCTGGATTTTCTTCTTTCTTGTGATATCCAACATACCCTTTCTAGAGAAGGAGTGTGTCTTAATTATTAAACTTTTTGTGTGACTGGGAAAAAATATCTGACCAAAGAAACAAGAAATTTACTCTGGCTGACAGTTCCAAGGTATGGCATATTGGGGAAGGCATGATTGGAGGAATATGAAACAGAATAACATTGCATAGGTAGGAGAAAGACAGGGAGGGAGAACGGGAGGGAGAAGAGAGACAGAGACAAACAGACACAGAGAGACACCGAGAGATAGAGACACAGAGACAGACAAAAACAGAGAAACAGACAGAGTCAGAGAGGAGAGATAAGAGGGGTCTGAGCTATAAAAGCCTCCACTGATCCACATTCTTCAGTGAGGCTTGACCTCTAAATTCCCACAACTCTCCTCAGCAGTACTTGTAGCTGGGGCCGAGCTTTTGAACTTGTGACCCACTGGTGACAGTTCAGAAAGCTCAGCAGGCTGATCTGCCTCCTCTTACAGATTCTGTCCTTGAGTTTCTTCCCCAACTTTCCTCAGTGGTGCACTGTGATGTGGAAATGTAAGATTGATAAACAAACACCGTTCTCCCCAAAGTAGGCTTTGGTCAGTGTTGTGACAGCATCAGAAAGCAGACTAGGACAGCTGTCTCAGGGTTGCAGGGGAAGCACAGGTCCAGAAAGCTCACTGTGGTGCTGTAAGCCATGTGTTCTAAAAAGCCCTTAATAATATGCATTCTTTGGAGCTTTATATCAGGAAACAACGATAATGGAAACAGGATTTTGTATTTTCCCTTTCCCAAAGTACTTACTGGAGGGAGAACATTTCTTCCTTAATAACAAAGGGAACCAGGCTTCCACAGTGCAGGGATGGCCTGAGCTGTATTTTTTATGCATTCTTTACCCTGCCTTCCAGCCTGTAAGTTCATTAAAGCTATTGAATGGATTCCAGGGTGAGGAAGATTAAGCTGTAATTGACTATATTTCATGGGTCACTTCTCCCTTTTCTGTACGCTCATTCATTGTGGGTGAGTCACAAAGGCAGTAAATTCACCACAGAGAATCATGTATCCTAGGACAGCGCTGGGAGCCCATATTTAATCTTTTGATGATGCCATCAAATGGGTTTGCTTTTCTTTCTTTCCCCCTACTCCTTGCCTGGGAGTTCATCAGAGGAAGTTTTTGGTGCCAGTTAACCTCAGTGGATTTTTTTTTTTTTTTTTTTGAGGAGTTGCATTCTAAATTATTGTGCTGGTAGCCGGGTCTGTGTTTTGCAGTTCATAGACTCTTTCTCCTACCCCAGCTCTCCATTCCTTTGTTAGGCTTTCTCTGTGTACAGTGCTTTGCAGCTGTGCTGCTCCTGGGATGTTTACAAACAGAACTTCTCAGGCTTGAAAATGGGGGTCCTGACCCACTAGGCTTGGGTTGTGGGTTTCTATATTTCACGTAAGTGATGCTGATACCCTGGGTCCTTAGCTACTCTTTGAGTAGAGATTATCCTCCAACCCCTTGGGTTCGTGCAGAGGTGCTGAGAGATCCTTATGTGTTTGTTTAAGGATACCTGATATGTGACCATGAGTGTGAGAGTGTATTATCTCCATCAGGGAATCAGGAATCATGGTTCCTTCTAGGGCAGCCATTCTCAACTTGTGGGTTGCAACCTCTTTGGGGATCACACATCAGATATCCTGCATATCAGATATTTACATTATAAATCATAACAATAGCAACATTACAGTTATGAAATAACAATGAAATTTTATGTTTGGGGGGGTTACCATCCATATTTCATCTTATATTTTAGATATCTGTGCTGGGAATAAATGTTTCTGACCTTCTCCATACCCTGTCAGAGAACAAAGTCCCTGGGAACTTGATTCTTGCCTTGAAATTATGAGAGTTGGAGAATGGCCAGGGATAGAGAGTTGGGAAAACTCTCAGGGCGGGAGGGAATTCTTGACAGGTCTGCATCTTATAGCCAGAAACAAAACAAAATAAAACAAAATCTGTGCTTTATTCCCACTGATTGGGGCATGTCCCAGCCATCTGTGGGTGATGGTTGTAAATACCCTTGATGTGCTCTGTTCTTTGTAGCCGCCCATGGGCTATGGGCTTTCCTAACTTGTTAGAGTATTCTGGGTTTCTGTCATAAGTGGGGTTATGTCCCACAGCAGCACGTGTTGCGTCACCATGCGACAAAGAATGTCTTACTCTTTGACTTTCCTGTAGCTGTTGTCTAGAAGGGGTCTTGGACACCATCTTGCTCATCCTTAGGTGAAACAATGAGCTCAAAGAGCAAAAAGGGATTCCCAAGGTTAGAAGACCAAGGGCCTTCTACAGAAATGTGTGAAACAGAGAACTTACTTAACTGCTTAGAGTTCCTCTACCCAGCAGTACTACCCCTGCAGGATCGTCCACTGCCCAGCGTCTCTCACAAAATCCTACACAGGCATCTTGTTCCTATTCCACATCTCCTCCTTTTTGCTGTACAAATGCCTTGGACCTTGAGATAGAGGCCCATGCTTCTGCATTCCCCCTGAAGATTGCCCCTCACCTGTTTCGTGGGTCCTGACAGTATGCTGATGCTGTATTTTCACAAGGCCCTACCTAGTTCATGTCAACTTCCTTCTTGAACCCAGGATTCCAGGCTGAGAGTAAGAGCACTACATTCCTAGTTGCATTCATAAATAAACTGGCTGTATATGTCCTTGTACCTCAGTTCCTGAAGTAGGAAAAGAGAAATTGGCCCTTAAGATTTTGTGACTTCATAGTATCTAAATTCCGCATTAATCAGTCTCTCCTTTCTCAGAGAGTTGCTCTTTAGACTGTAGGAAAGGTGTCTTTTAGACAAAAAGCTTAGATAGAGGCTGTGTCATTATTCAATGGGCAGCTTTAAGAATGATGTTAATATCCATAGAACTTTGTTTCCTTTTACAGAAAGATAAGATTGAGAAAGGAATAAAATATACAGTAAAACCATCTAACATAGGTTAAGGAAATTTTGAAGTGACCATAAGGTCCATGGTACTTTGAGAAAATGACTGCCTAGACAAGGCTTGAGCAATGGCATGGATGGAAGAAATATCACTAAATTCTACCCCTAGATAGAATTATAATAAGTAATTTCTATATTTATTTCTCTCTCATACCTCTCTTTGTGTATGTGTGAAAAAAGACCATCAGTTTGAGAGGTTGTGGGGTAGCATGGGAAAGGCTGGAGGGAAAAAGGGAAAGAGGAATGTGATGTAATAATATTTTAATTGAAATAAAATGGCAAATTTCAAAAGAAAGTAAAAGAAGACTGTCATGCCAATATAAAGCAAATGCATGTTGACAAATTTGATTTATTCTATCTGAGGGGATTTATATCTAACCAGTTGCAATAACCTGAAGAACAGCAAAACTTATAGATTAAAGATGTGCAGATATACCTCAAAACTTTTCCCAGTTGTTAATTGAAGAGAAGGATTTTTTTCTTTTAGATTTTAAGTCTGAGTTTTTTTTTTTTTCCTACTTTAGACTAAGCACTGCCACACTTTGGCTCACCAGACCCAAGCAGGTGCTATTTTCTTCTATGTGTGGAACTACCCACCGGTACAGTTTTAATGCTGGCATGCAAACTAGCAACTTATCTTGCCCTCAGGAATCGCTAAAGAAGGAACATGATGGACAGTTGTAGAGAGGAAAGGGAATGTAAGGCTAGTAGCTGAGGTATTTTACACCAAGTATCTTTAACAAAATAGGTCATAAGAGGTTTCAGGTGCAAGTTATATGTAAAGCCTTTCGCCTCTCTTGCCTATCAGATTGGTTCTGGGTCTCTCGTGTTCCAGAGTTAACATCTTTGCCAGATCCAGTTGTGTGACAGTGCGTCCTGTTTCTTAGTTTTTCCCTTGGCCCAGTGGGCTGGCCAGTCTTTGATGCTCTCTATTAAAGGGTGCATAATTCTACTTTCTTTCTTGTTTATTACTGAATAATAGTCCATAGAACAAGGAAAAAGCCAGAAATGACAGTGGTAGTGCTGGTTTTATTTGCTTTTTAATGTTGAAGGTATCAGGAATAGAAAAAAAAAAGGCAAAGAAAACAAAATTACATCAATTATTTTTTGGTAATAGAAAAACAAAATCAAAAAGGATTTTATATTGATGTCCCATATCGATACATATATCGATGAAACAGAGCAAAATTCTATATCAATTTTATTTTTCAGATATATCTATTTTTGAAGGGAAAAGACTTTGTCCATGAGGCTACTTACAAAGAAAGAGGTGTGATTCATAACCAACATTAGCAGATGATGGTAGGGGGAACACTATTCAAGACCCTTTAAGGGTCCCCTTTAACGGACCAGGCCTTGCTATTTATTGCATTTCTTTTGTTCTTGTGTTCTCACTATTTCCTTCCTGAAGCAACATTCTAGTTATAAATACTTGAACTGAGTCTGGATCCTGTAGAAGCCTTACCCCTTGGCCTAGTCTTCTCCTATGCTACATTCTTTCAGTATTCACTGCTTCCCTGAGGACTTGGATGGCCTGCCTGAAGTCTACCTAGGCTTCAAAGCTCACCTCAGTTGTCACCTCCTCTGCTAACTGACTCTTGTTATCTCCCATGTTGAAATGGCTTAGCTGTGTTCTGGTTGTCTAGATCTGGGTTCTGGGTCCCTTTAATACATTTTTACTCCATGTGCTGGTGAGTCAGAGTCATGTCTTTGCTACTCTGGGGCTGGCAGAGCTGGATTCACGATTGGTTCTTAATAATATTTAATCTGCTGTCCTCCCTTTCTTCCTTCCTCCTTGGCACCCTATCTTCAACCTTTTCTTCTTTCTTCCCCTCTTTGTTCCCCACCCCTCTGAGTACCTGCCGTGCATTAGACACTGTGACCAGAGATCTGTGTAAAATAAAGTAAGCACACATTAGTTTTCTGAGATACTTGATCTAATATTTAAGTTGAGTTTGAGGAATTAAAAGATCTTCCAGACCATTAGCTTGGAAATGAAGGACATCTCCAGAAATTATATCCAGAAATTATCTTCATTAATTTTAAAAGGAGGTGAGGTATCCTTTCTTTTTTCTTCTTAAGGCAGGGCCTTGAGAAAGGTAGATACTGTCAACCTTTGGCTATAGACTGCAAAGGACCCATTTTTGCTTCTGATCTAGGACTCTTCAAACCTATGAAAAATGGTCTTTGAAGCTGTGTTGACAGACATGGCTGTCTGCATGATATAAACTGAGAACAGTGAGATGGGACCGAATTCAATTATACATCCAAGTGATTAATGATTGGTGTGCACATGCTGCAGCCAAGAATGCATCTCTGAGTGTAAACATGTCCTCTATGAGAGAGCAGAAGCGGAGAGTAAGTCCTGGTTTGCTGCTCTTCTACCCGGGCCATATCGAAACCTGTGTCTCAGACCATGGCAGCGGGACATTATAAAACAGCACATCTAATAAATACACTCTTAACTCATCTCTGCTCAGGAAAAGTTCTGTGGAAAGACTGAACACAAAGCTGGGAATCTCCACTAAGTGTAATTTGTTAGAGAAGAGTCAGACAGATGGGGATTTTCCTTAAAAGCTGTCAAAGCTTTTGGAAGCTCAATGTCCTGGGTCTTAGTGCAAAACTCGGACTGAGAGAGATTTCCATCCAGCAAAATCTATGACAAATGCTCTTTTTAACAAAATGGAAGAAAGCATTTAGAACTGTGAATATGGGACTATCACAAGGAGGTAGGGAATCGTGGGAGCTAGACAGCCTTAGGAACAGGCTTCCTTTTGGGGAAAAACTGCAGCACTAGCCTGCTAGCCTCAGAGAAACTGCATGCTGGGAAAGGAGACCAAGGTACGCCGCACTCCCCTGCTCTCCAGCATTCTCCCTACTTTGCGACATTTCTGCATCAGACCATCTGGAAACAAGGAGCCACACTGTAGCCTGTCAAATGTTTTGACAGACAGAGGTTCTGAAGGGCTCTGTGGGGCAAAGCAGGCATGGATTTTGTGTTCCTGGCAATTGCACTGAAAATAACCAACAACTGCTGTAGGATCCCTGTGTCTTCCAGAAGCCTTGGATTTCTTCCCCAAAGTAGAATTTAGATTTGTGTGAAATTAGTCTGACACACACTGAACTCTTCCAGGCCTTGTTTTGAGTACAGTTTATTGCTGTGTAGTTTCCAGAACTGAAGGCTCTTGTGTGCTTTTCTGAAACTTAACTGAAATTTTACACTGAGCATCATTATCTTGTAAAACAAGTATCTGTGCCTATTACTTTCTTGATTTTAAGGCATCTCCACTATTCTATATTTTGATTTGATGGGATTTAGTTAAGTGTCCAATTTTGAGAAAAGATAACATTTTTAGACATCTTGGAAGTCTTTGTATTTCATAAGAATTATTATTTTATTAGAATGGATTCAGAGTCTAAATTTTTATCTCTATTTTTGTCTACATATAAAATATGATGAATAAGAATGCAGAATATTACTATATGTCTATTTTTGGTTATTTCAGGTATTAATTATACTCAGAAATTATAAATTCATGGCCACATACACTAGAGTTTAAGCAGCGTATGTGGCAATTGAGGTTATTCAACAGACATGCAGTCTTTGTCTTTCTATCATTGAATCCGGGAAATATGGGATAGGGAGCCATATGTGGGGCCTAATGCCTGGAATGCCAGCAGTCAGGAGCACTGAGGCAGGAGGATTGCCTCCATAATAAATTCTAGACCAGCTTGTGTTGATGTTGACTCTGACACGCTCCACCCCAAAATATATGTGACAGGAATGAATGAACCCTTTGTGAAATCATGGTTAAAGGGAAAGCCTTTAATGTGTTTTAACAACATCACTGTAAATGGCAGGTCTTAAAGGTGCCTGCTAGCAATGAAACCATATTTGTGAGCTTTAAAACAGTGCTGCCTCAAAAACCACCCTGGCATGTAAAGAGACATCAGGAACTCAGAAACTCTTATAAAGGAAAGCATTTAACTCGGGACTGGCTTACAGAGGTTTAATCCGTTATCATGGTGGGAAGCATGGTGTCAAGGAGGAGCCGAGCATTCTACATCCAGATCTGCAGGCAGCAGAAAGAGCAAAAAGTTGCTGCTAGGCCTGGCTTGGCCTTCTGAAACCCCAAAGCTCACCCAAGTGACACACTTCCTTCTACAAGTTCACACCTACTCCAGCAATAGTGATCCTCCCTAAGCATTCAAATATATGGACGGTGGGGACCAATCACATTTAAACCACCACAGCTGAAAATATGATTTCTCACCAAACAAACAAACAAACAAACAAACAAGAAACGACAGTAGAAAAAAAATTGTAGTATATAAGGAGCAGGATTTCCTGAGATTGCAGAACTATGAAAGCACATTGAGTTTGTAGCCAGGGGGAGTCACTACTCATGTTTGAGCATATTTCAGACTAAAGTATATTTTTGCCTTTTTGCCCACAGTCCTTTGATTTAGCACCGTCTGACACTTTCAGGGCTGTTATGTTTTATGCAGGCAGGTTCTTGCAACATCCCATTTGAACTAAAGCTTTGAACTCTTGGCCCTCAGGCCTCCCCTTTCTTGGTGCTAGCAATACAAGTAAGTGTGCTCCCAGACTGGGCAGATAGGCAGCGTTCTAGATCCTAAAAATGAGAGCTATATAGTTAACTCACATTATTTGTACAAGAAGCTTCGGCAAATATTTTATTAGTTTGCTTTATTATTAATCACTAATTTACTGGGTCTCAGTTTTAGGTTCTGAATTCATTATCACTTAATGCAACATAAAATAAATGGTCTGAATTACCATTTACAGTTGGAAAACTGAGATGCAAGGATAGCCTGCTTAACACAAGAAAACCAGAGAAAGGTGGATTTGGGATTTAAAACCGTAGTCCATCTGCGTATGAAATGAGTGTTTTCGGTTAGTTTTACTGTGGATTTCTCACACGTGCTCCCAACATTCAGGAGGTAGAGGCTGGGAGGACAACTACAGGTTTGAGGCCAATCTGGTTTACATAGTGAGTTTCAGCTCAGCTGGAACTGCATAGTGGGGCCTTATCTTAAATAGCAAAAGCAAAGGCATTCTACTCCAACCTTAAGCCAGTTGTGTTGAGTGTATGTGAACACACTGAACATGGTATGCAATATGATCAGTCCTGAGACACGTATACATCAAAGCCATTCATGTTGTGTTCAAGATTATCCAACACCCTCAAAGCATTTTTCCTGACTCCCCTCTTACATATATGCACACACACATGTTCGTTCATGTTTCTACTCACTTTCCAGGTAGGCCACTGGGTGTCCTGCTCTTTCACTTTGTGCTTTGTCGTGCCCTTGAGACAGTCTTACAGACTGTGAAGCTAGGCTTATGGCCAGTCAACCTCACTAATCTTGCAGTTTCTGTCCTGTGCTGGGCTTACAGGTATGTGTCTAGCCATACCTATCAGTCTGTGGGTACTTGGTCCTCATGCGCAGCATGTGTTCTTACCCACTGAGCGTCACCCAACCCCCAATGACCATATTATTTTATTTAATTTTACTTTTTACTTATTCCTGCTCACTGTTCCTTCCCAGTCACCTCCTTCCATAATCCTTCTTCCTCCCCCCCTCCTCCTCTCCCCTTCACCTCTGAGTAGATACCCACCCACCCCCATATCCCTCCACACTGGCACTTCAAGTCTTTGTGAGACTAGGAACATCCTCTCTCATTGAGGGCAGACAGGGCAGTTCAGCTAGAACAACATATCCCTTGTGTAGGCAACAACTTTTGGGATAGCCCCTGCGTTAGTTGTTGGGACCCATATAAAGACTAAACTTAATAACTCTTACATATGTATTGGGAGGCCTAAGTCCAGCCAATGTATGTTCTATAGTTGATGGTTTAGACTCCGAGAGTCCCAAGTATCCAGGTTCATTGACTCTGTTGGTCTTCCTGTGGAGTTCCTATCCCTTTCCGGGTTATAATGAAAAACTCATGAGGAGTTAGTGTGATAACATGCCTGCTTAGCAGCATAAAATAGTAGTAGGTTCTCCCCTATGACCTATGAGCTGTCTAGACGTGGGTTCTCATCCATTAATGGTACTAGGTATAGGTATCATCTTGTGGAATGGGACATAAATCCAGTCAACATGTATTTAGTTGCTCTTATGATGATTATGCCACCATTATACTGGTGGGAATGTCTTGCTAGGAAAGTCATGATAGCAGCTCTCAGAGCTCACAGCTAGATAAAATTGATAATTACTTTTCTTTTCTTATAATGTGAATAGCACCTTCCAGGACCAGATATCCAGCGGATGAATTCCAGTTTGACTTCTCTGTGTTTGAAGATTTGAGTATGTGGTGTCTTCAACAATAGAGTCTTACTGTCAGGTTCCAGGGAGAAACCAGGAATATTGTCATTATCCTACAATACTTGAGAGATTCTGGCTCCCTGCTCTGGCCAACAAATCCACAAACAAACAAACAAACAAACAGAACCTCCAGTGGAGTTGAGTTTTGTGCAAGGTGGGAGTTGAGAATCTAGTTTTGTTCTTCTATGTGCTGCAGCTACCCAGCTTAACCAGTACCATTTGTTGTTGAAGATCTATATTGTTGTTCTCTTTGTTAAAAATCAGGTGATGCAGGAGTGTGAACTTAAATGTGGGCATTTGTGATGGCTAATCTTGGCTGTCAACCTGAATACATCTGACATAACTAAAGCCCAAGCACCCAGACATTCTATGAGGAATTTTGTTGTTGTTGTTGTATTTGAGGTATGCAGACCTACCTTAAATCTGGATCATTTAAATGAGAAGACTGGTCCTAAATTTGGGCTACATCTTCTGATAGCAGCCAATATAAAAAGGTATGGAAGAAGGAAACTTTTGGTCTTTGTTTGTTTGCCTTCCTTGTTGCTGACAAGTTCATCTCTCCTGATGATGAGGTATTCCTTCACTGGTATTGCAACCTAGTTCTTCAGGATTCCAGTATATATTGAAAAACAATCATGATATCCAGCCTTGTAGATTGAACAACTACTGGATTCATGGACTTACCATTGGTAGATGGTCATTGTTAGATTAGCTGGTTAATAGCCTGTAACCTGCTTTAATAAATCCACTTTAATATGTGTGTATACATATGTACATGTATGTGTAAGCATAAATATATGCATATGTTTATGTATATGTATGGTATTAATGCTATCAGTCTGGTCCTCTATAGAACCCTCTATAGATTAATACAATGCTCAATTCTATTTCATTGATCAGTAAGTCTGGTTTTTGGTTTTTTTTTAATTTATCTATTTATTTATTTTTTTGGATTTTAGGTTTTTTTTCAAGACAGGGCTGTCCTGGAACTCACTCTGCAGATCAGGCTGGCCTCCAACTCAGAAATCTGCCTGCCTCTGCCTCCCAAGTGCTGGGACTACAGGCGTGCACCACCACCGCCTGGCTAAGTCTGTTTTTATATTAGTATCATGCACTATTTCTACTCCTATAGTTCTAAAGTATAACTTAAAATCATAAATGGTGATATCCACATTTGTTCTTTCATTATTCAATATTGTTTTGGCTATCTTGGGATTTTTGTGTTTCTATATGAAATTTAAGATTATTATTTCAATTTCTGTGAAGAATTGTGTGGGAATTTTGATGAGAATTGAGTTGAATGTGGATTGATTTCAGTAGAATGCCTGTTTTCATAGAACTCATCCTACCACACCATGAGCAAATGGGCCCTCCCTGCCTTGATCACTAATTGAGAAAATGCCTTACAGCTGGATCTCATGGAGGCATTTCCTCACCTGAAACTCCTTTCTCTGTGAAAACTCCAGCCTGTGTCAAGTTGGCACATAAAACCAGCCGGCATACAGGTGGTCCTGGGTTATATAAGAAAGCTAGCCAAACATTAGCCAGTAAGCAAAGGAGCCAGTGAGCTCCTCCATGGTTTCTGCTTCAGCTTCTGCTGGAGTTCCTGCCCTAACTTCCTTACTGATAGACTGCAATCTTTCCATCCTCTGGTGTCTTTTTTCAACTTCTTTTTGTCAGGGTCTTTAAGTATTTTACTCCCTTGGCCATGTTTAGTTCAGGCTACTTACTTATTTTTAGGGAATTGTGAATAGTATTGTTTTCCTATTTCATTCTTGGTGTTTGACATCTGTTTATAGGAAGGCTACAGACTGTGTTAATTTTGTGTTCTGCTGAATGGGGTTATCAGCTGTAGAAGTTTTCTGGTGAAGTATCTAGGGTCTTTGATATATGGGATATTATCATCTGCCCTGGCTTCTTTTCCATTTCATATCCCCTTTAATTGCCTTTGCTTGTTTGACTCCTATGGATAAAATTTCAAGTACTATAATGAATAAGCAGGGTAAAGTAGATATCTTTATCTTGTTTCTGATTTTAGTGGAAATTCTTTGGGTTTCTCTTAATTTAGAATGGTGTTGGCTGTGGATTTGTAAATTGCATTTATTTCCTTTACACTTCCAGGTACCAGTCTATTATTGAGGGAAGTCAGGGCAGCATCTCAAGCAAGGCAGGAACGTGGAGGCAGGAGCTGATGCAGAGGCCATGGATGAACATTGCTTACTGGCTTGTTCCACATAACTTGATAAGTCTATGCTCTTATAGAACCCAGGACCACCAGTCCAAAGGTAGCACAAACCATAATGGGCTGGGTCCTCCCATTTTAATCACTAATTAAGTAGACTTGTCTGCAACCCAATCTCATAGAAGCATTTTCTTTATTGAGATTTTTAATTGAGATAGCACCACCTATTATGGGTTAGACCCTTCTTCATCAATCACTAATTGAGAAAATGGCCTATAGCCAATTATTATGAAGCCATATTTTCTATTGAGTTCCCTCCTTTCAGATGATTCTAGCTTGTGCTGAGTTGACATAAAACTAGCCAGACAGTGCTGTCCAAAACTATCCCATATTCTATTTACATGAAAAAAAAAGTCTGATTGATTCTTACTGAATGAGACAAACCCGCGATTTGTCTTCTATCCCTGCGTCTCTGGAATCATTTGTTTGTATGTTTGCTTTGGACAGGATCCATTTTGTTGGTACAGATTTCCACTGGAGTTTTTAGTTGTTCTATTGATTTTTTTCTATTTGGGTTTTCTTTAGAAATTCAAAGTCCATTTATATATATTGGATTGACTCCAATTTTATTCTTGTTTCTGACTTTATCTTGAGTTGTTTGGCCATAATTATAATCATTCTTTTGTATTCTTTATCTTGAAGTTCTTCTAAGTCAATTTTTAATAGGGGCCATTACTATAGGATTTGTGGTTTGGGGAGGAGATCTATTATTTTGGTTTATTTATTTATTTTCGCATTGTTTTCTTTTCTTCATTGGTATTTTCACATCTAGAATAAGTTTGTTCATTGAAGTTTACACTATTGGGCAACACATCTCTTTACCATGTTTGGAAAGGGCCTAATTCACAGCAAGTTTGGGATGTTGACTTCCTCTGTTTTTTTTTAATATTTGGAGCTGCAGGTCCCATCTAAACTTTTCATCCTTGCCAGTTAGTCTGGTGACTTAAGTGGCTTAGTTAAGGAGCTTGGACCATTTTTTTTTTTTTTTTTGATAGTGTCCACTGGTTCTTGGATCTCAGTATTGGAAGGTGCAGTTCAAGGGTCTTAGACCAGCAAAGGTCTGGTGAACCACAAATGGAGAGATTAGCCTGGGTCTCCCAGGGGAGTCCCTTGTATGGAACAGGAAGGTGAGGGCTACTGGGAGGTGGTGTCAATACCTAGGAAGTAGCTTTGAAAGTTTGAGGTGATTCAAATGTAGGGGGCTGAAAAGGAAAGCACAGGACATCTACCTATATCCCTGCAGGATTGGGCTGGCTGGAGGGTCCCTGGTAGGGAATCTTCTGGAATATGGTGAGTCCCAAAGGAAGAGAGGAAGCCTGCAGGGAGTTGTTAGTCCCTGGAAAGAAGCTGGATAAAAAGGGTCTGGGAAGGATAAATGGAATTATTTTTAAATTTCTAATTCATTATAGTATACAGAAATGGAATTTATTTTAATATGATGATTTCATATCCTCTATGTATGCTAAATGGATTGATTAGTTCTAGTAACCTTTTGGGCCATCCGTCTTTCTGTATAAAAGTTCATGTTGACTGTAAATAAAACACAGGCTTGGTTCCTCCCATTCAATATGTATGCCTTTTTGTTTCTTTGTGTTGCATTCATGCGCTGTGTACAACCTTCAGAATAATGTGCATCATTCTTCATGCATAAGAATAGAATCCTTGTCTTATTCTAGGATTTGAGAAGAAAGCAGTTAATCTTAGAGTGATTAATCTGATGCTAGCACACATTTCTTTAAGGAGCAGAGAAAGGCATTTTGGCTTGAGCATGGGCTCTCTGCTTCTGCTCAGCTTGTTTGCTATAGAGCACAGCATGCAGGTCTTCCACATGCATGTCCTGATTGTTACCTAGGTGGATATTAAATATTTTGCTGATGTTGATGTTTGCTTTCTCTTCATGACATTCTCTTTTCTTAAGGACACTGTCCTGGGAATTCTGGCCACCTTAGTCCCCTTGAAATGTCCAGCCATCTCCTGAGTAGAAACCCAGCAATCTCTGCCCTGGTTACTCCTCAGTGAGTGAACCAAACCCTGGGAGCTTTCTCAGGCAGTAAGTTTTGGCAGGCACTGTGCTTCTCTTATGTGTCTCAGACATCCACTTCATTATCTGTTCTTAGTGACCTGATACACAGTGTTTAGAAAGCCATCATTTTATATATTTGGCATGTTTGAAATTATTTCTTATGAGGTAAATCTTGCCATTATTTTTTGGTCAGCAATAGAGAGGGCTCATGGTATTGCCCATAACCTCATAATAACTAACACTTTGATTCAGAATATATTCATCATTGCCTAATTTGGAGGGATTCTTAAAGATATAAAAACAATTCTGGACCTCTCATTTAGTGTGTGTGTGTGTGTGTGTGTGTGTGTGTGTGTGTGCGCGCATCCATATATATGTATTTTATGTGATAAAGCTTTGTAACATCATTGATATTTTGCAGTAAATTAGCATGTAATTGACAAGTTACATAACTATGGTATTCTTTTGTATCACTATTATGTACACATGAATTCACAGGCTTGGATCTCAAGATGTTCTTAGAGCCCAGGCTAAATTGTTAGTCTACAGTATTTTTATATATTGATTGAAAACATTCTTCAGTTAATGATCAGTTAAACAAGAGATTTCTACCACTTAATTGGAAAAATTCTCTGAAACTTTTTTACTCTATAGTTCCCTATTATTCTGATTATTTTATCTTTGTTTATTATATATTTGCACCTTATAACATTATTTTTAAAGAGAAAAATCTTTTTAAAAAGACAATTAAATCTGACCTTTCAGCACACAAATATTTTTAGTGTCTGCTCTGGGCCATATACTGTTTTAGATACTATTTCTACCTCTACCCCACTCTTAAGACCTCCCATCCAATTGTCCCATGGGTCTCAATAGAGTTAGTTAGACTAACTTAATGAAAACCTGTTGTTAATGGCATTCAGAATTTTGTGTTCACTAGTTTTGTTCTTCTGTATGTGCTTGAGTATTACCAAACCTATCATGATTACATTTCTATTGCTGTGATAAGACACAGTGACCACGGCAATTTATAAAAGAAAGTACATAATTTGGCTTATAGTTTCAGGAGGTTTTCTCTCTGTCACTGACAGAGTGAAGGACTGTTGAATAGTCTAACTTCAACATTATACCCAGTCTTCCACAGCATCAACAGGTTTAGAATTCCAAAGTCTCTTCTGAGACTCAAGGCAATCACTTAATTTGTGGCTTCCTGTAAAATTAAAAAGCAAATCTCATACTTTCTAACCTGCAATGGCACTGTACTGGCTAGTTTGGTGTGTCAACTTGACACAGGCTGGAGTTATCATAGGAAAAGGAGCTTCACTTGGGGAAGTGCC